>CM028351.1:29407163-30817689 GCA_016618105.1 Dendrobium huoshanense
TTGGTCCCTTTTGCCCATTTCTTCCTTGGGTAGTGTGGCAACATCTAAAATAATAACAAACCTTAAAGAGAGGTTTTACCCCTCTAATTTGGCTTTTCGTTCTGATTTTGACCTTCCCCCCAGCACAGCCTGTGAGGCGACAGTGTCAAATCAGATCTCTGGATATCCTTTTTTAATTTTATGGATTTATGGTCGATAAATTTTTCGTTCAACATATAAATCCTTAAAATTGAAAAGAATTCAAAATTTTTGATTTCATTCCAAAACTTGTTAGTTTTAACCCCCTCACTCCCCTTGACTTTAAGGGTGGGGAGGGTTAAACTATTCCTCCTTACTTGAGCTTTCTCACAATTCCATAAGCCTTCGGGCAAGGGGAAACTCTGTCCGTTGTGTTTTGGAACCTGTAAGAAAACCCTTTTCAAATTCTCAAAATTTTTCAAAAAATTTTCATTTCTCAACTCCAAGTTTCATATGTTACCCCATACGATTTCCTTCTCGTGGCTAAATATGTCATACTTTCAAAAAATAATAATAAAATACTTTTCTACTACTCTTTTCAAAAAAATCTATTTCAATCATTTTTCTTTAACTTTCAGAAAATTTCAAATGGCTGGCCAACTGATTTTCTCTTTTGACCGAGAGTTGTCCTCAACTGTTAATGACCAAGGGAGCACTGTTATTTTTGGAATGGGATTCAGTACTCTAGAGCTCTCTATGGATGGACACCAGATTGTGAGCCTGGATGCCAGTAAGGAACTCCCCCAGTAGTTGAGTTAATTGTGGGATCTGCACCCACCTTGCCAGTAGTCAGTGATGATCAGAAACACCTGAACCAGTTGTTGAGCCTTCCACTGAAATTAAGTCTGTTTTGAAGAAGGGTCTAGTTCTGGACTTAGATTCACCACTAAGAATCAGAAGAAGAATTATTTGAGGAGACTTAGGAAGAAAATCTCTAAGGCTAAGAGAGTTCTACCCTTTAAGACCTTGGCTCAAGTAGAACCTGAGGCTGTTGAGGAGCTACCTATTCCTGCTTCTTCCTCTCCCCTCCTGAAGGGAAGTCGCTTTTACCCCTGGCTTCAGCTCAAGGGGAGGAGAGGATAGCTAGGATAGCCCGTTCTCCACCATGCCCGTCGACTACTCGACCAAGAAGACTCAGAAAGAAAAACATCTTCAAAAGACAAGAACTTTGAGAAATATAATTCATACCTGCGCTGCACAGACTGGGCAGACTAAAGAAGAATATGTGAAACAGTTAAAGGGAGTGATCTCACATCGCTTCCAAAAAGAAGTATTGAAGGAAGAAGTATCTGAAGCAAAGAATTTAACCCCTCAATTCGTTAGGAAGAATAAGAAGTATGCTAGACAGCCTGCTACTTCGGTACTGGTTGATGGATATCACTGGGTGCCACGCCCTCTGTCCTCTCAAACAGAGGGTATTTGTTGACTGGGTCCGAGAGAGGCCGCCACTCTACTGGTAGACCCCCGGTACCCTCACATAAACCTGTGAGATTGGCCTCAGTGATTGTCAAACCAAAGGGGTTTGAAGTCCAAAAGTCTGTGGACCTTAAAGGAAAAAGACCTAAATCTCCTGAAAGGAGATATGTGCCAAAGAGAACCAAGTTGGAGAGTCTGCCACCACCTCCTAGAACTTCTAAGTTCATTCTGCAGCTCCAACGAGTTTCAGCCAACCCGCTCCGAGTTCAGTTGAATTGATGGATGTTCAGGCTAGTACCCCAGTTGTTACAGTTGATAGTCCTGCCACAGCCAGTTTGACTCCGATCCAATAGTCACCGTTCCTGCTACCCCAGTTGATGATCCCCAAAGTTCGAGTGTCATTCCTAGGCCCCTTAGTCAGGTGTCTGAGGACCTTACCTTACCAGATGTGGGAACTATCACTTTACAAGCTCCTACTTCTCCTGAGGAATATGTCCCTCTCCCTGTAGAGGATGCCACTCTTCTGACTACCAGCTTTGGGATAGTCGAAGAGGAGAGAGTTGACCAGGATTTAGAAATGGAAGATGAACCGGATACAAAGTCTCAACCAGATCCTAATCCAAAACTTACAGAAATCATTGCCCTTATGGATTCTGAAGAGTTGTTTGATATGGCTGAGTATAAAGGATACTTACCCCTGACCCTAAATCAATTGGGGATAGACCGGTCGAGGAGGTAGTCCAAGAAATAAGAAACATCTTGTTGAACAAAGAAGGACGGCTTCTTTCGACCCTGATATGGATGATCTCCTTGGAGATGAAGATGATTATGTTGGGGGCATTCATGTGGTTGAAACTAGAGGATCTAATAAAGAAGCTGAGCCCAGCAAACGCCGATTTGTTAAAGATGATGATCCGCATGCTGTTGAGTCAGATCAGATGAGTCTGTGAAAGATAGAGATGAAGAACATATAAAAAACTTGGAGACTCAGCTCGCTAGCATGATGTCACAAGTTAGAGAAATGCAAGAGAAGTTGGACAAATCACAGCAAGAGTCTTTGTGATCCACCAGTCAGCTCGAGAGCTCACAGAAAAGGCCAAAAGGGCAGAACTTAATTCAGACCTCTCGAGTCACCACCTGTGACTCTCCCTTGTCCAGTAGAGACACCTCCAGTTCACCCTGCAGTTTCCACCATTCCTCCGATCCCACCTCAGAAGGATATCAAGCAGTTAATTGAGGACCAGGTAAGGGAGGCCTTAGCCCATGCTCAAGGAACTGTGTCTATTGCAAAGGGTAGACCCTACCCCGAGGAATATGACTTAGTTCCTTACCCAAAGGGCTTTGTGCCACCAACTTTTAAAGTTTTCACCGGAATTGAAAATCCGAGACAGCATCTGGCCCACTTCCGAGCAAGCTGTTGCAACGCAGGAGGGTCAGATGCTCTACTATTTCGCCAATTTGTAAGTAGTCTGTCCGGCATTGCTTTTGAATGGTACGCCGATCTGCCCAACGGTTCAGTAAGAACCTTTAGCGACCTAGAAAACCTCTTTCTTAAGAGATTTTCTGGAGCGCAACAACGCACTACTGTGGGCGATCTCGTGGTTGAAAAGCAAAAGCCGGGAGAGTCTCTAGTTGAGTACATCTTGAGGTGGCGAAACCTCTCGATGAAGTGTGAACCCCAGTTGCAAGAACAACATGCTGTGGAGATTCTGTTGAAGAATATCCACGGTCCTGTTGCTTTTCTCCTGAAGGGTTTCACTATTAAACTTTTGAGAAACTTCTTAATAAGGCTAGCAATTTGCAGGAAGAGGCTCCTAGGATGCCATTCTTACGAGAGCAGTCTGAAGAAAGGAAGGGTCCAAACTGGTGAAGACATTTGAAAAGAAAGCTGTGGTCTCAGCAGTAGATAAAGGAAAGAGGCCAGTGGTTAGTCAGCCTAGCACTCCACTTCCACCACAGCCGCCTCAGAAGCAGCCCTTTCAGATAGTTCCTCAACATACTAGAGATCCCTCTTTCATCCCTTTTAGAGAGAGATTGGCAAAGCCTTATCCATTTAAAAGGGAGTCAGTTAAGAAGATCTTCAGAAGTCTGTTAAAGAAACCAGATTTTCAGTTGCCAGAGGCTAGAAGGCCTGAGGATGAGAGCAAGAAAGATGATCCCAAGTATTGCCCGTACCACAGGATGCTTAGTCACCCTCTTGAGGACTGCGTTGTGTTCAAAGATTGGCTTGAGAGGAACTACACCCAAGGTAACATCATAATACCTAAGGAATACTTGGTCGATCCAGAAAGGCTTCAATTAAGACCATTTCAGGTAATCCTCTTAACTCTTCTTGTTTTGTTGAAGATGGTTGGGACATTGCTTTGTCCCGGGCACTTAAAAAGTCGATTAACAAGTCTTTTCGTCTTTCTCAACAGCTGACTACGATAGCCCAGGCCCCGGTGTGGAAAGTTGACCTGGACGCTTCGCAGAAGGATGTTGAGCCACTTCCCTCTCCAGTAGTCTTAGGAACTACTGAGAAAAAATGTAAAAGAAGAGAAATCTGATTTTGTAGAGAGGAAGTGTATAGATGAGAGATGTATTAGAATGGCGGATGGTGGTGTTAAAACCCTTTCCCCTCTTTTGTTATCTGACTTTTACTTTGCCCCATCAAAGGTGAAGGGTCAAAAGATGAATAAAAAACATCCTTCTACTTCTGTCTTGATGATTAACCATGAATCTCAAATGCAAATTGATGACTCTCCTGTTCCAAATCAAACTCCTAATGAAACGAATATTGAGGTTAGTCAAGCCAACCTCCCCGAATCGACTGTTCAAGAAGAGGTCGAATGTGAAGCTTTATCAGAAAGTGATTTCCCTCAAATCAATTTTCAAGGAAATCCTATCTTGATAGAACTTTCAGATTCTGACTCACTTTCAGAAAATGATGATCCCACACCTATGGTGTGTGTAGACACTGCCTTAGTTTGCCCGCCCGAAGACGTCGAGCAGGTGAAACTCCGTGGCGGTAAAGTCTTACCCCCTAGGTTGCCCCCTCAGGATAAAGGCAAGCAACCTTCATTCGAAAAATCTAAGTCCGGATTCCCCTCAACAACCAGAATTCCCTTTAATTCCTCCGGGTTTCGAGTCTGTCGTTCCTAAGGTTGATTATAATGTTCTAGCCCACCTTAGGAAGTTGCCAGCAAAATTAAGTATTTATGACGCCCTCCTTCTTTTCAAAGAAATGAGGGAGTCTTTAATTAAAGCACTTCTCGATCCCGAGATTTGCTTAACACAGTTGGCTGCAACTTCAGAAGGTGAGGCTCTCTACTTCAAAGAGGTCCCTGGGGTTACCTTTTCAGACGAAGATTTACTCTTGAGAACTGCTGACCACAATCGTCCCCTCTACATTACTGTAGATGTGGGAAATTTCAAGTTATCAAGAGTCCTTGTTGATCCGGGTGCATCGGTCAACGTGATGAACATAAAGACCCTTGCTTATCTCAGAGTTGATACTAGCAAGCTTTCAACCGATAGGTTGGTGCTTCGTGGGTTCAACGAGAAGGGCAAGAGAGCTTTAGGTTCGATCACTCTACTCCTAGAAATAGGAGGTTTAAAAACTGAAGCTAAATTTCATATAATTGATTCAACTACGTCCTTTAACGCACTTCTAGGTAGACCTTGGATTCACGAATATAGAATGGTTCCATCTACCCTGCACCAATGCATTAAGTATCAACGAGATGGCATTGAACATGTGATTAAGGGTGATTTGCAACCATTCTCAATTCAAGAAATTGGGATCTACGAAGATGCTGCATATTTCGTACCAAAAGGGTCCTCGTCCCGTTCTAAATTAGAGATCAAATTTGAGGAGAAAAGGGTTGAACAAAAATTCAACCAAAAGAAAGAAAAAGATAAGAATATCAATCAAGAAATGATTCAATCGAGTAGTGAAGACGACTCTGATATTGTTGTCCTTAGACCTCCAAGCACATTACCTCAAAGAGGTGGGAGGATGGCTTTAAGGGCACGAGGTCGAGGCCGCGCTTCATTAGACAGGAGAGCAGCACCCGTATACATTGATTTGGAATCAGAATCCGATAGTGAGCTAGAAAATCAAGGTGCTGCCCTCTCTCTCGATTATCAAAACATAAATACTCCTCCAAAATTTGATCTCACCTTAGACCAGGACAGTGACCATGAGGTAGATATTTCAAAAGTTAAAAGTGACGAGCCTGAATTAACAATGTATGAAAAGCTCACTAGAAGGATTGAGGCCCTTTCTCTAACCCCACTGTCGGCAGGCAGGGTTGCAGGGTTGGAAGTCAAAGTGGCCCCCAACTTGGATGGTGAAGTTAAGAAAGTCCAGAAATTCTTTCCTGGCTCCTCCTCCGCAAGGGACGAAGGTGATGTAACCCTTGAGGAGGCAGATTTTAATGAATTAATGGAATTACCTTTCGGCTACTTCCCTGTTTGTGTAAAAAATACTTTTTCTAAAGGTTCTGTACCATACCGATGGACTAAGGGTCAAGCTAGATACCACGAGAATATTTGGCGAACAAAAGTAAATAAAAATCCAACAAGTGGTATTGGCTTTGGAACAGTTAGTTCATTCGATGATGATGAGTATTGCCTAATGATAACTTACCATCTCGATTCTCCGAATGTCCCTACAGATCCTCCTTGTCCTTTGGATGGGCTCTGTTTGGAGACTTTAGACGATCCCGATGATCTTCAAGTTCGGGATGCACCCCCTGAATTTGAAGAGGAAATTAAGTCGACAGTCGATGAGTTGAGAGAAATTAACTTGGGAAACGATGAGGACCCCCGTCCGATTTTTATAAGTACTCTGTTGAGCGAGGGTGAAACTCAAGACTTAATCCAGTTGTTATTCGAGTTTAGGGACTGCTTTGCCTGGACATATGACGAAATGCCAGGTTTGCCTGCTGAGGTAGCAGTTCACAAACTTGGGGTTCGGCATGATGCCATCCCTGTTAAACAAGCTCCTCGACGCATGCGCTTAGAGATTGAGCAACAAGTCGTTTCTGAAGTTAAGAAATTGGCAGAGGCCGGATTCATTCGAGAGGAACAATACCCCTCTTGGGTGGCCAGCGTCGTGCCAGTTCGAAAGAAAAATGGTCAGATTCGGATTTGTGTCGACTATAGGGATCTGAATAAGGCATGCCCTAAGGATGAGTTCCCCCTACCAATACCAGAACTCATGGTGGACATTGCCTCTTCACATACTATTTTCTCCTTCATGGATGGCTCATCGGGTTATAACCAAATCAAGATGGCCCCTGAAGATGAGAGAAATACGGCGTTCAGAACCCCTATTGGAATCTTTTGTTATAAGGTAATGCCATTTGGCTTAAAGAATGCCGGAGCAACCTACCAACGGGCCATGACCCGTATCTTTGACGACTTAATTCATAATCAAGTTGAATGTTATATTGATGATTTAGTTGTCAAGAGCAAGGTTAAAGAGGCTCACATGTATGACTTAAGAGTTGTTTTCGAACGGTTGCGCCGCTACGATTTGAAAATGAACCCCTTGAAGTGCGCCTTCGGCGTCGCTTCGGGGAAATTCTTAGGATTCGTAGTGAGGCACCGCGGAATCGAGATAGATCCTGCTAAAATTGAAGCCATCTTAGATATGCCATCCCCTAAGAGCCTTACTCAGTTAAGGTCTCTACAAGGTAGATTGGCATATATAAGGAGGTTTATTTCTAATCTTTCCGGGAGATGTCAACCCTTTTCTGTCCTTGCGAAAAAGGATACTAAATTCGTATGGGGCGAGAAGTGTCAAAATGCTTTTGATGATATCAAACAATACCTTTCTAACCCGCTAGTCTTGGCAGCTCCGATTCCCGGAAAGCCATTAATCCTCTACACCGTAGCTCTAGATGAGTCTTTAGGTGCTCTGTTAGCTCAAGTTAACGACGAAGGAAAAGAGAATGCTCTCTACTACCTTAGTCGAAGACTCCTTCCTACTGAAATTCGATACCCGTCAATTGAGAAGCATTGTCTTGCTTTAGTTTTTGCAGCTCAGAAACTGAGGCATTACATGCTCTCCCACTCAATCAGTCTGATTTCAAGAGTTAATCCTTTGCAATATCTTATGACCCGACCTACGTTGTCAGGTCGTTTAGCTCACTGGTCTATGATATTGTTGCAATTTGAGATTACTTTCACTCCTCTTCGTGCTGTGAAAGGACAGGCTGTTGCCGACTTTCTGGCAGCACACCCGCTGCCAGCAGATTCTCCTCTGAATGATGACTTACCCGACGAACAAATCATGAGTTTGGGGGAATCTGGAGAGGCCATCTGGGAATTATATTTTGATGGGGCAGCATCCTCTCGTAGGATTGCGACTCAACAATCTGTAATTCCTGGAAAGGCTGGAGTCGGTCTAATTTTTATTACACCAGAAAAAGGAATGATGCATTTTTCCTTCCACTTATCGGAGCCTTGCACAAACAACGAAGCTGAATACGAAGCTCTGATAACTGGTTTGGAACTTGCAATTCTAATGGAGATTAAAGAGATTAAGATCTTTGGAGATTCCCAACTAGTTATTAACCAAGTCGCCGGAACTTATAAAGTCTTGAATCCGAATCTCCTAAAATATCACCAGTACACGCTTCACCTTTTGGAACAAATTCCCATTGCTACTTTGTATAGGATTCCTCGTGGAAGCAATTCTGCGGCGGATGCCCTAGCAAAACTTGCAAAGGAATTTGCATGTCCTGAGGAGGATTCCATCCCTTTAGAGATACAGGGTCGTAAGACTCTCTCTCTTATAGATTTGGAACACATTAGTAAGACTCCCCTTCAGATCCTTTCTGCCTCTTCGACAACTGACGAAGAAGGCGATTGGAGACGACCCTTAGTCGATTACCTTAAAGAAGGGAAGCTTCCCCAGGATAAATCACTCTCCAACCAAATTAAGAAACGTGCCCTATCATATGCACTAGTTAATGATCTGTTGTACCGTCGGTCTTTCGATCACATGTGGCTGCGCTGTTTGAACAAGCGAGAAGCCCAGAAAATTGTTAATGAAGTTCATTCAGGACTGTGCGGTGCACATCAATCGGGTCCAAAAATGAAATTAAAGATTAAGAGACTTGGATACTATTGGCCTACGATGATTGACGATTGCATGAAAACTGCAAAGCACTGTCATCAATGTCAGGTCCATGGTGTGGTTTTACATCAGCCGCCTAATGTGTTACACCCTATGATAGCCTCGTGGCCCTTCGAGAGTTGGGGCACGGATATCATTGGGCCGATTGACCCTCCCTCTGCGAGAGGTCATCGTTTCATATTAGCAGCGACTGACTACTTTTCAAAGTGGGCGGAAGCAATTCCCCTGCGAAACGTAACATCACACCATGTCTTAAAATTCTTTCGTGACCATATTGTATATCGATTCGGCGTACCCCGCAGAATCATATCCGATAATGGGTCCGCATTCAAGTCTACAAAAATCAATAGTTTTGTAAGGCGCCATAATATTGATTGGAGATATTCGACGATCTATTACCCTCGGGCGAATGGATTGGCCGAGGCCTTCAACAAAACCTTGGTGCAAATTGTCAAAAAGACCCTTAATGATAACAAACGGCAGTGGGATGAGCGGTTGGTGGAAGCTCTGTGGGCTTATCGTACCACTTATAGAACCCCGACCCAATCCACCCCGTTTGCACTAGTGTATGGATCTGAGGCTGTTCTACCCTTGGAAATACAAATCCCTTCGCTTAGAATTGCAGTTCAGAATCAAATTACCAATGAACAAAATGCAAAACTACGATTGGAAGAACTCGAAGGCCTTGAAGAGCGACGTCTCCAAGCTCAACAAAGTTTAGAGTTGTATAAATCCCGTATAGTTCAAGCCCATGATAAGTTAGTGCGACCTAGGACCTTCCAGGCGGGAGACTTGGTATTGGTCCTTCGGAGGCCTATCTTGGCCCATCGAAAGCTGGGAGGCAAATTTGAACCTACATGGGAAGGACCCTTCGTTATAGAGACTGTCTACGAAGGAGGCTCGTATCAGTTAGTAGATTGTAAAGGGAACCACCCAATGCTACCTGTTAATGGGCGTTTCCTTAAGAAATACTATGCTTGATGTAGCTCATTTTATCAATCAATAAAACTTCCTTTTCTTGATTTATAGCTTGATTCTACCTTTTTTTTTAGTTTTTACGCTCTTCGCCTTTTCCTTAAGGTTAGGTCCTTCCTTCCCTTAGGATTAGACCCGCTAGTGGTGGAGTACGCCCTCTGTGGCACCACCCTGGCATTTGACCCGGAGATTAGTGGTGGAGTACGCCCTTCGTGGCACCATCCTGATTCCCATTTGCTAGTGGTGGAGTACGCCCTTCGTGGCACCATCCTAGTTTGCCAGTTAATCTGCCTATTTGGAGTAAGTCTTCTATCAGCATCCTATAGGCCTAAGGTTGGGTGATGCCCTTCCTTAGACCCAAGGTTAGGTATTCCCTACCTTGGTTTCCAGTTGATCCGTCTACTAGGAGTAAGTCTTCTATCAGCATCCTGTAGACCTAAGGTTGGATGATGCCCTTCCTTAGACCCAAAGTTAGGTATTCCCTACTTTGGTTTCCAGTTAATCTGCCTATTTGGAGTAAGTCTTCTATCAGCATCCTATAGGCCTAAGGTTGGGTGATGCCCTTCCTTAGACCCAAGGTTAGGTATTCCCTACCTTGGTTTCCAGTTGATCCGTCTACTAGGAGTAAGTCTTCTATCAGCATCCTGTAGACCTAAGGTTGGGTGATGCCCTTCCTTAGACCCAAAGTTAGGTATTCCCTACTTTGTTTTCCAGTTAATCTGCCTATTTGGAGTAAGTCTTCTATCAGCATCCTATAGGCCTAAGGTTGGGTGATGCCCTTCCTTAGACCCAAGGTTAGGTATTCCCTACCTTGGTTTCCAGTTGATCCGTCTACTAGGAGTAAGTCTTCTATCAGCATCCTGTAGACCTAAGGTTGGGTGATGCCCTTCCTTAGACCCAAAGTTAGGTATTCCCTACTTTGGTTTCCAGTTAATCTGCCTATTTGGAGTAAGTCTTCTATCAGCATCCTATAGGCCTAAGGTTGGGTGATGCCCTTCCTTAGACCCAAGGTTAGGTATTCCCTACCTTGGTTTCCAGTTGATCCTTCTACTAGGAGTAAGTCTTCTATCAGCATCCTGTAGACCTAAGGTTGGGTGATGCCCTTCCTTAGACCCAAAGTTAGGTATTCCCTACTTTGTTTTCCAGTTAATCTGCCTATTTGGAGTAAGTCTTCTATCAGCATCCTATAGGCCTAAGGTTGGGTGATGCCCTTCCTTAGACCCAAGGTTAGGTATTCCCTACCTTGGTTTCCAGTTGATCCGTCTACTAGGAGTAAGTCTTCTATCAGCATCCTGTAGACCTAAGGTTGGGTGATGCCCTTCCTTAGACCCAAAGTTAGGTATTCCCTACTTTGGTTTCCAGTTAATCTGCCTATTTGGAGTAAGTCTTCTATCAGCATCCTATAGGCCTAAGGTTGGGTGATGCCCTTCCTTAGACCCAAGGTTAGGTATTCCCTACCTTGGTTTCCAGTTGATCCGTCTACTAGGAGTAAGTCTTCTATCAGCATCCTGTAGACCTAAGGTTGGGTGATGCCCTTCCTTAGACCCAAAGTTAGGTATTCCCTACTTTGGTTTCAAGTTAATCTGCCTATTTGGAGTAAGTCTTCTATCAGCATCCTATAGGCCTAAGGTTGGGTGATGCCCTTCCTTAGACCCAAGGCTAGGTATTCCCTACCTTGGTTTCTCCAGTTCCCTTGTCTACTAGGAGTAAGTCTTCTATCAGCATCCTGTAGACCTAAGGTTGGGTGATGCCCTTCCTTAGACCCAAGGTTAGGTATTCCCTACCTTGGTTTTACCAGCTTTCTTTATCCAATAGGTGTAAGCCTTCCATTAGCATCCTATAGGCTTGAGGTTGGGGGATGATCCCCCTTCCATTCTCAAAATTCTACTTCCATTCGGTCAACGCCAATGTGTGCAGCAGAAGTTCCTTCTACCACACACATTGGGGGTCCATTTGTTGACCTCATTTTTGTATGAGGTCACTAAGACCCTTCTAGAAGCCAGATTTAATCCTAGACCCTAGGATCCACTCTAGACCTTAGGATCTTTCCTAGAACTAGACCTTAGAGCCTATTCTAGAGCCTAGGATCCCTTTAAATCCTAGATCTTAGAACTCTCCTAGATCTCAAAACCACTTCAATTTCAAATCAATCTCCACCCTTGATCAATCTCAATTTTAAATCAATTCCTATATTTAATCCACTCCAATTTCAATTTGATTCCTACCTGTGACCAATTTGAATCTCAAACTCCACCCAATTCAAGTCCAAATTAATTTAAACTTCAAATCAAATCCAAATCCAGAAATCTAAACTCAAATTCAAACCTTTAAGGCCATGTCCTAAACACCCTTTTCAGAGATTTTTCAAACATCTCAAAACCCAGTCAAATGGCCTCTGATTCAGGGTCTATCACTTGCAAAGTGATAAGACATGTCTCTAAAGGCTACCCTCCAATTTTGAGCTCATTCTGAGGTCTCTAACCCCAGAATCTGAATTAAAATTCAAAGGCTGTAAAACCTTCAAATATTTACAGCCTATGCCACTGAGCCTAACCCCTTTGAGATCCTGACCTTGGAACCCTTATCCAAGCCTCCAATCACTTCCAGACCTTTGAACTTAACCCATTGAGCAGTAAACTGCATTTTTTCAGACCCATTTTTGACCATAGTTGACCAATAGGTCAAAATTGACCAAAATATCCCTATGGGGCTCAAATGGGGATTTCAAACCAAATGAGCTCCAAATGGGATGCAACCACCTTTGACAAATTTCAAATGCCATTTCAAATCTTTTGAACCCATTTCCAACCCTTGAGTCAACCTGGTTGACCAAGTCAACTGGTTTGACCCAAGGGGCCCTTTAAGGGTCCAAACATGTGTTTTGACCCAAATGACCTCTTTAGGTCACCCAACCACTTCCATTAACCTTAAAATATCATTTCAAACCTGTTGAGCCCAAACCCAGACCCTGGGTCAACCTGGTTGACCAAGTCAACCCAGGTTGACCAAACAGGCCCTTAGGGACTCAAATAGGGATTTTGATCAATTTGACCTCCCCAGACCCAGGAACTACCCTCAAGGGTCTCCAAATATCATTTTAAACCTGTTGAGCCCAAACCCAGACCTTGGGTCAACCTGGTTGACCAAGTCAACCTAGGTTGACCAAACAGGCCCTTAAGGGCTCAAATGGTGATTTTGACCAAATTGACCTCTCCAAACCCTGGGACCACATCCAATAGACTCAGGACGACATTCTGAATTTGTTGAACCCATTTCTAGCCCTTGAACCCAACTGGTTGACCAAGTCAACCAGTGTTGGCCTAGAAGCCCATTAAAGGCCCATTAAGCCTTTTTAATCTATTTGACATACATGGCTCTTGGAACCACCCTCCAATCCACCTAATCAACTCATTTGAATTGTCTAATTGAAAATTTCATAATCCTTGATGGAGTTGACTGGTCAACCAGTCAACCCAAGGCTTAAGGGACCATTTGTGTGGTCAAACCCTTTAACCCATTAGACCTAGCTCAAGCCACACCCATCCAGCCACTTAGAAGGACTCCATGACCTGCTTGGATGCCACATCAGCTCCATTGACCAGTTGACTGGTCAATTTAGTCAAACCAAGGGCTTAAACCCTTTTGAAAGGTCTTAATCAACCTTTTAGACCTTTTTCCCTGATTTAACTCCCCAAGGCCGACCCCTTAATGTCCTAAAGCTCACTTGGAGCTCTCCTAACCAAGCTCAGGGCCTGGTTTAGCCTAAAATGGCAATGGCCCCCTCCACTTGTCCCAAGTCCACCCAATGGAGGCAAGGCTTGGCCAGCCTTTGAGGCAGCCTTCTAGCTGTCCCAGGGACATGTGGCACCATCTAGGGAGCTCCTCCATTAATCCTAGCCATCCAATCTAGCCCAGCTCGTTTGAATAGGGAGAAAGGCAACTTTTGAGCATCATTGATCAAAGCAGCCTCTCTCACTAACCCTAGCCTCCCAGACCGAACTCTCAGTTCGTTTTGAATCTCCAGGGCCTCCTCTACCTTCCCACTACAAAATTCAAGTGGTTGCACGTCACCGGCGGCGAGTTCTCCGGCGAAACCACCACCTAGACCGTCCCAAGCCCATAGCAACCGATCTAGACGCGTTCGAGCTCGGATTTTCGCTGGGAATCTTCACTTGGACAATCTACAAGCTCAACCATCCAGAAATTTCGAAGATCTAACGGTATAACTCCCTAAAACCCTAGATCTAGGTCACATTAGTTAGATCTAAATAGCTTTATGCTTTTAGGGTTTTAGCTAAAGCTAACTATTCCCCATGATTTCTGTTCATGTCCTTAATTTAAGTTTAAAATTTCAAGTGAAATGATCGATCCGATCGAGAGAACGAGGCAAAATATGTTCTCTAGGGCGTCACTCACGGTCTCCGGTGAGTGTACGTTTTCTGGACCGTTGATCGCTCGATCAACGGTCCAGATCAAGCCCTTCCGCGGTCTGATTCGACTGCGCCTTTGATCCGTCGTTCGATCATCCGTCCGGCGAGATCAGGGCCGTCCATCCGGAACAGCGGGATCGAATCTCCGCCGTTTGATCCTCTCCTGGTGAGATCAAACCGCGGGATCTGATCTCAGCCGTTGGATCGAACCCGCGGTTAATCCAACGGCTGTAACGCGCCGCTGACGTGGTTAAGTGAAAACCGCGTGAAGCGGCCAGCGGCCGACGCGTGTCCCCGCCGTTGCGCGGTTTCGATCCCGCCAATCCCAGCGCGCCGCGTGTCTGACCGCCGCCATTTAATTAAAAATAATGAGTTTTAATTAGTTTTAATTACTGAAACTTAAACAAATCATAGTAAATTAAATACATAACCAAAAAATGAGTATAATATATCAAACTTTTCAGAATTTCATCTAGTTTATTTTAAAAATAAAATCAGTTTATTTTGACTATTATTTTACTGGTAATTTAAGAAATACAGAAAAACTTATTTTATTTTTAATTACATATAAATTGGATAATTTTATTTGAAATTTGGCTTGAATGTTTTTAAGAATGTGACTGATTTCCAGAAAATTTTGTGTATTTATTTGAGCTATGTTTTGATAGTTATCAAATGT
Organism: Dendrobium huoshanense; assembly: GCA_016618105.1. NCBI lineage: Eukaryota > Viridiplantae > Streptophyta > Magnoliopsida > Asparagales > Orchidaceae > Dendrobium > Dendrobium huoshanense. The sequence goes on from CM028351.1 coordinate 29,421,811, forward strand.
GCAAAATAAATACATTCTTTTATATATATATATATATATATATATATCTATATGTATTTATATTATTTTAAAATCTACTTTAAAATTAGTTATATTTAAATCTTTTATGGTTTAAGAGATCTCCTTTGCAATTTTAAACATGAGTTAAGTATATGAATGGAAATAATGGGGATGATTGGTGGATAATCATTTTTTTGACTATTCACTAATCATAAGTTTAACTAATTATGCTAATTAATCCTTACATGTTTAGGAAACACACACCACTTAGTCTAAGGCTCTCCTAGATTTAGGTTTTGAATGTGTTTATGTGATTCATGCATGCCTTATGTATTGAGTATGAGGGTTAGTCCAAACATTGATTCAAACCCATTAAATTAGTGACATAATTAAGGACAATAATTAAGGACTCATGTATAGAAAACTTAGAAAAATTTCAATAATTAGGATTTACCTCCCCTTTAGTTGAAACTTTGAACATTTGAACTTAGTGACATCCTCAGCCCCTAGGGAAATTTTCACTAATTTTTGAGGTCATTAGGTCCCCTAATTAATTTTCTAAGTCTTAAACCCTTAATTAAGCCTTTAGAACTTCTAAAAATTGTAATAAATCCAATTTAAATCCAAAAATTGCATATAAACCCTCAAACTGACCAGAATTCAGTCCTTAATCTGTGATAATTGAAAGCCCTTTGATTTGACAGCAATTTAAACCTTAATTTAATTTTAAGTGAAGACCAATATTTAATTAAGATAATTAATTAATAATAATATAAAAATCCAAAAATCTCCCAAACACTTGGGGATCCCTCCTTAGGTTATTCCTGACCTTTGGAGGTGTTTTCAAGAGATTGGGAATTTGTTTGAAGTAAAATCACAAAAGAGACCCTCTAATTAAGAAATTCCTAATTTCAATAAATACCCAAACTTCCAAAATTCATAACTAATTGTAGAAAATTCCAAATCAATCAAATTCAGTGGCTAATGACTCTAATTAAAATCTAGTATTTTCCAAAAATTTCAAACCCCCAAAATCTGGTCAAAGTCAAAAAGTCAACAAATCGGTCAACTTTAAGTCAAAACTAGTTCAAAACTTCAAACCTTCGTAATAAAATGTAGAAAAATTTGATTTCAACGTACTTACTGTCTAACTGATCGTAGTGAGGTCTAGTATTTTAATAAAATACAAACATTCCAGAATTTGAGCTTAATCAAAAATTCAATTTTCAACCCTTTAATTAAATGATTAAAATATTCAAAAATTCATAAAATTCAAATTATTCTAAAATTCCAGAAAATGTTAACTTAATGTTTAAAACATTCAACAAACCTTTTAAAACACAACAACCATCCTAAAGATGAAGTTTATTGGCTGGACTACTCCGGGCTGCGGGGCTAAGTGTCCTAAGGAGGCTGGTTCCTCGAGCCTGGTGGCACAACGCCACGAATGGATTCTAAGGGGTGTTAAACTTTAAAATAGATTAATCATTAATTATGTAACCTTTTAAAACCTCTAATTCAACTACATTAATTTGGTTTATCGGCTGGACTACTCCGGGCTGCGGGGCTAAGTGTCCTAAGGAGGCTGGTTCCTCGAGGCTGGTGGCACAATGCCACGAATCAATTAATGGCAAACTTAAATTAATCAAGCTTTTAAAATCAGTAACTAACTCTTTTTTTTTAATATCAAGCCACTCTTTTAATTTCAACCAATTTAAATAACTTAATCAACCCCGATTGCTACTGGGTAACCCAGGCCTACGAGGCTATTAGCTTAGCCCCAAGGAAGGTGAAATAAACTTCACGGCCTCGGTGTGAAACAAAGGTAGTAATCAATTAACTTCTAAAATATGTTTAATTAAAATTCTTAATTCATTAATATTTAAATTTTAATTTAAATCCCCTTCTAAGCCTTAACAAATCCAAACTTTTAGACAACTTTAACTAATCACCCACTTTAGGATCTATCCCAGCCACACGACCTTTCTCACACACTTTAGATGATGTGCTAGGACAACCAACTTCAGATCTAGGATAGGCCGGTGTTTACTTTACTGCTGTGTGCCGGATTTTTCGTAGTTTTCACTGCATGTTGTGGATGAAATTGCTTTGCTGTGTCTGCTTACTTTTTCTGTACTCTGTGGATGGATTGATGTGTTTGGTGACTAGATTACCCTTAGGTTAGGTACGATCTGGATGTTGACACAGTTTTCTGCAGGTGGCCACGCTCATGCAGGGCAATATAAAAAGGGGGCAAATTAAAAATGCATAAATATTATAAACTCTTTGCACAGGTGCTTCAGCTGCTAAAGCCCCCAAATAAAAGAGTGTGGCCAGTGTGTTTACTTTTTTTTCTGCTCATATACAACTGCTTGGGAATAACTGCTTTTTTTTTTATATATTAATTGCTTAGGATAACCCTGCAGGTGAGTCTAGATTTTTATTTTGATATCAATGTAATTTGTGCAAGTGTCAAGTGTTGTGAAAGTTTATTTTGAGTTAGGATACATAGATCCAAAGCTTGGATTCCAAAGAGGAAAGGATACCCCTTTGGGGAACACTCCTTTTCCATTTGGAAATCCAAATTTGGATCATACCTCTTCCTTATCCAAAGAGGAAAGAGTGGCCTTCCCCTTAGAGGGAAGTGCCCTCTTGTCCATTTGGGTAATCTGCTACGAAGATTCCAAGAAGATTGAAGAGAAGGAGTCCAAAGAAGAATGAAATTGAAGATTTGAAGATTTGAAGATTGAGAGTATCCCACTCAAAACAACTTGCATCATTACTAGGTTTAGAATCCGGGTTGTTGTCAGTGGTGCCCGGCCACTTTACTTTCTGTAATATTCTGGTTTGTAATAAGCAAGGCAATTCTGCCTATGGACATTTATTAATTAATTTGTATTTGATTTGATGATTTGATTGCCTTTAGGATTACTTGTTTTTACTAGTTTTTTGACGATTGCATGCCGCTCTTTGTTTTCGCCTGGATACGTGAGGCTCGTGAGGGTGTGAAAGTTTTCTATTCATAATTTTAAAAGTCTAAAATTTTAGTGAGTCTAAATAACATAGAAAGATAACGAATCTAGGGAATTAGCCGGGGATCGACCCCGGGGTCGCATGCATATTTTTGCATTACTCTTTCCTTGCTTTAGACCCTTCCCCGCCTGCGGGTAGAGTCCGGATAGTCTGACCTATGAGGACGAGGTGCCGGACCTGGGGAAGTCCAGTCTTCTAAAAATTTATTTTATAAGCCTGTTTTTAAAAATTTCAAGCATATTTGATTTGAGGTTGTTAACCAGCATGCATTGCATTAGATACAAATTAAAAGAGTCAAAATTTTAATTTCATAGTCCTTAGCATTTTAGCACCCAACATAAGTCAAAGGGGCCAATTAGGAAAATCTCTAGATGTCGGCCCGCCTCCCCAAAACTTTAATTATAACGTCCCTACCACTCTTTCATAAAAGACCGGATTCATCTCTTTTAAATCGATTAGGTGGTTAGCTGGCTCCCCAATCCAGGCCGGGGTAAGTCCAGACCTTGCACTGCATTAGTTAGGATCGGACGACTGTGGTCCAGTGTCCAAAATAGATTTAGGATCCGGGGCAGATCTTTGATTATAAGACCCCAAAACTTCGGGAATCTAATCCCAAATTTCTAATAAAATGCTCAACTCTAATTAAAGCTTCATTTCAATCCTAAAACATAAAGCCCAACACTTAGATTAAGTTGGGACGCTTCCGGATGGTTCTGGAATCTCAAAGTGTCCCCTACCTCTCATCCTTTAACTCCGTTAATAACTGTTCAATTTTGATCCATTCCCTTTTGATTTTCCAATAATTCTATTCATACTTTGATATCACTCCTAGAAATTCTAAACAAAATTTTGCCACTATTTTAATCGAGAGTTTTCGTAGGGGATTTTATCTCCCTACGATGTAATTAACTACGAGGGCTTGCGCTCGTAGGAGATTTAGAACCACACACACCTGATTTTAAAAGTTGATTTTTCAAAATTCAATTGGATTTCTTTGGGAGAACTTAAAATATTAGTGATCATTATTATCATATTCAAAGAATTATCATCGAATGATATTTTCTCCCTTCGGGGAGATATATCTTTCTTTGATAAGGCTTTGGATGTGAACCTAATGATCACACTTCTTGAATATTGTAGCTGGATATTCAATTGAACCTCATTTTGACCCTTCGGGGTCATATGAATTTCTCTTTAGCATCCGCTCACAATATTCAAGATGGATTTCAAAATTCTAAGTCTGAATACCGTTATGAAAGTTTATTTTCATCCTTCGGGGTGATATACTCTTTCTAACGAGTCGATTCGACCTTAGAATTAGAACTTGACCTTAATCTTAAAATCCCCAAAGAAAACTAATATTTTTCAAAACCTGTTTTCCAAAATTCCACCAACAAGGACTTGTTTGGTCAACCTAGGTTGACTTGGTCAACCAGGTTGACCCAGGGACTGGGTTTGGGCTCAACAGGTTTGAAAAGGCATTTGGAGACCATTAAGGGTAGTTCCTGGGTCTGGGGAGGTCAAATTGATCAAAATCCCTATTTGGGTCCATAAGGGCCTGTTTGGTCAACCTAGGTTGACTTGGTCAACCAGGTTGACCCAGGGTCTGGGTTTGGGCTCAACAGGTTTGAAATGATATATTGAGGTCAATGGAAGTGGTTGGGTGACTTAGAGAGGTCATTTGGGTCAAAACACATGTTTGGACCCTTAAAGGGCCCCTTGGGTCAAACCAGTTGACTTGGTCAACCAGGTTGACTCAAGGGTTGGAAATGGGTTCAAAAGATTTGAAATGACATTTGAAATTTTTCAAAGGTGGTTGCATCCCATTTGGAGCTCATTTGGTTTGAAATCCCCATTTGAGCCCCATAGGGGTATTTTGGTCAATTTTGACCTATTGGTCAACTATGGTCAAAAATGGGTCTGAAAAATGCAGTTTACTGCTCAATGGGTTAAATTCAAAGGTCTGGAAGTGATTGGAGGCTTGGATAAGGGTTCCAAGGTCAAAATCTCAAAAGGGTTATGCTCAGTGGCATAGGCTGTAAATATTTGAAGGTTTTACAGCCTTTGAATTTTAATTCAGATTCTGGGGTTGGAGACCTCAGAATGAGCTCAAAATTGGAGGGTAGCCTTTAGAGACATGTCTTATCACTTTGCAAGTGATAGACCCCGAATCAGAGGCCACTTGACTGGGTTTTGAGATATTTGAAAAATCTCTAAAAAGGGTGTTTAGGACAGGGCTTTAAAGGTTTGAATTTGAGTTTAGACTTCTGGATTTGGATTTGATTTGAAGTTTAAATTAATTTGGACTTGAATTGGATGGAGTTTGAGATTCAAATTGGTCACAGGTAGGAATCAAATTGAAATTGAAATGGATTAAATATAGGAATTGATTTAAAATTGAGGTTGATCAAAGGTGGAGGTTGATTTGGAGTGATCCTAAGATTTTAGGAGAATTCTGAGATCTAGGATTTAAAGGAATCCTAGGCTCTAGAATAGGCTCTAAGGTCTAGTTCTAGGAAAGATCCTAAGGTCTAGAGTGGATCCTAGGGTCTAGGATTAAATTTAGAATCTGGAAGGGTCTTAGTGACCTCATACAAAAATGAGGTCAACACCAAGTAAGTTATCGATCGAATATGTATTTAAATCTTTAGATTCAGATATTACAGTAATTTTTGCATCAAAAGAGAAAGATAAACATCTTAAAATTTTGTTTACTTTTTCATAGTTAGAAAGTTCTCTTCCTAATGCATGTAATGAAATAACAATTTGAGCAAACCTTGTATACATTTAAAAAATAGATTCAGAAGGCTTCATATAAAAAAGTTCATAATCATGCAAGAGAATATTCAAACGGGATTGCTTGACTTCATTAGGACCTTCATAGGTGATACACAATTTATCCCAAATTTCTTTACCATTAATGCAAGTGGAAACACGCATGTAATATTCTGATTTCAAAGCACAAAAAAAATAGTTCAAATATTTTACATTTAATTGTGCTAAATCCCTATCATCTAGAGTCCATTCAATAAAAGGAAGTGGAATAGTAACACTATTCAATTCTTTACTTGGAGGTGTATAATTATCCTTAACGAGCATCCACATGCGATAAAAATGTAGACATGCGAGTTTTTCAAAAATCAAAAGGAATGTTATAAAACAAAGGTGGTTGGGTAATAGAATACCCTTATGCAGTATTAAGATTTTCGTTGTTAGCCATAGATCAAAATTTAAAAAGTTTTCAAACTTAGTTTTTATGAATCCCTCTTTGATACCACTTGAAAGTTTGTTAGAGATATTAAGCCCTTAAGAACTAGCCTGAGGCTAACCAAGAGAGGGGGTGAATTGATATTTATTAAAAAAATTTCTTAGGTAAAGCACAAAATTAAAACCATAATAATTCTCCACAAGAGTAACGAATGCGGAAATTAAATGCGAAAGTAAAACAAAGAAAGATCACACCGGATTTATTTGGTTCGGTCAAACCTTGACCTACGTCAAGTCCTTGGAGGCACCCTCCGAGTATTGCACTAACTAAGTGTCTCTCATTTAGCTCTCATAGTAAGGTGAAGAAGCCTTTACAATAGACTCCTTTTCACCAACCCCGATGCGGCAGAGAACCAACTCTTTTTTCTTCCTCCTAAAGCAAGTAAAGAACCCAGACCTTTTTGCTGAAGTAGACCTCCCACGAACCTCCCAAGGACGAAGGATGAAGAATGGAGATGACGACTTGGAACCTTGGTTGGAGCAACCTTTGTGAACCCTCTCACAAACTCTCCCTCACAAGTTCCTCTCTCTCTCTCTCTCTCTCTCTCTCTCTCTCTCTCTCTCTCTCTCTCTCTCTCTCTCTCTCTCTCTCTCTCTCTCTCTCTCTCTCTCTCTCTCTCTCTCCCTCCCTCCCTCTCCCAAGGCTATCTTAGGTTAAGATAGCAGCACTCAAGGTCTTAAGCATGAGAAAATTTGAATCCTTTAAATAGAATTTATAAGAGCCAACATTATCGTCCAGGATGATATTTCTATCATCCTGTATGATAAGTACAAATTAAGCTCAATCATCCTGGACAATATGTGATGATCAGAAGAAATTTTGTTTACATCATCCAGGACGATACCATATCGGCCTCTATGATTAGCTCAAATCACAGATAATTGGCCAGACAATTACTCGAAAAGGAGGCATGTATGATCCATAATTAGCTTGATCGTTCGGGCCGATCTCACGAACGTCCCGGATGATTAGTTCATAACCGAGGCAAATTGTCCAGAACATCACTCAGAATAGAGCTAGTCGGTGGTTATTCATCTAGGACATCGTCCCGACCGATCCTGCGATTGGCCCGGCCTATGTGATCGTATCAATCAGCCTTAATTTCTTTCAATAATTGTCAGATTAGTTTAGGCGTAATTGTGCTTTATCATCCAAGATGATGTAATGGATCGTCCTGGCTGATATCCTAAAATAAAGAATAACTAAATTGATCATGACTGCTGATATTTCTGATTTGAGCTTATCGTCCTGGACGATTCGAGAATCATCCAAAACGATGTGCTTAATGATGGCTGCCTTAACCAGGATGCCCTAATTAGGGTTTCTATTTTTAATTGAATTATCCTAGATAATATGAGATGTACTCAAAATAGAAAAACATAGAAAATCTCTCAAGTGCGTGTGTGTAAGGTTACTTAGTATCATGAACCACTTTTATAATTGACTTAAGAAAGGAAAAATTATAGACTTGACTCAACCTATATCTAAGCTGGCTTGAGTTGCATTCAATCATGTGGACCTGAAAAGTTAGTAGGCAAGGCAGTCGTAGAAAAACATGAATGTTTGCTATCATCATAATTCTAATCCATAATCTCAGATTTGCAACAATCTTCCCCTTTTTATGATGTCAAACACAATCAGAAAAGTCCAAGCAGTTATGGAAGTTTAATAAAAATAGTGTGACAAAAAAAGTTCACTAAGGCTTCATTTGGGAAAGCTTTTTTATTGCTTTCTAAAACGGAGTTGTAGTACAAAATTTAAAAAATTAGTACTAAAACTCCATTTTAGAAAGCAATAAAAAAGCTGTCCCAAATTAAGCTTAAGTTCTAGAATCAAATTACAAGATACATCAGACTACTCTCCCTTTTGACATCACAAAAAGGTGGGAAAAATAACAAAACACAAATAAAATACATAACATAAACAAAAATAAAACATAAAAAAAACAAACTACAAAAAATGGAAACTAAAACTAGTAAAATGAGGGACCCTGATCATCAGACGAAGGAGATGGTGGTGGTGGTGGCTACTGGAAGTAAGTGGAAAACATAGCAAAATGTGCCCCAAACCAGGCCACGTCCTGGTCGTGCTGTTGGTGTTGGTGTGCAATATAGGCTTCGAACCGGGCCACGTCCTCATCGTGCTGCTACTGCTGGTGTGCTATGTATGTCTCAAAGCGGGTCTCCCACTGATCAAATCTCTCCACCAACTGATCCAGCTGAGAGTGCTGGCGGAGAGGAACAGGTTCAAAAATAAGAGAGGGAGCCTCCTCCTCCTCGGCCCCCTGGGCTTCCTTATCTCCTGGGTGGAGACGAGTACTGTGAAGGACGTTGAAGGAGCTATTTGAGTAGAAGGGTGGCTGAAGGTCAGGAGGAGAAGGATATTGAAATTGATATTTGGATTCTAAAACATAAGCAATGAGGTGTCCTAGAGCCAAATTGGGTTTTCTCTTATGACCTGGATTGCGGATTGTTGTCAAATGATCAATGTAGCAAAAGATTAGGTCTGTGGCATTGAATTCTCTATGATCCAAAATGTAAAAGGTAGGAAGTGAAAGAAGAGGAGTGATGTGGACTCGGTCACTGCTTTTGGAATAACAGAAGTGCGAAGGACATGCTGGATCATCCTAACATCTTTGAGTAAAGAGCTAGTCTCTCCAACAAGAAAGTTTACATTAGTGTTGCGAAGAAATTGATTTGCCATAGACCAGTCAAAGTCAGGATCAGAAATAAGGGTATGCAGCTTGTCCTCAGTGGTGGATAGCTGTAACAGTTCAGCACAATCCTGATATGTGATCTCGACGATTCACATAAGAGGTGAGAGCAGTGTAGGAAGAATTTATGCGGATGTTTGCATAAAATTCAAAAAGAAGTTCAAAATTAAAGGGGACTGTGAGGGTGAGAATAAAGCAAAGGCAGGTATGATTGAAAGGTCTAGTACCGAATAGGAGAGGTAGACTAGATTGATTGTTTGGGAGAGGGTGATGCTGCATGACTTGTATCTGTGATAGGCAGCCTGATCGTCTGCTTCCCGGAATCGAGGGTCCAGCGTGGCCCTCGCGGAGCTTCTAAATATTTAAAAAGCATGCTTACCGCTAGCCATTAGCAAGAAAAAATAAGAAATAGTAAGTAGAAAGCCAAAGGGAAGGAAAGGTGTGAAGAAAAATGGATGGATTGATTTCAATTTAAAGAATCGATCGGATCATCCAGGATGATCGCAGTATCATCCAGGATGATCTGGTGTAATTATTGCGGCTGGCCAAATGGTCAAAAAGGCGGTCCGATCGTCTGGGACAATCAGATATTGTCCGGGGCGATTAGACACAGGAGATTGTCCCGGGAGTCAGGCCGGACGACCGTTGAGTGTAGGGTTACTTAGCATCAGTCTCTTGACCATTACAAGTGGACTCAAGAAGTGAAAAATGAAAGTACAGACTGACTCAACCCTAAACCTACGCAATCCTGAATTGGCTTCGTCTTGATCGTCCGATCTTCGATTCTTGAAAAGTTAGAAGCAACAAGCAGTCCAAGAGAAACAGTGTTTGTCAATCATCAAAATATAAGCCATGAAAAATAGATTTGCAACAAATTCTTCCCGTGCAATAAAATGTATCCCATGCTTCTCAGTATCCTTATGCCAAAAGAACTCCTAGTACGAGTGATCAATCTCATTCAAGACACCTTAAGGAACCATTGTATGATTTATAAGATATAAAGGAAGAAAAATAAGTGAATAATTAATGAGAGTGAGCATCCCAATGAGAGACAAATAATGGATACCCAAAGTATTAAATCATCTCTAGCACACTTGAGTAAATTCTTAAAATCAAAATTCACCATACTCCTTAGGGATATTTTTACCCCTAAATATTAAATTTTAGAAGCCAAATGACACCCAACAAGTTTTCCATTTTTCTTTCATTCCACCCAAGTAATTATTTTCCACACATTACCATAGATTTAGAATTTTTAATTCTCTCATGCAGTCCATAAATTGTAATGATTTAGGATTTTTGTAATTTGTTTGATAGCCATCCCTATAGCTTTAGAAAATATCAATATGTTGTTTACATAAAATAAATGTGAAATAAGGCTAGATATAAAATAAATATGAAATCCCAACTCATCTCCATGCTGGTGAATGGCCTGTGATATACGTTCAGTTCAAATAATGAAAAGATATGGAGGCACCTTTATCTAAATCCACTTTTAGCTTCAATCCAATTTGATCTCCGCCCATTAAGAATAATAGAAAATTTATATACACGCTACATTATTTGGTTAATAAACATCCTTACGAAACCGATAATTTTCATCGCAAGGGAAAGGGTAGGCCAGCACATACTATCATAGGCTTATTTTATAAATATTTTCTTTATAAATATTTTCACCTCTCTCTCTCTCTCTCTCTCTATATATATATATATATATATATATATATATATATATATATATATATATATATATATATATATATATATATATATATATATATATATATATATATATATCCTACTTTTTGAACAAAAAACATTGAATTTGTTAAAAAATTCTTGAGCATGTAAAGAATGATTTTATATAGAATGATTAAGGACAAAAGTAACCTGCTCTTCTGATGTCAATATAAGGAGAGTAAACATAAGCATATTTACTATCATTCAGAAAGTCACATTGTAGATGGTTTGACATAAGCTTACCGGTCTAAACATAGAAGGATCAATATCATTCTCGATCTTGGGCATTAAAATATTCATGGAATCCCTCCAAAACGAAGGCATTATACAAGATACAAAGATACTTTTAATACTTTTGCTAGCATCCCACACTTCATTCTTTAATATATCCTAACATAACCTTAAAAAAAAGGAAGTAATTCTATCAATCCTCAGAGCTTTATTATTTTCAAAATGTTTGATAGCCTCATGAAGATCTTCTATTATAAAATCAACCATAAGAAAACTTTTTATAGATTCATTTACCTGCTCTATTACATGCCCTTTAAGTCATCCATCTAAATTATATTCTCAATCTCTCCATTTATTATGAAAAATTTTCATGAAAGAGTTTTTAATAATTTTAGGATTTCTACCTGATCACAATTGGGCAGTTTGAGTTGCAGAACCCTTTTAGCATTCCTTCTCCATGAAACATATGAATAGAAAAAATGTGAATTACAATGCCATCAAACATCACTCTCATCATTTTTCTTTGCCTACACCATAAAGCCAACCTTGCCAAATTTATATTCAATTCATGAACTTTTTCCTCAGCTCAAATAATTTTAAAATATCTAGTATGACTTAAGAATAATCCTTATCTTGTAGCTTAATAGTTTGGTCTTGTAGTGAATACTTTAACTGATTCAACTCCCTTCAATTGTTCAAGCTCCAAAATTGTAGAGTATATAGATTTATATTAAATTTGCACAGGAGAATATCACTAGGAGCCCCAAAATCCTTTTTACTCCATGAATTAAAAATAATCCTCCAAGTATAAGGATACTAAGTTCAAATTCTTGATAGCTGGAGATATAAACAATTTTATAAGATTTGGGTGGGGATCTGATGCAATTTGTAGATGGTACTTAACAACACCATAAGGTAAATGACTTAGGGCTATAATATTTAATGAACATTTTTCCAAACATTCCCAAATTCTATAAGCTCCATCCTTATTATTACACCATGTTAAACAAGGTGCAATGAACCTCAAATAATGGAAATCATTGTTAATCATGAACTCCATCTCCTTAGCTCCTTGAGAGGTAACAAATCTTTCTGCACCCTTCTTGTATTCTTTATTAAGAACGTAATTACAATTAAATCCCATAGAGATCATGTAGTATGAACTTATTTACTGGCATAAATAATTCCCACATTGAGTAAGAGATTATTAGGACCATTCAATTGGTCAAAAACATAATGATTTAGTGATACATGAATATTAATGGATGAAATATCATTCTTCCAAAGAACCAAGATCCCTCCAGCTCTATCAACTAATAAATAATGAAAAAAATTCCATAAACCACTCTAATTTCTATTAATTTTAGTCATTTAATTAAATCCAACTTAGTTTCCAATATACCAATGAAAAAACATGTAATGGTTACTAACCGCAACTATCAAATAGAAGCCCGCAACATTTTTACAAATTCCCCTACAATTCTAAAAAAAGGATGAATGAACTTAATGAACAAAAGGGAGACAATCCCAACCTTCATGATTATCATTTGAATCATTCCTCCTTTTTCTAAGAGTTTCTTTAATAGGGCCAAAATAATTTAACTCCTTATCAATCTAAATTTGTTATCAGTAGATGTGAAATTAGAAGGTATACCATCAAGGTATTTACCAATATTGTGAATTTTTTTGTGAATTCCATTAACATTATTATACAACATATCACTCTTTATTCTAATTACTTCATTATCCCTCTTGTCAACTTATCTACCAAAATTAGATGGAGAAACCACCTTTGATTTTTAAATATAGAAATCATTTATTTTATTAAAGGGTAGAAGTTTTTTTAAAGGCATATAAATATTGTTAGGTTTTTTTTTTCTTTTACTTGTTATAAGAATCTACAGGCCATAGGATTTTATATTTGATAAACTTTCACTAACATCACGAATCTTGTCAGATAAATGTAAAGAATTTACTTTAGAAGAGTTGGATGGTTCATGTTCTTCATGAAATGTACAAACTTCTTGATTATTTTTAATGATACTAGCTTTGATGAATGACCATGAGCTTATTTTTCCTTCTTGGTCTTTAAAGGAGGAGAATTAATGCTAATGAACATCTATTAAGGACAATAATTTCTTAGAAGAAATAATTTTATTTATCCCACCACTTGAAAGAACCTTAAAATGGGCCTACTTATGCCCCAATTGACCATAATTAAAACATAAATTAGTAAATCCCTCACATGCTACTATTTAAAATGAGCAATCTTCCAAACTTTCTATCCATACCCCATAGGGTAAATTTTTTGGCATATCCAGTCACACACAAATTCTTGGATAATCTTATTAACCTCATTTCTACATGAGGTCACTAGGACCTACCTGGGTTTCTTTTTTGTGACCTAATGATTGACAGTTCTCTATTTATGAATCATATAGGTCCTAGTCAAATTCCAATCCAACTCTTAGTCAAAATCCAGCCCACTTTTCAATTAAATCTCCAATATAATTTTCAAATTCTAATTTCCAATGCAGCCTTCAATTAACCTGTGATTATCCTTTAGAACATATACAATCAATCCACATTATTCATTTGATTTCCCTTGATGTGGGTAATTCAAACTCAACCATTCAAATCCAAAATTTTAATCCAAACAAAAAGTTCCAAAATAAAATCCCAAGGTTAGGGACCTAGGTTCTAAAACCCATTTATGGGTGATTTTTCTGTCCCCTTAAAACTCAATCAATGACCTCTTATTTAGGGTCTATCAATTTAATATTGATTAGGCATGTCCCTAGGGTTAATCCTCTAAATTTAAGCTTAATATAAGGCCACTAGACCCAGAAACTAAATTGAAACCTAAAGACTATAAAACCTTCAAATATTTATAACCTATACCATTGGACTTGCCATTTAGTGTTAATTAATCATGGGAACTTCCCCAAAATCTATGAGCGTGCTCATAACCTCTATCATGACATGTTTACCACTAGTAAACTTCACTTTTTTGTGCCTAATTTGACCCATGTTTGACTAAGGGTCAAAATGATCGAAATACACTTTAAGGGGATTTTGGGTCTTTTCTCCAAAGGTCAACATGGCTTAACCATTTCAAGCCCTAAAGTCTCTCCCAAAGTTTCATAAGCATCATTAGAGACACATAAAACTCAAACCTAGCATTTGGTTTGACTTGGTTGACCAAAACTACCCTTAAGGATTCAAAATGGTTATTTCAAACCAATTAAACTCCTCTTAAATTGAAACCACTTCCATTGAGTTTTTTTTTTATCAATTTGAACTTAATGGACCCAACCCTTAGCCATAGGTCAACTTGGTTGACCAATTCAACCATGTTTGACTAAACACACATACACCTTTATCCCTTTCAAACCTCTTGGCCATGACTTTTCTAAACTTATTTAAACATATGGGAAGATCTATTGGGTCCTTAATAGATCCCTCTTGAAGGCCCAAGCCTTGGGCCCACTTGGGTTAGCCACTTAGCTTGACCCAAGTGTCCAAAGAGAGGTCTCCCATGAGCTAAATCTCAACCCAAGACAAATCAAATCAAATAAATGGTTGCATTGGGTCCCCCATGACCCAATGCATCTACCCTAGTTGACCTAGCCCTTGGGTCAACTCAAGTTAAGAATTGGAATAGCCCAAAGTGGTCAAAACCACTAAAGGTTGAGCCATTTCCCAACCTAGGCTCCAAATCCAATTACCCCTTGCATTGGGTGACCCTAGACCCAAGGCATCTAGCCTGGTCAATCAAGCCATTGGGTTGACTTAGGTCAGGAGTTAAGCTAGCTCAAAGTGGTCAAAACCACTTTGACCCAAGCCATATTTTATTACAGAGTGACTCAAGCTAATCCAACATTTGTATTGGATGTCCCTTAACCTAATACACTCCCTACATCAATCTCAAGATTTGACTTGACTAGGGTCTAACCCAAATGGACCCAAAACTTCCTAAAAATGGGTCAACCCAAGTCATGTTAGGGAGTTAGGCCACCCATGGCAAATCAACCCATATATGGGTTCACCACGACCCAACTTACCTCCCCCATCAAGCTCAGGTCCTACCTAGACCCAAGATACACTCAAACTTAATCAAACTGTATAGGTTGGGTAAACTCGAGCAACTTCTTTGAATTGGCCACCATCTTGGCCAAATTGACTCTCCCATTTAACTCACTAGACCTCCAATAATCTTTTCATCTCAGACTATGGAGATCTATGGGAGGTTGAAGATGCAATCCTAGCTGTTGATTTTGATCAATGGTGCAGATTATATATCGCGATCTTGGTCCACATTAAACCCTAATAATTAGATTATGTATCATATGGTTAAGGTTTAATCTGTGTTTCCCAGTCAACTGATAACCATTGCCTCCCCCCCCCCCTTCCAATGGAAGGCACATCATGGAAAGTGTATGGCTGAGTTGGTAATTTTTGAATTAAAATTCATGAAAATTTAAGGAAACTTTAAAAAATCATATCTCCTCACAAACTTATCCAATTTAAGTGACCTTAGGCTCATTGGAAAGGTATCAAGGAGATCTATCAAAGCCTTATGGTTTCAAGCTTTAATTATTCATGTATTCATGTTAATTTCAATAATTGTGTTTATGGAATTTTTGTATTTATAGCTTCAATTGACCTCTTCATAGCCTGAAACTTTGGGAGACTAATCTTGGGTATGTATCTGACATGCCCAAAATTTCTCTCTTATTTTATTATGCAAATTTCATTTTTGAGTTGATTTGAGCCTATGGGTCATGGTTTAGCATTGAATTTCACATCAACATATCCACCTATCCATGAGATGTAGGATTTGATTATTTGTGTGTTTATTATGTATGGATAGGGAATTTAGAGCCACAAATTTCATCCCCTCCTTGCCCTAGGCAGCCCCCTTTTAAATTTTGAATGTAACCCTAAAGTACCTTAGGTGGTTTGGTTAACTACCTTAAGTGATTCAATTTACTCCAAAATTCAGTGGGATTAGGCCTTGAGATAAGGTAAAATAAAGGTCATATCCTGCCTGAAAAGGAAAGCCAACAAACCACCTAAACACTTCAAAATCTATGATATTCAATCTTTAGAAAGATGGGTAGGTAGCAGAGTGTTTTGGAAATAAGATCGACATCTAGAGAGTTTCCTAATTGGCATTGGACTTATATAGGGTGAATGCTCCTAGAGCTAATAAAATTAAATATTAATTAAATTTATTTCCAATATAATGCATGTTGGTTTGAAAGGTCTAAATCAAGTATGCTCAAAATTTTAAAAAGGCTTATAGAAAATAATTTTTTAGAAAAAGACTAAACTTCCCTAGATCCAGCACCTCATCCTCATAGGCTAAATTATCCGGACTCAACCCATTGGCGGGGAAGTTTCTTATAGAAGGAGAGAGTAAATGCATTAATATGCATGCGACCCCAGACGATTCTAGCTATTTCCTAGGTCCTTGGGTTTCTATGTTATTGAATTCTTAAAATTTTAGAATTTCATTATGAGTAGAAAAATAATTTTATCCTAGAGAGCCTAAAAAGATAAGCCAAGCATATGTAAGAAAGAAACCTAAAAAAACATATAATTTCTATTACACAGATAAAATAAACACATCAATATAAATCCACAAAGAGTAAAGTAAGAGAGTCCATGATAAGTACCGTATTAGTACTACCTAGGGTCTGTAGAAAAGTAGTGGTGGTCAGGCCCCACCGACTACAACCTAGATTCTAATCCTACTGAATGACACAAGTCTTAAAAATCAAGAATTTCTTCTTCAAGTCTTCATCTCTTATAGATCATCCTTCTCCAGTTCGTTACCCTTTGGATTGTCTCCTTCCAACTCTGTATGATTTGACATCTAAAAGAGTACCCAATTGAATAAGAAATTCCATATAAAGGGCCTTTCTTTTTCTCTTTGGGTACTGAGTATTTTAAATGTCTCACTTTTGAACATTATCACAATTTGATATTAAATTACAAATTACATTATTAAATAAAAGAAAATTCTAGACTCAAACTGAACCTATAGGGTTATCCTAAGAGAACATCCCAAGCAGTTGAATATAGCACAATCCAAGAAGTTTATATTTATGTAGGAAAGGTAAACATGCTTGGCCACGCTCTTTTAATTTTAGAGGGGGATGAACAGTCTCTGGAGTATCTACAAAAAATAATGTTAATTTTAAGTCTTTAATTATTTTCCCCCTTTTATTTTAGTGTTGCATGAGCGTGGCCACATGCATAATATATTGTTAGTATCAAAGCTCCCCTAGCCTATAGGCAAACTATTGCACAAAACACATCACAAGTAGAGTATAAAAAACATAGTAATGAAATAAGCCTTTAAAAAGAATGCTTACCGCTAGCCATTAGCAATAAAAAATAAGAAATAGTAAGTAGAAAGCCAAAGGGAAGGAAAGGTGTGAAGAAAAATGGATGGATTGGTTTCAATTTAAAGAATCGACCGGATCATCCAGGATGATCGCACTATCATCCAGGATGATCTGGCACAATTATTGCGGCTGGCCAATTGGTCAAAAAGGCGGTCTGATCGTCCGGGACAATCAGATATTTGTCCGGGGCGATTAGACACAGGCGATCGTCCCGGGAGTTAGGCCGGACGACCGTTAAAAAAGCATATCATCCAGGCCGATTAGGTGGATCATCCAGGATGATGCTCAATAATTGATCATACCGACCAAATTTAAAATGTTTTAAATCGTGTTTCACGTGTATCATCCAGGATGAACAGTGTATCGTCTAGGATGATTGTGCAAAAAGGGATCGTCCCAGGACAATTTTAAAGTTTTAAACGTAATGACACATGTATCGTCAAGGAAGAACAGGTGTATCAGACGAGACGATTACAATAAACGCATCGGCCAGGATGAAAAATGTATTGGCGAGGACAATCAAGATGATTATAGCGAGGACGATCATATCGTCTAGGATGATAAAGGATCATCCAGGACGATGAGAATAGAAAAGTTAGAATATTCATTAGATGGAGTTTTTGAAGCAATAAAAGCCGATCATCCAGGATGATATAAATATTGGACAGGACGATGGGACAAAAAATTTTAAATCAAAGGAAGGATGGAGATGATCAGAGAAGGCCCAAAAATAATAAGATCAACAAAAAATAATAAACATAAAACAAAAGCCATAAAAAAAACAAAGTTTTTTGTTTTTAATCAAGACATGAACATGATATAGTCTCCATGTGATTGATTTTAAAAATTTGTAAGTTAATGAGTTAACAACTTCAAAAATCCAGAAAAAAGGTAAAATATCTGATCATGTTAACCCTAAGCTGAACATAGAAAGAGATGGGGAGGGGGACACTAAGAGTTGTTAGGTAGCTTATTGAATTGGTTAGCATCCCAGTTAACATTACTATGATTTCATATAGATGAAGTGATGTAGATAATATAGTAACATGCTTAAAAGCATTTTTCATTCTCCAAGTGATAAATTGAACTATAGTATAATCTTTCCATGTCTTATAAATAGAAGAGCTCTATACATGTGACCAAGAAGTTTAGAAAATAATTAAAGGATGGATTTGAAAATCCCCACTAATTTAGTTTCATAACAACATTTTTTAACTTACTTCATTTCACAATGATTGGAGGTTTCAAAAAGTGAGCACCTACCATCATAATATGCCAAACTATAGGAGATCCACATTGTGCACTTCGACTCCAAAAGTCTTTATTATATTTTGCAAATAGATTTCTATTAAATAGAGAATTTAAGTTATGTAAAAACTCCCAAGCATACCTTGCCCTCAATGGCCCTCTCCAAGACGAAGGTGAATGAAAATCTAGACCTTCAAACTTGATTGGAAGCCATAATTCTGAAAGTTCGCTAGGGATGTTAAGCCCTATAGAACTGGCCCAAGCTAACCAAGAGGGGGGGGGGTGAATTGGTAATTAAAAAATTTCTTTTCCCAAAGAATGAAAATTGCATAAACCAAAATCACCACAAAAAACAAAGTGCGGAAATAAAAGTGCGGAAGCAAAAGAAAGAACACAGAAGTTTATAGTGGTTCGGTCAACTCGACCTACGTCCACTCATTGGAGGCACCCTCCAAGTATTGCACTACAAAATGTGACTCTCCTTTAGCCCCCACGGCTAGGCGGAGAAGCCCTCACAAGAACCTCCTTTTGGCCACACCCGACAAGGCAGAGAACCTACCTCCTTTTGCTTCCTTCTGAAACTGGCAGAGAACCACAATCAAAAGCTAACTCCTTACCTCTACCGACCCTTCTACGGATGAGAAACTCTATATGAAGAACAAGCAGAGTGATCCTTGAAGCAACCCTTGTGAATCCCCTCACAAGCTCCCCCTCACAAGATCCTCTCTCTCTTTCTCTCCTCAAGGTCTTCTCAGGTCAAGGCAGCAGCCAAAGGTCTTGAAAAATGTTTAACAAGAGCTCTTAAATAGAAGAGCTTAAAAGGAGCTCATTAATTTTAAGTTGCCGACAATATCGTCCAGGCCGATATGGACATCGGCCTGGCCGATCCGTACAAATCAATGAAGATCGGCCAGAGCATCACCCTGGATGCAAAACAGGACGATTAAAAATTGGCTTGATCATCCAGGCTGATCTCACGATCGTCTTGGCCGATCAGTTCAAATCAGAGGAAAATCGTCCAGACAATAGCCCTGGATACGAGCTGGCCGATACTTATCGTCCTGAAGTAACTTAAGGTTTTTGACTGGATCGTCCTGGCCGATCCTGTGATCGTCCAGGACGATATGATCTTATCAATCATCCTTAATTACTCCCTTTATTTCCTGAACAATTATAACATAATTTGTGAATATCATCCAGGCCGATCCTAGGATCGTCCTGGCCGATAATTTAAAAATACAGTTTACCTTAATTGTCTATGGCGGCAGCTTCTTTCTATTTTGAGCTTATCGTCCTAGCCGATACACATATCGTCCAGGCCGATTTGTTAATGTGGGCTACCTTAAGTAAGAATCCTTATTTAGACTTTCTATTTTAAGCTGATCGTGCAGGACGATATGAATATCGGCTTGGCCGATGTGGGCAAAAACAGAAATTCTAAGTCTCTCAAGTGTGTGTGTGTAGGGTTACTTAGCATCAGTCTCTTGACTATTACAAGTGGACTCAAGAAGTGAAAAATGAAAGTACAGACTTACTCAACCCTAAACCTACGCAATCCTGAATTGGCTTCGTCTTGATCGTCCGATCTTCGATTCCTGAAAAGTTAGAAGCAATAAGCAGTCCAAGAGAAACAATGTTTGTCAATCATCAAAATATAAGCCATGAAAAATAGATTTGCAACAATCTCCTCCTTTATGATGATGGCAAACACAAGTAGGAATTTTTTTTTAAAAAAAATAGGTTCATTAGAAAATCAAAGTTACAACAGCTTTTCCTACCACACCCTACTCCCCCTTTTGTCATCACAAAAAAAGGGTCCAAAAAACAAAAAATGACTAAAAGCAAAATACAAAACACAGGAAACAAACAATAAAAAGCACAGACTAAAATAACGAGGGATCCTGATAATCAGATAGAGGTGGTGGAGGTGGCTGCTGAAAGTAACTGGCAAGCGTGGTAAACTGAGCATTGAACCAGGCGATGTCCTGGTCATGCTGCTGCTGGTGATGAGTAAGGAAACTGTCAAATCGGGCTAGATCCTCAGCGCGGTGATGCTCATAACGGGCAATGTCCTTAGAGTGTTGCTGCTCCTGTGCAGCAACATAGGCGTCAAAACGGGTCTCCCATCGATCAAATCTCTCAATCAACTGATCAACCGGTGAGTGCTGGTGGAGAGGAATAGGGTCAGGAAAGGGAGCGGGAGAGGGAGCCTCCTCCTCTCTAGCCCCCTGAGGTTCCTCAGGGTGGAGACGAGTACTGTGAAGGATGCTGAAGGAATTGTTTGAGTAGAAGGGAGTTGGGAGGTTTGGTAGAATAGGATACTGAAGTTGGTATTTGGTTTCAAGGACATAGGCTATGATGTGTCTTAAGGCTAGATTGGGTTTCCTTTTGTGGCCTGGATCACGGATTGTGGTTAAGTGATCAATGTATCAGAAAATTAGGTCTGCAGTATTAAATTTCCTATGAGCCATGATGTAGAAAGTAGTGAGTGAAAGCAGAGGGGTGATGTGAATTCGGTCACCGGCTTTTGGAATGCCGGAGGTGCGAAGGACATGTTGGATTGTCCTAGCATCTTTGACTATAGAGCTAGTCTCTCCAACATGGTAAGGTACATTGGTCTGGCGAAGGAAGTGATTCGCCATGGACCAGTCAAGATCAGGGTCAGAGGCGATTAAGTGCAGCTTATTCCCGGTGGTGGATAATTGTAAAAGATCAACACAATCCTGATATGTGATTTCGACAGGGCATCGATTCACATAGGAGGTCAGGGCTGTGAAGATAGGGTTGATGCGAAGGTTTGCAAAAAAATCTCGAAGAAACTCTGAATTGAAAGGGAAAGCAAGAGATAAAATGAAGCACAGGGAGGTGTGAGCGAAAAGATCCATTATCGGGTATGAGATGTGGGCAGGATTGATGATTCTTGAGACAGTTATCCCACATTCTTTGTAACAATGGTAAGCGGCTTCATCTTCTGCTTCCCTGAAATGAGGGTCAATCCTTGCCCTCGAGGAACTCCCAGAAGTTTGTCGGACACGTTTTCCACCAGCCATTGAGAGCACTAAGCAAAAACACAAGAGGAGATAGGATGAAGAGTGAAAAATCATGGCTGGAACGGCCTGAATTTAAAGAAACGGCCATATCGTCCTGGCCGATCGCAGAATCGTCCAGGCCGATATGGTTCAATAATTACGTACAGGCCGATTGGTCAAAAAGGCGGTCCCATCGTCCGGGCCGATCATATATCGGCCATGACAATTAGACACAGGCGATCGTCCCGAGGAGTTAGTCCGGACGACCGTTGAAAAAGCAGATCGTCCAGGATGATTAGGTGTATCGTCCAGGACGATGCACAATAATTGATCGTACCGCCCGAAGTTAAAATGTTTTAAATCATTGCCACGTGTATCATCCAGGACGAACAGTGGATCGGCCCAGCCGATTTTCCAATAATGGATCGTCCGGGGTCGAATTTAAAGATCAAAACGTGCTGACACGTGGATCGTCCAGGATGATCCGGTGTATCGGCTAGGACGATGCATATAAAATGCATCGGCCAGACAAATATACTATCGGCCAGGACTATCACCATGAGTTCGATCAAATCATCCTGGACGATATAGGATCGTCCAGGACGAAAAGTTACAGCAAGCACAGAAAAAGGTCAGCAGATGGATTTTGAACAGAATTTGTCATATCGTCCAGGACGATAAAAGTATCGGCCAGGATGATGTGACTAGAAATTCAAATCAAGGAAGGAATGGTGATGATCAAGACCCTAAAAAAAAAAAAACAGTCAAAACATAGTAAAGGAAAACAAAAACAAAAACACAACGTAAAACAAACAACGAATATTTTTGGATTTTAATTTTTCTAATAAATTTTTTGTTTTATAGAGGCATCATATGAGAATTCTTTTCAAAAGTTAAACTTTTAAAGTTCCAAGAGATCAAGAAATTTAGCAAATCCCAATCAGAAGAAGGTAGAGTATCTGATTCTGTTAACCCTAGATCGGACATCCTTCAGGGTACAAAATTCTTTTGGAAAACAGAGGCCTAACTCAGAATAACAAAATAGGATAAGAAGATCCATTCAAGACTTGTTTACTAAGAAAATATCTCATATTTAATAAACCAAAGTAATGTTTCTCAATCATGGAAAAATGAAATCAAGTTTTTGAAAGCATCACATAATCTATGAGTTCTCTAAGTTTTAAGAGTTTTAGCAAAGAGAGGATAGCTTGCATTTAGTGGGCTCATTTTATGCCTCTTGTCACTTTGATTGGCTCTTTGAGCATCTTTTGATTTTTGATACACTTTTGTGTATATAGCTTTCTTTTCAATTTGGCTTCATTAGCCTCTTTCCTTTTTAACTCTTGCAAGCTAGAAACTCTTTAATGTATCCTTAAAAAAAAACTTAGTTGTGAGTATATCCTCCAAATATTAGAGAATAGGAGCTCTCTCTCTAACATAGGGAAGAACAATCCACAACACAAAATCAAAATCATGTGGTAAATGCAATGGCAAGATTTCAAAAGCTTGAATGATATCTAAAAACTTTGGCTATAATGCATAACATAAATTAATGTAACAAGATAAGAAAAAGATCTTAAATAAAAAGTCAATGGTTAAACTGAGTTTAGACTTTTGTTTAGAGAAGAAAATCATACCACTAACAAAAAGTCAAAAGGAGGGAAAACATCAACAATATTACTCTCTTTAACCAATTTAGAAGAAGCTAAACCCTATCTCTAAAACTCCAATATTTAAAAGTTTGAAAAGATTGATCATATGGAAGGCCAAATTTAAAGAACAATGTGAAAAACAAAACACATAAAATAGAATAAAAATAAAGCAAACTAAAAACAACACAAAGTGAGCACAAAAAACTAGCACAAAAATAAAATAAAAGACACACAAAAACTAAAGATTTCAAGCAAGTGATAAAGCAGCGAGTTTAAGCAATTTTGAGCTGCGAGCATCCTTATGTCCAGTTATTCTATGCTCCCACAAGGTCTTTGGTGAGAGCACTCTTGCAAAGCTCAACAACAGTCAGATTTAGGAACCAAAACAAGTTTCGGATCCTTCTTAGGAAAAGTAGAATGTAATGCAGATATGGTATGCTGTGAATCATGCATATTAGGTCTCCACACCCAATGTGTACTACGGTGAACGGTGCAAGTGTGTGAGATGTGTCCTAGCATGCCACATGAAAAACATCTAACTCCAGGAAAAGGGTTTCTTAAATGGTTTGAATTATAATGCCTCTTTCTAGATTCTGCCTTAGGATTAAAAGTAGTTGTCATCCGATTTTTCTTAATTGTATCCAAATCATTTTGAATCCTCAAGTTAGTTTTCTTTAATGCATCATTCTCAATCCTCAAATTTTTCTCAATCTCTTTAGATTTTTTAAGATCAGAATTAAGAGATGTGTGTGAATCTTTCAATGCATTATGTTCATCAATTAATTCAAAATATTTTTTGTTTATGACATCAAATTCATCAAGAAGAGTCATGTGATTAGAATCAATCGTTGAATGATCTTTAAGAATGACTTCATACTCTTTCTGCAAATTCACAAGTTCCATTTTTAAGCTAGCATGTGTCTTCTTAAGTTTTTTGTATGATGCATGGATTTTTTCACAAATTTCAAACAATTCATCATAGGTTGGTTTACATACCTCTTCCTCATCACTTTGCTCAAGATGATCTTCCCCTATTAAGCACAGGTTCATTGTCTCTTCCTCTGGTTCAGTCTCAGAGGAATCAGTACCAGATTCTGCCCAGAATGCCTTTTGGATTCTCTTCTTCTCCTTTTTCAACTTAGATTTTTCCTCAATCTTTTCCTTGCTCATGTTGTCTTGAAGTGTTGGGAAATTGGCTCTCACATGTCCAGGCTTCCTGCATTCAAAACACACAACATCAGAAGATCCTTTAACATGTTTATGTTCCTTACCTTTTCTCCAATTTTGATGATGCTTTTGTTTCTTCCTTAGAAAGCTTTTGAATTGCCTTGTAATGAAGGCAACTTCATCGCTTTCAGATCCGGAAGATTCAGAATCTGATTTGTGCGCCTTTAGTGCAATTCTTTTCTCCTTTTTCTTCTCACCTGCATCAAGATTTCTTTGATTCACCCCTTGCTCATAAGCAATGAGTGAGCCAAGTAAGTTATCAATAGAATAGGTGTTCAAATCCTTAGATTCAGTGATTGCAGTGATTTTAGCATCATATGACGAAGGCAAGCATCTCAAAATCTTATTAACTTTTTCATAGTTTGAAAGTTCTTTTCCTAGTGCATGCAGTGAAGTAACTATCTGAGTAAACCTAGTGTACATGTCAGAAATCGATTCATGAGGTTTCATACGAAAAAGTTCGTAGTCATGCAAGAGAATGTTCAAACGGGATTGTTTAACTTCATTAGTACCTTCATAGGTGATGCACAATTTATCCCAAATCTCTTTACCAATTTTGCAAGTTGAGACACACATGTAATCCTTAGATTTTAAAGCACAGAAAAAATAGTTCAAACATTTTGCATTTAATTGAGCTAGATCTCGTTCATCAAAAGTCCATTCAGTAAAAGAAATTTCAGTTTTAATGCCATTAATTTCACGAGAAGGTGGAGAATAACCTTCTTAAATAAGCATCCACATGCGATAATCAGTAGATTGTAAAAACGTTGACATGCGAGTTTTCCAAAAATCAAAAGGTAGGTTATCGAACAGGGGAGGTCGGGTAAAAGAATACCCTTCCGTAGTGTTACGATTCCCAAGGTTTGCCATGGATCAAATTCAAAAAGTTTTCAAACTTAAATTTTTGAATCCCGCTCTGATACCACTTGAAAGTTTGTTAGGGATGTTAAGGCCTATAGAACTGGCCCAAGCTAACCAAGAGGGGGGGGTGGGTGGTGAATTGGTAATTAAAAAATTTCTTTTCCCAAAGAATGAAAATTGCATAAACCAAAATCACCACAAAAAACAAAGTGCGGAAATAAAAGTGCGGAAGCAAAAGAAAGAACTTAGAAGTTTATAGTGGTTCGGTCAACTCGACCTACGTCCACTCCTTGGAGGAACCCTCTAAGTATTGCACTGCAAAACGTGACTCTCCTTTAGCCCCCACGGCTAGGCGGAGAAGCCCTCACAAGAACCTCCTTTTTGCCACACCCGGCAAGGCAGAGAACCTACATCCTTTTGCTTCCTCCTGAAGCTGGCAGAGAACCACAACCAAAAGCTAACTCCTTACCTCTACCGACCCTTCCACGGATGAGAAATTCTAGATGAAGAACAAGCAGAGCGATCCTTGAAGCAACCCTTGTGAATCCCCTCACAAGCTCCCCCTCACAAGATCCTCTCTCTCTACCTCTCTCTCTTTCTCTCATCAAGGTCTTCTCAGGTCAAGGTAGCAGCCAAAGGTCTTGAAAAATATTTAACAAGAGCTCTTAAATAAAAGAGCTTAAAAGGAGCTCATTAATTGCAAGTTGCCGATAATATCGTCCAGGCTGATATGGACATCGGCCTGGCCGATCCGTACAAATCAATGAAGATCGGCCAGAGCATCGACCTAGATGCAAAACAGAACGATTAAAAATTGGCTTGATCGTCCAGGCCGATTCACGATCGTCTTGGCTGATCAGTTCAAATTAGAGGAAAATCATCCTGACAATAGCCATGGATACGAGCTGGCCGATACATATCGTCCTGAAGTAACTTAAGGTTTTTGACTAGATCGTCCTGGCCGATCCTGCGATTGTCCAGGATGATATGATCGTATCAATCATCCTTAATTACTCCCTTGATTTCCTGAATAATTATGGCATAATATGTGAATATTGTCCAGGCCGATCTTAGGATCGTCCTGGCCGATAATTTAAAAATACAATATACCTTAATTGTCTATGGCGGCAGCTTCTTTCTGTTTTGAACTTATCGTCGTAGCCGATACACGTATCGTCCAGGCCGATTTGTTAATGTCGGCTGCCTTAAGTAAGAATCCTTATTTAGACTTTCTGTTTTAAGCTGATCGTCCAGGACGATATGAATATCGGCCTGGCCGATGTGGGCAAAAATAGAAATTCTAAGTCTCTCAAGTGTGTGAGTGTAGGGTTACTTAGCATCAGTCTCTTGACCATTACAAGTGGACTCAACAAGTGAAAAATGAAAGTACAGATTGACTCAACCCTAAACCTACGCAATCCTGAATTGGCTTCGTCTTGATCGTCCGATCTTCGATTCCTGAAAAGTTAGAAGCAATAAGCAGTCCAAGAGAAACAGTGTTTGTCAATCATCAAAATATAAGCCATGAAAAATAGATTTGCAACAAATTCATCCCATGCAATAAAATGTATCACATGCTTCTCAGTATCCTTATGCCAAAGGAACTCCTAGTATGAGTGAACAATCTCATTCAAGACACCTTAAGGAACCATTGTATGATTTATAAGATATAAAAGAAGAAAAATAAGTGAATAATTAATTAGAGTGAGCATCCCAATGAGAGACAAATAATGGATACCCAAAGTATTAAATCATCTCTAGCACACTTGAGTAAATTCTTAAAATCAAAATTCACCATACTCCTTAGGGATATTTTTACCCCTAAATATTAAATTTTAGAAGCCAAATGACACCCAACAAGTTTTCAATTTTTCTTTCATTCCACCCAAGTAATTATTTTCAACACATTACCATAGATTTAGAATTTTTAATTCTCTCATGCAGTCCATAAATTGTAATGATTTAGGATATTTGTAATTTGTTTGATAGCCATCCCTATAGCTTTAGAAAATATCAATATGTTGTTTACATAAAATAAATGTGAAATAAGGCTAGATATAAAATAAATATGAAATCCCAACTCATCTCCATGCTGGTGAATGGCCTGTGATATAGGTTCAGATCAAATAATTAAAAGATATGGAGGCACCTTTATCTAAATCCACTTTTAGCATCAATCCAATTTGATCTCCTCCCATTAATAATAATAAAAAATTTATATACACGCTACATTATTTGGTTAATAAACATCCTTACGAAACCTATAATTTTCATCGCATGGGAAAGGGTAGGCCAGCACATACTATCATAGGCTTATTTTATAAATATTTTCACCTCTCTCTCTCTCTATATATATATATATATCCTACTTTTCGAACAAAAACATTAAATTTGTAAAAAATTCTTGAGCATGTAAAGAATGATTTTATATAGAATGATTAAGGACAAAAGTAACCTGCTCTTCTGATGTCAATATAAGGAGAGTAAACATAAGCATATTTACTATCATTCAGAAAGTCACATTGTAGATGGTTTGACATAAGCTTACCGGTCTAAACATAGAAGGATCAATATCATTCTCGATCTTGGGCATTAAAATATTAATGGAATCCCTCCAAAATGAAGGCATTATACAAGATACAAAGATAGTGTTGCTAGCATCCCACACTTCATTCTTTAATATATCCTAACATAACCTTAAAAAAAAGGAATTAATTCCATCAATCCTCAGAGCTTTATTATTTTCAAAATGTTTGATAGCCTCATGAAGATCTTCTATTATAAAATCAGCCATAAGAAAACTTTTTATAGATTCATTTACCTGCTCTATTACATGCCCTTTAAGTCATCCATCTAAATTATATTCTCGATCTCTCCATTTATTATGAAAAATTTTCATGAAAGAGTTTTTAATAATTTTAGGATTTCTACCTGATCACCATTGGGCAGTTTGAGTTGCATAATCCTTTTAGCATTCCTTCTCCATGAAACATATGAATAGAAAAAATGTGAATTACAATGCCATGAAACATCACTCTCATCATTTTTCTTTGCCTACACCATATAGCCAACCTTGCCAAATTTATATTCAGTTCATGAACTTTTTCCTCAGCTCAGATAATTTTAAAATATCTAGTATGACTTAAGAATAATCCTTATCTTGTAGCTTAATAGTTTGGTCTTGTAGTGAATACTTTAACTGATTCAACTCCCTTCAATTGTTCAACTCCAAAATTGTAGAGTATATAGATTTATATTAAATTTGCACAGGAGAATATCACCAGGAGCCCCAAAATCCTTTTTACTCCATGATTTAAAAATAATCCTCCTAGTATAAGGATACTAAGTTCAAATTCTTGATAGCTGGAGATATAAACAATTTTATAAGATTTGGGTGGGGATCTGATGCAATTTGTAGATGGTACTTAACAACACCATAAGGTAAATGACTTAGGGCTATAATATTTAATGAACATTTTTCCAAACATTCCCAAATTCTATAAGCTCCATCCTTATTATTACACCATGTAAAACAAGGTGCAATGAACCTCAAATAATGGAAATCATTGTTAATCATGAACTCCATCTCCTTAGCTCCTTGAGAGGTAACAAATCTTTCTGCACCCTTCTTGTATTCTTTATTAAGAATGTAATTACAATTAAATCCCATAGAGATCATGTAGTATGAACTTATTTACTGGCATAAATAATTCCCACATTGAGTAAGAGATTATTAGGACCATTCAATTGGTCAAACACACAATGATTTAGTGATACATGAATATTAAAGGATGAAATATCATTCTTCCAAAGAACCAAGATCCTTCCAGTTCGTTCAACTAATAAATAATGAAAAAAATTCCATAAACCACTCTAATTTCTATTAATTTTAGTCATTTAATTAAATTTAACTTAGTTTCCATTATACCAATGAAAAAACATGTAATGGTTACTAACCGCAACTATCAAATAGAAGCCCGCAACATTTTTACAAATTCCCCTACAATTCTAAAAAAAGGATGAATGAACTTAATTAACAAAAGGGAGACAATCCCAACCTTCATGATTATCATTTGAATCATTCCTCCTTTTTCTAGGAGTTTCTTTAATAGGGCCAAAATAATTTAACTCCTTATCAATCTAAATTTGTTATTAGTAGATGTGAAATTAGAAGGTATACCATCAAGGTATTTACCAATATTGTGATTTGTTTTGTGAATTCCATTAACATTATTATACAACATATCACTCTTTATTCTAATTACTTCATTATCCCTCTTGTCAACTTATCTACCAAAATTAGATGGAGAAACCACCTTTGATTTTTTAAATATAGAAATCATTTATTTTATTAAAGGGTAGAAGTTTTTTAAAAGGCATATCAATATTGTTAGGTTTTTTTTTTCTTTTACTTGTTATAAGAATTTACAGGCCATAGGATTTTAGATTTGATAAACTTTCACTAACATCACGAATCTTGTCAGATAAATGTAAAGAATTTACTTTAGAAGAGTTGGATGGTTCATGTTCTTCATGAAATGTACAAACTTCTTGATTATTTTTAATGAGACTAGCTTTGATGAATGACCATGAGCTTCTTTCTCCTTCTTGGTCCTTAAAGGAGGAGAATTAATGCTAATGAACATCTATTGAGGACAATAATTTCTTAGAAGAAATATTTTTATTTATCCCACCACTTGAAAGAACCTTAAAATGGGCCTACTTATGCCCCAATTGACCATAATTAAAACATAAATTAGTAAATCCCTCACATGCTACTATTTAAAATGAGCAATCTTCCAAACTTTCTATCCATACCCCATAGGGTAAATTTTTTGGCATATCCAGTCACGTACAAATTCCTGGATAATCTTATTAGCCTCATTTCTACATGAGGTCACTAGGACCTACCTGGGTTTCTTTTTTGTGACCTAATGATTGGCAGTTCTCCATTTATGAATCATATAGGTCCTAGTCAAATTCCAATCCAACTCTTAATCAAAATCCAGCCCACTTTTCAATTTAATCTCCAATCTAATTTTCAAATTCTAAACTCAAATGCAGCCTTCAATTAACCTGTGATTATCCTTTAGATCCTATACAATCAATCCATATTATTCATTTGATTTTTCTTGATGTGGGTAATTCAAACTCAACCATTCAAATCCAAAATTTTAATCCAAACCCAGGGTTCCAAAATAAAATCCCAAGGTTAGGGACCAAGGTCCTAAAACCCATTTATGGGTGATTTTTCTATCCCCTTAAAACTCAATCAATTGAAATTACTAAATGACAAGAGGGGGGGGGGGGGGGGGGGGGTTGAATTGTGAAAATCTTTTTCTTAATAAAAATAATCCTAAACAAAAGTTCTATTTTTTTTGTTATTTTTGAAATTCTACAACAAAATTTTATGCAATTTTTCTTCCACAAATTTCACCATGCAATAGTTATGAAAATTAAATGCAAGTAAAAAGTAATTGACGATACGGAGAAAACACACCAAGAATCTTTATAGTGGTTCGGTCAAAATATGACATACGTCCACTCCCCGTAGTCCTCCGCTCCGGGATTTTCACTATCAAAATAATTCTCCTTTTGCCCCCCTCGGAAAGGCGGAGAAGCCTTTACAAACTTTACTTTCATCAACCCGGTGTGGCGGAGTGCCAAACTCTGTTTTCGCCCTCCTGGCGACTGCAGAGAACCTTCTCATTTTTCTCCCTCCTGAAGAAGGCAGAGAACCTCGAGGTAACGGATGTAGACGAGCCTTTCCCTTGATCCTTCTAAGGCCACAGGAGGAGCAAGATGCAGCAAGCTTGGAGCAACTGTGTGATCTCCCTCACACCTCTTCTCCCTCACAACGCTCACCTCCTCCTTCCTCTCTCAACCCTCAAGAATTTCACTAGAGCTCTCTCCCTTGGAATCCCTCTCTAACCACGTTCACCCCCTCTGTGTTTCTTACTGAAAAAGGACTTGATTGACATCTAAAACGGGCTCCAAAAACCTCTGATTTCAAAAGTAGTCGTTACTAGTCGTACAGTACGATTCAACATCGTACAGTACGATATGTATAAACAGACGTCATCTTGGTACGAAGATGTACGAACAGTTCAAAACACAATTCGTACTGTATGATATAATATTATACGGTACGATCCACAAAACATTATTCGTACAGGACGATGGTCTGGACGATCAGATGTCGTCTCTATTCATCGTATGGTACGATTACTATCGTACCGTACGATATGACAAAAACAAAGAGATCGTCCAGGACTATTTCCGGGACGATCATACTTCGTCTCTATTCATCGTATGGTACGATCAGGTGCGTACAGTATGATGTTCAAAAATTAATTAGGCATGGATTACATGTACTAATTACGGGTTAATTTAAGTAAGTATTAAAAAATAAATCGTACAGTTCGAACACGTTCGTACAGTACGAACGGCGCAAAATCACTTACTCAAATTAAACTGTGGCTAGGGTTTTGGATCTGAACATATCGTACAGTACGAATATATTCATACAGTACGATCTATTCACAGTATCATCCACATAGCTCTGATCGTACGGTACGAATTAAAATCGTACAGTACAATCTCTAGAGAAGAATTTCTATGATATTTTTCATTTAAAAGCAAACTCTCCCCCTGTGTGTGTGCATGGTTGCTCTTACTCTTATGCATTTTGTGGCTAGACTCAATAAAATAAAATAAAATAAATAGAAAAATACAATGTTTGACTCATACTCCTAATATACCCTTTCTTGAGTCTTCCTTTCGTCCTGAGTCACTTGTGATCTTCCTGAAATGTTAGTACTCAAGGACAATAGAAAATAAAATAGTATTCAATGAAAAGTTGTTCCAAAACACTCATTATTTGGCATCATCAAAATCTCAAACTCGGGGTCATGGGTTGCAACAATCTCCCTCTTTTTGATGATGTCAAATAATTTGTTGCAAGTGAGAACAAAAAGCTTTTCTTTTGTTTTTTTTTTATTTATATATATATATATATATTTAAAGTAAACACAAGAGAAAAAAAATAGGATAATAAAAGCAAGTGTAAAATAAAAGGAATGCATTTAGATAACAGGAATAACAACAGGTACAACAAACTTCTCCCCCTTTTGACAGCACAAAAAGGAGGAGCAACTAAAAGCAAAAAGCAAAAGAAGAAAAAACTACAATGCAAACACAAACAATCTAAGCAGACGGGTCCTGATCTGGTGGTGGTGGAGGTGGATTTGGTTGAAAATATTGAAATAGGGCATCGAAGCGGTGATTAATTGCAGTAAAACGTTCTCCAAACCACTGCATATCAGTCTCGTGTTGCTGATGTTGTTCTTGAATATGCATGTCGAGACGAGTCTGCAGCTGGTTGAAGCGGGTGACTAAATCATCATTAGGGTGTGCTGGTGCTGGTGCAGGTGCTCGGGGTGCGGCATGGCGTCGTGGTCGAGCTGGAGCTGCGGCTGGGGCATCTTCTCCTTCTTCTTCATCAAAGACTGGATCTTCAGGCTCATGTCCCCAATGAAAGATAATATGGAAGGAAGCATCTATATAAAAAATAGGAAGAATATCGGGTTCACCAGGGTAGGACAATTGATATTTATTATGGAGGATATATCCTATTAGGTGACCAAGAGCTAGATTCTGTTTCCGTCGGGTGGTAGGTAGACGAACAAAAGTCATGTGGCGAATGTAGTTGCTAATTAAATCGACCTCATCAAACTTAATGTTGGACATAATAAGATAGGTAGCGACGGACAAGGTAGGGGTCAGATTGATACGGTCGCCACCTTTGGGTATGATTGAGGTTCGAAGAACATGTTGAATTATATGGGCATTTCGAGTTAAGGATTGATCAAGAGGTTGGTGTTGATGAAAAGCAGTATTCCTAAGGACTCTATTAACATCGCTTCAATCAAATTTGTCGGTAAGAAAAGAGCGAACTATAGGTCCTTAAGTGGACAGCCCAATATATTGGGCGATATCGGCTCTAGTGATCTCAATGGTGCGGCCACAAACAAAAGAGTGAAAAGTGGTGTTGTCGACGGTGTAGGTGAGATTGGCGAGAAATTCAAAAAGAAGTTCAGAATTATATGGAAACGCCAGGGTGAGTAGGAATTGGAAGGTGGTGGAAGCAAAGAGGCCCATTACCTCAAAATTGAGAGCAGCCTGATTAAGCATTTTTTAAGGGGAAATTTTGCATGCTTTATATCGGTGGTAGGCTTCCTCATTTTCAGTATTCAGGAAACAATCAGGTTTGCGACTCGATGAGGATGAGCTTCCAGCAGTCATCCGACCTCGCTTAGACATTGTAATAGGGCACGAAAATGAGTGAAGGAGTGAGTGAGGAGAGGTTTGAGTGAAAAGAACGGCCTAGGCAAGGGTACTTATAGGAAATTTCGGAAATCGTACAGTACGATAAGGAATCATACAGTACGATAGACAATCAATATTCTGACCGTTCGTTTCGGGAAAGGCAGTCAAATCGTACAGTACGATAGGTATCGTATAGTACGATCAGACGAATTTCGATCGTCCCGAGGCCTCAGTATGACTTTTGACCAAAAGTTTCGTATTGTACGAACAGGTGTATCGTACAGTACGACACATAATAAATATCGTACCAAACAACTTTAAATCAAATTTGTCCTTTGTGCTGATGTGGATCGTACCGTACGAAATGGAGGTATCGTACCGTACGATACTCAATAATGTCGTACCAAATGGATTTAATTCATCCCAATCCGTTGCTGACGTGGATCATATTATACGAAGAAGAGATATCGTATAATACGGTAGGCAATTATGCGGGAACATTATTGTACAGTACGATGTATGTCGTACAGTACAATGAATATAGCCAAAATTTGCTTGTTGGTGGACATTGAGATGTATTGTACAGTACGATGTGGGTCGTACAGTACGATGAACAGTCAATGCAGAGTTTTGGTGAGGTGAGTGTGTGATGATCAGGAGCACCCCTAAAAAATTTGTGTTTTGTTTTGGTTTTTTTTTTTTATGTGGTTATATCTATGACACCTAATCTAGTCCTCAAGGTGCTAAAGGTGTTGAAAGCTAAAGGTTTTGTGAATATGTCTGCCAATTGATCTCCTGTAGCGATGTGATGTAATTCTATATTTCCCTTAGCGACGTGATCTCTAATAAAATGATGTCTAATGTCTATGTGTTTCGTTCGAGAGTGTTGAATTGGATTCTTAGAGATATAAATTGCACTTATGTTGTCACACATGATCGAGATGGTTCCAATAGGAAGTCCAAGATCAAGAATTTGTTGTTTTAACCATAGTACTTGTGCAACACAACTTCCTACTGCAATATATTCTGCCTCGGCTGTGGAAAGTGCTACTGAGTTTTGCTTCCTACTGGATCAAGAAACTAAAGATTGTCCGATGAATTGGCAGGTACCAGAGGTGCTCTTTCTATCTATCCTACATCCTGCAAAGTCAGAATCTGAGTACCCTAGGATTTCAAAGGAAGTGCTGTGTCTGGGATACCAAATTTCTAAGTTTGGGGTGCCTAGTAGATATCTAAGAATTCTTTTGACAGCAGTTAAGTGAGACTCTTTAGGATCAGCTTGGAAATGGGCACAAAGGCACACACTAAATATTATGTCCGGTCTACTGGCAGTCAGGTAAAGAAGGGATCCAACCATTCCTCTATATTTTTTTCTGATCTACTGATTTTCCACTTGGATCCTTATCTAATTGGATTGTCGAACTCACTGGGATGTTCATGGGTTTTGCACTATCCATTTCATATTTCTTTAAAATATCCTTAATATACTTTGATTGGCTAAGAAAAGTTCCATTATCCATTTGTTTTACACTAAAGCCAAGAAAGTAATTAAGTTCTCCCATCATGCTCATTTCAAACTCATTACTCATTGTTTTTAAAAATTCATCGCATAAGTTTTTATCCGAAGATCCAAACAAGATGTCGTCCACATATATTTGAACAATGAGAATTTCTTCTTTGACCTTTTGTAAAAGAGTGTAGTATCTACACTACCCTTTTTAAATCCTCTATCCAAAAGAAATGAGCTAAGTCTTTCGTACCATGCTCTAGGTGCTTGCTTTAATCCATAAAGTGCCTTCTTTAATTTAAATACATGGTTTGGAAATTGTGAACTTTCAAATCCGGGGGGTTGCTCAACGTAGACATCTTCCTTAATTACCCCGTTTAGAAATGCACTCTTTACATCCATTTGATATAACTTAAAGTTCTTGAAGCAAGCAAAAACTAAGAGCACTC
Organism: Dendrobium huoshanense; assembly: GCA_016618105.1. Taxonomy (NCBI): domain Eukaryota; kingdom Viridiplantae; phylum Streptophyta; class Magnoliopsida; order Asparagales; family Orchidaceae; genus Dendrobium; species Dendrobium huoshanense. Next base: position 29,457,513 of record CM028351.1, read on the forward strand.
TTATGGCTTCTAGTCTAGCAACCGGGGCAAAGGTTTCTTCAAAGTCTATCTCCTCAATTTGGTTGTACCCCTTAGCTACTATTCTTGTTTTATTCCTTATTATTGTTCCTGAATCATTCACCTTATTCTTGAAGACCCATTTTGTTCCAACAACACTGTGTTCTTTAGGTCTCTTGACTAACTCCCAAACGTCATTTCTGGTGAATTGGTTCAGCTCTTCTTGCATTGCTAGAATCCAAAATTCATCTCCTAAGGCTTGATCTATACTTGTGGGTTCTATCATAGAGATGAATGCTGAGTGACTAACCTCCTTCCTAAGTCCATGCCTAGTTCTTACACCTTCTGAAGGGTCTCCTAAAATTAACTCTTTAGGATGACTAGAAGAATATTTATATTCTCTAGGCAAAGCTTCCTGAGTTTCGACCCTTTCTCCTAAGGTCATAGTCTCTACTCCATGAATTGCCTCTATTTCATCATCTTCAATTTTAGTTTCTGAGGGAATATCTGATTCATCAAATACCACATGGGTGGATTCTTCTACTATAAGGGTTCTCTTATTAAAAATTCTATAGGCCTTCCCTACAGAAGAATAACCTAAGAAGACACCCTCATCAGACTTAGGATCAAATTTTCCTAAGGGATGTTTACCATTATTTAAGATGAAGCACTTACACCCAAAGACATGTAAATGTGAAAGGTTTGGTGTCCTACCCTTAAGGAGTTCATATGGAGTTTTATTTAGCTTCGATCTTATGTTTACTCTGTTCAAAACATAACAGGCTGTGTTGACTGCTTCTGCCCAAAAGTATCTAAGAAGTGTATACTCTGCTAACATTGCCCTAGTAGCTTCTACCAAAGTTTTATTCTTCCTTTCTACTATGCCATTCTGTTGGGGTGTTCTAGGAGCTGAGAAATTGTGTTCTATTCCTATCTCTTGATAGAATGACTCAAACCTATCATTTTGGAACTCTCCACCATGATCACTATGGATTGTTGATATTTCACAACCTAATTTTTGTTGTATCCATGTGGAGAAAACTTTAAATTCCTCAAAAGACTCATTTTTGTGTGCTAAGAATCTTACCCAAGTAAATCTTGTGAAGTCATCTACAATCACAAATCCATAATTCTTTCCACCTAGACTGGCTGTACTAACGGGTCCAAATAAGTCCATGTGTAGAATTTCTAGTGGCCTAGAGGTGATCACATCTCTAATTGAGTGAAAGGATGATTTGACTTGTTTTCCTAGTTGGAAAGCATCACATAAGTGATCCTTGGTAAAGTCTAACTTAGGTACACCTCTAACTAGGTTTTTCTGAGTGATGTTTCTAAGAGTTTTCATACTAGCATGGCATAGTCTCCTATGCCATAGCCACGAGTCATCAACTATTATTTTCAAGCAAAATGATTTTGAGCTATCAACGCAATCAAGGTCTAACATGTAAACATTGTTCATTCGTTTTCTTTCTAAAATTATTTCACCAAATAAACTAATCAGGCATCTATCAGTAAAAAATTTAACATCAAAACCTTTGTCACATAGTTGACTAATACTAAGTAAATTATGTTTCAAACCATCAACTAGTAAAACATTTTCAATTATAAAATTCTTTGCATTACCAACGATACCTGAGCCTATCACCTTCTTGGTAGTGTTGTCTCCCAACGTTACTTTGCCTCCAGTTTTGGTCTCCAATAGGATGAACTTATTCATATCTCCAGTCATGTGTCGCGAGCAACCACTATCCAGGTACCACATGCTCTCACTAGGTCTTTTGTGAGAGCATCCATACAATTTCATTCAAAGATTAGATTTGGGAACCCAAGTGAGTTTGGGTTCCTCCTTATGCTTGCATGAATGAGATGTATGCATGCTATGCTGTGATGGATGCAGTTTAGGTCTCCATACTAAGTGTGTCCTATGGTGAATTGTGCATGTGCGAGCTATGTGACCTAGCATGCCACAAGAGAAACACCTAACACCAGGAAATGGGTTTACTAATCTATGTGGGTGGTGGTGCCCCTTTCTAAAGTTTTGTGATGCATGCTGTGTTGGAGGTTTGCGAGGATGGCCTAATGTGAGTGATGCAATTTCATTTTCTAGTTCTTTTATTCTCTCACTAAAAGTTTTATTTTGAGCTGTCAATCCATCAACTTCTATTAATAGCAAGTGCCCACTATGATCTACTTCTAATGCAAGTGCCATTAGTTTTTCAAACTCTACATCTAGTTCAATATGCGATGTTTTCAAGGATTCATGCGCTTCAATTAGTTCAATATGCTTCTTATTTAATGCATCATACTCATCAAGAAGTTACATGTGATCTTTATCTAAATCAGAATTTTCTTTAACTAAGTTAGCATGCTCAATTTGTAAAGAACTAAATTAGATATTAAGTTTAGCAGCATGGATCGCATTAGAAACTAATTATCAGTGCCAAATTTTAATTACATTTTTAAGCATTTTCACCCAACATTACATTTTTAAGCATTTTCACCCAACATAAAGTTAAGGGTCCAATTAGGATCCGCTCTAGATGTCGACCCCAACTCCTCAAAACTTTAATTAACAATATTTCTATCACTCTTTTATACAAAGACCAGACTTATGGATTTTAAATAGCCTAGGCGGTTAGCTATCTCCACAATCCAGGCTGGGTCAAGTTCGAATCTTGTACTACATTAGTTATGCTCAAGACACTATGGTTTAGTACCCAATTTAAATTTAGGATCTGGGGCAGAGTCAAAATCTTAAGATCTCAACCTTTAGGAAACTAATCTCAAATTTTTAATAAATTGATTAACTCAAATTAAAAATCCTTTCAATCAAAAATTTAAAGCCCAATACATAGAATAGGTTGAAGCACTTCTAAATTATTTTAGAATCTCAAAGTGCTTCCTACCCTTCCTCCCTTGATTTATAAAATAAGTGATCAATACTCGATCCAATCCCAATTGAGATTTTAAATTCACCTCCTATGATATCAATCCTTGAAAATTCTAAAAAAGAAATTTAACAGTTATTCTAATTGAGAGTATTCATAGGGAATTTAATATCCATATGATGTAATTAATTATGAGGGCATATAATCATAGGAAATATAGAACCTACATCCAGTTTTCAAAAATTGATTTCAAAACCCAATTAGTGTTCTTTGGGAAAATTAAATGAACGATGATCATTATCATCATGTTTGGATGATTGATGATAGGTGATATCTTTTTCCCTCATGAAGATATATCATTTATCTTAGTGATTTCAAATATGAAAATAATGATGCTTAATCTAGGTTATAATAATTAAATACATGTACAACCTCATCTTGACCCTTTGGGGTCATATGTATTTTTTCCTTAGATTTGATTATCAATCGAGGTGAATTTTTCGTCTTCATTATTTGAACCCATTAAGGAATGAAATCATCTCCTCCTAGGGAAATAATTCATTCATAATGACGTATTCAACTTTGAGATTGAAATTCTAATATTAAATTTCTCAAAGAAAATTAATCTTTTAAAACCTCTTTTGAACACTTTTAACCTAAACAAATCTCTTTGGTGCCATTTATTTATTTGAGCATCTAACAAATTAGGGTTGCAAATGATTGATGCAATATTACTGATGTTATTATCATCCCAAAAATGAAGAGGAAGTTTTATAAAGCATATCCACATAGGACAAAGCATTTCCATTATGGAATTGGGATTAAAATTGGGAGCATATTCACCAAGGCTAATAACTTGTCAACCAATAAAACATGGACAACCCCGTAGGATAGATTCCATGGCATCATTAGTTAAATAAACACATAAAATAGTCCAACCCAATAAAGGAAACTTTGAAAGAACCAAATTTAGAGCATTGCCTCTTTAATTCAAAATTAAGGATAAAGAAAGCGAGTTTCTTTCCAAGAATCATCCCCATAAGAGCCATATGAAGGTTTTGAAAATTATTTCTAAAAGATTCTGTAACTAGTTTGATAGAATTACCATCATAAAAAAAAAAGAAGAAATAGATTCAGAGTTCATCAACTAGATATATTTAGGTATCTTCCACATATTTGAAGTATTTTTTTGTTTCAAATCTTTAGTTAATTTTGATAAACATTCTCTCCAATCTACTTCTTTATTATGACAATATTTCAAGTCTTTAGAGACATTAATTTGGATAGATTGAGCATCTGGAAAATTCATAGGATGAAGTTGCATTAATGAATTTGCAAAGTATACAGATTTAGCAAGATCACCATAATGAATATGAACAATGACCTCAAATATAAACCTATCTATCATAAAACCAAAACAAAAATGTAAACAATCCTTAGAGCCATTGTTGATCAAATTGAACTCTCCACATATGATAGCAGGATCCTAGGTTTGATTATTTAGACTATCTATTTGGAAAGCACAATTTATCGCTAAATTGCTTGAGGGCCAAGAAAGATAACCACCAATTCAATTAACTAAGAAATCTTTAGACAACTTACCATCCTATTAATTAGAGAAAAAACTTCCTCTTCCAACGAACTTCTATGAAAAAACCATGGACACAATTGATGAAAACTTACAAGGAAAAGACCACCATCTGCTTACCTTTATTATTATATGATTTCACTATGGAATAATACTAACCTTGACCCATTTGTGGAAACATCACATTCAACCTCTCTATCAGGGGAGTAGGGGAGCAACAATCCCCCAATACCACAAATCTTTCTTCAATAACCTTGCTTGAGCCGATTACCCCACTAGCACCACCCTTATAGCCATTAGCTTCCCTCTTGACACCACCGTCATCTCAAAATTGGTTTGCATCTCTTTACTTTTCACATTTTCATTCTATAGTTTACTTATATAATTTTTTCTAGAACTCTAGTTGGTTATGATTATATCTACGAAACAAATTTTCTATGATTGATTTTGATTCATATTTATGTTAAAAAGTTAAAAAAATAAGAGAAGGAAAAACAACAAATTATTTATTTCTGCAAAATTCAAAAAAAAAAGTATCTATTTTAAGTTGTGTGGTGAGTTAATTTATTTTATTCATTCAAACATTTCTTCATGAAATTTAAATTTGTTTTCTAGTTCAAAATATTTTTGAAGAAATTTATTAAATCACTAATTCACCCCCCACCTCTTGGCATGCCATTTTCATTCTCAATAGGTTTCATAGCTAATTATTGAATTTTTACTAAAAGCTATCTATACAGAAAGAAGTGATTTAGGAGTAGATGGAAATGAGGATATTAGATAATTGGTTTGATAATTTAAAATATTCTTGAAATAAAAGAAAACTCATCATTTTTATAATTATAAATGTAAAATAGTAAAATTAAATAATATTTCTACTAATGTGATTTTCTTTGGGTGCAAAAGGCCATGACATATCTGATCCAACTGCCCCAACACCAAGAATCACAAAACTAAAGATAAGGGTGAGGATAAAGGCAATGTATAAAAGGGCAAATAAAAAAGTTTCAAAGGCTTGTAGGCTTGGTCATTGGGCCTTGGGCTCCAATGGGCCGTATAATTGGGGTGTGTCATTTGAAGACTCAGTGCATGGATGTCACGAGTCCATTGGCTTAGGCTTAGGCCTATTTTGTAAGTGAACAGTTTTTGGTAAACCTGGAGATTAACTCAAATTTAGAATCATTAGAAGTTGAAGTTGAAGAGGAGATAAACAACATATGTTTAATTGTCAAAAACAATATTGCAACTCTAATAATAATCAATTACACAATCTATCATATGATGAATTATTATCTTTATCAGAATAACTACATGATTCTTATAAAAAATTTAAAAAGCAATATTCACTACTAAAAAGAAAATATTTCACTTTAAAAAAACAGCATAAATATGATTAATAATTACACCAACTTGAAAATTATTTCATTACAATAGAAGAAGACCATGAATCATTAAATAAAAAGCATTATGAATTGGGGGAGAAGCTTGAATTCTTGAAAAAAGAGCATCTTGAGGAGCATTCAAAGAAGTAAAAAGATATGCACTATATTTGCAAGAGGATAAGCATACTTTAAAAGTGGAAGTAGGCATTTTAAAAAGTGAATAAAAATTTTAATGAAAAATATCAAAACACTTAAAAATACGTCATGGCCTATAAAAATCATAAAGCACACATAAAAACATATCATACACCACCATATTTTAAAAGAAGACATTATTCCTCATTTAGATTATAGAATCCATTTATAGGGATTAAGTGTTATGCTTGTGGCATATTAGGACCTTCCTGTTTTTAGCATGTGTTGTTTTAGTTCTTGTCTAAGTTTCTCCTTTTCATTATCATGTTTATTTTGTTTTTACTTATTATGCTTAGTCATTCCTCCTTTTTGGTGATATCAAAATGGGGAGTAGAATGTTGTTGGTAGGTTGTACTTATACATTACTATGATTATTCTAGTTTTATTTATTTCCCAATTATGTGTTGCTCTCCTATTAACGATTAGTTTTCTAATTAATTATTTTAAAATATAAAAAACTCCCGATTTTTAAATAATTAACTAATAAGGGGGATTTTAGGATATAATAAAATTAATTTGAAATCTTAACCAATAATATTGCCATCATCTAATTCATTCTTTTAAACTTATCGTATTATACGATTATAGTTGAAATAAATGAATTATTAGGGATTTTTGTGAAGCCTTATATGTTAAGAGAGTTGCTATTTGCATGTTTTACATTCTTGCAACTTGTATAGTTTTGATGATTTTAAATATTATTGTTTTATGTATAGTTATCTCCTAACACTTTTTAGAAGAGTTGTTTTTGCTCTTGTGTGTACTAACATTTAAGGAAAATCAAACTCCAGACTATAAAGACTTCAAATCAAATTCAACATGACATACTTTATGTATTTAAAAATTTATATTTTCTTTGAATTAAATTTGATAGGGAGTGATTATAATTGAGTGAATACAAACACACACTTTAGCAGATCTTGAGAAATTTGTATTGATCGTACGGAATGAACATAGTTCGTATGCGACGATCTAGTCAGTTATCTCATCGTAAGAGCAATGGAACTAACAAGAATTGAAGAAAATTTTTCTAAGTCCTGATCATCCAGGAGGAAGTGCATTCGTCCTAGGACGAAATATTCTCTGGAAAATTTTCGTTCAAGAACGAAGTGTATTCGTTCCAGGACGAGTTGCTCTCTGGAGTACTATCGTCCAAGACGAAGTGTATTCGTCCCGGGATGATTTGCTCTCTGTAAAACTTTTGTCCGAATGAACCTTAAATTCATCCCAGGATGAAGTGAATCGACTCTGAAAAATTAAGTGTCATTCTGCAGTTTTTGGGAACCAACCTATGGAATAACCGTTCGTACCAGACTAACCTAGTTTATACTGGACGATATGTCTGTACGAAGTCATTTCGCACCCATATACATTAGGTTCATTTCCAACGCATTTAAGTAAAATCGTCCAAGATGATCCACGATCGTACGAGACGATCCAATTCGTATTGACTTGAAAATTTGTAGTTTTTGGACGGTTTTTTTGTGTCTTTCCTTTAAATAGTCCAAACTAAATTGACACGTAATCTTTTTGCCTACTGATCTTCGTGCCTATTAAAAGAAGAGTCAAGGAGAGAGTGTGAGAGAGTGTTTGAAAGAGATTTCTTACCATTGGAGCATGAAGGTTTCACTTGGTAGTCAAAGGTAAGAGTCTTAACTCTTGGTTTGTGATTACTTCACTCTTTTCTCTCTTCCTTCTAGAATTCTTGTGAGAAGATCTGTCAAGGAGATCCGATTCTCTGCCGACACTTGGAGAGTGTGAACAGCCGAAGGGTTCTATGCCCATACTTGGAGAGTGTGAACAGCCGAAGGGTTCTCTGCCCACACTTGGAGAGTGTGAACAGCCGAAGGGTTCTCTGCCTACATTGGGAGAGTGTAAAAGGACGACGGTTCTCTGGAACCACTGGGGATAGTGTAAAAGGATGAAGGTTCTCTGCCAACATTGGGGATAGTGTAAAAGGATGACGGTTCTCTGCCGCATCGGGTAGTGGTGGAAAGAGTGTTTTTAAAGGCTTCCCCGCCTTATTGTGGGTGCTAAAGAAGATTCACTATTGGTATTAGTGCAATACTTGGAGGGTGCCTCTGGGGAATGGATGTAGGTCTGGTTTTGATCGAACCACTATAAACCTCGTGTCTTTATTTTTTTGCTGCCTTTTTTATTTTTGTGTTTTTACTTTTAAAACTGTGGTTGAAAAATGTTTTATACAAAACTCATTAAAGTTGATTTTTAAGTTTAAAAATTAAAAAGAGGGATTAATTTTTTAATTACTAATTCACCCCCTCCCCCCCCCCCTCTTAGTTAGCCGCTGGGACATAAGCTTAGGTTTAAAAACCTAATTCATAGTGAATGAGTTTCAATAAGTGGTATCAGAGCTTTATTTCAAAACTATAAGTTTAAACTACTTTTTAATTAACTTATATGGATACATTTGGAAACCGAAATACACCCGAGGGTTAGTTTATAACTAGACCTCCACTTGTCGACAATATACCTTTTGATTTTTGGAAAACATGCATGTCTACATTTTTGCAGTCACTTGATTATCGTTTGTGGAACTTAGTTCAGGAAGGGTAAACAAAACCAACTAGATTAGTTGATGGAGTTAGAGTTGAAATACCTTTTGTAGACTGGACAGTAGAAGAACGTGACTTAGCACAACTAAATGCCAAATGCTTGAATAGTTTCTTTTGTGCTTTAAAATCAGAAGACTATATGTGGGTTTCCACTTGCAAAAGTGGAAAGGACATATGGGATAGACTTTGTATAACTTATGAGGGGACTAATGAGGTTAAGCAATCTAGACTAATATCTTATTGCATGATTATGAACTGTTTCGTATGAAACAAAATGAATCCATTTCTGATATGTACACAAGATTCACATAAATAGTCACATCTTTGCATGCACTAGGTAGGGAACTAACGAATGCTGAAATGGTTAATAAGATTCTTCATTGTTTGACTACTACTTATGATGCTAAAATTACTGCAATTAAAGAGTCTAAAGATATAAACATTTACTTTATTGACAATCTTCTTGGTTCGCTAATTGCCTACGAGCAAAGAGTTAGCCAAAGAAAGATTGATGCAGGTGAACCACGAAGGGAGAAAAACATAGCACTACATGTGGAAGAGTATAAGAGTGAACACTCACAACCTGAGGATGAAGACGACATCGCATTGATGACTAGAAAATTCAAAAGCTTTCTAAAGAGGAAGCAGAAGAGATGCCAACATTGGAATAGAGGTAAATTTAATAGAAATGTAAAGGTTTCAAATGATGTGATTTACTATGATTGCAGGAAACCTGGTCATATCAAGACTGAATGCCCAAAACTCAAAGTCACTCCTAGTAAGGAGAAGGTTGAGGAGAAACTAATTGCAAAGAAGGGCAAGAAGAAGTTTCAAAGAGCCTTCTGGGAGGACTCAACTTCAGATAAATCAGAGACTGAGAAGGAAGAAGAAGTCACTAATTTATGCTTAATGGCCGATAGTCTTGATCAGTTAGATCAAGAAGAGGTATGTGATTTAACCTATGATGAACTTTTTAAAGTTTCTGAACACATGCATGATGCATATAGGAAAATGAAAAAAATGCATGTTTGTCTAAGTTTAGAGTTTGAAGAATTACGAAAGGAACATAAAATTCTTAGAAAATATCCAGCTTTAATTGATGAAAACCACATGAAATTACTTGATGAGTTTGATGACTTGAATAAAAAACATAAAAATTTAAAATCATCCTATGCTGAACTTGAAAAAGATTTTAAAAATTTTGAGGATGAATCAGAGAGAAAAATTTATAGATCAAATTATATAAATCAAATTTTGTAAGATATGAATTCATTTTACAAATTAACGATAAAATCTCTCAAGGATAATATGATACCCCCTAAACTTGAAGATTTTACTAATCCTATTATGTATCATAAATTTATGCAATCCCTGAATAGATAGATGAATGTTAGAAGACTTAGGAAACCTTTTCCAAAAGTAAAATGTAATAATTATGGATTGCTTGGACATATAGCTCACACCTATACTTTGAAGATGAAAACTTATTTATTGTGGAGACCTAAGATGCAAAAACCTAGATATATCATATATGCATCTGATTATAAATTGCCAAAATGAGAACCCAAACTTGTTTGGGTTCCCATGTCTAACGTTTGATAATTTTGCAGGGTCGCTCTCACACAAGACCTCGTGAGAGCATATGGTACCTAGACAGCGGATGTTCAAAGCATATGACTGGAGATACTACACAATTCATATCGCTGGAAGCCAGGAGTGGAGGCAAGGTTACACATGGAAATAACACCACAAGGAAGGTGGTTGGATCAGGTATGATTGGAAATCTTAATAAATTTTTCATTGAGAATGTGTTATTAGTAGAAGGCTTAAAGTATAACCTGTTAAGTATAAGTCAGCTATGTGATAGATGATATTGTGTGAAATTTTTTCCTACTAGCTACATATTAAGCCTAAATGGTAAAGATGTTTTGAATGGTAAAAGGGTAAATAATATTTATATGCTAGACTTGAATTATATTCAATCTCCTGCTGCTTTTTGTTTGAAAACTATATCTGACGAGTCATGGCTTTGGAATAGGAGACATTGTCACTCTCGCATGAAAAACCTTAGAAGGATTACCCAAAAGAACTTACTGAGAGTGACGTCGGAGCTAAACACAATCGCACTTCAGGGCAACTTCAGCATAGTTTATTTTCTTAGTTCATTCTTGTTTCTTTTGCTATAGCATATTATGTAGCTAAACAATTGTATAAATAACTTTGCCCTGAGAAATAAGAGGAGTTGAATTTGCTTCCCAAACATTTGATTCCTCTGGAATTATCACTATATCTAGTGATCTCACTGGTGGTGTTTTAGAGAGTCTCAGTGACTCTGTATTGTGCAAGAAATCTCGCCAGCCGATTGAGAGGAGATGGAGGTGATCGAACTTCCTTTAATCGGTATTCATTGGATTGTGACGATCTTCGTTTCCAGGTATGTTCCGCGTCCCCTTTTCTGTATCATCCGGAGTCAAGTGGTATCAGAGCTGGCAACAATGTCGCCTCGCCAGAATGTGCAGAGACCTGTTCAAGAAATCTTGGTAGAAGATTTGTAACGAGAAATCACTCAGTTACAGCAATGTTTATCTAGATTTGAGCAGAGAGAACAAACAACAAGCTAAAATATGGAGGAAGATGTTAACCCATTCCATCAAGAAAGTTCTACTGATGATGATAATGGAAGACGTCCCGTGGAGCGACGAAATAAGAAGATGATTCTTGATTATGGGATTAAATTGGAATTCATGAATTCGATGGACGACTGGATCCAGACGAATTCATTAATTGGCTTCAAATAGTATAAATAATTCTTGATTTTAAAGAAATACCCGGCGATAGAATAGTGAAATTAGTTGCGATTAAACTTGAGCTTGCTGCATCTCTTTAGTGGGAAAATCTTAAGAGGTTAAGGGCACGAGAAGGAAAGAGCAAGATTATCACCTGGACTAAGATGAAGAAAGAATTGCAAAGAAAGTATATTCCTGATCAGTACAAACAGGATATCTTCTTAAAATTCACTCAGCTTCAACAACAACAGATGTCGATGGAGGAATATACATCCAAATTTGAGCTGTTGTCTCTTAAGTGTGATATCGTGGAACCAGAGGAGGATACCATGGCCCGATTTGTAGCCTGATTAAACCCTGCAATTGCCAATGTGGTACAACTACAATCCTATTGAACCTTCCAAGATTTCACCGGCCTGGCCTTAAAGGTGGATCTTACAACAATCGAAATATCGAAAATTCAATCAGAAAAATGTATCTCTAGAATCTGGGGGTGAAAAGGAATCAAAAACTTCCAAACCTGTCATGGGATCGAGTAAGCAATCGGAAGAATCTCTTACTCGTACTTCAGCTCGCTGGACTCCGTCACAAGATAATCCTTTCATCCGTAAATGTTTCAAATGTCAGGGATTTGGATATATAGCGTCCAACTGCCCCAACCGCCGTGTGGTGACACTTCTTGAAGAACCAGAACTAAAAGATTCACCCCTTAACCAAAGCAATGACGTACCATGATTGGAACCTATTTATTTGCCGGGAGACGAGGGAACTCTGCTTGTTTTGCAGCAATCCTTGAATATTCACAAAGGGGATTCATAGCTGTGACACAACATTTTTAGAACAAGATGTACCATCAAAGATCGTGTATGCGACGTGATTATAGACAGTGGGAGTTGCAAGAATGTTGTCACTGCTGTCATGGTGGATAAATTGCAATTACCTACAACTGAGCATCCTAAACCGTATTCATTATCTTGGATACGTAAAAACGCTTAAGTTCAGGTTGACAAAAGATGCCAGGTGGATTTCTCTATTGGACACTTCAAGGATTGGGTTCAATGTGATGTTGTACCCATGGATGCCTGCCACCTTTTGTTAGGAAGGCCATGGCAATTTGACAAAGGAACCATACACAATGGAACGTCGAATACCTATTCTTTTAACCATAATAAACACCAAATTATTCTACTGCCATCTCCAATCATTGAAGAAGTTGATGATTCAGTAGCAGCTTTGTTCAATCAAACTCTGTTTGCCCGGGAACTAAAAACTACACAGCAGGGTCTGTTTGTGATGTTAGTAGAAGAAACCTGCAGTCTAATACGATACGGGAAGCAATTCAACCTTTGCTACAAATGTCTGAGAATGTGTTAACCCCAGAGTTACCCACGGGATTGCCTCCCTTACGTAATATCCAACACCACATGGAGTTACTACCTTGTTCGGTGAAAGTTTGTTAGGGATGTTAAGCCCTATAGAACTGGCCCAAGCTAACCAAGAGGGGGGCTGAATTGGTAATTAAAAATTTCTTTTCTCAAAGAATAAAAATCACAAACCAAAATCACCACAGAAAAACAACGATGCGGAAATAAAAGTGCGGAAGCAAAAATAAGAACACAGAAATTTATAGTGGTTCGATCAACTCGACCTACGTCCACTCCTTGGAGGCACCCTCCAAGTATTGCACTACAAAATGTGACTCTCCTTTAGCCCCCACGGTTAGGCGGAGAAGCCCACACAAGAACCTCCTTTTTGCTACACCCAGCAAGGTAGAGAACCTACCTCCTTTGCTTCCTCCTGAAGCTGGTAGAGAACCACAACCAAAAGCTAACTCCTTACCTCTACCGACCCTTCCATGGACGAGAAACTCTAGACGAAGAACAAGCAGAGCGATCCTTGAAGAAACCCTTGTGAATCCCCTCACAAGATCCTCTCTCTCTCCCTCTCTCTCTCTCTTTCTCTCCTCAAGGTCTTCTCAGGTCAAGACAGCAGCCAAAAGTTTTTAAAAACATTGAACAAGAGCTCTTAAATAGAAGAGGTTCAAAGGAGCTCATTAATTGCAAGTTGCCGACTATATCGTCCAGGCCGATATGGACATCAGTCTGGCCGATCAGTACAAATCAATGAAGATCGACCAGAGCATCGCCCTGGATGCAAAGCAGGATGATTAAAAATTGGCTTGATCGTCTAGGTTGATCTCACGATCATCCTGGCCGATCAGTTCAAATCAGAGGAAAATCGTCCTGACAATAGCCCTAGATACGAGCTGACCGATACTTATCGTCATGAAGTAACTTAAGGTTTTTGACTGGATCGTCCTGGCCGATCCTGCGATCGTCCAGGACGATACGATCGTATCAATCATCCTTAATTACTCCTTTGATTTTCTGAACAATTATGGCATAATTTGTGAATATCGTCCAGGCCGATCCTAGGATCGTCCTGGCCGATAATTTAAGAATACAGTATACCTTAATTGTCTATGGCGGCAACTTCTTTCTGTTTTAAGCTTATCGTCCTGGCCGATACACGTATCATCCAGGCCGATATGTTAATGTCGGCTGCCTTAATTAAGAATCCTTATTTAGACTTTCTGTTTTAAGCCTGATCGTCCAGGCCGATCCAAAAATTGTCCTGGCCGATATGAGTAAAAATAGAAATTCTAAATCTCTCAAGTGTGTGTGTGAAGGGTTACTTAGTATCAGTCTCTTTGACCATTACAAGTAGACTCAAGAAGTGAAAAACAAAAGTACAGACTGACTCAACCATAAACCTACGCAATCCTGAACTGGCTTCTTCTTGATCGTCCTATCTTCGATTCCTGAAAAGTTAGAAGCAACAAGCAGTCCAAGAGAAACAGTGTTTGTCAATCATCAAAACATAAGCCAAGAAAAATAGATTTGCAATAATCTCCCCCTTTTTGATGATGGCAAAACACTACGAAAAAATAGTTAATAGCAAAAATTCAGGATTGATGAAAAAAGAACCTCATAAACTTCTTCCCCTTTTGACATATCAAAAAGGAAGGTACAAGAAAGCAAAGCAAAAGAGATCCCTTTTTTTTTTTAACCAAGGCATGAACATGATATAGTATTCCATGTGATTGATTTAAAACTTTGTGAGTTAATGTGTTAATAAGCTCTTCAATCTATGGAATAGTAGAATATCCGATCATGGTTACCCTTAGCTCAGACGTTCTCTTAGGGTAGAATCACCTTTTGAAATCAATGACCTAACTCAAAAAATTAATTGGATATGAGAAAAAGGAATCCACCCATTACTTGGCTTAAAAAAAAATCATATAAAATAATGAAGTAAAGTAAATTTGTCACAATCACAAAATAATCGAAGTCAAGCCTTTGAAAACCAACACCTTTAAGTTTTAAAAGATTTAAAAAGGGAGAGTAGCTTGCTTTTGAGTGGGCTCATTTTATGCCTCTTGTTAATTTCATGGCTCTTTGCGCATCTTTTTATAGATTTTTCAATTTTTGACGTCTTTGCGCATCTTTTGTTGGCATCAATAGCCAAATTTTGTTGTTTTTTACAAGCTATATTATCTTTTATAACCTTTTAAAAACAAAGTTGTGAATATATTTTCTCAGATATTAGAGAATATGATCACTCTCTCTAACATAAGGAAGAGTTACCACAAGCAGAATTAATAATCAAGGACAAGAGAAACGAGAAATCTTGATGTGACAAAAAGACTTTAAACATTATAAGTATAAGATAGATTTGCTTAAGCAAGCATAAGAAAAGATCTCAATTCCATAAACAATCTTTAACTTGAGATAAATTTTTTATTAGAAAAGAAAACTATGCCACTAAAATAGGTTAGAGAAAGAGACACAATCATAAAATATTCCTACAATCTAAGAGATTGAGTAGATAGAAACATATTGACTACAAATTTCCAAAGGCAAGGACAAGGAATATAGTCTCATATTAGCGATGTTTTTTTTTTTTTGAAAACTAAGTAAAGAGAGATAAAAGGAAAAAATAAAACACACAAAAAAAAAGCTAAAGCAACAAAAAGGAAACAAAAATAAAAGAAAATAAAAGAAAAAACAAAAGAAAAAAAATTTCATGCATTAATGTCAATCACACCCAACCTGGTCCTTAAAGAGCTGAAAGTATCGAAGGCCAGTGGTTTAGTAAAGATGTCCGCCAGTTGATTTTCAGTTGTTACATGGTGTAACTCAATGTCTCCCTTAGTCACATGATCTCTAATGAAGTGTTGCCTAATGTCAATGTGTTTAGTCCTTGAATGTTGGATAGGATTCTTAGAGATACATATGGCACTAGTATTGTCACAAAAGATTGAGATGGTACTTACATGTAATCCTAAATCCAATACCTATTGTTTCAACCAAAGAACTTGGGCTACACAACTTCCAAGAGCAATGTATTCAGCTTCAGCAGTGGAAAGTGCAACAGAGTTTTGCTTCCTACTAGACCAAGAGACCAAAGATTGTCCAATGAATTGACAAGTTCCAGAAGTGCTTTTTCTATCCACCTTGCATCCAGCAAAATCAGAGTCAGAAAAACCAATAATCTCAAAAGAAGTGCTATGTCTAGGGTACCAAATCCCTAAGCCTTGTGTCCCTAAAAGGTATCTAAGAATTCTCTTAATAGCAGTCATGTGGGATTCCTTAGGGTCAGCTTGAAATCTAGCACAAAGACAAACACTAAACATGATATCAGGTCGGCTCACAGTCAAGTAAAGTAAGGATCCAATCATGCCTCTATACTTCTTTTGATCAACAGACTTGCCACTTGGGTCCTTATCCAATGGAGCACTAGAAGTCATGGGAGTGTTAATTGGCTTGGCTTTGTCCATCTCATATTTCTTCAAAATGTCTTTTATGTATTTTGTTTGATTTAGAAAAGTTCCATCCTCCAATTGTTTTATGCTAAACCCCAAAAAGTAGGACAACTCTCCCATCAAACTCATCTCAAACTCTCTACTCATTATTTTAGAAAAATCATCACATAATTTTTTATAAGAAGATCCAAAAAGTATATCATCAACATAAATCTGAACAATGAGTAAATCATCTCCAACTTTTCTAAGAAAAAAGGTGGTATCTACGCTCCCCTTGACAAACTCCCTCTCTAGTAAGAATGTGCTAAGCCTCTCATACCAAGCTCTAGTTGCCTGCTTTAAACCATACAAAGCCTTTTTTAATTTAAACACATGATTTGGAAATTGAGAACTCTTAAAACCTGGAGGTTGTTCTACAAAAACATCTTCTTTTATTTCCCCATTTAAAAAGGCACTCTTGACATCCATTTAGAAAAGCTTAAAACCTTTATAACAGGCAAAAGCTAATAGCACTCTAATGGCTTCCAATATAGCTACAGGGGAAAAAGTCTCCTCAAAGTCTATCCCTTCTATTTGATTGTACCCCTTAGCCACCAATCTTGCTTTATTTCTTACCACCACTCCTGAATCATTCACTTTGTTCTTAAAGACCCACTTTGTTCCAACTACACTTTGTCCTTTAGGTCTTTCCACAAGTTCCCAAACATCATTCCTAACAAATTGATTCAACTCTTCTTGCATTGCTAAAATCTAAAACTCATCATAAAGGGCTTGGTTAATGGTGGTGGGTTCAGTCATAGAAATAAATGCAGAGTGGTTCACCTCCTTCCTAAGTCCATGTCTAGTCTTAATTCCACTAGAAGGGTCTCCTAAGATCAAATCCTTGGGGTGACTAGTAGAGTATCTCCAATCTCTAGGCAAAGTGTGTGAAGTTTCTCCCCTTTCATAAAAAATTTCTATTCCTTGGATGACTCCTTCTACTCCTCTATCACTTAGGTGCTCACTCTCCTTCCCCAAATTTTCTAATCCACTTGTAATCTCTCCAACATCATCATCTTCTACTCCATGTTTCTTAGGATCAGACTCGTCAAAAACTACATGGGTTGTTTCTTCCACCATCAAAGTTCTTTTGTTAAACACCCTAAAAGACTTCCCAACACTAGAATATCCCAAAAATACTCCTTCATCAAATTTAGGATCAAATTTTCCCAAGTGAGACTTCCCATTGTTGTGAATGAAAACCTTACAACCAAAGACATGAAGGTGGGAAAGATTGGGAGTCCTGCCCTTAAGGATCTCATAGGGAGTCTTCTCTAATTTGGCTCTAACATTCACCATATTCAACACATAACAAGCTGTGTTAACCGCTTCAGCCCAAAAGTATTTTGGAAGTGAATACTCAGCAAGCATGGCTCTAGCGGCTTCCACCAAGGTCCGGTTCTTCCTTTCAGCTACCCCATTCTGCTGAGGGGTCCTAGGGGCTGAAAAATTATGGCTAATCCCCTTGTCCTCACAAAAATCTCCAAATCTTTCATTTTCAAACTCTCCCCCATGATCACTATGGATTGTCAAAATCTCACAACCTAGCTTCTTCTGAATCCAAGTAGAAAAAGTTTTAAACTCCTCAAAAGACTCATTTTTATGTGAAAGAAATCTAGTCCAAGTGAACCTCGAGTAGTCATCAACAATCACAAAACCATAGACTTTTCCTCCCAAACTAGCAGTGCTAATGGGTCCAAACAAATCCATGTGAAGGACTTCTAAAGGTCTAGAGGTGCTAATGTTCTTAATGAGATGAAAAGAGGAGTGGACTTGCTTTCCTAGTTGACAGGCATCACAAAGGTGGTCTTTTGTAAACTTAAGTTTGGGGACACCTCTAACTAGGTCCTTTTGGGTCACTTTTCTAAGGGTTTTCATACTAGCATGACAAAGCCTCCTGTGCCACAACCAAGAATCATCAATTACAGTTTTTAAACAAAAAGAAGCAGCACATTCAATGTTATTTAAATCAAGCATGTAGACGTTGTTGATCCTCTTTCCCTGCAAAATAGTGTTGTTACTTAAACTTACAATGCATGAATCCATGAAGAATTGCACGATGAAGCCTTTATCACAAAAATGACTGATGCTAAGCAAGTTGTGCTTCAATCCATCTACAAGCAAAACATTTTCAATCATAAGGTTCTTGGAATTACCAATTATACCTTCTCCTACCACCTTCCTGGTGGTGTTGTCTCCAAGAGTAACCTTGCCTCCAGTCCTGAACACTAGTACAACAAACAGGCTAGCATCACTAGTCATATGTCGAGAGCATCCACTGTCCAGGTACCACATACTCTCACGAGGTCTTTTGTGAGAGCCTTCCTGCAAAATTATCAAATGTTAGGTTTAGGAACCCAAGCAGGTTTGGATTCCTTCTTATGAAGAGAAGAATGCAATGCATGTGTGATATGTTGTAGATCATGCACCTTAGGTCTCCATACCCAATGTGTACTATGGTGAATCGTGCAAGTGTGTGAAATGTGTCCTAGCATGCCACATGAAAAACATCTAACTCCAGGAAAGGGATTTCTTAAGTGATTTGAGTTATAATGCCTCTTCCTAGGTTTTGGCAATTAATTAAAAGTAGCAGTAATCCTAGTTTTCTTATATGCTTCTAAATCATTTTGAAACTTCAAATTTGTGCCTTTTAAAACTTCATTTTCAATCCTCAAATTTTTCTCTATCTCCTTTGACATCTTAAAATCAGATTCAAGTGATGTGTGTGATATTTTCAATGCATCATGCTCTTCAACTAACTCACCATGATTTTTATTTAACTCATCAAATTCATCAAGTAAAGCCATGTGATTTGAATCAATTATTTAATGGTCTTTAATCAAAATTTCATGCTCTTTTTGTAGATTTAAGAATTCTAATTTCAAGCTAGCATGAGTTTTCTTTAATTTCATATATGATGCATGAATTTTTTCTGAAACATCAAGAAGTTGATCATAGGACAGTTCACATACCTCTTCTTGATCACTTTGATCTTTTCCCATGAAACACAAGTTTATAGTTTCTTCCTCTGGTTCAGTTTCAGAGGAGTCAGTACCAGATTCTGGCCAAAAGCTCCTTTGGTTTTTCTTCTTGTCCTTCCTAGACTTAGCTTTCTCGTCACCTTTTTCTTTGCTTGATTGATCTCTAAGCGTAGGGCAATCAGTTTTCACATGTACAGGCTTCCTGCATTCAAAACAAACAACATCAGAAGATCCTTTAACATGTTTATGATCCTTACCTTTTCTCCAACTTTGATGATGCTTTTGTTTCTTCCTTAGAAAGCTTTTGAATTGCCTTGTGATGAAGGCAATTTCATCGCTTTAAGACCCGGAAGATTCAGAATCCGATTTGTGTGCCTTCAATGCAATCGTTTTCTCCTTTTTCTTCTCAACTGCATCAAGATTTATTTGATTCACCCCTTGCTCGTAAGCAATGAGTGAGCCAAGTAAGTTATCAATAGAATAGTGTTTGTGGAATTTTGGAAAACATGTTTTGAAAATATTGGTTTTCTTTGAAAGCTAAAGTTAAATTCTACTTCTAAAATTGAATCATCCTATTAGAAAGAATATATCACCTCGAAAGATGAAAATAAAATTTCATAACGGCGTTCAGATTTAGAATTATGAAATTCATCTTGAATATTATGACCGGATGCTAAAGAGAACTTCATATGGCCCCGAAGGGTCAAAATGAGGTTCAATTGAATATCCAGCTACAATATTCAAGAAGTGTGATCGTTAGGTTCACATCCAAAGCCTTATCAAAGAAAGATGTATCTCCCCGAAGGGAGAAAATACCATTCGATGATAATTCTTTGAATATGATAATAATGATCACTAATATTTTAAGTTTTCCCAAAGAAATCCAATTGAGTTTTGAAAAATCAATTTTTAAAATCAGGTGTGTGTGGTTCTAAATCTCCTACGAGCGCAAGCCCTCGTAGTTAATTACATCGTAGGGAGACAAAATCCCCTACAAAAACTCTCGATTAAAATAGTGGCAAAATTTTATCAGATTTTCTAGGAGTGATATCAAAAAGAGATGAATTTTGGAAACTCAAAAGGGAATGGATCAAAATTGAGCAGTTATTAACGGAGTTAAATGAGGAGAGGTAGGGGACACTTTAAGATTTCATAACCATCCGAAAGTGTACCAACTTAATCTAAGTGTTGGGCTTTATGTTTTAGGATTGAAATGAAGCTTTAATTAGAGTTAAGTATTTTATTAGAAATTTGGGACTATGTTCCCGAAATTTGGGGTCTTATAATCAAAGATCTGCCCCAGATCCTAAATCTATTTTGGACACTGGACCACAGTCGTCCGATCCTAACTAATGCAGTGCAAGATCTGGACTTACCCCGGCCTGGATTGGGGAGCCAGCTAACCACCTAATCGATTTAAAAGAGATGAGTTTGGTCTTTTATGAAAGAGTGGTAGGGACATTGTGTTTAAGATTTTGGAGAGTTGGGGCCGACATCTAGAAATTTTCCTAATTGGCCCCTTTGACTTATGTTGGGTGCAAAAATGCTAAGGACTATGAAATTAAAATTTTGACTCTTTTAATTTGTATCTAATGCAATGCATGCTGGTTGACAACTTCCAAATCAAGTACGCTTGAAATTTTAAAAACAGGCTTATAAAATAATTTTTTAGAAGACTGGACTTCCCCAGGTCCGGCACCTCGTCCTCATAGGTCAGACTATCCGGACTCTACCCGCAGGCGGGGAATGGTCTAAAACAAGGAAAGAAGAAGTGCAGAAATATGCATGCGACCCCGGGGTCGATTCTCGGCTAATTCCCTAGATTCGTCATCTTTCTATATTATTTAGACTCACTAAAATTTTGGACTTTTAAGGTTATAAGTAGAAAACTTTCACACCCTCACGAGTCTCACGTATCCAGGCAAAAACAAAAGCGGCATACAATCGCCAAAAAACTAGTAAAAGCAAGTAATCCTAAAGGCAATCAAATCATCACATCAAATATAAATTAATTAATAAATATCCATAGGCAGAATTGCCTTGCTTATTACAAACCAGAGTTTTACAGAAAGTAAAGTGGCCGGGCACCACTGGCAACAACCCGGATTTCAAGACTAATAATGACGCAAGCTATTTTGAGTGGGATACTCTCAATCTTCAAATCCTCAAATCTTCAATCTTGTTCTTCTTTGGACTCATTTTCTTCAATCTTCTTAGAATCTTCGTAGTGGATTACCCAAATGGATAAGAGGGCTCTTCCTTTAAGGGGAAGGCCACTCTTTCCTCTTTGGGTAAGGAAAAGGTATGATCCAAATTTGGACTTCCAAATGAAAAAGGAGTGTTCCCTAATGGGGTATCCTTTCCTCTTTAGAATCCAAGCTTTGGATCTATGTATCCCAACTCAAAATCAACTTTCACAACACTTGACACTTACACAAATTACATTAATATCAAAATAAAAATCTAAACTCACCTGCAGGGTTATCCTAAGCAATTAATATATAAAAAGCAGTTGTTCCCAAGCAGTTGTATATGAGCAGAAAAGAAAGTAAACACACTGGCCACGCTCTTTTTATGATTTGGGGGCTTTAGCAGCTGAAGCACCTGTGCAAAGAATTTATAATATTTATGCATTTTTTTTATTTGCCTTTTTTTTATATTGCCCTGCATGAGCGTGGCCACCTGCAGAAAACTGTGTCAACATCCAGATCGTACCTAACCTAAGGGTAATCTAGTCTCCAAACACATCAATCCATCCACAGAGTACAAAAAAAGTAAGCAGACACAGCAAAGCAATTTCATCCACAACATGCAGTGAAAACTATGAAAAATCCGGCACACAGCAGTAAAGTAAACACCGGCCTAACCTAGATCTAGAGTTGGTTGTCCTAGCATATCATCTAAAGTGTGTGAGAAAGGTCGTGTGGCTGGGATAGATCCTAAAGTAGGTGATTATTTAAAGTTGTCTAAAAGTTTGAATTTGTTAAGGCTTAGAAGGGGATTTAAATTAAAATTTAAGTATTAATGAATTAAGAATTTTAATTAAACATATTTTAGAAGTTAATTGATTACTACCTTTGTTTCACACCGAGGCCGTGAAATTTATTTCACCTTCTTTGGGGCTAAGTTAATAGCCTCGTAGGCCTGGGTTACCCAGTAGCAATCGGGGTTGATTAAGTTGATTTAAATTGGTTGGAATTAAAGGAGTGGATTAATATTAAAGGGAGTTGGTTACTGATTTTAATGGGTTGGTTGAGGATTTTATTACCCTATTAAGAAAATTCTGGAATTTGGGAGAGTTAATGAAATTTAGAGGGTTATCCGGATATGCTAACTAAGGGGTCAAAATTTGACTTTTAAAATTAGAATTAATCTTAAGAGTTTCAGATTTTTAAAAATTACTAGACCTTATTATGAGTTGTTAGACAGGTGGTACATTCAATTTGGAGTTTTCTATCAAAAGTTATGATTTTTACAAGTTTTGACCCGATTTTGACCTAGAATTGATCAAAATATTGACTTTTTTACTTTGACCAGATTTTGGGGGTTTGAAATTTTTAAAAAATACTGGATTTTAATTAGAGTCATTAGCCACTAAGTTTGATTGATTTGGAATTTTCTACAATTAGTTATGAATTTTGGAAGTTTGGATATTTATTGAAATTATTAAATTGTTTCAATTAAGGGTCATTTTAGTGATTTGATCCCAAATGAGTCCCAAACTTCTTGAAATCAACTACAAAGATCAGAAATGATTTAAGGAGAGATCAGCAAGTGTTTAAAGATTTTTTGGGGATTTTTAATAATTTTTAATTAATTAAAATTGATTAAATATTGATTTTGATGAAAATTAAATTAAAGTAGATTTTAATGTCAAATTAAAATAATTTCAATTTTCAATGATTAAGAGTTTAAATATGGTTAATTAGAGGTATTATGGGTATTTTTTGGAATTAATATAAATTTATAATGATTTATTGAATTTGTTAAGTCCTTAAAGGGGCTGAAATTTGACATGCTCAATTTTCTAATCTAATGACCTCCAAGTTGAGTAAAATTTAAACCTAAGGTATCTGATGTCACTAAGTTTACTATGTTCAAGTTTCACCCCTATTGGGTGTGTGTACAATCCCCTATGAATTTTCTAAGTTTTCTAGACATTTCCTTAATTATTTTTCCTAAGTGTCTCTAATATTTAAATAGGTATGAAACTTGGTGTGTCTAACCCTCACATACATTTAATCATACCACAGAAATATCACAGCAAAATATTAAAACCCTAAGGAGTTATGAATTTTCAAAGTTTAGGGTCCAAAATAGACCATTTACCTTAAAAATTCATATCACAGAAATCTATTGAGCATCTAAATCTAGAATGATTATTAAACATTCCTACGATACTCAATAATCATCCACCAAAATTTGGACTTCATTTGATCACTGGATTGTGAGAAAATAATAATAAATGAAATTAACATAAACTCAAATATCTCACAATACAGACATCAAATCAATATAATTTTAATTTTAATAAATACTACATTATATTATCTTTCAAACGAGCTCAAGAACGCCCCATTTGGTGGAGAACTCGATTTTCTGTGATTTTTTGAAGATTTGGAGCATTTAAAGCATTTTTTATTCAAATTTGGGTCAAATCAGCTGACGGTGACGTGGCGGCTTGGCGTGACGCCACGTCACCCTCCCATACCACGGGATGATCCACGTTCAAACATGGAGGAAGCCGCACGGTATACCCAGATCTGAGCCGTCTGATATTCGATCGGACGGTCCAGATCTTTTTCAGTTCATTTTGAATAGAAATCTTTAAACGCTCATATCTTTCAAAATACTTGACGAAATTATACGAAATTTGAACTGTAGCTAGAGGGAAATATGATCCTACAATGCCTGGAGTTTGGAGGCTCCATTCATTGTAAAATCGCTACAGTTTCAAATTGAAATTTAAACTTAAAATGAGCATAACTTACAATCCAACCGTCAGATGTTTGAGATTTTTGACGTGTTGGAAAGCTGCAGCAATCCTCTACAACTTTACTGAAGTCTCCAAAAGCTGGATCTCTCTGGATCGAAAGGTATATTGGAAAGTCCTCTTTCTCTCTCTGGAATGCTCTCTCTTCACTAAAATAGTGATTTGAGGCTTGAAAATGGTTGGGAAAAGCTTGGGAAGGACTTGAAATGTGTTGGAGTGTATGGGAGGAGCTCTTGGAAGGTTGAGGGCTGCTGGAGTTTGGAGATTTTGATCATATCAAAGGGAATGATGAAGAAAGCCACCTTTAGGTCAAGTTTTCCCTCACTTTACCTTTGGCTTTTGGATTGGACGGTTGAGATTTGATTTGGGGAGGTTTTGGATGAGTGCCAAGTGTCCCCTATGCTGTCCAAAGCTATGAAATAGGGTTGGTAGTTGAGAGTGACATATCTTGGTCCATGTGAAGAGGGACCACACCTTTTTCCCCATTTGGATGAACCAATGCTTGTCTTGGTTAATAGAGCTTGTTTAATGATCAATTAGGGAGGGAAAAAGTATATTCCCATTAGCCAAAAAGAGATTTTGGCTTGGAGAAAGGGTTTGCTTTATGGGATGATGAGGTGGCCAAGCTATGGTCTCATTTCATGGGTTGTTTTTGACCCATTGACTTGTTGACTAGTCAATGGTGACTAGGATGTGCATGAGGGAGGTCAAGAGTGCTACAAGACATCATGCCAAGGAATTTGAAGTCAAGAATGTATAATTAACCAATCTTGATGAGTTGAATTGATTCAAAATCACTAGAATGGTTAAAATTAACAAGTGTTGGGTTAAAGGGTTGATTTGGCAATCATGGTTGACTTGGTCAACCAAGTCAAACCAAAGAGTAAGTTTGGGTTCAATGTGTTCCTAAAGTCATTTAGGATCCATTGGAATGATATTTGAAGAAGATTTCAAAGGTTGATAAGTCAAATCAAGTTGAGTTTAGGCCAAAAGTCCAAAAATCTCCATTTAAGGGCATTTTGGTCATTTTGGACTCAAGTCAATTTTGGGTCAAATTGAATCTAAAAAAATGTAGATCATTGCTTAATAAGGTAATATCAAGGTATTAAGAGGGATCAAAAGATTTGGAGGGGGATCCAAAGTCAAATTCCACTAGGTGAAAGGCCTAGTGGCATGGATTGTAAATATTTAAAGGTTTTGCAACATTTGGAGTTGGATTAAGTTTAAAGGGTTAGAATCCTCCAAATGAGCTCAAATTTGGAGGGTAACCTCTAAAGACATGTCTTATCACTTTGCAAGTGATAGGCCCTGAATCAGAGACCATTTGACTGGATTTTGAAATGTTTGAAAATTCTTTGAAAAGGGTCTTTAGGACAAGACCTTAAGACTTTGAATTTGAGTTTAGACTTCTGGATTTGGAATGAATTTTAAGTTTGAATGATTAGCATTGAAGTATCCAAATTATTTACAATCATGTGGTGATTGTTAATAAATGGATGAGGTCAAAGCCAGATTGAAGTTTGGATCAAAGTCTAAGTTGAAGGTTGGATTGTCAAATTGATTGGATCAAGGTTTGGATATGTTTGAAACTTGAATTAATTTGAATTTGAGTTGAATAAAATTTGAGATTTAAATTGATCAAAGGTAGGAATCAAATTGAAGTTGGAGTTGATCAAATGTAGGAATTGATTTAAGGTTGAGGTTGATCAAGGGTGGGGATTGATTTGAAGTTGGAGTGGTCCTAAGATCTAGAGGAGTTCTAAGATCTAGGATTTAAGGGAATCCTAGACTCTAGAGTAGGCTCTAAGGTCTGGCTCTAGGAAAGAATCCTAAGGTCTAGAGTGGATCCTAGGATCTAAAATTAATCTGGAGTTTGGAAGGGCCTTAGTGACCTCATACAAAAATGAGGTCAACAAATAAACCCTCAATGTATGTGGTAGAAGGAACTTCTGCTGCACACATTGGCATTGACCGAATAGGAGTAGGATCTTACAGAGTTGAAGGAAGGGCATCACCCAACCTTAAGTCCATTGGAAACTAGTGAAAAGCTTACACCTATTCTGAAGAGAGGATTGGAGAAACCAAGGTAGGGAATACCTAACCTCGGGTCTAAGGAAGGGCATCACCCAACCTTAGGCCTATAGGATGTTGATAGAAGACTTACTCCAAATAGGCAGATTAACTGGAAACCAAAGTAGGGAATACCTAACTTTGGGTCTAAGGAAGGGCATCACCCAACCTTAGGCCTATAGGATGCTGATAGAAGACTTACTCCAAATAGGCAGATCAACTGGCAAACTAGGATGGTGCCACGAAGGGCGTACTCCACCACTAGCGAATGTTCATGTGGGGAGGAAACTTGCTCCACACAGAGGACCTCAACTGGCAAACCAGGATGGTGCCACGAAGGGCGTACTCCACCACTAGCGAATGGTCATGTGGGGAGGAAACTTGCTCCACACAGAGGACCTCAACTGGCAAACTAGGATGGTGCCACGAAGGGCGTACTCCACCACTAGCGAATGGTCATGTGGGGAGGAAACTTGCTCCACACAGAGGACCTCAACTGGCAAACTAGGATGGTGCCACGAAGGGCGTACTCCATCACTAGCGAATGGTCATGTGGGGAGGAAACTTGCTCCACACAGAGGACCTCAACTAGCAAACTAGGATGGTGCCACGAAGGGCGTACTCCACCATTAGCGAATGGTCATGTGGGGAGGAAACTTGCTCCACACAGAGGACCTCAACTGGGAAACTAGGATGCTGCCATGAAGGGCGTACTCCACCACAAGAGAATGGTCATGTGGGGAGGAAACTTGCTCCACACAGAAGACCTCAACTGGGAAACTAGGATGGTGCCACGAAGGGCGTACTCCACCACTAGCGAATGGTCATGTGGGGAGGAATTTGCTCCACACAGAGGACCTCAACTGGCAAACTAGGATGGTGCCACGAAGGGCGTACTCCACCACTAGCGAATGGTCATGTGGGGAGGAAACTTGCTCCACACAGAGGACCTCAACTGGCAAACTAGGATGGTGCCACGAAGGGCGTACTCCACCACTAGCGAATGGGAATCAGGATGGTGCCACGAAGGGCGTACTCCACCACTAATCCCCGGGTCAAATGCTAGGGGGGTGCCATGGAGGGCGTACTCCACCACTAGCGGGCCTAATCCTAAGGGAAGGAATGACCTAACCTTGAGGAAAAGAGAATTGAAAACAATTGATTGATGATTTTTAACTTGATTTGATTTCTATGAATTTTAAGGGGTATTTTGATGTTTAATTTGATCCTCATCATGCATGATACTTCTTAAAGAACCACCCAAATGAAATGAATCATCTGGTGGCATCTTCAAAATTAATCAATTGTCATGAACCTCCCTTATAGATCATCTCTGGTGAACGATCCAGTCAACATTGATTCAAAACTTCCATTAATCTTATGGTGGACTAAAATTAGTCTCGAAAGGACTATTTCCAAGTCTCATACTTGGAAAGTCCTGAGGTGACACAATTTATAATAAGCTTGAATCATACGTGACTTATGTAATTTCAAATTTTATTGAGTTTAAAACAACTTTCTTCAAGGCCTTTAAGATCCTCCAATCGGAGTCAGGCACTCTACTTAGTTGTGACTCAATTTTGAAAGTCAATTTTGTGCGATGTAAAACACACCTCTATTTGAGAACAACCTTGGACCCAGCATAGAGTTTTATTTTACATAGTGGATCTTAAAAGAAACGATGCCTATGTTTAAAGATTCACATATATCTCTTGAGAATGGGATTTGAATTCTTATCGAAAATAGAAGATTCATTCTTTTTATTGAAAATTTCCTCTTAATCATTTGGACCCTGTCAAAATGACAAGTGGGAACAAATTCAAAAGTATAGTAAGAAGTAGAGTGACCCCAATTGACCCGAAAAGAGCCAAGGGTTTTGGATTTTGTTGACTCAAATCAAGTTTCATTAAACTGAACTAGGTTCTCCCTTGTAGAAATTTTGAATTAAAATCAATTTCAAAAAGACATAAGTTGGATAGAGAAATTTAATCTTTTCAATTCTCTTGCATAGAATTTTCTATCTAATAAACAGTCCAAGCATGACAATAAATCTGGATTCAAGATTTTTCAAAGTCAAGTTATTAAAAATGATCGGGCTCTTTGAGATTTAAGGATTTAAAAAGAAGGAAGCCTCTTTCACTTTTTTTGTGACATGCTTTGCACATCTTTTTATTTCTTTGGCGCACTTTACGCTTCTTTTGATTTTTGAATCTTTTGATTTTTTTTTTGTTTAATAAGAGGCTTCACTTTCTTTAAAACCTTAAAATAATTGCTCTTTTTTCTTTTTAATCCAGGATTATATCGCAAGTATAAGAGAAGAAAATTCATTTTCTTATCCAAGGAAGAATAATCCCCAAATTGGACCCAATCTTTTGATAAGAAAATATCAACTTGACTTTGAAAATCATTGAATAGATTTAGAACATGCAAGAGAAGCCAATAAGATGAAAAAATTGTGAGAAGACTAAGAAGATTTTCATTTCTAAAACCAACTTAAGTTTGATACAAATTTTAATTCAAAAATCAAATCAACCCGCAGAAGCGGTGGGAGGGAGGCGCCTTTGAAGATCCAATGGGGTCAATCACTACTCTCTCCTATTTTTGATTTAAAGTAGAGGCCAATTTTCATTAAAAAGATGGATCAACTATCTTGAAAATTCTGATCTAGTACACTTGAGAAATAATGTGATTTTCTTCAAAATAGCAAGTCCAGGTGGCAAGACCCTATCAATATAAATTATATTTCCACAATCTCTTAAAATAAAGAGATTGTTGTGGGGTCTGCACTACCCCTAACTAGTGCTGCATCATCTCAATCTAAGGATCTATCGCGATAGGACCCCTTTTAAAAGTTAAATTCAAATGGTGTCACTATCTGATAAGATCTTAAATCCATCATTATTCCCCTTCCTAATTACTAGTGACCTAGCAATTATGAGAGTGGCACCCCGGGTGGTTTCTGCACCTCCTCCTCTACAGATGATATAGTAGGGCACGTGTAGTAACGTGACCAAACTTCATCTAATAGAGTGGATGGGTCATAACCTTCAACTAGGGGCCTATGATTTATTACAGGTGATTGCTTGGTTCTTTCTTGATTGATTCTCTCTGTGTAGTAGTCAAGAAGGTGTATTGGAGATTGTGCTCTCATTTTCACAACCTCCCTCCTTTGAATAACAGGAGTAGGGTGGAAAACATTTCCACCATGGAGGGGGTAGGTGTAAGGAGCAACAAATTCTCGATTGGCCTCAAATTTAGCTTATTTCAAGGCTTCTACCTCAGCAGTCCTTTTGGCCTTAGCAACCTTCCTTTTTACCCTTTTAAGGCATCTCTTCCACTTATTTTTGCTGGCAACAGTGGTGTTAGAACTTGATCCAATCTCATATTGAGATGGTAATCCTTCCATTGTTAATGGTTCTTGGTTCTTATCCTCCTGAGTAGAGGGCACAGTGGTCGAAGGGGCGACAACAACCTCCATCATAAAGATGGGGGAGTCAACTCTTGACCCTAAAGTAATCTCGATTAGGGGGACATCCCTTTGTATTCCAGTAGAGAGATCAATCATTTCTTCTCCGTTAACTGATAACTTAAAGTTTTGAAATTCTATCCCAAACTGGATCAAGTTGCCAAAGGTAATTCCTTCTATTGTCAAGTTTCTATCCAGGGAGAAGATGAGTTTTCCAGCCATTTGAGTATTTAAGTATCCTGGAATTAAGGAAAAGTGATTTAAGTTAGTCAATTTTGAATTAAAATTTGAATTTTAAGCATGATTAATTTTCTCTAAATCTTGAACCTCAATATGTTGAGTTTTCACCAAATAAGAGAGTTTACAAAATTGATTGAGAATATTCAAGGAACCTGGCTTAACTCTTTTGCTCTACCAATTAACTTGGAGGCAAAATGTCAAAGCCCGGCTTAGACAAAGATTTCACCACTCGCCTCTCTATTTGAAAGGTATTTTCTTTTAGATGTTGGCCACACTCACCTAAGAAAGAAATGGGTAGAGGGACCAATGGAAGAAAGGTAGTTAAGACTACCGATGAAAAAAAATTTTGCCATTATTAAAGATGGAGAGAGAGATTTGTCCCACCGGGCGTGCCATTTTTTGTTTGTGGAATTTTGGAAAACATGTTTTGAAAATATTGGTTTTCTTTGAAAGTTAAAGTTAAATTCTACTTCTAAAATTGAATCATCCTGTTAGAAAGAATATATCACCTCGAAAGATGAAAATAAAATTTCATAACGGCGTTCAGATTTAGAATTATGAAATTCATCTTGAATATTATGACCGGATGCTAAAGAGAACTTCATATGGCCCTGAAGGGTCAAAATGAGGTTCAATTGAATATCCAGCTACAATATTCAAGAAGTGTGATCGTTAGGTTCACATCCAAAGCCTTATCAAAGAAAGATGTATCTCCCCGAAGGGAGAAAATACCATTCGATGATAATTCTTTGAATATGATAATAATGATCACTAATATTTTAAGTTTTCCCAAAGAAATCCAATTGAGTTTTGAAAAATCAATTTTTAAAATCAGGTGTGTGTGGTTCTAAATCTCCTACGAGCGCAAGCCCTCGTAGTTAATTACATCGTAGGGAGACAAAATCCCCTACAAAAACTCTCGATTAAAATAGTGGCAAAATTTTATCAGATTTTCTAGGAGTGATATCAAAAAGAGATGAATTTTGGAAACTCAAAAGGGAATGGATCAAAATTGAGCAGTTATTAACGGAGTTAAATGAGGAGAGGTAGGGGACACTTTAAGATTCCTGAACCATCCGGAAGTGTCCCAACTTAATCTAAGTGTTGGGCTTTATGTTTTAGGATTGAAATGAAGCTTTAATTAGAGTTAAGTATTTTATTAGAAATTTGGGACTATGTTCCCGAAATTTGGGGTCTTATAATCAAAGATCTGCCCCAGATCCTAAATCTATTTTGGACACTGGACCACAGTCGTCCGATCCTAACTAATGCAGTGCAAGATCTGGACTTACCCCGGCCTGGATTGGGGAGCCAGCTAACCACCTAATCAATTTAAAAGAGATGAGTTCGGTCTTTTATGAAAGAGTGGTAGGGACATTGTGTTTAAGATTTTGGAGAGTTGGGGCCGACATCTAGAGATTTTCCTAATTGGCCCCTTTGACTTATGTTGGGGGCAAAAATGCTAAGGACTATGAAATTAAAATTTTGACTCTTTTAATTTGTATCTAATGCAATGCATGCTGGTTGACAACTTCCAAATCAAGTATGCTTGAAATTTTAAAAATAGGCTTATAAAATAATTTTTTAGAAGACTGGACTTCCCCAGGTCCGGCACCTCGTCCTCATAGGTCAGACTATCCGGACTCTACCCGCAGGCGGGGAAGGGTCTAAAATAAGGAAAGAAGAAGTGCAGAAATATGCATGCGACCCCGGGGTCGATCCCCTGCTAATTCCCTAGATTCGTCATCTTTCTATGTTATTTAGACTCACTAAAATTTTGTACTTTTAAGGTTATGAGTAGAAAACTTTCACACCCTCACGAGTCTCACGTATCCAGGCAAAAACAAAAGCGGCATACAATCGCCAAAAAACTAGTAAAAGCAATTAATCCTAAAGGCAATCAAATCATCACATCAAATATAAATTAATTAATAAATGTCCATAGGCAGAATTACCTTGCTTATTACAAACCAGAGTTTTATAGAAAGTAAAGTGGCCGGGCACCACTGACAACAACCCGGATTTCAAGACTAATAATGACGCAAGCTATTTTGAGTGGGATACTCTCAATCTTTAAATCCTCAAATCTTCAATCTCGTTCTTCTTTGGACTCATTTTCTTCAATCTTCTTAGAATCTTCGTAGTGGATTACCCAAATGGATAAGAGGGCACTTCCTTTAAGGGGAAGGCCACTCTTTCCTCTTTGGGTAAGGAAAAGGTATGATCCAAATTTGGACTTCCAAATGAATAAGGAGTGTTCCCTAAAGGGGTATCCTTTCCTCTTTGGAATCCAAGCTTTGGATCTATGTATCCCAACTCAAAATCAACTTTCACAACACTTGACACTTACACAAATTACATTGATATCAAAATAAAAATCTAGACTCACCTGCAGGGTTATCCTAAGCAATTAATATATAAAAAGCAGTTGTTCCCAAGCAGTTGTATATGAGCAGAAAAGAAAGTAAACACACTGGCCACGCTCTTTTTATGATTTAGGGGCTTTAGCAGCTGAAGCACCTGTGCAAAGAATTTATAATATTTATGCATTTTTTTTATTTGCCCCCTTTTTATATTGCACTGCATGAGCGTGGCCACCTGCAGAAAATTGTGTCAACATCCAGATCGTACCTAACCTAAGGGTAATCTAGTCGCCAAACACATCAATCCATCCACAGAGTACAAAACAAGTAAGCAGACACAGC
The DNA here is from genome assembly GCA_016618105.1 of Dendrobium huoshanense. NCBI lineage: Eukaryota > Viridiplantae > Streptophyta > Magnoliopsida > Asparagales > Orchidaceae > Dendrobium > Dendrobium huoshanense. The sequence goes on from CM028351.1 coordinate 29,490,241, forward strand.
AAAGCAATTTCATCCACAACATGCAGTGAAAACTACAAAAAATCCGGCACACAGCAGTAAAGTAAACACCGGCCTAACCTAGATCTAGAGTTGGTTGTCCTAGCACATCATCTAAAGTGTGTGAGAAAGGTCATGTGGCTGGGATAGATCCTAAAGTAGGTGATTATTTAAAGTTATCTAAAAGTTTGGATTTGTTAAGGCTTAGAAGGGGATTTAAATTAAAATTTAAGTATTAATGAATTAAGAATTTTAATTAAACATATTTTAGAAGTTAATTGATTACTACCTTTGTTTCACACCGAGGCCGTGAAGTTTATTTCACCTTCCTTGGTGCTAAGCTAATAGCCTCGTAGGCCTAGGTTACCCAGTAGCAATCGGGGTTGATTAAGTTGATTTAAATTGGTTGGAATTAAAGGAGTGGATTAATAGTAAAGGGAGTTGGTTACTGATTTTAATGGGTTGGTTGAGGATTTTATTACCCTATTAAGAAAATTCTGGAATTTGGGAGAGTTAATGAATTTTAGAGGGTTATCCGGATATGCTAACTAAGGGGTCAAAATTTGACTTTTAAAATTAGAATTAATCTTAAGAGTTTCAGATTTTTAAAAAAATACTAGACCTTATTATGAGTTGTTAGACAGGTGGTACATTCAATTTGGAGTTTTCTATCAAAAGTTATGATTTTTACAAGTTTTGACTCGATTTTGACCTAGAATTGACCAAAATATTGACTTTTTTACTTTGACCAGATTTTGGGGGTTTGAAATTTTTAAAAAATACTGGATTTTAATTAGAGTCATTAGCCACTGAGTTTGATTGATTTGGAATTTTATACAATTAGTTATGAATTTCGGAAGTTTGGATATTTATTGAAATTATTAAATTGTTTCATTTAAGGGTCATTTTAGTGATTTGATCCCAAATGAGTCCCAAACTTCTTGAAATCAACTACAAAGATCCGAAATGATTTAAGGAGAGATCAGCAAGTGTTTAAAGATTTTTTTGGGATTTTTAATAATTTTTAATTAATTAAAATTGATTAAATATTGATTTTGATGAAAATTAAATTAAAGTAGATTTTAATGTCAAATTAAAGTAATTTTAATTTTCAATGATTAAGAGTTTAAATATGGTTAATTAGAGATATTATGGGTATTTTTTGGAATTAATATAAATTTATAATGATTTATTGAATTTTTTAAGTCCTTAAAGGGGCTGAACTTTGACATGCTCAATTTTCTAACCTAATGACCTCCAAATTGAGTAAAATTTAAACCTAAGGTATCTGATGTCATTAAGTTTACTATGTTCAAGTTTCACCCCTATTGGGTGTGTGTACAATCCTCTATGAATTTTCTAAGTTTTCTAGACATTTCCTTAATTATTTTTCCTAGGTGTCTCTACTATTTAAATAGGTATGAAACTTGGTGTGTCAAACCCTCACATACATTTAATCATACCACAGAAATATCACAGCAAAATACTAAAACCCTAAGGAGTTATGAATTTTTAAAGTTTAGGGTCCAAAATAGACCATTTACCTTAAAAATTCATATCACAGAAATCTATTGAGCATCTAAATCTAGAAAAATTATTAAACATGCCTACGATACTCAATAATCATCCACCAAAATTTGGGCTTCATTTGATCACTGGATTGTGAGAAAATAGCAATAAATGAAATTAACATAAACTCAAATATCTCACAATACAGACATCAAATCAATATAATTTTAATTTTAATAAATACAACATTAGATTATCTTTCCAACGAGCCTAAGAACGCCCCATGTGGTGGAGAACTCGATTTTCTATGAATTTTTGAAGATTTGGATCATTTAAAGCATTTTTTATTCAAATTTGGGTCAAATCAGCTGACGGTGACGTGGCGGCTTGGCGTGACGCCACATCACCCTCCCATACCACGGGATGACCCACGTTCAAACATGGAGGAAGCCGCTCGGTATACCCAGATCTGAGCCGTCTGATCTTCGATCGGACGGTCCAGATCTTTTTCAGTTCATTTTGAATAGAAATCATTAATGCTCATATCTTTCAAAATACTCGATGAAATTGCACGAAATTTGAACTGTAGCTAGAGGGAAATATGATCTTACAATTCCTGGAGTTTGGAGGCTCCATTCATTGTAAAATCGCTACAGTTTCAAATTGAAATTTAAACTTAAAATGAGCATAACTTACAATCCAACCGTCGGATGTTTGATATTTTTGGCTTGTTGGAAAGATGCAGCAATCCTCTACAACTTTGCTGAAGACTCCAAAAGCTGGATCTCGCTGGATCGAAAGGTATAATGGAAAGTCCTCTTTCTCTCTCTAGAATGCTCTCTCTTCACTAAAATAGTGATTTGAGGCTTGAAAATGGTTGGGAAAAGCTTGGGAAGGACTTGAAATGTGTTGGAGTGTATGGGAGGAGCTCTTGGAAGGTTGAGGGCTGCTGGCGTTTGGAGATTTTGATCATATCAAAGGGAATGATGAAGAAAGCCACCTTTAGGTCAAGTTTTCCCTCACTTTACCTTTGGCTTTTGGATTGGATGGTTGAGATTTGATTTGGGGAGGTTTTGGATGAGTGCCAAGTGTCCCCTATGCTATCCAAAGCTATGAAATAGGGTTGGTGGTTGAGAGTGACATCTCTTGGTCCATGTGAAGAGGGACCACACCTTTTTCCCCATTTGGATGAACCAATGCTTGTCTTGGTTAATAGAGCTTGTTTAATGATCAATTAGGGAGGGAAAAAGCATATTCCCATTAGCTAAAACGAGATTTTGGCTTGGAGAAAGGGTTTGATTTATGGGTTGATGAGGTGGCCAAGCTATGGTCTCATTTCAAGGGTTGTTTTTGACCCATTGACTTGTTGACTAGTCAATGGTGACTAGGATATGCATGAGGGAGGTCAAGAGTGCTACAAGACATCATGCCAAGGAATTTGAAGTCAAGAATGTATAATTAACCAATCTTGATGAGTTGAATTGATTCAAAATCACTAGAATGGTTAAAATTAACAAGTGTTGGGTTAAAGGGTTGATTTGGTCAATCATGATTGACTTGGTCAATCATGGTTGACTTGGTCAACCAAGTCAAACCAAAGAGTAAGTTTGGGTTCAATGTGTTACTAAAGTCATTTAGGATCCATTGGAATGATATTTGAAGAAGATTTCTAAGGTTGATAAGTCAAATCAAGTTGAGTTTAGGCCAAAAGTCCAAAAATCTCCATTTAAGGGCATTTTGGTCATTTTGGACTCAAGTCAATTTTGGGTCAAATTGAATCTAAAAAAATATAGATCATTGCTTAATAAGGTAATATCAAGGTATTAAGAGGGATCAAAAGATTTGTAGGGGGATCCAAAGTCAAATTCCACTAGGTGAAAGGCCTAGTGGCATGGATTGTAAATATTTAAAGGTTTTGCAACATTTGGAGTTGGATTAAGTTTAAAGGGTTAGAATCCTCCAAATGAGCTCAAATTTGGAGGATAACCTCTAAAGACATGTCTTATCACTTTGCAAGTGATAGGCCCTGAATCAGAGACCATTTGACTGGATTTTGAAATGTTTGAAAATTCTTTGAAAAGGGTCTTTAGGACAAGACCTTAAGACTTTGAATTTGAGTTTAGACTTCTGGATTTGGAATGGATTTTAAGTTTGAATGATTAGTATTGAAGTATCCAAATTATTTACAATCATGTGGTGATTGTTAATGAATGGATGAGGTCAAAGCCAAATTGAAGTTTGGATCAAAGTCTAAGTTGAAGGTTGGATTGTCAAATTGATTGGATCAAGGTTTGGATATGTTTGAAACTTGAATTAATTTGAATTTGAGTTGAATAAAATTTGAGATTTAAATTGATCAAAGGTAGGAATCAAATTGAAGTTGGAGTTGATCAAATGTAGGAATTGATTTGAGGTTGAGGTTGATCAAGGGTGGGGATTGATTTGAAGTTGGAGTGGTCCTAAGATCTAGAGGAGTTCTAAGATCTAGGATTTAAGGGAATCCTAGGCTCTAGAGTAGGCTCTAAGGTCTGGCTCTAGGAAAGAATCCTAAGGTCTAGAGTGGATCCTAGGATCTAAAATTAATCTGGAGTTTGGAAGGGCCTTAGTGACCTCATACAAAAATGAGGTCAACAAATAGGTGTTCAAATCCTTAGATTCAGTGATTGCAGTGATTTTAGCATCATAAGATGAAGGCAAGCATCTCAAAATCTTGTTCACTTTTTCATAATTTGAAATTTCCTTTCCTAGTGTATGCAATGAAGTAACTATCTGAGTAAACCTAATGTACATGTCAGAAATCGATTCATGAGGTTTCATATGAAAATGTTTGTAGTCATGTAAGAGAAAGTTCAAACGGGATTGTTTAACTTCATTAGTACCTTCATAAGTGATGCACAATTTATCCCAAATTTCTTTACCAGTTTTGCAAGTTGAAACACGCATGTAATCCTTAGATTTCAAAGCACAGAAAAACAGTTCAAACATTTCGCATTTAATTGAGCTAAATCTCGTTCATCAAAAGTCCATTCAGTAAAAGCAATTTCAGTTTTAACACCATTAATTTCATGAGAAGGTGGAGAATAACCTTCTTGAATAAGCATCCGCATGCGATAATCAGTAGATTGTAAAAATGTTGACATGAAAGTTTTCCAAAAATCAAAAGGTAGGTTATCGAACAGGGGAGGTCGGGTAATAGAATACCATTCTGTAGTGTTATGATTCCCAAGGTTAGCCATGGATCAAATTCAAAAAGTTTTCAAACTTAAAATTTTCGAATCCCGCTCTGATACCACTTGAAAGTTCGTTAGGGATGTTAAGCCCTATAGAACTGGCCCAAGCTAACCAAGAGGGGGGTGAATTGGTAATTAAAAATTTATTTTTTCAAAGAATAAAAATCACAAACCAAAATCACCACAGAAAAACAACGATGCGGAAATAAAAGTGCAGAAGCAAAAATATGAACAGAGAAATTTATAGTGGTTCGGTCAACTCGACCTACGTCCACTCCTTGGAGGCACCCTCCAAGTATTGCACTACAAAATGTGACTCTCCTTTAGCCCCCACGGCTAGGCGGAGAAGCCCTCATAAGAACCTCCTTGTTGCCACACCCGGCAAGGTAGAGAACCTACCTCCTTTTGCTTCCTCCTGAAGCTGGCAGATAACCACAACCAGAAGCTAACTCCTTACCTCTACCGACCATTCCACGGATGAGAAACTCTAGACGAAGAACAAGCAGAGCGATCCTTGAAGCAACCCTTGTGAATCCCCTCACAAGCTCCCCCTCACAAGATCCTCTCTCTCTCCCTCTCTCTCTTTCTCTCCTCAAGGTCTTCTCAGGCCAAGGCAGCAGCCAAAGGTTTTTAAAAATGTTGAACAAGAGCTCTTAAATAGAAGAGCTTCAAAGAAGCTCATTAATTGCAAGTTGCCGACTATATCGTCGAGGCCGATATAGACATCGGCCTGGCTGATCAGTACAAATCAATGAAGATCGGCCAGAGCATCGCCCTGGATGCAAAGCATGATGATTAAAAATTGGCTTGATCGTCAAGGTCGATCTCACAATCGTCCTGGCCGATCAGTTTAAATCAGAGGAAAATCGTCCTGACAATATCCCTGGATACGAGCTGGCCGATACTTATCGTCCTGAAGTAACTTAAGGTTTTCGACTGGATCGTCCTGGCCGATCCTGCAATCGTCTAGGACGATATGATCATATCAATCATCCTTAATTAATCCCTTGATTTCCTGAACAATTATGGCATAATTTGTGAATATCGTCCAGGCCGATCCTAGGATCGTCCTGGCCGATAATTTAAAAATACAGTATACCTTAATTGTCTATGGCGGCAACTTCTTTCTATTTTAAGCTTATCATCCTGGCCGATACACGTATCGTCCAGGCCGATATGTTAATGTCGGCTGCCTTAATTAAGAATCCTTATTTAGACTTTCTGTTTTAAGCCTGATCGTCCAAGCCGACCCAAAAATTGTCCTGGCCGATATGAGTAAAAACAAAAATTCTAAGTCTCTCAAGTGTGTGTGTGAAGGGTTACTTAGCATCAGTCTCTTTGACCATTACAAGTAGACTCAAGAAGTGAAAAACAAAAGTACATACTGACTCAACCCTAAACCTACGCAATCCTGAACTGGCTTCTTCTTGATCGTCCGATCTTCGATTCCTGAAAAGTTAGAAGCAACAAGTAGTCCAAGAGAAACAGTGTTTGTCAATCATCAAAACATAAGCCATGAAAAATAGATTTGCAACATTCGGTTCTACCGAGTAGACCCGCTTACAGACTCAGACCAGACGAACACAGAGAATTACAACGGCAAGTGGAAGAACTGATTACCAAAGGCTTCATACGACCCAGTGCTAGTCCCTGCGTAGTACCCGCCTTGCTCGTTCCTAAGAAGGATGGGACTTTTAGAATGTGCATTGACAGTCATTCTATAAACAAAATCACAATCAAATATTGTTTTCCCATCTCCCGCATTGACGATATCTTTGATCAGCTGCATGGTGCAACTTTATTCTCCAAAGTCGACTTGAGGAGTGGCTACAATCAAATAAGAGTGCGACCAGGAGACGATTGGAATACTGCGTTCAAAATGCGAGAAGGATTGTATGAATGGATGGTAATGCCATTCGGACCATCCAATGCTCCCAGTACTTTCATGAGACTTATGAATCAAGTCTTTTGGCCTCTTATGAACAAATGCGTCGTGATATACTTTGATGATATATTAATATACAGCCACAGTGAGGAAGCTCACTTATAACACCTCTAGAGTGTCTTTGAGGTCCTTTGAAAGAAGCATTTGTTTGTTAATCTAAAGAAATGTCAGTTCTTAACACCCAGCATTTCATTCTTGGGTTTCATAATTTTGGCAGAGGGTGTGAATGCAGATCCTGGCAAGGTGGAAGCTATCATTCGGTGGCATGAACCACAATTCATCACAGAGGTGCATCAATTTCATGGACTCGCATCGTTTTATCATCGCTTTATCAATAATTTTAGTTCAATTTCTTCCCCCATCGCTGAGGTTCTCAAAACTGACAAGTTCACATGGACTAAAGAATCTGACCGTGGGTTCCAACAATTGAAGCATGCGGTTTCCACCGCTCCAGTTCTAACATTGCCCAATTTTGAATAGATATTTAAGATTGATTGTGATGCCTCAAATGTGGGAATAGGTGCTGTGCTCAGTCAAAAGGGTCACTCAGTAGCATTCTTTAGTGAAAAGCTTAATAAGGTTCGACGAAATATTCTGTATATGATAAGGAATTTTATGCAGTTATCCAAGCTCTGTATCATTGGGAACATTATCTTCTGCCTAACGAGTTTATCCTATTCACAAATCATGAAGCCCTGAGATTTCTAAATACTCAGCAAAAATTGAAAGGAAGACACGCGGCTTGGGTTGAATATTTGGGAGCTTTCCATTATGTTTTAAAACACAAATCTAGCAAATGCAATCAAGTTGCTGACGCACTTTGCCGAAGGATAAATCTACTTCAAACATTACAAACTAAAGTGACTGGCTTTGAAACACTTAAAGAACTATACTCCCGGGATCCTGATTTCAGGAGTATTTAGACTAAATGTCAATCAGGGCCGAGCTAGTTCTATCATTGTCAAGATGACCACTTATTTTATGGTAACATGCTCTGTATTCCTCAATGTTCCACCCGCATTGAGATCATCCGAGAATGTCACGAATCTAGCATTGGAGGCCACTTTGGGAGAGACAAGACGTTGGCATTAACTAAAGAACATTTTTTTTTTGCCTACACTTAATCATGATGTTGAGTGTTTCATCAAACGCTGTCGTACCTGTGTTATTGCAAAATGCATGGAAAGAAGGTGGGCTTATATACCCCATTGCTGGTGCTAGAATGACCTTGGACTTATGTCAGTATAGATTTTGTGCTTGGTTTGCCGAGAACTCAGCGGAGCAAGGATTCTATTATGGTTATTGTGGATCAATTTTCAAAGATGGTTCATTTTGTGGCCTGTAATAAAATGATGGATGCTTCTCACGTCACCGACTTATACATCAAGGAGGTAGTTCAGCTGCAGGGTATACCGAGATCTATTACTTCTGATAGAGACGTTAAATTCTTGAGTCATTTATGGAGAACTCTTTGGGCTAAGTTGGGTACTAAACTCCAATTCAGTTCAACTACTCATCCTCAAACTGATGGCCAGACCGAAACCATGAATCAAAGTCTTAGAAATCTCCTCTGGTGTTTCATGGGAAAGAATTTGAAACAATGGGATCTCTTTTTACCTCAGGTAGAGTTCGCATTCAACAGGTCTGTGAATCAAGCAATCGGACACAATCCCTTTAAGGTGGTCTATGGTTGTAATCCTTTATCGCCGCTAGACTTAATTCTGCAGATTCAGAGCAACAGCTACAGTGCTGACAGAGCTCAGTGTTGCCAAGAAATTAAAAATTTGCATAAGAAAGTACAAGAAATGATCGAGAGGCATAACAGCAAGTGTATGAAATAGGCCAACAAAAGTCGACAGTCCATCCAGTATAATGCAGGAGATAAAGTTTGGATTCGTCTACGGAAGGAACGCTTTCCTCCGGGCACGTTTAGCAAATTGAAACCAAAAGCAGATGGGCCATTTAGAATTGTTCACAAAATTGGAGACAATGCCTATCAGGTTGAGCTACCTAGCGACTATAATGTGTCGGCCAACTTCAATATAGCCAATCTTTCTCCTTATTACGAACATGAAGTTTCTCCTACCCTGGTAGACTGACGCCGGAGTTGAACGCAATCGCACTTCAGCGCAACTTCAGCAGGGTTTATTTCCTTAGTTCATTCTTGTTTCTTTTGCTATAGCGTATTATGTAGCTAAACAATTGTATAAATAACTCTGCTCTGAGAAATAAGAGGAGTTAAATTTGCTTCCCAAACATTTGATTTCTCTGGAATTGTGACTATATCCAGTGATCTCACTGGTGGTGTTGTAGAGAGTCTCAGTGACTCTTTATTGTGCAAGAAATCTCGCTGGCCGATTGCGAGGAGCTGGAGGTGATTGAACTTCCTTAATCAGTATTCGTTGGATTGCGATGGTCTTCGCTTCTAGGTACGTTCTGCGGCCCCTTTTCTGTAGCGTTCGGAGTTAGAGAGGTATACCAAAACTAGACTTTACTAAGGACCACCTTTGTGATGCATGTCAATTAAGAAAGCAAGTGAAGTCCTCTTTTCAATCCAATAAGGATCTTAGAACTAATAAACCTTTAGAGATTTTGTATATGGATCTCTTTGGACCAGTTGGAACTGTGAGTCTAGGAGGGAAGGTTTACAGTTTTGTGATTGTGGATGATTACTCAAGATTCACATGGGTTAGATTTCTATTTCATAAGAGTGAATCATTTAAGGAGTTTAGAAACTTTTCTACTTGGATTCAAAGAAAACTAGGGTGTGAAATTATTTCTATACAAAGTGATCATGGAGGAGAATTTGAGAATGAGAAATTTGAAGAATTTTGTAAGGAGAAAAGAATTGATCACAATTTTTCTACACCTAGAACCCCTCAGTAGAATGGGGTAGTCGAAAGGAAAAATAGAACATTAATAGAAGCCACCCAAGTAATGTTGGCAGAATACTAACTTCCTAAATACTTTTGGGCTGAGACTTTTATCCTTGTAGCTAGACTTGAAGCAATTAGGGTTTTGCTAGCTTTTGCTTGTTTTAGAGGATTCAAATTATATCAAATGCATGTAAAAAGTGTCTTTTTAAATGGGGTAATTCAAGAAGATGTTTTTGTAGAACAACCACAAGGTTTTGAAAATTCTAAATACCCAAATCAGGTTTTCAAGTTGAAAAAGGCATTATATGGATTGAAACAGACACCTAGTGCTTAGTATGAGAGGTTGAACACCTTCTTACTTGAAAGATCTTTTGAAAAAGGAAGTGTGGATACAACTCTCTTTTTAAATAAATATGAAAAGGATATACTCATTGTTCAAATTTATGTTGATGATATCATTTTTGGATCTTCAAATAAAAATCTTTGTGATATTTTTTCTAAAATAATGAGTAGTGAATTTGAGATGAGTCTAATGAGAGATTTAAGTTACTTTCTAAGATTTAACATTAAGGAAATTGAGGAAAGTACATTTCTTAGTCAAGCAAAGTATGTTAAAGACATCCTCAAAAAGTATGAAATGGACAATGCTAAACCTGTTAGTACACTAATGAGTTCCTCAGTTCAGTTGGATAAGGACCATAAGGGTAAATCTGTTGATCAAAAGAAATTTAGAGGAATAATTGGATATTTACTTTACTTAACTGATAGCCAACCTGATATCATGTTTAGTGTTTGCTTTTGTGTTAGTTTTTAATCAGATCCAAAAGAATCACATTTTATAGTAGTGAAAAGGATTTTAAGATATTTGTTAGGAACTCGGAACTTAGGAATATGGTATCCTAAGTTTAGCTCTTCATTTGAAATAATTGGTTATTCAAATTCTGACTTTGCAGGTTGTAGAGTGGATAGAAAGAGAACTTCTGAAACATGTCAATTTATTGGAAATTCTCTAGTCTCTTGGTCCAGTCGAAAACAAAATTCAGTAGCCCTATCTACTGCATAAGCTGAATACGTTGCATTAGGAAGTTGTGTGGCACAAGTACTTCGGTTGAAACAACAGTTGATTGATTTAGGATTAACTATAGGCACTATTCCAATTTATTGTGATAACACTAGTGCTCTTTACATTTCTAAAAATCCTATTCAACATCCAAGAATAAAACATATGGACATAAGACATCATTTCATAAGGGATCATGTATCCAAAGGAGAAATTAAACTCACTCATATTTCTACTGAAAATCAACTTGCAGACATTTTTACAAAACCTTTAGCCATTGATACTTTCAGTACATTAAGAACAAGGCTTTGTGTGATTGATTTGAATGTATAACTAAAAATGTTTTTACAACATTGATGTTTGTTTACTAGTTATTGTGTTTGTGTGTTTTTATGTGTTTATGAACTTACATGTGTGATTTTCTGAGAGTTTGTGTTTTTTTGTTGTTTTGTGTTTTTAGTGTGTTTGTGTTTAAGTTTTCGATTGAGTACAAAAAATTGAAAATTTTGAGTGACAATCGTCTGGGATGAAATATTTTCGTACAGGATGATTTGTGTAGTGTGACAAACTATCATATTTTGAACCGTTTGAGTGCAGTTTTTAGTGTTTTAGTGTCACTTTGTCTGTACGTTCGTCATGATCATCCGGGACAAAATATTTTTCAAACGATGGGATGAATGAATAAAGAGGTTGAATGGATATGGTAGTTTTTAATACGAACTTCGTACTTATGAACATTTGGTTCGTTCGGATGAACACATGTCAGCTCGATGGAGGGGACAGTTTTAACTTCCATTAAAATGATATAAGTTCTTATCGTCCTAGGACGAACACGTGTTCGTCTGTACGATCCGTCTGGTCAAAATTCTATACGAAAGGATGCTTCGTAAGTTGTGTTGATTACGAAAAACCGTTTTATTTTGACGCATTAGATCGTCCATACGAAATTTTTTTATACAGGACGAATTGAAAATTTCATACTGAACAATATTTTTTCGTCTGGTACGATCGTATCGTTTTCAATAAATAGAAGGGCTTTTGAACTCAACAGTCACACTCAAAACTTCACTTTCAATCTCTTTCGTGCTCTATATCTTCCTCCAAATGGCGAGTTCAAGTAAGAGACAAAAGGTTCTGGCAAAGAAACCACATAGAAATTCCTCTGAAAACTTCCTTTCCAAAGGAAATGAGGAATCTTTTCCTAGGTTTTCCTCAGCGAAGATAACACCCTCAAGAATCCTAATCTAAGAACAACTTACCTTTCAGGTAATGAACTTATTTGCCTCAACACAGTTTGGTTTTATCCTTACCCTCATCTATCTATACAATAAGGAAACATTCCACTACTTCCTTGCCAACATGTCCTTTAATTCTGACCACACTATAATCTGTTCTTTTGTCTTCAAATAAAAAGTTGAAATCACCAAGAATGACTTAGGAGCCTTTTTGAATTTAAGGACAGAGGGAGCCATAGACCATCACTTGATCAACACTCATGATTATGCATGGTATGAACTTAATAATGTTATTATAAGAAATAATGTGAATGAACATGTGGCTAGAGTATCCGGTCTAGTTCGTAATGCACAAATCATCCACCATATCCTTAAAACTTTCATAATTCCTAAAGCTGGTGATAGGATCAACATTACCCCTCTTCTTTTTATGGTGACCTTCTTGATCATGATTAAAGAACTTATAGATGAAGCCCAACTTATCCTTGACTATCTTTATGGGTTGTCTGAAATTAGACATGTAGAGTATAAGAGAAAGAAGAACACCGCCTTAGGATATCTTGTTGCCTACATTATGGAGAAGAAATACAATTTGGTTCATCCTGATCAAGAGTTTGAAGAACCGCTCTACTACAACGACGGATCATTTAGAGCAATCTTCAAAGAAGAACCAAGTAAAACTAATGTCATTAGTGATACAGAGGAAGAACTAGAAGCTGCACCTGCACCCGCCAATGAACCAAATTATCAAGATTTGGTTCAAAGATTTGATCACCTAGAGACTCATTTTGATCAACGTTTTGATCAAATTGAGACTCATCTTCAGCAGCAGGTCACACAGTATCAGCATGACATGAATTTTATGAGGGATCATATGAATGATATCAGTACCAACGTGCTTATGATGAGTACTTACTTTAAAATCTTTGGTGCTGCACCTCCTCCTCCTCCACCAGATCAGGTCCTTCTCAGTGATTGTTGCACTTAATTCTATGTATTTTCTATAGTTTGTGTTTTAGATGTGTTTTAAGTAAGTTTCTAGTATTTTCTTTACTTTAGATGTTTTGTTTCTGTATTGATATCCTGACCTTAAATTGTAGTATCTTCATAGTGATATAAATATATGTTCATGTGTTTTGGATTTAATTGTATTGAAATACGTGTTAGCCTTTATGACAATTATTAGATTTTTAATCTTAATAGCGCTATATTTTGAAGTGCAAGACTAAATTAAATTCATTAGAAAATCTAATTTTTTTCTAAATTTAAGTTATGATTATAACTTGATATAATTAGGATTATCAATTTCATATCTCTTATTTAGACTACATTAATTCTAATATTATTATTGCAACTATGATGTTTTCTTATTTTATATTTCACTTATCAATAAATATTTATGCACTTAGAAAAAATTGAAATTTTTTATTATTGATTTTGGAAAGATCAAAATTACTCTTGAAAAAATGTACAAATGTACAAAAATCAAAAGAAATGCGCAATGGTTCGCAAGTACAAAAAGAGGCATAAAATAAGCCAAAAAGTAAAAAGATGCACAAAAAAATGTGCCAATAATTTGAAAAGGATGCACAAAGCGCCACATGTGGTAATTATTTCTTTCCATTATCTTTTAATCTCTTAATTCAAATTGATCTACTGTACCTTTATATTCTGTTTTGAAATTTGAAATATATAAATTTTCTATTCATCTTTTTTGCAATGATTTTCTTCATCTTAGTGTCTAAATTGACTCATGCTTTTGATATATTCTTTCTTTTATCAAGATTATATCTCTTCTTAAATTCTATGAATTAATATGATTTGCCTAATGTTTTAATTTTATTTGCATAACATATTTTAATCACTTTCAAGATTGAATTATCAAATGATTTTCATATGTCTGATTACATTTCAAGTCTTTTTCTTCTTTACTTTTTGTTGTTGTCAAAAAGGGGAAGAAATTGTTTGTACAATGGTTTTGGTTTTGTTTGATTCGTATTGTATGTGTGTCGTATTGTATGTGTGTCTATTTTGTGTTTTATGTATGTTGTATTTTATTTGATTTTTTGTTTGATTTAGGGTTGTTGTATATTTCTAAAAATGCCTCCTTATTTACACGTGTTCATCAATTCAGGGGGAGTTTAGGAGATTTTTTGAATTTGAAAATTATACAAACAATAATTGTTTTTCCATCGTCAAAAAGGGAGAGATTGTTAAGAGAGTTGCTATTTGCATATTTTACATTCTTGCAACTTGTATAATTTTGATGATTTCAAATATTATTGTTTTATATATAGTTATCTCCTAACACTCTTTGGAAGAGTTGTTTTTTCTCTTATATGTACAAACATTTCAGGAAAATCAAACTCCAGACTACAAAGACTTCAAATCAAATTCAGCATGAGATACTTTGTGTATTTAAAAACTTGTAATTTTCTTTGAATTAAATTTGAGAGGGAGTGATTGTAATTGAGTGAATACACACACACACTTTAGGAGATCTTGAGAAATTTATATTGATCGTACGGGACGAACATAGTTCGTATGGGATGATCAAGTCAGTTATCTTCTCGTAAGAGCAATGGTACAAATAAGAATTGAAGAAAATTTGTCTAAGTCCTGATCATCCAGGACAAAATTTTCTCTGGAAAATTTTTGTTCAAGAACAAAGTGTATTCGTTCCAGGATGAGTTGTTCTCTAGAGTACTATCGTCCAGGACGAAGTGTATTCATCCTGGGACGATTTGCTCTAAGTAAAACTTTCGTCTGGATGAACCTTAAATTCATCCCAGGACGAAGTGAACCGACTATAAAAAATTAAGTGTCATTTTGCAATTTTTGGGAACCGAACTATGGAATAACCGTTCGTACCAGATGAACCTAGTTTGGACTGGATGATGTGTGTGTACGAAGTCATTTCATAACCATATACATTAGGTTTGTTTCCAATGCATTTAAGTAAAATTGTCCAGGACGATCCATGATCTTACGGGACGATCCAATTCGTATTGACTTGAAAATTTGTAATTTTTGGACGATTTTTTGTGTCTTTCCTATAAATAGTCCAAACTAAACTGCCACATAATCTTTTTGCCTACTGATCTTCGTGCCTATTGAAAGAAGAGTCAAGGAGAGAGTGTTTGAAGGAGATTTCTTGCCATTGGAGCATAAAGTTTTCACTTGGTACTCAAAGGTAAGAGTCTTAACTCTTAGTTTGTGATTACTTCACTCTTTTCTCTCTTCCTTCTAGAATTCTTGTGAGAAGATATGTCAAGGAGATCTGATTCTCTGCCGACACTTGGAGAGTGTGAAAAGCCGAAGGGTTATCTGCCCATACTTGGAGAGTGTGAACAGCCGAAGGGTTCTCTGCCCACACTTGGAGAGTGTGAACAGCCGAAGGGTTGTCTGCCTACCCCAGGAGAGTGTAAAAGGACGGCGGTTCTCTGCCAACACTTGGGATAGTGTAAAAGGATGAAGGTTCTCTGTCAGCACTAGGGTAATGTAAAAGGACAACGGTTCTCTGCTACACCGGGTAGTGGTGGAAAGAGTGTTTGTAAAGGCTTCTCCGCCTTGCTATGGGTGCAAAAGGAGAGTCACTATTGGTATTAGTGCAATACTCGAAGGGTACCTCTGGGGAGTGGATGTAGGTCTGGTTTTGACAGAACCACTATAAACCTCGTGTCTTTATTTTTCCGTTGCCTTTTTTATTTTTGTGTTTTTACTTTTAAAACTGTGGTTGAAAAATGTTTTCTACAAAAGTCATTAAAGTTTATTTTTTGGTTTAAAAATTAAAAAGAGGGATTAATTTTTTAATTACCAATTCACCCCCCCCCCCCCCCCTCTTGGTTAGCCGCTGGACAAAAGCTTAGGTTTAACAACCTAATTCATAGTGAACCAGTTTCAACATTATATTTAAGCTCTCTTAATAGACTTATTTTAGGTTTTTTGGTTGTTGGGTTTTCTAGAGAGAGAGCTTTGAGAAGAGATCTTGGAGAGTTTTGGGAAGGAGAATAAAAAGTTTATGTGTGAGGGAGATGAGTGTTAGGAGTTTTTACACGGTTGCTCTAAGCAAACTTTTGTCTTATTTCTTTTGAGTGTCTTGCTTTCTTGGGTGGCTCTGGGAAGAAAAGCATCAACCTGAAGATCGTTGAGGTTCTCTGCCTTCACCTAGAGGGTGAAAAAGGATTGCTAGGTTTTTTTATTTCACTAGAAGGGTGAAAAAGGATTACTTGGTTCTCTGCCTCTACCTAGAGGGTGAAAAGAGGCCAAGGTTCTCTGCCACACCGGGTTGGTGAAATGATAATAAGGGCTTCTCCACTTAGCCATGGGGGCTAAAGGAGAGACACTAAAGTTTTAGTGCAATACTTAGAGAGGAGGCCTTTGGGGAGTGGACGTAAGTCATGGTTTGACTAGACCACTATAAAACTCCAGTGTATTTATTCTAAGTTTTACTTCATGCAATTTACTTTTTTGTGCATTAATTTTCTAAAAATTTCATGTTGGAAAATTAGATGTTTATTGACATATTATTTTGAGTAATACATCATCACATAGTTAAAAGTTTTGTTTCGTTAATTTTCTTCCGCCTCGGGTGATAATATTTTTTTTTTAAGTTATTAAAAAATCTCAAAATAAATTATATTGTGTTAAAGGTTTTTTAAAAATAACAAATTCACCCCCTTGTTGGTGCGCCTAGGGATAATTAACCTAGGTTAACATCTTATATCGAACTTTCAAATACCACCATAAAGGAAGTTGGTGCAGGTACTATTCGTAAGGTTGATATATTTTTTTAAATATTATTTTATTAGAAAGATTAAAATATAATAATTTAAACATTAATAAAATTTATGATAAGAAATTTAATATAAATTCATTTCTACCAAATGCTTAATAATTTTAATTGGCAAAACTACTTTAAAAGAAACTAGAATTAATAATATGTATATGAATAATTTAAACTACAATGATAAAATAAGTAATGTTTTCTATTTGAAAACAATTGTTGATGAATCAAGGTTGTGGCATAGGAGACTGCCATTCAAACAAAAGGACTTTTATAAAATCTCATTTAGAAGTATTTGATGCAAAGGAAGATGAAGTTATTTTCTTAGGATATTACTTAGTATGCACAACTACTAGAATATTCAATAAAAGGACTTTAGTTATTTAAGAGTCCACCCATGTTACGTTTGACAAATCAAATAGGGTTTTCAAAACTAGAGAGATGATGATAAAGAAGAAGAGATAACTAATAGAGTGAATAATGTTAAATTAGAGAAGAAGCTTAGGATCTATTGGCTTGGGAATGGATGTCTTCATCTAAACACCATAGAGAGGTTATCTTAGAAGACATATTTAAAATGATTAGGACTAGGCATTATCTTAGAAATGAGGTTAGCCACATAGATTTCATCTTTATGATAAAATCCTTCAGTATAGAATTGGACAACACTATAAGATGAATTATAGATTATAACTATGCAAAAATAACTAAATCAATTTGTCAGAAATGATGCATGGGAGTTAGTAAATAGACCCTCTGATCACAATTTTGTAGGAACTAAATGGGTATTCACAAATATATTAAATAACTATGGATCAATAGTTAGAAATAAGGCATGGGAGTTTTTCCATTCCCAATCACAATTATAAACTTAAGAAATCACTTTGTGGGCTTAAGCAAGCTCCTATAGTGTGGTATGATTGATTTAATAAACTTTTATTAGAAAAATCCTTCATTATGGGCACCATAGACACCGCCTTATTTATTAAGAGAGTTAGATAATTTATACTCATAATTTATATTTTTGTTGATGATATTCTTTTTGGATCCATTGATAATGAATTATGCAAGGAATTTTATTCCACTATGAGTAGTGAATTTGAGATGAATATGATAGTGAATTCACTTATTTTCTTGGTTTTAATATTGGATAAAGATAGGAAGGTATCTTCTTAAGTCAAATTCTATAGATTAAAAAATTTTGAAAAAAATTTACATGGAAGGTTGTAAGAGCATGAGTACACCAATGAGATCAACCACCCAAATTATAAAGATTAAGATAGTAAATCAATCGATCAAAAGAAATATAGAGGGATTATTGGTTTCTTATTTTACCTGTCACAACCCAACCCGATCAGGACAGGTCCTACTGTGTTGAGCTGTGACATGTAAATCACAAGATCTAATTTTAGAATTTTTTTAAGATTTTCTACAAATATTTATTGAAAATAAATGAAAAACTACAAAGCTACTAAAATATCCAAATACTAAAAAAACTCATTCATAAGATTCCTTTCATCCATCAAAATAAATATCTACACCATAATATATGGCTACAAGTAAGAGCTATAGAATTGAAAATTAAGCAAGCCGTAACTGTACAAAAATCAAAATAACAAAATACCTATGACCTCAAATCTTATCCTGAACTGCGAGTCCACATTCTCTTTCCCCTTCCCATATCCTGTAAACTAGAAGTAAAACTATAGTGAGCTATGATAGCTCAGTAAGCTATATAAACCAATCCAAATTTTTAAATATTCTTTATAAAATAATTTGCTGAATATTTAAAAATAGTTAATTATAGTTTCAATAAATCACTGAACTGAGAATCACAAAATTAGAAAATATAATAAATGCATATAAGTTATTCTATGAATCAAATAATAGTAAAACAAATGAATAAATTGAAATTCATATCACATAGTAGTTTAGATCACATTTCTCGGACTCAGACAGAATCTCAAAGGGATCTAGCCCCTTAAAACTCCATTTTTATCTATGCTTACAACACAAGAACATATAAGATATCCTTTCCTCAGACAGAATCTCAAAGGATTCTAGTCCCTTATATCTCTCAAAGATTCCCTAAGACAAACATAATCTCAAAGGATTCGAGCCCCTTACGGCTCCCAACATATATAATTTAATCATATATGCATATATAAATATCTTCACATTATAACAATCAAAGACTAATTGAGTATGTATCAAAATTTTGCAGTATTGTATAACGGTAAACAACAAAAAATCTAACTAGGAAAAAATGCACATTTTTAGAAAATTACCAAATTATCAAGGATTGTTTAAAACAATATTTTAAAACTTTTATTGCACTAAGACACTATTTTTCAGCATTATGATTATTTTCTATTCAATAAAAACCCCAAAAATTTTAAATCCTTCGGTGAAAAGTTTCCATAAAATATTCAAATGTGCATAAACGTAATCTCGATAATATAAAAGGCTATGAGGTAAAAGTTTTACTGGTGCAAACTTATCCCCATTTTTTGCTAACAGATAAAAAATTTTAATCAAAATATTTGCTAAAAATTACACATTTTTTAAAATTAAGATGGGCATAATGTGATTTGTCTCGACACGTACACGTTTCCCAACTAGGCCGAAGAATGAAAACAGCCCGAAGTCGTCCAAAAACTGGTTTTTTATTTCTCTCGCCTCTCTTTTTCCCTAATTTTTCCCTTAACCTTTCTAATAAACATTTGGATGAAATTGCATTTATAAAACTTTATAATGCTCTTAGATATTTTTTATTTTTTTATTAAATAATATATAATAATATTATCAGCACTATAATTAAAAAAGCTTTTCAATAGAAAATTCATATAAGTTTTTTTAGAGATTCCAAATATTACTAAAAAATATTCATAAATTATTAAATTTTATTTAAAAAATTCCAGTGAAATCAATTTGAAAAATGGATGCTTGACAGTCCCAAAAAACCCACTTATACTGATAGGTGACTATTTCTTAAGAAATTTAGATAGTGTATAAAAATTATGAAATAATTAAAGAAGCTAAAACACGACATTATAAATGTTATGGTAAAGATGGCTTATGATTTGGACTTCTCTAGGTCAACCAAAAAAAATCTTGAAAATTTAAAGGGTTTCACAATCTACCCACTTTAAGAAAATTATCATCCTCAACATTTTCAAAGTAGAATGAGTTAGAATAAACTTGGATACAACTGCTTCATATCAGATTCCTTCTCCCAAGTTATCCTATGCTTCCACTGTACCTTAACCATAGGAATATGTTTACTTCCAATTTTCTCACATCATATACTAAAATCCTTTCGGGTTCTTCTTTGTATTGTATATTTGGATGAACCTCAACATAATCAGTATATAATCTCTTCCTACAATCAAACACCTACTTTCTCAAAGATGATATATGAAATAAATTTTATATATCATACATATGATCAGGTAACAATAATATGTAAGTAGAACTACCAATTCTCTCAATAATCTTAAAAGGTCCAATATTCCTTGGAATGAGCTTGCTAATTTTCCTAAACATACTGACACCATTTATAGTGTTGACTTTGACATAAACCAGGTCACCAATCTGAAATTCAACCAACTTGTGCTTCTGATTGGAATACTTTTTATGTTTATCTTGTGTAAATTTTAACCTTTCTTTAATAAAATTGATATTTATAATAATATCATCCAAAAAGGCTGAACCTATCACTTATCTATCTCCCACCTCTATCAAAGTCAAAGGATTCCTACATTTTCTTCCATACAGAGATTCATAAGGAACCATGCCTATTATGAACTAATAACTATTATTATATGCAAACTCTATCAACGAGATATGATCCTTGTGTTGCGATTCGAGCTCACGAGTTTATAATTTTAATGATAACAAACATTATGGCTCATATCTTTATGTCTTCTAATATTTTTATTATATATTTATTTGTGTGTATACTAATATTTCAGGGACACCATATACCATTTAACGAAGATAGATGGCTCAAGATTGGATAGAATAGGCTATGCTTTAAAGACATTTGTAATATTTATTGATGTAGTTTTGTTTTATTGAGTCATGTCTTATAAGGGTGTATGTTTTCTTAGTGACCATGTAGACACACTCAGGGGGAGTGATATTAAGTTAAAACCAGAAGTTCAAATGTTGAACTAATCATCCTGAATGATTTATATCATCCTGGACGATCCAATATAATCTAAAAACCCTAGTCACCATCATAATTTAGGCAAGATTGCAAGTTTCAGTTTTTGTTCAAATTATCCTGGACAATCTATATCGTCCTAGATGATTAATATTATTCATGCCTAAATTATTCATATCATTAGTCAAATAAATCTGCTTAATTTGATATTTTGATCGAGCTGGATGATCACAAAATCTTCATATACGACCAGTACAAATTTGATTATATCATCTAGGTGATTATCTAGGTGATCATTCGGGAGTATCAGGTCAAATTCAGCACATCATCTTGGATGATCTTGCGATCGTACTGGATAATATTTGGCACGATGATTAAATTTTTAGGATTTTCTGAAGCCCCCTATTTAAGCACATCATACGGGACAATACTAAGATCATCGTGGATAATATTTGGCACTAGAATTGAGTTTTTAGGGTTTTCTAAAGCCCTCTTTTTAAGCACATCGTACGGCATGATCATGCAATTATCCTGGATGATATTTGTCCCCAAGATAATTTTTTACAGTTTTTTAAAACCCTCTATTTAAGTTTTATCAAGGCACTTGATAGTGTCTTTGGTAGACATTGAAGCTTCATTCTTTTGAAGAAAACTTGAAGAGAGAACTTAAAAGGGAGAGAAAAAAGGGTGGAGTATGAGAGAGGGAGAAGATCCTTGGAGGGGATTTCAAGGGAGTGTGGAGGGGGTTTCACACGATTGCTCTGGAAAGCTTGCATCATAGTACCATATGATTCAAGGTTTGTCTTGAGGGAAGTTTTGGAAAGAATAAAATCTCTTTGATGTCAAAGGACCCGGCTACTCCGCCGCACCGGGGAAGGTGGAAGTGATTTTGTAAGGGCTTCTCCGCCTAGCTGTGGGGGCTAAAGGAGAGTCACTAAAGGTTTAGTGTAATACTTAGAGGGTTTCTCCGAGGAGTGGATGTAGGTCAAGTTGGACCAAACCACTATAAATCTAGTGTGTTCTTTTCTTTATTATTTATGCACTTTATTTTTAATACGATTAACTGCTTGGGTAAAATCTCTGATTAATCTTTTTATTATTGATTTATTTTATTTCTGCTGTAAGATATAAAAGATATTTCTTTTAGTTAAAGAAGTTCTAAATATCCAATTTACACCCCCCCTCCATCTCTTGGTTAACCTTGAGACTAGTTCAAAAGGGCTTAATATAACTTTTAAGTGGTATCAGAGTGGGATTCATAAAATTAAGTTTATAAACTTTTTAAATTTCGATCAATGGCAAATTTTTATAATTGTAATATTGAGGAAGGTTATTCAATCACACACCACCTTTATTTGAAAATATTTTTTTTATTATTTATAGAAAATTTGCATGTCTATTTTTTTATAATCAATTAATTACTAGATGTGGCAAATGATTCTAACTGGTTATTTTGTACCGTCACGTGTTATAGATAGAATTAAAATTGATATTCCATTTAATCAATGAAATAGGGTAGAAAAAATTAATGCTCAATTAAATACTAAATGTTTAAACAATTTTTTTATACTTTAAATTCTGAAGATTATATGTTAGTATCCACGTGCACTACTGGCAAGAAAATTTGGGATAAATTACACACTATATACAAAGACACTAGTGAAATCAAGTAATCAATATTGAATATTTTAATGTATGATTATGAATTATTTTGCATGAAACCTTATGAGAAAATCTTAGACATTTATACTAGGTTTATTCAAATTGTGATATCATTACATGCTTTAGATAAAAAAAATTTAAACTTTAAAAAAGTTAATAAAATTCTACGTTGTCTACTTGATAACTTTGTTGCCAAAGTTGTTGCTATTTGTGAATCAAAAAATTTGAATGAATATTCTATTGATAATTTGATTGGCTCGCTCATTACCTACGAGTAAAGTTTGGGTTAAAGACTTTTAAATGCAAGTGAAATGGTAGAGCTAAATACTGAAGACATGGAGAAAAGTGGCTTAGTAGATGACGAAAGTAATGACTTAACAAGCAAATTGAAAAGCCTACTAAAACACAAGCAAAGACATGAGCAAAAGAGAAAATAATGGTAAAAATGGTAAGAATGTTAAGATTTCTTCTGACATTATTTTTTTGGATGTAGGAAATATGGACATATGAAAAATTAGTGCCCTAATTTGAAAACTCTTCCTACAAAGGAAAAGATTAAAGCTAAGCAAATTATAAAAATGAAAAATAATGAAAAGCAAAAAATCTCCTAGGCAGATCTAGCTTATGAATCATCAGATCAGGAGAAAGATGATATTTAAACCCTTATTTATGTAATTATTTATTTGTGTATGCATGTTTTTATTCGTTGTGTCTTTGTTTATTTTATGTGTTTATTTTTCTTTTAGTTTTTTTTTTTTTGTGTTAAAATTTTAAATTAGTCTTTGTTTTTTTTGTAAAGTTTTCTTTGATCAATCCATACATAACAGCATTTTTATTTCGTATAAACATTAGAAAATCAAATCCTTTTTAAAAAAATGATCATTTTTTCTAAAAATGAAAAATTTAGCTCATGTTTTTCTTGAATTCTTATGTAAGTTTTGGTTGAATTTTCTAAAAATAATCGAAGGAAGGAAACTCGTGATTTTATCTCTCTATCTATTTTCTTAAAGATGTTATTTTACTTTAATTCAAATATTTATCATATTATAAATTGGGTTTTGAAGTTGAACTTTTTCATCTTCCTACATTTTGTCTATCGAATAGTCTTTTGCAAGTTGAATTCACCTCATAAGTTTCTTAATCAAGTAGTTTATTTTTGTCAATAGAATGAGTTTGTTTTAATTTTTTAAAATTTACAAAAAAAAAGAAAATTTGTTGAACAAAAAAGGCAAAGGTACACCAAATTTAGAAAGAAACATAAAATGTATCAAAATTAAAATATGTGCAACGACGCCAAATTTAGAAAGATATACAAACTGTATTAATATAAAAAAATGTGCAAAATGAGTGAAACAACTGATAAGAGGACACAAAATTAGCACACTAAAATTAAGCTTACCTTTCTTATACTTAAATCTTAATAAAACTTGTTTTATCTATTGATATTTTTGATACTTGAATTTGAAAATCATGATTCTTTATTCACCAATTTTTGTATTAATATTCTATTTGATATATTTTATGAAAGGAGTTTTGAAAAAATAATTTTTTTTTTCTAATTTGTTCCTTAATTTAGATATTGGATTAAAATGTTTTTTTAGCCTTTTATGGAACTTGAGCTTGGATTTATAATTTTTGAATTTTGATCTTTTTGGGTTCTGCGTTGTCAATACATTCCTTACTAAGTTGTTGAATAAAATCAAGAGGTAACTTTCTCATTTCAAGAATATTTAATTAAAAAAATTATCTTCACGAGATGAGGGATCATTTTATTTTTTAATCATTTTTTACTATTCTAATTTTCTATGCTCTTCCTCTTTTTGATAATGTCAAAGTGGGAGAACGTACTGTTGTATTTGTATATGTTTTAGTTTATCTTTTTTATTTGTTTTGTTGAACTTTTTAAAATAATAAAAATTAAAAAGAAATAAAATTATATTTTCCTCTATTTTTTATTTTTTTATCTTAGTGAGGAGGAGATTAGGGGAAAATAGTTTTGATTTGCAAATTCAACAAGTACTGTTTGCCATCATTAAAAAGGGGGAGATTGTACAACTCAAGCTCATGAGTTTATAATTTTGATGATAACAAATATTATGACTCACATCTTTATGTCTACTAGTATTTTTATTATATATTTATTTGTGTGTATATTAACATTTCAGGGACACCTTGCACCATCTAACGAAGACATATGGCTCAAGATTGGGTAGAATAGGCTATGTTATAAAGACATTTGTAATATTCATTGATGTACTTTTGTTTTCTTGAGTCATATCATGTAACGGTGTATGTTTGCTTAATGACCATGTACACACACACACACACACTCAGGGGGAGTGAGATTAAGTCAAAACCATAAGTTCAAATGTTGAACTAATCATCTTGGATGATCCAATACGATCTCAAAACCTTAGCCACCATCATAATTTAAGCAAGATTGTAATTTCCAATTTTTGTTCAATTTGTCCTAGACAATCCATATGATCCTGAACGATTAATGTCAATCATACCTAAATTAATCTTATCATTAGTCAATCAAATTTTCTTAATTTGATATTCTGATCATACTAGACGATCATAGAATCGTCCTGTATGATCAGTACAAATTTGATCAAATTGTCTAGGTGATCATCTTGAACTATAAATATTATATGTTCTTTCCTTTATTATTTTTGCATTTTATTTTTATTACGATTAATTACTTGGGTGAAATCTACGATTTATCTTTTTATTATTGATTTATTTTATTTTTATAGCAAGATATAAAAAGATATTTCTTATAGTTAAAGAAGTTTTAAATATTCAATTCACTCCCCCCTCTTGGTTAGCCACAAGACTAGTTTATAAGGGCTTAAAATTCATGTTGAACTTTCACCTCCCAACTGCCCCCAAAATCCAAAACACATAATCTCAAAAGATACTCCAATACCTAAATAGTCCTTTCAGACTATTCGTCTGTTTGTGAATGAAAATCTAAACTGAAGTGCAACTTTGTACCCAGTCCCTATTGAATACCTCTCCATAATATGGAGGTAAACCTTCCATCTCATTGAGATTTAATCACTTTCGACACACCATGCAACTTGATAATATCTTTAACATAGATCTGTGCTAACTTATCCACCAGATATGTCT
This sequence comes from Dendrobium huoshanense, assembly GCA_016618105.1. Classification (NCBI taxonomy): domain Eukaryota; kingdom Viridiplantae; phylum Streptophyta; class Magnoliopsida; order Asparagales; family Orchidaceae; genus Dendrobium; species Dendrobium huoshanense. Next base: position 29,515,847 of record CM028351.1, read on the forward strand.
ATTTAATCAGAAGGAAATGGGCAAATTTTGTCAGTCAATCAACAACAACTCAAATAACATCTTTCCCTTGCCTTGATCTTGGGAATCCAAAAGCAAAATCCATTATTACCTCTTCCCATTTTCACTCTGGAATAGGTAACAACTACAGAAGACCTCCCGATCACTGATGCTTTGCCTTCACTAGCTGACATGCCTCATATTTCAAAACAAACTTCGTTATGTCCTTCTTCTAGGCCACCAAAATATACTCTTCAGTTCTTCATACATCTCGCTACTTCTGGGATGAATAATATAGCCTGAATAATAAACTTCATGTAGAATATCCTGGCTCAGATCTCAAAAAATAAAAACATAATGTCTATCCTTTAGAAAATAACATCATAGTCGGAAACTCATAGTTTAGATTTCTTACCATATTTGATCTAATCAATCAAATTTGAATATTCTGCATTTAATGTTTGAGCTTCTTGAATCTTTTATTCTAAAGATGATTGAATGATCATTTGAGTCACTATACAAGAATCCCGCACCTCTAATTATAATGTCTCCATATCTCGTATCAAATACTCATCAGAAGTGAGTTGCATACATAATAGTCCTGAAGACTTCCTGCTCAGAGCATATGCCATCACATTAGCCTTACTAGGTTGATATTGAATAGTCATATCATAGTCCTTGATAACTCAAGCCACCTCATTTACCTCAAATTTAGATCCTTCTCAGTTAATATATACTTCAAACTCTGATGATCTGTGAAAATTTTACACTTGACACCGTACAAATAATGATGCCAAATTTTCAAAGCAAATATAACAGTAACCAACTTTAGATCATGCTTTGGATAATTTTTTTCATGTGGCTTCAACTATCTTCAAGCATAAGATATCACCCAACCATGCTGCATTAAAACACACTCCAAAGTTGTTAGTGAAGCATCACTGAATACCTGAAATCCTTATATACTAGAGGGAAGAATAAGAAATGGAGTAGAAGTCAAATAATCCTTTAATCTCTAAAAACTAGCCTTACACACTAGTGTCTAGACAAAAGATACTAACTTCTAAATCAGTCTTGTCAGAGGTGCAAAAATTTGAGAAAATCCATTTACAAATTTTTTATAATATCTTGTCATACCCAAGAAACTGTATATCTCAAACATAGTAGCAGGCCTCAGCTAATTAGTGACTACCTGAACTTTTTGGGGATCAATAGAAATACTATCACCACTCACCACGTGTCCTAGAAAAGAAATACTCCTCAGCAGAACTCACATTTAGAGAATTTTGCATATAACTAGTGCTGCCTCAAAGTCTCCAATACACTTTTAAGCTGTTTGGCATGATCTTTCTTAGAAGCAGAATATACCAAAATATCATCTATAAAAATAATCAAAAATTGATCCAGATAATCTTTGAATACTTTATACATCATATCCATAAAGATAGCTACTATATTAGTTACCCCAAATGGCATGACCAAAAACTCATAGTATCTGTATCGAGTACTGAAAGCTGTCTTCATCACATCAACCTCTCTCACCTTCACCTGATAATAACCTGATCACAGATCAATCTTTGAAAATATAGAAGATCCAACAAGCTGATCAAATAAATCATCACTCTATGGTAGTGGATACTTATTCTTGATAGCGACTTTGTTCAACTCCCTATAGTCAATACACGTACGTATCATACCATTCTTTTTCTTTACAAATAAAATAAGTACTCTAGAGGAAGAAACACTAGGAGAAACAAATCCACTATCAGCCAATTCCTGAAGCTCCTTTGGTGACATCCTATATGAAGCTTTAGATATCAGGGCTATACCTAAAAATATATCAATAAAGAACTCTACATCTCTATCTGGAGGTAACTGACTAACTCCTCAGGAAATACATCTGAAAAATCTTGTACTACTGGGATATAAGAAAGAGAACTAAAATCTATACTCCTATCCTAAAATGATGCCAAAAATACCATACAACCCTTCTTTCATAATCTATTTGCTTCCAACGTAGAGATCAAACAGGATAAAACACCTCTAACTCCCTGTAATACACAACTTTCACTATCCATAAATAACGTAAACTCGCTTCTTCAAACAATCAATCTGAGCTTCATAATGACTCAGCCAATTCATACCCAGAATAACATCATAAATGGGTAATAAAATTAAAATAGATTTTCACTTCTTATTATAAATCTCAATATCACATAAAAAAAATCTAATGGCTATCATATTATCTCCAGCCGGCAAAATAATAGAGAGAGAAATAGACAGTGCAACTGAAGCCAAGTGTAGTGAATCGAAGAAACACTTTGAAATAAAAGAATAACTAGCTCCATAATATAATAAAACATGACATGGATGCTTAGAAATATAAACCATACATGTCATAACATATGGAGCATCTTGGGCTCCTGCTAAGTCAAATTATATACACATGGCTGAATTGGTGCTGGATCTATAGAACAACTATGCTCTCTTTGACTACCACCAGATGGTCTCCTTGCCACAAAACCTAGACCACCAGCTCTACCAGATGATTCCTTAAAAAAATTACGAAGAGGAACTACCCACGATCTTCTTATCGATCTGACAAAGCTCTTAGATATGGACTCAGAACATCGGTCAAATCCTACTTATGGACACTCTGCTACCTGATGTCCTATTTGACCATCTAAAACACTATTTAGTCATCCTATAACACTGATCTGAATGGCGTCGACCACAACTCTGACACATAGGTGCCCTTTTAATAGAACTAGAACTGGCTATATTGCCACTACCAAAAATTGCTATAGATGTTGATTATCCACCTCTCCTAGAATCTCTAGGTATAAATCTACTCTTCTTCCTAGAAAAGCCAATACTATATGTGTCACCACTTAACCTCTTCATACTAGCCGTCTATTGCTGTTTAGTAGCCATCAGGTCGTTCTCTATCAAATAAGCTCTCTCCATAAACTCAGCGAAATAAAAAATGTGAAATGGTACAAGAGGCTATCTTAGATTATTCTGAAGTCCTCTCAAAAATCTATAACACTTCTCTACAGGAGTGCTAACCAACTATGGATCATATCTAACCAAAGAGTGAACTCTATCTCGTACTGCATAACTATCTTGCTCCCTTGATCCAATCTCAAAAAAGTCTCATGCATTTGTTATCGTGAAGAATAGGGTATATATTAGGCTCTAAACACCTCAGAGAACTCCTCCCAAGTAATCAAAGAGTTCAATCTCCCTTAAAATTTCTCCTCTTACTAGCCCATCAACTAGTTCTTTGCCTCGCCATTCAAGAGAAAGATTGCTAGTAGTACCTTCCCCTCAAGAGGACATTACATACCATCAAATAACTTTTCTAGCCTCCTTAACCAGTCCTATGTTGCTCTAGGCTCAACAGTACCCTCAAATCTCATAAGATTCAATCTCAAAAACATATGTAGATGTCTATCTATCTTTTTAGATCTAATAACAGGAACCCTGCTCTATGTCTCACCCATCATCTGGGCTATCAATATAACAAACTATGAAACTACATCTAAATTAATAATTAGAGCAAAATCATATATAGAAGCTTCATGACTAGCACTCTGTCCATTGGTCATATCTAAGTCAAGTGAATCCATAATCATATAGAATATGCAACTAAACACACATACACATAAAAACTAAAATAATGAACACTCAAACAAACTTGAAACTACCCCCACTAGACTTACAATAATTCTTATAGCTATGTTTTATGATACAATTCCAAAATTATTGCTCTGATACCACAAAAGCTTGTAACAACCTAACTGACCAGGATATGTCCTATCGTGTTGAGCTGTAACATGCAAATCCCAATATCTAGTTTTAGATTTTTTTTTCAGGCTTTTTACTAATATTTATTGAAATAAATGACAAACTATAGATCTACAAAAATATTCAAATACTGAAAAACTCATCATTAAGATTTCTTTCTTTCATCAAAATAAATATATGCACTGCAATACATGGCTACAGGTAAGAGCTACATAATTGAAAATTAAACCAGTCATTATTGTATAAAAATCAAAATAACAAAATACCAGAATATATCATATATCCCTTTTTATTTGTTCTTATAGTACCATAACTTATCATATATCCCTATTTCAGATAAGATCTCAAAGGATTCTGGCTCCTTATATCTCCAAAAAATTCCCTCACACAAATAGATTATCAAACGATTGTTGCCCCTTGTGGCTCCCAACATATATAATTTAATCACATATACACATATATAATCTCATTATAATAATTAAATAGTAATTGAGCATGTATCAAAATTTTACATTATTGTATAATGGTAGACAACAGAAAATCCAACGAGGCAAAAATTTCAGTATTGTATAATGGTAGATCATAGAAAATCCAACTAGACAAAAATGTACATTTTCAGAAAATTATCAAATTACTAGGGATTGTGTAAAATAATATTTTAAGACTTTTGTTGTACTATAACATTATTTTTCAATATTCTAGTAATTTTTTATTCAATAAAAACCTCACAAATTTTAAAACACGTGGGGAAAATTTTCTAGAAAATATTCAAAATGTGCATAATCGTAATCTCTACAACATATAAAAAGTTACGCAGTGAAAGTTTTACCTGTACAAAGTTATCACCTTTTTTCACTAACGGATACAAAATTTTAATCGAAATATTTGCTTAAACTTTCACATTTTTGAAAATTGAGATAGGCATAATGTGTTTCACCTTGAGACATACAAGTTTCCCAACTAGGCCGACGGACGAAAATGACCCAAAGTCATCCAAAAATCAGATTTTTTTTTCTCTTACTCTCTTTTTCCCTAATTTTTCCTTTAGCCTTTCTATGTTAAATGTTCTGATGAAATGGCATTTATAAAACTTTCTATTACTCTTAGATATTTTCTAATTTTTATTATTAAATAATATATAATAATATTATTATAATTAATTTTTAATAGAAAGTTCATAGAAATTCTTTTAAGGATAAAAAAATTATAGAAAAATATTCAAAAATAATCTAATTTAATTTAGAAAATTCTCGTGAAATCAGTTTACAAAACGGACACCTTACGGTCCTAAAAACTCCACTTATACAGATAGGTGCCGATTTCTTAAGAAATTTTGACATTGTCTAAAAATTATGAAAAAAATTAAGGAATCTAAAACATGATATTATAAATGTTCTGGCAAAGATGGCTTGTGATTTGGACTTCTCTAAGTTAACAAAAAAAAAAATCTTGGAAATTTAAAGGGTTTCACATTACCTGACTACTAGTAGGTTTGATATTATAATTAATGTTTATTTATGTGCTAGTTTTTAGGCTGACCCTAAGGAATCCCATATGATGGCCATCAAAAGAATATTAAGGTATCTCATATGAACTTAGAACCTATGTATCTGGTATCCTAGGATTAACTTGACCTTTCACTTAGTTGGATATATATTCTAACTTTTTTAGTTATATAGTAGATAAGAAGTGCATCTTAGGGACATGATAATTCTTAGGATAAGCCATAGTTTCTTAATCTAGTAGAAAGGAAAACTTCATAGCTTTTTCCATTATTAAAGTTGGGTAGGAAAAAAAGTCGAGTATGAAGCTATAGAAAGTTGTGTAGCCCAAGTCCTTTCGGCTAAAGTAATAATTTCTTGATTTTGGATTACCCATAGAAACTTATGTTATAATGTGTAATAACATGAGTGTTATATATATCACTTAAAATTTAAATCATCATTCATGTATCAAACATATTGATATTAAACACCACATCATTATGGATCACATAGCTAAGGAGACATTGACATACTGCACATAAACACTAAAAATCAATTAAAAAATATTTGGACAAAACCCCTCAATTATGATAGGCTAAATGATTTTAGGACTAGATAAAGTTTTATAGATATAAGTGCTCATAAAATTAGTGTCACTTCATGTCATGCTTGTTGTCACATCTTTATGTTAGCTTGTGTGTTTGCATTAGTGTTATTTTGATTGTAGGTTTATGTGTATTAGTGTCTTTATTTGGAAGTTATAGTGTCTTAAATTTATTAATGCTTTAATTATTATTTTGTTATCTTTTTATGATTTTTATCAATTATTTATATATGTGTACTTATAGAATTGTCCCTAATCATCACACACAACCCTATAATATTATTAAGATCATACTATATGATATACACATTTTATTGTGTGATATACACATCAAACTATACAATACAAATAGGATCAGGCCATTAGAGACCAATAATTGTCACAGTAATTGTTCGGGATGATGTTATTATTGATTATACTCTACAATTTACTCATTACACTATACAATCGATTTTGTTAACTAGTCATACCAACAACTCCTCAGGATAATGAAAATTATGTAGATTGCATTATTCGACTTATCCTTAACTGTACGATTTACCTGAGCTTATAAAAAAGAGGTTAATTTCTTCATTTTCTTAAATATAACCCTCTTTTCGAATCCTATACTGGCCTAAACTCTCTTCTCTTTTATTCATATGGCTTACAAGCAAGATCGATTAGATCTCCACAATAAGGTGGATGATAGGTTTCAAAGTGAGGAAGATGAGACAAAAAATGCATGATAAAGGAGCTCGTCTATCGACAATTTCAAAAAACTTGATCAGGAAGTCTTATCTTATCATATACTTGAGTTATTCATTGCAACCACCCTCCAACTTTTCATTTGTCTAGCCTTTCCCTACAATAATGAACTTATCTTATAATTCATTTCTAATATCCTAATCACTACTTATGATACCACCATATAATTATATGTGTGTTAGTGCTAGGCTACCCTCGCTACTCATGATTAGTATGAGTATATCCCCCCTTTCCAACATCGACCAAGCCCCACACGACCTTGCACAAGCCTTAGATTACAATTTGTTCATTATCAATAGCAGTATTAGGAACTCTTCACCTACCTCAACATCATCCCTTAGTATACACTATGCTACTAAATGCATGGGTTATCCAACATTTTCTTTAGTATATTATTATCCCAAAAGTTAGTGACTCTATGAACATCACTCTTTTGCTTTCCTTAGTCACCTTTTTGGTATGATTGTTAGACCTTTCAATTATGCAAGCATGACTATTAGGTATATACAAAGCTTAACTTCTATTAAGAATCTTAGATCTCTTAGAAAATAACACTTACACCGATGACACATCATTGTCTATGTCCTAAAATTTAAATGTAACCTGACCTACCATACACCACCATGTCGCCTACCCACCATTATCCCTGATGATTCCTTCCAGATTATTTATTATGCTAAGTATAGGGCAGCCCAAGGGGTGGTCACATACAACTCTAAGGAAGCCGTAGCAGTAGGGGGAGCACCAGCATAGTCTTCTCTTGTTTATCATTACCCCAAGGATTCTTGGATTAAGCACTTTTCACATTAGGAACTTAAAGTCCACACCCACATTAACAAGTACACACAACAGTGGAAGGAGTCCATCACATGTTGAGAGTAGATGCAATAATAACACGAGGTAGGTCAACACGAGGCAGATCATGCCTAGTTTGAGGATCAATTAGCCTCACTACACCACTACTTCCATCCACCACCACCATGACTTGATCAAAGCACTTCTAATGAGTATCATGTTTTATTTATACTGTGTTTCAATGTACTGTGCTTTTAGTCTTCCATTTTTGTTGTAGTTGTGCTCCTTTTTTGGTGGTCTAAAAAGAGGGAGTAGGTGTAATGTTTGTTATAGTAGTGTTGATTATATCACATTTTTTATTAGTTAAGATTTTTCTTTGTTAACATATGTGCTGTTTCTCTTTAGTATATATGTTAAAAGATTCTTCAGAGTCTATAAAGATTATTCTCTGCATGGTCAAAGGAGAAGGGCTTTTCTATCTAACTATGTGCTGAAGATTCAGAGTTAGTGTAAGACTCAAGAAGGAGGACCGTTGAGGAGTCAATGTAAGTCAATTCAAATGAACTATTATAAATATGGTTTGCTTATTCTTATTTTTTCACACCACTTTTATTGCAATTTATTTTACTGCAATTGATATGAGTTTTGATTATCTTTTTGAATGTTCTTTTTGTTGAGTCTAGTAATTAGGTTGTTAAGCCTAAGCGAATGTCCCAAGGCTACCAAGAGGGGGGTGAATTGGTAGTTTAAAATTAAGTTGAACCGAAATAAAAATTTCTTTTAAAGTTTTGTAGAAAAATATTTTTCAACCACAGAGTTTTTAAAACTAAAATTTAAACTGCGAAAACGTAAAAATAATAAAGTAAATGACACCAGATTTATAGTGGTTCGGTCTAAAACCAGACCTATATCCACTCCCCAGTGGCACCCTCTGAGTATTGCACTAATACCAATAGTGGCGGAGAAGCCTTTATAATACACTCTTTTCACCACTCCCCGGTGTGGCAGAGAACCGTCCGTCCTTTTACACTATCCCCAGTGTTGGTAGAGAACCGTCCGTCCTTTTACACTATCCCCAGTGTTGGCAGAGAACCGTTTTCCTTTCACACTCTCCTAGTGTGGGCAGAGAACCCTTCGGCTGTTTACACTCTCCAAGTGTAGGCAGAGAACCCTTCAGCTGTTTACACTCTCCAAGTGTAGGCAGAGAACCCTTCGGCTGTTCACACTCTCCAAGTGTCGGCAGAGAACTGGATCTCCTTGATAGATCTTCTCACAAGAATCTAGAAGGAAGAAGGAAAAGAGTGAAGTAATCTCAATTCACAAGTAGAGACTCTTACCTTTGCAATCCAAGTGAAGCCTTTTCGCTCCAGTGGTACGAATCCTCCCTTGAATGCTCTCTTCCACTCTCTCCTTGGCTATTCTCTCAAGAGGCACGAAGATCAAATGACAAAAAGATTGGGTGGCAGTCTAATTTGGACTATTTATATAAAAGACAAGAAAAACCGCCCAAAAACTACAAGTTTTCAATTATGTACGCAGTGGATCGTCCTGTACGATCGTGGATCATCCTGGACAATTTTACTTAAACGATCTGAAAAGACCCTATTTGGATATGTGTACGAAATGTCTTCGTACAGCTGATCGTCCTGTACGAATTTAGGTTCGTCCAGTACGAACAGTTATTACAAGGTCAGTTTTAGAAACTGTTGAAATTTGTTCTAAGTCGGTTAATCGTTTGGACGAATATATGTTCGTCTGGACGAAATTTTTACAGAGAACTGATCGTCCTGGACGATTCTTGACTTCTTCTGGATAAAAATTTTCCAGAGGACCAATCGCCATGGACAATAATTTATTTTTGTCTGGATGAAAATTTTCCAGAGACCCGATCGTCCTGGACGATTTTTAATTTCGTATGGACGAAATTTTTTCAGAGGACCAATCGCCACGGACGATAATAAAATTCGTCTGGACGACAATTTACAGTTAACCAATCGTCCTGGATGATAATTAATTTCATCCTAGATGAATAGGACTTAGAAAAAAAATTTTCAAGCAAGTTCCTATTCGTTCCATGTGCTCTATAGGAGATAACTGTCTGATCGTCCCGTACGATCGGATATCGTCCCGTACGATCAGTATAAAATTTTTATGATCTCCTTATGTGTGTGTGTATGTTTTTATTCACTCAATTATAATCACTCCCTTTCAAATTTAATTCAAAGAAAAATGCAAGTTTCAAATTAACAAAGTATCTCATGTTGAATTTGATCTGAAGTTTTTATAGTCTGGAGTCTTATTTTCCTGAAATATTAGTACACACAAGAGCAAATACAAATCTTCTAAAATTGTTAGGAGACAACTACACATTTGAATAATAATGTTTGGAATCATCAAAACTATACAAGTTGCAAAAATGTAAAGCATTCAAATAGCAACTATTCTAACAATCTCTCCCTTTTTGATGATGGCAAAACAATTATTGTTTGTATGGTTTCAAAAAATCTCCTATCTCCTAAACTCCCCCTGAATTGATGAATACATGAAAATAAGGAGGCATTTTGAAGCAAAGAACAATTTTTTTGTTTTTCAAAAATTTTTAACACAAACAATCACAAAAGCAAAATGCAAACAGAATAATTAAAAATAAAACAAATCAATACCAACACAATAATTTCTCCCCCTTTTTGACAATAACAAAAAGTGAAGAAGAAATAGACGAGAAATGTAAGTAATTATATGAAATTCATTTGAAAATTTAATCTAAATGGTGATTGACATAAGGTATGCAATTTTAAAGTAAAAACATTAGGTCAATCATAGAAATTCATAAAATTTAAGAAGTGATATAACATTGTACGTAAGAAGAATTTTTCAAAACATGATTCAATTTAGACATTCGAATATAGAAAATCATTACAAGAGAGATGTAAAAAAAAAATTTATATTTCAAAGTTCAATGGAATATAAATGAACATAAGATCAATTTGAATTAAGAGATTGAAAGAATTTGGAAAGAAGAGAATTACCACATGTGGCGCTTTGCGCATCTTTTCAAAATTTTTGGGGCACATTTTTGTGCATTTTTTTCTTTGTTGGGCTTATTTTGTGCATCTTTTTCACATTGCAAATCTTTGCACATTCCTTTTGAATTTTGTACTTTTTGTACAATTTTCAAGAGTAATTGAGACCAATTCTTTCCAAAATCAATAATCTAAAAGTTCAAATATTTCTAAGTGCATAAATATCACTTGAGCATAGAAATACAAAATAAGAAAATATCTAAATTGTAATAATAATATTAACTTTTATGTAGTCTAAATGAATAGACATGAATTTAAAAGTTCTAATTACAACAAGTTATAAACAACTTTTAAATTTAGAAAGACTAGATTTTCTAATATAGATAATCTCAAATTACAATCTAATTTAAGCACTATAAAGATTAAATAATACTAATGAAATTCATAAAAATTAACCACATTCAAAAAACAAATCAAATTTGAAACAAGTACAACATCCATTGATATTAATGAAAGGATTACACATTTCATAATATCTAAAAACAAGTAAGAAAATACACTGAACTTAAAAGAAAAAAATAAACATAAAAACAAACACTTAACATAAAAACTGACACAACAAAACATGAAACACGAGTACAACAAACACAAAGAAATTCATCTCTACTGTTCTGGAGGAGGAGGAGGAGGAATGCCGCCAAAAAGGTTGAAGTAGGAGGCCATCAACATTACATTGGTATTAATTTCATGTACTTCATCTCTAATGTTATCAATGTCTTATTGCTGCTGCTTAAGTTGAGCATCAAATTGATCAAACCTTTGATCAACGTGAGTCTCTAATCTATCAAATCTTTCAATCAGATTCTGATAATCTGACTGAGGTGCAGAAGTTTGCTCTCCTTCTTCTTCCTCTTCTGAAGCACTGGCATGTGCTTTTCCTTTTTCCTCCTTGAAAAGCAATCTGAAGGAAGCATCATTATAGTATACTGGCTCTTCGTATTCATCATCAGGATGCACTAAGTTGTATTTCTTTTCCAAAATATATGTGACTAAGTGTCCTAATGAGATGTTCCTTTTTCTCTTCTGTTCTGCATGTCCTATTTCTAAAAGCCCATAGATATGATCTATGATAAGTTGGGCTTCGTCAATAGGATGACATTCTATAATAAAAAAGGTTAGAACAGAAAGGAGAGGGGTAATATTAATCCTATTACCAGCTTTAGGAATGATTAAAGATCGAAGGATATGCTGGATAATTCGGGCATTTTTTGTCATACCGGAGACTCTAGCGACATGATAGTCAAGACCATTTTCTCTAATTACCCTATTGACATGATACCATTTGAAAGAGGTTTCTGACATTAGGGTGTGAGCTCTATATCCCTCAGTTCTTAAGTTCAAAAAGGCACCAAGGTCGTGCTTGGTGATTTCAACTTTTTGCTTGAAGACATAAGAACTTATGGAGGAGTGGTCAGAATTAAAACTCATGTTTGCTAGAAAATAGTGATAGGTTTGCTTGTTGTAGAAGTGAACGAGAGAAAGTATGAAATGAAATTGGGTTGAGGCAAAAAGGTGCATTACCTTAAAATTTAACTCGCTTTGGATTAAAATGCGAGAGGGAATTATTTTGGCGGATGCAAAATGAGGAAAGGATTCCTCATTCGCCTTAGACAAGAAGTTTTCTGAGGCATTCCTATTGGGTTTCTTTACCAACACCTTTTGTCTCTTGCTTGAGGAGGCCATTGTCGATTTGAAGTAGAAAGGGATTGAAAGTGAAGTTTGAAAGTGTGATTGTTAAGTTAGAAAGCCTTCATATTTAAAGAAAAATGATACGTTCGTCCTGGACGAAAACCTTCGTCCTGGATGAAAATCATCGTTCGTCTGGACGAAAATATTTCGTACAGACGATCAAATTCATCCTAAATATAACGGCTTTTCGTAATCAACACAACTTACGATGCATCCCTTCGTACAAGTTTTTTGACTTGACCGATCGTACAGACGAAATTATTTCGTACAGACGATCAAAAAGTAACTCGTTTTAATGTCTCTTGAAAACCGTCCCCTACAATGAAACAACATATGTTCGTCTGGACGAACCAAAAATTCGTATAGAAGAAATCCATATTTAAAACTGTCTTATCCACTCAACCGCTGCATTCAATCGTCTCGACGTTTGAGAAAAAAAATTTCGTCCTGGACGATCGTCAGATCATACAGACGATCTAATTAAAAACTGCTCTCAAAACGGTTAAAATTCGCGCAAACTGTTCTTTCACACATCGTCCAGTACGAAACAAAATTCGTCCCGGACGATTTCCTCCAATTTTTGAATTTTGATTTTTAATTTAAGAAAATCAAACTAAACATTCAAAAACACATAAAACATAAAACAAAACTATAGACTTCAAAACAAATTCATTCAAAATACACAAAATTTCACAAAATCAAAAACAAAATAAAACAAATATCAATGTTGCAAAGACATTTTGTTTAGGCATTCAAATCAATAACACAAAGCCTTATTCTTAAAGTACTGAAGGTATCTAAGGCTAAAGGTTTTGTAAAAATGTCTGCAAGTTTATTTTTAGTTGAAACATGTGTGAGTTCAATTTCTCCCTTGGATACATGATCCCTTATGAAATGATGCCTTATAAACAATGTGTTTGGTTCTAGAATGTTGAATTGGATTTTTTGAAATGCAAATAGCACTAGTATTGTCACAATAAATTGGAATAGTGCCTATAGTTAATCCTAAATCAATCAACTGTTGTTTTAACCAAAGTACTTGTGCCACACAACTTCCTAATGCAATGTATTCTGCTTCTGCAGTAGATAGTGTCACTAAATTTTGTTCTCTACTAGACCATGAAACTAATGAATTTCCAATGAATTGACATGTTCCAGAAGTGCTTTTCCTATCAACTCTACAGCCTGCAAAGTCAGAATCTGAGTAACCAATAATTTAAAATGAAGAGCTAAACTTAGCATACCAAATCCCTAAGTTTTGAGTTCATAGTAAATATCTTAATATCCTTTTCACTGCTGTCAAATGTGATTCTTTTGGATCTGATTGAAATCTAGCACATAAGCAAACACTGAACATAATATCTGGTCGGCTAGCAGTCAAGTAAAGTAAAGATCCAATTATCCCTCTAAATTTCTTTTGATCAACAGATTTTCCCTTAAGGTCTTTATCCAACTGAACTGAGGAACTCATTGGTGTACTAACAGGTTTAGCATTATTCATTTCATATTTTTTGAGGATGTCCTTAATATATTTAGTTTGACTAAGAAAAGTACCTTCCTCAAGTTGCTTAATGCTAAATCCTAGAAAGTAATTTAAATCTCCCATTAAACTCATTTCAAATTCACTACTCAATATTTTAGAAAAATCATCATAAAGATTTTTATTTGAAGATCCAAAGATGATGTCATCCACATAAATTTGAACAATAAGTATATCCTTTCCAATTTTTCTTAAAAGAGAGTTGTATCCACACTTTCTTTTTCAAAAGATCTTTCAAGTAGGAAGGTGCTCAACCTCTCATACCAAGCCCTAGGTGCTTGTTTCAATCCATATAATGCCTTTTTTAACTTGAAAACATGATTTGGAAATTTGGAATTTTCAAAACCTAGAGGTTGTTCTACAAAAACATCTTATTCAATAACCCCATTCAAAAAGGCACTTTTTACATCCATTTGAAACAATTTAAAACCTTTAAAACAGGCAAAGGCAAGTAAAATCCTAATTGGTTCAAGTCTAGCTACAGGGGCAAAAGTCTCCTCAAAATCAATTCCTTCAATTTGATTATACCCCTTAGCAACTAATCTAGCCTTATTTCTAATGACTACTTCTGAGTCATTCATTTTATTTTTGAAAACCCACTTGGTACCAACAACACTTTGATCTTTTGGCCTTGTAGTTAATTCCCAAAATTTATTTCTTACAAATTGATTTAACTCTTCTTGCATGGCCAATATCCAAAATTCATCAGAAAGTGCTTGATCAATGTTAGTGGGTTCAATAGTTGAAATAAAGGCTGAATGATTGACTTCCTTGTTTAATCCACGCCTAGTTCTAACACCCTCACTTGGTTCACCTATAATCAATTCCTTTGGGTGGTTTTTAGAAAATCTCAAATCTCTAGGCAAAGGATTTTCTCTTTCCAAATTTTCTTCTACATTTTCTTCCAAATTTAATCTATCAATCTTTTGGGAGTTTTCTTCAATTTCTTCTTCAACAACATTTGGCTCTTCCAAATTTCCACTTTCATCAAATACAACATGTGTGGTTTCTTCAATGTCTAAAGTTCTTTTGTTGAATACCCTACAAGATTTTCCAACACTTGAATATCCAACAAAAATTTCTTCATCTGATTTTGGATCAAATTTTCCTAAGGCAGATTTTCCATTATTATGTATGAATATCTTGCAACCAAATACATGCAAATGAGACAAATTAGGTGTTCTACCTTTTAGCAACTCATAGGGTGTTTTATTCAAATTTGATCTCACATTCACCCTATTCAGAACATAACATGCAATGCTAACCGCCTCAGCCCAAAAATATCTAGGAAGTGAGTATTCTGCTAACATTGCTCGGCTGCTTCTATTAATGTTCTATTTTTTCTTTCAACTACCCCATTTTATTGAGGGTTCTAGGTGCAGAAAAACTGTGATCAATCCCCTTTTCTTTACAGAAATTTTCAAATCTTTCATTTTCAAATTCTCCTCCATGATCAATTTGTAAAGAAATTATTTCACATCCTAGTTTTCTTTGAATCCAAGTTGAAAAATTTCTGAATTCCTCAAATGATTCACTCTTATGAAAAAGAAATCTAACCCAGGTGAATCTTGAGAAATCATCCACTATAACAAATCCGTATACCTTCCCTCCTAGACTTACAGTTCCTACTGGTCCAAAAAGATCCATGTGTAGAATTTCTAAAGGTTTACTAGTTCTAAGATCCTTATTAGACTTAAAAGAGGACCTCACTTGTTTTCCTAATTGACATGCATCACAAAGATGGTCCTTAGTAAAGTCTAGTTTAGGTATACCTCTCACCAAATTCTTTTGGGTAATTCTCCTAAGATTTTTCATACTAGAATGACAAAGTCTCATATGCCAAAGCCATGATTCATCAGAAACATTTTTCAAACAAAAAGTAGTAGGAGATTGAATACAATTTAAATCTAGCATGTAGACATTGTTTACCCTTTTTCCATTTAAAATAATTTTCCCATTTAGGCTTATTATGCAGCTAGTAGGTAAAAATTTTACATTATAGCCCTTATCACATAGCTGACTTATGCTTAACAGATTATGTTTTAAGCCTTCAACTAATAACACATTGTCTATGAAAAAGTTTTTCAAATTTCCAATCATACATGATCCAACCACTTTCTTTGTGGTATTATCTCCAAGTGTAACCTTGCCTCCATTCCTGGCTTCCAGCGTTATGAATTGAGCAGTATCTCCAGTCATATGCTTTGAACATCCGCTGTCCATGTACCATATACTCTCACGAGGTCTTGTGTGAGAGTACACCTGCAAAATTCTCAAATGTTAGACCTGGGAACCCAAACAAGTTTGGGTTCACCTTTATGAAATTTATAATCAGATGCATGTATGATATGTCTAAATTTATGCATCTTAGTTCTCCACACCAAATTAGTTTTCATCTTTAAAGTGCAGGTGTGAGATATATGTCCCAAAAATCTACAATTATTACATTTAACATTAGGAAAAATATTCCCATGTATTCTTTCATATGATTGTCTTCTAAGGGATTTCATGAATTTAGGATAATATTTAGGATTTGTAAAATCTTCAAGTTTAGGGAGGTTTCTATTATCCTTGAGAGCTCTTATTGTGAGTTTGTAAAATGAATTCATATCTTTCAAGATTCGATTGATATAATTGATTCTATATGTCTTGCTCTCAGATTCATCCTTAAAATTCATAAATTCTTTTTCAAGTTCAGCATAGGATGATTTTAAATTCTCAAATTTTTTATTCATGTCATCATATTCATCAAGTAGTTTCATGTGGTTGTTATCTATTAAAGCATGATCTTTCCTAAGGATTTCGTGTTCCTTATTAAGCTCTTCCAATTCTAAACCTAAACTAGCATGCATCTTTTTCATTTTCCTATATGCATCATGCATGTGTTCAGAAACTTTAAACAATTAATCATAGGTTAAATCACATACCTCTTCTTGATCTGATTGTTCAACATTATCTGCCATCAAGCAAAGGTTGGTGACTTCTTCTTCTTTTTCAGTCTCAGATGAGTCTGAAGCTGAGTCTTTTTCTTGCCCTTCTTTACCATTGGTTTCTCCTCTACCTTCTCCTTGCTAGGAGTGGCTTTGAGTTTTGGACAATCAGTTTTTATATGACCTAGTTTCCTGCATTCATAATAAATCACTTCATTAGAAACCTTGCCATTTCTGTTATACTTACCTCTATTCCATTGCTGGCGTCTCTTCTGCTTCCTCTTTAAAAAGCTTCTGAATTGTCTAGTCAT
This sequence comes from Dendrobium huoshanense, assembly GCA_016618105.1. NCBI lineage: Eukaryota > Viridiplantae > Streptophyta > Magnoliopsida > Asparagales > Orchidaceae > Dendrobium > Dendrobium huoshanense. The sequence goes on from CM028351.1 coordinate 29,532,834, forward strand.
CAATGCTATATCATCTTCATCCTCAGGTTGTGAGTGTTCACTTTCTGACTCTTCCATATTTAGTGCAATATTCTTGTCCTTTCGTGGTTAACCTGCATCAATATTTCTTTGACTTACTCCTTGCTCATAAGCAATGAGTGAACCAAGAAGATTGTCAATGGAATAAATGTTCAGATCTTTAGACTCTATAATTGCAGTAATTTTAGCATCATAAGCAGTAGATAAATAACGAAGAATCTTATTGACCATTTCAGCATTAGTTAATTCCCTACCAAGTGCATGCAAAGAAGTGACAATTTGAGTGAATCTTGTGTACATGTCTGAAATAGATTCATTAGGTTTCATGCAAAATAATTCATAGTCATGTAACAAGATATTGAGTCTTGATTGCTTAACCTCATTTGTCCCTTCATAAGTTATACAAAGTCTATCCCATATGTCCTTTCCACTTTGCAAGTGGAAACTCGCATGTAGTCTTTAGATTTTAAAGCACAAAAGAAACTATTTAAATATTTGGCATTTAATTGTGCTAAGTCACGTTCTTCAATAGTCCAATCTGCATAGGGTGTTTCTACCCTAACTCCATCAACTAATCTAGTTGGTTTTGTGTAACCTTCCTGGACTAGCATCCACATGCGATAATCAAGTGACTGTAAGAAAGTAAACATGCGTGTTTTCCAAAAATCAAAATGAATATTATCAAACAGTGGAGGTCCAGTGATAGAGTAACCCTCAGGTGTGTTTTGGTTTCCAAATGTTGCCATCTACGTTAATCAAAAAGTAGTTCAAACTTATGATTTTGAAACGGTGCTCTGATACCACTTGTTGAGTCTAGTAATTAGGTTGTTAAGCCTAAGTGAATGTCCCATGGCTACCAAGAGGGGGGGGTGAATTGGTAGTTTAAAAAATTTAAGTCCCCTTTTTAAAATTAAGTTGAACCGAAATAAAAATTTTTTTTAAAGTTTGTAGAAAAATATTTTTCAACCACAGAGTTTTTAAAACTAAAATTTAAAGTGCGGAAACGTAAAAATAATAAAGTAAATGACACCAGATTTATAGTGGTTCGGTCTAAAACAAAACCTACATCCACTCCCCAGAGGCACCCTCTGAGTATTGCACTAATACCAATAGTGACTCTCTTTTGCACCCACAGCAAGGCGGAGAAGCCTTTACAATACACTCTTTTCACCACTCCCCGGTGTGGCAGAGAACCGTCCGTCCTTTTACACTATCCCCAGTGTTGGCAGAGAACCGTCCATCCTTTTACACTATCCCCAGTGTTGGCAGAGAACCGTCTTCTTTTCACACTCTCCTAGTGTGGGCAGAGAACCCTTCGGCTGTTTACACTCTCTAAGTGTAGGCAGAGAACCCTTCGGCTGTTTACACTCTCCAAGTGTAGGCAGAGAACCCTTCGACTGTTCACACTCTCCAAGTGTCGACAGAGAACCGGATCTTCTTGACAGATCTTCTCACAAGAATCTAGAAGGAAGAAGGAAAAGAGTGAAGTAATCCCAATTCATAAGTAGAGACTCTTACCTTTACAATCCAAGTGAAGCCTTCTCGCTCCAGTAGTAGGAATCCTCCCTTGAATGCTCTCTTCCACTCTCTCCTTGGTTATTCTCTCAAGAGGCATGAAGATAAAATGATAAAAAGATTGGGTGGCAGTCTAATTTGGACTTTTTATATAAAAGACAAGAAAAACCGCCCAAAAACTGCAAGTTTTCAATTCTGTACGCAGTGGATCATCCTGTACGATCGTGGATCGTCCTGGACGATTTTACTTAAACGATCTGAAATGACCCTATTTGAATATGTGTACGAAATGTCTTCGTACAGCTGATCGTCCTGTACGAATTTAGGTTCGTCCAGTACGAACAGTTATTACAAGGTCAGTTTTAGAAACTGCTGAAAACTGTTCTAAGTCGGTTAATCGTTTGGATGAAAATATGTTCGTCTGGACAAAATTTTTACAGAGAACTGATCGTCCTGGACGATTCTTGACTTCGTATGGACGAAAATTTTCTAGAGGACCAATCGCCATGGACGATAATTTATTTTCGTCTGGACGAAAATTTTCCAGAGACCCGATCGTCCTGGACGATTTTTTATTTCGTCTGGACAAAATTTTTCCAGAGGACCAATCGCCACGGACGATAATAAAATTCGTCTGGACGACAATTTTTCAGTGAACCAATCGTCCTGGACGATAATTAATTTCGTCCTGAACGAATAGGACTTAGAAAAAAAATTTTCAAGCAAGTTCCTATTCGTTTCATGTGCTCTATAGGAGATAACTGTCTGATCGTCCCGTACGATCGGATATCATCCCGTACGATCAGTATAAAATTTTTATGATCTCCTTATGTGTGTGTGTATGTTTTTATTCACTCAATTATAATCACTCCCTTTCAAATTTAATTCAAAGAAAAATGCAAGTTTCAAATTAATAAAGTATCTCATGTTGAATTTGATCTGAAGTTTTCGTAGTCTGGAGTCTAATTTTCCTGAAATGTTAGTACACACAAGAGCAAATACAAATCTTCTAAAATTGTTAGGAGATAACTACACATTTGAACAATAATGTTTGGAATCATTAAAACTATACAAGTTGCAAAAATGTAAAGTATTCAAATAACAACAATTCTAACACTTTTGGTTAAAGGTTTATTTTGAGATTAAAAAAAGAATAACGAAAATGTATATTTGCTTTCTAAAAGTAAAAAAAAAAAATTTTGCTTTTATTTTTATTTTGAGTTATTTATTCTCTCAAACATTTCCATGTATTTCATTTTTTATTTCAGGCAAAATAGTTTTTAAAAGAACCAATTCACTCCTTTTGGTGTGTTTTTTGCATCTTCAAGTAATATCAGTGCGCTTTAGAGGAGTGAGTGAGCATGCAAGCCAATTATGAGGAGGATTTCCTTGAATGCATTGGAAGATGCTGGCAGATTGTATTGATCCTTTGATCACTTGAATGAGAAGGTGATGCTCTATGATTGTGAATAAGACGAGCTCGATGATCGATCAACTATGATAAGGTGAGAAGGGGGTCCTTGAATATGAGCTTTCCACAACTAAGTTTGGATGAGAGAGTGTTCACTTTTGTGGGAGAGATTGATGAATGTGGTGATCAAGCATGTGGTGGATGCAAATTGTTGATTCAGTGGTACGATCGCTTCTTCGTTGAGTGAGTTCTTTCAAAAGTCCAAATGAGTAGTGTCTGTTGATTCTTTGGGTGAACCATCTTTTGAACTCCAAGCGTATGATCACCCTTATTGTCCCAACAACTTGGTCTGGTGGGCATCTTAGGGAAGACAGGTTCTTGACATATCATGTTTGATTATCTACTAAATATCTTTTGAGACTTATGTTAGAATAGTTGCTATTTGAATGATTTATATTTTTGCAACTTATGTAGTTTTGATGATTCCAAACATTATTGTTCAAATGTATAGTTATCTCCTAACAAATTTAGAAGATTTGTATTTGCTCTTGTGTGTACTAACATTTCAGGAAAATCAGACTCCAGACTACGATAACTTCAAATCAAATTCAACATGAGATATTTTGTTTATTTGAAGTTTGCATTTTCTTTGAATTAATTTTGAAAGGGAGTGATTGTAATTGAGTGAATAAAAAACTTACACACACACATAAGAAGATCATAAATTTTATACTGATCGTACGGGATGATATTTTATCGTACTGGACGATCCATCAGTTATCTCCTATAGAGCACATGGAACGAATAGGAACTTGTTCGAAAAAAATTTTTTCTAAGTCCTATTCGTCCAGGACGAAATTTATTATCGTCCCGGACGATGGGTTCTCTGCAAAATTTTCATCCAGATGAATTTTATTATCGTACGAGGCGACCGGTCCTCTGAAAAATTTTCGTCCAGATGAAATTAAATATCGTACTGGACGATCAGCTCTCTGGAAAATTTTCGTCCATACGAAAATAAATTATCGTCCGTGGCGATTGGTCCTCTGAAATATTTTCGTCCAGACGAAATAAATAATCGTCCAGGACGATCGGGTCTCTGGAAATTTTTGTCCAGACGAACATATTTTCGTCCAAACGATTAACCGACTTAGAATAGTTTTCAGTAGTTTCTAGAACCGACCTTGTAATAACCGTTCGTACTGGACGAACCTAGTTCGTACAGGACGATCATCTGTACGAAGTCATTTCGTACACATATACAAACTGGTTGTTTCAGATCGTTTAAGTAAAATCGTCCAGGACGATCCAAGATCGTACAGGACGATCCACTGCGTACAGAATTGGAAATTTGCAGTTTTTGGGCGGTTTTTCTTGTCTTTTTTATAAATAGTCCAAATTAGACTGCCACCCAATCTTTTTGTCATTTGATCTTCGTGCCTCTTGAGAGAATAGCCAAGGAGAGAGTGGAAGAGAGCATTCAAAGGAGGATTCGTACCACTGGAGCGAGAAGGCTTCACTTGGATTACAAAGGTAAGAGTCTCTACTTGTGAAATTGGATTTCTTCACTCTTTTCCTTTTTCCTTCTAGATTTTTGTGAGAAGATCAGTCAAGGAGATCCGGTTCTCTGCCGACACTTGGAGAGTGTGAACAGCCGAAGGGTTCTCTGCCTACACTTAGAGAGTGTGAACAGCGGAAAGGTTCTCTGCCAACACTTGGAGAGTGTGAACAGCCGTAGGGTTCTCTGCCCACACTAGGAGAGTGTAAAAGGAAGACGGTTCTCTGCCAGCACTGTGGATTGTGTAAAAGGATGACGGTTCTCTGCCAGCACTGTGGATTGTGTAAAAGGACGACGGTTCTCTGCCGCACCGGGTAGTGGTGAAAAGAGTGTGTTGTAAAGGCTTCTCCGCCTTGCTGTGGGTGCTAAAGGAGAGTCACTATTGGTTTTAGTGCAATACTCAGAGGGTGCCTCTGAGGAGTGGATGTAGGTCTGGTTATAGACCGAACCACTATAAATCTGGTGTCATTTACTTTATTATTTTTACGTTTCCGCACTTTAAATTTCAGTTTTAACAACTCTGTGGTTGAAAAACATTTTTCTATAAATTTTAAAAGAAAACTTTGTTTCGGTTTAACTTAATCATTAAGAGGGTTTAAAATTTTTTTAAAACTACCAATTCACCCCCCTCTTGGTAGCCGTGGGACATTTACATAGGCTTGACAACCTAATTACTGGACTCAACAAATGGTATCAGAGCATAGTTTCAAAATCATAAGTTTGAACTACTTTTTGATTAACGTAGATGGCTACATTTGGAAACCGAAACACACCTGAGGGTTACTCTATCACTAGACCTCCACTATTTGACAATATTCCTTTTGATTTTTGGAAAACACGCATGTCTACTTTCTTACAGTCACTTGATTATCGTATGTGGATGCTAGTCCAGGAAGGTTACACAAAATCAACTAGATTAGTTGATGGAATTATGGTAGAAACACCCTATGCAGATTGGACTATTGAAGAACGTGACTTAGCACAATTAAATGCGAAATGTTTAAATAGTTTCTTTTGTGCTTTAAAATCTGAAAACTACATGCGAGTTTCCCTTGTAAAAGCGGAAAGGACATATGGGATAGTCTTTGTATAACTTATGAAGGGATAAATGAGGTTAAGCAATCAATACTCAATATCTTGTTACATGACTACGAATTATTTCGCATGAAACCTAATGAATCTATATCTGACATGTACACAATATTCACTCAAATTGTCACCTCTTTGCATGCACTTGGTAGGGAATTAACTAATGCTGAAATGGTCAATAAGATTCTTCGTTGTTTACCTACAGCATACGATTCTAAAATTACTGCAATTACAGAGTCTAAAGATCTGAACATTTATTCTATTGACAATCTTCTTGGTTCACTCATTGCTTACGAGCAAGGAGTAAGTCAAAGAAAGATTGATGCAGGTGAACCAAGAAAGGACAAGAATATTGCACTAAATGTGGAAGAGTCAGAAAGTGAACACTCACAACCTGAGGATGAAGACGATATTGCACTGATGTCTAGACAATTCAGAAGCTTTTTAAAGAGAAAGCAGAAGAGACGCCAGCAATGGAATAGGGGTAAGTATAACAGAAATGACAAGGTTTCTAATGAAGTGATTTGTTATGAATGCAGGAAACCAGGTCATATAAAGACTGATTGTCCAAAACTCAAAGCCACTCCTAGCAAGGAGAAGGTAGAGGATAAACCAATGGTAAAGAAGGGCAAGAAGAAGTTTCAAAAGGCTTTTTGGGCGGACTCAGCTTCAGACTCATCTGAGACTGAAAAAGAAGAAGAAGTCACCAACCTTTGCTTGATGGCAGATAAAGCTGAACAATCAGATCAAGAAGAGGTATGTGATTTAACCTATAATGAATTGTTTGAAGTTTCTGAACACATGCATGATGCATATAGGAAAATGAAAAAGATGCATGCTAGTGTAGTTTTAGATTTGGAAGAGCTTAATAAGGAACACGAAATCCTTAGAAAAGATCATGTTTTAATTGATGACAACCACAAGAAACTACTTGATGAATATGATGACTTGAATAAAAATTTTGAGAATTTAAAATCATACTATGCTGAACTTGAAAAAGAATTTAAGAATTTTAAGGATGAATCTGAGAGCAAGACATATAGAATCAATTATACCAATCGAATCTTGGAAGATATGAATTCATTTTACAAACTCAATATAAGAGCTCTCGAGGATAATAGGAACCCCCCTAAACTTGAAGATTTTACAAATCCTAAATATTATCCTAAATTCATGAAATCCCTTAGAAGACAATCATATGAAAGAAAACATAGGAATATTTTTCCTAATGTTAAATATAATAATTGTGGATTTTTGGGACATATATCTCACACATGCACTTTAAAGATGAAACCTAATTTGGTGTGGAGAACTAAGATGCATAAACCTAGACATATCATACATGCATCTGATTATAAATTTTATAAAGGTGAATCCAAACTAGTTTGGGTTCCCAGGTCTAACATTTGAGAATTCTGCAGGAATACTCTCACACAAGACCTCGTGAGAGTATATGGTACCTGGACAGCGGATGTTCAAAGCACATGACTGGAGATACTGCTCAATTCATAACGCTGGAAGCCAGGAGTGGAGGCAAGGTTACACTTGGAGATAGTACCACAAAGAAAGTGGTTGGATCACGTATGATTGGAAATTTGAAAAACTTTTTCATAGACAATGTGTTATTAGTTGAAGGCTTAAAACATAATTTGCTTAGCATAAGTCAGCTATGTGATAAGGGCTATAATGTAAAATTTTTACCTACTAGCTGCATAATTAGCCTAAATGGGAAAATTGTTTTAAATGGAAAAAGGGTAAACAATGTCTACATGCTAGATTTAAATTGTATTCAATCTCCTACTGCTTTTTGTTTGAAAACTGTTTTTGATGAATCATGACTTTGGCATAGGAGACTTTGTCATTCTAGTATGAAAAATCTTAGAAGAATTACCCAAAAGAATTGGGTGAGAGGAATACCTAAACTAGACTTTACCAAGGACCATCTATGTGATGCATGTCAATTAGGAAAACAAGTGAAGTCATCTTTTAAGTCCAATAAAGATCTTAGGACCAGTAAACCTTTAGAAATTCTTCACATGGATCTTTTTGGACCTGTAAGCACTGTAAGTCTAGGAGGAAAAATATATGGATTTGTTATAGTAGATGATTTTTCAAGATTCACCTGGGTTAAATTTCTTTTTCATAAGAGTGAATCATTTGAGGAATTCAGAAATTTTTCAACTTGGATATAAAAAAAACTAGGATGTGAAATAATTTCTATACAAAGTGATCATGGAGGATAATTTGAAAATGAAAGATTTGAAGATTTCTGTAAAGAAAAGGGGATTGATCACAATTTTTCTGCACCTAGAACTCCTCAACAAAATGGAGTAGTTGAAAGAAAGAACAGAACATTAATAGAAGCCGCCCGAGCAATGTTAGCAGAATACTCGCTTCCTAGATATTTTTGGGCTGAGGCGGTTAGCACTGCATGCTATGTTCTGAATAGGGTGAATGTGAGATCAAATTTGAATAAAACATCCTATGAGTTGCTAAAAGGTAAAACACCAAATTTGTCTCATTTGCATGTATTTGGTTGCAAGGTGTTCATACATAATAATGAAAATCTGCCTTAGGAAAATTTGATCCAAAATCAGATGAAGGAATTCTTGTTGGATATTCAAGTGTTGGAAAATCTTATAGAGTATTCAACAAAAGAACCTTAGTCATTGAAGAAACCACACATGTTGTATTTGATGAAAATGGAAACATGGAAGAGCCAAATGTTGTTGAAGAAGAAATTGAAGAAAACTCCCAAAAGATTGATAGATTAAATTTGGAAGAAAATGTGAAAGAAAATTTAGAAAGAGAAGGCCCTTTGCCTAGAGATTTGAGATTTTCTAAAAACCACCCAAAGGAATTGATTATAGGTGAACCAAGTGAGGGTGTTAGAACTAGGCATGGATTAAACAAGGAAGTCAATCATTCAGCCTTTATTTTAACTATTGAACCCACTAACATTGATCAAGCACTTTCTGATGAATTTTGGATATTGGCCATGCAAGAAGAGTTAAATCAATTTGTAAAAAATAAAGTTTGAGAACTAACTACAATACCAAAAGATCAAAGTGTTGTTGGAACCAAGTGGGTGTTCAAAAATAAAATGAATGACTCAGGAGTAGTCATTAGAAATAAGGCTAGATTAGTAGCTAAGGGGTATAATCAAATTGAAGGAATTGATTTTGAGGAAACTTTTGCCCCTGTAGCTAGACTTGAAGCAATTAGGGTTTTACTAGCCTTTGCCTGTTTTAAAGGTTTTAAATTATTTCAAATGGATGTCAAAAGTGCCTTTTTAAATGGGGTAATTGAGGAAGATGTTTTTGTAGAACAACCTCCAGGTTTTGAAAATTCTAAATTTCCAAATCATGTTTTCAAATTAAAAAAGGCATTATATGGAATGAAACAGGCACCTAGGGCTTGGTATGAGAGGTTGAGCACCTTCCTACTTGAAAGATCTTTTGAAAAAGGAAGTGTGGATACAACTCTTTTTTTAAGGAAAATTGGAAAGGATATACTTATTGTTCAAATTTATGTGGATGACATCATCTTTGGATCTTTAAATAAACATCTTTGTGATGATTTTTCTAAAATAATGAGTAGTGAATTTGAAATGAGTCTAATGGGAGATTTAAATTACTTTCTAAAATTTAGCATTAAGCAATTTGAGGAAGGTACTTTTCTTAGTCAAACTAAATATATTAAGGATGTCACGCCCCAGAATCTAACTTGGAAAGAATGTCGATCAATTCGCAACAATTTACCAGAGTTATCTATAAATCCTTCAGTAAGCATTCCATCAAACATCTAAAACATTTAAAACATCAATATACAATACTCAGGAACTACACTATCAATACAAGAAAGGAAACTATCCTGTCCTGAGTACAAAAGAATCAACTATCTATCAAAAGAACTAAAAACCTGCAGATCTGGATCAATGCCTATCTCCTGCTCCCGAGCCCTGACCTGAAAATATCAACCACATATAATGAGCTTTACAAAGCCCAGCAGGTCACCTAATACCTATAACTGAAATCAAAGCACGGCAGAGCTATCAATATGCATGTCAATCTATCAATCTGAATCAATCAATGGTCAATGAGTCAATGCAGCGGAAATCAATAGTCGATAAAACCAATCAATGCAGCAGCAGGCAATTCGATAAATCAATAGAATCAATCAACGTCGTCAATCAAATCGATGCTATCAAATCAATACGATCTATTCAATTGAAATCAATCGAGAAAGGCGATACGAAGCAATGAATCTATAAAACAGCCAATACAGTGAAGAACAGTAGCGACAGTGAATCTATAAGTCTATAGGCAGCAATACGATGAATCTATAAGCAGTAGTACGATGTCCATGCTATCAATGCAATATCTATATCCATCCATTTCTATATTAATGCTCAATGTCGATGCACAGGAATCAATCAGTGAAATCAATGAAATCGTACGATCTAGTAAATCCAATCAAAGTCGATAAAGCAGGAATCTATAAAGCAATAAATCCGTAAATCAAAACAGTAAACATGCAATTCAATACTATATACTGAACAAGTACAATCTACTGGCTATGTTGCTGTTGTAGAATCCATATTGCTGTTGTAGATAATACATTGGTTCAATCAATAAGAGCCGTCACTCTTTTCGCCCGTCGGCATATCAATAAACTCCTTATATCTCCCTTCAATAATCAATAATCAATGTTTAAAGGAAAGCCCGTCGGCCCACCATCCTGTACAGGTATCAATATCAATCTCCACCAATGTTCAACCAGGTTCCACTTGCGATCAGTATCAATAGTCAATTCAATCAATAAGCAATTCAATAGTCGATATTAAAGCAATCATATCAATAATCAATGCATATCAGTTCAATCTATCAATTTCATACAATTCGGGAATCATACGAAAATCGGGCAGCGTAACGGCAGTCGGTCAAATTTACACAAAAATCCTGCAAAAAGACACAGTTTCCAAATCTTTCCAAATTACAAAGGAATATCAATAACATCGATACAAGACTATTATCCTATAGAAATCAAATCAAATCCAGTCCCGATTATTTTCTATTCGATTAAAATCACGTAGAATTCGATTAAAATCTCGTAGAATCAATTCCGACCGGTAAAATCTTCGTAGAATACAGTCAAATCGTGTACAATAATCATATCTATAACATACTAAAAGTTGTGCGGTGAAAGTCTTGTCAAATCAAAATCAGGTCGAAAAGTCGACTACGAAAACACAAAACAAATCATATCTCGGTCAAAACACAAAATCTCTGAAAACAGAAACAGGGTTCGGAGTCCTTACCACGAGATCTTCACTTTCCCCAACAGCAGCGTCGGACGAAAAGCGCTCCGCGGTCTCCGAAAACCAGTTCCCTCTTCTCTTTCCTTTCTCTTTCTCTCTCTACTAAATATCTGATTTTTATTTTGATTTTCTCTCTCCTCAAAACGAGCTCATTTCCTTATATCATACATGGATCGGCCTGGCCGATCGTCTCGATCGGCCTGGACGATCAGACCAATTCTGGTCGTCCTGGCCGATACTCCAGGGCGATGATCAGGACGATTTTTAGGAACAGTGCAGATCGTCCTGGACGATCTCAATATCGTCCTGGACGATTCTGTCCAGAATTTGCTCCAGAGATCAGCTGTTTTCAATGCACTGATCGGCCTGGACGATCCAAACTTCGTCCTGGCCGATTCTGGGAGGAAAATCCAAATCAGAGAGGAACAGTAAGGAAACGAGATATTACAATCTCCCCACCTTAGAAAAATGTCGTCCCGACATTTCCCTAAAGGTACGAAGCAAAACACGAAGCAAATCAAATCGATCAAATCCAAATCCAAAACAAAACTCGTCGAAATCCATACAGAACACACAATGCAATCAATCCAATGTCAATATGCAATGTTCATATGTCAATATCAATCGGTTAGTCAAATCAATCTTACCAGTAGAATCTTCTGGTCGTTGCTGATCCTGATGCTGTAAACTCTGTAGACTGTAGATGCGTGGCATCACTGGAGGTCGTGGCGCAACTGTCTCCCTCTGGTCTCTAATAGTCCTATCATCCATCCGGTTCCCTGATCTCTCACTGTAGGCCCTCGAGCCAACAGTCCTCTGCTGCCCTGTACCCGTGCCAGAACCAGTCCTTCCACCCAGTCCTTTCTGAGGACAATCTGCTGCTCTGTGTCCTTGCTGTCCACAGTGAAAACACTGTCCCGTCAATAGGTAGCACTGACCTGCATGTCGTCTACCACAATGACTGCACGTGCCAGAACCACCAGATGATACTATCGATGCAGATCGTGACGCAGATCCCGATGCAGATCCCTTTGAACCCTCATACCTGCTTCTCTTCTCTCTATCTCTGGAATCATCTCGTCGTACGTCATCTCTCCTCCTCCTGGTATCCTCGTACCTCGATACTGGTGTCGCCAAATCAATTTCTATCAATCGGGCTCGCTCCACTAGTTCAGAAAACTCATGGATCCGGAAAGGTACTAGTGGTTGCCTCAGCTCTCTATTCAATCCGTGCAGAAATCTATAACACTTGTCTTCAGAAGTAGGAATCAAGTGAGCAGCGTACCTCGCAAGTGCAGTAAACTCGGACTCGTACTGCATCACTGACTTGCGGCCTTGCTCCAATCTCATGAATGCTTCCTGCATCTGTCGCTGAGCTGACGGTGGTACGAACCACATCCTGAACACTGTAGTGAACTCATCCCAGGTGATCTCAGCATTGGTCTTCCCCTGGAATTTCTCTCTCTGCTGTCCGATCCACCATCTCTCTGCCTCACTCTCAAACATGAATACTGCCAATGGTACTTTCCTGTTCCCCGGACACTGCATGCTATCAAAAATCTTCTCTATCCTCATTATCCAATCCTCAGCAGCCTGTGGTCCTACAGCCCCTTTGAACAACGGAGGCTTCAGCTTGTGGAACATCTGTAAATGTCTGTCAACTTCTTCCTCTTTGCTCCCACTCATCTTGCTCTGAGCATCCCCCATAACATGTGCAATCGCAGTAGCTAACTGCATCATACTCTCTGAAGGTGCTGGAGATGCGCTGTGTTGCTCATTCGGTACACTGGATTCTGCCGGAGGATCCATATCTTTTCACCTGCACAATTCAGAACAAATGATACACATATGCAATGATGTATGCCAATGAAGCTCTTAAAGCTACCCAATCTACCCAATCTCTCAATCCAAACCTACAACTCTGGTAACAATTCATTCTTCCAATAACATTGCTCTGATACCAACTTGTCACGCCCCAGAATCTAACTTGGAAAGAATGTCGATCAATTCGCAACAATTTACCAGAGTTATCTATAAATCCTTCAGTAAGCATTCCATCAAACATCTAAAACATTTAAAACATCAATATACAATACTCAGGAACTACACTATCAATACAAGAAAGGAAACTATCCTGTCCTGAGTACAAAAGAATCAACTATCTATCAAAAGAACTAAAAACCTGCAGATCTGGATCAATGCCTATCTCCTGCTCCCGAGCCCTGACCTGAAAATATCAACCACATATAATGAGCTTTACAAAGCCCAGCAGGTCACCTAATACCTATAACTGAAATCAAAGCACGGCAGAGCTATCAATATGCATGTCAATCTATCAATCTGAATCAATCAATGGTCAATGAGTCAATGCAGCGGAAATCAATAGTCGATAAAACCAATCAATGCAGCAGCAGGCAATTCGATAAATCAATAGAATCAATCAACGTCGTCAATCAAATCGATGCTATCAAATCAATACGATCTATTCAATTGAAATCAATCGAGAAAGGCGATACGAAGCAATGAATCTATAAAACAGCCAATACAGTGAAGAACAGTAGCGACAGTGAATCTATAAGTCTATAGGCAGCAATACGATGAATCTATAAGCAGTAGTACGATGTCCATGCTATCAATGCAATATCTATATCCATCCATTTCTATATTAATGCTCAATGTCGATGCACAGGAATCAATCAGTGAAATCAATGAAATCGTACGATCTAGTAAATCCAATCAAAGTCGATAAAGCAGGAATCTATAAAGCAATAAATCCGTAAATCAAAACAGTAAACATGCAATTCAATACTATATACTGAACAAGTACAATCTACTGGCTATGTTGCTGTTGTAGAATCCATATTGCTGTTGTAGATAATACATTGGTTCAATCAATAAGAGCCGTCACTCTTTTCGCCCGTCGGCATATCAATAAACTCCTTATATCTCCCTTCAATAATCAATAATCAATGTTTAAAGGAAAGCCCGTCGGCCCACCATCCTGTACAGGTATCAATATCAATCTCCACCAATGTTCAACCAGGTTCCACTTGCGATCAGTATCAATAGTCAATTCAATCAATAAGCAATTCAATAGTCGATATTAAAGCAATCATATCAATAATCAATGCATATCAGTTCAATCTATCAATTTCATACAATTCGGGAATCATACGAAAATCGGGCAGCGTAACGGCAGTCGGTCAAATTTACACAAAAATCCTGCAAAAAGACACAGTTTCCAAATCTTTCCAAATTACAAAGGAATATCAATAACATCGATACAAGACTATTATCCTATAGAAATCAAATCAAATCCAGTCCCGATTATTTTCTATTCGATTAAAATCACGTAGAATTCGATTAAAATCTCGTAGAATCAATTCCGACCGGTAAAATCTTCGTAGAATACAGTCAAATCGTGTACAATAATCATATCTATAACATACTAAAAGTTGTGCGGTGAAAGTCTTGTCAAATCAAAATCAGGTCGAAAAGTCGACTACGAAAACACAAAACAAATCATATCTCGGTCAAAACACAAAATCTCTGAAAACAGAAACAGGGTTCGGAGTCCTTACCACGAGATCTTCACTTTCCCCAACAGCAGCGTCGGACGAAAAGCGCTCCGCGGTCTCCGAAAACCAGTTCCCTCTTCTCTTTCCTTTCTCTTTCTCTCTCTACTAAATATCTGATTTTTATTTTGATTTTCTCTCTCCTCAAAACGAGCTCATTTCCTTATATCATACATGGATCGGCCTGGCCGATCGTCTCGATCGGCCTGGACGATCAGACCAATTCTGGTCGTCCTGGCCGATACTCCAGGGCGATGATCAGGACGATTTTTAGGAACAGTGCAGATCGTCCTGGACGATCTCAATATCGTCCTGGACGATTCTGTCCAGAATTTGCTCCAGAGATCAGCTGTTTTCAATGCACTGATCGGCCTGGACGATCCAAACTTCGTCCTGGCCGATTCTGGGAGGAAAATCCAAATCAGAGAGGAACAGTAAGGAAACGAGATATTACAAAGGACATCCTAAAAAAATATGAAATGGACAATGCTAAACCTGTTAGTATACCTATGAGTTCTTCAGTTCAGTTGGATAAGGACCTTAAAGGAAAATCTGTTGATCAAAAGAAATTTAGAGGGATAATTGGATCTTTACTTTACTTGACTGCTAGCCGACCAGATATTATGTTCAGTGTTTGCTTATGTACTAGATTTCAATCAGATCCAAAAGAATCACATTTGACAGCAGTGAAAAGGATTTTAAGATATCTACTAGGAACTCAAAACTTAGGGATTTGTTATCCTAAGTTTAGCTCTTCATTTGAAATTATTGGTTACTCAGATTCTGACTTTGCAGGCTGTAGAGTGGATAGGAAAAGCACTTCTAGAACATGTCAATTCATTGGAAATTCATTAGTTTCATGGTCTAGTAGAAAACAAAATTCAGTGGCACTATCTACTGCAGAAGCAGAATACATTGCATTAGGAAGTTGTGTGGCACAAGTACTTTGGTTAAAACAACAGTTGATTGATTTAGGATTAACTATAGGCACTTTTCCAATTTATTGTGACAATACTAGTGCTATTTGCATTTCCAAAAATCCTATTCAACATTCTAGAACCAAACACATTGATATAAGGCATCATTTCATAAGGGATCATGTATCAAAAGGAGAAATTGAACTCATACATGTTTCAACTGAAAATCAACTTGCAGACATTTTTACAAAACCTTTAGCATTTGATACCTTCAGTACTTTAACAACAAGGCTTGGTGTTATTGATTTGAATGCTTAAACAAAATGTCTTTGCAACATTGATATTTGTTGTGTTTTGTTTTGTTTTTTTTTTATTTTGTGAAATTTTGTGTGTTTTGAATAAATTGTTTTTGGGTTAATATTTTTGTTTTATGTTTTCTGTGTTTTTGGATGTTTAGTTTGTTTTTTCTTAATTTAAAAAATCAAAATAAAAAATTTTGGAGGAAATTGTCCGGGACGAAAATGGTTTCGTACGGGACGATGTGTGAAGGAACAGTTTGCACGAATTTTAACCGTTTTGAGAGCAGTTTTTAATTAGATCGTCTGTACGATCAGATGATCGTCCAGGACGAATTTTTTTTCTTTCTCTCAAACGTCGGGACGATTGAATGCAGCGGTTGAGTGGATAAGATAGTTTTTAATATGAACTTCGTCTGTACGAAGTTTATGTTCGTCCAGACGAACATGTGTCGGTTCATTGTAGGGGACGGTTTTCAAGAGACATTAAAACGATTTACTTTTTGATCGTCTGTACGAAAAATTTTCGTCTGTACGATCGGTCAAGTCAAAAAGCCTGTACGAAGGGACGCATCGTAAGTTGTGTTGATTACAAAAAGCCGTTACTTTTTGGACAAATTGGATCGTCTGTACGAAATTAGTTCGTCCAGACGAACGATGATTTTTCGTCCAGGATGAATTTTTTTGTCCAGGACGAACGTATCGTTTTTCTTTAAATATGAAGGCTTTCTAACTTAACAATCACACTTCCAAACTTAATTTTCAATCCCTTTCTACTTCAAATCAACAATGGCCTCCTCTAGCAAGAGACAAAAGATGTTGGTGAAGAAACCAAATAGGAATGCCCCAGACAACTTTCTTTCTAAGGCGAATGAGGAATCTTTTCCTCGTTTTGCATCCGCAAAAATCACTCCCTCTCGCATTCTTATTCAAACTGAGTTGAAATTTCGGGTAATGCACCTCTTCGCCTCAACCCAATTTCATTTCATTCTTTCTCTCGTCCGTTTCTACAACAAACAAACCTACCACTACTTTCTAGCGAACATGAGTTTTAATTCTGACCACTCCACCATTAGTTCTTATGTTTTTAAGCAAAAAGTTGAGATCACCAAGCACGACCTTGGTGCATTTTTAAACTTAAGAACTGAGGGATATAGAGCCCACACCCTAATGTCAGAAACCTCCTTCAAATGGTTTCAAATCAATAGGGTAATTAGAGAAAATGGTCTTAACTATCATGTCGCTAGAGTCTCCGGTATGACCCAAGATGCCCGAATCATCCAGCATATCCTTCGATCTTCAATCATTCCTAAAGCTGGTGATAGGATTAATATTACCCCTCTCCTTTCTGTTCTAACCTTTTTGATTATGGAATGTCATTCTATTGACGAAGCCCAACTTATCATAGATCATATCTATGTGCTTTCAGAAATAGGACATGCAGATCAGAAGAGGAAGAAGAACATTTCATTAGGACACTTAATCACTTATATTTTGGAAAAGAAATACAACATAGTACATCCTGATGAAGAATATGAAGAGCCAGTTTACTATAATGATGCATCATTCAGATTGCTCTTCAAGGAGGAAAAAGAAAAAGCACATGCCTATGCTTCAGAAGAGGAAGAAGAAGAAGGAGTGCAAGCTTCTGCTCCTCAATCAGATTACCAGAATCTGATTGAGAGATTTGATAGATTAGAGACTCACATTGATCAAAGGTTTGATCAATTTGATGCTCAACTTACGCAGCAGCAACAAGACATTGGTAATATTAGAAATGAAGTTCATGAAATTAATACCAATGTAATGTTGATGGCCTCCTACTTCAACCTTTTTGGCGGCATTCCTCCTCCTCCTCCAGAACAGTAGAAATGATTTTATGTGCATCTGTTGTATCTTTTTTATGTTTTTATTGTGTCTGTTTAATTGTTAAGTGTTTGTGTTTATGTTTATTTTTTTTTCTTCGTAAGTTCAATGTTTTCCTTATGTAATCCGTTTCTTTAATATCAATGAAAGTTGTTATGTTTTTTTTATTATTTAATTTATTTT
Source organism: Dendrobium huoshanense (assembly GCA_016618105.1). Lineage (NCBI taxonomy): Eukaryota > Viridiplantae > Streptophyta > Magnoliopsida > Asparagales > Orchidaceae > Dendrobium > Dendrobium huoshanense. The sequence goes on from CM028351.1 coordinate 29,550,582, forward strand.
GAAATGTGGTTAATGTTTATGAATTTCATTAGTATTATTTAATCTACATAGTGCTTAAATTCGATTGTAATTTGAGATTATCTATATTAAAAAATCTAGATTTTCTGAATTTATAAGTTGTTTATAACTTGTTGTAATTAGAACTTTTAAATTCATGTCTATTCATTTAGACTACATAAAAATTAAAATTAATATTGCAAATTAGATGTTTTCTTATTTTGTATTTCTATGCTCAAGTGATATTTATGCACTTAGAAATATTTGAAATTTTAGATTATAGATTTTGGAAAGAATTGGTCTCAATTACTCTTGAACATTGTACAAATGTACAAAAATCAAAAGGAATTCGCAAAGATTTGCAAAGTGAAAAAGAGGCACAAAATAAGCCCAAACAAGAAAGAATGCACAAAAATGTGCCCCAAAATTTTGAAAAAGATGCGCAAAGCGCCACATGTGGTAATTCTCTTCTTTCCAAATTCGTTCAATCTCTTAATTCAAATTGATCTTATGTTCATTTATATTCTATTGAACTTTGAAATATAACCATAAAAGCAATAATTGTTTTGCCATCATCAAAAAGGGGGAGATTGTTAGAATAGTTGCTATTTGAATGATTTATATTTTTGCAACTTATGTAGTTTTGATGATTCCAAACATTATTGTTCAAATGTATAGTTATCTCCTAACAAATTTAGAAGATTTGTATTTGCTCTTGTGTGTACTAACATTTCAGAAAAATCAGACTACAATAACTTCAAATCAAATTCAACATGAGATATTTTGTTTATTTGAAGTTTGCATTTTCTTTGAATTAATTTTGAAAGGGAGTGATTGTAATTGAGTGAATAAAAAACTTACACACACACATAAGAAGATCATAAAATTTTATACTGATCGTACGGGACGATATTTTATCGTACTGGACGATCCGTTAGTTATCTCCTATAGAGCACATGGAACGAATAGGAACTTGTTCGAAATTTTTTTTTTTCTAAGTCCTATTCGTCCAGGACGAAATTTATTATCGTCCCGGACGATGGGTTCTCTGTAAAATTTTTGTCCAGACGAATTTTATTATCGTACGAGGCGACCGGTCCTCTGGAAAATTTTCGTCCAGACGAAATTAAAAATCGTCCAGGACGATCAGCTCTCTGGAAAATTTTTGTCCATACGAAAATAAATTATCGTCCGTGGCGATTGGTCCTCTGAAATATTTCCGTCCAGACGAAATAAATAATCGTCCAGGACGATCGGGTCTCTGGAAAAGTTTTGTCCAGACGAATATATTTTCGTCCAAACGATTAACCGACTTAGAACAGTTTTCAGCAGTTTCTAGAACCGACCTTGTAATAACCGTTCGTACTGGACGAACCTAGTTCGTACAGGACGATCATCTGTACGAAGTCATTTCGTACACATATACAAACTGGTTGTTTCAGATCGTTTAAGTAAAATCGTCCAGGACAATCCAAGATCGTACAGGACGATCCACTGTGTACAGAATTGGAAATTTGTAATTTTTGGGCGGTTTTTCTTGTCTTTTATATAAATAGTCCAAATTAGACTGCCACCCAATCTTTTTGTCATTTGATCTTTGTGCCTCTTGAGAGAATAGCCAAGGAGAGAGTGGAAGAGAGCATTCAAAGGAGGATTCGTACCACTGGAGCGAGAAGGCTTCACTTGGATTACAAAGGTAAGAGTCTCTACTTGTGAAATTGGATTTCTTCACTCTTTTCCTTCTTCCTTCTAGATTTTTGTGAGAAGATCAGTCAAGGAGATCCGGTTCTCTGCCGACACTTGGAGAGTGTGAACAGCCGAAGGGTTCTCTGCCTACACTTGGAGAATGTAAACAGCGGAAAGGTTCTCTGCCAACACTTGGAGAGTGTGAACAGCCGTAGGGTTCTCTGCCCACACTAGGAGAGTGTAAAAGGACGACGGTTCTCTGCCAGCACTGTGGATTGTGTAAAAGGACGACGGTTCTCTGCCAGCACTGTGGATTGTGTAAAAGGACGACGGTTCTCTGCCGCACTGGGTAGGGGTGAAAAGAGTGTGTTGTAAAGGCTTCTCCGCCTTGCTGTGGGAGCTAAAGGAGAGTCACTATTGGTTTTAGTGCAAACTCAGAGGGTGCCTCTGAGGAGTGGATGTAGGTCTGGTTATAGACCGAATCATTATAAATCTGGTGTCATTTACTTTATTATTTTTACGTTTCCGCACTTTAAATTTCAGTTTTAACAACTCTGTGGTTGAAAAACATTTTTCTATAAACTTTAAAAGAAAACTTTATTTCGGTTTAACTTAATCATTAAGAGGGTTTAAAAATTTTTTAAAACTACCAATTCACCCCCCTCTTGGTAGCCGTGGGACATTTACTTAGGCTTAACAACCTAATTACTGGACTCAACAACTTAATCTTTTTTTTTTTTTTTTTTTTTGAGAAAAAGCATCCAACTGCATTGAATATATTAAAAAGGACATACAAAAAAACTAACTAACATCAAATTCCTCCTTTAACAAAGAGATAAAAGAAGGACGAACCTTATTCATACTAATGTCTTCCCAAATAAAAGAACTAAAAAGAGCATAGTTAGCATATAGATCCACTAACTTATTGCAATTCCTATATATAGAATTAAAAATAACATGATTAAAATCTTTAATAAAAGATAGATCTTCCTCATTATGATGACCATTAGTAAAAACACCTTGAAGAAACTTCTTGATATTAGCATTGTCACCTTCAATGATGATTCCCTTATATTTGTATATACAATCTTTAATAATCTCTTAAAGCAATTGAATAGCCAATAGTTCCAGCCGAGATACATCTCAATGGACACAAGTATGTCCAAAAGCCATTATAAATCTGCCTTTGAAGTCACGCAATACCCCGCCAATCCAAGCTTTATAAGACTGAAGTAATGATGCATCATCATTAACTTTGATCCAATTGGGTGGAGGGGGATGTCAATAATTATCCAACAACTTAGAAAGCTGATTAACATACCATTTACCCGAGTTAAGAGAAATCTTAGATGTAGAAAGAGAAGCACATCTCACATCATTCGAAGCAATTAATAATGAACTATCATCTTTCTGTTCGTGAACTAGCTTGTTTCTCGCCTTCCAAGAAAATAAAATAACATTGCAATACAAATTTACCAACCAAGACTTTTGTAAGGACATCTATTTATAGCACTCTTCCAATGAATGAAAAGTTGGAATCCCAAATCCCCAATTTTTAAGATTATGAAATATATCTAACAGCTTCTTACATTTTGCAACATCATGCTCAATATCTTCTATCTCATTGCAGCTTCTAGGACATTCATTACTTCTTTGCAATCTTCTATAACATAAGAAATAATTTGTAGGAATAGCTTTGTTGAAAACTCTCCACCAGAAACCTTTTTGATTAAGTTTGGCTTTCTTAATCCAATTCCAATATGGAACCCGCTAGTTAGTTTGAAATGAAGCTTCATATGCTAAAGCTAAAATCGATCTTCCAGAATTTTTAGTGATTAATTCCATTCTATCTTTTCCCAATTTAGAAGAATTAGGAATTTAGCAAATCAGGTTCAAAAGATCAAAACCAAAAAACTTACTAAGTTCGTATGTATTCCAACAACCACTTGAAATGAATATGTCAACCGTTAGGAACCTTGAGGTATCACATACGTTGACCATTTATATAAACTACTGTCCATGATCTAGATATCCTTGAATACATCAATCAACTCACCATTAGCAATGCTCCATCTAACAATAGGCTTAAGATATGTCCCTCCGCCATAAATGAGTTTCCAAGCTATAGAACCAGCCTTCTTTGAAGAGTCATCTTCATATAGATTACCATATTTTGAAAAAAATGCCTTATGCTTCAATGATTCTTTATCTTGAATATATCTCCAAGCAAGTTTTTCTCTTAATGACCCGACTTTATCAGAACAAGAATGAACAACACTATCACCCCATTTCAAAGGCAAACACATAAGGTCCCAATTCATATAATGAAGACCACAATTTTCACTCATCTTGTCCCAAATAAAACTTTTACAAAGCTTGTCAACCTCATCTAGAACACCTTTTGGGATCAAAATATGAGTACAATGAAAAATAATGTAAAAAAAACAACACTGACTTGACAAGATTAATTTTTTCCACCAAAGAAATAATTTTTCCTCTCCAAATATTAATCATTCATAAAAAATATTCTTAAAAAATTTTGTCTTCCGAGACTTATTCGGTTATATATAAAAAAAAAAAAATTATTTTATATTATTCTATCTAACTTTTTTTTTTTTTTTTTTTCATATAAAAGTTACACTCGTTCGTAATGCAAATCTTAGGCTGGGTTCCCGCAGGGGAACGTGCTCGAATGCTCCATAAATCGCAGGGCTGCCGTATTCGCTGCAATATTTAAGGAGTAGAGTGGACCACGTTACGCGCCTCTTCTTCACACGATCATCTTATCGGCTCCGTTCCTCGTGCTGGTTTTCCTTTAACTCTCCTACAGCGATAAACCCTGGAGCTTTCTCATATCCCATTATTAAACGAAAATTGCTTCTTTGCAAATGCTAGGTTACTAATACGCCCTTCCCTTAATCGGAACCTAAAAGGTATTTTGTTTTTACTATTTTGTTGCCATTCGAATACACCGAAGTCGCCGAGCTTATAGGACCTCTTTTTATGGTTTTTTTTTTCCTTTGGCCATTTACTTATTTTGCCTTTTTAGTGCATACTCGTTAGTCGGTGGGACTCATGAGAGAGTTCTCGGTCATTAGTGGGTTTGTTGATGTCAACGATCGTTGTTGAACATGAATATCAGCGATTTCATGTTTTCCCGTTCGTCTACAGCCATGACACTTGTTTTTTGGAAATTGAAATAATGTCTCAAAGAACATAGCAGCGTATAGAGTTGTAATTTTTTGATATATTACAATACAGTTTTTCTTAAATTGTTTTTTTTGTTAATATTGCCTGCATTCTGAACTTTGAGCAATTAAAAATGTGTTTTCAGATGCTGAAGTTTGTGAAATTTGTGAGATCGCAGAATCTGTAGGGGGATCCCTGCCTTTATTTTTTATATATTTTTGTCATGATATTTTGTGGTAATGAACGTCAATTTTGATTCCTTAATAAGAATATGATAAAAGAGAAGTAATGCAAGAAGGGTAAATTTTTCAAGGATCGGTGATAATTATATTTTTCCTTGACAACTCCTAAATTGGATTAGAATGAAACCTTTTTTGGGGATTATAGCGGCATAAAAATAAGACTTTTCTTTTTGATTGCAGATAATTATATTGCTTTCCCTGATCATTCCTTCGGTTTTGTTGGCTATTTAAATATGTCATGTGGTGCGCACACCAATTGTTTCTTTTGGAAAGAATACTCCACCGCAGGAGCCAAATTGCCACCTGTAAGCCGGATAAACAATTTGCATGGTCAAAATTTAATTAAGGTTAAATTCTGGAATAGTAGAAGAATAACATGCATCAGCTCACCCAAAAGCTGGGAAGTCTTATTTCATGGATTGAATCGCAGAAGGTTTCATTCAACGTTCATCAGGAAGTCATTTATTCCATATATGAAGTCCATGTTTGGCACAAGATCTTGTGGGGTATTTATTATACTTTTAATATGTAATTTATTTTCTTATTCTCTATCTACAAGATATGCTATTTATTCAACTTTCACTTTTCTAGGCTGATGGGGAACTAGATCTTCAAGAAACAGTTCAATTCAACAAGGTTAAGTGGCTGGAGAAAGTGCCGTTTATGGTCATTATTGGATTGCTGTCAATATTAGCCATTCAGCCAGCTGGTGCAGTTGACAGCCTAAAAACGTGCGCTTGTTTACTCAGGGAATGCAGGTATTTGATTGGTTTAAGTTGCATTTACTTTCATACTCTTTTTACCCCAGATTTGTTACCTGAAGGCATTCTTTTGTTTGTAGTTAAATATTTCTTCCGACCTGCACTTATAAGTATGAGACAAGGATTTTATTTTGTGAATCATATCACTTTATATCTTTGTTGTTAATTTCTCAAGGACCAGTTCTTCATTAACTACTTTCGGTTCCAGTCAGATTTGTTTAGTTTTATCATAAATTGAGATGGTGTTTTCCCTTGACGATAACCATCCAAAATGTTGAATTAACTGTTTGTTTTATTTAATTTCACTCATAGGGTGGAACTAGTCCGATGCATTAGTAACCCAGCATGCGCAGCAAATATTGCATGCCTTCAGACATGTAATGATCGGCCTGATGAGACTGAATGTCAGGTTTCTTTCTTTTCTTCTTATTTTTATTTTATTTGTTCATATAGTTGTGACATATATCAAGGAATTCTAGAGAATTTTACGAGTTGGCTTCTTTACCACTTTTTTATCTTCACAGATAAAGTGCGGTGATTTGTTTGAAAACAATGTTGTTGATGAGTTCAACGAGTGTGCAGTATCACAGAAGAAATGTGTTCCTATGAAGAGTGATGTTGGTGACTTTCCTGTACCTAGCCCATCTGCCCTCGTGAGAAAATTCAATATCTTAGATTTTGATGGGAAGTGGTACATAACAAGTGGCCTAAATCCAACTTTTGACACATTTGATTGCCAATTGCATGAGTTCCATGTAGAGTCGGGGAAACTCATTGGCAATATATCATGGAGGATACGAACTCCAGATAGTGGTTTCTTTACCCGTTCTACTACACAGAGATTTGTGCAAGATCCTTCACAGCCTGGGGTTCTCTACAATCATGACAATGAATACCTGCATTATCAAGATGACTGGTTTGCCTCATGTTTTATCTAGCTCTTCATTTATCACCTTCAACATGCATTCTTTATGTATTTTCATGTATGCGCGATATTATCTTGTCACTTTCAAGTGCCAAATTGTGTTAATGAACCTCATCTTTCTAAACATGTTGATAGTTGTGCTACAAGCTACATAGCAGAGTACATCATGGGTTTATCATATCTAATCATTACATTTTATCTTTAATGTATTCAAGTAGGTGAAACAAAAGAGTTGACTATGAATAATAGTGGTTAGAGTGTTGAAAGATAAGGATAACAAATATGGTTAATTATAGGATGATTTTTATTAAGTGCTCATTTGGTTGCTTGTAGATAGAAAATATATTTCAAGAATTTCTAGGAGAGTGCATGATTAGATTCTTATAAGGAGACTTGGTGGTATAATGAAGAGGCATAAAAGATTGTAAATGAAAAGATTTGTACTATTTAAAATAATGGAACATTAATTACAGCGCATAAATATGATAATCACCATAACATGAAAAGATCTTCAAAGAGATTAGTAAATGAAGCCCAATTTACAGCACTTGATTATTTTTATAGTAGCCAAGATATTAAGGACAAGAAAATGAATATTTTAAGTTGTTGATGAAGAAAAATGACCTCTAGAGATTTTATTTTGGTTGATATATTGTGAGTCAAGAAAGTACATTATTAGTTAAAGATATAAAATTTATTAAATATAGAAATATTTAAAACTTGTTGGATGAGGGTTTTAAGGAAGATGCTTCTTTTTAAATGTGAAGAAATGGTAATTATATATATTTTTATAGATTTATCCAAAAATGTGTGGAATAGCTTTATTAGATTTCAAGAAGAGCCATCAAATAATCCTTAGGCCCTAATATGATACTCATTAAGATTTCAAGAGTTGTGGTAAAATATTGTTGTCTAGGAAGATTTTGAGGATTTCATGGAGCCTTCGAGAACTTTCTAAAAACTTCCAAACCCTTCCCAAAACTTTGAGAAGATTGTAGAAGTATCCAGAGGTTAAGGGGAATCTTACTCATTAGCTTTACCAGGCCAAACCTTTCTTGTCGTCCAAGGAGGGGATGGACCAAGACAATATCGGGAATTAATTTCAATTTCCTAAAAAGTTATGAAAACTATATCAATTGAAAAATTCAAGCAACCGCTTTATCGACTAAGCATGTCTGATAATAAAATACATTTAAAATGCTTTGAATTTCAATTTCTTGGTTTTTAGTGTTGCTTAGCTTATTTCTTAGGCTTGTTTCTACGTTGAAGCAAATTTGAATTTGAGTTGTAGTTTGAATTTCATTTCTCTTAGATTTTCTTCAGCTCAAATGGAACAAGTATAACTATTTTGCAAGGAATGATGAAATAAAATCATCATTTGTGGATCTTATGCCTTTGCCGCCAATCTCCCTGATATGGAGATCAGATCATGAAGCGGATGCTTAATCCCACCATCCACTTCAAATAAGTTCTAAGAAGAAACTTACCTACAGTTTACACCTCATATTTTGTGTGCATTAAATGATCGATTCAGTTGATTCTATACCATTTGATATTTTGATGGAGATTTTCATATTTTGTGTGCATTAAATGATCGATACAGTTGATTCTATACCATTCGATATTTTGATGGAGATTGCTAGTGATGATATATCTCTCATCATGCGCTGAAGATTCACAAATACATATTTAGGAATCCATTCATGAAGAAGAAGGATTGTCAATTAGAGTATTGTTAATTAAATTTGAGAGGTAGGAAGTTTGGACAGTTGGATCGAAATCCAAATTACAGTAGAGTAAGATGATCTTTGAATTTGTCTTGGATAAGTTTATTTTTTAGTTTTGAATTCCAGATTATGCAAATTTCTTCTGTATTTATCTTTTTGTTTGATTTTTCAAGTTACTTGATAATAGTATTGCTTATATTAAGTTTTTTTGGGAATTGAATTACTTTTATTGTGGAATCAATATATGATGGATAAGTTTTGTTTTTAAATGAATTCCTATTTTTTTCCTAAAAGTAGGATTGCTGTGATAAAACTCAATACTAACAACAACAAGAAGAAAAAGCCTTTATCTCACTATGTGGTGTTGGCTACATGAATTCTTTTTCTCCATTGTGTCCTGTTAAGAGTCAAATATCATCTAAATTTAACAAAGAAAGGTCATTTTTAATATTTTCTAACCATGTTTAATAAAACTCAATATTAAATTCCTCAATTTTTTCTTTTGCCTTTACTTTCATTCCTTTCCTTTTTATTTCTCCCTCTTTATTTCTCCCAAGAAAAGGTCTTCAAAGCTTTGTTATGATTGCAAAAAACATTAAGTTCTTGAGAACCACAGCAAATAATGCTCGGTATTGTAGCTAAAATTCCTTGTTTTCACTCTATTCTGCTTCTATCTAGCAATGAAAAACAGTCCAAAAACCTGTTTCAGCAATTCAGGAGAAGAACATAGTCATTGCCTTCTTGTCCGGTGCATGTATTATCCCACTACGTGAGGTCGCCTACATGAATCCTTTTGTCTTCATTATGTCATGTTAAGAGTCAAATTCTCATTTAAATCTAATAAAGAAAAGTCATTTCTAATATTTTCTAGCCAAGTCTTTTTAGGTCTACCTCTACATTTCTTAACATAGGCTAAATCTAATACATTTACTCTCCTAACGGGGTCATCACAAGGTCGCCGTTTTACATGACCTAACAATTTAAGGAAACTCTCTAATCTTATCTGTCACTGGAACTACTACAACCTTTTCTCGGATATGCTCGTTTCGTATCCTGTCTCTAAGAGTAAATCCGCTCATCCACTTAAGCATCCTCATCTCAGCAACACTTAACTTAATATTATGCTTCTCTTTTAATAGCCAACATTCTACGCCATAAAGCATTTCAGGTCTCACCACCATCTTATAAAAATTTTCTTTAAGTTTGGGTGATACTTTTCTACACCACAACAAATCTGAAGCATTCCTCCACTTCAACCATCTAACTTGAATTCTACTAATAATATCTCCATCTATTTCACCATCACTCTGAATAATAGACTCGAAATATCTAAAACGAGTATACTTATTTGTGACTACATTGCTCAAAGTCACAAATCCCCCACTAAATCTATTACTACTAAAATTACCCTCCATGTATTCGAATTTAAGATCTACTCAAATAAAAACCCTCAGACTCTAAGGTGGACCTCCTTATTTCGAGTATACCTTTAACTACATCTCTATTCTATCATCAAAAAGAATATCATCAGCAAAAAGCATACAACATGATACATCCTCTTGCACATGTCTAGTAAGAACATTCATGACTTAAGCAAAAGATAAGGGCTTAAGGTTAATCCTTGATGTAATCCAACAGAAATAGGAAAATACTTGGTCAAACCACCTTGTGTATTATGCATCACCTTTATTCTTAAAAATAAGAATCATCACACTCATTCTCCACTCATCTGACATCTTTTTAGTCTTTAAAATAATTTTAAAAAGTTTAGTAAGCCAAAAAATTCCTTCATCTCCTAAATATTTTCACATCTCTATTGGAATATCATCAGATTCAATAGTTTTTCCACACTTCATTTTCTTTAAAGCCTCTCTAACTTGAGTTTTACTAATACACTGATAGAAAAAAATATTTATTTCAATTTAGAGTGCTAAGGTCACTAAAGTCAATCGTATTCTCACAATCTTTATTGAACATTTAGCAAAATATCTCATCCACCTTTGTTTAATATCCTCTTCTAAAAAAACTTTTTGATCTTCATCTTTAATGCACTTCACTTGAACTAAATCCTTACTACTTCTATCTTTTTGTTTGTTTAACTTATTCATATATCTTTCACCCTCTTTATAATCTAATATATTATATAAATCATTAAAAGATACAATCTTTGCATCGCATAATGCATTCTTAGACACCTTACGAGCATCTTTATATATTTCTCAATTTTTCAGAGTTTTTACATCTAAAATAGTTATTATAACAAAGCTTCTTATTTTTTATCTTTCTTGCACATTTTGATTACACCACCAACAATTTTTTTTATTATGAGCTTTTCCTTTTGAAACTCGAAGCACATTCTTTGCACCATTCTTAATATTACTAGTTATTTTTTCCCACATAACATTTACATCCTTATGCACAAACAAAATCTTAAGATCTCGAATTCTACTCTCAAAAATATTTTTGTTAGTATTCTTTAAATGTCTCCTTTATTTTAAAGTCCAAAACAAATAAGTGATATTGAGTCCATAAATTTTCACTTGTAATAACTTTACAATCTTTATAATCTAAATAATCTATTTTTCTTATAAGAAAATAATCAATCTGAGTTTTACTATATCCATTCTTAGAATTAATGAGATGTAGAGATTCACTTTGTCCGGTGCATGTAATAGTTCGGAGAAATTATATTCTTTGTAGAGATTCAATTAATATTTTAATTGAATTATATTATTAATGATTGAGAAAGGTTAATGTTTAATATTGAGAAGTTCACTGACAGTGTATTTATTGGACATGATTAAATGAATAAAAGTTTTAAGTATCATGTATATGCTTTCATTTGATCCTTAGAATAATTTTTCATTCGAGTTATTCTTGATTTGGTACAAAAATAACAACAACGTCAAGCCTTTATCCCATTGTGTGTAGTTGACTATATGAATTGTTAAGAGTCAAATTCTCATTTAAATGTTATTTCTAATATTTTCTAATCAAGTCTTTTTAAGTTTACCCCTACCTTTTTTAACAAAGACAAATTTAATACATCTACTCTCTTAACCAGGTCATCGAAAGGCTAACATTTAATATGACCAAACTATTTAAGACGTCTCTCTCTAAGCTTATATGCCATTGGAGCTACTCCAACCTTTATAACGTATATTCTTGTTGTATATTTTGTCTTTAAGATTAAGGCCACTCATCCACTTGAGCATCCTCATCTCTGGAACACTGAGCATAACTTTATGCTTCTCTTTTAATGGTCTACGTTCTGTGCCACGAAGCATTGCAGGTTTCACTACCGTCGTATAAAAATTTTTCTTAAGTTTGAGGGATAATTTTCTATCATACAACATGCCCAATACATTCACTTTAACCATTCAACTTGAATTCTACTACTAATATCCCCATCTATTTAGCATCACTCTGAATAATAGACATGAGATATCTAAAACGTGTACTCATATTAATGTATTGATCGGCCAAAGTTGCAATCCCCCTCTAGATCTATTAATATTAAAATTATACTCCATATATTCAGTTTTAGATCTACTAAAATGAAAACTTTAGATTCTATTATTGACTTCTATAATTCAAGTTTATCTTCAACTCCCCTCGCTAGTCTTATCAATAAGAACAATATTATTAACAAAATGCATACACCAGGGTAAATCCCCTTGCAAATGTTTAGTAAAAACATCCATGACTAAAACAAAAGGATATGGACTTAGACTGATCCTTGATGTAATCCAATAAAAATAGAAAAATACTTGGTCAAACCATTTTGGGTCTGAAGACAAGTAATAACTCCTACAAACGTATCCTTAATGACTTGAATACAAGCATTATTAACCCCTTTGGTTTTCAGATCTCCATAGCACTTTTCTTGAAACTTTATCTTATACTTTCTCTAAATCAATAAATATCATATATATCATATATAGATCCTCTCTATTCTCTATATACTTCTCCATTAAATCTCTCAATAAATGTATAGCTTCCATAATAAGCCTACCTGGTAAGAATCCAAATTGATTTTGAGAAACATTTATATCAAGTTGTAATCTATGCTAAATAACTTTCTTCTGTAGTTTTATAGTATGGAACTTTAACTTAATTCCTCTATAATTCATACACTCTTGTGCTATTACATTTATTCGTCAAAATAGGAATTAACACAGATCTTCACTCATCTCACATTTTTTTTATCTTTAAAATAATATTGAAAATTTTTATAAGCCAAGAAATTTTTTCATCTCTTAAGCATTTCCACGAAGAATTATTACGTCCTCTGACCTGACGTAGAGCTACGTTCAGCCACCAATAACATGTCGCCACGTGCTCTTACTCTTTACCGCACGGCCCGACGACTTCACCCGAAGCGAAACCCGGGAATGCTATGTTCGTGATTTTCTCGGTATTGCTTGGTATTTGCTCGGTATTTGCTAGGTATTGCTTTGCAAAAATGAGAAATACCGTTATGTGAAGACCAATACCATGCAAATACCGAGTTGTACCGAGTTTTTCTACAACTCAGTACAACTCGGTACAACTTGGTATTTGCTCAAGATTTGCTCGGTATTGCTAGAGATTTGCTCGGTATTGCTAGGTATTTGCTCGGTATTGCTAGGAAAAACTCGGTACAACTCAGTATTTGCTCAGGATTTTCTCGGTATTGCTAGGGATTTGCTCGGTATTGCTAGGTATTTGCTCGGTATTGCTAGAAAAAACTAGGTACAACTCGGTATTTGCTCGGTATTGCTAGGTATTTGAAATATATCCAAAAGGTGATGGGATGTTGTTTGGCTCGTCAAGGATTTAAAAAAACGCACGTGCGAGAACCCAAAAAATAGCAGGTCGGGTCGGCGTCTTTTCTTCATGCTACGTGGCGCTATAACATTGGTGGTGGAACATAGAGGAGCGTACGTTCACTGGACTGAATAAAAGTTCCATTTCCACACCTCTATTAGAATATTATGTCCAACAATTTTTTCACACTTTATTTTTCTTAGAGCCTCTCTATCTTTAGTTTTACTTATACGTCAATATAAACAAAAATCTATATTTTAATAATTTAATTTAGAGTGTTAAGATCCCTAAAGTTAATCGTATTCTCACAATTTTCATTGAAAGCTTGTCAAAATATCCCATTTACATTCGTTGAATATACTCTTATGATACAGCAACAACAAGAAGCCTTTATTCCACTGTGGGGTTGGCTACATAAATCCTTTTGTTCTATTGTGTCCTGTTAATAGTCAAATTCTCATATAAGTCTAATTAAGAAAAGTCATTTGTAATATTTTCTAACCATGTCTTTTTTGGTCTCTCTCTACTTTTCTTAACATAAGTCAAATTTAATAAATCTACTTTTCTAACCGGGTCATCGGAAGGTCGTTGTTTTATGTGACCAAACCATCTAAGCCGACTGTTTCTAATCTTATCTTCCACTTTAGCTACTCCAACCGTTTCCACTTATATGCTCATTTCGTATCCCGTCCTTAAGAGTAAAACCACTCATCCACCTAAGCATCCTCATCTATGCAACACTTAACTTAATATTATGTTTCTCTTTTAATGGCCAACATTCTGCACCATAAAACATTGCAGGTCTCACTTCCATTTTATAGAATTTTTCCTTAAGTTTAAGAGGGACTTTTCTATCACATAATAAGCCCTTTGCATTCCTCCATTTCAACCATCCAACTTGAATTTTAGTAATAATATCCCCATTTATTTCACCATCACTCTTAACAATAGACCCAATATATCTAAAATGTGTGCTCTTATTAATGACTTGATCGCCCAAAGTCACAATTCCCATTAGATCTATCATTACTAAAATTACACTCAATATATTCAATTTTAGATATACTAAAAAAAGCCTTTAGTTTCTAAGGTTGACCTTCATAATTCAAGTTTACCTTCAACTCTTTTTCTAGTCTTATCAATAAGAAGAATATCATCAGTAGAAATCATACACCAGGGTACTACCTTTTGCAAATGTCTAGTGAGAACATCTATTACTAAAGCAAAAGATATGAGCTAAAGGCTGATCCTTGATGGAATCTAATTAAAATTGGAAAATATTTGGTCAAACTACCTTGTGTTTGAATAGAAGTAACAACTTATGCATACATATCCTTAATGACTCAAATATAAGCATTATTAATCTCTTTCTTATGTAGAACTCTCCATAACACTTCTCTTAGAACTTTGTCATATGCTTTCTCTACAACAACAACAACAACATCAAGCCTCTATCCCACTACGTGGGGTTGGCTACATGAATCCTTTTTCTTCATTGTGTCCTATTAAAAGTCAAATTCTCGTTTAAATCTAATAAAGAAATGTCATTCCTAATATTTTCTAACCAAGTCTTTTTAGGTCTACCCCTACCTTTCTTAACACAAGTCAAATCTAATACCCCTACTCTCCTAACCGGATCATCGGAAGGCTGCCTTTTTATGTGATCAAACCATCTAAGGCGACTCTCTCTAATCTTATCTTCTACTGGAGCTACTCCAACCTTTTCACGTATATACTCATTTCGTATCCTATCTCTAAGGGTAAAGCCACTCAACCACCTAAGAATCCTCATCTCTGCCACACTTAACTTGTATTATGCTTTCTCTAAATCAATAAAAATCATATGTATATCCTCCTTATTCTCTCTATATTTCTCAATCAAACCTCTCAATAAATGTATAGCTTCCATAGTAAACATAACTGGCATGAATCCAAATTGATTTTGAGAAACATTAACGCCACGTTACAACCTGTGTTCCATAACTCTCTCCCATAGTTTTAAAGTATAACACATTAAATATTTCTATAATTCAAAAAATCTTGTGCATCACCTTTATTCTTAAAAATCAGAATCAACATACTCATTCTCCACTTATCTGGTATCTTTTTAGTCTTCAAAATAATATTAAAAAGTTTAGTGAGGCGAGAAATTCTTCATCTCCTAAGCATTTCCACATCTCTATTGGAATATCATTAAGTCCAACAGCTTTTTCACACTTCATTTTCTTTAAAACCTCTTTAATTTTGATTTTACTAATACGCTGATAAAAAAAAAATCTTTATTTTCATTTTGGGTGCTGAGGTCATTAAAGTCAATTATATTCTCATAATCTTTATTAAAATATTTAGCAAAATATTTCATCCACCTTTGTTGAATATCCTTTTCTAATAAAAAGATTTGCATACTTAATACACTTCACTTTCCTTACTATTCATATCTCTTTATTTAACTAACTTATACATATATCTATCGTCATCCATAGTTTCTAATTTATTATATAAATCATTAAAAGTTATATTCTTTGCATTGCAAATTATTTTCATAGACTCCTAATGAGCCTCTTTATATCTTTTCCAATTATTAGAATTTTTACAGCTAATCTAATTTTTATAATAAATCTTTTTATTTTTTATCTTTTCTTGTACATTTTGATTTCATCACCAACTATTTTTATTATTAGTAGCTTTTCTCTTTGATACTCCAAGCACATCTTTTGCTACATTCTTAATATCACTAGCTACTTTTTCTTCCATAACATTAGCTTTCTCATGCACAGAAAAAATCTTAAAATCTAGAATCTTATTCTCAAAAATATTTTTGTTAATATTCTTTAAATGCTCCTAATTAATCCTAGAACAACGATTATTTTATTTTTTTATTTTCTGCCAATTCATCTTAATGTTTAAAACTAATAAGTAAGTTGGGTACATAAATTTTCACTCGGAATAACTTTACAATCTTTGCAATTTAAATAATCTATTTTTTTAATAAAAAATAATAAATATGAATTTTACTATATCCATTTTGATAAGTGATGAGATGCTCATCTCTTTTTTTTAAACATGATATTAACAATTTTAAAATCATATGCTAAAGAAAAATTTAATATGGTCTTATCACTTTCATTAGCTGCTCTAAAGTCATAGTCACCACAAATGCTTTTAAATCCTCTACCTCTCTACCAATATGTCCATTTATATCTCATCCAATTAAAACTCTTTTTTTGAGAGGTATCATTTGTATTAATTTTTCTAGGACATTTCAAAATTTTAATTTTGAGCACTATCCAAACCTACTTGACGAGCATAAATGCTTGTAATATTAATAATCTTAGCATCAATAATAATTTTTAAAGTTATAATTATATATCCAATTTTATTAATTTTATACATTATCATTCAAACTCTTATCTATAATCACACCCACATCATTTCTAGTACGACTCTTATTAGAATACCATAGTTTAAATCCTAAACTACAATCTCCTTAGCCTTTTCTCCAACCCATTTGGTTTCCTGAATTCAGAGAATATTTATCTTCCTATAGATTATAATATTGATTAATTATATTAATTTTTCTGTAAGTAAACCTATATTCTAAGTTCATATCCTAATTATAGTTTCATAGGCTAGCTTTTTTTTCACATCCGTCCATTATGTGGGAACCCTTGCCTATTTAACACTGCACCCGGGCGCCGGTGTAGCGGCTCTTGCTCACTTGATGTTGTATTCAGTCCATACAATGCGTCGCTTATAGGGAATATCCTAGCATTAACACAATATATTGAATGATTTATTCGACAAGTTTTACGCTGGCTATCGATTACTTAATGCAATTCTCTAATTTTATCATCAAGGACTTAGGACTTTGCAATGACATTGTTGAATATATTTTTATGATAATTATTTTTAGGAGATTTACATACATACAACAACAACATCAAGCCTTTATCCCACTACGTGGGGTCGGCTACAAGATTTACATACATACCACATTATTTTATGATATTTACAAATCTAACACCTAAAATATTAATATTACATGTCTACCATCCATATACAATTTTAATATCAAATATACCACTCCTATAATTCATTTATATCATTCATATCATCCTATAAACTTTAATATTTCATTCCATGCACTCAAATTTGTTCAATGGGTGGTAAGCATATAATATTAATGTTTAGGGTGTTAAATATGTAAATAGCATGGAATAAAGTTGTATGTATGTAAATCCCCCTTATTTTTTTTATTTTCATTCTTAATACATTTTACTTGTTCTAAAATTTGCTCTTTTCTTTTACTTGACTAACTTATACATTTATCACATCCTTTTTAATATCCAATTTATTATATAAATCATTAAAAAATAAATTCTTTACATCGTATGTTGTTTTTTTAGATTCCTTAGGGGCCTCTTTATACATCTTTTATAATTTTTCAAGTTTTTACATCTAAACCAATTTTACTAACAGAGCTTCCTTTTTTTAATTTTTTTATTTCACCATCAATTATTTTAACTATTAGAAGCTTTTCCATTTGATACTCCAAGTATATCATTTGTAACATTTTTAATATCGTTAGTTATTTTTTCGCATAACATTAGCTTCATCATGTACATTCAAAATCGTAAGATCTTGAATCTTACTCTCAAAAATATTTTTGTTAGTGTTTTATTATTCCTTAACTGTTCCCATCTAATTCTAGGACAATATTTTATTTTATTTTTCATATTTTGTCCCTTCATGTTAAAGTCTAAAACTAATAAGTGACGTTAGGTACATAAATTTTCTGTTGGAATATCTTTTCTATCTTTGAAATTTAAATGATTTATTTTTCTTATAAAAAATAACCAGTTAGAGTTTTATTATATTCATTCTTATAAGTATAAGTTGTTAGCAATTACAAATTCATAAGTTAGAGAAAAAATGAATATGGTCCTACCACTTTCATCAATCACTCCAAACCCATAACCACTTTGAATGCTTTTAAAATTCTTCTACCTCTCTATTAACATGTCTATTAAAATCTCGTCCAATAAAAACTTTTTATTCAAGCAATATCTTTTGTATTAATTCTTCTATAAGTCATTCCAAAATTTTAATTTTGATTACATATCCAAACCTATTTCAGGATTATAAACTTATAATTTTAATAATCTTAGCATCAACAATAATCTTTAAAGCTATAATTTTATCTTCATTCTTTTTAAATTCAATCATTCAAACTATTATCAATAATCACATCTATACAATTTTTAATACAAATCTTACTTGAGTATCATAGTTTAAATCATAAACTATCAATCTCCTTATCTCTCTCTTCAACCCATTTAATTTTTTGAATGCATATAATATTTATTCTTATATGAATCATAATATATATTAATTCTATTAATTTATTTGTACGAGAATCTATATGTCAAGTTTCTATCATAATTCTAGTTTCGTGGACTAGTTTCTTTGCCCACATTCATTCATGATGTGGGAACATTGCTTATTTAACACTGTACCCCATGCTGGTGCAGTGAACCCTTCACACTTTTTACTATATTCTGGCCATATAATACGTTGTTCTAGGGAGCGCCCTAATTCTTATTTTCAAATATGTTTTATAAAAAAATATTTGTTTTGATAAAATTAAAGTCAAATTCATTTCAGTAATTTGCAATTTCAATCCTCATGGAATGATACATTTAAATTATATTTCTTGTTAGTGATACGTTAACTTGTGCTATTAAAAATTCTTAAGTTTTTGGCACAACTGTCATGGATTGATTTAGGACATACTAATATTGATACTAAATTACTCTAGTTTAATTTGAATATTTATTTATAGTTGGTTTTATCAAATAACGCTCTTGGTTTTGTTTCAAGTTAGGTATTTTTTTCTTATGTTTGTGATGTTTTGGATGTGATGATCTATTTTCTTTTGATTTTGAGATTGAGTTAACATTTCTAAATAGAAGGAGAAAGAGAAGCCATAAAGGAAATCCCAAGACACTATGGCTGATTCTGAAAGAAGATTTATGTTATCAACCGGACACTCCGAGATTGTTTGTTTCAAAATGTGAATGTGACTCACTCTACTGTGAAGATCTTATTCGTGACCTTGTACATGATTCGATAAACGATATAGTTTAGTAGCAAGTGAATATCCCAATGCTTACATTACAGTTTTTCTTGAGAGTTGTGGTAATTTGAAGTATTATGATATCATTGATGATGTCATTCATCTCTGAATATTTCCTATTCTTTCAGAAATGGATCAAAGAACTAACAACTAATTCATATGACTTGGACAAAATTTGCTCAAAAATTCCTTGCTAACTTCTTCCATATGACAGTACAAAGTTGTGCAATGAGATAAAAAAAATTTGTTCAGCTTGAATGAATGTGAAACATTATATGATGCTTGGGAGTGATACTAAAGTGAATTGAAAATCTAAAAAACTACGATGTTTACTACAAAATCACATAAGCAAGAAAGACATTTGGAAACCGAAATTATGCCCTGTGAAGTGCAGCGTTGTAGCTGATGATGATGATGTATCCAAAACATTCATGCACACAAAAGATTACAAAAGATTGAAAAAACTGATAATTTTTATCAAGCCAAATATCTTTATAATGTATGCCTACTTATATATATATTTCCTTACGTAGGTTGATATTATCTAGAATTTGCAAGAAAATATTTGGCCGCAAATATTTATGTAATGTAGATAGCTCAGAATAGCGGAGTGAACTATAAAATCGCTGGGTAAGCAAGGCATATGAAAATTAAATCTGAAAAGGCAATCGGTTCTCTTTTGGATAGTATGAACTTATGTAAAAGAAAATGGAAAATTGGTTGAAAATCTCAAATTAATGATGCTAATTAATAATCAAGCTGTAGATTACATGTATGCCATTTGAATTACTTCATTTTCCTCCAATCCATACAGAGCCTTAAGACTTTCTTATTGGAAAGCCAGCCTTGATGTTTTTTTTTTTGCATCTCTAACATTGTTTTATTTTCACATGTGAATTTCAAACTCTTTTTTAAAGTTTATCCTCAGCCTGTGGAGAACAATCATTAGCCTTGTTCATGCAATGCACAGGTACATTTTATCTTCTAAAGTGGAGAACAAGCCCGACGACTATATATTCATCTACTATCGTGGTAGAAATGACGCATGGGATGGCTACGGAGGAGCTGTTGTGTACACAAGGAGTCCAAAACTACCTGAAACCATAATACCTGAACTTGAAAAAGCAGCAAAAAGAGTTGGAAAAGATTTCACCAAGTTCATCACTACGGACAACACCTGCGGCCCTGAACCTCCCTTAGTAGAAAGACTAGAGAAAACTGTGGAGGAAGGTGAGAAAACCATTATTAGAGAAGTTGAGCAGATTGAGGACGAGGTTGCAAAGGTGGGCGAGACCGAGTTGACCCTATTTGAGAGGCTTGCCGAGGGATTCAGTGAATTCAAACGGGATGTAGAATTCTTCTTGAAAGGCCTTGGTCAGGAAGAAATGGAGCTTTTGAATGATCTCAAGATTGAAGCAAGTGAACTGGAGAAGGTTTTTGGAAATTCACTACCATTGAGGAAGCTGAGATAACTGGTTTAATGGTCATGCCAGCACAAATGTTTAGGGTTGCTTGATTGATTTTGACCTGCTTGGCACTCAAAAAAAGTCCTTGTGATTAAGTTCAAGCATATTAACATCTATGTTGAAGCGTTGTAAAAGTTAATCACCCAAATTTCTTGAAGCTGCCACTTTGCTGCTTTCTTCACCAAGAAAAATGCTGATTGGAATGAGCTGGAGCGGGTTGTACTACGAATCAAGTATTTTTTTTTTTTTTTGGAAGGGCAATTTTTAGTATGTTTAGCTACTGCCTATTGTTTTGTCTACTTTTCTCTTTGTAGAAGACTGGATTAAGAGGAAATTATATATATATATAAAAAAGCACGAGTTACAGATTTGAGGCTGCTTCTGGATTTGTTAAATATGGCATTTCCTGTCCTGGTTTTTTGTTATAGATGGCACATCATGCCTTGTGTTATTAAATCAGCACTTAATGCCGGATAGAAATATTATTTTTAAAAATGGCGTTATAAAATTTATTAATTGCTATTGAAATAGATTATAAATTTTATTTAAGATTAATAACGTAATATAATCATTAAATACTTAATATAAGCAATACCCGTAAGGCAAATGACGTGCATCATATTGTAATTTAAAATGAGTATACGGTAAAAGATATCAATTTTATCTGAATAAGAGGATATATATGTTTGATTCATATTTGTTCATTGGCAATGCGTTGACCCTACTAGCGAATGTAATTAGACAATTAATGCAAGTGTAGGAGAGTCAGTGGGTGAGTAAGAAAATTAGCTTTGGAATTCGCTGTTCTCAAAGAAATACTAAGATTTTGAAAATACCTTTCAAGCAGTTAGTTATAGATTAAGAAAGGTTATAGCGAAGAAATAATAAATCATGTATGATTTATGTATTGCAGACACATGGATAGAACTTTATTGTTGCACATGGACTATCATCTTTAATATGTTTTGGCTACTTCCACGTCTGTGTGCTTTTGAAGACAGCTTATTAGGCGGGTGTCTTGAGCGATTTCTTTTGAGCTGGGGATTTCACTAATTGATAAGGATGTTATTGTGGGGTCAATAGTAATTTGGATGAGTTGTTCTTTGAGAGGGGTGAGTCACCTTGGGTAGAGTGAGTCTTTATTTTGGGTGAGTTCTCGTAAGACGAGTACCTCCTTGGGTTGAGTCCTATTGATGTGAGTTTCTCAATTAAATATGACTTGGGTGTGTACTTCCTTGGGTGGAGTGAGTCTTTATTTTTGTGAGTTCTCGTAAGACGAGTACCTCCTTGGGTTGAGTCCTGTTGATGCGAGTTTCTCAATTAAATATGTCTTGGGTGTGTACTTGCTTGGTTGAGCTCCTTAAGGGCGAGCTCCAATGGAATGAATGCCTATATTTTTTTTGGAACTTATTGGTGTGTTTTCCATCTTAAAGAGAGATATCTTTATTGATTATATCTCTTGATTGTTCTCTGTGATGATTTGATTGATTCCTTAAAGTTACTTGTACTGACATAGTAATGTGTGCATGTATTCTTTGATTCTTGTGCTCTTTTATGGAGTGACTTATAAAATGGATAAGAGAATTAGTTAAGGAAAAACACTTATTATACCATTTCATTGATAAAATAGAATTACATAAGAATTTAGTGCCATATTTTATTTCTGCCTCAAGAAGAAAGTTTTATCTGACATTCTTATAATAACTTTGATTCGAATTTTTTATTAGCATTGTATTTAAATAGAGACAAGGGGTGTTGTTTGGATTAAACTTCATAATCTTGCTTTATTGTTTCCATACATCAGCTCGCACAAAGATTTTCAAGTTCACACCTTTGAAGTTTGGCCATTTTGATAACCACAAATTTTGGTGGGCCCTGCTACGCAAGCATAACACTGTAGAAATTCATAAATGGAAGCTCAACTAGCCAATTGAGGTGTAGTAAAAAGTAGTTGTTTTAAGAAAAACAAGGTGTAGTAAAAAGTTATTATTATTTTTTTATAGTAAAAAGTAGTTGTTTCAAGAAAAGTGAGACAAAAGTGACTTGCACCTTTAAAATGGGGTGCCTTACTGAGTGGTGTGTCTAACATGTTTTGACAGCTAAGTTCACCCAAATTTTGTTGTAGTCATTGCAAAGCTAAAGGTGGTCGACATGACAGCAAAAGTGGTTGATGCACACCTTGAGGTGATTGTCTTCGAGAATCCAAATTAAACCCCCCCCCCCCCCCCCCCCCCCCCCCCCCCTAGCGACCAAAATGCTTGCCCCAACCCAAGAAATATTTCTTTAATATGTATTCAGAATATTTAACAATTCAAGTTATCATGCTTAATTTTACTTAGCGGTGGAATTATCAAGTTGCCTATATCTCAAGTTGGAAAAGATTGAGTGGCATTGATTCATCACTTGTTGGGTTAAGAAAATTTCTTTTTGATTTTTGAGAAATTCATGTATGGGAATCAATGTTGCCCATTAAGTGACTTTGATTTCGTAGCCTTTACTCATTGGGTACATGGTTTATATACTTGGTTGCATGACCTTTATGCTTGAGTCATAGAGGTCCACTTCCATATATTGGATAGACAATTCCACATCCTGATCAATATTTGTTCAATATGATAGGCATGATTTGGTGAGGTGAGAGGAGGATGCAACAAGCTGATTGTTAGCAATTCCGAAAAAAGTTTCTCCCATGGTGAGGACTAGTGTGTCATCCAAGGTTGAGAATATTGTAAAAAAGTCCAATAACACCCTTCCTCATTATGACCTTTTATAGTTTGTTGCCAACCATACGTCCTGTAACACCTATGAAAATAGTGCACCATTTTACCTATTTTTACCCAGTAAGTTAAAAGATAACTCATTAATTGTTTGAATTTAACCTTTATTGGACGTGCTTGAGAATATTTTGTATGCACGTGAATGTAAATCTATTATGTGTGGGTTTCATGGGTCTATGTAGATGATTTAAAATTTTATAATTTTTCCCTAGTGTGCCTCAACCTAGAGGTAGGTGGCATCATGACACTGAGCTCTTTATTTTTTGGACAAAATAATTCAGTGTTGCGGCACTATATGTGTTGTTACATCGCCATGCCCTTCTAGAGAGAGACCTGCAACGTGTAGGATCTGGTGTTGCGGCTCAAGGCCCAAATCTTTTTATAAAATATGTATTTCCACCTATTTAAAATTTATCAGAACCCATTTCTTCTCCTTAGTACAACCACACACACATAGAGAGAGAGAGAGAGAGAGAGAGAGAGAGAGAGAGAGAGAGAGAGAGAGAGAGAGAGAGAGAGAGAGAGAGAGAGAGAGAGAGAGAGAGAGAGAGAGAGAGAGAGAGAGAAGGTTTTTGGTGAGAGAGTTGGGGTTGGGGGACTTTGGTTCATTTTTTGCCATTGACCCAGTTTTAAAAGTTATTAGATTGATTTATGTTACAAAGTTATTCATATCAAGGTAAGTTATATTTTTTCAAAATATAAAAATTTAAATTTTTTTGAATAAATTTATATTTTCATAGTATAAAAATGAGAACACTTTTATAACCGTTAAACTTTCATTGTAAAACTTTATGTATGTTATAGGAATAGTTATTCTAGACATCTTGGTATGTTTTTGGAAAACTTTCTATTGAGTACTATGAATAGTACACTATTTTATTTAAGTAGAAAATAGTTTTGACTCTGAAAAATAATTTTGCGATATGATTAAAGCTTGAAAATAATGTTCTACACAATAGCTGATAATTTGGTGATATTCTAAACTATTAAATTCTTCCTAGTAGTTGAATCTATTATCTATCGATATAGCATTCTATGAAATTCTAAATTTTATTTATTTATATTTTTTTTTTACCACAATGTAATGAATTATATACTTGTTAGCTTGAAATGTGTGATGCTTAGGAGATTTTATGTGTGGTGGAAGTTTTATTTTAGTGCTAAATGCAAAGGGAGTCCTAAGGGCCTAAATTTCTGAATATCTAATATATGATATGCATTGAGAGTTATAAGAGCCTATTTTATGATATACTAATACAGGAAGTCATAAGGGCCTACTTCTAATGAGCCGCATAAGAGTCTAAGAGAAATATGTTACTTTCTATTTTGATATTTGAATTATTTGTTTATGTATTTTCATTGCTTTATTTTTTAAAATTTTGATAACTTCAAGCATTATTCTGTTCAACACAATAAATTATTAACTACTTTTAAAACTCTGTTCACTTAATAAATGAAATATTTAAAATTTTAGATCCAAGGGTGTGACCTATTGAGCTGTATTAGTTCACACCAATTCTACTCTCTATTTTAGATTAGGAGAAAGGGAGAACGCCTTTTAAGTAGTTGAGTATTCAAGATCTGATATGTTTAAGTCTTTAGAGGTATATTTTATATTTTTTCCTATAGTATGACTAATTATTTGATTATTCTATTTTCGTTGGCAACCATGTACTATAGGTATAAATGTTGTATATACATTTAATGATAAATGAAATGAAAAGTTATTATATGAATGAGTTTATTCTATTATATTTAATTAATTTACTTAATAGCTCTATGTTATGTGTAACATTAAAAGAAATCTAAAAAGCTACTAAAAATTATATCTTAGGTTTGCATGTCATAATTCAACAAAGTATATGACCTATTATTTGCGGGCCATATCAGACTGGGTTGTAACAGTTCATTTTGGTATCAAAGTAGTAATTTTGGTGGCCTCATTATAGAATAGAGCTATAAAAATTGATTGATAGTTGAGTGGGATAGTTTTGGGTAATATTTGGTTAATATTTGGGTATTCATTATACATAATTATTCAATTATATGTTTGATGTGGTTGTCTGATTGAAATACAAGACTTTGATGTGATAAATGGGCTAAGTTCTAGTCAGACAGTAGTAGTATAGAGTACTGCTCTTACTGTTAGTTCTAATTCAACTTCTCAAATTTAATGTCAATAGCCTAGCAGCTGGTGAGGATTATAGCAAGATTTCTTCTAGTAGAGCTGATGATGTTAATAGGAACTTATAAATATTTTTGAGATAAAAGCCGATGAGGTTTGAGAGTGTGGTTAAGTAAAGTGCAATATATAACTGGTTAATATGGATAGAGAAGACTTTTGATGGGATGTAGTTTTCTCTTGAGAGGAGAGTACTGTTGGTTATGTTTCTATTAGATGGAGAGGCTAAGTGCTGGTGTTTGGGTTAGTAGAGGAAGAATTTTTAGGGAAGGATAAATTCCTTAGTCTATTGGGAAGAGTTTATAGATGTCTATAGGTCGTGTTTATACCACCGTCTATATAATAATAGATGTAGGAGATATTTTTGTGATTGGTTTAGGGGAGTAGAATGGTTATGAAGTAGGTAGAGTTCATTGCCTTAGCCAGGTATACTCTACATATTGTTAACAAGGAGAAGCACTACAGGTTTTTAAGAGGGTTCCATGATAGTATGAGATAATCACTAGTTATGTTCCATATTTTTATTTCTATGAGTTAGTAGAGAGGGCCTATTTAATAGAGAATGATATGTTTTCTCCTCAATAATAATGAATTTCTAGTAAAAAGAGCTTTAGAAGCGAGACTTTTGGCAGTATATAATTTTCTAAGAAGAGGAGGAGGTTTGAACTTGAAGATTCTAGGAGAGGTATTCAATCTATGTTAGTTCTTGATGGGGGTAGTATTCCCTAATTTGAAGGTTGTATTAGTGAGGCACTTATGTCACACTCGAGAATCTAATTTAGAAGAATTATATCTTTTTTTATAATAATAATGACCAGAGTTATCTAATTTCTTTTATTGATATTATAAATACCAGTAGAAATGATCATATTTATCAAACCATCAACATATATTTGTATTCATACTCTAAAAATTTCATGCAATACCTCAGAGTTATACAAGCACAGTACCCCTCTTTTAACTCACGAGTAAAAAAATATTTAAAGATAAAAAAGAAATAAACAATAATAAAATATGATGATTATAACTGATCAATCTCACACTCCCGATTCTCTTTCCTAACCTAAAATCATATAAATCACATATAATGAACTGAAAAGCTGACCATATTATAAAATCTTACAATTAAACTCAAAATATGACAAAAACAGTATGTATGTTATTAATCAATTAAAAATATCAATAGGTAATATGAGCATGATTCTATGAAAAAATAGTGAACAATATGTGGTTGCAATAAAATATGTAAAGTAATAGAACAATATAATATAGAGCCCGATAATATAATATAATATGGAAACAATAAAATCTGTAAATCACTAAACTAATAAATTAGTACCTATGTCTAATAGGTAAAACAATCATTGTAGCAGTACTATCAAATCAATAAAAAAATTTTATTAATTAGTAAAACTAAAAGATCTATAAAGACCATCAAAATAATATCAAAGTAGTAAAATTGTATAAGAGTATACACATGATATTCAATAGTTTTATATTTTTATCAAATTAATATCTTAAATCACATGCTTAATAATAAGAATCACATGCTCAGTGAGAGTGAGATAGTAAATAGTGAATCAATAATACAAACAGTAATAGTGAATCAATAGTAGTGTTAGTAATAGTAGCTGTATTATTTGTAATAGTATCAATATCTATAAAATTGATGGTAGTAATAGTAAGATATTAATTTAATAGTAATAATAATTATTAGAATAATAAAATAGTGTTGTGGCAGCAGTGAAGTAATAATAATTTCTTGTAGTAACATACATTCCAGTAATCACACCAAATAAATAAGGAGTTCTAATTTTAGTGATATTTTTCATGTAGTTAGTAATTAGCAAGACGGTAACCTTAGCTCAGTAACTAGAGTCATCACTTTTAGCCCATCGACACAGTAATTAACTCCTTATAACTTCAAATTAGTGAATTATATGAAGTAGTACAGGATAACATGAAATAAGAATATTTAAAGGAAAGCCTATCACTCCATTATCTTATATAGGTTAGTCTCCAAATAGTGTCAATAAATCATCATCTTTAGCTTATCTTCACACATACAATTATCACATTATTATAATATTAATTGCAACTAGTTATTATCTAATAACATACTCATATTGATTCATTATACTTGCATTACCAGTATGTTTATATTAAAAATACAAAAATTATTATTTTGTATAAATCATACAAAACATAATAATTTTTATTTTACTTGGTGAGATTACATAATTAACCAGTCAAAATTTTCAGAATAATCAGTACTATAATATATAAAAGTTTATGTAGTGGAAATTCATTAAATCTAGAGAAGATGTAATAAAATCAATTTAAAAGAAATTGAATAGTTGAAATCAAAATATTGAAAATAGGAATATGATAAAATTCACCTACCATAATGTGAGCAATTTTCATGAAAGCATTGAAACAAATTAGTGAAGAAAATTTGAATTTTCTCTTCCTCTTTTTCCTCTCCAATTTTCTTCTTCCTTCAATGAAAAACCATGGTGTGAGGGCTAAGGGAGGCGAGTGAGTTAAGAAAATATAAGTAAAAACTCATTTTAGTGTGTAGCATCACAACATCACTATCCAATACTAAGTGCTACATGATGAATCTAGTATTACTGTAGAATAAAGACTTCAATGCCATGACGATAACTTCTAGGACCGCTACACTCGTAGGCCTGGCACCACAATATTAATAAGCTCACTACCACAATTCTCCAATTCAAATAAAAAATGAGACTCATTTTTTATTTTATTTTTCAAAATAATTAGGTTATTATAATCTACCAATGTTAGAGAAAAATGTTATCCCTAACATTTCTCTTAAGGTACTAATGGTTATCTCAACCCTTTTTTCAACTCTTATAAAAATCTGTAACACTTTTCTTATGTAGTATGGATCAAATGAGTAGTGTAGTTAGCCAATATAATAAACTTAGCTTTATATTGCATCACTATATTATGTCCCTCTTCTAGTATGATGTAAGCTTCCTAGATCTATCATGAAACTAATGGAGGTATGAACTATATCCTGAACACAAATGAATTCATCCAAAGAAACCTCTGTATTAGTTTTCCCCTAAAATTTCTCTCTATGTTGTCCTATCCACCATTTCTCCTCTTCACCTTCAAAGAGATTGATAGTTAATGGTACATTTTGATTTTATGGTACTATATGTTTTCATAGATCTTCTATATTCTTACTATAAAATCATTTGCACCTTGGGGTCCTACAACTCTTTTGAATAGAGGTGGCTTTAGTTTATGGAATATTTATGAATATTTTTCTCCCTATTCTTTCTTACTCTTAGCTTGCATTCTCTATGTATTGCCCATTATCTATGCTAGAATATTTCCCAATTGAATAATATTATTTGATGGTACTAAAACTGTATTATGTTATTCATTTAATACATTTTGCTTTAGGAGATCCATTTCAACTATTTACTAATAAAAATCTTATTTGAACAATTTACACCTATTAACAATTAAGTATGTAAAATAATATACCTTAATCTACCAATCTATCTAACTCATAATCAATTTTTATAGTTCAACTAATTATTTAATTCTTCCAACAATTGCTCTAATACCAAGCTTGTCATGCCCTAAAATCTAACTCGGAAGGACTATATCTTTTTTTATAATAACAACAATTAGAGCTATCTATTTTTTTTATCAACTATATAAATATATGTGTAATTGAATCTATTGATCAAATATTACTATAAATCTATATTTATACTCCTGTTGACCTCTATTATACATCCAAAAGAAACACATAAATTTTTAAAATGAAAATGCATGTTGTATTCAGTAAAGTCTTCCGCAAATCCCACTCAGATACCTTGTTTTGTTGAATGAATCCTATATATCATGCTACGAGTGCATCTCTTCTTGGATATCCTATGAGTTTTCCTCGATTACGCATCCACTTGCATCAATAAAACTTAGATGAAGGGAGGGATTTCATTTCCACATATTCTTGCTCTATTCCTATCCGAGTTCTTGCTTCCTTTGATCAAAGATCATCGCTTACACCTCCACCCTCTTCTTCTCCCAGAGCTCGCAAGCCCTCTGATAAACCAACCCCCACCGCTGCTTCAACTCCCCATACACTCTTTCGATCTCTGCTATAGAAGTTGATCTGGACTTGTTCCGTATCAGACCTTGCCAACCTCATGTATTGGATCTAGCCGTCAACGCTTCATTCAACTCCACATCCCCCCTTCGACCTCAAGCTTATTGATATTATTATAACTTAGTTTTTTGATTGTTGATATTCTTACAGCGTATATGTCTTTGATGATTCTAAATATTATTATTTTAATTCTAATTTCTTCAAACAATTTATCCTAACATATTTTGGATGTATTATTTTGTTATTTATGTGTACTAACATTTTTAGAGAAATCATACTCCAGATTGTTGAATACTTCAAATCAGATTAGATTAGGGTTCATTGTAAATGAAATATGTATTTTTTATTTTATTGAGTCTAAGAGAGTGTGATTGTAATTGAGTAAGTGTGCATACACACACTAGGGAGTGTTTAAAATTTGTATTTTTTTTAAAAATAGATTGTACTGTACAAAGTCATTTCATACTGGATGATTTGTTCAGTTATTTTTCCCTTCGAGTAGTAAAATAAATTATAGGTAGAAAATTTTTCTAAGTACTAATTGTATTGTACGAAAGCTTCTTTGTACATATGACATCCATAGTATGAATTAGACAGGTCTCTTTTCATCTTGTTGAATCCCAAAATTTTCTGAACTGGTTGTATTGTATGATATCATGTTTGTACATATGATGTCCAGAGTACATGGGGCACCTTTTAATCCCAATGAATCTCAAAGTTTTTTGAATTAATCGTACTGTATGATATCATGTTTGTATAGATGACGTCCAGAGCACAAAAATGTGGGGTACCTTTTCATTTTGATGAAGTTGAAAAAATGTCTAACTGTTCGTACAGTATGAACTTGATTTGTATTGGATAATCATCGCCTATGAATAGATTCACAAAAGGTTCGTATGCAATAATTTTTGAATTGTTCATATGTATAAACATACAATCATATTGTACAATCATACATGCTCAAAATGGAAAATTTTAGTTTTTTGGACAATTTTTTGAGTCTTTCATATAAAAGGTCCTTAATAAATAACATAAAGAGTGTTATTCTTCATGATTCTTTTAAGAGCAAGTGAAAGAGTGTATTTGGGAGAGTGTTTGAGAGAGATTTCTTGCAAGAGGAGTGTGAAGGGTTCACAAGGTTACTCAATGGTAAGGATCTCTTTATTTTTTTGGTTACTACTCTTCTTTTGTTCTTTCTAGTTAATCGAGAGAAGATCTTTGAAGTAGATGATGATTCTCTTCCTACACATGAAAAGTGTGAGCAGACGATGGTTCTCTTCTGACACTTAGAGGGTGTGAAAGGATGACGGTTCTCTGCTAATACTTGGAGGTTGTAAAAGGATGATGGTTCTTTGCTGACACTTGGAGGGTGTGAAAGGATGATAATTTTTTGCATCATTGGGATTGGTGAAAGACAGGAAATGTAAAGGCTTCTCTACCTAGTTGTGGGGGCAAAAGGAGAGTTACTTTGGTAATAGTACAATATCTGAAGAGAAAGTCTTCAGGGAGTGGATGTAGGTCGTGTTTGACCTAATCACTATAAATCTTTGTGACATTTTATTTTCTACATTTTTTTTTATTTTATGCATTTTTGTTATTGTGGTTGAAAAACACATTTCAAAAGATAATCAAATTTGGAAATTTGTTAAAATGTTTTTCTATTAAAAAATCTAAGAGAATTTTTAAATTACCAATTCACCCCACTCTTAGTTAGCCTCAGGACAACTACTTAGGTTTAACAACCTATATGGAATCAATAAGTGGTATCAAAGCTTTGTTTCAAAACTATAAGTTTAGACTACTTTTTGAAAATAATAATGGCTACTTTTTGAAACCGAAACACACATGAAGAGTATTATATCACTAGACCTCCGTTATTTAATAATACCCCTTTTGAATTTTTTAAAAACACGTATGTTTATATTTCTTCAATCGCTTGATTATCACATATGGATTTTAGTTAAGGAAGGGTATACTAGGCAACTAGACTTGTAGATGGCATTAGAGTTGAAACATCCTTCTTTGACTGGACTGTAGAAGAACATTACTTAGCATAATTAAATGTTAAATGTTTAAATAGTTTCTTTTGTGCACTTAAGTCTGAAGATTACATGGGGGTTTCCACTTGTAAAAGTGGAACAAATATTTTGGAATAGGCTCTATATTACATATAAAGGGACTAATAAAGTAATATAATATAGATTAAATATCTTGTTATATGATTATAAATTATTTTGCATGAAAACTAATGAATCTATTTCTAACATGTATACAATATTAACTCAAATAATCACTTCTTCTCATGCATTAGGTAGGGAACTAACAAATGTTGAAATGGTTAATAAAATTCTTCATTATTTGCCTACTGTTTATGATGTTAAAATAACTACTATTATAGAGTCGAAGGACTTAAATGTATATTCTATTGATAATCTTCTTGGATCACTAATTGGTTACAAGCAAGGAGTGAGTCAAAGGAAGATTGATGTAGGAGAATAGCAAAAGGAGAAGAGAATAACACTGAAAGTGGATGACTCAAAGAGTGATCAGTCACAACCTGAGGATGAGGATGAAATTTCCTTGATGATAAGATAATTCATGAGTTTTCTTAAAAGGAAGCAAAGGAGATGCCAACACTTAAATAAAGGTAAGTTCCACAAAAATATCAAGGTTTCTAATAATGTGATTTGTTATGAATGAAAGAAACAAAGATATATAAAATTGGATTGTCCTAATCTTAAAGCCACTCCTAACAAGGAGAAGGTAGAGGATAAAGCAAATGTGAAGAAGGGCAAGAAGAAATTTTAGAGAGCTTTCTGGGCGACTCAGCTTCAGATTTGTCAGAAACAGAAAAAGAAGAAGAAGTCACCAAATTGTGTTTAATGGTCAATAATCTTGACAAGTCGGATTAAGAAGAGGTATGTGACTTAACCTATGATGAATTACTTGAGGTTTCTGAATGAATTTATATTGCATAAAAAAACTCAAGAAAATACATGCTAGATTGAACTTAGAATTCCAAGAGTTATAAAATGAGCACGAAACCCTTAGAAAACATCACATACTCATTATCAAAAAATCACATGAGCTTACTAGATGAATTTGATGATTTGAATAAGTAAAATGAATTACTAAAATCATCCTACACTGAATTACAAAAAGAATTCAAAACTTTTAAGGATGAATATGAAAGTAAAGAGCACTATTTGAAATATGATATTAATGTGTTAGAAGATGCTAGTTCCTTTCTTAGAACTAAGGTGAAAGCTATTGAGGAAAATAGAACACCCCTACACTTGAAGATTTTACTAATTCTTTTTTGAGGTCAAAAATCTTAAAACCTAGGATGAGACATTTATTATTGAGATTGAAAAACCATTTTTCCTGGAGTTAAGTGTTTTTCTTGTGGGATGATTGGACATATATCACACACTTTTCCTTTACATAAAAAAACTCATTTAGTGTGGAGACCTAAGATGCATAAAATAAGTCTTATCATACATGTATCTAGTTTAATTTTGTCAAGAGGAGACCCAAATTTGTTTGGGTTCCCAAGTTTAACGTCTAATTATTTTGTAGAAATGCTGTCATACAAGATCTCGTGAGAGCATTTGGTACCTGGAAAGTGGCTGCTTGAAGCATCTGACTGGAGACACTACACAATTCATATTATTGGAAGCCAATAATGGAGACAAGGTTACACTGGGAGATAATACCACTAGAAAAGGGGTTGGCACATGTATGATCTAAAACTTAAATAAATTTTTTATTAAGAATGTATTACTTGTAGAAGGCTTAAAGTTTTATTTAGTATAAGCCAGCTTTATGATAAAAGGTATAACATTGAATTTTTTCCAACTAGTTGTATATTAAGCCTAAATGGAAATGAAGTTTTGCATGAAACCCAGTTAAATAATATTTATATGCTAGATTTGAACTATATTAAAACTCCTAATGATTTTTGTTTAAAAATAATTTTTGATGAATCATGGTTATGGCATAGGAGGCTTTGTTACGCTAGCATGAAAAACCTTAGGAAAATTATCCAAAAGGAACTGGTTAGAGGTATACCAACTCTAGACTTTACTAAGGATCACCTTTGTGATGCATGTCAACTAGGAAAATAGATAAAGTACTTATTTCATGCCACTAAGGATCTTAGAACTAGCAAACCATTAGAAATTATTCATATGGATCTTTTTGGACTGGTTAGTACTATAAGTCTAGGAGGGAAGGTATATAGATTTGTTATAGTTGATGATTTCTCGAGATTCACGTGGGTTAAATTTTTACTTCATAAGAGTATATCATTTAAGGAATTTAGAGATTTTTTGACTTAGATTCATAGGAAACTAAGA
This sequence comes from Dendrobium huoshanense, assembly GCA_016618105.1. Taxonomy (NCBI): domain Eukaryota; kingdom Viridiplantae; phylum Streptophyta; class Magnoliopsida; order Asparagales; family Orchidaceae; genus Dendrobium; species Dendrobium huoshanense. The sequence goes on from CM028351.1 coordinate 29,584,993, forward strand.
TGTCAAATTCTAACAATTAAAAGTGATAATGGAGGTGAATTTAAAAATATAAAAATTGAGAATTTTTATAAAGAACTTGGAATTGATCACAAGTTTTTTGTATTAAGGATCCCTCAGCAGAATGGGGTAGTCAAAAGAAATAAAAAATATTAATTGAAGCTGCTAGAGCCATATTGGCAGAATATTCACTTCTTAAATATTTTTGGACTGAAGCTATTAGTATACTGCATGCTATATTTTGGATATGGTGAACATTAGATCAAAACTGTACAAAACACCTTATGAGCTTCTTAAAGGGAGAACACCTAATTTGTCACATTTGCATGTTTTTGGATGTAAGGTGTTTATTCATAATAATAGAAAATCATTTTTAGAAAAAATTTGATCCTAAATCAAATGAAGGAATTTTTCTTGGATATTTTAGTGTTGGAAAATCATATAGAGTATTTAACAAAATAACTTTGGTAGTTGAAGAGACTACACATATTGTATTTGATGAAGCTGATATTTTGGAAGAGCCAAGCTTGGAAGAGGATGATATAGAAAATAACTCTAAAAGGATTGAGAAGATTAATTTGGATGAAAGTTAGGAATAAGAAAACCCTTTGCCTAGATAATTAAAATTTTCTAAAAACCACTATAAGGAATTAATTCTAAGTGAACCTAGTGAGGGTGTTAGAACTAGGCATGGACTTAATAAAGAAGACAATCATTCAACCTTCATTTTAATAATAAAACCCACAAATGTTAATCAAGCACTTTTGGATGAATTTTAAATTTTGTCCATGGAGGAAGAATTAAATCAGCTCATAAGAAATGATATTTGGGATTTAATTGCAAGTACAAATAATCAAAGTGTAGTTAGAACTAAGTGGGTATTTAAAAACAAAATTAATAACTCATATGTTTTTGCTAGAAATAAGGCTAGATTAGTGGTTAAGGGGTATAATCAAATTAAAGGGATTGATTTTGAGGAGACTTTTGCCCATATAGTAAGACTTGAAGTAATTAGGATTTTTTTAGCCTTTGCCTATTTTAAAGGATTTAAATTATTTCAAATGGATATTAAAAGTACCTTTTTGAATGGGGTGAGAGGATGTTTATATTAAACAACCTCCAGGTTTTGAAAGTTCTAAATTCCCTAATCAAATGTATAAATTTAAAAAGACATTGTATGGATTGAAACATCAACTAAGGGCTTGGTATGAGAGGTTAAGCACTTTTCTATTAGAGAGATCTTTTGTAAAAGAAAGTGTGGATACTACTCTCTTTTTGAAGAAATTAGGAGATGAAATACTAGTTGTTCAAATTTATATTAATGATATTATTTTTATTCTACAAATAAAAATCTTTGTGATGATTTTTCTAAACTAATTAGTAGTGAATTTGAGATGAGCTTAATGGGGGATTTAAATTATTTTCTTGGTTTTAGCATTAAGAAAATTGAGGAGGGAGCATTTCTTAGTCAGTCAAAGTATGTTAAGGATATCCTCAATAAGTATGAAATAGACAATGCTAAACTTGTAGGTACACCAATGAGTTCCTTAGTTCAGTTAGATAAGGACACAAAGGGAAAATTTGTTGATCAAAACAAATTTAGAGAAATTATTAGATCTTTAGTTTATTTGATATCTAGCATGCCAGATATTATGTTTAGTGTTTATTTTTGTGTTAGATTTTAATCGGATCTAAAAGAATCATATTTGATAGAGGTAAAAAGGGTTTTGAGATATTATTTGGGAACTCAGAACTTTGGTATTTGGTATCCTAAGTATAACTCTTTATTTGAAATTATTGGATATTCTTATTCAGACTTTGTAGGTTGTAAGTTTGATCGAAAGAGTACATATGGAACTTATCAATTTATAGCTAATTCTTTTGTTTCTTAGTCTAGTAGAAAATAAAATTTTGTAGCCTTATCTACTACTGAAGCAGAATACATTACCTTAGGAAGTTGTGTGGCACAAGTTCTTTGGTTGAAATAATAGTTGATTGATTTAAGATTTATAATAGATACAATCCTAATTTAGTGTGATTATATTAGTGTAATTTGTATTTCAAAGAATCCTATTCAATATTCTAGAACCAAATATATAGACATAATACATCATTTCATTAGGGATCATGTAGCCAAAGGAGAAATTGAATTGAATCATGTTTCAACTAAAAATTAACTTGTAGACATTTTTACAAAACCACTAATTTTTGATACTTTTAGCACATTAAGAATAATGTTAAGTTTGATTAATCTTAATGCTTAGATAAAATCTTATGCAAACTTGATATGTTTTTATGTATATTTGATTTTATTTTTGTGTTATTTTTGTTTTAGTTTTGAGTGTTTTTTTTATTTTTGTTTTGAAAATTTTTTATTTTAGACATTTGTCACTTGTGTAAGGTTGATTGAATTTGGATTTTTTTTTTTTGATTTTGTTTTCTAAGTATTTTATTCGTATTATATGAAATTATCTTTGTATTGTATAAATTATGTAGCATATCAATAATTGTTTTGGAGTTGGATGCATAAAATTTGGATTTGTTTTTTCACATTGATCATACTATACGATAATATCATCATCCCATATGACCTGTATGCATTCGTCTGTACACATGTAGATAGTTATCTAGGTAGAATTAGTTATTATAACTGATCGTACGTGTGAATATGTATTTTGTCTGTACGATCCACATGTTATTTTCTATGGGGGACGAACCTTACCGTCATTAAAATAATCTTAAATAATTGATCATGTTAGATGAACACCATTTTGTTTGTACGATCATATGGTCAAAAAGTCTATATGAAAGGATGCCTCATAAATTGTGTTTATGAAAAATTGTTTCATTTTGGATGTTATTGTTCATCTGTTCGAAATTTTTTTCATCTAGTACAATCCCAATATCGTATGTACAAATCCATTTTCATATTGTATGATGGGTTATTTTTTCTTTAAATAGGAGAGCTTTAGAATTCATTTCCATTCACTTCCAAGTCCTTCTTTAATTCTTATAGAGGCACCAACCTAGGAATTATAAGTTCTAGCAAGCGCTCTAGAGTTACTAAGGGATCGTCATCCAGGGGTGGGGATGACAACTTCCTGACTAGAGATAATGAGGATTTTTCTATAGGTATATAGCCTCCAAAATCACTCCTTCAAGACTACTAATTCAAGATGAAATCCACTTTTTCAGTTATGCCTTTGCTTCAACCCAATTCTCTTTCATTTTGACTTTGATCTATGCTTATTATAGAGAGACTTTTCACTATTTCCCAGCAAATATGAGGTTTAGTGAGGATGAGAGTAGGATAATATTATTTGTCAAGAAATAACGAGTAGAAATCACTAAGGAAGATCTAGGAACCTTTCTTCACTTAAGGACTCGTGGGACTATAGCACACACCTTAACCTCTAAATCTGACTATGACTAGTCTGAGATAAATAAGACTCTTAGGGGTGTAACTCAAGTATGTCATATAGCTAAAGTCTACACTTTGAACCAAAATGCTAGGGTCATCCTTCATGTCTTAAGAACTTCAATCATTCCTAAAGCTGGTGATAACATAAATATGACTCCTCTTCTATCCACTGTTATCTATTTGATCATTACTAGACAATCTATGGATGAGGCCCAAATCATCTTAGATTACATTCATAATGTTTTAGAAATTAGGCTTCCTCATTATAAGAGGAAGAAAAATATTTCTTTAGGACACTTAGTGATCTACATTTTGGAAAAGAAGTACAATTTGATTCATCCTGAACCTACCACTAAAATGCCAATCTTCTTCACTGATGCTTCTTTTTGGGAGAAATAAGAGTTCAAGTGAGGATACTAAGGGAGAAGAGGGAGTACCTGCATTTGCTCAGGGACCTGATCAGAACTACTTTTTGGAGATGGTCCAGCAATTTGATCGGATGGAGAGTCATTTTGATCGATGTTTTGATCAATTTTAAACTCATTTAAACCAATAAGATGAACATTACCAATAAGATATGGGGTGGATTCGAGGACAATTTTACTCTGTGAACATGAATGTAGCTATGATGAATAACTATTTCTTAATCTTCAACTAGTCTCTTCCTCTAGATCAGGGTCTTTCAGAGTTCTAGATGTACTCTTTTATAGTTTTGTTTGCAAGTCCTTTCTTGATGATGTGATGATGTGATGATGTCTGTGTTTATTTCTTTCTATAGTACTTATTTTTTGTTTAGATTTGTGTTGATGTTATGATGTTTAGAAGTTATGTTAATTGATATCAATGGATTTGATGTATCTGATCTTTTTGATATCAATAAAAATATCATGTTTTGTTTAGTTGCTTTTATTCTTAGTTTGAAACGTGAGTTTGCCTACATGAGAAGTCTGTTTTAATTGATCTAAAAAGTGTTATGAATTAACTTGCATTATAAAAATAATTTCATTATGAAAATTATGAAATCTAATTTTTCAAAAAATTTAAGTGAACTTATAACTCGAACAAGTTAAGCATATCGATCTCATATTCTTCTTAGGCAAATATAATTTGAATATCATTATTGTAATTTTGATGTCTTGTTATTTTTTTTATTTCTTTTTCAATATATTTATTTTTGTAATTAGAGAAATTTGATTTTTGGATTATTAATTTTGGAAAGATCAAATTAAAAAAAGGGGAGTATATCAAAAAGAAATGTACAATATGTAGAAAAGTAGAAAGAACGCGTAATGGTTCGCAAAATGAAAAGAGACATAAAATTAGCCTAAATAGGAAAAAAATGCACAAAGTGTGCCCCACAAATATTTGAAAAGATGCGCAATGTCATCAATTGTAAAAGTTATTTCCTATATTGTTTAATCTTTAATTCAAATTATTCTAATTTTAGATTAAATTTTATATTGAAAATTAAAATTAACTAATCTTCATTTCGTCACTTTTACAATAATCCTTTATATCTAATTATTTCGAATGCTTCATGACTTTTATAAATTTTTCTTATTTAAGTTATTTTTTAATTTAAATTTTTTTGAATCTTTCTTTTCATCTTATGGTAATTAACTTTATTACTATAACTATATTTCAATCCCTTGCAAGATCAATTATTATGATTTCTCATTTAATAACTTTCATTTCAACTTTCTTATTCCCTTTTTGTTGTTGTCAAAATGGGGAGTAATATTGTTTGTGTTTTGTGTTTTGTGTGTTTGTGTTTTTGTATTTTGTGTATGTGTTTTTGGATTTTGTTATTTGTGTCTTTTTTATTTTAAAATTAATAAAGAAATTTGTGTACTCTTCATGAAATTTTCTTATATTCACATGTTTGATTTTGTTAGGGGGAGCAAAGGAGAAATTTAGGATACGCATGTTAACGCAAACAATAATTATTTTGCCATCATAAAAAGGAGGGAGATTGTTGAGAATGTTGCAACTTAGTTTATCGATTGTTGACATTCTTTCAACATAAATTTTTTTGATGATTCCAAATATTATTATTTAAATTACAATTTCTCCTAATAATTTCTCCTAATAATTTCTCCTAACATATTTTGGATAAATTATTTTGTTATTTATGTGTACTAACATTTTAGGAAAATCATTCTCTATATTGTTGAAGACTTCAAATCAAATAAGATTAGGGTTCATTGTAAATAAAGTCCATATTTTTTATTTTATTGAGTCTCAGAGAGTATGATTGTAATTGAGTAATTTTGCACACACAGACTGGGGGAGTGTTTCAAATTTGTACTTTTTTTTAAAATAGATCATACTATATGAAGTTATATCGTATTGGACAATTTATTTAGTTATTTTTCCCTTAGATCAGTCAAACAAATTGCAAGCAAAAGTTTTTTCTAAGTACTGATCATACTGTACGAAAGCTTCTTCGTACAGATGACATCCAGAGTACGAATTGGACGGGTCCCTTTTTGTCCCTACGAATCCCAAAGTTTTCTAAACTGATTGTATTGTACGATATCATGTTTGTACAAATGACATCTAGAGTATGAAAATATAGGGTACCTTTTTGTCCCGATGAATCCAAAAGTTTTCTAAACTTCTCATCTTGTATGATATCATGTTCATACAGATGACATCCAGAGTACTATAATGTAAAATACCTTTTCGTCCCGATAAAGCTAAAAATTTTTCTAGATGTTCATACTGTACAAACTTGATTCATACTGGACAATCATCATGTATGAAAATATTTTGTACAGATTCACAAAAGGTTTATACACAACAGTTTTTGAATTGTTCGTACGTACGAACATACGATCATATGGTACAATTGTACACTCTTAAAATGGAAAATTTTAGTTTTCTGGATGATTTTTCATGTCTTCCATATAAAAGGTCTTTAGAAACTGACATAAAAAGTGTTATTCTTTGTGATTTTTTAAGAGCAAGTGAAAGAGATTATTTGGGAGAGTGTTTGAGAGAGATTTCTTGTAAGAGGAGTGTGAAGGGTTCATAAGGTTACTCAAAGATAAGAATTTCTTTGTGTTTTTGGTTATTAATATTATTTTCTTCTTTTTAGTTGCTCGAGAGAAGATCTTTGAAGTAGGCAAAGGTTCCCTGCCGACACTTGGATAGTGTGAACAGATGATGTTTCTTTGCCTACACTTGGAGGGTGTGAAAGGATGATGGTTCTCTGCCGACACTTGAAGGGTGTGAAAGGATGACGGTTCTCTGCTGTATTAGGGATTGGTGAAAGAGAGGAATTGTAAAGGCTTCTCCACCTTATTGTGGGGGCAAAAGTAGAGTCGCTTTGGTAATAGTGAAATACCTAAAGAGGGAATCTTCAGGGAGTGGATGTAGATCGTGTTTGCCCGAACCACTATAAATCTTTGTATAATTCTATTTTCCATATTTTAATTTTTTATAATTTTGTTACTGTGGTTGAAAAACTCATTTAAAAAGATAATCAAATTTGGAAATTTATTGAAATGGTTTTCTATTAAAAAATTCATGAGAATTTTTAAATTACCAATTCACCCTCTCTTAGTTAGTTTTGGGATAATTGCTTAGGTTTAATAACCTATATGGAATCAACGAAGCTTTACTGTCCAATCCTAGTTATAGTAACCTAGCCTAACTCCACCTTAGGATCAAATCCCATTGGCCTCTTTACCATCTTCCACAAGATGACGCCCCCTCTACTCTCCTCTTGTAGGTTGATTAACCGTCATCCCTCTATCGCATAATTTACGAACCTCTAAAGCTCTGAAGGCTGAACCCCACTTTCTCTTCCTCTAGCTGAACCTCTATAGGACCGAGCTCTAGCCTTCCCTCCTATAGCAAACCACAAATCCACCCTAAGTTGACCCTTACATGTGACGCAAACAACCCACCTCCTCCTCTATGATTTGATGAATCTTCCCTCTCTACCATAGCTGCGAGGCTCATAAAACCATTCCTCTTATCACAGTCGAGCCCAACTCCATCCAGCCTAATTTGATTTAATCCAACACCCTAATAAAACCTAAAGCCTATTTATTCTACAAAGTAGCCCACCTCTTCTTCTAAACTCAGTGCACATAAACACACATCCTAAGAACCCACCTTCACTTGATTCAGATTTGACTCAACAGGTATAAATCCATTTGAAAAACTTTTTTTCCCACATACTCTATTGATGATATTGAATGATGGTTTTTATTATTTATTATGAATAATATTAATAATTTTCATTATTAATGCTACAAATGATAATTATCATTAATGCTATTGAAATTTTTATGATTATTATTAGTATTGCTAATAATATTTAATGATATTCTAATTATTAATGTGTTATTAAAGATAATATTATTAATATAATAATTAATAATAAGAATAATATTTCCATCTTTATTATTTATGTATAGTGTGTGTGTGTGTGTGTGTGTGTGTGTGTGTGTGAGGGAAAAAAAAAAGAGGAAAGATATTAAAAAAAAAAAGAGAGAAGGAAGTTTTAAAAAAAAAGAAAATAAAAGAATGGAGAGAATGGATATTTCAAAAAAAAAAAAAAAGGAGATAAGTGGAGAGAAAAAGAGAAAGTGGAGATTTTTGTATTTTTGTGTTTTTATAAAACTTCATCACTGTCGGAATACAAATGTATAACTCTTCGATCCTTAAAACTCTAAGAGCCCAATTTTGACGCTTGAAGTGCGACAAAAACTATTGTAGTACATGACCCATAGTTTGAGAATTTGATGATGACAAATAATGTCATTTGAATTACTATTCATTAAATACTTTTGATTTCTTCTCTTATCTGTGAGTACTAATATTTTAGGGAGATCACAAGTTACTCAGGACAACAAGAAGACTCAAGGCTGGGTAAACTAGGAGTTGGAGTTTATAACATTATAATTTTTTATTTATTATTATTTTTCTTTTCTTGAGTTTGTCCATAAATTGTATGCAAGACTGAGAAACCATGGACATACACAGGGGGAGAGGGTTTTAAAAATGAAGGAAATTTTTTCTCTATTGATTGTATTGTACGAGCTTAAATTATACTATATGATATGATTTGGCTCAAATGGCTATCTATAAACAAGTCATACTGTATGATATACATCATACTGTACGATGTGTTTCTAATTAAAAACCTAGCCGCTAGATTAATTAAGTTCTTAATTGGTAAATTTTGAACTGATTGTACTGTATGATATTTTTGAATACTTACTTAAATTAACCCCTTGATTAGTATATAAGTTAAGGGTTAATTTTTTGATTATTTATCATACTGTATGACACCATTCATACTGTACGATCAATCGAGGCTGTTTTTGGTCATCCCGGACATCGTACTGGATGATCCCTTGATTTTGAACAAATCAAACTGTACAAAGTGGTTCTTACCATACTACATACAAAGATGAGTTTTTTCATCCCAGCAATCATCTTGTATGAACAGAAGGATTTTATATATCATACTGTTTGGGTTCAGATCGTACGGTATGATAGTATTCAGAAAGTTTGCCTATTCATAAACCTTCATACTAGGACAAAGGCTATTTTGTACTGAACGTACTGTATGATATTGGATCATACTATATGATCATAACAGCTAAATTGAAAATTTTAAGGTTTCTTGGAGCCTGTTTTAAGTATTAAAACTTCTATTTTTCAGAATGAGTGTGCGAGAGAGGAACATGATTAGAGGGGAATTCCTTGAGAGAGAGCTCTTGAGAATATCTTTTAGCTTATGAGAGGAAGGTGAAGGTGGGATTTGTGAGGAAGGAGTGTGAAGGAGATCACACAGTTGCTCCAAGATTCATTCTTTTTGCTCCTCCTATGACCTAAGAAAATCTTGTGGGGGGCACTCTAAGGGGGGATTCTTCTATGTCTGTGTCCTCTAAGGTACTCTTCCTTCTCCAGGAGGGAGAAAAATGAGAAGTTATGCTGTTGTTAAAAGGAGGGTGACAATGCGCTTGGCACTCCGCCACACCGGGTTGGTGAAAGTGAGGTTTGTAAAGGCTTCTTCGCCTTGCTGTGGGGATAAAAGGAGAATTATTATTTAGTAGTGAAATTTCTGGAGTGGAGGATTTCGGGGAGTGGAAGTAGATCAAGTAATCGTACCACTATAAATTCTCTGGTGTGATTTTCCCTTACTATATTTTATTTACGTTCTGCATTTTATTTTCATTAAAATTACTTTGTAAAAATAGTTATGAAGTTCATTATTGAGCAAGTTAATTTTTCAATACCTCTTGTTGCAAATTGTATTTTAAGCATTCACTTCCGTATCAATTAATTTTCTAGTTTAAATATTAAAAACACAAAAATTTAGAACTCATATTTAGGATTGTCTTTTTATTGCAACAAATTTCCAATTCACCCCCCTCTTGGCGCATTTTGTAATTTCAATTGGTATCAGAGCGGGTTTTAAAAATAGTATTTTAGAAAACCTTGAAAAATTGATCATGTCTCATTTTGGTATTCATAATACTGCGGAGTGTTATTCAATAACCCGTCCACCTTTGTTTGATAATATCCCGTTTGATTTTTGGAAAAATAGAATGTCTACATTTTTACAGTCTATAGACTATCATTTATGGATGTTGGTTAAAGAAGGAAACATTGCACTGTTTAAACTTGTGAATGGTATGAAAACTCAAGTACCTTTTAATGAATGGAGCAATTAGGATAGGGATTTGGTACAATTTAATGTGAAGTGCTTAAATTGTTTCTTTTGGGCATTGAAATCTGAGGACTACATGAGAGTATCTACCTGTGCTACTAGTAAAGAGATTTGGGATAGACTGTGCATCATGTACGAAGGAACTAGTAAGGTTAAATAGTCTATACTTAACATTCTATTACATGATTATGAACTATTCCGTATGAAATCTAGTGAAATAATATCTGACATGTACACTAGATTCACCCAAATAATGTCATCCTTGCATGCTATGGGTAGAGAAATTTCAAATTTTGAAAAAGTTAATAAGATTCTTAGATGCTTAACTAGTTCTTATGATGCTAAAATTACTGCAATCACTGAATCTAAAGATTAAAATGTTTATTCTATTAACAATTTGCTTAGATCACTTATTACGTACGAGCAAGGAGTAAGTAAAAGGAAAAATGATGCAGGAGAAAAGAAGGATCATACGGTGGCATTGAAAGCAAACGACTTCGATAGTGAATGTTCTACAGCGGAGGAAGAAGATGCCATAGCCTTGATGACCCGATAGTACAAGAACTTTTTAAAAAGAAAACGAAGGCATCATTAGAATAATTGGAACAAAGGTAAAAGCTCAAGAACTACTAAAGTTTAATCTAATAGAATTTGTCTTGAGTGCAGGAAATTAGGTCACCTCTGAGCTCATTGCCCCAACTTAAAAAGTCAACCAACTAAGGAAAAAGTTGAGGAGAAAGCAAAATTTAAGGAAGGGAAGATGAAGAAACAAAAGACATTTTGGGCCGACTCTGCCTCTGAATTGTCAGAAGAAGAAGTAGAGGAGGATGTAACAGATTTGTGTCTAATGGCTAATGATAATTTTAATTAATTAGATGAAGACGAGGTATATCGTCAACTTTCATATGAATATTTGCTACTTATTTTTGAGAAAATCCATAACTTGTATAGGAAGTTAAAGAAAATACTTGCTAGTCTTAATATTGAGTTTAGTACTTTACAAAATGAGCATGCTGACTTAGTTAAAGAAAATTCTAATTTAGATAGATATCATATGTCACTGCTTGATGAGTTTGATGCATTAAATAAGAAGCATATTGAATTATTTGAAGCATATGAATCCTTGAAGATATTGCATATTGAATTAGAAAAGGAGTATAAAAAATTAGATGAACTTGCATTGGTAATAGATAACAGTGAACATCGACTAAAAGTGGAAGTTGCAGGATTGGAATATCAAAATAACACATTTAAACAAAAAATCATAGCACTTGAAAAAGAAAAGACATCATCCATATTAGCTCAACCAAGCAAACTCCCGGCATTGCATGCATCACACAACTTTAGAAAGAGGCATCACCACTGATATAGGTTAGTGAACCCATTTCCAGGTGTTAGGAGCTTCTCTTGTGGCATGCTAGGTCACATAGACCACATGTACATGATTCATCAGAGGACACACCTAGTATGGAGACCTAAATTGCATTTATCACAGCATAGTATGCATACATCTCATTCATGCAAGCATAAGGAGGAACCCAAACTTGGGTTCTCAAATTTATCCCTTCAATGACATTGTAGGGATGCTCTCACAAAATACCTAGTGAGACCATGTGATACCTAAAGAGTGGCTATTCATGACATATAACTAGAGATATGAAGAAGTTTATTATACTGGAGACCAAGACCGGAGGCAAAGTAACATTGGGAGACAACACCACCAAGAAAGTGGTGGGCTAAGATATTATTGGAAATCCTAAGAATTTTTTAATTAAGAATGTTTTATTAGTTGTTGGTTTAAAGCATAACTTATTAAGCATTAGTTAATTATGTGATAAAGGTTTTGACATTAAATTTCTTTCTGATAAATGCCTGATTAGTTTAAATGACAAACTTATTTCAGAAGAAAAATATATGAATAATGTTTACATGTTAGACCTTGATTGCATTGAAAATTCAAATTCACTTTGCTTAAAAATAATAATAAATAACTCGTGGCTATGACATAGAAGACAATGCCATGCTAGTATGAAAACACTTAGAAATATCACTCAGAAAAACCTAATTAGAGGCGTACCTAAGTTAGAATTCACTAAGGACCATCTATGCGATGCCTGCCAACTAAGAAAACAAATAAAATCATCTTTCATTCAATTAAAGATGTGAACACATTTAGGCCACTAGAAATTCTTCACATAGACTTATTTGGACCCATTAGCATAGCTAGCCTAGGTGGGAAAAATTATAAATTTGTAATTGTAGATGACTTCACTAAATTCACTTGGGTAAGTTTCCTAGCACACAAGAATGAGTCATTTGAGGAATTTAAGATTTTCTCCACTCGGATTCAACAAAAATTAGGATGTGAAATCTCAACAATCCTTAGTGATCATGGTGGAAAGTTTAAGAATGAAAAATATAAATCATTTTGTCAAGAGATAGGAATATAGCATAGTTTCTCAGCCCCTAGAACTCCTAAGCAAAATGGAATAGTAGAAAGAAAGAATAGAACCTTGGTAGAAGTAGCTAGGGCAATGTTAGTTGAGTACAATCTTCCTAGATATTTTTGGGCAGAAGCGATAAATACAACGTGTTATGTCTTAAATAAGGTGAACATTAAATCAAAGCTAAATAAAACTCCTTATGAACTCTTTAAGGGTTGGACACCAAATCTTTCACAATTATATATCTTTGGTTGCAAGTGCTTTATCTTAATTCATGGCAAACTTCCCTTAGGTCCTAAGTCTGATAAGGGTGTCTTCTTAGGTTATTCTGAAAGTTAGTTAGGGATGTTAAGCCCTATGAACTTAGTCCCAAGCTAACCAAGAGGGGGGGGGGGGGGGTGAATTGGTATTTTAAAAAATTCTTTCCACAAAGAACAAAAATCTCATAAACTAAAATCACACCACGAGAAAAATAAACAATGCGGAAATTAAAGTGCGGAAGCTAGAAAACAATAACAGAAATTTATAGTGGTTTGGTTAACTTGACCTACGTCCACTCCTTAGAGGCACCCTCCAAGTATTGCACTACAAACGTGACTCTCCTTTAGCCCCCACAGCTAGGCGGAGAAGCCTTTACAAGAACCTCCTTTTTGCCACCCCGGTAAGACAGAGAACCTATCTCCTTTTGCTTCCTCCTGAAGCTGGCAGAGAACCAACAACCAGATGCTGACACCTTTCCTCTATCGACCCTTCCAGAGATGAGAAACTCTAGACGAAGAAGAAGCAGAGCAGTCCTTGAAGCAACCCTTGTGAATCCCCTCACAAGCTCCCCCTCATAAGATCCTCTCTCTCTCTCCCTCTCTCTCTTTCTCTCCTCAAGGCCTTCTCAGGTCATGGAAGCAGCAAAAAGGTTGTTCAAAATATTGAACAAGAGCTCTTAAATAGAAGAGCTTCAAAGGAGCTCATTAATTGCAAGTGTGTGAGATATGTCCTAACATGCCACAAAAAAATATCTAACTCCAGGAAAAGGATTTCTTAAATGATTTGAGTTATAATGCCTCTTCCTAGGTTTTGGCTTTGGATCAAAAGTAGATGTCATCCGATTTTTCTTACATGTTTTCAAATCATTTTGAATCCTCAAGTTAGTTCTTTTTAATGCATCATTATCAATCCTCAATTTTTTCTCAATCTCTTTAGATTTCTTAAGATCAGAAGTAAGTGAGGTGTGTGAAATTTTTAATGCATTATGTTCATCAATTAATTCCAAATGCTTTTTGTTTAAATCATCAAATTCATCAAGAAAAGCCATGTGATTTGAATCAATTGTTGCATGATCTTTGAGAAAAACTTCATGCTCTTTTTGTAAATTCGAAAGTTTTAATTTTAGGCTTGCATGAGTTTTCTTGTTTTTTGTATGATGCATGTATTTTCTCACAAATCTCAAACAATTCATTATAGGTTGGTTTATATACCTCTTCCTCATCACTTTTATCTTCTCCCATTAAACACAAGTTAGTTATTTCATTCTCAGGTTCCGTTTCAGATGAATTAGTACCAGATTCTGCCCAGAACGCCTTTTGGATTCTCTTCTTGTCCTTCCTAAACTTAGGTTTCTCCTCGCCCTTTTCCTTTTCTTTGCTCGAGTGATCTTGAAGTGTAGGACAATCGTCTTTCACATGTCCAAGCTTCTTGCATTCATAACAAACAACATCAGAAGATCTTTTAGAATGTTTATGATCCTTACCTTTTCTCCAATGATGCTTTTGCTTCTTCTTTAAAAAGCTTTTGAATTGCCTTGTGATGAAGGCAACTTCATCGCTTTCAGACCCGAAAAATTCAGAATCTGATTTGTGTGCCTTTAGTGCAACTATTTTCTCCTTCTTCTTCTCACCTGCATCAAGATTTCTTTGATTCACCCCTTGCTCGTAAGCAATGAGTGAGCCAAGTAAGTTATCAATTGAATAAGTATTCAAATTCTTAGATTCAATGATTGCAGTGATTTTAGCATCATATGACGAAGGAAAGCATCTCAAAATCATGTTTACTTTTTCAAAGTTTGAAAGTTCTCTTCCTAGTGCATGCAGTGATGTAACTATCTGAGTAAACCTAGTGTACATGCCAGAAATTGATTCATGAGATTTCATACGAAAAAGTTCGTAATCATGCAAGAGAATATTCAAACGGGATTGTTTAACCTCATTAGTGCCTTCATAGGTGATACACAATTTATCCCAAATTTCTTTACCAGTTTTGCAAGTGGAGACACGCATGTAATCCTCAGATTTTAAAGCACAAAAAAAATAGTTTAAACATTTTTCATTCAATTGAGCTAAGTCTCGTTCATCGAAATTCCATTCAGTAAAAGCAACTTCAGTTTTAACATCATTAATTTCACGAGAAAGTGGAGAATAACCTTCTTTGATAAGCATCCACATGTGATAATCAGTAGATTATAAAAACGTTGACATGCGGGTTTTCCAGAAATCAAAAGGTAAGTTGTCAAACAAGGGAGGTCATGTAATTGAATAACCTTCCGTAGTGTTACGATTCCCAAGGTTAGCCATGAATCTAATTAAAAAAGTTTTCAAACTTAAATTTTTGAATCTCGCTCTGATACCACTTGAAAGTTTGTTAGGGATGTTAAGCCCTATGAACTTAGTCCCAAGCAACCAGGAGGGGGGGGGGGGTGAATTGGTATTTTAAAAAATTCTTTTCACAAAGAACAAAAATCTCATAAACCAAAATCACACCACAAGAAAAATAAACAATGCGGAAATTAAAGTGCGGAAGCAAGAAAATAATAATAGAAATTTATAGTGGTTCAATCAACTTGACCTACGTCCACTTCTTGGAGGCACCCTCCAAGTATTGCACTACAAACGTGACTCTCCTTTAGCCCCCACAGCTAGGCGGAGAAGCCTTTATAAGAACCTCTTTTTTTCCACCCCGGCAAGGCAGATAACCTATCTCCTTTTGCTTTCTCCTGAAGCTGGCAGAGAACCAAAACCAGATGCTGACTCCTTACCTCTACTGACCCTTCCACGGACAAGAAACTCTAGACGAACAAGAAGCAGAGCGATCCTTGAAGTAACCCTTGTGAATCCCCTGACACGCTCCCCCTCACAATATCCTCTCTCTCTCCCTCTCTCTCTTTCTCTCCTCAAGGCCTTCTCAGGTCAAGGCAGCAGCAAAAAGGTTGTTCAAAACGTTGAACAAGAGCTCTTAAATAGAAGAGCTTCAAAGGAACTCATTAATTGCAAGTTGCCGACAATATCGTCCAGGCCGATATGGACATCGGCCTGGCAGATCAGTATAAAACTCAGAAGATCGGCCAGAGCATCGCCCTGAATGCAAACTAGATGATTTAAAATTGGCTTGATCGTCCAGGCCGATATCATGATTGTCCCGACCGATTAGTTCAAATCAGAGGAAATTCGTCCAGAGCATCGCCCTGAATTCGAGCTGGCCGATATTTATCGTCCTGAAGTAACTAAGGTTTTTTGAATAGATCGTCCTGGCCGATCCTGCGATCGTCCAAGACGATATGATCGTATCAATCATCCTTAATTACTCACTTGATTTCCTAATCAATTAAGGCATAATTTGTGATTATCGTCCAGGCCGATCAATGATCGTCCTGGCCGATTATTTAAAAATATAGTATACCTTAATTATCTATGGCGGCAACTTCTTTCTGTTTTGAGCTTATTATCCTGGCCGATATACGTATCGTCGAGGATGATCTGTTAATGACAGTTGCCTTAATTAATAATCCTTATTTAGACTTTCTATTTTAAGCCTGATCGTCTAGGACGATATAAATATCGTCCTGGCCGATATGAGTAAAAACAGAATTTCTAAGTCTCTCAAGTGTGTGTGTGTAGGTTTACTTAGCATCAGTCTCTTTGACCATTACAAATAGACTCAAGAAGAAAAAACAAAGTACAGACTGACTCAACCCTGGACCTATGCAATCTTGAACTGGCTTCGTTTGTTCGTCCGATCTTCGATTCCTGAAAAGTTAGAAGCAACATGCAGTCCAAGAGAATCAATAGTGTTTATCAATCATCAAAACATAAGTCATGAAAATAGATTTGTAACATATTCATCTGTAGTTAAGGCCTATAGAATCTTTAATAAATGAACCCTAATAGTAGAAGAGTCCACCCATATAGTATTTGATGAATCAGATAAGCCCTATGAATCTAAAATTGAAGAAGATGAAGTAGAGGTAATTTAAGGAGTAGAAACTGTGACCATGGGAGAAAGGGTAGAACCTCAGGAAGACTTTCCTAGAGAATGGAGATACTCTTTTAGTCATCCTAAAGAACTAATTTTAGGAGACCCGTTGGAAGGTGTGAGAATTAGGCATGGACTTAGAAAGGAGGTTAGTCATTCTGCATTCATCTCTATGATTGAACCCACGAGTATAAATCAAGCTTTATGTGATGAATTTTGGATCCTAGCAATGCAAGAAGAATTGAACCAATTCACCAGGAATGATGTTTGGGAAATAGTCAAGATACCTAAAGAATAGAGTGTAGTTGGAAAAAATGAGTCTTTAAAAATAAGGTGAATGACTTAGGAATCATAATAAGAAATAAAGTCAGACTAGTAGCTAAGAGGTATAACCAGATTGAAGGCATAGACTTTGAAGAAACTTTTGCCTCAGCAGCTAGACTAGAGCCGTAAGGGTGCTTTTAGCCTTTGCTTACTTCAAAAGTTTTAAACTATATCAAATGGATGTAAAGAGTGCTTTTTTAAACAGGGTAATCAAAGAGGATATTTATGTCGAGCAACCCCTCAGATTTGAAAGTTCACAATTTTCAAACTATGTATTCAAATTAAAAAAGGCACTATATGGGTTAAAACAAGCACCTAGAGCCTGATAAGAAAGTCCTAGGTCATTCTTACTGGATATAGGATTTATTAAGGGTATTGTGGATACCACACTCTTTTTATAAAAGGTTAAAGATGAAATTCTCATTATGTAGATTAATGTTGATGATATTCTGTTTGGATCTTCTTATAAAAATTTATGTGATGAATTCTAAAAAATAATGAGTAATGACTTCAAAATGAACATGATCGAAGAACTTAATTACTTTCTTGGCTTTAGTATAAAACAATTGGATAATGAAATAATTTTTAGCCAGAGAAAATACATAAAGGATATTCTGAAAAAAATGTGAAATGGATAGTGCTATGCCCATGAACACTCAAATGAGCTCTACGATTCAACTAGACAAAGACCCGAATGGAAAATCAGTAGATCAGAAAAAAAAAATAGAGGAATGATCGGATCTCTCCTCTACCTGACTGCTAGTGGATTGGACATAATGTTTAGTGTGTGCCTCTGTGGCCATTTTCAAGCTGATCCTATAGAGTCTCACTTAACTTCAGTCAAGAGAATCCTTAGATATCTACTAGGCACCCTAAACTTAAGAATTTGGTATCTTAGGCATAACACTTCTTTTGAAATCTTAGGATACTCAGATTTTAACTTTGTA
Organism: Dendrobium huoshanense; assembly: GCA_016618105.1. Taxonomy (NCBI): domain Eukaryota; kingdom Viridiplantae; phylum Streptophyta; class Magnoliopsida; order Asparagales; family Orchidaceae; genus Dendrobium; species Dendrobium huoshanense. The sequence goes on from CM028351.1 coordinate 29,603,059, forward strand.
GGATGTAGGGTAGATAGAAAAAGCACCTCTGGTACCTGCTAATTTATAGGTTAATCTTTAGTTTATTGGTCAAGTAGGAAGCAAAATTCGGTCGCCCTCTCCATGGCTGAGGCAGAATATATTGCATTGGAAGCTATGTTGCACAAGTAATATGGTTAAAATAATAACTTCTTGATCTTGAATTACTTGTAGGAACCATCTCAATCATGTGCGATAACACGAGTGTAATCTATATTTCTAAAAATTTAATTTAACACTCTAGAAAAAAATACACAGATATTAGACATCATTTCATAAGAGATCATGTAGCTAAAGGAGATATAGAATTATATCACATAGCTATAGGAGATCAATTGGCATACATTTTCATGAAACCACTAGCCTACGACACCTTTAGCACATTGAGGATAAGACTTGGTCTCATAGACATTAATGCATAATAAAAAAAACTAATAAAAAATTCAAAATGAATTTTTTTTTGTCTAATGTATTTTCTGGTCATCACACACTCACCACACAAATTCCAAAAAATTGACAACTTTTTTTTATCATACTGTACAATTCACGTTCGTATTGTACGATACATCAAAACTACACAGACCACAATCCAGCCTCAATTTCATCTCTACATATGGTACTATAAGAGTGACATCATACTGTACGATATACGTGGCAGTGTATTCAAACTATTTGGTATGATATAACTGCACATCATACTGTACGAAATCTCTTCTTCAATCTATACGAGCCACGTCACCAACGGACTGGGATGAATTAAAGCCATTTGGTATGATATTATTGCATGTTGTTATGTATGATTTCTCTAATTCGTACTGTACGATCCACATCATCAAAATGGATGAGGACGACTTAAAGTGGGTTGGTACGATATTATTGTAGTTCATATTATATGAACACTCGCTCGTGCTGTATGATGCTTTTTGTTAAAAGTCATACTGACGACCCTCAGGATGATCGAATTTCCTTCATATCATACTGGACGATACTGATCATACTGTAAGATTTGACCACTTTTTCCTAACCATTCGTTCAGATGACATTATTGCTTATAGTATTATATGGCCTTAGATTATACTATACAATATGTCAAAAACTCTATAAATTGGCTGAATCTAAAGCCCATTTCAGTCACTCTTTAGCCACCTCACTCACTCTCACCAACTTTCACTAAATAGTAAGCTTTAGCAAGTGCGATCATCTCATCCTTGGAAGCACATCTTCCTCTCACCGTCCCAACGACCATTTCATGACCACTAAAGATGAAGAAGCCTACCATAAATACAAGGCATGCAAAATTACACCATCTCGGATGCTAAATCAAGTTGCCTTAAATTTTGAGGTAATGAGCTTATTCACATCCACCACTCTACAATTCCTCTTTACCCTAGCCTTCCCATATAATTCTAAACTTTTATTTGAATTCCTAGCCAACCTAACCATGAATGTTGAAAACCCGACCTTCACCTCTTTTATCTACCGACAATGCATAAAATGCCCAATACATTGGGCTATCTACTGAAGGCCCTAGAGCTCATTTCTTTCTCACAAATGAATTCGACTGGAATATGCAAATCTAGTCTTTCAGAATGTCACTTTTTACCAACACCAGCCTCTTATTTAGTCACTAACCCAGAATCCCAGAAATATTCAATACGTCATTCGCACTTCAATCATACCCAAAGCTGTCAATCGAATATGCATGACCCCAATCTTATCCGTTGTTACTTACCTTATTATTTCAAACACCAAATTTGATGAGGCTGATTTAATCATTGATTATATCTTGAACATGACCATAGTCTGCCTCCCTACTGCCTGTAGAAAACAAAATCTAGCCCTTGGCTACCTCATTGGTTACATTCTTCAAAACAAATATCAATTAACCTATCCTGATGAACCCGATAATCTACCTGTTTTCTATATTGGTGCCTCCTTCCATATTTTGTTTCATCGGGGGTAAGAGGTGGATCAACCAGATTATGATGAAGAAGAAGGAGAAGTTGCTCTAGCAAGAGCTCCAGTTCCACCACGATGGCATGCACCACCCCGAGGACCTGCACTAACCTATCCTCACGATGACCTAGTCGAATGATTCGACCAACTATAAAGCCGCCTATATGATCACATCCAGGAATAGCATGAACAACACCATGACAACATGTAATGGTTTGGAGAATGATATTCCTCAATTGATCAAAAATTTGTGTCCATCCACCACTACTTCCAACCTCCTCCACCTCCACTTGATCAGGATCCTACTTTCTGACGTGTGTCTATTTTATGCTAGTTTTTTTTTCTTTGTGTTGTTTGTTCCTCCTCTTTTTGGTGATATCAAATAATGTCTGAATCCAAAGCCCATTTTCTTTATGTTACATTTTCTACTCTTTTAGTTTTATTTAATTAAAAAAAATTCTTTGCTAATTGCTTTAACAACAACATTATTTGACATCATTAAAAAGGGGGAAATTATTGCAGTCTATGACCCCTAGTTTGAGATTTTGATGATGACATATAATGTCATTTAAATTACTATTTATTGAATACTTTTGATTTCTGCTCTTGTCTATCAGTACTAATATTTCAGGGAGATCACAAGTTACTCAGAACAACAAGAAGACTCAAGACTGGGTAGAGTAGGAGTTGGAGTTCATAACATTATAATTTTTTATTTATTATTATTTTTCTTTTCTTGAGTCTGTCCATAAATTATATGTAAGACTGAGTAACCATGCACACACACAGGGGGAGAGGGTTTTAAAAATGAAGGAAATTTTTTCTCTTTTGATCGTATTGTACAAGTTTAAACCGTACTATACAATCTGATCTGGCTCAAACAGCTTTCTATAAATAAGTCATACTTTACGATATACATCATACTGTATGATGCATTTCTAATTTAAAACCCTAGCTGCCAGATTAATTTAAGTAAGTTCTTAATTCATAAATTTTGAACTGATCGTGCTGTACTATCAGTTCATACTATATAATATTTTTGAATATTTACTTAAATTAACCCCATGATTAGTGTGTAAATCAAGGATTAATTTTTTATTATTAATCATATTATATGACATCGTTCATACTGTACGATCAACTAAGGCTATTTTCAGTCATCCCAGACATCATACTGGATGATCCCTTGATTTTAAATTAATCATACTGTATGAAGTGGTTCGTACCATACGATGTATAGAGATGAGTTTTCATCGTCCTAGAAATCATCTTGTACGAACAGAAGGATTTTACATATCGTACTGTACGAGTTTATATCAAACTATATGATAGTATTCAAAAAGTTTGCCTATTTGTAAACCTTCGTATCAGGACGAAGGTTGTTTTGTAGTTTTCCCTAAACGTGAGAGACACTAGGAGGCTACCAAAATTTGGACAAAAAGTGCACAAAGACTTCAACACAACAAGGGACTTTGATTAGACAGTAGGGTGTTGCAAATCTATTTCATGACTTATGTTTTGATGATTGACAAACATTGTTGATTCTCTTGGACTTCCTGTTGCTTCTAACTTTTTAGGAATCGAAGATCAGACGAACAAACGAAGCCAATTCAAGATTGCGTAGGTTTAGGGTTGAGTTAGTCTGTACTTTATTTTTCTCTTCTTGAGTCTATTTGTAATTGTCAAAGAGAATGATGCTAAGTAACCCTACACACACACACACACACTTGAGAGACTTAGAATTTATATTTTTACTCATATCGGCCAGGACGATATTTACATCGTCTTGGACGATCAGGCTTAAAATAGAAGTCTAAATATGGATTCTATATTAAGGTAGCCGACATTAACATATCGGCCTGGACGATACGTGTATCAACCAGGATGATAAGCTCAAAATAAAAAGAAGTTGCCGCCATAGACAATTAAGGATACTCTATTTTTAAATAATCGGCCAGGACGATCATTGATTGGCCTGGACGATATTCATAAATTATGCCTTAATTGATCAAGAAATCAAGGGAGTAATTAAGAATGATTGATACGATCACATCGTCTTGGACGATCGCAGGATCGGCCAGGATGATATATTCAAAATCCTTAGTTACTATTGGACGATCGGGATCGGCCAGCTTGTAAACAGGGCGATGCTCAGGACGATTTTCCTCTGATTTGAACTGATCGGCCGGCACGATAGTGAGATCGGCCTAAATGATCAAGCTAATTTTCAATCGTCCAGATTTGCATTCAGGGCGATGCTCTGGCCGATCTTCTAAGTTTTGTACTGATCGGCCAGACCGATGTCCATATCGGCCTGGACGATAATATCGACAACTTGCAATTAATTAGCTCCTTTGAAGCTCTTCTATTTAAGAGCTCTTATTCAACGTTTTGAAAAAACCTTTGGCTGCTGCCTTGACCTAAGAAGGCCTTGAGGAGAGAAAGAGAGAGAGGGAGAGAGAGGATCTTATGAGGGGGAGCTTGTGAGGGGATTAACAAGGGTTGCTTCAAGGATCTCTCTGCTTCTTCTTCGTCTAGAGTTTCTCGTTCGTGGAAGGGTCGGTAGAGGTAAGGAGTAAGCATCTGGTTATTGGTTCTCTGCCAGCTTCAGGAGGAAGCAAAAGGAGATAGGTTCTCTGCCTTGTCGGGGTGACAAAAAAGAGGTTCTTGTGAGGGCTTCTCCGCCTAGCCGTGGGGGCTAAAGGAGAGTCACGTTTTGTAGTGCAATACTTAGAGGGTGCCTCCAAGGAGTGGACGTATGTCAAGTTGACCGAACCACTATAAATCTCTGTATTCTTGTTTTCTTTCTTCCGCACTTTTATTTCCGCATTATTTTTCTCGTGGCGTGATTTTGGTTTATGTGTTTTGTTCTTTGTGATAAGAAATTTTTTAAAATACTAATTCACCCCCCCCTTCTTGATTAGCTTGGGACTAATTTCATAGGGCTTAACATCACTAACGAACTTTTAAGTGGTATCAGAGCGGGATTCGAAAATTTAAGTTTGAAAACTTTTTGAATTTGATCCATGGCTAACCTTGGGAATCATAACACTACGGAAGGGTATTCTATTACCCGACCTCCCCTGTTCAATAACCTACCTTTTGATTTTTAGAAAACCCGTATGTCAATATTTTTATAATTTACTGATTATCGCATGTGGATGCTTATTCAAGAAGGTTATTCTCCATCTTCTCGTAAAATTAATGGTATTAAAGCTGAAGTTGCTTTTGCCGAATGGACTTTTGATGAACGAGATTTAGCTCAATTGAATGCAAAATGTTTGAATTTCTTTTTTGTGCTTTAAAATCTGAGGATTACATGCGTGTCTCTACTTGCAAAACTGGTGAAGAAATTTGGGATAAGTTGTGTATCACCTATGAAGGAACTAATGAAGTTAAACAATCCCGTTTGAATTTTCTCTTGCATGACTATGAACTTTTTCGTATGAAACCTCATGAATCGATTTTTGACATATATACTAGATTTACTCAGATAGTTACTTCACTATATGCATTAGAAAAAGAACTTTCAAACTTTGAAAAAGTAAATAAGATTTTGAGATGCTTTCCTTCGTCATATGATGCTAAAATCATTGCAATCACTGAATCTAAGGATTTGACTACTTATTCAATTGATAACTTACTTGGCTCACTCGTTGCTTATGAGGATGGGGTGAATCAAAGAAATCTTGATGCAGTTGAGAAGAAGAAGGAGAAAATAGTTGCACTAAAGAAGCACAAATCAGATTCTGAATCTTCCGGGTCTGAAAGCGATGAAGTTGCCTTCATCACAAGGTAATTCAAAAGCTTTCTAAGGAAGAAATAAAAGCATCATCAAAATTGGAGAAAAGATAAAGATCATAAACATGTTAAAGGATCTTCTGATGTGGTTTTTTATGAATGCAGGAAACCAGGACATGTGAGAACTGATTGCCCAACACTTCAAGATAACTCAAGTAAAGAAAAGGAAAAAGGTGAGGAGAAACCTAAGTCGAGGAAGGACAAGAAGAGAGTCCAAAAGGCATTCTGGACAGAATCTGGTACTGACTCCTCTGAGACTAAACCAGATGAAGAGACTACAAACCTGTGCTTAATGGGGAAAGATTATCTTGAGCAAAGTGATGAGGAAGAGGTATGTAAACCAACCTATGATGAATTATTTGAGATTTGTGAGAAAATACATGCATCATACAAAAAACTTAAGAAAACTCATGCAAGCCTAAAATTAGAACTTTCTAATTTACAAAAAGAGCATGAAGTTTTTCTCAAAGATCATGCAATGATTGATTCAAATCACATGGCTCTTCTTGATGAATTTGATGAGTTAAGCAAAAAGCATTTAAAATTAATTGATGAACATAATGCATTAAAAGTTTCACACACCTCACTTAATTATGATCTTAAGAAATCTAAAGAGATTGAGAAAAAATTGAGGATTGATAATGATGCATTAAAAAGAACTAACTTGAGGATTCAAAATGATTTGGAAACTTGTAAGAAAAATCGGATGACATCTACTTTTGATTATAAGCCAAAACCTAGGAAGAGGCATTATAACTCAAATCATTTAAGAAATCCTTTTCCTGGAGTTAGATGTTTTTCTTGTGGCATGCTAGGACACATCTCACACACTTGCACCGTAGTACACATTGGGTGTGGTGACCTAAGGTGCATGATTCACAACACACCATACCTTCATTGCATTCTACTTTTTCTAAGAAGGGGCCCAAACCTGTTTGGGTTCCTAAATCTGAATGTTGTTGAGTTTTGCAGGTGTGCTCTCACCAAAGACCTTGTGGGAGCATAGGATAACTGGACATATAAAGGCTCGCAGCTCATAAATGCTTAAACCTGCTGCTTCAATAATTTCTTGAAATGTGTTTATGTTTAAGTGTATTTTATTTCTGCTTTGTTGTTGTTTTAGATTGTTTTGTTTTCTTTTTGCTTTTATATTTGGTTTTCCATATGTTGAATCTTTTCAAGATTTTAAATTTTGGAGTTTTAAAGATAGTGTTTAGCTTTTCTAAATCGGTTAAAGGGAGAAACACCGTTAATGATTTCCCTCCTTCTGTCCTTGTTTTGTGGTATAATTTTCTTCTCTAAACAAAAGTCTAACTCATTTTAACCAATGGTTTTTGAAATTAAGATCCTGTTTCTTGCTACAATACTTTATCTTATGCATAATAACCAAAGTTCTTATATATCTTTCAAGTTATTTAAAATCTTGCCTTTGCATTTATCACATGATTTTGATTTTTTTTTGTGGATTGTTCTTCCCTATGTTAGAGAGAGAGCTCCTATTCTCTAATATTTGGAGGATATACTCACAACTAAGTTTTTTTTAAGGGTTTATTAAAGAGCTTTTAGCTTGCAAGAATTAAAAAGGAAAGAGGCCAATGATGCCAAATTAAAATATATATATATACACAAAAGTGTATCAAAGAATCAAAAGATGCTCAAAGAGCTAATCAAAGTGACAAGAGGCATAAAATGAGCCCACTAAATGCAAGCTATCCTGTCTTTTCTAAACTTTTAAAACTTAGAAAACTCATTTGGTGTTTGATGATTTCAAAGGCTTGATTTCAAATTCCTTGATTGAGACAAATTACTTTATTTTATTATTTATGAGATTTTTTCTTTTTAAACAGGTTTTGATTGGATCTTCTTTTTGCCCAATTAGGTTTATTCTAAGTTAAACTTTTTTGTTTTTTAAAAGAAAATTTGTACCATAAGGAACGTCTGATCTAGGGTTAACAGAATTGGATATTTTACATTTGTCTGATTAGGATTTGCTAATCTCTTTGATCTTGTGGAACTCTAAAATTTAATTATTTGAGAACTTCTCATATGAAGCGTTGATAAAAAAAAATTAATTAAAATTCAAAAATATTTTTTTTATTTTAATTATTTTTAGCTTTCTGTTATTGTGTTTTTGTTTGCTTTTATTTTGTTTTATTTTTGAGGGCCTTGATCATCACCATCTTTTTCTTGATTTCAAATTCTAGTCACATCGTCCTGGCCGATACCTGTATCGTCCTGGACGATTAGACAAAATCTCTTCAAATTCCATCTGCTGACCTTTTCTGTGCTTGCTGTAACTCATCGTCCTGGATGATACTATATCGTCCTGGATGATCTGATCGAACTCTATTGCAATCATGATGATAGTCCTGGCCGATAGAATATTTTGTCTGGCCGATGCATTTTATGTGCATCGTCCTGGCCGATACACTGGATCGTCCTGGACGATCCACGTGTCAGCATGTTTAAATCCTTAAACTTGGCTCCGGACGATCCATTATTGGACAATCGGCCTGGTCGATTCATAGTTTGTCCAGGACGATACACGTGACAGAGATTTAAAATGTTTTAACTTCGACTGGTACGATCAATTATTGTGCATCGTTCTAGACGATACACCTAATTGACCCGGACGATCTGCTTTTTCAATGGTCGTCCGGATTGCCTCCTGGGGACGATCGCCTGTGTCTAATCGTCCTGGCAGATCTCTGATCGGCCCGGCCGATCGGACTACCTTTTTGACCAATCGGCATGTACGCAATTATTGAGCCATATCGGCCTGGACGATTCTACGATCGGCCTGGCCGATATGGACATTTCTTTAAATTCTGGCCAATCCAGCCATTTTTTCACCTCATCCCTTCTCCTCTTTTGTCTCCTTGCTAATCCCTTTCTATGGCCAGTGGGAAACAAGTTCAACAGGCTTCTGGGAGTTCCTCGAGGGCCACTCTGGACCCTCGATTCAAGGAAGTAGAGGATCAGGCTGCCTACCGTCGCTACACAGAGTGTGGGATCACCCTTTCCTGAACAATCAATCCTTCACATCTCTCGTATCCGATAATGGATCTTTTTTCCCACACTTCTCTTTGTTTCATACTAACCCTCGCTGTCCCTTTTTCTTATGAACTCCTGCTAGAATTTTATGCAAATATTCGCATAAATCATACTTTCACAGCCCTGACCTCCTATGTGAATTGACGCACCGTCGAGATCACATATCAGGACTGTGCGGAGCTTTTACAGCTATCCACCACCGGGGATAAGCTGCACATAATCATTTTAGATACGGATTTTGATTGGTCCACGACAAACCACTTCCTTTGCCAAACCAACACACCCTTTCATGTTGGAGAGACTAGCTCTTTAGTCAAAAATGCTAGGACAATCCAACATGTCCTTTGCACCTCCATAATTCCAAAAGCCGGGGATCAAATCCACATCACTCCTCTACTTTCCTTGACCACCTTTTTCATTTTGGTCCAGAGAGAATTTAATGCCATTGATCTACTCTTTCGCTACATCGATCACCTAACAAGTATTCGCGATCCAGGCAATAGGAGGAAACCCAACCTTGCTTTAGGACTTCTCATAGCCTACATTCTTGAAACCAAATACAATCTCCAATACCCTGCTCCTCACGACCTTCAGCCTCCTTGCTACTCAAATAATTCTTTCACTATCCTTCATAGTATTCGTCTCCACCCAGGAGATGGGGAAGGTCGGAGGGCTGGAGAGGAGGAGGCTCCCGCTCCTGCTCCCGTTCTTGATCCTGTTCCTCTCCACCAGCACTCTCTGTTTGATCAGTTGATAGAGAGGTTTGATCGATGGGAGACCCGCTTTGATGCTTACGTTGCTGCACAGGAGCAGCAACATTCTGAGGACATTTCCAGCTACGAGCTGCACCGCACTGAGGATTTAGCCAGATTTGACAGCTTCATGACTCACCAGCAGCAGCAGCATGACCAGGACATCGCCTAGTTCAATGCTCAGTTTACCACGCTTGCCAGCTACTTTCAGCAGCCACCTCCACCACCTCCATCTGATGATCAGGATCCCTCATTTTTCTAGTATGTGTTTTCTATTTTCTATTTTCTATAGTTTGTCTTATGGTTGTTTTAGTTTTTGTGTACTTTTTCTTTTGTGTGTCTAGGACCCTCTTTTTGTGATGACAAAAGGGGGAGTAGGATGTGGTAGGAAAAGGATATGTGCTTATAACTTTGAATTTCTAGTGAATTTGTTTTTTTTTCTCTGAGTTTTTCCTACTTGTGTTTGCCATCATCCAAAAGGGAGAGATTATTGCAAATCTATTTTCATGACTTATGTTTTGATGATTGACAAACACTGTTGATTCTCTTGGACTTCCTGTTGCTTCTAACTTTTCAGGAATCGAAGATCGGACGAACAAATGAAGCCAATTCAAGATTGCGTAGGTTTAGGGTTGAGTTAGTCTATACTTTGTTTTTCTCTTCCTGAGTCTATTTGTAATTGTCAAAGAGACTGATGCTAAGTAAACCTACACACACACACACACACTTGAGAGACTTAGAATTTCTATTTTTACTCATATCGGTCAGGACGATATTTACATCGTCCTAGACGATCAGGCTTAAAACAGAAAGTCTAAATATGGATTCATAATTAAGGTAGCCAACATTAACATATCGGCCTGGATGATACGTGTATCGGCTAGGACGATAAGCTCAAAATAGAAAGAAGTTACCGCCATAGACAATTAAGGTATGCTGTATTTTTAAATAATCGGCCAGGACGATCATTGATCGGCCTGGACGATATTCACAAATTATACCTTAATTGATCAGGAAATCAAGGGAGTAATTAAGGATGATTGATACAATCACATCGTCCTGGACGATCGCAGGATCGGCCAGGACGATATATTCAAAATCCGTAGTTACTCCTTGACGATCGGGATCAGCCAGCTTGTAAATAGGGCGATGCTCAGGACGATTTTCCTCTGATTTGAACTGATCGGCCAGGATGATAGTGAGATCGGCCTAGACGATCAAGCCAATTTTTAATCATCCAGTTTTGCATTCAGGGCGATGCTCTGGCCGATCTTCTGAGTTTTGTACTGATCGGCCAGGCCGATGTCCATATCGGCCTGGACGATAATGTCGGCAACTTGCAATTAATGAGCTCCTTTGAAGCACTTCTATTTAAGAGCTCTTGTTCATCGTTTTGAAAAAAACCTTTGGCTGTTGCCTTGACCTAAGAAGGCCTTGAGAAGAGAAAGAGAGAGAGAGAGAGAGAGAGAGAGAGAGAGAGAGAGAGAGAGAGAGAGAGAGAGAGAGAGAGAGAGAGAGAGAGAGAGAGGATCTTGTGAGGGGGAGCTTGTGAGGGGATTCACAAGGGTTGCTTCAAGGATCGCTCTGCTTCTTCTTCATCTAGAGTTTCTCATCCGTGGAAGGGTCGGTAGAGGTAAGGAGTAAGCATCTAGTTGTTGGTTCTCTGCCAGCTTCAGGAGGAAGCAAAAGGAGATAGGTTTTCTATCTTGCTTGGGTGGCAAAAAGGAGGTTCTTGTGAGGGCTTCTCCGCCTAGCCGTGGGGGCTAAAGGAGAGTCATATTTTGTAGTGCAATACTTGGAGGGTGCCTCGAAGCAGAGGACATAGGTCAAGTTGACCGAACCACTATAAATCTCTATGTTCTTGTTTTCTTGCTTCCGCACTTTTATTTCCGCATCATTTTTCTCGTGGCGTGATTTTGGTTTATGTGTTTTTGTTCTTTGTAAAAAGAAATTTTTTAAAATACCAATTCACCCCCCTCTTGGTTAGCTTGGGACTAATTTTATAGGGCTTAACATCCCTAACGAACTTTCATAGGAAACTTATTAGAAGTCAAATAACTAACCACAAAATTTGAACTTAAATGAAAAGAATTCAAATCTAATTGAACAATGTGTAATGGGTATGAGCTCGAGCTTAATTAAGTGACAATGAAATATACTTAATTTGAATTGAACAACCCATAATGACTTGATTAGAATAATGACATCAAAGCTCCAATGAAATGATAATGAGTCATAACTTTAATTTAAATGATAAGTACTAGTTCAATTCTTAAACAAAAAAGCAAGGACTCATACATAAATTCATTTCAAACTTAGACATGGAATTTGTTTGATAAATAAAGAGTAACATGTAATGATCACCACAATTAGAATGAAGAGATAGATGAATTTGATACCAAGCTCATCATAGAAAATATTGTTTGACTATAGAAACATGATATGGGAGATCTTTGGACCCTGATAGGTCAATTGCAATGTTGGAGATGACACATCTCTAAATAACAATCAGGAAAGACAACTATGCTAGTTGAAGCACAAAATATACAACTGGTGGCAACAAAAAATATACAAACAAGAAATGCATGGAGAATATTGATGGTGAATATAGCCCGACTAGTAGTCAAATGACAAATCTTGGAGGAGCATATGGACTTGCATAGAAGTTATGATAGGAGATATGTTGCAGATATGATAAATCCCCAATGCACATGGATATTCATGCAAAGTGCCAATTTTTGACAAGATACAAATTCAAAAATCTCCTTAAGATCGACAAATGCTAGGAGATATGAAAATGAATGTATATAAGGTTTGTGGTGGATAATCAACTTGCAACATTGTGCTTAAGTCATTTCTAAATAAAAGTCAATAAGAATTGTGAGGCAAGTGACGATCAATATACAAGTGAATACTTTTGTCTTCTACAACACAGGGATGATGCACAGTGAATATGACAAGACCCTACAATCTTATGCAAGCAAGAATGTTCACTAAATATATGAATACACTATAAACAAATTGTATAACTATATGAATTCACTAAATAGATGAATACCTATAAACAATTGTATAAGTATCAAGAAAATATTATCACATACATAGTAGTTTTTACCTACAACTTGTAAAGGTTGCGACATGTCCAGAAGTGAAGCAAAAGATTAATAAAGAAGATAATATATTTTCCACTAATGCCGCTTTACTAAAAAATCAACACACTAATGTTCAAGCAAATGCATCAACTTACCAACCATTGATACTGAAAGATTATGATAAGTATAGGCTTCTTTAAGTTGTTGTATAGGACCCATTATACATCTAGTGTATCATACATGATTATACCAAATGCAAATGCCTATGAGCTACTGCAAACCTATACAAAAATATAGCAGATATAAACTCCTACATGTCTCCAAAGAAGACCCATTAAATTTTCAAAAATACCATTGCACATGCACTATAGTATATATGCACATAAGTACACAAAGAGACAAGTGCAATCATATATTTGCATGGGCCCTGACGAGTGTGTTGTAGGAACACACATGACATTTATGGATGTTATGTGGGTCAAAAAATTTGAACCCAATCCTCCTAAATATATAAATAGGAGTAGACAAGGTTTAGCAAATAATTATAAAATACTCCAAAACACCCTTATGGGCCCTAGCGAGCATGTTACAGGTACACACATGAAATCTAAGGATGCTGTACAGGTCAATAAATGAATGTAATTTGAGTCTGATACTTTTATATGGATAGGTAGGAGTTGACATAGCTTGAATTATCAAAGAGATATACAAACAAGGTGTTGATTGGAGTATCTACTTTATATGTTCATATAAAGCCTTCAAGGAATATGAACATAGAAATTCATTAATAAAATATAGAACCTATAAAACCCTATCCTCTGTTGTCAAGTTAACAAAGTCAACAAGCTCTAACCCAAAAGTGATATGACCGCAAAGACCCCGATAAGGGCCATGTTGAACGTATATCTCAATAGGAGGGGAAAATTTTAAATATTTCAAATATCTCTTAAATGCCCATAAAAGCACAAAAATCCAAAATTCAAAAATATTAAAAATAAATAAATAAATAAATAAAATATTAAATCACTTAAAGCAAAATCCATTCACTCTTCACAATAGTTTGCTAAGGTGGATAAATTAAAAAATACTTCAGCTCATAACATGCAAATGGCTAGTCAAGAATATCACTAGGATTCATTCTCAAACAATCTTCTACCAGTAAGTATGTTATATGTGTCCTCTGACCGACAATTTTGCCACCAAATGGCACTGCAGGATAAATGTGTCCTCATAACTCGAGGCCCTCTATACTGTGTGGTTTTGCCACCAAATGGCACCACTAAATTAAGATTATGGCTAGAGTTAATATGTTCCTTAGTGGCATCAAATCCTTGAGATATTAATCAATATGATATAATCGACCGGGCACAAAGCCCTTTATTAGCCAAGGTGAATTTAAATTTGTACCCTTAGATAAATATCCACTCTAGGTCTATAAGATATCCTTAGACAAATCATCCTATGGCTACCAATAAGGATTCATTTATCAAGTTTGGTTGACTACCTCCTCTAACTAAGTAGACGAGGGACCTAGATGGCCCAAGATAACAAAACCATGGGATCTTGATCGAGTCCATCATTCCTTCCCCATAATCCACTTTATGTGTAAGATTGTGAAATTTTTAATTTTAAATGTCAAAACCCTAAATTCCAAACCGTTGAATATGCTAAGAAATTAGTGTGCAATGGTCACCCATATCCCATAAAATATGATCAAGTGTCATACCCGAAAGGGTATTCTATCCTGAAGTTCCATATCTTTAATGGAAATAATAACCCTAGGCAACACTTGGCATAATTCAAGGCCACCTACAAGAATACAGGGGGAAATTATGCCCTACTTTTCTAGTTATTCATTAGGAGTTTGATAGCAAATGCTTTTGAATGGTATGCTGAATTGCTAAATGTCTCTATGAAAATATTCGCATAATTGGAAGCTATATTTATAAAGAGGTTTTTCAGAGCGTCTGAGAAGATCACGATCACCGACCTTGCTTTAGATAAATGGAAGAAAGAGAAGTCGGTATCAAAATATGTAACTCGTTGGTGCAACTTAAGCATGAAATATGAGCAACAACTTAAAAAAGAACATGCCATGTAATTATCAATGGGAAATATTGATAATAAGATGGAACCATTATTGTGTATGACTACAATTAGTGCATTTCAGGATCTGCTGGATAGAGTGGCCAAGTTTGAGAAGTTAAACTAGTCAAGATCATAATGTTACTTTGATAAGCTCAAGAAGGCTAAAGCCTCAGATGCTAAGAAGGGTGAAACCAATTCTTCCTCCTCTTTCAGGCTGAGTAAGGGGAAATAGGTGGTTTATATTATAGACAAATGCATGCAACCAATGTAGCATGATGAAAAGATAAAATATGTCTACAACCCTAACCCTCAACCTAAGCTGATACTTAGGGGGAATGATAGGCCATGAACTTTCTAAAGTAGAGGGGAATGCCCAAGGCAAGCAGTGGGAAGTAGTGATAGAACGTTCCAATCCCTCAAAGACAAGATGAATAAGGAATATTTATTTAAAAGAGAGAGTGTCATCAAGTTATTATTTTTTTTAATAAAGGAGGAAAACTACATTAATACTAGTAAAAAGAAAACTATTACAAACTACTTAAGAAAAAATAAATCTATCATAGTCCTTCCTAATCAAGTCAACAAAGTTTGATGGAAGTTCCATGTCTATGAAAGTGTCCTAATAAAAATCACCTAACAAAGCTAGATGAGAGAAATAATCCGCTACCGTATTACAATCTCTAGGTACAAAATTAAAACAATGTTATTAAAAACTTCATGGAAGGAAAGGTCCATCCTTTGAGGAGTAATATTCTTCTCTGCTTTCTTTTTTGTAATTCTTTGGAGTTTATTCATGATATTTACATTGTCTCCTTTTATGGTTATTCATTTATTTGCAATCATCAACTCTTGAATGAAATTCCTCAATTGAACTATCGCCTTTAATTCAAGAAAAAGCCACATCCAAATGAATCAATGTTTTTCCATAAACACACATCATTCTTCCTTGATGATCTCTTATGACTCCCCCCAATCCTGCCAAATTAGATTGTAAGACCGTCACATCTACAATCAACTTAATCCAACCTTCGGGTGGGGGACATCAAGCTTTAGACAGCATTTGCTAATTGGCATCCCAGTTCTTTTCGATTAGGATTGAATGATGCAATTGTAAATCGATAAAATTTCTACTGTTACGAATGACGAAGACGGAGCTGTCTTGCCATGCTTTGCCAAATTTCAAAGTTTCCATTTGTGGTTAACAACCACTACATATAATTTAGCTAGACCACATTTCCTTCTTCCTCACTTTTGTAGTTCCTCTATACATTGAGACTTATTTTTAAAAATTGGAACATTAATTCCCCATTTTCTTAAAATCATTAATACTTCAAGTAATTTGGCACAACTAGTTTTAATATGTTTTATATCCTCCATAATTTTGCAACCTCGAGGACTATCATTTCTACAATGCAATTTCCTTTAATTTAGCCACACAATTTCACGCAATTTGGCAGCCTCTAGACTATTTTAGTTGCCAAGTTATTTAGATAGGCACTAAAAGTAGGTCTAGAACTATCATAGTGCAAAAGGCTGGAGGAGTTAAAAGAAATTGGTGACCCAAATTATTCCCCGTATCACTGAGTACTCAGCCATCCCATTGAAGTTTACTATATCTTTAAAAATTCGCTCAAAAGTAAGTACCATAAGGAAGAGCTCATATTATCTAAAAATGAAATGAATCAACTCAGGTAGTCATGACTTCTTTTATATCCCTGGTTGAAGAAAGATGAAAGGAAAATAAACAAATTCAAGAAAATAGTGGGAGACTGCGTTTTATAAGAAAATTGTGAAAATGCTGAAACAACTAGAAGGAGTTTCGGGTTCTAAATGAAAGTCTCCCATTGAGTTGGTGATAAATCCCAATGCTTTATCTACGATGCAAGCATCTACTTTTAAACAACTCCTTGACCAAGCTAGCACCTCAAAGTTGTTGCAGTCCATGACCCCTAGCCTGAGATTTTGAGGATGACAAATAATGTCGATTTGAATTACTTCATTATTCATTAAATATTTTGAATTTTATTCTTATCTGGGAATAATAATATTTTATGGAGATTGAATATTACTCAAGATAATAGGAAGACTCAAGACTGGGTAGAGTAGGATGTGAAGTCTGTGACTCTATAATTTTCATCTATCTTTTTGTTTTTGTTTTTCTTGAGTCTGGCCATAAAGTGTTTGTAAACTAAACAACCATGCACACACATAGGGGGAGAGCTTTCTTTTAAGTGAATTTTTTTTTAAAAAAATCTTTATAGATTGTATTGTATAGCTTTAAATCATACTACATGAACTACTATGGCATAACGACTATTTGTGAACTAATCATAATGTACGATGTATATCTAATTTGAAACCATAGCCACTAGATTAATTTAAGTTTTAAATCTTGAATTTTTAACTGATCGTACTGCATGATCAAATTGTACAGTATGAATATTTAAATACTTACTTAAATTACCCCTACGATTAGTCAATTAAATCAAAGATTAATTATTGATTGGTGATCATACTGTATGACATGTATGATACTGTATAATTAATCAAGACTATTTTTTATCGTCCTGAACATCATACCAAATGATCTCTTAATTTTTGGATAAATCATACTAGACGATGTAAACATCATACCGAATGCCATAAAGCTTTTAACAGATCATACTATCAAAGTAGATCATACTAGATGATAAACAAAGATGATTTTTAAACATCCCAACATTCATCATGTTTGAATAAAGGGAAAATAACATATTATACTAGACAATGTCGTATCATACTATACAATGTTGTTTAGAAAATATGCATGTTTATACTCCTTCGTACTAGGTTGAAGGCTGTTTTGAATTCATCATACTATATGATCTAGGATAAAAATATATGAATAAAAATGAATAAATTGCAAATTTAGGGTTCCTTGGAGCCCGATTTATATATGAAACTTCTATCTTTTGAAAAAAGAGATGAGAGAGGAATGTGACAAGAAGGGGACTTCTTGAGAGAGAGCTACTTAAGATTTTGGGTTTGTGAGAGGAAGGAGAAGGTGAGTTTATGAAGGAGAAGAAGTGTAAGGGAGATCACATGGTTGCTCCAAGCTTGCTACACTCTTGCTCCTCCTAGATCATGAGAAGATCTTGTCAGAAGCTTTCTAAAGGGGAGATCCTTCAAGGTCTGTGTCCTCTAAGGTACTCTTCCTTCTCAAGGAAGAAGAAAAATGAGAAGGTTCGGTGCCATCATCGAGAGAGTGACATTGCATTTGGTACTCTACCACATCAGGGAAGGGGAAAGTGAGAATTACTTTTGAGTAGTGAAATTATCATAGGGGAGGACTCTAGGTTGATGTAGGTCAAGTGACTGAACCACTATAAATCTTTTGGTATGATTTTTTCATTTTATGCACTTTACTTTTATTTTGCATCTTACATTTAATATATATGCTTGGTGAAGATTATATGCTAGATCATTATTTCATGATTTAAAATTTCACTACCTTGTTGTAATCATGTTTTAATTAGTCGCTTCTTTTTCAAGTTAAGTTTTCATTTAAAATTTAAAAACAAAAAATTAGAACTCATGCTTATGACTGTTACTTTATTACAAAAAATTCCTTCACCCCCCTCTTAGCTCACCTTGTACTATCAATTGATATCAGAGCAGAGTTTAAACAATAGTGTTTTAAAAAACCTTGAAAAATTGATCATGACACATTTTGGTAATGGTAATACTGCGGAGGATTATTCAATAACTCGTCCACCCCTATTTGACAACATTCCATTTGATTTTTAAAAGTTATAATTTCTTTATTTTATAGTCTATAGACTATCATGTGTGGATGTTGGTTCAAGAAGGTTACACTGCACTATTTAAACTTTTAAATGGCATGAAAACTCACGTACCTTTTAGTGAATGGAGCAATAAAGATAGGTATCTAGCACACTTAAATGCAAAGTGCTTAAATTATTTCTTTTGTGCATTAAAATCTGAAGACTACATGGGAGTGTCTACCTGTGCTATTGGTAAGGAGATCAGGGGTAGACTTTATATCACGTACGAAGGAACTAGTGACATTAAACATTCTAGATTAAACATTTTATTGCATGATTACAAACTCATTTGTATGAAACCTAGCGAAACTAGATCTAACATGTACACTAGGTTCACTCAGATAGTGATATCTTTGTATGCTCAAGGTAGAGAAATTTCTAATTCTGAAAAAGTTAATAAGGTTTTGAGATGCTTACCTAGTTCATATGATGCTAAAATTACTAAAATTATTGAATCAAAAGATTTAAACATTTATTCAATTGAGAATTTGCTTGGGTCACTCATTGCTTAAGAGCAAAGAGTGAGTCAAAGGCAAAATAATGTTGGAGAAAAGAAAAAGGAGCGGACAGTGGCTTTGAATGTGAATAACTCAGAAAATGAAAGTTCTATAGCAGAGGATGATGATGATATAACATTGATGACCAGATAGTTTAAGAATTTTCTGAAAAGAAAACAAAGGCTTCATCAAAGTAGCTGGAATAAAGGTAAAAGCTCAAGAACAACTAAAGTTTGATCTGACACAATTTGTTTTAAGTGTAGGAAACTAGGTCACCTCCAAGCTGATTGTCCCAACATTAAGATCAAGCTAAATAATGAAAAAGGTGAGAAGAAGGCGAAGTATAAGAAAGGGAAGATGAAGACACAAAAGGCATTCTAGGCCGACACTGCCTCAAAATCATTAGAAGAAGAAGCAGAGTAGGTAATAAATTTCTATCTAATGACTAATAATAATCTTGTTCAATAGAATCAAGACAAGGTATATACACTTTCATATTAAGATTTATTAATCATTTATGAGAAAACCAGTGACTCGTATAGAAAGTTAAAGAAAATGCATGCTAATCTTAATACTGAATTTAGTATATTATAAATTGAGCTTGCTAACTTAGTTAAAGAACATTTTGATTTGGATAGAGATCATATGTCCCTACTTGATGAATTTGATGCATTAAATAAGAAGCATATTGAATTATCTGATACAATATCCTTAAAAACAATGCATATTGAATTAGAAATTGAGTTTAAAAAATTAGAGGAACTTGCATGGAAAATAGATAGCAATGAAAATCAGCTAAAAGTGAATGTTGCAGCATATGAATATGAAAATAATGCATTAAAAGCAAAAATTATAACATTTAAAAAAGATAAGACATCATCCACACTAGCCCAACCAAGCAAACCCCCGGCATTGCATGTATCACACAACTTTAGGAAGAAGCATCACCACCCACATAGGTTAGTGAATCCATTTCTCGGTGTTAGGTGCTTTTATTGTGGCATGCTAGGTCACATAGCCCACACATGCATGATTCACCATAGGACACACCTATTACGGAGACCTAAAGTGCATTCGTTACATCATAGCATGCAAACATCTAATTCATGCAAACATAAGAAGGAACCCAAACTCAATTGGGTTCCCAAATCTAACCCTTGAATGAATTTATAGAGGTGCTCTCACAAAAGACCTAGTGAGAGCATACGATACTTGGATTGAGGATGCTCGAGACATATAACTGGAGAATTGAAGAAATTCATTATATTGGAGACCAGGACTGGAGACAAAGTGACATTAGGAGACAACACCACCAGGAAAGTGGTGGGCTCAGGTATTGTTAGAAATACTAAAAATTTCCTAATTAAAAATGTTTTATTAGTTGATGGTTTAAAGCATAATTTGTTAAGCATTAGTCAATTGTGTGATAAAGTTTTTGACATAAAATTTCTTTCTAACAAATATATTATTAGTTTAAATGATAAACTTATACTAGAACAAAAATGAATAAATAATGTTTACATATTAGATCTTGATTGCATTGAAAATTTAAATTCACTATGTTTAAAAATAATAATAGATGACTCGTGGCTATGGCATAGGATACTATGCCATGCTAGTATGAAAACACTTAGAAATATCACCTAGATAAACCTAGTTAGAGGCGTACATAAGTTAGACTTCACTAAGGATCATCTATGTAATGCCTGCCAACTAGAAAAACAAATAAAATCATAATTTCATTCAATCAAGGAAGTGATTACATCTAGGTCACTAGAAATCCTTCACATGGACCTATTTAGACCCGTTAGTATAGCTTGCCTAGGTGGGAATATTTATGGATTTATAATTGTATATGACTTCACTAGATTCACTTGGATAAGATTTCTAGCATATACGAATGATTCATTTGAGAAATTTAAGACTTTCTCCACTTGGATTCAATAAAAAGTAGGATGTAAAATCTCAAAAATTCATACTAATCATGATGGAGAGCTTCAAAATAAAATATTTGGATCATTCTGTCAAGAGATAGGAATAGAGTATAACTTCTTATCCCCTAGAACTCCTTAGTAAAATGGAATAGCATAAAGAAATAATAGAACTTTAGTAGAAGCGGCTAGGGCAATATTGGTTGAGTACAATCTTCCTAGATAGTTTTGAGTAGAAGCGGTAAACACGATGCATTATGTATTAAATAGGGTGAACATTAGGTCAAAGTTGAATAAAATATCTTATGAATTCCTTAAGGGTCAAACACCGAATCTTTCACACTTACATATCTTTGGTTGCAAATGTTTTATCTTAATAAATGGAAAACTTCCATTAGGAAAATTTGATCCCAAGGCCGACGAGAGTATCTTCTTAGATTATTCATATGTAGGTAAGGCCTATAAAATCTTCAATAAGAGAACCATAGTAGTAGAAGAGTCCACCCATATAGTGTTTGATGAATCGAATAAGTCCTCTAAACCTAAATTTGAAGAAGATTAAGTAGAGACAAGTCAGGGAGTAGAAACTATAACTATAGGAGAAAGGGGAAAACTTTAGAAAGATTTACCTAGAGAATGTAAATATTCTTCTAGTCATCCTAAACAATTGATCTTAGGAGACCCATCGAAAGGTTTGAGAACAAGGCACAAACTTATGAAGGAGGTTAGCAATTCTGCATTCGTCTCTATAATAGAACCCATAAGTGTAGATCAAGCTTTAGGAGATGAATTTTGGATCCTAGTAATGCTAAAAGAGTTAAACTAATTTATTAGGAATGATGTTTGGGAATTAGTCAAGAGACCTAAAGAGTAGAGTGTAGTTGGAACAAAATGGGTATTTAAAAAGAAAGTGAATGACTTAAGAACCATAGTAAGAAATAAGGACAAACTAGTAGCTAAGGGGTATAACGAGGTTAAAGGAATTAACTTTGAAGAAACCTTTAGGGTAGCTAGACTAGAAGTCATAAGGGTGATCAGATGGACGTAAAGAGTTCTTTTCTAAATGGGGTAATCAAAGAGGATATTTTTGTTGAGTAACCCCCTAGATTTGAAAGTTCACAATTTCCAAATCATGTATTCAAATTAAAAAAAAGTACTATATGTATTAAAGAAAGCACCTAGAGCATTGTATAAAAGGCTTAGGTCATTCTTACTAGATAGAGGTTTTGTTAAGGGTAGTGTGGACACCACTCTCTTTTTATAAAAGGTAAAAGATGAAATTCTCATTATTTAGATTTATGTAGATGACATTGTGTTTCGATCTTCAGATAAAATCTTATGTGATGAATTTTTAAAAATTATGAGTAGTGAGTTTGAAATGAGCATGATTGGAGAGCTTAACTATTTTTTTGGTTTTAGTGTAAAATAAATGGAAAATAGAACATTTCTTAGCCAAATGAAACACATTAAGGATATTATGAGAAAATATGAAATTGATAGTGTAAAGCCCATGAACACTCCAATGAGCTCTACAATTCAACTAGACAAAGACCCGAATGGAAAATAAGTAGACCAAAAAAATATAGAGGAATAATCAAATCTCTCCTCTACTTAACTTCTAATAGACTGAACATAATGTTTACTATGTGCCTCTGTGCCTAATTTCAAGCTTATCCTAAAGAGTCTCACTTAGCTGTGGTCAAGAAAATCCTTATATATCTACTAGGGACCATGAACTTAGGAATTTGGTATCCTAGGCACAACACTTCCTTTGAAATATTAGGGTACTCAGATTCTGATTTTGTAGGATGTATGGTAGATAGGAAAAGCACCTCTGACACTTGCCAATTCATAGGAAAATTTTTAGTTTCTTGGTCTAGTATGAAGAAAAATTTTGTAGCCCTTTCAATGGCCGAGACAGAATATATAGGAATAGAAAGTTGTGTTACACAAATACTATGGTTGAAACAATAACTTCTAGATCTTGGATTACCTGTAGGAACCTTCCTAATCATGCGTGACAACATGAGTGCAATCTGCATATCTAAAAATTCAATTTAACACTCTTGAACAAAACATATAGACATTAGATATTACTTCATAAGAGATCTTGTAGCTAAAGAAAATATAGAATTACAACATATAACTAATGGTAATCAATTGGCAGACATATTCATAAAACCACTAGCCTACGATACCTTTAGCACTTTGAGGATAAGACATGGTGTCATTGATATTCATGCGTGATCTAAAAAATAATAATAAAACTAATTAAAAAAAATGGTCTAAGGTGTTTCCTGATTGTCACACACTCCCCACATTGAACCGCAAAATTAATATTTTTCTTTTCTCATCATACTGTATGATCCACTTTTGTATTGTACGATATATCAAAACTGCACAAATCAAAACCTTTATTAAACCAATGGTCCAGATTTAGTTTCTTCTCTAACATACTATACGATCCTCATCGTACTGTATGATCCACATGGTTGTGTATTCAAATTGTTTTGTATGATATTATTGCTCTTCGTAATATATGATATTTCTTCTTCGTATTGTACAATCCACATGTGCAAATGGATTGGGACAAATTAAAGTCGGTCAGTATGATATAATTATGGTTCGTACTGTACAAACATCCGTTCATATTCATCCAAAGCTTTTCATTAAAGGTCGTACTGATGACCCCTTAGGATGAGCGTAATTCCTTCAGATCGTACTTTATGATATTGATCGTACTATATGATTTGACCACCTTTTCTCAACCATTCATCCAGATGATATAATTGCACATTGTACTGTATGATGCTATATCGTACTATACGATAGTCCAAAAATTCTATAAATTGGTAGGTACCCAAGTTCACTTCACTCATTCCTTACCCACTTCACTCACTACCTGATTGTTACTCAATGGCAAGCAAGCGCGGCCGACTTATCCTAGGAAGCTCTTCTTCCTCTTGTCATCATGATGACCGCTTTTTGTCTACCAAAGATGAAGAAGCATATTATAAGTTCAAGGCATGCAAGATTACCCCCTCTCGAATGCCAAATCAAGCCGCCTTAAACTTTGAGGTGATGAGCTTATTTGCCTCCACTACTCTCTAATTCCTACTCACTTTGGCATTCCCTTACAACTCTGAGCTACTCTTTGAATTTCTAGCAAATCTAACTTTAAATGTAGAAAACTTGACCCTCACTTCCTTTGTATGCCATAAAAAGGTTAAAATAACAAAAGCCAATCTTGCATAATACATCGCGCTTTCTACTGAAGGTCATAGATCCCACTCGTTGCTTACAAACAAATTTAACTAGAGTGCTATCAATCTAGTCCTTAGAAATGCTACTTTTCACCAACACCTATCACTTATCCAGTCTCTAACCCAAAATGCCCGCATCATTCAACCTGTTCTTCACACATCAATCATATCCAAATATGGCTATAGGATTCATATGACCCCAATCCTCTCTATTATAACCTACCTCATTATGCCAAACACTAAATTTTATGAAGCCGATCTAATTCTTGACTATATTCGAAATATGAACCTAGTTTGCCTTCCTACCACCCGTAGAAAACTCAACTTAGCCCTTGAACACCTCATATGTTACCATATTCACCACAAATTCCAGTTAACCTATCCCGGTGAACCCGATAATCTACCTATATTTTATATCCTTTCATATTTTGTTTCATCAAGGGCAAGTGCATGACGAGCCAGATTTTGATGAAGAAGGAGAGGCTGCTCCAATAGGAGAACATGCTCAACCAAGATGACATGCACTATAATGAGGACCTGCACTATCTTATCCTCATAATGATCTAATCGAACATTTCAACCAACTCAAAACCTGACTTGATGCTCACATTCAAGAACAAAACCAATAATGAGGAGGATATGCGTTGGTTTGGGGAAAGATTTTCTTTTTTTGATCAACAGTTCACATCCATCCACCTATACTTCCAGCCACCTCCACAACTACCTGATTAGGATCCTGATTTTTAACTTATCACTATCTTATGTTTTTCTTTATTTTGTTTATTACTCCTCTTTTTGGTGATGTAAAAAGAGGGAGAAGTTTGTTATAGTTTGTTGTAGTCTTCTTGATTTAGATGTCTTGTTTACATTTTATTTTACTTAGGAAATACATGTTTATTTATCTGTTTGTGATTTTATTCATGCTAATTTGTTTATCGACAACATTATTTGATATCATAAAAAAGGAA
Source organism: Dendrobium huoshanense (assembly GCA_016618105.1). Taxonomy (NCBI): domain Eukaryota; kingdom Viridiplantae; phylum Streptophyta; class Magnoliopsida; order Asparagales; family Orchidaceae; genus Dendrobium; species Dendrobium huoshanense. Next base: position 29,628,303 of record CM028351.1, read on the forward strand.
GATATTGTTGCAGTCCATGATCCCTAGCCTCAGATTTTGATGATGATAATTAATGTCGATTTAAATTACTTCATTATTCATTGAATATTTTGAATTTTGCTTTTGTCTCTGAGTTCTAATATTTTAGGGAGATCACATATTACTCAAGATAATAAAGAAGGCTCAAGATTGGGTAGAGAAGGATGTGAAGTTTGTAATGCTATAATTTTCATTTATCTTTTCATTTTGTTTTTCTTGTTTCTGGCTATAAAGTGTATGAAAATTGAGCAACCATGCACATATACAGGAGGAGAGCTTTCTTTTAACTAAAGTTTTTTTCTAAAACTCTTTGTAGATCGTATTGTACGACTTTAAATTGTATTGTATGAACTACTGTGGCTCAACGACTATCTGTGAACTAATTGTACTATATGATCATGATATTCTGTATAATATATTTCTAATTTGAAACCCTAGCCATCAAATTAAATTAAGTTTTTAATTCCTGAATTTTGAATTGATCTTACTGTATGATCAAATCGTACAGTATGAATATTTGAATACTTACTCAAAATAACCCCGTGATTAGTTAATAAAATCAAGGATTAATTACTGATTGGTGATCGTACTATATGACATGGATCATACTATATGATCAACCAAATCTATTTTTGATCGTCACGAACATTATACCGGATGATCTCTTAACTTTTGAACTAATCATACTGGACAATGTGATCATCATACCAGATGACCTTAAGCTTTTAACATATCATACTGTATGAAGTAGATCATACTAGATGATAAATAGAGATGAGTTTTGGTCATCCCAGCGTTCGTCTTATATGAACAGAAGGAAAATAACATATCGTACTAGACGATGTTATTCAAAAAAAATTGCATGTTCATACTCTTTCATACTAGGATGAAGGCTATTTTGAACTAATCATACTGTATGATCTTGGATCGTACCATATGAATAAAAATGGCTAAATTAAAAATTTAGGGTTTCTTGGAGCCTGATTTATATATGAAACTTCTATCTTTTTAAATAAGAGACGAGAAAGAAACGTGACAAGAAGGGGGCTTCTTGAGAGAGAGCTACTTGAGAAGATTTTAGGTTTATGAGAGGAAGGATAAGGTGAGAAGTGTGAGGGTGATCACACAGTTGCTCCAAGCCTGTTAGACTCTTTCTCCTCCTGTGGCCCGAGAAGATCTTGTGGTAAGTTTTCTAAGGGGGAGATGCTTCAAGATTTGTGTCCTATAAGGTACTCTACATTCTCAAGGAGGGAGAAAAATGAGAAGGTTCATTGCCATCACCGGGAGGGTGATATAGAATTTGGAACTCCACTACACTGGGGAAGGTGAAAGTGAGGGTTTGTAAAGGCTTCTTCGCATTGTTGTGGTGGAAAAAGGAGAAGTACTTTTGAGTAGTTAAATTACTGAAGTGGAGGACTCCGGGGAGTGGACATAGGTCAAGTGGCCGAACTACTATAAATCTTCTAGTGTGATTTTTTTGTTTACTGTACTTTACTTTTATTTTGCATCTTATATTTGCTATAATTGTTTGGTGAAGATTATATTTTAGATCCTTATTTTTGTGATTTAAAATTTTGCTACCTATTGTTGTAATCATGTTCTAATTAGTAGCTTATGCATCAAGTTAACTTTTCATTTAAAATTTTAAAATAAATAAATTAGAACTTCTACTTAGGATTGCTATTTTATTACAAAAATTTTCCAATTCACCCCCTCTTGGCGCACCTCATTATGTCGAAAGTCTAAGAGGGTAAAATCTTCCAAGAAGAAGACCAAATTGAAGAAGTCCAAGGAGAAAAAGACAGTAACCCAAAGAGTTATCGATAGTTTAGGTGAATACTACTAGATAGCAAAATGCCCCATATGGTTTGCTAATTTTATGGCAAAGATCAAAGTTGAGGAGGCAAAAGAGGTTGACGTGGATCTAATCCCTATGGAAACTTGTTGGGTTATTTTAATAACATTGGTAGCTTAAACCAATAAGGAAAAAGAAGTCTCTTCTAAATCTTGTGTGAATGTATGATCAATAGATTACAATGTATAGGAGGATCTATATTTTCAATGAGAAGATGGATAAGATCCCAATATTTATTTGCAGAAGGAGCAGGAAAACTTGGGCATTAATTTTGAATCAATAGATGAATCTCCAGATATAATAATGGTCGACTATGAAGAAAATGCACCGTTAAATGAGTCTGACCTAGAAAAGAGTGCCCAAGTATAGTTGAGAAGTAGTAAGACACTACCATCTCCATGGAAGAAAGTGAAAGTTCGTTAGGGATGTTAAGCCCTATGAACTTAGTCCTAAGCTAACCAAGAGGGGGGGGGGGGGGTGAATTGGTATTTTAAAAATTTCTTTTCACAAAGAACAAAAATCACATAAACCAAAATCACACCACGAGAAAAATAAATGCGGAAATTAAAATGCGGAAGAAAGAAAACAAGAACACAGAGATTTATAGTGTTTCGGTCAACTTGACCTACGTCCACTCCTTGGAGGCACACTCCAAGTATTGTAATACAAAACGTGACTCTCATTTAGCCCCCACGGATAGGCGGAGAAGCCCTCACAAGAACCTCCTTTTCGCAACCCCGGAAAGGCAGAGAACCTATCTCCTTTTGCTTCCTCCTGAAGCTGGCAGAGAACCACAATAAGATGCTGACTCCTTACCTCTACCAACCCTTCCACGGATGAGAAACTCTAGACGAAGAAGAAGCAGAGCGATCCTTGAAGCAACCCTTGTGAATCCCCTCACAAGCTCCCCCTCACAAGATCCTCTCTCTCCCTCTCTCTCTTTCTCTCCTCAAGGCCTTCTCAGTCAAGGCAGCAGCCAAAGGTTGTTCAAAACGTTGAACAAGAGCTCTTAAATAGAAGAGCTTCAAAGGAGCTCATTAATTGCAAGTTGTCGACATTATCGTACAGGCCGATATGGACATCAGCCTGACCGATCAGTACAAATCTCAGAAGATTGGTCAGAGCATCGCCCAGAATGCAAACTGGATGATTTAAAATTGTCTTGATCGGCCAGGCCGATCTCACGATCATTCCGGCCGATCAGTTCAAATCAGAGGAAAATTGTCCAGAGCATCGCCCTGAATTCGAGCTAGCCAATATTTATCATCCTGAAGTAACCAAGGTTTTTGAATAGATCGTCCTGGCCGATACTGCGATCGTCCAGGACAATATGATCGTATCAATCATCCTTAATTACTCCATTGATTTCCGGATCAATTAAGGCATAATTTGAGAATATCGTCCAGGCCGATCAATGATCGTTCTGGCCGATAATTAAAAAATACAGCATACCTTAATTGTCTATGGAGGCAACTTCTTTCTATTTTGAGCTTATCGTCCTTGCCGATACACGTATCGTTCAAGCCGATCTGTTAATGACGGCTGACTTAATTAAGAATCTATATTTAGATTTTTTATTTTAAGCCTGATCATCCAGGACGATGTAAATATCATCCTGGCCAATCTGAGTAAAAATAGAAATTTTAATTCTCTCAAGTGTGTGTGTAAGGTTACTTAGCATCAGTCTCTTTAACAATTACAAATAGACTCAAGAAGAGAAAAAGAAAGTACAGACTGACTCAACCCTAGACCTACGCAATCTTGAACTGGCTTCGTCTGTTCATCTAATCTTTAATTCCTGAAAAGTTAGAAGCAACAAGCAGTCCAAGAGAATCAACAGTGTTTGTCAATCATCAAAACATAAGTCATGAAAATATATTTGCAACAATCTCCCCCTTTTTGATGATGGCAAACAACAAGTAGGAAAAACTCAGAGAAAAAATAAATTCACTAGAAATTCAAAGTTACAAGCACATACTCTTTTCCTACCACATCCTACTCCCCCTTTTGTCATCACAAAAAGAGGGTCCTAGACACACAAAAGAAAAAGTAAACATAAACTAAAACAAACCACAAGACAAACTACAAAAAACAGAAAACAGAAAACACAGACTAAAAAAATGAGGGATCCTGATCATCAGATGAAGGTGGTGGAGGTGGCTGCTGAAAGTAGCTGGCAAGCGTGGTAAACTGAGCATTGAACCAGGCAATGTCTTGGTCATGCTGTTGCTGCTGGTGAGTCATGTAGCTGTCAAATCTGGCTAAATCCTCAGTGCGGTGCTGCTCGTAGCGGGCAATGTCCTCAGAATGTTGCTGCTCCTATGCAGCAACATAAGCGTCAAAGCTGGTCTCCCATCGATCAAACCTCTCAATCAACTGATCAAATAGAGAGTGCTAGTGGAGAGGAACAGGAGCCTCCACCTCCTCAGCCCCCTGAGGTTCCTCATCCCTAGGGTGGAGACGAGTACTGTGAAGGGTACTGAAGGAACTGTTTGAGTAGAAGGGAGTTGGGAGGTTAGGAGGAATAGGATACTGAAGTTGGTATTTTGTTTCCAGGACATAGACTATGATGTGTCCTAAGGCTAGATTGGGTTTCCTCTTATGACCCAGATCGCGGATTGTGGTTAAGTGATCAATGTATCGAAAAATTAAGTCCGCAGTATTAAATTCTCTACGAGCCATGATGTAGAAAGTGTTGAGTCTACTAATTAGGTTGTTAAGCCTAAGTAAATGTCCCAAGGCTACCAAGAGGGGGGTGAATTGGTAGTTTTAAAAAAAATTTAAAACCCTCTTAAAATTAAAGTTGAACCGAAATGAAATTTTCTTTTAAAGTTTGTAGAAAAATATTTTTCAACCACAGAGTTGTTACAACAGAAATTTAAAATGCGGAAACGTAAAAGCAATAAAGTAAATGACACCAGATTTATAGTGGTTCGGTCTATAACCAGACCTACATCCACTCCTCAGAGGCACCCTCTGAGTATTGCACTAATACCACAAAGTGACTCTCCTTTAGCACCCACAGCAAGGCGGAGAAGCCTGTACAAAACCCTCTTTTCACCACTCCCCGGTGCGGCAGAGAACCGTCGTCCTTTTACACAATCCACAGTGCTGGCAGAGAACCGTCGTCCTTTCACACTCTCCTAGTGTGGGCAGAGAACCCTACGGCTGTTCACACTCTCCAAGTGTCGGCAGAGAACCTTCTTCCTTTTACACTCTCCTAGTGTAGGCAGAGAACCCACGGCTGTTCACACTCTCCAAGTGTCGGCAGAGAACTGGACCTTCTTGAATTATCTTCTCACAAGAACCTAAAAGGAAGAAAGAAAAGAGTGAAGAAATCCAATTTCACAAGTAGAGATTCTTACCTTAGCAATCCAAGTGAAGCCTTCTTGCTCCAATGGTAGGAATCCTCCTTTGAATGCTCTCTTCCACTCTCCCCTTGACTATTCTCTCAATAGGCACGAAGATCAAATGACAAAAAGATTGGGTGGCAGTCTAATTTGAAGTATATATACAAAAGACAAGAAAAACCACCCAAAAACTGCAAGTTTTCAATTCTGTACGCAGTGGATCGTCCCGTACGATCCTGGATCGTCCTGGACGATTTTACTTAAACGATCTGAAACGACCCAATTTGTATATGTGTACAAAATGACTTCGTACAGCTGATCGTCCTGTACGAACTAGGTTCGTCCCGTACGAACGGTTATTACAAGGTCGGTTCTAGAAACTGCTGAAAACTGTCCTAAGTCGGTTTATCGTTTGGACGAAAATATGTTCGTCTGGACGAAAATTTTCCAGAGAGCCGATCGTCCTGGACGATAATTTATTTCGTCTGGACGAAAATTTTCCAGAGCGCCCATCGCCGGGGACGATAATTTGGTTTCGTCTGGACGAAAATTTTCCAGAGAGCTGTTCGTCCGGTACGATATTTATTTTCGTCTGGACGAAAATTTTCCAGAGCGCCCATCGCCGGGGACGATATAAAAATTCGTCCTGGATGAATAGGACTTAGAAAAATTTTTCGAAGCAAGTTCCTATTCGTTCCAACTGCTCTATAGGAGATAACTGACAGATCGTCCAGTACGATATATATCGTCCTGTACGATCAGTATAGAATTTCAAGATCTCCTTAGTTTGTGTGTGTGAGATTTTATTCACTCAATTACAATCACTCCCTTTCAAAATTAATTCAAAGAAAAGACACTTCAAATAAACAAAATTTCTCATGTTGAATTTGATTTTAAATTTTCGTAGTCTGGAGTCTGATTTTCCTGAAATGTTAGTACACACAAGAGCAAGTGCAAATCTTCTGAAATTGTTAGGAGATAACTATTCATTTGAACAATAATGTTTGGAATCATCAAAACTACATAAGTTGCACAAATATAAATAATTCAAATAGCAACTACTCAAACAATCTCCCCCTTTTTGATGATGGCAAAACAATTATTATTAGTATGGTTTCAAGTTAAGACAAAATCTCTTATCTCCTAAACTCCCCCTGAATTTATGAGTACATTAAAATAAGGAGGCATTAAAGAACAAAAATTTTTGTTTTTCAAAAATTTTAACAGAAAACACAAATCACAAACAAAACAAAAACACAAACATAATAAAACACAAATCACAAACAAAACAAAAACACAAACATAATAATTTCTCCCCCTTTTTGACAGCAACAAAAAGTGAAGAAGAAAAAGACAAGAAATGTAAATAATAATATGAAATTCATTGTTAAAATTTAATCTAAATTGTGATTTGACATAGAGTATGCAATTTTAAACTAAAAATATTAGGTCAATCATAGAAATTCATAAATTTATGAAATGATATAACATTGTAAGTAAGAAGAATTTATCAAAGACATGATTTAATTTAGACATTTTGATTATTGAAAATCATTACAAGTGAGATGTAAAAAAAAATTCTATATTTCAAAGTTCAATAGGATATAAATGAACATTAGATCAACTTGAATTAAGAGATTAAACGAATTTGGAAAGAAGAGAATTACCACATGTGGTGCTTTGCACATCTTTTCAAAGTTTTGGGGCACATTTTTGTGCATTTGTCTTTGGTTGGGCTTATTTTGTGCCTCTTTTTAACTTTACACAATTTTTGCGAATCCCTTTTGATTTTTGTACATTTGTACAATTTTCAAGAGTAATTTGACCAATTCTTTCCAAAATCTATAATCTAACATTTCAAATATTTCTAGGTGCATAAACATCATTTGAGCATAGAAATACAAAATAAGATAACATCAAAATTGCAATAACAATATTAAATTTTATGTAGTCTAAATGAATAGACATGAACTTAAAAATTCTAACTACAACAAGTTATAAACAAATTATAAATTTAGAAAGTCTAGATTTTCTAATATAGATAATCTCATATTACAATCAAATTTGAGCACAATGTAGATTAAAAATAATATTAATGAAATTCATAAAGATTAGCCACATTTCAAAATAAATCTAAGACAAACAAACTTTCATTGATTAATAAGAAAATTACATAAAAACATTGAACTTAAACAAAAAACATAACAACAAAACAAAAAAAAATACACCAGACACACATAAAAAAAAACTTCTACTGTTCTGGAGGAGGAGGAGGAGGAATGCCGCCAAAGAGATTGAAGTAGGAGGCCATTAACATTACATTGGTATTTATTTCATGAACTTCATCTCTAATATTACCAATGTCATGTTGCTGCTGCGTTCAATCGTCCCGACGTTTGAGAAAAAGAAAAAATCGTACTGGACGATCACAGATCGTACAGACGATCCAATAAAAAAACTTCTCTCAAAACTATTTAAATTCGCGCAAACTGTTTCTTAACACATCGTCCTGTACGAAAAATTTCGTCCTGGACGATCTCCAAAAAAAAATTTTTGATTTTTAAATTTTTAAATTAACAAAAACAACAAAAATAATCAACAACACAGAAAACATAAGACAAAAACATAAATTCAAAAACAATTCATACAAAAACACAAAATTCACAAAATCACAAAAACAAAATACAACAAATATCAATGTTGCAAAGACATTTTGGTTAAGCATTCAAATCAATAACACCAAGCCTTGTTCTTAAAGTACTGAAGGTATCAAAGGCTAAAGGTTTTGTAAAAATGTCTGCAAGTTGATTTTCAGTTGAAACATGTATGAGTTCAATTTCTCCTTTGGATACATGATCCCTTATGAAATGATGCCTTATATCAATGTGTTTGGTTCTAGAATGTTGAATAGGATTTTTGGAAATGCAAATAGCACTAGTATTGTCACAATAAATTGGAATAGTGCCTATAGTTAATCCTAAGTCAATCAACTGTTGTTTTAACCAAAGTACTTGTGCCACACAACTTCCTAATGCAATGTATTCTGCTTCTGCAGTAGATAGTGCCACTGAATTTTGTTTTCTACTAGACCATGAAACTAATGAATTTCCAATGAATTGACATGTTCCAGAAGTGCTTTTCCTATCCACTCTACAGCCTGCAAAGTCAGAATCTGAGTAACCAATAATTTCAAATGAAGAGCTAAACTTAGGATACCAAATTCCTAAGTTTTGAGTTCCTAGTAGATATCTTAAAATCCTTTTCACTGCTGTCAAATGTGATTCTTTTGGATCTGATTGAAATCTAGCATATAAGCAAACACTAAACATAATATCTGGTCGGCTAGCAGTCAAGTAAAGTAAAGATCCAATTATCCCTCTAAATTTCTTTTGATCAACAGATTTTCCCTTAAGGTCTTTATCTAACTGAACTGAAGAACTCATTGGTGTACTAACAGGTTTAGCATTGTCCATTTCATATTTTTTGAGGATGTCCTTAATATATTTGGTTTGACTAAGAAAAGTACCTTCCTCAAGTTGCTTAATGCTAAAACCTAGAAAGTAATTTAAATCTCCCATTAGACTCATTTCAAATTCACTACTCATTGTTTTAGAAAAATCATCACAAAGATGTTTATTTGAAGATCCAAAGATGATGTCATCCACATAAATTTGAACAATAAGTATATCCTTTCCAATTTTCCTTAAAAAGAGAGTTGTATCCACACTTCCTTTTTCAAAAGATCTTTCAAGTAGGAAGGTGCTTAACCTCTCATACCAAGCCCTAGGTGCCTGTTTCAATCCATATAATGCCTTTTTTAATTTGAAAACATGATTTGGAAATTTAGAGTTTTCAAAACCTGGAGGTTGTTCTACAAAAACATCTTCTTCAATTATTCCATTTAAAAAGGCACTTTTGACATCCATTTGAAACAATTTAAAACCTTTAAAACAGGCAAAGGCTAGTAAAACCCTAATTGCTTCAAGTCTAGCTACAGGGGCAAAAGTTTCCTCAAAATCAATTCCTTCAATTTGGTTATACCCCTTAGCTACTAATCTAGCCTTATTTCTAATGACTACTCCTGAGTCATTCATTTTATTCTTGAACACCCACTTGGTTCCAACAACACTTTGATCTTTTGGCCTTGTAGTTAGTTCCCAAACTTTATTTCTTACAAATTGATTCAACTCTTCTTGCATGGCCAATATCCAAAATTCATCTGAAAGTGCTTGATCAATGTTAGTGGGTTCAACAGTAGAAATAAAGGCTGAATGATTGACTTCCTTGTTTAATCCACGCCTAGTTCTAACACCCTCACTTGGTTCACCTATGATTAATTCCTTTGGGTGGTTTTTAGAAAATCTCAAATCTCTAGGCAAAGGGTCTTCTCTTTCTAAATTTTCTTCCACATTTTCTTCCAAATTTAATCTATCTATCTTTTGGTAGTTTTCTTCAATTTCTTCTTCAACAACTTTTGGCTCTTCCATGTTTCCAATTTCATCAAAAACAACATGTGTGGTTTCTTCAATGACTAAAGTTCTTTTGTTGAATACTCTATAAGATTTTCCAACACTTGAATATCCAACAAAAATTCCTTCATCTGATTTTGGATCAAATTTTCCTAAGGCAGATTTTCCATTATTATGTATGAACACCTTGCAACCAAATACATGCAAATGAGACAAATTTGGTGTTCTTCCTTTTATCAACTCATAGGGTGTTTTATTCAAATTAGATCTCACATTCACCCTATTCAGAACATAGCATGCAGTGCTAACCGCCTCAGCCCAAAAATACCTAGGAAGAGAGTATTCTGCTAACATTGCTCGGGCGGCTTCTATTAATGTTCTGTTCTTTCTTTCAACTACTCCATTTTGTTGAGGAGTTCTAGGTGCAGAAAAATTGTGATCAATCCCCTTTTCTTTACAGAAATCTTCAAATCTTTCATTTTCAAATTCTCCTCCATGATCACTTTGTATAGAGATTATTTCACATCCTAGTTTTCTTTGTATCCAAGTTGAAAAATTTCTGAATTCCTCAAATGATTCACTCTTATGAAAAAGAAATTTAACCTAGGTGAATCTGGAAAAATCATCTACTATAACAAAACCATATACCTTTCCTCCTAGACTAACAGTGCTTACTGGTCCAAAAAGATCCATGTGTAGAATTTCTAAAGGTTTACTTGTCCTAAGATCTTTAATGGACTTAAATGAGGACCTTACTTGTTTTCCTAATTGACATGCATCACACAAATGATCCTTAGTAAAGTCTAGTTTAGGTAATCCTCTCACCAAATTCTTTTGGGTAATTTTTCTAAGATTTTTCATACTAGAATGACAAAGTCTCCTATGCCAAAGCCACGATTCATCAGAAACAGTTTTCAAACAAAAAGCAGTAGGAGATTGAATACAATTTAAATCTAGCATGTAAACATTGTTCACCCTTTTTCCATTTAAAACAATTTTTCCATTTAGGCTAATTATGCAGCTAGTAGGTAAAAATTTTACATTATAGCCCTTATCACAAAGCTGACTTATGCTAAGCAAATTATGTTTCAAGCCTTCAACTAATAAAACATTATCTATGAAAAAGTTTTTCAAGTTTCCAATCATACCTGATCCAACCACTTTCTTTGTGGTATTATCTCCAAGTGTAACCTTGCCTCCACTCCTGGCTTCCAGCGTTATGAATTGAGCAGTATCTCCAGTCATGTGCTTAGAACATCCGCTGTCCAGGTACCATATACTCTCACGAGGTCTTGTGTGAGAGTATACCTCTTCTTGATCTGATTGTTCAGCTTTATCTGCCATCAAGCAAAGGTTGGTGACTTCTTCTTCTTTATCAGTCTCAGATGAGTCTGAAGCTGAGTCCGCCCAAAAAGCCTTTTGAAACTTCTTCTTGCCCTTCTTTACCATTGGTTTCTCCTCTACCTTCTCCTTGCTAGGAGAGGCTTTGAGTTTTGGACAGTCAGTCTTTATATGACCTGGTTTCCTGCATTCATAACAAATTACTTCATTAGAAACCTTGCCATTTCTATTATACTTACCTCTATTCCATTGCTGGCGTCTCTTCTGCTTCCTCTTTAAAAAGCTTTTGAATTGTCTAGTCATCAGTGCTATATCATCTTCATCCTCAGGTTGTGAGTGTTCACTTTCTGACTCTTCCACATTTAGTGCAATATTCTTGTCCTTTCTTTGTTCACCTACATCAATCTTTCTTTGACTTACTCCTTGCTCGTAAGCAATGAGTGAACCAAGAAGATTGTCAATAGAATAAATGTTCAGATCTTTTGACTCTGTAATTGCAGTAATTTTAGCATCGTATGCAGTAGGTAAACAACGAAGAATCTTATTAACCATTTCAGCATTAGTTAATTCCCTACCAAGTGCATGCAAAGAGGTGACAATTTGAGTGAATCTTGTGTACATGTCAGATATAGATTCATTAGGTTTCATGCGAAATAGTTCGTAGTCATGTAACAAGATATTTAGCCTAGATTGCTTAACCTCATTTGTCCCTTCATAAGTAATACAAAGTCTATCCCATATGTCTTTTCCGCTTTTACAAGTAGAAACTCGCATGTAGTCTTCAGATTTTAAAGCACAAAAGAAACTATTTAAACATTTTGCATTTAATTGTGCTAAGTCACGTTCTTCTATAGTCCAATCTGCATAGGGTGCATCTACCCTAATTCCATCAACTAATCTAGTTGGTTTTGTGTAACCTTCCTGGACTAACATCCACATGCGATAGTCAAGTGACTGTAAGAAAGTAGACATGCGTGTTTTCCAAAAATCAAAAGGAATATTGTCAAACAGTGGAGGTCTAGTGATAGAGTAACCCTCAGGAGTGTTTCGGTTTCCAAATATAGCCATCTACGTTAATCAAAAAGTAGTTCAAACTTATGATTTTGAAACAATGCTCTGATACCACTTGTTGAGTCTAGTAATTAGGTTGTTAAGCCTAAGTAAATGTCCCAAGGCTACCAAGAGGGGGGTGAATTGGTAGTTTTAAAAAAAAATTAAAACCCTCTTAAAATTAAAGTTGAACCGAAATGAAATTTTCTTTTAAAGTTTGTAGAAAAATGTTTTTCAACCACAGAGTTGTTACAACAGAAATTTAAAATGCGGAAACGTAAAAGCAATAAAGTAAATGACACCAGATTTATAGTGGTTCGGTCTATAACCAGACCTACATCCACTCCTCAGAGGCACCCTCTGAGTATTGCACTAATACCACAAAGTGACTCTCCTTTAGCACCCACAGCAAGGCGGAGAAGCCTGTACAAAACCCTCTTTTCACCACTCCCCGGTGCGGCAGAGAACCGTCGTCCTTTTACACAATCCACAGTGCTGGCAGAGAACCGTCGTCCTTTCACACTCTCCTAGTGTGGGCAGAGAACCCTATGGCTGTTCACACTCTCCAAGTGTCGGCAGAGAACCTTCTTCCTTTTACACTCTCCTAGTGTAGGCAGAGAACCCACGGCTGTTCACACTCTCCAAGTGTCGGCAGAGAACCGGACCTTCTTGAATTATCTTCTCACAAGAACCTAAAAGGAAGAAAGAAAAGAGTGAAGAAATCCAATTTCACAAGTAGAGATTCTTACCTTAGCAATCCAAGTGAAGCCTTCTTGCTCCAATGGTAGGAATCCTCCTTTGAATGCTCTCTTCCACTCTCCCCTTGACTATTCTCTCAATAGGCACGAAGATCAAATGACAAAAAGATTGGGTGGCAGTCTAATTTGAAGTATATATACAAAAGACAAGAAAAACCACCCAAAAACTGCAAGTTTTCAATTCTGTACGCAGTGGATCGTCCCGTACGATCCTGGATCGTCCTGGACGATTTTACTTAAACGATCTGAAACGACCCAATTTGTATATGTGTACGAAATGACTTCGTACAGCTGATCGTCCTGTACGAACTAGGTTCGTCCCGTACGAACGGTTATTACAAGGTCGGTTCTAGAAACTGCTGAAAACTGTCCTAAGTCGGTTTATCGTTTGGACGAAAATATGTTCGTCTGGACGAAAATTTTCCAGAGAGCCGATCGTCCTGGACGATAATTTATTTCGTCTGGACGAAAATTTTCCAGAGCGCCCATCGCCGGGGACGATAATTTGGTTTCGTCTGGACGAAAATTTTCCAGAGAGCTGTTCGTCCGGTACGATATTTATTTTCGTCTGGACGAAAATTTTCCAGAGCGCCCATCGCCGGGGACGATATAAAAATTCGTCCTGGACGAATAGGACTTAGAAAAATTTTTCGAAGCAAGTTCCTATTCGTTCCAACTGCTCTATAGGAGATAACTGACAGATCGTCCAGTACGATATATATCGTCCTGTACGATCAGTATAGAATTTCAAGATCTCCTTAGTTTGTGTGTGTGAGATTTTATTCACTCAATTACAATCACTCCCTTTCAAAATTAATTCAAAGAAAAGACACTTCAAATAAACAAAATTTCTCATGTTGAATTTGATTTTAAATTTTCGTAGTCTGGAGTCTGATTTTCCTGAAATGTTAGTACACACAAGAGCAAGTGCAAATCTTCTGAAATTGTTAGGAGATAACTATTCATTTGAACAATAATGTTTGGAATCATCAAAACTACATATGTTGCACAAATATAAATAATTCAAATAGCAACTACTCAAACAGAAAGTAGTGAGGGATAGTAGAGGGGTGATGTGGATTCGGTCCCCGGCTTTTGGAATTATGGAGGTGCGAAGGACATATTGGATTATCCTAGCATCTTTGACTAAAGAGCTAGTGATTCACCGTGGACCACTCAAGGTCAGGATCAGAAGCAATTAAGTGCAGCTTATCCCCAGTGGTGGATAGCTGTAATAGTTCAACACAGTCCTGATATGTGATTTCGACAGGGCGTCAATTCACATAGGAGGACAGGGCTGTGAAGGTAAGGTTTATGTGAAGGTTTGCAAAGAATTCTCGAAGAAACTCGATATTAAAGGGGAAAGCAAGGGATAGAATGAAACAAAGAGAGGTGTGAGCGAAAAGATCCATTATTGGGTATGAGATGTAGGCAGGATTGATGATTCTGGAGACACTTATCCCACACTCTTTGTATCGATGGTAGGCGGCTTCATCTTCTGCCTCCCTGAAATGATGGTCAATCCTAGCCCTCGAAGAACTCTCAGAAGTCTGTCGAACTCATTTCCCGCTGGCCATAGCAAGGGATTAGCAAGGAGACACAAGAGGAGTAGGGATGAAGTGAAAAAAAAATTGCTGGATCGGCCAGAATTTAAAGAAACAGCCATATCATCCAGGCCGATCGCAGAATCGTCCAGGCCGATATGGCTCAATAATTGCGTACAGGCCGATTGGTCAAAAAGGCAGTCCGATCGGCCGGGCCGATCAGAGATTGGCAAGGACGATTAGACACAGGCGATCGTCCCAAGGAGGCAATCTGGACGACAGTTGAAAAAGCAGATCGTCCGGGCCGATTAGGTGTATCGTCTAGGACGATGCATAATAATTGATCATACTGGCCGAAGTTAAAATGTTTTAAATCTCTACCACATGTATCGTCCAGGACAAACAGTGGATCGGCCAGGCCGATTGTCCAATAATGGATCGTCCGGGGCCGATTTTTAGGATTTAAACGTGCTGACACGTGGATCATCCAGGACGATCCAGTGTATCGGCTAGGACGATGTACATAAAATACATCGGCCAGACGAAATATTATATCGGTCAGGACTATCATCATGATTGCAACAAAGTTCGATCAGATCGTCCAGGATAATATAGTATCGTCCAGAATGATGACTTACAGCAAGCACAGAAAAGGTCAGCAGATGGAATTTGAAGAGATTTTGTCTAATCGTCCATGACGATAACAGTATCAGTCAGGACGATGTGACTAGAATTTAAAACCAAGGAAAAGATGGTGATGATCAAGGCCCTCAAAAATAAAATAAAATAAAAGCAGACAAAAACACAAAAATAAAAAAATGAATATTTTTGAATTTTAATTTTCTATTTTTTTTTATTTTATCAAGGCTTCATATGAGAAGTTATCAAATAATTAAATTTTAGAGTTCCACAAGATCAAGGAGTTTAGCCAATCCTAATCAGACAAAGATAAAATATCCGATTCTGTTAACCCTAGATCAGACGTTCCTTTTAGTACAATTTTTTTTTAAAACAAAAATGTTTAACTCAGAATAAACCTAATTGGGCAAAAAGAAGATTCAATCAAAACTTGTTTACAAAGAAAAAATCTTATAAATAATAAAACAAAGTAATTTGTCTTAATCAAGGAATTTGAAATCAAGCCTTTGAAATCATCAAATAATCAATGCGTTTTCTAAGTTTTAAAGGTTTTGAAAAGCGAGGATAGCTTGCATTTAGTGGGCTCATTTTATGCCTCTTGTCACTTTGATTGGCTCTTTGAGCATCTTTTGATTCTTTGATACACTTTTGTGTATATATTGTTCTTTTCAATTTGGCATCATTGGCCTCTTTCCTTTTTAATTCTTGCAAGCTAAAAACTCTTTAATAAACCCAAAAAAAACATAGTTGTGAGTATATCTTCCAAATATTAGAGAATAGGAGCTCTCTCTCTAACATAGAGAAGAACAATCCACAAAAAAAATCAAAATCATGTGATAAATGCAAAGGCAAGATTTTAATTAACTTGAAAGATATATAAGAACTTTGGTTATTATGCATAAGATAAATTATTGTAGCAAGAAAAAGGATCTTAATTTCAAAAATCATTGGTTAAAATGAGTTAGACTTTTGTTTAGAGAAGAAAATTATACCACAAAACAAGGTTAGAAGGAGGGAAACCATTAACGGTGTTTCTCCCTTTAACCAATTTAGAAAAGCTAAACACTATCTTCAAAACTCAAAAATTTAAAATCTTGAAAAGATTCAACATATGGAAAACCAAATATAAAAGCAAAAGAGAAAACAAAACAAACTAAAATAACAACAAGGCAGAAAATAAAACACACTTAAACACAAACACATTTCAAGAATTTATTGAAGCAGCAGGTTTAAGCATTTATGAGCTGCGAGCCTTCATATGTCCGGTTATCCTGTGCTCCCAAAAGGTCTTTGGTGAGAGCACACCTATAAAATTCAACAACAGTCAGATTTAGGAACCCAAACTAGTTTGGACCCCTTCTTACAAAAAATAGAATGCAATGTAGGTATGGTATGCTGTGAATCATGCACCTTAGGTCTCCACACCCAATGTGTACTACGGTGAAAGCTTTTGAATTGCCTTGTGATGAAGGCAACTTCATCGCTTTCAGACCCGGAAGATTCAGAATCCGATTTGTGCGCTTTTAGTGCAACTGTTTTCTCCTTCTTCTTCTCACATGCATCAAGATTTCTTTGATTCACCCCTTGCTCGTAAGTAATGAGTGAGCCAAGTAAGTTATTGATAGAATAAGTGTTCAAATCCTTAGATTCAGTGATTGCAGTGATTTTAGCATCATATGACGAAGGCAAACATCTAAAAATTTTGTTTGCTTTTTCATTGTTTGAAAGTTCTTTTCCTAATGCATGCAGTGAAGTAACTATCTGAGTAAATCTACTATACATGTCAAAAATTGATTCATGAGGTTTCAGATGAAAAACTTCGTAGTCATGCAAGAGAAAATTCAAACGGGATTGTTTAACTTCATTAGTGCCTTCATAGGTGATACACAACTTATCCCAAATTTCTTTACCAGTTTTGCAAGTAGAGACAAGCATGTAATCCTCAGATTTTAAAGCACATAAAAAACAGTTCAAAATTTTGCATTCAATTAAGCTAAATCTCGTTCATCAAAAGTCCATTCGATAAAAGCAACTTCAGTTTTAACACCATTAATTTAACGAGAAGGTGGAGAATAACCTTCTTTGATAAGCATCCACATGCGATAATCCGTAGATTGTAAAAATGTTGACATGCAGGTTTTCCAAAAATCAAAAGGTAGGTTATCAAACAGCGGAGGTCGGGGAATAGAATACCCTTCCGTAGTGTTACGATTCCCAAGGTTAGCCATGGATCAAATTCAAAAAGTTTTCAAACTTAAATTTTCGTATCCCGCTCTGATACCACTTGAAAGTTCGTTAGGGATGTTAAGCCCTATGAACTTAGTCCCAAGCTAACCAAGAGGGGGGGTGAATTGGTATTTTAAAAATTTCTTTTCACAAAGAACAAAAATCACATAAACTAAAATCACACCACGAGAAAAATAAATGTGGAAATTAAAATGCGGAAGCAAGAAAACAAGAACACAGAGATTTATAGTGGTTCGATCAACTTGACCTATGTCCATTCCTTGGAGGCACACTCCAAGCATTGCACTACAAAATGTAACTCTCCTTTAGCCCCCACGGCTAGGCGGAGAAGCCCTCACAAGAACCTCCTTTTTGCCACCCTGGCAAGGCAGAGAACCTATCTCCTTTTGCTTCCTCCTGAAGCTGGCAGAGAACCACAACCAGATGTTGACTCCTTACCTCTATCGACCCTTCCACGGACGTGAAACTCTAGACGAAGAAGAAGCAGAGCGATCCTTGATGCAACCCTTGTGAATCCCCTCACAAGCTCCCCATCACAAGATCCTCTCTCTCTCCCTCTCTCTCTTTCTCTCCTCAAGGACTTCTTAGGTCAAGGAAGCAGCCAAAGGTTGTTCAAAACATTGAACAAGAGTTCTTAAATAGAAGAGCTTCAAAGGAGCTCATTAATTGCAAGTTGCCGACATTATCGTACAGGCCGATATGGACATCGACCTTGCCGATCAGTACAAATATCAGAAGATCGGCCAGAGCATCGCCCTGAACGCAAACTGGACTATTTACCGATCTCACGATCGTTCTGGCCGATTAGTT
The DNA here is from genome assembly GCA_016618105.1 of Dendrobium huoshanense. Classification (NCBI taxonomy): domain Eukaryota; kingdom Viridiplantae; phylum Streptophyta; class Magnoliopsida; order Asparagales; family Orchidaceae; genus Dendrobium; species Dendrobium huoshanense. Next base: position 29,646,384 of record CM028351.1, read on the forward strand.
CAAATTAGAGGAAAATTGTCTAGAGCATCGCCCTGAATTCGAGCTGGCCGATATTTGAAGAAAATTTGTCCTATCATCCAGGACGATATGAAATTCGGCCAGGACTATGTGACAAGAGATTTGACTCCAAGGTAAAAGTTGATGATCAACGCCCTCAAAAAAAAAGTAAAAGACTCATAATACAAAGCTAAAAACAATCAAAAAGGAAAAAAACTAAAAAAGAAAACCTAAATTTTTTTTAGCAAAGTATCCATTTGACAGATTTTTCAAATAATTCAATTTTAGAGATTTAAAAGATCAAAGAGTTAACAGTCAAAATTTGAAAAAGGTAGAATATCTGATCTTATTAGTCCCTAGCTCGGATTTCTTTCAGGGCAATAATCGTCCTTTTAAAAACAAAAGGTCTAACTCAGAAAAACTTTACTGGGTAAAAAGAATATTCAATAAAACTTGGTTATAAAGAAAATATCTTATAAATAATATACCAAAGTTATTTGTCTCAATCATAGAATTTGAAATCAAGCCTTTTGAAAGCATCAAATAATCAATGAGTTCTCTAAGTTTTAAGAGTTCAGAAAAGAGATAATAGCTTATATTTAGTGGGCTTATTTTATGGCTCTTGTACTTTTGTTTTGGCTCTTTGAGCATCTTGATTTTTTATACACATTTATGTGTTATATATATATATATATATATATATATATATATATATATATATATATATATATATATATATATATATATATATATTTCAAATTTGCTTCTTTTCCACTTTTCCTCTTAAAATTTTTTTTCAAGCTAAGTTCTCTTTAACAAAACCCTTAAAAAGAACCTTAGTTGTGAGTATATCCTCCAAATATCAGATAATAGGAGCTCTCTCTCTAACATAGGGAAGAACAAGTCACAAAACAAAATCATAATCATATGATAAATGCAATGGCAAGATTTCATTTAACTTGAAAGATATATAAGAACTTTGGATATTACACACAAGATAGATTATTGTAGCAAGATAACAAGAATATTAGTTTCAAAAATCAGTTGTTAATATGAGAAAGACTTCTGTCTAGAAAAGAAAATTATGTCACTAAAAGAGGTTAGAGGGAGGGAAACCATCAACGGTATTTCTCCCTTTGACCGATTTAGATATGATAATCAATGGCTTTAAATCTCCAAAATCTAAAAGCTTAAAAAAAACTAATCATATAGAAAGCCAAACATAAAATTAAAGTAAAAAAAAATAGTCTAAAACACCAAAAAGCTAGCACACAACAAAAATAACACAAAACTAATTAAAAAATATTTCAAGAAATTACGAAGCAGCAAGTTTAATCAATTATGAGCTGCGAGCCTCCATATGTCCAATTATTCTATGCTCTCATGATATCTTTGGTGAGAGCAACCCTGCAAAAACTCAACAACAGTCAGATTTAGTTACCCAAATTAGTTTGGGTCCCTTCGCAGGAAAAATAGAATATAATTCAGGTGTGGTATGTTGTGAATCATGTACCTTAGGTCTCCATACCCAATGTGTATTACGGTGAATGGTGCAAGTGTGTGAGATGTGTCCTAGCATGCCACAAGAAAAACATCTAACTCCAAGAAAAGGATTTTTTAAATGATTTGAGTTATAATGCCTCTTCCTAGGTCTTGGCTTTTGATCAAGAGTAGGCATCATCCAAGTTTTCTTAAGTGTAGACAATTCATTCTTAATCCTCAAGTTTGTATTTTTTAGAACATCATTCTCAACCCTCAAGCTTTTCTCTTTCTCTTTAGATTTCTTGAAATTAGATTGAAGAGATATGTGTGAAACTTTTAATGCTTCATTCTCATCATTTAATTCTGAGTGCTTTTTGTTTAAATCATCAAATTCATCAAGAAGAGCCATGTGGTTAGAATCAATCGTTGAATGATCTTTAAGAATAACTTCATACTCTTTTTGTAAATTCACAAGTTCCAATTTTAAGTTAGCATGAGTCTTCTTAAGTTTTTTGTATGATGCATGGATTTTCTCACAAATCTTAAACAATTCATCATAGGTTGGTTTACATACCTCTTCCTCATCACTTTGCTCAAGATGATCTTCCCCCATTAAGCATAGGTTTATTGTCTCTTCCTCTGGTTTAGTCTTAGAGGAATCAGTACCAGATTCTGCCCAGAATGCCTTTTGGACTCTCTTCTTGTCCTTCCTAAACTTAGGTTTCTCCTCGCCCTTTTCCTTTTTCTTGCTCGAGTGATCTTAAAGTGTATGACAATCGGCTTTCACATGTCCAGGCTTCCTGCATTCATAACAAAAGACATCAGAAGATCCTTTAAAATTTTTATGATCCTTACCTTTTCTCCAATGATGCTTTTGCTTCTTCCTTAGAAAGCTTTTGAATTGCCTTGTGATGAAGGCAACTTTATCGCTCTCAGACCAGAAAAAATCGGAGTCAGATTTATGCGCCTTCAGTGTAACTATTTTCTCCTTCTTCTTCTCACCTGCATCAAGATTTCTTTGATTCACCCCTTGCTCATAAGCAATGAGTGAGCTAAGTAAGTTATCAATAGAATAAGTATTCAAATCCTTAGATTCCGTGATTGCAGTGATTTTAGCATCATATGATGAAGGAAAGCATCTCAGAATCTTATTTACTTTTTCATAGTTTGAAAGTTCTCTTCCTAATGCATGCAGTGAAGTGACTATCTATGTAAACCTAGTATACATGTCAGAAACAGATTCAGATGGTTTCTTACGAAAATGTTTGTAGTCATGCAAGAGAATATTCAAACGAGATTATTTAACTTCATTAGTTCTTTCATAAGTGATACATAACCTATCCCAAATCTCTTTACCAGTTTTGAAAATAGAAACACGCATGTAATCCTCATATTTTAAAGCACAGAAGAAACAGTTCAAATATTTTGCATTTAATTAGGCTAAATCTCTTTCATCGAAAGTCCATTCAGTAAAAGCAATTTCAGTTTTAACACCATGAATTTCACGAGAAGGTGGAGAATAACCTTCTTTGATAAGCATCCACATGTGATAATCAGTAGATTATAAAAATGTTGACATGCAGGTTTTCCAGAAATCAAAAGGTAGGTTATCGAACAGAGGAGGTCGGGTAAAAAAATACCCTTTCGTAGTGTTACGATTCCTAAAGTTAGCCATGGATCAAAATTCAAAAAGTTTTCAAACTAATTTTTATGAATCCCGCTCTGATACCACTTGATAGTTCGTTAGAGATGTTAAGCCCTATAGAACTAGCCTAAGCTAACCAAGAGGGGGGGGGGGGTGAATTAGTATTTTAAAAATTCTTTTCACAAAGAAGTAAAAATCATATAAACCAAAATCACACCACCAAAATAAGTGTGGAAATTAAAATGCGGAAGCAAGAAATAAGAACACAGAAATTTATAATGATTCGGTCAATGCGACCTACGTCCACTCCCCGGAGGCGCCCTCTGAGTATTGCATTACACTCGTGACTCTCCTTTAGTCCCCACAGCTAGGCGGAGAATCCTTTACAAAGAACCTCTTTTTGCCACCCCTGCAAGGCAGAGAACCTATCTCCTTTTGCTTCCTCCTGAAGCTGGCAGAGAACCACAATGCTGAATCCTTACCTCTACCGACCCTTCCACGGATGAGAAACTCTGGACGTAGAAGAAGTAGAGCGATCCTTGAAGCAACCCTTGTGAATCCCCTCACAAGCTCCCCCTCACAAGATCCTCTCTCCCTCTCTCTCTCTCTTTCTCTCCTTAAGGTCTTCTCAGGTCAAGGCAACAGCAAAAGATTGTTAAAAAATGTTGAATAAGAGCTCTTAAATAGAAGAGCTTCAAAGGAGCTCATTAATTGCAAGTTACCGACAATATCATCCAGGCCCATATGGACATCGTCCTGGCCGATCAGTACAAATCTCAGAAGATCCGCCAGAGCATCACCCTGAATGCAGGCTGGACGATTAAAAATTATCTTGATCGTCCTAGCCGATCGTACGATCGTCCATGCCGATCAGTTCAAATCAAAGGGAAATCATACTGAGCATTGCCCTGAATTCAAGCTGGCCGATCCCGATCGTCCAGGAGCAACTAAGGTTTTCTTGAATAGATCATTCTGGTCGATCCTGTGATCGTCCAGGATGATGTGATCGTATCAATCATCCTTAATTACTTTCTTGATTTATCTTATTAATTAAGGCATAATTGTGAATATCATCCAGACCAATCCATGATCGTCTTGGCCGACTACCAAAAATACAGAATACCTTAATTGTTTATGGTGGCAATTCTTTTTGTTTTGAGCTTATCGTCCTGGATGATACACGTATCATCCAGGCCGATATGTTAATGATGGCTACCTTAATTAAGAATCCTGAATAGAATCTATGTTTTAAACTAGATCGTCTAGGCCGATACAAATATCATCCTGGCCGATGTGAGTAAAAACAAAAATTCTAAGTCTCTCAACTGTATGTGTGTGTGTAGGGTTACTTAGCATCAATCTCTTTGAACATTACAAATAGACTCAAGAAGAGAAAAAATAAAGTACAAACTGACTCAACCCTAACCTATGCAAACTTGAACTGGCTTCGTTTGTTCGTCCGATCTTTGATTCCTGAGAAGTTAGAAGTAACAAACAGTCCAAGAGAATCAATAGTGTTTGTCAATCATCAAAAAATAAGTCATGAAAATAGATTTGCAACACAAAGAAGCCTTTAAAAACTTCCTTTCCATCGAAATCGGTGACAGAGAGAACCTGACTGCTTTTGCTTCCTCCTGAAGCAGACAGAGAACCTTGATCGATTGCTGAAGTAGACCTCTCTCAAACCTCCAAGGACTAGAGATGATGATTGGAGAAGATGACTTGGATCCTTACTTGGAGCAACCTTTGTGAAACCCCTTATAAACTCTCTCATAAGATCCTCTCTCTCTCTCTCTCTCTCTCTCTCTCTCTCTCTCTCTCTCTCTCTCCCTTTCTCTCCCTCTCCTCTAGGCTCTCTTAGGTCAAGATAGCAGCAAAAGATACTCTCCTTAATAAAAAAAAGAGGTCTTATATAGAAGAGCTTCAGAATAGCTCTTAATTACAACAAACCAACATTATCATCCAGGATTATTTGAATATCATCATGTATGATCAATACAAATTTAGCTCAATCAGCCAAGATGATTTAGGATGATCAGAAGGTAATTTGTTCATATCGTCTAGGATGATAGTATATCGTTCTGTATAATTAGTTTAATTTGTCGAATATTTTCCAAAACATCACCTTGGATGGATGTCTGGACGATGAAAAAATAGCTTTATCATCCAAGACAATCTCACGAATATCTAGGATGATCTCACGATCGTCCATGATGATTAGTATAAAATGTCAAATATCATCCAGACCATCGTAATGAATGGATATTTAGATGATGGAAAAATAACTTGATTATCCATGATGATCTTTGATCATCTAGGATGATTAGTTCAGTTCAGTATATATCGTTCAGAGAATCGCCCTTAATGAACTAAGCCGATTAAACATCATCTAGGAAGAATTAAGGTTTTGTTTAAATGATCATCCTAGACCATCTTATGATCGTCTAGAATGATACGATCATTCAATCAACCTTAATTACTTTCCTTAATTACTAGATTAATTTAAGCATAATTGTGCTGCATCGTTCAGGACATCATCCTGGATGATGTCCAAAAATATAACATGCCTAAACTGATATGGCAGCTAATTTTTTCTGAGTTGAGCCTATCATCCAAAATGATGTGCTTAATGACGGCTGCGTTAATCAGGATGCCCTTATTAGGGTTTTTATTTTTTAACTAATCATTCAGGATAATATTTGGATCATCCAGGATGATGTGATTAAAAATAGAGAACTCTAAAACAATCAAATTTTTTCTCTCTCATATGTGTGTGCGCATGTTTACTTTGCATCAAGGCCCACATTGATATAATTGACTCAAGAAATGGTGAAAGATTACAAAATGACTTAGTCATAGTTACCCAATATTGAGCTTGCTTGAGTTGCACTCGATCTTGTGGACCTGAAAAGTTAGTAGGAAAGGCAGTCATAGAAAAATAGTAATGTTTGCTATCATCAAAATTTTATTCACTGAAATTAGATTTGCAACATAATGCCTATGAGAATGCCAAGATTTAATACTAATAATATAAAAAGGATGTTATAAAAGTAGGCCAAAATTTGCACTCCTGTATAGTAACTTTATATCTGCTTAAAACTTTGGTATTGAAGAAATCCCCATGCATTATGAAGAAGAGATTTTCTCATAAGGAGAGGTCTCGGGTTTGTCATACAAAAGCACCCCAAAAAAGATGTGTCATGCCATCACATATAAGGAAATTAAATCTAATGTAGGTGGCACTGAAGAGATTTATTAAGATGACGATTATGATGATTAGCTTGTAAAAGCCAAGCCTACACTAGAAGAACTGGAAGATGGTGGACAGGCAGCACTATGGACAAGCTAAAAGAAGTCAACTTCAAAATTGAGGAGGACCCTCACCAAATCTTCATTAGCTCCATAGAACTAGAAAATCAAGTGGAAGAAATAAAAGAACTTCTCTGTTAATTCAAGGATTTCTTTGGCTAGATATATGCTGAGAAGCCCAACATATCCCTTAATGTAGCGGTTAGTAAATTAGCCATCAAGCCCGACATGGTACCTATCAAAGTAGATCCAAGGATAATGAGATTGGAGATTAAAAAAATAAGTGATTGCTAAAACAAAAAAGCACATAGAAGAGGGCTTTATCTGAGAAGAAAAATATGCCAATTAGATCTCCAATAATGTCCATGTGAAGAAAAAAAAAGGACAGATCAGTATCTATATTGACTTTTGGGTCCTCAATAAGGCCTTTCCAAAATATGACTTCCCGCTCCTAATATCAAAACTATTGGTGGATAACACATCCAACTATGACATGTTCTTATTTATGAATGGATCATCGGGCTACAATCATATCAAGATGGCTCCTAAAAATAAAATACATACATCGTTCAAAATGACTGTCAACATATTTTGCTATACTATTATGCCTTTCTGCCTGAAGAATACTGGTGCCACCTACAAGCAGGCAATGGCATGTATCTTTAATGAATTAATATATCAAAAGGTCAAGTTTTTATGTAAATGACCTCATCATCAAGAGCATGGACCAAAAAGATCACTTAAATGACCCAAGGATCATATTTGAATGAATCAAAAAGTTTGATATAAAAATAAATCCTCTTAAGTGCATCTTTGGTGTTTCATCCAAAACATTTTGGTGTATGTCGTTCATCACCGAGGGATCGAGGTCGATCCTAACCAAATTAAGATGATTAAAGAGATGACGCTACCAAGAAATCTATGGCAGCTTTGCTCCTTACAAGGATAATTGGCCTTCATTTAGCAGTTTACGTTAAATATTTAGCTAGATGCTAGCCATTGTCAAAGTTAATAAAGAAAGATGTCTGCTTCAAATGGGATGCAGCTTGCCATGAAACATTTGAAAACATTAAGAGATACCTATTGAATCCACCTATTATCGCAGCACCAATTCTAGGGAAGCCTCTTATACTATACACGACAACACTTGAAGAGTCTGTTGGAGCATTATTAGTCCAACACAATGAGGAAGGAAAAAAATACACTCTAATACATCAGTCGAAGGTTGATTGGAGTAGAAATTTGTTATTCCCCAATTAAGAAGCATTGTATAGAATTGATCTTTACAATCCAGAAACTCCGCCATCACGTACTCTCTCATAAAATCACATTGAGATCTAAGATTGATCCACTGAAGTTCATGATGATAAGATTAGCATTGACATGTCAGATAGCCAGGTGGACAATAATAGTACATTAGTTTGATATCATATACATGCCACAAAAAAGGTAAAGGGATAAGCTTTGGCATATTTCCTTACCGCACATCCAATCCTAATAGACTCTCAACTCAATGTTGATTTGGCTGATGAAAAATTTCTACAAGTTGAGGAATAAGAAGTGCTACCATTTTAGGAGATGTACTTCGATGGAGAATCTTCGATAAAGCCCGCCCGACCTCTAAATCTTTCAAGGGATTAAGCCTGCATTGGCCTCATTTTCATAGTACATAAATGAGACATAATGAAATTTTTCTCTAGTTTAATAAAACCTTAGATCAATAATGAGGTTGAGTATGAAGCTCTAATAGTAGGATTTAAAATTACAATCAACGTCAAAATCAAAAATTGTAGAATCTTTGGTGACTCTCAACTTATGATAAATCAAGTCTTGGGTATTTATAAGATTTTTTTTTGTTAAAACCCAAGGAGGGGCCTACACATCAATATAAGAAACAGGTTACAGAGTCCTTAAAGGAAACCATCAGCTCACTACTGCTCAAATGAGCTACAAAACAAAGATAAAGAAAAGTTAAGAGCTAATTATCTCCGCTACCAAAAAATACATTGAAACCTAGTAACATTCTACTAATGCTATAGACAAGCATCCAAAAAAGAAAGAACAAAGGATATCAATAAGGCTTAGTCTTTCTATCTAAAATGAAATCATTCTTGGTCAGCGTCCTCTACAAAAAAGAGAGACAACAAACAGGACAACTATGACAAAAAAATAGTATTAGCAAAAGACATAAGATAAATGGAATGCAAAACAAAATAATTGCTGAAATAGATCCAAGTTAAAACAATCTCAGAAGAGCTCAGATTACAAAGAGTCCAGTCCATCCCACCATAAGTATTCTAGCAGCTCAAAGAAACGGTCTCACTGTTAAAATAAAGGTTAGAGACATGGCAATAATAGAAATTTAAGATAGCTCCAAAAAGCCAAAAAAAGGATGGGAAGAGGAGGACACCACAAGAATTAGCAAGGTCAGTCATAGGAAGATAACTATTAGAGCTTAGAGCAAAATCGAAAAAATATGCCTCATGAGGAAAGATCACATGCCGCTCGATCCTACACAGGGTACCAAACATCACAGAAGAAGAACTCCACCATAGCCAAAAGTAGATATAAAACACTCTAGGATAAACATCAAACCACTAAAAAACCCCCAGAACTGCTAAGGAACAAATAACAACAACAAAAAAATCAGCCAGAGAGATAAGATATAATACGGGATATCCAGCATACCATAATAGATAATATAATAGCAGTAACACTTAATAATCCAACCATAAATGTTAAGATGCCAATCCAAAACCCTCTCATTACTTCCAACACCCCAAGAGGTAGGAGAGCAACAAAAGGACTTACCTTCAGCACACAAACCAGAGAAATCATAGCTCCATATACCAACCAGACAGACAAATGCTAAAACAAAGAATAACATAAGAAACAAACCAGTCAAAAGACAATCAAGAATAACAATAGTAAAAAAAAGGCAATTAGCCCAAATAGATAAAGACGAATAAGACCAGCCAAATAAAACATCCTCCAATAGTAAACAAAGAAATAACAACTACCATAGATCCAGGAAAATACAAAGAAACATCAAGCCAAGGAAAATTGGGAAAAGCCAAATGCCATAATAGAAGCAGGCCCAGAACTAAAACATAACATAAGGAATGACATTCGCTTTCAATTTAATTAGACCAGTTAAAGGGCTAGGAATATTAGAAGGGATAACATCAGTGAAAACACGGAGACTACACCCCCAATGAGCCAGCCAAGAGGCACAATAATTACCAACCTCACAAACCTGGCAGAAAGAATGATTTAAAAGCAATAAAAAACTTTTAATTTTCCTAGCAAGATAGAAATAATGAGGATTACAACATACATCCTGATTTTCCTGAAGAGGTAACAGATTACTGCCAGACATAGCTTCAATAATCAAATTGGTGATGTTAAGGGTAATACACAATTGAATACCATACAAAATGCCTTTATAAAGGGTAGAAACAGCATTACCACTATGATCCGGACCCACAAAAGCAATGATAAGGTGGCCATTACTATCTCTAATAATACCACCACAACCATTCCCAGACTCAGTGTTAACCCCATCAACATTAAGCTTAAAAAAATTTGCAAAGGGCTTATACCAATAAGTAACATTAAGAGCAGACCGAGCACCCTCCCAATTAACCCCCAAATTAGAGCCAACATCATAACTATTTTTAAAGTTCTTGCTGGTGATCAGGTTAACATTAATAAGAGCTAAGATCTTGTCCTTCACGCTTTGGATAACATTGAGATTATTCATTTTAACAGCATTGAAAATTGAATTATTCCTTTCCAGCCAAAGAAACCTTAGAATAAGAGAAGGGATAACATTGCGAATATGACCTTTCACCTCAATAAACCAGGAATTAAGAAAAGTAATAAGAGGTAAATGAGCATTAAAAGTGTTTAACTTAAACAAATCATCAAATTAAGACCACTTTCTAACAACCACATGGCCATAAACAAAAATGTGATGCATAGTTTCAGTGTGGTAACAGTATTGACACTTAGAAGCTAAACTAAAAACTTTCTTAATAAGATTGTCTTCCATGAGGATGAATTTATGGAGGACTCTCCACACAAAAATAGAGACAGTAGTGGGTATGGATTTATGCCAAATATTAGTTAAAATGCTATTCATATTGCCTTTCTCTCTAAAGAAATGCCAAGCACTCTTTAGGTGAAACTTACCATCTCTGGATAGGTCCCAAAGCATGATGTCCTTCGAGGAAGTGTTAATAAATAGTTTTAAAATATGCTGAACAATAGTGTCAGGGAGTATATTAGATAATTTATCGTAGTCCCAACAATTCTCATTAAAGAAAAAATTAACTGTAATAGGATCAGAAGACGTAGTATTTAAAAGAGAATCAATAGAGTCTTTACCTAGCCATCTGTCCTATCAGAAAAAGATAGTGCCTTCACTAAGACCCCACATAATAAGGTGTTCCACCTCCCATTTGACCTTACAAAGCCTTTTCCACACTTTAGAGTCCCCACTTTTAGGAGAAATAGTGGAAGGATGCTTTCCCAAACAGTATTTAGAAAACATAAATTTGGCCCATAGATTCTCTTTAGCACGGAAATTATACCAAAGTTTATAAAAAAAAGCCTTAGCAAGGTCATGTAAATTCTTGCAACCAAAACCAGCTTCCTCCTAAACACCACAACACTTATCCCAAGTAGCCTAAGAAATTTTAGAGGAGGAAGATCCTTTCCAAAAGAACTTGTTAATAAGCTTATAGATCCGACTGCAAACCTCTTGAGTAGGGAAGATAGTTTGAAACATGTAAAAAGGTAAAGCACAAAGCACACTTTTAATAAGAGTCAATCTTCCTCTAAAACTAAGCAAATTAGAATCCCAAGAAATGAGCTTATTCTAAACATTAACAATAAGATCATCAAACAAAAAATTTTGCCTTCTACCATTAAATAGAGAAACACCAAGGTATGTGATGGCGCAACTTAGAATGAGTAAAACCAGTGGCATTTTTAATGGATAAAATACAATCATTAGTAATCCTTTTAGAGACAAAAAAACAATATTTATGTTTACTCAATGAAAGGCCACTAATCATTTCAAAAATATTGAAAAAACTTCATAACCTTCTTAATTCTATTAATAGTATAATTAGTGAAAATAACAAAGTCATCAGCAAAACAAAGATGGGAAATATGAAAGCAACCAAAAGTATGAAAATACATGCCAGGATTGTTCTCAAATAAATTAGAGATACCCCTAGATAAAAACTCAGCCGTAATAATAAATCAAAGCAGGAGAGATAGGGTCACCTTGCCTTAAACCATAACAGATTTGAAAAAAACATGTTTGGAACCATTTAAAATTCCTATTTTCTAAATGGACTTTTGATGATTGAGATTTAGCACAACTTAATGTAAAATATTTGAATTATTTTTTCTGTGCTTTGAAATCTGAAGATTATATGCGTGTTTTAACTTGTGCAACTGGTAAAGAAATTTAGGATAGATTGTATGTAACTTATGAAGGAACCAATGAAGTTAAACAACCTAAATTGAATATTTTGTTGCATGACTATGACTTTTTCATATAAAACTTACTGAATCAATTTTTGACATATATACTAGGTTTAATCAAATTTCCACCTCATTGCATGCTTTAGGAAGAGAGCTAACTAATTATGAAAGAGTCAACAAAATTTTGTGATGTTTGCCTTCTTCTTTTAATGTTAATATTACTGCAATTACTGAATATAAATATTTAAATACTTATTCTATTGATAATTTACTTGGATCACTCATTCCTTACGAGCAAGGGGTAAATCAAAGAAATCTTGATATAGGTGAGAAAAAGAAGGAGAAAACTATAGTACTGAAGGCCAACAATATGGACACTGATTCTTCCAAGTCTGAAAGTGATGATGTTTCCTTCATCACTAGGCAATTCAAAAGCTTTTTAACGAAGAACAACAAGTATCATCAGAAGTGAAAAAGAAGTAAGGATAGTAAAAATTATAAAAGTTCTTCTAATGTTATTTGCTTTGAATGCAGGAAGCCAGGACATGTTAAAGCTGATTTTCCTACACTTAAGAAGCACCCAAGCAAGGAGAAGGTTTAGGAGAAACATAAATACAGGAAGGACAAGATGTATTACCAAAAAGCTTTTTGGGTGGACTTTACATCTAACTCATCTGAGATTGAAGCTGAAGAGGAGATAATAAATTTGTGCTTAATGGGTAATCATCTTGGTCAATCTGATCAAGAAGAGGTATGAGAACCAACCTATGTTCAATTACTTAAATTTTCATAGAAAATTCATGCATCATATAAAAAACTTAAGAAATCGCATGCTAGTTGGAAATTGGAGTTTTTGAATTTGCAAAAAGAGCATGAAAGTTTAAGTAAAGATCACACTCTACTTGAAAGCAATCACATGTCTTTACTTGATAAATTTGATAATTTAAATAAAAAGAATTCTAAATTAATTATTGAGTAAGATTCTTTGAAAGCATCCTACACCTCACTTGAATCTGATTTTAAAACTTATACTTAAGAATATGAGCATAAAGAGCACTATTTGAATATTGATAATGCTATTTTAGAAAGTGCTAACTTGAGGTTTAAAGCTAAATTGAATACTCTTAAGAGAAATTGGAATACATCAACACTTCATCTAAATCCAAAATTTAGGAAGAGGCATTATAACACAAACAGATTAGTAAATCCTTTTATTGGTGTTAGATGTTTTTCTTGTGGCATGGTAAGACACATTTCAGACACTTACACTATTCAATGTAGTACACATTGGGTGTGGAGACCCAAACTATATGATTCACATCATAACATACATATATTACATTCTTCTTTTCAAAAGAAGGGACCTAAACTTGTTTGAATTTCTAAATTGACATTTGAAGATTTTTTATAGGTGTGCTCTCACCAAAGACCTTATGAGAGCATATGGTACTTGGACAGTGGACGCTCACAGCTCATAATTGCATAAACTTACTACTTAATAAATTTTGAATTGTATGTTTACTACTCTATTGATTATTATTATTCTCTATTTTAGTTTTTTTTTATGTTTGATATTATTTTATAGTTATTACATCTTTGATGTTTTTTTTTCTTAATTTTCCTTTTTATAGCTGAAATGATATTTTTTTCTTATTTTTATTTTTTAAAAATTTATAGTCAATGTCTAAATATCCCTAAATCAGTTAAATGGAGAAACACCGTTGATTGTTTTCCGCCCTCTAACCTCTTTTAGTGGTGTAATTTTTTTTCTAAATAAAAGTTTATCTCAAATTAACAACTGGACTTTGTAATTTAGATCTTTTTTATCTTGTTACAGTAATGTACCTTATATATATATATATATATATAATGTTTAAAAGTCTTTATATTACTTTCAAGTTCTTTGAAATCTTGTCAATGTATTTATCACATAATTTTTAGTCTGGTTTGTGGCTTATTCTTCTTTATATTAGAGAGTGAGTTTTTCTTCTCTAATATCTAAAAGATATACTCACAACTAATAATATCTAAGAGTTTTAAAAAGGGATCTAGCTTGCAAAAATAAAAAAATAAAATAAAATGGCCAATGACACCAAAAATTAAAAGATGCGCAATGATCACCAAAAAATTATAAGATATACAAAGTGTATCAAAAATTAAAAGACGCGCAAAGTGCGCCAATCAATTGATAAGAGGTATAAAATGAGCCTACAAAAAGAAAGCTTCCCTCTCTTTCAAAACTTTTAAATCATAGAAGAATTCATGTGTCACTTTATATTTTCATAGGTTTGATTTCAAATTTCATGATTGTGAAAAATTACTTTGGTATATTATTCTATAAGATATTTTTTCTGAAACTAAATTTTGAACGAATCTATTTTCCTTATCCAATTGGTTTGTTCTGAGTTAGGCCTCTTATTTTCAAAAGATTATGTTGTCCTAAAAGAAGTCCGAGCTAGGGTTAGCATGATCGGATATTCTACCATTTTTGGATTTTGACGATGTTAACTCATAGGTCTTACAAGTCCTTAAATTCGATCACTTAGAGAATTTATCATTTTCGTGCCTTTAAAAGAAAAAAAATTGTTTTGATTTTGTTTTGACTCTTCTTTTATATCTTTTTTGTATTTTAAATTTATCTTTTATTGGTGTTTTTGTGTTTTTTGGGCCTTCTCTGATCATCTACTTCCACCTCTTAAATTTCATTTTTTGGTCCCATCATCATAGACAATTTTTATATCATCCTCGATAATGCATTCAATCCACTCATAACCTTTCATCTAATGGCTGATATGTTTTCTCTGGTTATCATCATCTTGGATGAAAATTTATCATCCAAGATGATCTGATTGTATCCTACTTTGCTTAGTGTGATCAGCCTGGATGATCCTCTTTGTCCTGGATAATGTTCTTAAATCTTTGCTCAATTTATGAAAAATCAGCCTGTACAATCCACATGTTCATCCTGGATGATACACGTGGAAATATGTTTAAACTCTTTAAATTTGGCTGGTATGATCATTTATTGATAATCATCCTAGACAATCCACTTGTTTGTCCCGAATAATACACGTGGCAGTGCTTTAAATGTTTTTTAAATTTGGCTGGTGTGATCCATTATTATGCATTATCTTAGATGATCCACCTAATCGGCCAGGATGATCTTCTTTTTTAACGGTCGTCTAGATTGACTCATCGGGACGATCGCCTATGTCTTATCATCCCAGACAATATCTGATCATCTTAGATGAATTTACAACCTTTTTGATCGATCGTCCTGGACATAATTATTGCAACCGATCGGCCAAGATGATTTTGCAATCATCCTGGGCGATCAGGTAATTTCTTTAAAAATTGAGGCTTTTAAGTAGTGTTTCTCATACATTTCCTCTTCATCCCTCTTTGCTCTTACTTCCCTTCTATTTTCCTGATTATGGCCGTCAGAAAGAGGTCTCGCATGCCTTTTTGAAGCTCATCAAAGGAGAATCTGGACCCTCATTTCACCAAGGCAAGCTACCAAGTTGCCTATTTGAGGCACAAAATAACAAGGATCACTGTATCCTGGACTGTCAACCCATACATTCTTTCCTATCATGTCCTTGATCTGTTTGCTCACACTACCCCCACCTTCCTCCTTACTCTCATTGTCCCTTTCAATTCAAAATTACTTTTTGAATTTTATGCTAACCTTCATATAAATTCCTCTTTTATGGCTCTCCAGTCCTATATGAATAGACGTCCCATAAAAATCACATATCAGAACTGTCAAGAGCTTTCGCAACTTTTCACCATAGGGGACCAATTCCATGCCTTGTGTTCTAACCTTGACTATTGATGGGCTCCATCCAACCACTTTCTAAGAAAGACTAATGCTCACTTTCATGTTGGAGAGTCTAGTACCTTTCTCAAAGATGCTAGGATAATCCAACATATCCTTCACACCTCAATTCTTCCAAAAGCATGTAATCGCGCTCATATCACTCCACTTCTTTTGATCATCACTTTTTTACATTTTGGTCCATCATAAATTAAATGCCACAAATTTGATTTCTTTCTACATTGAGCATCTGACTAGTATTCGAGATCCAGGATATAGGAGGAAGCTCAATCTTATCCTAGGACATATCATTGCCTATGTCTTAGAATCAAAATACAACCTCCAATATCCTGCCCCACCAAATTTTTAGCCTACCTTCTACTAAACCAACTCCTTCCACATTCTTCACACTACTCATCTCCACCCAGGGCGTGAGGAAGCTGAGGAACCTGAGGAGGAGGCAGCTCCTGCACCTGTTCCTATGCCTACTCTGCTCCGCCAGCACTCTTCGCTGGATCAGCTAGTGGAGCGATTCAACTAGTGGGAGATATGGTTTGAGACCTATATTGTTGTGCAGGAGCAACAACATACTGAGGATGTTGCTTGTTTTGACTCCAACGTGTCTCACCAGCAGTACCAACATGACCAGGATATAACCTGGCTTGGGGAGTAGTTTGTGACTCTTTCCATTTACTTTCAACCACATCCACCACCACCATCTCCTCATTCGGATGATCAGGGACCATCTTTCTTTGTCTATTTTAATTGTTTTAGACTTCTCCTATTTTTTTAGTTTTTGTGTTATTTTTCTTTTTCCATCCACCTTGTTGTGATATCGAAAGGGGAGTAGCTATACTAGTTTATATTATTCTAGTCTATTTTCATTGTTCTAGTTTATTATATTTTTATGTTAGTTAGTTGAACTATTTGAACTGTATTTGTATCTTCACCTATTTCCATTAAAACTGCTTTGAACTACTTCAATTATTTTTTGTGTTCGCCATCATCAAAAAGGGGGAGATTGTTACGAATCTGATTTAAGGGAATATGATTTTTATGATAGCAAACACTTCTATTTCTCTAAACTGCCTTGCCTACTAATATTGTAGGTCTATAAGATCAAATTGTAATTTAAGCCAGCTCAAGATTAGGTAGAGTATGTCTGAGTCAATTTGTAAACTTTTCTGTTTCTTGAGTGTATTATAAACGATGTGATTCCTGATACTAAGTAACCTTGAACACACACACTTGGGGGAAATTTTTTGACTATTTTTAGAGTTTTTTTTTTTTGGTCACATCATCCAGGATGATCCCAAAATTGGCCTGGATGATCAGTTAAAAATAAAAATCCTAATTACGGCATCCTGGTTAAATCAATCATCATTAAGCATATCATCCTGGACAATATTTGTATCGGTTGGGATGATATGCTCAAATCATAAAGAATCAGTCATCAGATCTATTTAGGTATTATTTATTTTTTGACATCGTCCAAGACATTATTCAGGACAACATCCTGGATGATGCAACATAATTATGCCTAAATTAATCTGGTAATTAAGGAAAGCAATTAAGGTTTTATTGCTCGATCATATTAACCTGGAAAATTATAGTATCAACCGAGATGATCAGTTCAAAAAACCTTAGTTATTCCTGGATGATCAACATTAGCTAGCTTCTATTTAGGGTGATGCTCTGGATAATTTGTACGGATTTAAACTAATCATCTGGGATGATCGTGAGATTGGCCTAGACGATCAAACTAATTTTCCATCATCCAGACATCCATTCAGTGTGATTGTTTGGATGATAATTAATAATTTATACTAATCGTATAGAATGATATCCTATCAGCATGGACGATATGAACAAAAACCTTCTGATCATCCTAAATCATCTTGGATGATTGAGCTTAATTTATACTAATTGTACAGGATGATATTTATATCATGCTAAACGATAAAGTTAGTTTGTTGAAATTAAGAGCTATTCCGAAGCTCTTATATTTAAGACCTATTGTTCTACCCAAGAGAGTATCTTTTGCTGTTGTTCAAACCTAAGAGAGCCAAGAGGAGAGGGAGAGCAAGGGAGAGAGAGTGAGAGAGGATCTTATGAGGGGGAGTTTATGAGGGGTTTCACAAATATTGCTCCAAGCAAGGATCCATCATCTTCTTCTCAGTCATCATCCTTAGTTCCTTAGGGGCTCTAGAGAGTTCTACTTTAGCATCTGATCATGATTCTTTGCTTGCTTCAGGTGAAAGCAAAGAGAGATGGGTTCTCTGCCTGCTTCTAGAGGAAGCAAAAAGAGTTAGGTTCTCTGCCTCTCTTGGTTTGGTGGAAATGAGGTTCGTAAAGGCTTCTCTGCTTTACTGGGGGCAAAAGGAGATACATTGAGTTTAGTACAATACTCAGAGGGTGCCTACGAGGAGTGGACGTAAGTCGTGTTAACCGAACCACTATAAATTTTTATGTTCTTTGTTACTGCTTCCGTATTTAATTTCTGCACTTTGATTTTTGTGGTGAATCTTAGTTTTTGTTTTAAGATTGTGTTTTGATCAAAAGATTTTTTTAAAATACTAATTAACCTCCCTCTCCCCTTGGTTAGCCTTGGGACTAGTTCATAAGGGCTTAACATTCCTGTCAAACTTTTAAGTGCCATCAGAGCACTTTTAAGTGGTACCCTGTTAAGAGGTCCACAACACCAGCAGTATCCATTGACTAAAATAGATGTAATTTATTGTCTAGCAAACTTTTTTGCTTTTTATATAGGTTGCATAGTCAAATTCTTTCCTTTATATCTTTCTTCTTTGAAGATTTCTTCCTTAAACTTATGTGAGATCGCCCCCTTAAAGTTTGGAGGAATTCATGAAAATTCTGATAAGTTATTTCTACTACTTGCCTATTAACATAAGATTGGAGGATAGTACCCTCACTATTTATTCTAATGTGGAAAAATATTCAAAAATTAGTTCAAAATTAAAGGGATAAGCAAAAGCAAGAATCCAAATGAGAGTGGTGTGAGCAAAGAGGGCCAATACTTATAAGTTTAGATCCTCTTATTTGATGATTTTGGAGGGGGTCATGTCAGTAGTCTTATATATATAATAATCCTCTTTATTAGTGTCCTCAGGAAATCTATGATCTATAGGGTATTAGGAGGAACTCTCAACGAGTGCACAAGAATGCTTTCCTCCAGCCATTTAAAAGATGGAGAGCTCAAGAGAGAAGGGAAAAGGTCTGAAAGAGACTAAGTGAAGGAAAATGTCAAACTCCCCCTATTTAAATAGAAATCAACCAAATCATATAGTACAATTATGGGATCATACTGAATAATCTAAAGTAATAAATTCATCCAATCTGATCCAGTCAAAAAAGTAGTCTCATCATACAATATAATCAGAAGCATACTAGATGATTATATACTAAATTGATCATACAGTACAATAGGTATTTGTAAAGTACAATACGATATTAAATATTATACCGACCAAATTCAATTCGCCCAATGGCTACTTCCACGTGGATCGAGTAGTATGAAGTTGGTGTCCATACAGTACAATCATTAATAATTGATGAACATGAGCCAATGGATACAATGTGATCAGATATGTAATGATAATTGTTAAGATCAAATAGTATGTTATAGATCATACAATGCGATGCAAACAAAAATCATAAATCGGGGTTGATGATCAGGAAAGATCCATTAAGGAAATTATAAATCAAATCATAATAAAATATAAAACAAAACAAAACAGAAATCAAGCACTCAAAAAATACACTACAAACATCAAATTTCCATTTTTTATTTATGAATCCAATCAATTGCAGTAAATGATAATTTTATCTTATCATTATATTAAAACCTCAATAAGAAAAGCATGTCCAACCCTAAAACCCAGAAAGGTTAGAATTTGAATTCTGTTCAACCTAGCTCAAGCTCCTTAAGCCAAAATCTACTTCAGAAAATAAAATAGAGAGGAAATGTGCTCTTTTTAAACTTCTTTTTAGAAATACATCTAAGAGAATAGCATTGCAAAGTGATGAATCATGAATCGTGATTTTTAAATTCAAGTGTAGATGATATAAATTGGCACATGGATTCTTATAAGATTTAAACATTTGAAAGAAAGAGAAGCTAACTCATTATGGGCTCATTTTGTACCTCTTGATCAAATTTTGGCGCACTTTGCACATTTTTTAATTTTTTATACACTTTGTGCTTCTTTCAATTTTGGCGTAAATTATGTATATTTTCAATTTTTGGCTCATTTTGTGCATCTTTTCATTTTCCAAAACTTGATTCCTTTCTAAATCTTAAAAAACTCTTAGATGTGAGATTATCATCTAAATATGAGAGAAGAAAAACTAATTATGTTATATAAGAATGATTAAACCAAATAATAAAACTTGATCCATATGATATAGAAAAACAACTTCATTAATAAAAATTGAAGTAGATTCATTGTCTTGCAAAAATATTCATTTGATATAGAGAACTGAAGAAGATGAAGAAAATCTCTATTTTTAGGTCCAATTTTTGATTTAAAATAGATTTTGATTCAAATAAAAATTACACCACTAAAAGAGTTAAAAGAAGAGGGATAATCATCAATTTTTCTTCATTTAACTTTTTTAGAGTCAATCATTGCTTACATAATATTAAGCAAAAAATAATGTAAGATTTTCATTTAAAAAAATCCAACTACTAAAATGAGTAGTAATCTGATTCTTAATTAAAAAAAAAACAAACACATGCATGAAAGAAAAAAAAAATAAAACACTAAATAATAAATTATAAAATTAAAACATAATAATCAGATTTCAAAATTTTAAAGCATCCAATTTCTAACATGAATATCTTTTACTCCTAATCTTGTTATTAGAGTGCTGAAGGTTTTGAAGGTCAGTGATTTTGTAAAGATATCTGTAAGTTAATTTTTAGCGGCTACATGAAGTTGCTCCTTTTCCCCTTTGGTGACATGGTCCCTAATGAAATGGTGTCTTATGTTTATGTGTTTGGTCATGGAGTGCTGAATTAAATTTTTTGAAATACAGATAGCACTAGTGTTGTTATATGAGATTAGAATGGTGCCTATAGGTAGTCCTAAATCCAAAATTTGTTTCTTTAACCAAAGGACATGTGCCACATAACTTCCTAAGGCTATAAACTCTACTTCAATAGTGGACAGGGCTATGGAGTTCTATTTTCTACTAGACCAGGAGAATAAAGATTGTTCTATAACTTGGCATGTTTTAAAATTGTTCTTCTTATCAACCCTACATCCTACAAAGTATGAATCAAAATATCCTATGATTTCAAAGAGATATCTGAGGATTCTCTTAACAATAGTCAAGTGAGATTCTTTGGATTAGCCTAAAATCTAGCACATAGACAAATACTAAATATAACATTAAGTATACTAGCAGTCAAGTAAAGAATAGATCTAATTATTCCTATGTATTTATTTTAATCAAGTAATTTTCCATTTGTGTCCATATCTAACTAAATTGTAGAGCTCATTGGAGTGTTAATTTTCTTGGCCTTATCCATTTCATATTTCTTAAGGACGTCCTTAATATAATTTGATTGAGTAATGAAAATTTCATCATCTTTCTCCCTTATATTAAATCTAAGAAAGTAGTTTAGTTCTCCCATCATACTCATCTCAAACTCCTTACTCATTATTTTAGAAATTCATCACATAGGTATTTATTAAAGGATCCAAAAAAAATATTATCATCATAAATTTGGGCAATGAGTAGTTCTTCTCCTACCTTTTTGAGAAATAGGGTGGTGTCTATGCTCTCCTTAATAATGGTTCTATCTAGTAGGAATGTGCTTATTATTTTATAATATGCACTAGGTGCTTGTTTCAATCTATAAAATATATATTTTTTAATTTGAATACATGATTGAGAAATTTTGAATTTCCAAAGCCTAGTGGTTGTTCAATATACACATCTTCTTTTATTACCCTGTTTTAAAAGGAACTTTGAACATATTTGAGTACAATTTAAGTCTCCCAAAGTAGGCAAAAGCTAGTAGCACCCTTGTTGCTTCTATTATAGCTACAAAGGTAAAGGTTTCTTCAAAGTTATTCTCTTTTATCTGGTTGTACCCCTTAGTCACTAGTCTTGTTTTATTTCTTACCACTACACCATAATCATTCATTTTATTTTAGAAATTCCATTTTATTTCAACAACACTATGGTTCTTAGGTCTTTAAACTTGCTCCCAAACATCATTTCTAACAAATTAATTCAATTCTTCTTATATATATAGGATCTAAAATTCATCAGATAGAGCTTGATTTATATTTGTAGGTTCAATCATTGAGATAAAAGTAGAGTGGTTAACTTCTTTTCAAAGTCCATGCCTAATTCTAACACCTTCAGATGGATCTTAAAAAATCAGTTCTTCCAGATGACTTAAAGAATATCTTCATTCTTTAGGCATATTCAATGCAATTTAGATCAAGCATATAAATATTATTAATTTTTTTCCTTGCATAATAGTATTTCCATTTAAACTAATCATAAAGCTGGTAGATAAAAATTTTATGCTGAAGCTTTTATCACATAGTTGGCTAATGCTAATCATATTATATTTAAAGTCATCTACCAATAAGACATTTTCAATAATGATATTTTTTAAGTTGCCAATTATACCTTATCCAAACACCTTCCTAGTGGCGTTATCTACAAGTATTTCCTTGCCCCTTGCCCTGGTCTCTAGCATGACCATTATCCAGGTACCACATACTCTTACAGAGTCTTTTGTGAGAGCAGCCCTACAAATTAATTAGAGATTATATTTGGGAAACCAAATAAGTTTGGGTTCCACTATATGTGTTGATGGAAGAAATGCTTGTATGTTATGCTGTGATTTAGATAATTTAGGCCTCCACACTAAATATGTTCTATGATGGATAATGAAAGTGGGGGGTATATGTCCTAGCATGCCACAAGAAAAGCACCTAACTCCAAGTAATGGATTCACTAGTCCATGTGGGTTTTGGTGCCTCTTCTTAGGTTTAGATTATGCATGCTATGGTGATGAGTTGTTTTCTTTAGGAGTAGTTAACTTTTCTTGCAAATTTTTTTGGCACATTCAAGAATGAAATTAACAACTTTTAATGCACTCTCCCAATTATCAACTTCATCTAAACATGCCTTTAATTCTTTAATTGAATTTTCTAAATCAACATGAAATTCGTTCAATGAATCATGCTCAACAATTATATCAAGATGCTTTTTGTTTAATGCATCTAATTCATTAAATAAGACTATATGATTGTTATCTAAAGTAGAGTGATCTTTCCTAAGGCATTCATACTCCTTTTGTATGTTTAAAAAATTAGAATTAAGGCCTGCATACATTTTCTTGAGCTTTCTATATGCATTATGATTTTTTTTTTTAGAAAATTTATATAATTCATTATAAGAAAGCTCACATACATCCTCTTAATAAGAATGATCAAGATGATTATATGTCATTAAGCATAAGTTGGTTACCTCCTCTTCTGCTTTTATCTCAGATAAGTTAGAAGCAAAGTCTGCCTAGAAAGCCTTCTGAGGCCATTACTTTCTCTTTTTGAATTTAGCTTTTTCTTCACCCTTCTCCTTGATTGGGTGAGCTTTAAGATTTGGCTAATCAGTTCTCATGTACCATGGCTTCCTGCATTCATCAATGCTATGTCATCATCGTATTCAGACATAGAATTGTCACTATAAGAAGTAGTAGCCATTAAGGCTACATTTTCTCCATTCTTTTCTCACTAGTATTAATCTGTATTTGACTTACTCCTTGCTCGTATGAAATCAGTGATCAAAGTATATTATCAATTGAATAAACATTTAAATTCTTATATTTAGTAATAACAATTATTTTGGCACTATAGGAACTAGGTAGACAACATAAAATTTTGTTATCTTTTTTAGAATTTGTAAGCCTTTATCTAAAGCATATAGAGATGTGATAATTTCTATGAATATAATATACATTTAAGAAACTAACTCACTAGCCCTTTTGTGAAATAATTCATAATCATAAAGTAGAATATTTAACCAAGATTATTTCACTTCGTTAGTTCTTTCATAGGTTTTGTAGAGTTTATCCCAAATGTCTTTATCGGTTGAGTAAGTAGATAAATAAATGTAATCTTTAGATTTTTAATGCATAAAAAAGATGATTAAATATTTTGCATTTATTGGGCTAAAATTTTATCCTCAATGCTCCATTCAAAAAAAACGTTATTCAGTTTTAATGTCATTTACAAAACAACAAGGTGTAGAATATCATTTCGAAACTAACATCCACATGCAATAATCTATAGATTGCAAGAAAGTAAACATGCAAATTTTCTAAAAATACAAAGGAATGTTATCAAATTATAGTGGTCTTGTGATTGAATTTCCTTTAACAGTATTACAATTTCAAAAGTTATTTATTGATCGTTTCTCAAAAAATTTCTAAAACTTAGTTTCTTAATCCTGTTCTGATACCACTTAAAGGTTTGCGGAGGTTGTGAGACCTTAAAGAATAAGCCTGAGGCTAATTAAGAGGGACGAGTAAAGTTGTAATTTAAAATTTTCTTTAACAAAATGAAAATCTTTTTATATTTTTTCAATATCTAAAAAATAAAAAATTTTCCCCTTGATGCATAAGCGAATTAATTTCATGATAATAAAAAGATCAGACTTTTATACTACATAATTAATCACGAAAAAAAAAGTGCAAAAAATTATAAAAACAAACACACCATAATTTATAGTTTGGTCCAACCTGACCAACGTCACTCCTTTTGCCCCCACATCAAGGTAGAGAAGCCCTTGTAAATCACTTCCACCAACCTAGTGTGGTAGAAGACCTTACTACTTTTCACCCTCTTGGTGAAGGTACAGAACCTTGAATCATTTATCTCCCTTCTAGAGATGGCAAAAAACTAAGAATACGTTTTCTCCATCACAAAGATGGCAGAAAACCATGACCTAGTGTTGTAGAATGTCTCCCTATAGCCACTAAAGAATCAAGGCAGGAGCTTGAAGAAGATATGGAAGAACCTTTCTTGGAGTAACCATTTCAATCCCTCATAGCTCTCTCTCACAAATAACTCTTTTTCTCATCTCTCCCAAAGCACTCCTCAACTCCCTCTCTATGCTGCCTCTCAAGACACTTAGCAATAAAAAGTCTCATAAAATAAGACCAAGTGAGAATTTAAATAGAGAACCTCTAAAAAAGCCCTAAATTTTAATATGTCGACTCTGATCGTCCACTACAATCCATGATCCTCCTGTACGATTAGTTCAAAGTACTCCTGTCAAGATTATACGAGGAGACAAACAGTATCCTATCAGCTCAAAGAGATGAACTAATCGACCAGGATGATTAAGAGCATCATCAAGTATGATTAGTCCAAACCAACACTTTTAGATGGTATGAAATGTATTGTCATGTAAGATCAATTCAAGAGTTTGTACTAATCGTCTAGTATGATAGTCAATGATAAAATTATCATTCCATAGAGAACTTGGTTCGTACTGTATAAAATTTGGGGGTCACCTTGTACGATTAGTTAAAAACTATGGAATTTCATCTTGGATGCTAGGTGACAATAAATTATCATCCCATACATTGCTTGGGTCGTACAATATAATCATCATCAATCATCATGTATAATTTGATTGAACAAATTAACCATAATTGTTTCCCCAGTCACAGGATCAATTTAGCATGATTGTCATATATCGCATAGTACGATACATATCATAAGGTATAACTAAAACAAAATTTGAATTATAAAATATTGTGTAAATTATGATTGGCGACTATTTTAATGATTATAACGGATTATCATGTACAATAAGGATCATCTAGTATGATTGGCTTCATCAATCACAATTAACAGATGTGTCCTAAGTAATGATTTTTTCAGTTAAATGATCAACCAATACGATGTAAAATCATATAGTATTATTAGTTCAAAAAACTCATTTTCTTCCTAACCCACTAACTCACCCTCTTGAGTGTATGTGTGCAAGGTTACTCAGCTTTAGGATCCACCACAATACATGATTAACTCAAAAAAGATAAAAATTACATAATGACTAAATATATAGACTTCGATCATAATCTACCCCATCTTGAGTTGATCAAAGTTGCAAGTGAATAGTGGACCTAAAATGTTAGTGAGCAGGGCAAAATAAATATGCACTAAACACAATTATTAAGAGATAACAGAGTAGAAAATCAAAAATATTTGTTATCATCAAAATCATTAGACTTGGATCTATATTTGCAACATCTCTACTCCACCCCATACAGGGCCCCCTTACTTTCACCCCGCTCTAATCTCCTGCGTCTACGAGCCTGCTTCCCACCCACGGCTAGTAACTTCACAAATAATTGTGCATGGATTCGAAGTGAGATCCTTCCACAAGAAATCTCACACCAATCCACTAGGTTGTGAAGCAAAGTTTTCTAAAATTGTTATTATTATTTTTTTCAATAATCGGTCATAGAATATTAAAATTAATAATTAATTAAAAATAATGTTAGTTAATTAATGAATTTAATTAGTTAATTTAATTTAAATTTCTTAATTAGTTAATGAAATTAATTAATTATTTAATATTAATTTGTTAAGTTAATGATTTAATAAGTTAATTTGAACTAGTTAATTAATTAATATTATTAGTTAATTTGAATTGTTAATTAGTTAATTAGTTATTTCTTCTTTTGAAATTATAATTTTTTTTTCAAAATTTTAAAATCTGCTGGAAAAATCGCTGAAAATCTGTCAAAAATATTTCATCGGAAATCCACATGAAATCCTTTAAAAGTCCATTAGAAATTCACCAAAAATATCTTGTCAGTCGTAAATTCTTGTGAATTCCCAGAGTAAAATATCTGCTTGAACTTCATCTATAATTAACATTTTTCCAGTTGTTGTCATTATGGCAGATTAACTTTAATTTTTCAAGATCAAGTAATGTGCCAATGAACTTATAACAATTTTTTTTTCAATATGATTGATATCAAGATAGAGTGGTAGTAAACTATACTCCCAATAAGGTAGCTCAAAGAAAAAAATAATTTTTTTCTTCCAAATTTGATATTAAAATAACTCTACATTGCGCCCTCTTTTCAAGCATTTAGATTTGCCAAAAGAAAACTGAATATTTTGTAATTATTGTAAAGTATAACTACCATTATTCTTTTAAAGGTGCTTTACAAATCTCCTCTATGTTATCAAAGTATTTTTTTTCAAAAAAATAAGTGGATCTCTGGTAGCTAATGACGATGACCCATATAGGAGAATTTTTTCTATCTGTATAATTATAAAGACTTTATATTTTTGGCACAACAAGGGCAACAAATCTTTCTTTTCTACTTCAATAAGAAAGCATACTATAAGCCAAAAAATCATTGCTCATCCATATTAATACAGCACATAATTAAAGGTTGACCATAAGCTGCATCATATGATTTCACTCCATGCCATAATTAATGCAACTCATTTATCAATGGTTGGAGTTAAACATCAATATTATTTTTTAGACTTTTCCTCCCAAGTATAATAGTAGAGAGAATAAAAGAAGTTTGTTTCATTATAATCCAACGAGGCAAGTTAAACATAACAAAAAGTTTCTTTTAGATGTTGTATATACTACTCATAATTGTAAATAAATTAAACCTGTCACTTGCTAAAGCATGATGAACATTATGTGGTTTTGAAGAAAAAAAAGGGTATTTATAGTCAAAGGATTTTATAGGCTTCTCCATCAATTAAATGGCACAACAAATCATATCTATTTCTCTATTTAGCATGCCAAATCATCTCTTTGACAATATTTTTATCTTTTAAACAATCTTTGAAGTCTAGGAATCAATGGGAAGTATTGAATAATTTTGGCAAACATCATTTGATTTAGTGGGACTCTTTTTAGTACATTCCCATCATGAAGAGCAACAAATATGACATACCTCTTGATTAGATCTATCTTTCCAAAATAGGCAACAATCATTCTGGCATACATCTATCTTTGTATATCCAAGATCGAATGCTTTTATTATCCTCTTCATTTCATATTATTGCGAATCTATTTTGAGGGAATATAATTTTAATGATAGCAAACACTTATGTTTCTCTACGACTACCTTGCCTATTAATATTTTAGGTCCACAAGATCAAACAACAATTTGAACCAGCTCAAGATTGGGTGGACTAGGTCTGAGTCAATTTGTAATCTTTTCCTTTTCTTAAGTCAATTGTAAACAATGTGGTTCCTGATGCTAAGTAACCTTGCACACACACACTTGGGGGAAAATTTCTAACTATTTTAGAGTTTTTTATTTTTGCTCACATCATCCAGAACGATCCACAAATTGGCCTGAATGATCTGTTAAAAGTAGAAACCCTAATTAGGGCCTCTTGGTTAAGGCAGTCGTCATTAAGCACATCATCTTGGATGATATTCATATCGGCCGGGATGATAGGCTCAAACCAGAAAGAATCAACAGCCATATCCTTTTAGGTAGCATTTATTTTTGGACATCATCCAGGACATCGTCCTGGATGATGCTGAAAATTCGTTAGGGATGTTAGGCCCTATGAACTAGTCCTGAGGCTAACCATGAGAGGGGGTGAATTGGTATTTTAAAAAATCTTTAAACAAAAAGAAATATAATCACAAACCAAAATCACCACGAAATAATAAGTGTGGAAAATTAAAGTGCGGAAGCAATAAAAAAGAACATAAGGGTTTATAGTGGTTTGGTCAACTTGACCTACGTCCACTCCCCGGAGGCGCCCTCCGAGTATTGCACTACCAACGTGACTCTCCTTTAGCCCCCACAGCTAGGCGGAGAAGCCCTTACAAAAACACCTCCTTTTTGCCACACCCGGCAAGGCAAAGAATCCAACTCCTTTTGCTTCCTCCTGAAGCAGGCAGAGAACCACGATCACTTGCTGAAACTTACCTCTCCCAACCCTTCCAAGGACAAGAGACTCTAGGGAAGAAGAAGTGGAACAATGCTTGGAGCAACCCTTGTGAACCCCCTCACAAGCTCCCCCTCACAAGATCCTCTCTCTCTCTCTCTCTCTCTCTCTCTCTCTCTCTCTCTCTCTCTCTCTCTCTCTCTCTCTCTCTCTCTCTCTCTCATTTAGGTTTTCTCAGGTTAAGATAGCAGCCAAGGATGTTCAAAAATGTTAAACAAGATATCTTAAATATAAGAGCATTAAAGGAGCTCATTAATTGCAAGTTGTCGACTTTATAGTCCAAGCCGATATGGAAATCGTCCTGGCCGATCAGTACAAATCTCATAAGATCAGCCAGAGCATCACCCAGAATGCAAACTAGATGATTAAAAATTTGCTTGATCGTCCCGGATGATATCACAATCGTCCTGGCCAATCAATTCAAATCAGAGGAAAATTGTCTAGAGCATCTCCCTGAATTTGAGCTGTCCGATCCAAATCGGCCAGAGCATCGCCCTGAATTTGTACTGGCCGATATTTATTGTTAAGGAGCAACCAAGGGTTTTTGAATGGATCATCCAGGACGATCTTGCGATCGTCTAGGAAGATGTGATTGTATCAATCATTCTTAATTACTCCCATGATTGTCAGATCAATTTAGGCATAATTATACAATATCGTCCATGCCGATCAAATAATCGTCCCGGCCGATTTCCAAAAATAAAGAATACTTAAATTGATCATGGTGGAAAATTCTTTCTATATTGAGCATATCGTCCTGGCCGATATAGGTATCGTCCAGGCCGATCAGTAATTATGGCTGCCTTAACTAAGAAATTCTGATTAGATCTTCTATTTTGAACTCGATCATCTAGGATAATATAAATATCGTCCGAGCCGATGTGAGTAAAAACACAAGTTCTAAATCTCTCAAGTGTGTGTGTAGGGTTACTTAACATCAGTCACTTCAAACAATTACAATTGACTCAAGAAAGAAAAAAGAAAATTACAGACTGACTCAACCCTAATCTACCCAGTCTTGAGCTGATTCTGATTTTCGTCCGATCTTTGAATCCTGAAAATGTCAGTAGTAAAGGCAATAAAAAAAAAGCAAGAGTGTTTACTAATCATCAAAACATAATTCATGGAATCTACAACAGATGCAACACAATTATGCATAAATTAATATGGTAATTAAGAAAAGTAATTAAGGTTTGATTGCTTGATTATATCATCCTGGATGATGTCCAAAAATAAAGTTAAAAAATTTTAGCTATTTCTGGATGATCAAACATTAGACAGTATCTATTCAGGGTGAGATTTTAGGTGATATTCAATAATTTGTACTAATCATAGAGGATAATATACTATTGACCTGAATAATATGAACAAAAAACTTTTGATCATCCCAAATCATCCTAGTTGATTTAGCTAAATTTGTATTGATTATACAGGATGATATTTATATTATCTTGGATGATAAAGTCAGTTTGTTGCAATTAAGAGCTATTATGAAGCTCTTCTATAGACCTCTTGTTTTACCCAAGAGATCATATTTTATTGTTGTTCAGACCTAAGAGAGCCAAGAGGAGAGGGAGAGCAAGGGAGAGAGATAGGGGATCTTTTGAAGGGGAGTTTGTGAGGGATTTCACAAAGGTTTCTACAAATAAGGATCCATCATCATCTTCTCCAGTCATCATCCTTTGTTCCTTGGGGGTTCTAGAGAGGTCTACTTCAGCATCTGATTAAGGTTCTCTGCTTACTTCAGAAGGAAGCAAAAGGAGTTGGGTTCTCTACCTACTTCTAGAGGAAGCAAAAGGAGTTGAGTTCTCTGTCTCATTGGGGTCGGTGGAAATGAGGTTTGTAAAGGCTTCTCCGCCTTACTGTGGGGACAAAAGGAGAGACACTGAGTTTAGTGCAATACTCAGAGGGAGCCTCTGAGGAGTGGATGTAGATTGAGTTGACCGAATCACTATAAATTTTTGTATTCCTTATTACTACTTCCGCAATTAATTTCAGCAATTTGATTTATATGGTGAATCTTTATTTTGGCTTTAGTTTGTGCTTTTGATTGAATGATTTTTTAAAATACCAATTCATGCCCCTTCTTGGTTAGCCTTGGGACTAGTTCATAAGGGTTTAACATCCCTGTTGAACTTTTAAGTGGTATCAGAGCACTTTTAAGGGTATTAGAGTGGGATTCATGAAATTTAGTTTTTGAAAACTTTTGAATTTTGATTCATGGCTAACTTTGATAATCATAATACTACAGAAGGGTATTCTATTACACGACCACCATTATTTGACAATATTCCTTTTAATTTTTGGAAAACTCGCATGTCTACATTTTTACAATCAATTGATTATCATATGTGGATGCTTGTTAAGGATGGTTATGAAATTACTAAACGACAAGAGGGGGGGGTGAATTGTAAAAGTCTTTCGATTAATAAAATTAACCCTAAACAAGAGTTCTAATTTTTTTGTTGTTTTTGAAATATTAAAAGAAAGATTTATGCAAATTTGCTTTCACAAAAAAAAAAAAAACCACATGCAATAGATATGACAAGATTAAAGTGCAAGCAAAAAGTAAGCAATGATAAAGAAAGAACACACCAAGAATTTTATAGTGGTTCGGTCAAAATATGACCTACGTCCACTCCCCGGAGTCCTCCACTCCGGGATTTTCACTATCAAAATAGTTCTCCTTTTGCCCCCCTTGGCAAGGCGGAGAAGCCTGTACAAACCTCCCTTTCACCAACCGGCGTGGCGGAATACCAAACTCTATTTTCACCCTCTTGGCGACGGCAGAGAACCTTCTCGTTTTTCTCCCTCCTGGAGAAGGCAGAGAACCTCGAGGTAACGGATGTAGACGAGCCTTTCCCTTGGAGATCCTTCCTCAAATCCTTCTCGGGCCACAGGAGGAGCAAGATGCAGCAAGCTTGGAGCAACCGTGTGATCTCCCTCACACCTCTTCTCCCTCACAACGCTCACCTCCTCCTTCCTCTCTCAACCCTCAAGAATTTCTCTAGAATTTTCTCCCTTGGAATCCCTCTCTAACCACGTTCACCCCCTCTGTAATTGTTACCCAAAAGAGACTTGATTGACATCTAAAAATGGGCTCCAAAAACCTCTGATTTCAAAATTAGCCGTTACTGTTCGTACAGTACGATTACACATCGTACAGTACGATCTTCACAAACAGCCGTCGTCCTGGTACGAAGATGTACGATCAGTACAAAAATAAATCGTACTGTACGATATAATATCGTACGGTACGATCCAACAAGATACTACTCGTACAGGACGATGGTCTGGACGATCGGATGTCGTCTCTGTTCATCGTATGGTACGATTACTATCGTACAGTACGATGTTCAAATTTTCATTAGCCCTGGATTACATGCACTAATCACGGGTTAATTTTAAGTAAGTATTAAAAACAGATCGTACAGTACGAACTTGTTCGTACAGTACGAACTTGTTCGTACAGTACGAACGGCGCAAAATCACTTACTTAAACTATGTCACGGCTAGGGTTTTGGATCTGAACATATCGTACAGTACGAAAGACTTCGTACAGCACGATCTATTCACAGAATTGTCCACATATCTTGGATCGTACAGTACGAAATAAAATCGTACAGTACGATTTACAGAGAAGAATTTTATTTATAATTTGCAGTTAAAAAAAAACTCTCCCCCTGTGTGTGTGCATGGTTGCTCTTACTCTTACGCATTTTGTGGCCAGACTCAATAAAGTAAAAAATACAATAAATGAAAAATACAATATTTGACTCATACTCCTAATCTACCCGGTCTTGAGTCTTCCTTTCTTCCTGAGTCACTTGTGATCTTCCTGAAATGTTAGTGCTCAAGAAAAATAACAGATAAAATAATAATCAATGAAAAGCAGTTCCAAAACACTCATTATTTGGCATCATCAAAATCTCAAACTCGGGGTCATGGGTTGCAACAATCTCCCCCTTTTTGATGATGTCAAATAATTTGTTGCAAGTAAGAAAGAAAACCATTTCTTTTGAAAAATATTTCTTTTGTTGTTAATTTTTTTGTTTGTTTTTTTTTTTTTTTAAATTAAACACAAGAGAAAAAAAAATACTACAAGTAAGTACAAAACAAAAGATACTGCATTTAGATGAATAGGCATTACAACATTACAACAAACTTCTCCCCCTTTTGACAGCACAAAAAGGAGGAGCTACTAAAAGCAAAAAGTAAGAGAAGAAAACAAACAAAAACTACAATGCAAACATAAACAAACTAAGCAGACGGGTCCTGATCTGGTGGTGGTGGAGGTGGATTTGGTTGAAAATATTGAAAGAGAGCATCGAAACGGTGATCAATTGCAGTGAATCGTTTGCCAAACCACTGCATATCAGTCTCGTGTTGGTGATGCTGTTCTTGAATATGCATGTCGAGACGAGTCTGCAGCTGGTCGAAGCGGGCGACTAAGTCATCATCAGAGTGCGCGGGTGCTGGTGCAGGTGCTCGGGGTGCAGCATGGCGTCGTGGTCGAGCTGGAGCTGCGGCTGGTGCATCTTCTCCTTCTTCTTCATCAAAGACAGGTTCTTCAGGCTCATGTCCCCGATGAAAGAGGATACGGAAGGAAGCATCCGTATAAAAAATAGGAAGCATGTCGGGTTCACCAGGGTAGGATAACTGATATTTATGGTAGAGGATATATCCTATTAGGTGACCAAGAGCCAGATTTTGTTTCCGTCGAGTGGTGGGAAGACGAACAAAAGTCATGTGCTGAATATAATTGCTAATCAAATCGACCTCATCAAACTTAATGTTGGACATAATCAGGTAGGTAGCGACTGACAGGGTAGGGGTCAGATTGATGCGGTCGCCACCTTTGGGAATGATAGAGGTTCGAAGAACATGTTGAATTATACGGGCATTGCGGGTTAAGGATTGGACTAGAGGCTGGTGTTGGTGAAAAACAGTATTCCTAAGGACTCTATTTACGTCGCTCCAGTCAAAATCATCGGTGAGAAACGAGCGAACCATAGGTCCTTCAGTAGACAGCCCAATATGTTGGGCGATGTCGGCTCTAGTTATTTCAACGGAGCGGCCACAAACAAATGAGTGAAAAGTGGTGTTATCAACAGTGTAGGTGAGGTTGGCGAGAAATTCAAAAAGGAGTTCAGAATTGTATGGAAATGCGAGGGTGAGTAGGAATTGAAAGGTAGTGGAGACAAAGAGGCCCATTACCTCGAAATTTAGAGCGGCCTGATTAAGCATTTTCGAGGGAGAAATTTTGCAAGCCTTGTATCGGTAGTAGGCTGCCTCATTCTCACTATTCAGAAAGCGATCGGGTTGACGATGGGATGAGGACGAGCTTCCGGCAGTCATCCGATCTCGTTTAGACATTGCAGGAGGGCAAGAAAACAAAGTGAAGGCTGAGTGAGGAGAGGGTTGAGTGAATGGAACAGCCTAGGCCAGGGCATTTATAGGAATTTCCGTAAATCGTACAGTACGATTGGAGATCGTACAGTATGATAGGCAATCAATGTTCTGACCGTTCGTTTTGGGAAAAGGCAGTCAAATCGTACAGTACGATATGTATCGTACAGTACGATCAGACGAATATTGATCGTCCCGAGGCCCTCAGTACGACTTTTGACCAAAAGTGTCGTACTGTACGAATAGGTGGATCGTACAGTACGATACATAATAAATATCGTACCGAACAGCTATTACTCAGATTGTCCTTTTGTGATGATGTGGATCGTACAGTACGAAACGAATGGATCGTACAGTACGATACTCAATAATGTCGTACCAACCGGCTTAAATTCGTCCCAATCCGTGCTGATGTGGAGCGTACAGTACGAAGCGAATGTATCGTACAGTACGATCATCAATAATGTCGTACCAATCAGCTATAATTCGTCCACATTCGTGCTGACGCGGATCGTACAGTACGAAGTGGATCGTACAGTACGATGAACAGTCATAGAAAGTGTTGGTGTGGTGAGTGTGTGGTGATCAGGAGCAGCCCTAAAGAAAATTTTTTTTTTTTTTTTTTATTATTATTATTTTTTTTTTTTATGCATTTATATCTATGACACCTAATCTAGTCCTCAAGGTGCTAAAAGTGTCAAAAGCTAATGGTTTTGTGAATATGTCTGCCAATTGATCTCCTGTAGCGATGTGATGTAATTCTATATCTCCCTTAGCGACGTGATCTCTAATGAAATGATGTCTAATGTCTATGTGTTTCGTTCGAGAGTGTTGAATTGGATTCTTAGAGATACAAATTGCACTTGTGTTGTCACACATGATCGAGATGGTTCCAACAGGTAGTCCAAGATCAAGAATTTGTTGTTTTAACCATAGCACTTGTGCAACACAACTTCCTACCGCAATATATTCTGCCTCAGCTGTGGAAAGTGCTACTGAGTTTTGCTTCCTACTGGACCAAGAAACTAATGATTGTCCGATGAATTGGCAGGTACCAGAGGTGCTCTTTCTATCTATCCTACATCCTGCGAAGTCAGAATCTGAGTACCCTAGGATTTCAAAGGAAGTGCTGTGTCTGGGATACCAAATTCCTAAGTTTGGGGTGCCTAGTAGATATCTAAGAATTCTTTTGACAGCAGTTAAGTGAGACTCTTTAGGATCGGCTTGGAAACGGGCACAAAGGCACACACTAAACATTATGTCCGGTCTACTGGCAGTCAAGTAAAGTAGGGATCCAATCATTCCTCTATATTTTTTCTGATCTACTGATTTTCCACTAGGATCCTTATCTAATTGGATTGTCGAACTCATTGGGGTGTTCATGGGTTTTGCACTATCCATTTCATATTTCTTTAAAATATCCTTAATATACTTTGATTGACTAAGAAAGGTTCCATTATCCATTTGTTTTACACTAAAGCCAAGAAAGTAATTAAGCTCTCCCATCATGCTCATTTCAAACTCATTACTCATTGTTTTTGAAAAAACATCGCATAAGTTTTTATCCGAAGATCCAAACAATATGTCATCTACATATATTTGAACAATGAGAATTTCTTCTTTGACCTTTTGTAAAAAGAGTGTAGTATCTACACTACCCTTTTGAAATCCTCTATCCAAAAGAAATGAGCTAAGTCTTTCATACCATCCTCTAGGTGCTTGCTTTAATCCATATAGTGCCTTTTTTAATTTGAATACATGGTTTGGAAATTGTGAGTTTTCAAATCCGGGGGGTTGCTCAACGTAGACATCTTCCTTAATTACCCCATTCAAAAATGCACTCTTCACATCCATTTGATATAACTTAAAGTTCTTGAAGCAAGCAAAAGCTAAGAGCACTCTTATGGCTTCTAGTCTAGCAACCGGGGCAAAGGTTTCTTCAAAGTCTATTCCCTCAATCTGGTTGTACCCCTTAGCTACTAGCCTTGCTTTATTCCTTATTATTGTTCCTGAATCATTCACCTTATTCTTGAAGACCCATTTTGTTCCAACAACACTTTGCTCTTTAGGTCTCTTAACTAACTCCCAAACATCATTCCTGGTGAATTGGTTCAGCTCTTCTTGCATTGCTAGAATCCAGAATTCATCTCCTAAGGCTTGATCTATACTTGTAGGTTCTATCATAGAGATGAAAGCTGAGTGACTAACCTCCTTCCTAAGTCCATGCCTAGTCCTTACACCTTCTGAAGGGTCTCCTAAAATTAACTCTTTAGGATGACTAGAAGAATATCTCCATTCTCTAGGCAAAACTTCCTGAGGTTCGACCCTTTCTCCTAAAGTCATCGTCTCTACTCCTTGAATTGCCTCTATTTCATCATCTTCAATTTTTGATTCTGAGGGCTTATCTGATTCATTAAATACCACATGGGTGAATTCTTCTACTACAAGGGTTCTCTTATTAAAAATCCTATAGGCCTTACCTACAGAAGAATAACCTAAGAAGACACTCTCATCAGACTTGGGATCGAATTTTCCTAAGGGATGTTTACCATTATTTAAGATAAAGCACTTACACCCAAAGACATGTAAATGTGAAAGGTTTGGTGTCCTACCCTTAAGGAGTTCATATGGAGTTTTATTCAGCTTCGATCTAATGTTTACTCTGTTCAAAACATAACAGACTGTGTTGACTGCTTCTGCCCAAAAGTATCTAGGAAGGGTATACTCCGCTAGCATTGCCCTAGCAGCTTCTACCAAAGTTCTATTCTTCCTTTCTGCTATGCCATTCTGTTGGGGTGTTCTAGGAGCTGAGAAATTGTGCTCTATTTCTATCTCTTGACAGAATGACTCAAATCTATCATTTTGGAACTCTCCACCATGATCACTATGGATTGTTGATATTTCACAACCTAATTTTCGTTGAATCCATGTGGAGAAAACTTTAAATTCCTCAAAAGACTCATTCTTGTGTGCTAAGAATCTTACCCAAGTAAATCTAGTAAAGTCATCTACAATCACAAATCCATAATTCTTTCCACCTAGACTGGCTGTACTAACGGGTCCAAATAAGTCAATGTGTAGAATTTCTAGTGGCCTAGAGGTGATCACATCTCTAATTGAGTGAAAAGATGATTTGACTTGTTTTCCTTGTTGGCAAGCATCACATAGGTGATCCTTGGTGAATTCTAACTTAGGTACACCTCTAACTAGGTTTTTCTGAGTGATGTTTCTAAGAGTTTTCATGCTAGCATGACATAGTCTCCTATGCCAAAGCCACGAGTCATCAACTATTGTTTTCAAGCAAAATGATTTTGAACTATCAACGCAATCAAGGTCTAACATGTAAACATTGTTAATTCGTTTTCCTTCTAAAATAATTTCATCAAATAAACTAATCAGGCATCTATCAGTAAAAAACTTAACATCAAAACCTTTGTCACACAGTTGACTAATGCTAAGTAAGTTATGCTTTAAACCATCAACTAATAAAACATTTCAATTATAAAATTCTTAGCATTACCAATAATACCTGAGCCTATCACCTTCCTGGTAGTGTTGTCTCCCAACGTTACTTTGCCTCCAGTTTTGGTCTCCAATAGGATGAACTTCTTCATATCTCCAGTCATGTGTCGCGAGCAGCCACTATCCAGGTACCACATGCTCTCACTAGGTCTTTTGTGAGAGCATCCCTACAATTTCATTCAAAGATTAGATTTGGGAACCCAAGTGAGTTTGGGTTCCTCCTTATGCTTGCATGAATGAGATGTATGCATGTTATGCTGTGATGGATGCAGTTTAGGTCTCCATACTAAGTGTGTCCTACGGTGAATTGTGCATGTGCGGGCTATGTGACCTAACATGCCACAAGAGAAGCACCTAACACCAGGAAATGGATTTACTAATCTATGAGTATGGTGGTGCCTCTTCCTAAGGTTTTGAAATGCATGCTGTGTTGGGGGTTTTCTAGGATGGCCTACTGTGAGTGATGCAATTTCATTTTCTAATTCTTTTATCTTTTCACTATAGGTTTTATTTTGAGCTGTCAATCCATCAACTTCTATCAATAGCAAGTGCTCACTATGATCTACTTCTAATGCAAGTGCAGTTAGTTTTTCAAACTCTACATCTAGTTCAATATGTGATGTTTTCAAGGATTCATGCGCTTCACTTAGTTCAATATGCTTCTTATTTAATGCATCATACTCATCAAGAAGTAACATGTGATCTTTATCTAAATCAGAATTTTCTTTAACTAAGTTAGCATGCTCAATTTGTAAGGAACTAAATTCAATATTAAGTTTAGCATGCATTTTCTTCAGTTTCCTATACGAGTCATGAATATTCTCAGAAATAAGCAGTAATTCATCATAAGAAAGTTGACATACCTCCTCTTGATCCAATTGATCAAGGTTATCATTAGCCATAAGACACAAATTTGTTACCTCCTCCTCTGCTTCTTCTTCTGATGATTCTGAGGCAGAGTCGGCCCAAAAAGCTTTCTGTGTCTTTGTCTTTCCTCTCTTGTATTTAACTTTGTCATCTCCTTTCTCCTTTGCTGGTTGACTCTTCAGATTAGGGCAATCGGCTCGAAGGTGACCTGGCTTCCTGCACTCAAAGCAAATTGTATCAGATGAAACCTTATTGGACCTTGAGCTCTTACCTTTATTCCAGCTGTTCTGATGACGCTTTTGTTTTCTTTTCAGGAAATTTTTGAACTGTCGGGTCATCAGTGCTATCTCATCATCTTCCTCCCCTGCAGAGCTTTCGCTTTCTGAGTTGCTAGCTTTTAATGCCACCGTCAGCTCCTTTTTCTTTTCACCTGCATCACTTTGCCTTTGGCTCACTCCTTGCTCGTATGCAATGAGTGACCCAAGGAGGTTATCAATAGAATAAACATTAAGATCTTTAGACTCAGTGATAGCAGTTATCTTAGCATCATAGGAACTAGGTAGGCATCTAAGAATTTTATTCACTTTCTCAGAATTTGAAATTTCTCTACCAAATGCATGCAATGATGTCACAATTTGGGTGAACCTAGTGTACATGTCAGAAATTGTTTCGCTAGGTTTCATACGGAATAATTCATAATCATGCAGTAGAATGTTAAGCCTAGACTGTTTTACTTCGTTTGTTCCTTCGTATGTGATGCACAGTCTATCCCAAATCTCCTTACCAGAAACACAAGTAGATACTCTCATATAGTCCTCAGATTTCAATGCACAAAAAAAAACAGTTTAAGCATTTAGCATTCAGTTGGGCTAATTCCCTATCCTCATTGCTCCATTCAATAAAAGGTACAGAAGTTTTCAAACCATTAACTATCTTAAACGGTGCAACATATCCATCATTTACTAACATCCACATGCGGTAATCTATAGATTGCAAAAATGTAGACATTCTAATTTTCCAGAAATCAAACGGTATGTTATCAAAAAGTGGTGGACGAGTTATTGAATAACCCTCCGCAGTGTTACGATTACCAAAATTCGACATGATCGTTTTTTCAAGGTTTTCTAAAACACTATTTTTGAAAAACAAGCTCTGATACCAATTGAAATTACTAAACGACAAGAGGGGGGTGAATTGTAAAAGTCTTTCGATTAATAAAATTAACCCTAAACAAGAGTTCTAATTTTTTTGTTGTTTTTGAAATATTAAAACAAAGATTTATGCAAATTTGCTTTCACAAAAAAAAAACCACATGCAATAGATATGACAAGATTAAAGTGCAAGCAAAAAGTAAGCAATGATAAAGAAAGAACAAACCAAGAATTTTATAGTGGTTCGGTCAAAATATGACCTACGTCCACTCCCCGGAGTCCTCCACTCCGGGATTTTCACTATCAAAATAGTTCTCCTTTTGCCCCCCTTGGCAAGGCGGAGAAGCCTGTACAAACCTCCCTTTCACCAACCGGCGTGGCGGAATACCAAACTCTATTTTCACCCTCTTGGCGACGGCAGAGAACCTTCTCGTTTTTCTCCCTCCTGGAGAAGGCAGAGAACCTCGAGGTAACGGATGTAGACGAGCCTTTCCCTTGGAGATCCTTCCTCAAATCCTTCTCGGGCCACAGGAGGAGCAAGATGCAGCAAGCTTGGAGCAACCGTGTGATCTCCCTCACACCTCTTCTCCCTCACAACGCTCACCTCCTCCTTCCTCTCTCAACCCTCAAGAATTTCTCTAGAATTTTCTCCCTTGGAATCCATCTCTAACCACGTTCACCCCCTCTGTAATTGTTACCCAAAAGAGACTTGATTGACATCTAAAAACGGGCTCCAAAAACCTCTGATTTCAAAATTAGCCGTTACTGTTCGTACAGTACGATTACACATCGTACAGTACGATCTTCACAAACAGCCGTCGTCCTGGTACGAAGATGTACGATCAGTACAAAAATAAATCGTACTGTACGATATAATATCGTACGGTACGATCCAACAAGATACTACTCGTACAGGACGATGGTCTGGACGATCGGAT
Organism: Dendrobium huoshanense; assembly: GCA_016618105.1. Classification (NCBI taxonomy): domain Eukaryota; kingdom Viridiplantae; phylum Streptophyta; class Magnoliopsida; order Asparagales; family Orchidaceae; genus Dendrobium; species Dendrobium huoshanense. Next base: position 29,687,024 of record CM028351.1, read on the forward strand.
GTCGTCTCTGTTCATCGTATGGTACGATTACTATCGTACAGTACGATGTTCAAATTTTCATTAGCCCTGGATTACATGCACTAATCACGGGTTAATTTTAAGTAAGTATTAAAAACAGATCGTACAGTACGAACTTGTTCGTACAGTACGAACGGCGCAAAATCACTTACTTAAACTATGTCACGGCTAGGGTTTTGGATCTGAACATATCGTACAGTACGAAAGACTTCGTACAGTACGATCTATTCACAGAATTATCCACATATCTTGGATCGTACAGTACGAAATAAAATCGTACAGTACGATCTACAGAGAAGAATTTTATTTATAATTTGCAGTTAAAAAAAAACTCTCCCCCTGTGTGTGTGCATGGTTGCTCTTACTCTTACGCATTTTGTGGCCAGACTCAATAAAGTAAAAAATACAATAAATGAAAAATACAATATTTGACTCATACTCCTAATCTACCCGGTCTTGAGTCTTCCTTTCTTCCTGAGTCACTTGTGATCTTCCTGAAATGTTAGTGCTCAAGAAAAATAACAGATAAAATAATAATCAATGAAAAGCAGTTCCAAAACACTCATTATTTGGCATCATCAAAATCTCAAACTCGGGGTCATGGGTTGCAACAGGTTATACACCTTCTTCTGGTGAAATTAATGGCATTAAAATTGAACTTTCTTTTATTGAATGGACTTTTGATGAAAGAGATTTAGCCTCACTTAATGCAAAATGTTTGAACTATTTTTTCTATGCTTTGAAATCGGAAGATTATATGCATGTTTCAACTTGTGCAATTGGTTAAGAAATTTAGGATAGATTGTGCATTACTATGGAGGAATCAATAAAGTTAAATAATCTAGGTTGAATATTTTGTTACATGACTACGAACTTTTTTGTATGAAACCTACTGAATCCATTTCTAAAATGTATACTAGGTTTACTCAAATTATCACCTCGTTGCATGCCTTAGGAAGAGAGCTAACTAATTATGAAAGAGTAAATAAATTTTTAAAACGTTTGCCTTCTTCTTTTGATGATAAGATTACTGTAATTACTGAATCTAAATATTTAAATACTTATTATGTTCATAACTTACTTGGATCACTGATTGCTTAGTAGGAAAGGAGAGAATCAAAGAAACATTAATGCAAGTGAGAAAAAGAAAGAGAAAACTATGGCGTTGAAGGCCAACAACATGGATACTGATTCTTTTGAGCTTGAAAGTAATGATGTTTCCTTCATCACTAGGCAATTTAAAAGCTTTCTAAGGAAAAATAATAAGTATCATCAGAAATGGAAAAGAGGTAAGGATAGAAAAAACTTTAAAAGTTCTTTTGATCTTATTTTCTATGAATGAAGGAAGTCTGGACATCTTAAAGATGATTATCCTATACTTAAGGAGCACCCAAGAAAGGAGAAGGGTGAGGAGAAACCTAAATACAGGAAGAAAAAGAAGCAGTACCAAAAAGCTTTCTGGGCGGATTCTGCATCTAACTCATCTGAGATTGAAACTAAAAAGGAGATAAAGAACTTGTGCTTAATGGGTGATCATCTTGGTCAGTCTGATCAAGAAGAGGTATGTGAACCAACCTATGATCAATTACTTTAAATTTATGAGAAAAATCATACATCATATAAGAAACTTAAGAAATCTCATGCTAGTTTAAAATTGGAGTTTTTGAATTTACAAAAAGAGCATAAATTTTTAAGTAAAGAACACACTCAATTTGATAGAAATCACATATCTTTATTTGATGAGTTTGATGATCTAAATAAAAAGTAATCTGATTTGATAATTAAGCATGATTCACTAAAAGAAAATCTCAAAGAATTTGAAAATAACAAACTAATATTGCATACATCAAATAAAAGGAAGCATCACCACCCAAGTAGATTAGTAAATCCTTTTCTTTGAGTTAGATGTTTTTTATGTGGCATGCTAGGACACATTTCACACACTTGCACTGTTCACTGCAGTACACATTAGGTGTGAAGATCCAAAATACATAATTCACAGCATAACAAACATGCATTGCAATCTTCCTTTTATAAGAAGGGACCCAAACCTATTTGGGTTCCTAAATCTGACATTTAATATTATATAGGCAAACTCTCACAAAAGGCCTCATGAGAGTATGTGGTACCTGGACAGCGGATGCTCATGACATATGATTGGAGATGCCAATCAATGCATTTTGCTGAAGACCAAGATAGGAGGCAAGGTTACTCTTAGAGATAGCACCATAAGGAATGTGATGGGCTCAGGTATAATAAGAAATTCCAAGAACCTTTTGATTGAAAATATTTTACTTGTAGATAAACCGAAACATAACTTTCTCAGCATCAGTCAACATTGTGATAAGAGATTCGTCATAAAATTCTTAGCAAACACTTGTATTATAAGCTTAAATAACAACACTGTTTTGCAGGGAAAGCAGATCACTAATATTTACATGCTTGATTTAAAAAATATTAAATGTTATACTTCATTTTACTTAAAACTATTGCTGATGATTCTTGGTTATGGCACTGGAAATTATGTCATGCTAGTATGAAAACCCTTAGGAGAGTAACCCAGAAAGACCTAGTTAGAGGTGTTCCCAAGCTTAAATTCTCTAAAGACCGCCTTTATGATGCCTGCCAATTAAGAAAGCAATTCTAATTCTCTTTTCACTCCATTAAGAACATTAGCACCTTTAGACCTTTAGAAGTCCATATGGATTTTTTTGGACCCATTAGTAATACTAGCTTAGGGGGAAAGTCTATGAATTTGTGATTGTTGATGACAAGTCGAGGTTCACTTGGATTAAATTTTTGTCATATAAGAGTGAGTCTTTTTATGAGTTTAGATCCTTCTCCACTTATATTAAAAAAAGTTAGGTTGTGAGATATTGACCATCCATAGTGACTATGGGGGAGAGTTTGAAAATGAGAGATTGGATACTTTTATGAGGATAAAGGGATTAGTCACTACTTCTCAGCTCCTAGGACCCCCTCAGTAGAATGGGGTAGCTGAAAGGATGAACAGAACCTTAGTTGAGGCCGCTAGAGCCATGATTGTTGATTATTCACTTCCAAAATACTTTTGGGCTGAAGTGGTAAACACATCTTGTTATGTGTTGAATAGGGTGAATGTTAGAGCCAAACTTGATAAGACACCCTAGGAGATCCTTAAGAGTAGGACACACAACATTTCCCACCTCCATGTCTTTGGTTGTAAGCGTTTCATTCATAATAATGGGAAGCCACACATAAAAAAAATTGACCCATAATTTGATGAAGGAGTATTCTTAGGTTATTCAAGTGTTGGGAAATCCTTTAGGGTGTTTAATAAAAGGATATTAGTGGTGGAGGAGACTACTCATTGAGTGTTTAATAAATCTAATCCTAATGAGTCTAGAATTGAGGATGAAGATGGTATTAGAGAGATTTCCAAAGGAGTTAAAAATTTGGAGAAGAGAGTAGAGTCCCAAATTATTGAAGGAGAAAGAGAGATTACCCAAGGAGTAGAAATTTTGAATCTATAAGAAAGGGTTTATTCTACATACTTTGCTTAGGGATTGGAGATATTCTTTGAGTCATCCTAAAGAACTGATCTTAGGAGATCCTTCTGAAGGTGTTAGGACTAGGCATGAACATAGGAAGGAAGTGAATCACTCTTCCTTTATCTCAATGATTGAACATACAAACATTAATCGAGCCTTATCTGATGAGTTTTAGATCTTAATGATGCAAGGGGAATTAAACAAATTTATTAGGAATGATGTTTGGGAGCTTGTAGAAAGACCAAAGAGACAAAGTATAGTTGGAACTAAATGGGCCTTTAAGAATAAGATTAATGATTCCAGTGTGGTGGTTAGGAATAAGGCAAGATTGGTAGCTAAGGGGTACAACCAAATAGAAGTGATTGATTTTGAGGAGACCTTTGCCCCTGTAGCTTGATTAGAAGCTATTAGAGTGCTACTAGCCTTTGCGTGTTATAAGGGATTTAAGCTTTACTAAATAGATGTGAAGAGTGCTTTTTTAAATGGGGTTATAAAAGAGGATGTGTTTGTTGAACAACCCCCATGTTTTGAGAGTTCCTAATTTTTAAATTAAAAAAGGCATTATATGGATTAAAACAGGCACTAAGAGCTTGGTATGAGAGGCTTAGCACTTTTTACTAAAGATAGATTTTGTTAAGAGAAGTATAGACACACTCCTTTTTTTGAGGAAAGTAAGAGATGAGTTACTCATTGTTCAGATTTATGTTGATGATATACTTTTTAGATCTTCTGATGAAAAGATATGTGATGATTTTTCTAAAATAATGAGTAAAAAGTTTGAGATGAGTATGATGGAAGAGTTATCCTACTTTTGGGGTTTAGCATTAAGATAATTTGACGATATAACTTTTATAAGTCAATCAAAGTACATTAAAGAGATCTTGAAGAATTATGAAATAGATAAAGTCAAGCCAATAAATTCTCCCATGATTTCTAATATTTAGATGGATAATGATAAAAAGAAGTATAAAGGGATGATTGGATCTTTACTTTACCTAACTGCTAGTTAACCTGATATAATGTTTAGTGTTTGTATATATGTTAGATTTCAAGATGATCCTAAAGAATCCCATCTGACTGTAGTTTAGAGAATTCTAAGATATATTTTGAGGACTCAAAACTTATGAATCTGTTATCCTAGGCACAGCACTTCTTTTTGAGATTGTTGAATATTCTGATTTTTATTTGATAGGATGTAGTGTGGATAGAAAGAGTACTTCTGAAACTTGCCAATTTATAGGACAGCCTTTAGTATCCTAGTCTAGTAGAAAACAAAACTCTGTTACACTTTCTACTACTGAAGCTGAGTACATTGCCTTAGGAATTTGTGTGGCACAAGTCCTTTAGTTGAAGCAACAAATTCTAGATTTAGGATTACCTATAGGCATAATTTTAATCCTTTGTGACAATACTAGTGCCATCTGCATCTCTATAATTCCTATCCAACATTCAATGACCAAACATATTGACATAAGGCATCACTTTATTAGAGACCATGTGATCAAAGGAGATATTGAGTTATACCAAGTGACAACTGAGAATCAATTGACTGATATCTTTACTAAACTACTAGCTTTTGACACTTTCATCACCTTCAGGACTAGATTAGGTGTGATTGATAAAAATGCATGAACTTGTTGTTTACTAATTTCTTACTTTTATGTTTTGTTGCTTTTTTATTTTATTTCATTTTGCTTACTTTTCTTTTTACTAGTTTTTGTTTCTCTTTTTTATTTTATTTCTACTATTTTAGTTTTTCTTCTTTTGTGATTACTGTGAAATGATATTTTATATCATATATTTGTTTTTTAATTTGTAGTTAATGTTTTATATCTCTTAATCTATTAATGGGAGAAAACACTGTTGATTGTTTCTCTTCCTCCAACCTCTTTTAGTGGTGTAATTTTCTTTTCTAAATAAAAGTCTATCTCAAATTGATAACTAGACTTTGTGATTTAGATCTTTTCTATCTTAATACAGTAATCTATCTTATATTTATAATGTTCAAAGTCTTTATATTGCTTCAAGATTTCTCGTTATTCTGTCATTATATTTATCATATGATTTTGATTCTATTTTATGGTTTGTTCTTCCTTAAATTAGAAAGTGAGTTTTTCTTCTCTAATATCTGGAAGATATACTCACAATTGAGAATATTTAAGAATTTTGAAAATCGATCTAGCTTACAAAAAAAGTGGCCAATAACGTCAAATCAAAGATGTGTAATGACACCAAATTGAGAAATATACACAAAGTGTATCAAAAATTCAAAAGATGTGCAAAGTGCGCCATTCAATTAATAAAAATGAGCCCACCAAAAGCAATTTCTCTTCTCTTACAAACTTTTAAAATTCAGAAGAATTCATGGGTCACTTGATATTTTCAAAGGTTTGATTTTGAATTTCACGATTGTAGCAAATTACTTTGATACATTATTCTATAAGATATTTTTTTGAAACCAAGTCTTAAATGGATCTCTTTTTCTTATCCAATTAGTTTTTCTGAGTCAAGTCTTTTGATTTCAAAAGATGATTTTTCCCTAAGAGAATTTTGAGCTAGAGTTAATAGGATCGAATATTCTATCATTTTTGGATTTTGATGATGTTAACCCTTTGGTCTTACAACTCTTTAAAATCAATCACATGGAGACTGTGTCATATTCACACTTTGATTAAAAAAAAACTTTGCTTTCGTTCTTCATTTTCTACTTTTTTCTTTTCTTATTTTTTCCTCATCCTTTTTTGTGATGTCAAAAGTGGGAATAGTGTTTGAAGTTATTTTTATTTTATTTAGTTTTGATTGTTTAAATTATTTGCCATAATAAAAAAGGGGGAGATTATTGCAAATTGGTTTTCAGGGAATATAATTTTGATGATAGCAAATCCTTCTATTTCTCTATGACTGTCTTGCCTACTGACATTTCAGGTCCACAAGATCAAATGAGAATTTGAACTAGCTCAAGATTGGGTAGACTAGGTCTACATCAGTTTATAATCTTTTTCTTTTCTTGAGTCAATTATAAATGATGTGGTTTTTGATGTTAAGTAACCTTGCACACACACAGTTTGGAAAAATTTTCTTATTGTTTTATAGTTTTTTATTTTTGCTCACATCGTCCGAGACGATCCACAAATCAGTTTGAACGATTAGTTAAAAATAGAAACCCTAATTAGGGCTTTCTGATTAAGGCAACCATCATTAAGCGCATCATCCTAGACGATATTCATAACGGCCAAGACGATAGGCTAAAATAAAAAAGAATCAGCCGTCAGATCCTTTTAGGTAGCTTTTATTTTTAGACATCATCTTGGATGATGCAACATAATTTTGCCTAAATTAATTTAGTAATTAAGGAAATCAATTAAGGTTTGATTGTTCGATCATATCATCCTAGATAATCACACGATCGGCCAAGACGATCAGTTTAAAAATCTTAGTTATGCATGGATAATCAAACATCGACCAGCGTCTGTTCAGGGCAATATTCTGGGTGATATTTAACAATTTATACTAATTGTACAGGACGATATTCTATCAGCCTGGATGATATGAACAAAAACCATCTGATCATCCCAAGTCGTCCTGGCTAATTGAGTTAAATTTGTATTGATCGTACAGGACGATATTTATATCGTCTTGGATGATAAAGTTGGTTTGTTGCAATTAAGAGCTATTATGAAGCTTTTCTATTTAAGACCTCTTGTTCTACCTAAGAGATCATCTTTTGCTACTATTCTGACCTTAGAGAGCCAAGAGGAGAGGGAGAGTAAGGGAGAAAGACAGGATCTTGTGAGGGAAAGTTTGTGAGGGGCTTCACAAAGGTTGCTCCAAGCAAGGATCCATCGTCGTCTTCTACAGTCATCATCCTTAGTTCCTTGGGAGTTCTAGAGAGGTCTACTTAAGCATCTGATCGAGATTCTCTACCTGCTTCAGGAGGAAGCAAAAAGAGTTGGGTTCTCTGCCATCTTTTGGAGAAAGCAAAATGAGTTGGGTTCTCTGCCTCATCGAGGTTGGTGGAAAGGAGGTTTGTAAAGGCTTCTCTGCCTTAATGTAGGGGCAAAATGAGAGATACTGAGTTTAATGAAATACTCGGAGATCTCCTTCGAGGAGTGGATGTAGGTCGAGTTGACCGAACCACTATAAATTTTTGTGTTCTTTATTACTACTTCCGCATTTAATTTTTGCACTTTGATTTCTGTGGTGAATCTTGGTTTTGGTTTTAGTTTGTGTTTTTGATTGAAAGATTTTTTAAAATACTAATTCACCACCCTCTTGGTTACCCTTGGGACTAGTTCATAAGGGCTTAACATCCCTATCAAACTTTCAAGTGGTATTAGAGCACTTTCGCATATGTGTTCTTAGATAGTAATGCACCACCTAAAAAGCTTCAACTAGTAACTCAGGCAACTGATCAAAAGATCTTGTAAACAAAGAGTATAAGCACTTTAGGTGAAATAAATGTTTGATGAAGGATAACTTCATAAATTAATTATAGCTAGGGTATAGTTTTGCTTCTGCTAGTAAATTACTAAATTTCATCGCATCATCATTTGGAAAATATATGTTGATCTCATTATGTTCATCATCTAAATTTATTGACATTGCATGAGTCGAATGTGTTCTTTAATAATCCTTCAACATCATTTACTCAAGGTTGCTCGCCTTGAATTTGAACTTCCTCGACATTATAGGTGGCACTGATGTTTGATATGTTATATCTTTAGCTACGATACCATGTTCCTCTCCATGTCGATTCCAAATAACATATTCAAGGAAAAATTCTTTGGAGAGTAAATGCAACTTGACATCTTTTATATATTGAAAATATCAGTTAAAGCATAACTTAGATGGACGTAGATCTTTTCCTCCTGAACTTTGACTTGGAGTTGCGAATTCTAAAAAATTCTCAACACCTTAAACATAATCACAACTCAATTTAGGTTTCTATATCCAACTCTCAACCATTGCAACTGAGAAAAGTAATTGAATTTCAAATAGCTTCTTAGAATAACATTTAAAATGCATTTTTTATTAATGTTGATGTAATTTAAAAATAAAAAAGCATAAGTAAAATGAGACAGAAGTTAAGATGAATAGAATGACAAATAATTACATAAATAATTAAAGATTTTTTAAGGCTAATCTTAGGTTTTAATAGTTTTGATTATAATTTATATGAACATATAGGTTCAAATAACTTACTTTGTGTAAATATTAATTATATATCTAAGATTGAGTGATTCATGTGATTTATGCAACTTCTGTCGTAATTGAATAAAATTCAAGAGCATTTGACTTCCATGCATGGTGCCACCATGTGAATTAATTGGCAATTAGTTCGAGATTTTTTAAGATGTTGAGAAGTTTCTATTTTATGGTGAGTGATGGTTAATGTGATATCAAATTATGTCAGATTCCATCAAAATAAAAAAAGCAGAATATTCAATGTGTTCGAGTAGTCCACAATTTATAGTCACAATTAGGTGATAAAAGGTAGAACAAAATCTAAAATTAAGGTTGACTGTCAATACACCAAAACAAGTTTTCCTCCTAATAAAAAGGGCAACTCCACATTCTATGGATCTGCAAACTCCAATCATCAAATTGCAATTGCTTACATTATAAAGTAAAATATTTATATTATTTATATTATATATACATCTATATAAGTAGCAAGATAAAGATTAAAGTTGTATCAAATGAGAAAGTAAGTGAGAATGTAAAGGTGAGAACAGTAGGAAGGGACACAGGAGACCAAGCAAGGAGAAGCAAGAGAGCAACCAAGCAATTCATGGTGACTCTGACATTTTTTTATCTTATTATAAAGATTAAGGTAGTCCAGATGTATCCAATTTGCACTTCCAACTGTTGTTATCTATTACTTTTTATATGTAGTGACATGTGATACATATAATTGGAAATGAGTTAGAAAACAATTATAAACACACAATATAGTAACAAAGTGATAAACATGATTATAAGAAAAAATTTCATCCATAACAAAGTAATGTGAGAATTCAATCACTTTTAGCTGAACAAATAAAATAACCAAAACAAACATTCTTTTCACAAGAAAAATTCAAGGCATTATTGTTTGACAGAAACTGAGAAGCAAGACATTTAAAAAATCCAAGTTAGAAATCCATGTGTTGCACACAAAAAAAATCACAAGATAGAATCTTGATTGACAGGAACTTTGCATAAATTCACATATGATTGTTTTGTTGAGAAATGCTTGAATCGAACACATCTCTAGCCTTACTGGTAAGACAAAGTTCCAGTTTTTATTCTTTGGATCTTCAATGAAAAACACGGGCTCAACTTGTGATGAGAAAACAAATGGATCATCTGCCCATTTATCACCTGTGTGTATTAATCGTGAAAAGTTAACCAATGTATTTCCGTAATGATCTACTTTAGTGCCGGCTGAAGTTGTGTTAGCCCAATCACACTTGAACAAGACCACACGAAATAAGTCAGAGTAATTAAGCTCAATAATATCATTCAGTCGACCATAATAAGAAAATTTTCCAACTTCAATTTTGTTAACAACGCCATAATTTTGTGTTTTCTTGTTCTCATCGCGATCTTTAGTATGAAATTGATACCCATTAATATAAAATCCTTTAAATCTTTGTGCGATTTGCTTAGGCCCAACCGCGAGGGCTCTAGTTTCTTTTGAAACAACTGAATCATCTGTATATATAATCTAAACAAAAAAATTCTTAGTCAAATTAGGCATATGATCTTAAAAATGTATAAGGAAAAGTTTTGATATCTAACTCTTCATTTGAACTAATCATGAAAATGTTCATTAACAAGTTTATCAAGAGCTAATGGCGTTAAAGGAATGTTGTTGGCCCTTTTTTTGTCTCTCTTCCTCTTTGTACAGATCAATATACTTTGTTAAATGATCATAATGTCGGAGCACGTATCTATGACCTTGAATCAATGATAGGTCATCTACACAAATATAGACACTTGACCCAAAGGTTTACCGGCAGTTAAAAGCTTGTAGGAAACACCATCATCCTTAGATGAAATTGTAGTAGATATAGACTTGGAGAAAGTCGGCGAACCATCCAGATATTTTGAGCAAAATGAAATTCCCTCTTCACAGATATATCTCTCAGCAATTGACCCTTCAGGTTGTGATTTATTTCCAACAAAATCCTTTAATACTAAGAAAAATATGTAAATTACAAAAATGCACATAAATATACTGCACTAAATAATAAAATATTGAAGCAATAAGAAAGATATATTACCTCTCAAAAGGGTACATCCATCTATAATGTACAGGCCCACCAAGTCTCACTTCTTCAACCAAATGGATGAGCAAGTGGACCATGATAGTGAAGAATGATGGGAGAAAGTACTTCTCCATATTACATAAAGTTAATGCAATTTCCTTCTGTTTCTGGTCAAGTTCAATTGGATTTATGACCATCCCACATATGAATGTCAAGAATTGTGAAATCCCAACAATTATGGTCAAAACTTCATTTGATGGAGCACAAGATCTTAATGCAATTGGCATAATATCCTCAATTAGTACATGACAATCGTGGCTTTTTAGACCTATTATTTTGCACTCTTTAATGTTAACACCCTTAGAAATATTTGATGAATAACTCTTGGGTAACTTCATCTTCTTGAGAACTTCACAAAACATCATTTTATCCTTCTTAGACATGGTAAATAGTGCTGGTGGTAAAACATAACTATCTGAAAGAACATGAGGATGCAATTCAGACTTTACTCCAATTTGAACCAAATCTTGTCGAGCTTGTAAGTTATTTTTAGATTTCTCAAGGTCTAGCAATGTAGAAATGAAGATATCAAAAATATTTTTCTCTATATGCATAACATCTAAATTATGAGGTAATGTGTTATATTGCCAATAAGAAAAATCTGAAAGTTCGTTAGGGATGTTAAGCCCTATGAACTTAGTCCCAAGCTAACCAAGAGGGGGGATGAATTGGTATTTTAAAAAATTCTTTTCACAAAGAACAAAAATCTCATAAACCAAAATCACACAACGAGAAAAATAAACAATGCGGAAATTAAAGTGCGGAAGCAAGAAAACAAAAATACAAAAATTTATAGTGGTTCGGCCAACTTGACCTATGTCCACTCCTTGGAGGCACCCTCCAAGTATTGCACTACAAATGTGACTCTCCTATAGCCCCCACAGCAAGGCGGAGAAGCCTTTACAAGAACCTCCTTTTGTCACCCCGACAAGGCAGAGAACCTATCTCCTTTTGCTTCATCCTGAAGCTGGTAGAGAACAAACAACTAGATGCTGACTCCTTACCTCTACCGACCCTTCCACGGACGAGAAACTCTAGACGAAGAAGAAGCAGAGCGATCCTTGAAGCAACCCTTATGAATCCCCTCACAAGATTCTCTCTCTCTCCCTCTCTCTCTTTCTCTCCTCAAGGCCTTCTCAGGTCAAGGCAGCAGCAAAAAGGTTGTTCAAAATGTTGAGCAAGAGCTCTTAAATAGAAGAGCTTCAAATGAGCTCATTAATTGCAAGTTGCCAAAAATATCATCTAGGACGATATGGACATCAGCCTGACCGATCAGTACAAAACTCAGAAGATCGGCCAGAGCATCGCCCTGAATGCAAACTGCATGATTTAAAATTTGCTTGATCGTCCAGGCCGATCTCACGATCATCCCGGTCGATCAGTTCAAATCAAAGGAAAATTGTCCAGAGCATCGCCCTGAATTCGAGCTGGCCGATATTTATCATCCTGAAGTAACTAAGATTTTTGAATAGATCGTCCTGGCCAATCCTGTGATTGTCCAGGATGATATGATCGTATCAATCATCCTTAATTACTCCCTTAATTTCTTGATCAATTAAGGCATAATTTATGAATATCGTCCAGGCCGTTCAATGATCGTCCTGGCCGATTATTTAAAAATACAGTATACCTTAATTATCTATGGAGGCAAATTCTTTCAATTTTGAGCTTATCGTCCTGGCCGATACACATATCATCTAGGCCGATCTGTTAATAACGGCTGCCTTAATTAAGAATCCATATTTAGACTTTCTGTTTTAAGCAAGATCATCCAAAATGATGTAAATATCGTTCTGGACTATATGAGTAAAAATAGAAATTCTAATTCTCTCAAGTGTGTGTGTGTGTAGGGTTACTTAGCATCAGTCTCTTTGACCATTACAAATAGACTCAAGAAGAGAAAAAACAAAGTAGAGACGGACTCAACCTTAAACCTACGCAATCTTGAACTGGCTTTGTTTGTTCGTCCGATCTTCGATTCCTGAAAAGTTAGAAGCAACATGCAGTCCAAGAAAATCAATAGTATTTGTCAATCATCAAAATATAAGTTATAAAAATAGATTTGCAACAAAATCAAATAATATTGATTTCTTCTTCCACTTAGTGACCATATTGTCATTGATAGACATTGCAGCTTCATACCCTCTCTTCAATAATTTTAACCTATCTTTATCAATTTTTCCAAGAGTGAATTTATGATTCTGTAATTCAGTACAAATTTCACTGCCTGAAATCCTTGAAGGCGCCAATCTGAGTTCATCTATATTATCAAAGTATTGTTTTTGCTTACAAAATAAATGAGATGATGTAAGCCAACGTCGGTGGCCCATATATGCAAACTTCTTACTCTTATACAACCATAAGGACTCAATAATCACAATATGGACAAGCAAATCTGCCTTTGGTGCTCCACCCCGACAACATGCCATATGCGGGAAAGTCATTAATAGTCCATAATAATGCTGCATGCATCATAAAATTTTCTCCACTTGCTGCATCATAACATTAAACACCTTGCCATAATTTTTGCAATTCATGAATAAGAGGTTTAAGATAAATGTCAATGTCATTTCCAGGACTTTTTTCACCTGGTATAATCATTGAAAGAATGAATGATGATTGTTTCATTCCACTCTAGGGGGGGCATATAATATGGCACTAGAATCACCAACCAATGTTGTATGTGCTGCTCATAATCTTGAAAGGATTAAAACCATTAGTAGCTAAACTAAGGCGAACATTACATGGATCTGCGGCAAAATCAGAAAATCTGTAATCAAACGATTTCCATGCTTCTCCATCAGCTGGGTGTCGCAGCATACCATCTGTATTTCGTTGTGTGGCATGCCAAATCATCTCTTTTTCCATTTTTTTTTTAAATAATCTTTGAAGTCTTGGAATCAAGAGAAAATATCGCAGAATCTTAGCAGGTTTCATCTGAACTTTTTTACCTTGTGTAATATTGCTCTTTTGATTAGGAGTTCATCTTGATGCTCCACATACTTCACATACATTCTCATTAGACTTATCTCCCCAAAATAATGTGCAATCATTAGGGCAGGCATGTATCTTGGTATAACCAAGATCAAAAGCCTTCATTAAATTTTTAACTTCATATGTACTTTTGGGCAATGATGACCCTTCAGGAAATGCTTCAATAAGTAACTCTAATAACATATCAAAAGATCTTGCAGTCCAAGAGTTTAGGCATTTCAAATGAAATAAATTTAATATGAACGACAACTTTGAAAATGTCTTACATCCGGGATATAATTCTGCCCCCACATCTTCCAATAACTTTGACTGTTTTTCATCTAGTTTATTTGATTCTTCAGTAAAGTTTTCATGTTGATCTACTAAGTTAATCGATTCATTGATTGGAGCAAATGCATCCCTCAACAAGCCTTCAATATCATTTATATGAGATTGCTCATTTTGAGTAGTTTCTGATTCAAAATCAGACATATTAACAACACCTTCATTTTATGTGCCTTTAACAACAACTTGATGATCCTCCCCATGTCGATTCCAAACAACATAGCCCGTAAAGAATCCATTGGTGATAATGTGTTCCTTGACATCTTGTACTGAATGAAAATATCTGTTGATGCATGATTTGCATGGGCATAATATCTTTCCTGATAAATTCTTAGTACGACTAGCAAAATCTAAAAAATCTTCAACTCCTTTTTTGAATTCACGACTCCATCTTTACATGGTTATCCAACTCTTATTCATTTTAAATTCAACTACAATTTATAACAATTGACAATAATTAAAAAACTATTTTATTTCATATTTTTAGTAGTCTCAGCTAGAAATACTAAAAGTTAAAATAGAAATAAGCATGCCTTTAAACGATGGGACATGTAAACTTTATTCAAATGAAACAAAAGATGGTATGAAATTAATTACATGATTCAAGAATTACAATTTATAAACTAATAATCTTTATTTTAACTTGCTCAATCTATTCAAGTTCTATTGCAATCATTGAGGATTAATAGAATGCATAATAATGACTCCAATACATGTGAGAATGTTGTAAATAAATATAATCCATCATATCAAATTAAATTTTAACAACTCAATATTACTAATAACTATCTTGAGTTTACACTACTCAATGATACATAGACCTAACATTTTACCTAGAGGAAAATGCAGATGTCTAAGAAATTTCAGAGCTGCGACCATTTCATCTAATAAATAAGATGGATATTAAAAAATGAATATAACTTGGTCAACTAATGAACATTAATTTTAATAATGGGAGACCTGTCAAATAAGTTTAGTTTGCAACTTTGAACAGTGAAATTTTGAATATATAAGGATGAGTGAATGGTTCAAATCTCTTAATGAAAACAAGAAAACAAAATCGAAATCAACATTGACATGTACAATTCTTTTTTTTTTTTTTTGTAGCAAGTGTTGGAAACTTGGACCTTGACTTAAAGACTGAAGACAATGACATGAAACCAAGTGTTGGGTGGTACATATACCAAGCATTGCACATGAAACTCTATAAAAAAAGTTTTTTTTTTCCTAAGATCACAAAAAATAATTTTAGTTCCTTCAGAAAGATATTGTGTCGACAATCAAAGAACAATATTCTTAATCAAACAAGATATGGAGTTTTTTAAATACTAAAAAAGTTTGGTCCATCATGATCCTTCAGAAAATGTGCTAATTAAAAAAATGGAAAAAATTAACAATATAGAGAGTGGTTATACTACAATAACCAGGTAATTTCATATTTTTTAAAGCCGAAACAATTTCTGCTGTATATAATCATCCGATTTTCATTGATGACATAGAAATGGATACATTTTAGAAGGGTTTTTCCCAAAAAATAGAGATAGGCACATATATTCTTATCATATTCGTCGGCCTCGGCGCGCGGGCGAAATTCTGTTAGGGTTGGTGATTTGCAAAAGAGATTTTCTTTGATGTTTCTTTTCTTCCATTTAATTTCTAATTTTACGGATTAATATAAAGAAACAAGAAGAAGAATGAGAAGAAGAGGTAGAAGAATATGAAGAAGAAGAATGAGAAAAAGAGGGAAAAGAATATGAAGAAGAACAATGAGAAGAAGAAGAGGATGAAGATGAAGAGACTCACCGTGATCACGAAGGGCTCCCGACCTGGATTCTCCTAGGAGATGCGACGTCGCTTGCGGTTCGCTATCGAGACGGAGCGGAGAGAGAGTCTTTCGGTTTCGGAATGGACGAGAGTCTTTCGATTTTGGAATGGAGAAGAAATTAGGGGTTCAGAAATGAGGGAATGAGATATTCGGTCACGGTAACTTGAACCAGTTTTAACCGGTGTAAAATATACCTTTTAGCATCGGTTTAAAAACCGCAGTAATAAAACTGATGCGAAAAGGGTTACTTTTTAGTAGTGTGAGGAGCTCTCATATGAGGGGATTGTTAAAGCATCTGAGTCCCATATCAAATTGAAAAATATGTGAGTGCTGGAATGTCAAGTAGTTTGCCCTCACATATAGGGCTTCATATTTTTGAGGTAAACAAGGATTTGAACACTAATATGTCTAACCTATCTCTTATCTCCCTTTCAAATCATCCTCCCTAATGGTATTGATACATTTCTCAAAGATAGCATGTAGTTTATAATAACATAAATAGAAATATAAGGAGACATTTTATCTATAATTGAAATAAAGAGAGCCTTTAAAATATATAAAAAATGACTGACCATTTGGTGGATTATTGATATTATGTTCATATTTTCTTTCAAAAATTATATGACCGTATGTGGTTAGGGGTGTATTTTATAAATAATTGTCCCTTTTCAACTAAAATGAGATTGTCTAAGACAAATATAAAAGAACCATATAAAAATAAAAATAAAAAAATCTACATGAACTTAACTGTAAAACATTTACCAAATGGTTAAAATATAGTTTATAGATCACCCATTATTTAGCTATTCAAAGATTTTTTTTTTTTTTTTTTTTTTTTTTTTGAATCTAGTCTGTAATAGAAAAATAATAGATTATTAACTAGAAAAATCGAGTTTACCTGTGATAATATTAGGTGAGCAAAAACTCTATAATGATAAACCGCGATATTCTCTAAAATGTTCTCACGGAGGAAGATCTGTAGAAGATGTCTACAACAAGAGATAAAAAGACGAACATATATGAACTTGAGACATTTAATAAAAAAACTCATAGTTTTACCAAAATTTCATGATCGGATGGGCGAACTGGAGAGATGAACCTCTCGCGTGTGGTGGGACTTCAATCGACGAGCAAACGGATGGATGAAGCTCTCGCACAGACAGGAAGGACGGGCAGACAAGAGAGACAACACTCGATCAAAATACTTTCAGCCACCGGAAAGAAGGAATTTGGGCTTGGAGTGGCACTCTGCTAAGCATTACTCCATCGGTTATAAATATTGGTTATAGGTGCAGTTATGACTGCTAATATTACAAGCAGTTAAAACTACTTCTATGACTCGTGGTTTATAAACCACCACAATGAACTACTGCAGAGGAATGATTTTTTTTGGTAGTATAATAAAAATCCACCACCAGCTCATTACCCATTTGTTTCTTTTAAGATAATGTTAACATATAGTTTTTCATGCAGTCTACTGGTTAAGAATTTTGACCTTATATATATATATATATATATATATATATATATATATATATATATATATATATATATATATATATATATATATATATATATATAAAAGTTTATATTAATTCTTCTAAATATCTCGGAAAAAAAAACAGACAGTTTTTCCCATAGCACGCGGGCGGCTGAACTGAGAGAATCTAACGTACTTTTTCTTTGGGTTGGGGGGGGGGGGGGGGACAAGTGAATTTAACGTACGTCAAAATAGAACTACAAAAGAAAAACGTGTGTCAACATAAAGTTGGATGGTCAAACTGATATGGTAATGCTGTTTGGACAAGTTTCGCGTGGTTGGGAAAATTTTATTATAAATTGATGTATAAACTTCATTTAAGAAAATTATTATACCCACCTGGAGCGAGCTTCAATTCTGCTGCTCTTCCCCATCGTCTTCTTGTTCAAGCAGAATGGGATCAGAAGACAAGTACCGATCATTCATCTACGGAGATGGAGAGAAGAATACAGAGTGGAGATTCGGCTCCCCTCCTAACTATGATGTCGTCAACAAACTCTTTGAAGAAGGCCGCACAAATGTATGAAATATTCCTCTTTCTCATTTTTAGGGCTTTGTGTAAGACATTTTGTATTTTCTTTCGTTACATAGAGGTTTTGTTTGGGACAGCTTTTTTATTGTTTTTTAAAACGGAATTGTAGTACAAATTTTTTAATTTTTTACTAAAATTTTGTTTTCAGAAGCAATAAAAAAACGGTCCCAAACGTAGCCAGAATGTTGGATGCAATTACATTGGCTGATTAATGCCATAGATATGTTATTGTGCTTACATTAATTTTATAGAGATCAGTGATGATGATGAGAAATTCCTTTTTTTCTTAGTTTGCAGTAAACGAAACCTTTTCTCTTCCAAACACCAGAATGAATATTTGTTAGTTTATACATTGCGTTACCTAATTTTTTTCCCTGAAAATTTATGGAAAAAGCGATCAAATCTCTTTTCAAACTGAACTGTCACAATTTTCTAACTAAGGTTTCGTCTTAGACAAATTTCTTATCAATTTTTAAAATAGCTTTCTAACATAAAAATTTCATAAAACAACAAAACAGCGGTGGCCGAAAACTATCCCAAATGAAATCTTAGACTTTGTCTTGGACAACTTTCTTTTTATTTTTAAAGCAACTTTTTCGTGAAAATTTTCTATTAAAAATATTTATTTCCTAGACAATAAGAAAGTTGATTGAGGCTTCGCTTGGGACAGCTTCTGATAACTATTTTTTTGTTACTTTCATAAATTTTTTGTATTAGAAAGCTACAGTAAAAATAAAAAGAAAATTGTCCCAAATAAAATCTAAATTTGCATTACAAATTAACTTCTTTATAACAGGAAGAAAAAAAAAGAAGAAAGAAAGAAGTTAGTCTATAAAAGTGTAAAGGAATCAATTAAGATAGTTTTTTTAGTTCTTTCTAAAATAATTTTTTACTGCAATTTTTTTTTAAATCAGTAAAATAATAATAGTAAATAACTGCCCCAAATAAAACTTAAATCTCTATTAATGATTTAGACACGTCCTTGAAAATTTAATAATCTTAATATTAAAGTGCTCTAATTTTAAAAAAAATAATAAATAAATAAATTTTGATTAAGAAATATTGTCGCATTTTTGTTCAACCAGGAATGGGCGAAGGGATCTTTAGAGGAAAAGGTTCAGCGGCTGGTAAAGACATTTGAGATGGAGATTTTCCACAAGTCCAATCCCGAGGACTACAAAACTATCAACCCCACCAAGTTTCGCTTCAGCTTAAACGGTCAGAAGTTGATAAATATTTATCCTGATTAGCTTTTCAAATATCTATCTTCTCAATTAAATCAACAAATGGATAAGTTCTACTATACTTAACCTTACAGTTCACTATACGAATGAGCCAATTTGCTACCATAAATGGGTTGCAATATCATCTCTTGGAAGCTTGCAATATTGGCCTTTGAAATTTTGATAGTAATTAAATGAAAATTTTGGCCTATGATGAATTGACTACAAAGCTTTTGATCAATAGTAGATGCTACCCTCTTATTGAAAATAGTTAGGAAAAAAAAAATAACCCGATGAAAAATTTTTAGGGATTGTTTGCTACAATAATGATATCAAATTATGATTTGTGAACGATATTCATCGTAAACTTGAATAATAATTTTTTTTTTTTTTTGTTTAGTCACAAATGAATCATTTCCATTTCAATAGGCAATTGAGAAACAATTTAGACTGCTTCCAATTGAACAATCAAATTAAGCCGTATAATAAAAGATGTAAACCAAAACCCCGTCCCTTGCACTTCTTCTCATCCTCCTCCTCCCCCAAAATACGATCTCCTCATTCTACTTTTACACAACTAATTGTTGTTGAAAATTACTTACTCTATATCATTGTGATGAGATGGATTCTTAAGTTATTGTGTTATCCTAGACTCAACCATTGAAGTCATTTTTAAGGTTTCATTTGGAACAACTTCTTTGCTACTTTATAAAACTGTTTTTTAGTACCTCGAAATTTTTGTACTTGAATGTCGTTTTAGAAAACATCAAAAAAGCTGTCACAAAAGAAGCCCAATATTATTATTTTATAAAATAAAAGATACAAAGTTAAATTACTATTAGATATTTACTCAAATTTACTGATTAGAAGATGAATGTATTTTTCCTTCTTTTAGATGCACTAAAAATAGGTTAGTTCTTGTTGGAGTACTGCACCTTAGTTTAGCCACTCGCAATACGTAAATCATATGATGTACGACAATAAGATATTTAATCCAAATTCTAGTGATTTATACATCATTAAATATAAACACTACCATATGACACTCATGTGCCTACAATGATGATTAACACTCTTCAATGTATGGTGATGACCCATTCTTTGAGAGTGAGGTATTTGACAAACAAGTTTTGACGTCTTCTACTAATCCTTATTAGCATAGTTTAGGATGAGACAATCTCTTGCATGATCATGCATCAAGGATGATTGATAACCCTTGGTATCAACAATATAATTTGTGTTGGCTTTCTTTACACCCTCAAAGTGAGCTACATTGAGGATATGGGTAAGAAATATACCACCTAATAGCATTATATTATACATCTCTATCTATAGCTTTATATATCAATGCCTTGAAGAAGCACTTATTGAAATATGAAAGAAATCTAACTTAATTAGAATATTTCTAAATCTTCATAGTGCACCAATTTTTAAATTACACACCATTCAATATTCTACTTTTAACTAAGCATTTACACTACAGGAAAATCGCTCATTACCAACGGAATTTCTGGTATAATATTTTCTGACGGAGTTTCCGGCGGATTACCGACGGATAACAATAAAAATTTTCTAACTAATTATCAGGCAGATTTTTCGACGGATTTCCAGCGGATTTTTTGGCAGATTTTTTCCTGCGGATTTTTAGGCGCATTTAATTTTTTTGCAAAAAATATATTATTCTAATAAATAATTTTACATATTATTTTAATAATTATAAATTAAATAAATATTAATTTGATAAATTATTATAATTAATTTTTAATGTAATAAATTTTTTTGATTAAAAATTGAAATAAAAAATTATAATTTATTAATAACTTTAACATTTTATTTTAAAGTTTTTTTAAATAATATAAAAAATTTATTAAATTAATAATTAATTTATTATACAATTAATTAATTTTTTACCTAATTATTAATTGAATAACTTATTTTAATTATTTATTAATTTTAATATTTTATTTAAATTTATTTTATAAATTAAATTTCATATTATCTTATTTAAATATAAAAGGGCGCATAAATTGACAGTTTTTCCTATGCAACAGAGTGGTTGAGTGAAAAATGTCGGGACACTTAAAATCTCACGGCGGACATAGGCGGGATAGTGCGGGCATGGGGGCCCACTACGAATGCCGGCAGGGGCCAGTGGCTTGGGCGGACATAGCCAATTAAGCGGGCGCGGGCGGACAGGCGGACGGGCTACGCGGGCTAGGGGCCATGGGTTTGCGTGGGAAGGGCCAAGCTGCTAGGCGCAGGCCAGGCAACGCTCGGTGGGCTGGGGGGGGGGGGGGGGGGGGGGGGGGGGGGGGCCTTGGATTGCACGGTGAAGCTTGCTCCGGCAGGTCATTGCCGGACTATGATATTTTTAAAAAAAAATTAGTTATTCCGGCGGAGTTTTTCCGTTGGACAGCCGCCAGGAAAATGTTCTGCCAGACTTTTTCTGCCGAAAGAACTTTCTAGTGGTTTTTTTTTTTTTTTTTTTGACAGAACAGTTTACTTACGCTCGATTTACAGGCGAAAATGTTTTTCGTCGAAAATCCGTCGGGAAATTTTGTAATCCGCCGGAAATTAAGAAATTTTTCGCCTAAAAAATCCGTCGGTAATTCGTGATTTTCCTGTAGTGTTTAATTTGTATAATAAACTTATTAAACTTGTGAAGCTAATATAAATAACTAATAATATTATTTTATTTTGAAGAGACCATGATGAGTAATATTATGTTCTCTTATATAAGTATCACACCAATCACATTTGATTAACATCGCAATTCATCCAATATGCTCTACCTTAATAACTTCACATATAATCAAATAAAAAATAATTTTAGGGTCATCATAGTCACTTCCTTTTATCCTTACTTGATAGTTCATGGTGAATTTTCTATGCCTATAACTCTTTGTATGAAATAAAAAATCATTGATAAAATATCCTATAAATACTTTAATAACTTTTAAAAAATCATTGAAAAAATATCCAATTCATTGAGTTATGTTATACGATTTATTTCTTGATAGCTCATTTATCAAGATTAATATTATTATAACCAAATGATTTTTACAAGATAATAAATTTATAAAATGTAATTAGATATTCTACCTATTTCTAGGTGAAATTAAGAGACAAAATCACTTTTTCTTAGCTATTTTTCGACTATAATACTTTGTGTTTCCCATAATTAAATCTTCAAATCATGTTGCTACTAGAAGAACACCTTTTAACATGAGTAGTTTTACCTCACATAAGATTTCTCTCATTGGAGTTTAGACGCATAGAAATCCTATCCACCTCACATAAGATTACTCTTCCTAGTCAAATTGATAGTACAAAATAAAGATACAAGTCTACTCTTGCCTTTGCTTTATTTTTCTTTGTTCTATCGGGCCTTAGCCTAAAGTTATATATGTAATATCAGAATCAACTATCTTTGCATCTTCGTTACGAAATCTGAGGATGACAACCCATTTGAGAACTCTAATTTCTTCCTCAACATTCTAACATAGAGTTTGACAAGGACAAAAAGAAAGTTATTATGAAGTGTCCTTATTGTGTTGGATCTCCAAATTCCTTATGTTGTATAATACCTATGAATTAGAAACATAGTCTTCCTAGGTTATTGCTCGCTTATTATTTTTTCTATTATGGCATGACCTTTTGTGGCCTATTTTTATAATTTTAATTTAGTAATAAAATTTATTTTTCTTCAAAAATATTTACACAAAAATATCCATAGTTGAGCAATCCATAACCTATCTCTCAATTAGATATCGATAATAAATAGTCCAATAATGAGCAATCACTCTTAAATATATAAGCATTATTCTCAATACATTATAGTGTCTGGCCTTATTAGAATTTTGACAATTTAAGCTCAACCATTTTGTTATAGAAGCAATATCAAGTTTGAAATAATATGATGATAAATAAATTAAGATAAAAAATAACCATCTATCCCAGCAGACCAACATCTAATAGATTCGCCACCAGTCTACCACTTCTATTCAACTATTCTTAAAAGTGTCTAATAAGGTGATTGAATAGGTTCCAAACAAATATATCAAATAGGTTCCAAATGAATATTTTGTTGAGAGAATGAATATTTGATAGTCACTTTACCAATTATATTTGTTCTTCTTAACTTCTAACACAAGGTAAATTTCTAATATTTCCATTTGCTCTTACTCAATTTCACTCACTTTTCAAAGTAAATGGGTTAATCAAGCTTAAGCGTTTAAAACTTATGTCTTTATATACTGGGCAATATAATTTTTATCCATTTATTTATCCGTTCATCTCTAAATAGTTTGATAATCAAATTAATTAAACTTTAAATATGCATTATTCCATATAGCCCTAAAAAACTAACAAGGATTCTTAGAAAAAGCTTGCATTCATGTTGATTGTCATCTTTATACTTACGGATGTTAGATAATTTTAGAACTTTGCTTTGTTGAAGTTTAAGGAATTTGCTCAAGTTATGAATCTGAAAATACTTGTGTTTTATAATTACATAAACCATACAATATTTCTTAGGAATTATATGCATGGTACGCATTTTCAAAATACCATAGTATTTTAGATAGAAAGGATATTGTTGCGATAAAAGAGAAAAATCTAGATCTTGAGCATTTAAAAAATTTATAAATCACCTCAAACAAAGTTTGACATAAATTTTAACAAACAATCTTGATTAAAATGATGCATCTTGGAAGAAAAAACAATAAGCAGATGAAAAGAAAAAATGTAGGAACACAAATATAGGGGCTAATTTTTTATTTCCCCTTCAATAATACCACCCTAAATAGTATAAACACAATTAGGAAACCATACTAAATAATTAAAACTTTTCTAAACAACCTAAACATAATTAGGAAACCTTCTTAAATAGCTCCCCCTTAATTTTTCGTACAAATGAATTAAAGCTCCCTTAGGCGCCATAAGGGGACAATTTCTTGATCCTCCTCCTATCTAGTGTCTTCTGCTGATAGGTTCTCATCTTCAAGTAAATCATGATGTCTCCTAGCTTTAGTGTAATTATCTCCTATGCTCATTAGCCTTTTTCTTCAGGATCTGTTGGGCCTTCAATAGATGTCCCTTGAGCTCTGCTATTATCATGTTCCTCTCCTCCTAACATTGATCTACACTTGATACTGGTTTAGTGCTATGCCCATAATGTATCAAATTAAGTGGATATCTCCCACAGAGAATCCTAAAAGGGGTGGTATGTACCGTTGAATGGTATGGAATGTTGTGCAATACTCAACAAAAGTGATCCAATTTGCCCAACTCTTCATTGTATCTAATAGAAAATATCACAAATAGGTTTCCATGCTTCTATTGATCACCTATGTCTGGCCATATTTCCTGGAATGGTATGTCATGCTCCTCTTCAAGACTGTCCCTTGTAAATTGACCTCCTTCTAAAATTGATTGGGGAACACCATATCTTTATCTAACATAATATATTCTAAAAATTAATGTAAGCGCACCGCCTCCTATATGAAAGTAGTAGCCATAGAAACCGCTGTGTAAGAGTTCTTTAGAGGGATGAAGTGTGCATACTTGCTCAAACAAGTCACTACTTATCAGTATAAAAAAATCCCTCTTAAGGCATTAAAATACCTCGATGAAGCCCATCGTCACCTCCTCCCACACCCTCTCCAAAAAAGCCAGAGCCCGTAGTAATCCTCCTGCTATCATGGCCAAGTACTTGTGCCACTAGCACACATTATATCTCACCACCTAGTCCTCTACATCTAGGTGCATCCCAACCTAGTATAACATATGGACAGTCGATTATAGGTTATTTGAACTCCTGAGTATTCTCCAACTACACTGTCTAGAAACTCCTACAATAGCTTGAGAATGTACCCTAATGTCCTTGGTAAGATGAATCTCCTCTGATGTAGTAACTAGGGCCTCTTTCACTTGTAGATGGCCTGATAATATGGGTCCTACAATAACTCGGCTCTGATCTTCCTCAAACCCTCATCATTTTCGCTCGCATGTCTAAGGGCTTCCTAGTTTATGTCTATTGATACTTATAAGGATGTCAACTATGGCTCACCTGCCTTTTTCAATAATGCATTTACAGCCTTATTCTCCAAGCTTGGGTGATAACCACCTTTGATGCTCCTAAGTCATCATTCTTTGTTCCAACAAAACTTTAGACTCCTCTGAAATGTTTGTATGATAAAGTGTTGCCTCAATAAATAGGGTTGCCACTTTTGGATGTCTAAAATAATGCCATCAACTCTGGCTTGTATGTGGACTTGAGCCTCACCTTAGTCATGAGCACCTGGATGAAAAATTAAATGGGCTGATAATCATGCATGGGTACATCACCTAGTCCATATCCTGATGCATCCGTCTCAACCACAAATGGTCTGTTGAAGTCAGGAAGTGCTAATACTGGCATGTTAATCACGAATTTCTTTAGTTATTTGAAGGCTTGTGTTAATACTTCTCTCTAATTAAAACTATCCTCTTCAGATGCTCTGTCAGCGGTCATGTTATCATGCCATACCCCAGTACAAACTTTCTATAATACCTTGTGAAACCTAAGAATTCTCTAAATTCGTATAGGTTCTTAGGCAAAAGGTCAATCCAACATAGTCTCAATCTTGGACAGGCTTACTACTACCCTTACTATACATACCACATGTTCTAAGTACTCCACCTATGGTTGTGCAAAAGAATATTTCTTCATATTGACATAAAGCTGGTGCTCCTCCAAAGTCTTCAATATAGTCCTCAAGTGACCCACATGCTTTGCCTCTATATAACTGTAAATCAGGATGTCATCAAATAATACAATTAAAAATTTATTGAGGTAGGCTTGAAAAAATTGGATCATAAGGGACTAAAAAGTGGCTATAGCATTGGTAAGGTCGAAAGGTGTTATCAAAAACTTGTCATAACCTCATGGGTCCTAAAAGTTGTCTTTCTCCGGACTTCATTCTGATCTAACATTACCCCAACTTCTTGTCAATTTTTTAAATGACGACCATCCCAAACAACCCATCTTGCAACTCATCAATTACAGTAAAAAGAAACTTGTCCAACATAGTTTCTTTATTTAAGGCGCTATAATCCACACCAACTATCGTCCTTCTTTTTACAAGCAAAATTTAGCTGTAAAAAGGGCTCAAACTGGGTTTGCTAATTCTTGCCTAGAGGATATCTATGATGAGCCTCACAATCTCATCCTTTTGAATCTTTGGATACTTGATGGTAAAACACTAATAGGAACCCCCCCCCCCCCCCCCACCCACCCACCATTCAAGGTAATGGTGTGCTCGTTCACTTGGGGTGGTGACAATTCGCTAGGCTACTGAAAAAATCCAGGAAAATTTTGTAGGAGCTAATGTACACACTCAACAACTTTGGATGACTCTAAATCTCTTGCCTCTTTAGGCTCTACAACTCCACCAAGTAGCCTAGTCAAACTCCCTATATCACCTTGACTATGGTTTGAAGTGAAACCATGATTCTACACAGGGTAGCATCTCCTCATAACACCACCCTTTCCCTTTCACCTGAATCTCCACAGTCAAAAACTTCTAATCCACCTTTATTTCATATATCGTCTTTAACCACTTCATCCCTTGGATCACATCAGTGCTATCCAAATTCAAGGATAAAAAATTATCCACTATTTGTATGTCCTAGAGTGTCAACACGAACCTCCTATAAATTCCCCATACTCATCTCCACCTTCTCAGTTACCATCATGACTCCAAAGCTCCCTATATATGCCACCTCCAAACTGAATTAGGTCAACAACCTACTTTGAGATGAAGTTATGAGTAGCTTCGTAATCCACCAAGACCACCACAAGCTGCTCCATGATCTATCCCCACACCGTCAGGGAGTGATTTGGAGTAAATCCCACCACTAAGTTCTAAGAAACTTTAGCTACATCAAGGTGTTGGTGTTTTCCTCCCTCTTCTTCTTCCTCACCCAACTCCTCAGTATTAGTCTCCTCCTCATCACAAACTATAAAGACTTGGAGTGTATAGTCCTTGCATCGATGGTCAAGTGCATATTTACCATCAAACCATTAGCATAAACCCTTCACACTTTTTTTCCTGCACCACTACCTCTGTGTGGTGCTTGAAGTTTGAATTCGGGTCAAACTCCCCAACTCTTCTCCATCCATTTCTCCCACTAAAAAGATATTTCCTGGCTTCTCAATGCCAGAGTAGTCGAGGTATTCCTATAGAAGCCTCCTGTGACTCCACTCTTGCTAGTCTTCCTCATCTTTCTCTAATCCTCCACTATCTGGGCTAGGTCCAGCGTCTCTCTCAACCCTTGGTTTCAATAGTTTGAGCTATGCCTATATGTTAGGGTTCAGGCCGTTCATGAAATTTCCCTCGATCATTGCTTTTGAAATCCCCCTCAACAGCCCATACAGCAACCCAAATCTCTCCCTATACTCTATGAATGTACCGTACAGAGTAAAGGCAAAGAATTATAGGTGTAAGTCTTCTTCCCGAGTGGATCTAAAATATTCCAATAAGTAATCTTTAAATTTCTCCCTAGATTGGATTGGATATGTGGCTTACCTCCATTGGATCCAAGCTAGGTTTTCCCCAGCAGACATAACCCTCCAAATATAAGCTTCTCCGCTTCATTAAACCCGTTAACTATGAAATACCTCTTCACCCAGTACACCTATCCTTGGGCATTCTCTTCAAATATTGGCATCTTTAACTTCCTCACCACAATATCTCCACTTCAACTTCCCCACCCTTAAACAATTCCCCCATGCCTCGAAGATGGGAAACCCACCTTTCTTCCTTCCTCCTTGTATGACTTGATCCCCATGGCTCAACTCGACCTCCTCCATCTTCGGTAGCCCATTCCCTTTGCCAAAAATGCCTCCCATAGTGGTTGTCCACCCTAACACCTCCAACAAAAATTTCCTTCTTAGTCATTTAGGAACCCTGATTTGCCTCTTATCAAAAACTCTCCTCATTGAACTCCTCTCTTCCAATCTCTATTCCTTTATATTTATCTAAAGGAATCTCAATCAAATCTTGGTTAAGGTTAGAAATCAGAACAACCAATGGAGTTTTCATCTTCGTGACCTTCCTCATCATCTCCTCCAATCCTCCAAATCAACCCTTTATCTGATTTTCCATGATTGAAAAACTTTGATGTTAGAAAACCTCTCATGCATCCCAGATTTAATTTTCTCCACTTCACCTTCCAATGCATCCACATTCTTTTCTTTTAACTCTCCAAAACCTCGCTATGATAAAAATTCGATGCGTCTTGGAAGTAAAAATAGTAGTAGACGAGGAGAAAAAAATATATGAACATAAATATAGGGGATAATTTTCTATTTCTTCTTCAATAGTAATGCAAGATACAATTGATCTAAAATTTGAGAGGTAGGTCAAATCCCCCTTAAACCTAGCTACCGCTAGGAACCGTGGACAAACCTTAGGAATAAAATTTAGTAAAAAAAAGATCTTAATCCTAGAAATACAACACCACCCCCCCCCCCCCCCCCCCCCCCCCCTCTTTAAATACTCCTCGCACATAATAAATACAATTTGAACCTTACTAATCATCCTAAATACATTTAGGAAACCTTCCTAAACAATTAAAACTTTCATAGACATTGTAGACATAATTAGAAAACTTTCCCAAATAGCTCCTCCTTGATTCCACCTCCTTACATAATGAAAAATAGCTCCTCTAGGCCTCCCAAGTTTAGGTCTCCTTTCCAAGTGGCTTCAAAATGTTCCAACAAGCAATCTTTAAATTCCTCCCAGGATTGGATTAGATATATGGCCTTCCTTTATGGGAACCAAGCTAGTGTTTCTCCCAACAAAAATAGCCATGCAAACGTATGCTTCTCCTCTTCATTAAACCAATTAACTACGAAATACCTCTTCACCCAATCCACCCATCTTGGGCATCCTCTTCAAACATTGACATCTTGAACTTCTTTACCATATTATCTCCACTCCAACTTCCCCTCCCTCCAATGCTTCCCTCTATATCTCCAGGATGGGAATCCCGCCTTTCTTTCCTCCTTGTATGATGTTAACCTCTGAATAAAGAAATTAAAAAATCCCATAAATCCCATAAATCCCATTACATGACCATTCGGCGCCACTGGCGTCGCTTCTCCATGATTCCTGCAGGAATTTTGTCGAATCGTACTCTTTTTTGCATCATTAAATAAGAGCTGAAGCCCCTTCTTCTCAACTCCTTCCACTCGTGATCCACACAGCCCGAAACTCCATATTTCCCTATCGCTGAAACCTTCCAATCCCAATGCCTCAAACTAAACTCTTGTTCGGAAATCCACAGCCAAACTCCAAGTCCCGGATGACCTCTTCCCTGCATCCGAACCCCTAGCCTTCTGTGATAGAGCTCCCGTTACTGCTACCTCACGCTCCCATCATTGCTTTTTGACTTTTGGAGCTACCCAAACACAACCCTAGCCTCAATAAACTCCCAATCTCAACCTCTTGCACCCAGCTCTTCCATTGTTGACCTCCTATCCGGTGTCTCTTCAACCCGACGTCCAAACACCCAACTCTCTCCGCTTCCCTACCTCGTCGAGACACAAACACACACACACACACACACACACACACACACACACAGAGAGAGAGAGAGAGAGAGAGAGAGAGAGAGAGAGAGAGAGAGAGAGAGAGAGAGAGAGAGAGAGAGAGAGAGAGAGAGAGAGAGAGAGAGAGAGAGAGAGAGAGAGAGAGAGAGAGAGAGAGAGAGAGAGAGAGAGAGAGAGAGAGAGAGAGAGAGAGAGAGAGAGAGAGAGAGAGGAAGAGACCAACCTACCCGAATCCTTCCTCCACCGATCCCCTGCCCTACCTGATGCTTCTTTGGCGACATTCACTTCCTGTGGTCCGGAAGTTATAACATTTTTATCAGGAGTAAAGAAGTTGCCCGCACTTTGAAGGTAACTTTCTTCTTTTTCACGTGCTCCTTCGACCAAGTCCAGTAAAGCCGCCGAACATAGAAGAGAACGAAGGGTAGGATTTAACTCACTATGAGATTGAGCAGTTGATTAAATCCTACTAATCTTGTCCTAATCATGCTTAAAGCTTGTTAATTAATTATAATTGATTTGATTTAATAATAATTAAATTTTTTAATTATAAATTAGTTTTAATTAGTTAAAATTAAGTATAATTAATTATGTTTAATTATAATTATTTATAATTAAAATTATCTCTAATCATAATTAAATAAGTTTAATTATAATTAGTTTTTTAAATTATAATAATTATTTATTAATCATATATTAATTATACCTAATTAAACTAATTGTAACTAATTATTTTTAATTATAATTAATTATTTTTAATCATAATTAATTAAAATTATTATTATAATTAATTATAAGAAGGGAAAGAAAGAAAATGCTTCCCTCCCTTCCTTCGATCCACATGCCAATGACCCGCGCAGATATAAAATTTCTAAACCCTAAAACTCCGAGAACGCGCTTTCAATGCTTGCAACGTGATAAAACTATCACATATACATGCTTTTCTCTAGTGTGGTGGGAGGAAGTTCATCGAGGTGTTCTCAGCAAATCGGGTGATCGCCTAAAATCTCGTTTTTGGCATTCGTGGTGCACCAGAAAACTGCTTATACACGCTTTTCTATAGTGTGGTGGGATAGGAACCCGATGCGATGCTAACGGCGAGATTGGGATATTCATAAGTTCTCGCTAGTTGGGAAACAACTGCTTCTCTTTTGCAACATGTAACAAAGACCCATACACGCCTTTCTTTGGTATGGTGGGGTTAAAGATTTCAAGGTTGCGACCACGCTTGCTGATATGCGGTAACAGATGAGATGACAAATGAGAGCAAAGGACAGGGAAATCTCTTAGTTAAATGAGAAGATGCATGACTGAGATGATGACCCAAATGGCGACAATGATGCATATGATGCAAAGAAATATTATAGTTTGCCTTATTGCCCAATCCTCCTTCCGGATCCTCCAAACTTTCAAATGCCTCAAGTCTCAGAAGTACAGGGCACTCCTGAAGGTGGTCATGAGATTCATAACATCGTCGCTAGCCCACCCCATAAAATATTGCAAATACTTTTGAACCTGTGACTGCTGCATAGCTGGAAGGAATAATCACATAAATGATCAGGGTTATTATATATGTTAATCAAGCAAAAAAGTTGGTGGGCAAAGGTCATCCGTATCTTGCTGAATATGACCAAGTACCGTACCCGAAAGGGTATTCAGACTCAAAGTTCAACACTTTTAATGGTAATAACAACCCCAGGTAGTACTCAGCACAGTTTAAAGCCACCTATGGAAACACAGGAGGCAATAACGCTCAACTCTTCCAATAATTCAACAGTAGTTTGTTAGGAGACTACTTTCGAATGGTACGCTGAACTACCAAATTATTCTATTAAGACCTTCACACAATTGGAAACTATGTTCGTGAAAAGATTCTCCAATGCAACAGAGAATATAATGATCGCTGATTTTTGCTCTAGATAAAAGAAAAAGGGAAGAATCACTGATGAAATACATCATTCGCTAGCGCAACCTAAGCATGAAATATTAGCAACAACTTGAAGAAGAGCATGTCGTATAGTTGTTAATGGGCAACATTGATGACAAGATGAAACCCTTCCTGTGCATGACTACAATCAACACATTTTAAGACTTGCTAGATAGAGTGGCCAAGTTTGAGAAACTGAACTTATCTAGATAAGAAAATCACTCTGATAAGCCCAAGAAGGCTAAGGCCCTAGGTGCTAGAAGGGGTGAGGCTGATTCCATATTTTTCTCCAGAGCTGATAAGGAGAAGCATATGATTTACAATATAGACAAGGGAAACCAACCAATGTAGTATGAAGAAAAGCCCAAGCAGGCTTACAACCCTAACCTCCAACCAAAGCTAATACTAGGGGAAAATGATAGGTCACGAACCTTCCAAGGTGGAGGAGTTTGCTCGAGATAGGCAATAGGAACGGGTGATAAAATGTTTCAATCCCTTAAAGATAAAATGAAAAAAAAATATTTATTTAAGAGGGAGAGTGTCACCAAATTATTTCAACAGGTGTTGAAAGTGGGTTTAAAACTGCCTGAATGTAAGAGGTCCGAAAAGTCAAAGCACATTGGTGACCCAAATTATTGCCCGTACTATCGGGTAGTCAGCCATCCTATTGAAGATTGTTATATTTTTAAGGATTTGATTGAAAGAAAAATATCAAAAGGGGGAACTCACATTGTCTTACAATGTGCTGGTTCACCCTAGAAAGGAATCAACTCGGGTAGTTACAACTTCCTTCATACCCGCGATTGAAGAAAGAAGAATAAAAAGGTGCCAATTCAAGAAGAACAGTGGGAGACTACGATCTCTAAGAAAACTATGAAAATGTTGAAATAGCTCAATGAAGTTCCAGGGGTAAAGTGGAAATCTCATACAAAGCTAATGTTAAACTTGAAAGCTCTTCTTCTAAATAGTTTTCCAACTAAGTAGGCACTTCGAAGTCTGGAAATGTGAAATCTTCTAAAAGGAAGACTAAATTGAAGAGGCCTAAAGAGAAAAAGACTGCAACTCAAAGAGCTATCAAAAATTTGGATGAATACTACCAAACTGTGAGGCAATCTATCAAGCTCGCTAACTTCATGTCAGAGCTTAAAATAGATGAAGCCGAAGAAGGTGATGAGAATTCCCTTCCTGCAAAAGTGTGCTAAGTCATCTCAGTGGAACCAAATGCAATGATAAATAAAGGATACGCTGAGAAAGTTAATTTTGAAGCATGTCTGATGGGGACATCAATGGACTAGAGCTCGGAAGAGGACTTGTATTTTCCAAAGGAAAATAAATTGGACCCTAGCATAGTGTCTTGGATGGGATATGTAAACTTGGGTGGTGACTCTGAATCAATAGATGAAACCCTAGACATAATAATGGCTGACTTTGAAGAAAATGTGCTACTAAATGAGTCTAAACCAGAGGAGATCGCTCAAGTGCAGTTGAGAAGCGACAAGATACTGCCACCTCTATAAAAGAAGGGTGGTCTCCAACAAAGACAAGGAGAAAGGGATAGTCATCAACGATGATAATATCATTGAAGATCCCAAGAAAATGAGCACTTCATCCAAAGAGATATATTATAATATCTTATCCCATTTGAGAAAAATATCCACCCAACTCAGCATATACGATGCCTTGATAATGTATAAAGACCTTCGGGAGACTCTAATTTAGGCTCTCAAAGATCTCAAAAGATATGAGGCGTATTTTGCTGAATATAATTTAACTGAGATTCTACAAGCTCATAATGAGCCGTTCATTACCTTCTCCAAAGAAAACATGATGCTTGGGACTACATACCATAATCGTCCTCTATATGTTACTATAGAGAGTGATAAGCTGATCATCAGTCGAATTCTGATTGATCTTGGATCCTCCATAAATCTGATAAGCTTGAAAACACTGAGATCCCTCTGCCTTGATATGGAATACCTCAGGCTAGATAAGCTGCTGGTGCATGGTTTCAACAAAAAAGGGCAGAAAACTTTTGGATCATTTATGCTCCCTCTTGTATTTAGAGAGCTCCACACATAAGCTAAATTCTATGTGATTGATGTAGATACTTCATTCACGGTGCTGTTAGGTTGTCCTTGGTTACATGAATACGGTGTTGTCCCGTCAACATTACACAGTGTATGAAATATCTCAGAGATTGAGAGGGATTCAGGATCTCTAGTGATGTACAAACCTTTGCAGTCCATGAAGCAATAGTATATGAAGATGCCAGATACTTCATGCCAAAGAAACAAAGGTCTTCAAGTGCTCTCGAGGCTAAAACATCAAACTCAAAGGCTACGAAGCGACCTGAACAGGAAGGTGAGAAGAAGCAGGTGGGGAGAAAGAAGGTAACACCAACTCTTCCCAAAGCACCGACCATTCCCAAAGAAAAGAGACACGTACCTCATCTTGGCAGTGACAAAAATGAAGATGATGTTACTCCTATCAAATCTTG
Organism: Dendrobium huoshanense; assembly: GCA_016618105.1. Taxonomy (NCBI): domain Eukaryota; kingdom Viridiplantae; phylum Streptophyta; class Magnoliopsida; order Asparagales; family Orchidaceae; genus Dendrobium; species Dendrobium huoshanense. The sequence goes on from CM028351.1 coordinate 29,721,341, forward strand.
AAGAGTATGCCAGTCTATAGCTGAATGGAGTAGGGAGGTAGAATATTCAAATGATGATTATGATTACCACTTCATCTACATGAATACAGTGCAAGAAGTATTCTCCAGAAGAATAGACAGCCTATCAATTTTAGATAGTATACTCGTAGTCACACGTGTTCTCTTGCAATACTTCAAAAAGAAATCATTATGCGTGAGGTGTATAAAGTTGAAGAAGTCGTCACCCTTTATCTACCTCCCTTTAAAAATGGGGCTGTTCCAGGGAATGCATTATATTTTACAAGAATACATGAAGAAGATAACCATGACTGGGGTTGCATGATCCTCGATTTCGAAGAGTTAGTTCCTACGAGGCTACCTAGGTTTAATACTAAAAACATTCAGAGAATGACGCAAAAACAAATCAATGTTCCTACCGCTAAACGACAACTTCGTATATGCCTGGGCCTCTAGTATGGAAGGAATCCACATCCATTACAACAAAATGATATAGCTGCATATAAGGGTATCAGATTCATCAAGCAAAAATTCCTCTAAAAAGAGACTTGACGAGCCATCACATGCATGGAAATTGAATCCATGCATGATGGTGCTGAAGTGACATACAAATTTGATGATTATGATGATCAACCCATAGAGGCCGAGCCTACACTAGAAGAACTGGAAGATGTTGGACATGCCACCACTATGGATGAGCTAAAAAGGTCAACTTGGGAACTGAGGAGGACCCTAGCCCAATCTTCATTAGTTCTCTCCTACCCGAAGAACAAATTGAAGAAATAAAAGAACTTCTCTATGAATTCAGTGACTGCTTTTCCTGGATATATGTTGAGATGCATGACTTATCCCCTAACATAATAATTCACAGATTAGCAATCAAACCGGATGTAGCACCCATCAAGCAAGCTCTAAGGAGAATGAGATTGGAGATTGAAGAATAGGTGATTGGTGAAACAAAGAAGCTAATAGAGACAGGCTTCATTTGAAAAGAAAAGTATGTTGATTGGATTGCCAATATTATTCCTGTAAAGAAGAAGAATGGACAGATTTGTGTCTGCATTGACTTCAGCGACCTCAATAAGGCATACCCAAAAGATGACTTTCCGCTTCCTATATTAGAACTATTAGTGGATAACATGTCTAACTATGACATATTCTTATTTATGGATGGATTGTCATGATACAATCAAATCAAGATGGCGACCGAGGATGAAAAGTATACGTCCTTTAGAATGCCCATCGGTATATTCTACTACATGATCATGCCCTTTGGCCTGAAGAATGCTAGTACCACCTACCAGCGGGCAATGGCTCATATATTTGATGATTTGATACAAAATATTGAGTGATATGTAGATGACCTTGTTGTTAAAATCTTTAGCTGAAAAGATCACTTAAAAGATCTTAGAATTGTATTTGAGAGGATCAGAAAATATGATTTAAAAATGAACCCTCTCAAATGCACCTTCAGGGTCTCCTCCAGTAAATTCTTAGGATATGTGGTTCATCATCGAGGAATCGAGATTGACCCTAACAAAATTAAGGCGATCACAGGGATGCCACCACCAAGGAATCTGTGACAACTCCTCTGCTTACAAGGGAAACTAGCTTTCATTTGGCGGTTCATATTGAACCTATCGAGTAGGTGCCAACTATTTTCAAAGCTGATGAAGATTGATATACGCTTTAAATGGGATAATGAGTGTCAAGAGGTATTTGATAGCATCAAAAGATACTTGTTAAATCTGCCCATTCTTGTATGCCAATTCCGGGGAAGCCTGTTATATTGCATATGGAAGCACTAGAAGAGTCCCTCAGAGCATTGTTAGCCCAACATAATGAAGAAGGCAAGGAGAATATGCTCTATTATATCAATCGGAGGTTGATTGGGGCATGAAGCTGTTTTTCTCCTATTGAAAAGCAATGTCTGTCGTTAATTTTTGCAGTTCAGAAACTTCGTCACTATATGCTGTCTCATAAAATCACGTTGACTTCAAAGATCGATCTGCTGAAGTTCTTGATGATAAGACCAGTGTTGACAGATTGCTTATCCAGGTGGACAGTGCTATTACTGTAGTTTGATATGACATATATGCCATAAAAGACAATGAAGGGGCAAGCCTTGGCAGATTTTCTCGTCGCGCATCCTATCTCAGCAGACTCCCCGCTTAATGATGATTTTCTCAATGAGCAAATCATGCAGGTCTACGAGAATGAATAGTTGCCATTCTGGGAGATGTATTTCCATGAGGCTTCATCGATTAAACCTGCCCGACCTCCAAATATTGCAAGAACCTGAGCTGACATCGGTCTTGTTCTCATACCACCTAGAGGAGGCATAATGAGATTTTCATTCAGTTTGACTGAACCTTTGACCAACAATGAAACTGAATACGAAGCTCTAATAGTAGGGTTGGAGATTGCGATCGACACTAAACTTCAAAATCTTTAAATCTTCAGTGACTCTCAACTTGTGACAAATCAAGTCTTGGGCATTTACAAAATTTGTAAGGTTAAATTGACTCATTACCACCGACAAACCCTTCATCTCCTAAAGCATGTGCCAAATGTCTAGAAAATTAAATTCCTTAAGGACAAAATGCCAAAAAAAATTGTTTGGCCAAATTGGCTAAGGAAATTACAAACACCAATAAGAAGAAGTTATGTCTAACAATAGCATCCTGGCCATTTGAATGCTGGGGCAGAGATATAATCAGCCCAATAGATCTGTCGTCATCCACAGGACATCGCTTTATTCTGGGCCCAACAGACTACTTTTTCAAATGGGCATAAGCAACTCCATTCATAGAATTATGTCTGAGCATATGATCAACTTTTTCACACATAACATTATCTACAAATTTGGTGTACCATGCCACATAATCTCAAACAATGATACTACATTTAAAAGTATAAAAATTTATAAGTTTGTTGATCGACACAAAATTGATTGACGGTACTCATCCGTATATAACTCGAGATCAAATGGCTTGGAATAGGCCTTCAATAAGACGCTGGTAATTGTTGAAGAAGATCCACATCAAGAATAAAAGAGAGAGGCATACGAAGATGGCAGAGGCACTATATACATACAGTATAACCTATAAAATGTCAACCAAAGCCACTCCTTATTCATTAATATTCCGAGTTAAAGTAGTATTGCCACTAGAAATTAAACTACCATCACTCTAGGTAGCAATCCATAATGATCTCACCCAAGAATAGAACGCTCGTTTAAGAATGGAAGAGCTGGATGAACTTGAAGAGATCAGGTTACAAGCTCAACAAAATCTAGAAATCTATCGATGAAGAATGTCGAAATCATTTGATTGGATTGTGCATCCTCGAGCATTTCAAGAATGGGAATTGGTCCTAGTGCTGAGAAGACCAATCATCCCACACCAAAGAATTGGTGGCAAATCCATATCCAATTTGGGAAGGACTCTTTGTTATCGAAAAGGTGTACCAAGGAGGAGTATATCAGTTCATCGATCTAAATGGTCAGAGGCCTATGCCGCCTATCAACGGTCGATATTTAAAGAGGTATCATGCATAAGAATTTCATGTCTAATGTATTTTATAATGATCAAAGTGTTGTACATATATTTATTAATGTATGCTTATATTTTGAAATTCTCTTGTATAGCATGAATGCATTTCAAAATCTTCCATCAGACTGTGAGGATTTTAAATATTTATTCAGGTCAACATCGTACCACATGCCAAGATCCCCTAATAAATATTTAAAATCTCAAAGATACAAAGCCTATCCAAAATGTCCCTTTGAGACAGAGGTCATTTTAAATATTCATTTCGGTCGACATTGTGCTACACATCAAGATCACCAAATGAATATTTAAAATCTCAAAATATCAAATTTACTCTACTTTGAAATGTCCATACGAGACAGAGGTCAGTATAAATATTTATTCGGGTCGACATCGTGCCACATGTCGAGATCCCCGAATAAATATTTAAAATTATCAATACAAATATTCTTTCATGTTGAAGAATATAATGATTTCTTTTTTAGAGTATATGCAAGTGATCTTTTAAAAGTTTAAGACACCACCTTCTCTAACATATCAAGATTCAAATGTCAAGAAAGAGACTTTAATGACTACAGACTCCAACAAATCGAGCAAAAATGCTTGAAGTCTTTCGACAGCCTGAAGCTTAATGTTCGAATGGGTGTAAAAGGCTGGATCCAACATGCCCAAATATGACCGGATCACTAGCAGCTCCGTCTACTCAATAAGTCATAAGAAATGTCGTAGTAGTGGAACCCCCACTTCATCAACCCGTTAGTAGGGACTGTATGAAGAATGAAGGTTAATTTGACTCGACCAGTTTAAGTGATCGTAGTCCACCAAATTCTCCTAAATGACTGGAGAGATATAGTTTCAATGAGAAGATGAGTCTCGAACAACCACTGAATGCTCGTAGGCTCCAAATCTTCAACCATAAAGAAGAACTCCAAATCTATCAACTTTAGTAAAATCAATATTGGGAAGCGCAATTCCCATAGCTCAAGTCTGAAGCCTGAATCAGTATAAGAGGTTAGATCCAACAAGCTCAAATATAACCGGATCATTGTCAGGTCCATATACTCAACAAGCCATAAGAAAGGCCGTAGTAGAGGAATCCCCATCTTAACAACTAGAGGATGAAGAGATATCAAATCCTAGCTCTCCCAATCTGATGAACTTAGGTGACTCAGATTAAAGTATTCTTAAGTGATTAATAATCAATATACTATCTATATTTGCCACAATCATTCAAGTCCAAAACCTATAAATCCTTTAATATATATAAAGCATCAAGCAAGGATCAAATGAATTCTTCTTCAATAAGTCAGTCAAAGCACAAAGCAAAAGACTGAAGAAACTATCCTAAAGTTCACATAAATCCCAAGGCTGAACTAAAAGGATTCTCTCATCAAAAAGTATGTTATGCACAAAGCTATGGACTGATGACTTCTCGCCATCGACCTAGTACAAACCTAAGGGTTTAGGTCATCGGCATCTACTCCTTCTTCAAGCCCGTCAAAGCAAGAAGTATAGAGCTAAAGGAACATAAATCTCCTGACAAATCATTATTGATAAATCACGTAATCCTTCATCAATGTGTGTAGCATAAAGCATTGGGTAAAAGAAATCAAAGTCTCATGACTCAAGCTAAAGCCGTGGAATGAGCACTTAAATGATACATATAAATGTCCCTATAGATTGGGGGCATTTTAAATATTTAATTTTTTTTCAAAATACAACTAGAGGAGAGAAAAATGAAGGATCCTCCATAAACTGAGTGTGCTATCAACAAATATGATTGTGCAAAAGAAATATTGCATCCCTACATGATAGTGGCAAAGAAGAATGTCAAGCAGATACAAAAATGTTGAAAACCAAGGAAGTAGTGGTGCAAAAGAAGATCTTATGGTGATGATGTTATCCACTAGCATCAATCTACAGAGTGATGCTCTAGAGACCTAAGTACGAAGTACTCTATCATTGCCCCGTGGATCTCTACTTAACCAAAAGCAAAAATATCAACTATAATGAAGATTATAAGTGCATCTAAAGACCCATGAAGGCAAAGAGATGGACTATTAGATATCCATAGAATTAAAATCTTAGTGTGACATCCAAATAAATTTATGGAGATCCGCTATATGAAGGCCTCTATGTGACATCTAGAGCAAAATATCTAGAGATCCATAGGGTCAATCAGTATACAACAAACGTGATTAACTCTAGACGCGTACCACATTTATTGGGGGGCATTTGTTAACCTCTGAATAAATAAATAAATAAATCCCATAAATCCCTTTACCAGACCGTTCGGCGTCATTTCTTCGTGATTCCTGCAGGAATTTTGTCAAATCATACTCTTTTTGCATTGTTAAATAAGAGCTAAAGCCCCTTCTTCTCGGCTGCTTCCACTCGTGATCCCCACAGCCCAAAACCCCATCTTTCCCTGTTACTAAAACCTTATGATCAAAACGCCTCCAACCGAACTCTTGTTCAGAACTCCACAGCCGAACTCCAAGTCTCGAATGACCTCTTCTCTACATCCGAACCCCTAGCCTTCTGTGACAGAGCTCCCGTCGCTGCTACCTCATGCTACCATCACTGCTTCTGACTTCTGGAGCTACCCAAACAAACCCCTAGCCTCAACAAACTCCCGAACCTCATGCACCCAACTCTTCCATTATCGAGCTCCTATCTCACGTCTCTTCAACCCGACATCCAAACACCCAACTCTCTCCACCTCCCTACCTCATTGAGACAAAGAGAGAGAGAGAGAGAGAGAGAGAGAGAGAGAGAGAGAGAGAGAGAGAGAGAGAGAGAGAGAGAGAGAGAGAGAGAGAGAGAGAGAGAGAGAGAGAGAGGAAGAGACCAACCTACCTGAATCCTTCCTCCACCGATCCCCTGCCCTAACCGACGCTTCTTCGGCGGCATTCCCTTCATGTGGTTCGGAAGTTATAACATTTTGATCGGGAGTAAAGAAGGAGCCCGCACTGTGAAGGTAACTTTCTTCTTATTCGCATGCTCCTTCGGCCAAGTCCAATAAAGCCGCCAAATAGAGAAGAGAAGGAAGGGTATGATTATTGAGCAGTTAATTAAATCCTACTAATCCTGTCCTAAGCATGCTTAAAGCTTGTTAATTAATTATAATTGATTAGATTTAATAATAACTAATTAATTTTAATTATAAATTAGTTATAATTAATTAAAATTAAGTATAATTAATTATGTTTAATTATAATTATTTATAATTAAATTTATTTTTAATCATAATTAACTAAGTTTAATTATGATTAATTTTTTTAATTATAATAATTATTTATTAATCATATATTAATTATACCTAATTAAACTAATTGTAACTAATTATTTTTATATCTAATTAATTATTTTTAATCATAATTAATTAAATTATTATTATTATTATTAATTATAAGAAGGGAAAGAAAGAAAATGCTTCTCTTCCTTCCCACGATCCACGTGCCAATGACCCCACACAGGTATAAAGTTTCTAAACCCTAAAACTCTGAGAACCCGCTTTCAATGCTTACAACGTGATAAAACGTCCACCTATACATGATTTTCTCTAGCGTGGTGGGAGGAAGTTCGTCGTGGTCTTTTCAACGAATCAGGTGATTGCTCAAAATCTCCTTTTTGGCATTCATGGCGCATCGAAAACCACCTATACACGCTTTTCTCTAGTGTGGTGGGAGGGGAATCCGGTGTGATGCCTATGGCGAGAAAGGGATATTCATAAGTTCCCACTCATTGGGAAACAACTGCTTCTCTTTTGCAACAGGTACCAAAGACCCATAAACGCCTTTCTCTAGCATGGTGGGGTTAAAGATTTCACGGCCACGGTGTCCTCGTCCGAGGGCACCTACCGTACATGCTTTTTTCTAGTGTGGTAGGAGGCCCAGTTTTTCGTAGTTTTCCCCTAAACGAAGGAGACGCCATGAGACTACTAAAATTTTGGGTGAACATATGACCACACTTGGACTTGAATGAACATCCACAGAAAACTTATGAATTTGATGCAATTGAGTTGAATAAATTTAAATCTAAATTAATCTAAACTTGGACAAATGCTAAAGAGCTTGAACTTGCTACATGAACAAACACAGGTGAACTTAAATTTGAACAAGGACTTGGACAAGTTGACATTGGACTTATGGACTTGATTTGGACTCAAGGAAAACCAAAACTATGATTGAACTTGGACTTGGACTGAACAAGGACTCATGAACTTAAACTTGAACTTGATATGACCTGAACAATTCAGGCTCAAATTCAAGTGAGCAAGACTATGCATGGACATGAACTTTAACTCATCTTGGATATGAAATAGAACTTCTAACTCGACTATGAAAGGCTCGTGCTTGAATCTGAATGTGACTTTTATTGAACATAAACTCAATTTGAACTCAAATAAGAAGTTACAAAATATCATACTATAACTTGAGCTCAAATGGACTAAGTGCAGAGGAACATAATATCGGCCCTAATCGAATTGCATAGAAAGATAACAACATGCAAGAGAGAATTAAATGAAAAATGTAATAAAATGGCAAGTGATCATCATAATGGGTTCGTAGAGGATTTGTGATGATCATCATAACACAAGCAAGCGAATGTTAAAAGTTATCAATCAATATATATGGGGAGATTATTGATGAATGAAGTCTATTCAGTAGTCAATGTTAATATATAAAAAGGGATGTGCTAAATCTACCTATAAATAACGGTACTAGTGGTACTTTATGGATGTTGAGTCATTTATGGACAATGAAGATTGGCGTACACATGAATAGCTAATTCTCCAATAAGAGACATGATAAATGTGATGTTTTGCTAACCATCATACATAATATTGTAGGTCTACAAGCAAAGAAAGAGGAATGTTAAGGATATAACTTTCTTTCAACTAATGCTGGCCAGTTTATAAATAAATACACAACATTCTACAGGAAATCATGCTTGTTGTAATCCATTGGGAAGATAACAACTTTTGAAATGCTATGGATACAAAGGAGCATAATTAAAACACTTAAGTAATGGTGATAAATGAAAGCACCTACAAGCTATATAGCAAGAGTTGATGAATGTTGTAATGCTTTTGTAGTCGACCATCATTCAACATCAAGAAAATATATTGGACCTCTACAAGCTAGGATGGAAGATCTGCAATACATACAAGTTCCCTATGTATATGAATATGCATATAACATGTCATTTGTAAACAAGATCAAGTGGCTCATGAGCAGTATGGAGGAAGAATTTTTGACTAATGCATTAATCTATGAAAGAGACATTAAGCTCAAAATTGGATGTGATCCCCCTATAGTTAACATTAGACAACATGTAGACCAATGCATCAATCTCCTTGTAAGACCAATTTGCAAGAAACATTGGTCCACTACAAAGGATGCATATTGTGTCTACAAGTAATGATAAAAGAATGCATATGCTTACAACCACCTGGATTTATGTTAAAATAGAAATGCTCATAAGCAAACAGATTGATAGGGATACTTGTAAATGAAGCCTGAAGTACATATAACAAGTGCAAATGCGCATTTGTATATAAGCAAAGTGATCCTATCTACAAGAAATGTTGCTGAATATATCGCCAATATAGAAGATTGTGTCAGATACAAGCGCTTGCTAGCAGGATAGAAGATGCTTCATATGCACAGTAATAAACATACACAAGTAATGAGCAATCAAGCAGGTGGATGTGTCTATCTCCTTCAAGAATAAGAATCATATATGCAATAAGCACAACAACCTTCTTGCAAATGGAGATCAAATTGAAGGGATACCAACGAATATTGAAGATCGATACACAAACATATATGATCTTCTCTTCCTCAAGTAGAAGGACTTGATATGTAATGAAGATAATGATGTGATATGTCCAAATACATTCAAGTGAGACATCGAAGCACAAGGAAGTCCATCAAACTTCTGCAAGCAAAGAAGGCTAATACACTATGAGCATAATGATCTAAAGAATATGTAATGAATACTAGAGGTATTCATACAGTCAACAATAGCTTAATTACAAGCAAATGCTACAACCTTATATGAACAGAAAGATTAAATATGTAATTAATAACTCTCTCGAAGATGGGATTTAATGTTAATCTACATAGTAGTCATGCGAGAAGACATAATATCATTTATGATTAGCAATGATGAATACATTACAAGAATAATGGGTCCCCCTATGAATGCATGTATACATCTGTAGTGTTGTTTACAGATGACCATAAGAAACTATTCGTAACAAAATCCAAATTCATTGTGGGTAGTAGTTGAAGATCTAAGGTACACTTAGCATCATACACATAAACGACAACAAATAATAGATGATGGAGATGATAACCACCCAGGGGAACATAAATACACGGATCCCTTGTAAGCGAAAGATGATTGATCAACAATCAGCTAGGCAATGAAGTGTAAATGTCTCTAGGGTAATGGAGGACCAGTTACATACACCACATGCTATCCATAAGCGAACAATGGATGATACATCACAAATCAAATGTAAATGTCTATGAGATTTTGGAGAAGACCAGTTGCACTCTCAATATATCAACCACAAGAAAAATACTAAAGGACAATAATAAGTACGAGCTCTTATAGGTCACTATGTAGGACCCATTATCCAAATCAACAAGATGTAGTTTGAGAGCAAGCATAAAAGAACTACAACAAATATAAATGCTTGTAGTAAATTCAGAAGACTCGAATGCAAAGTAATGATCACGAACAAAAAACATCATGTGAATGCATCAATAAATGTAAAAGTAGGAGACTCGTTAGTGCACTACGATCCACTTGTAGAAAGCAACAAGTAATGCACGACAGTCTACCTGTACAAAGCAGTGAACAAGTCTATTCAGAAGCTGCTACACCACGCCATCGGATATGCAACATTCATGCGAGCTAATAAAAGGCGTCTATAAATATTCCAAGAATACCCCCACATATACACTGTAGTATGTATACACATAGGTACACAAAGGGATAAGTATAACCAAACACCCATATGGGCCCCGACGAGCGTGTTTTCAATACACATGTGACATCTAGGGATGTTGTGCGGATTAATAAATTTGAACACGATCCTCCTAAGTAGGTAAAAAGAAGTCGATAGGGTTTAATTATAAAATTCCTCCAAACACTCGCATGGGCCCCGACAAGTGTGTTATAAGTATACATGTGACATCTAGGGATGCTATGCGGGGTCAATATATGAATTCAAGTTAGAACCCGATCCTTCTATGCGGATCAATAGTAGTAGACAGAATTCGAACCGTTAAACAAATACACATTCATGACGACTGGTGTATTTATTTTAATATATTCATATTAGACCTTCAAGGCCTATAACAATATGAATTCACTAATAAAGGCATAGTCTACAAAACCCGATCCCCTATCAGCAAGTTTATAGGGTCGATAAGGTTCAAGTTTTAAATAAAAATGACCCCTCACACCCCGATGATAGCCGTGTTGAATGATAATCTCAACCGGAGGGGTCAACTTCAAATATCCAAAATGCCACCCAAATGCTTATGAAAACTCCATAGAAATTCTAGAAATCCTAAAATCCAAAAATATTTAAAATTTAAATAATCCATTAGACCACTTAAAGCAAAATCTATCCACCATCTACAACAGTTTGTCGGGGTGGACAAATTAAAATTTACTTTAGCTCACATAGAGATAATGCCTAGTAAAAAATATAACTATGATCCATTATCAAATAATCTCCTACTAGTAAGGACGTGGAACGTGTCCTCTAACTGGCAGTTTTGCCGCCAAATGACACCGCTGGATAAATGGTTAAGACCTGAGGTCCTCTGAACTGAGTGGTTTTGCCGCCAAATGGCACCATAAATTACCGGTTATGGCTAGAGCCATACGCTCCTTAGTGGCATCAAATCCTTGAGATATGAATAAATAGGACATGAAGCCCTCTATTAGCTAAAGTGGATTCAAATTTATCCCCTTAGACAAACATTCACCCCAGGTCTATAAGGTTCCCTTAATGGACGAAGTAACCCATGGCTGCCGACAAAGATCTTTCTGTCAAGTTGGGTCGACTACCTCCTATAACTAAGTAGACCAAGTACCATGATTGTCCGGGATTACTAAATCATGGGATCTTGATCGGGTCCATCATCATTCCCCCACCATCCGCTTTAAGTGAAAGATGGTAAAATTTCTAATTTTAAATATCAAACCTTTCAAAATTTTCAAAAGATAACCCAATTTTCAAATCCAAACCCAATTCCCAAATTCAAAACTATGTTGCTACTATATGCTATATACTATGTATCTGATTGATGACTAGCCTTAATCGAAAGTTCTCTCTCATTATCGGGAGGGGTAATTAACTATAGGGGCTTGCGCCTATAGGAAACTAGAACTCATGTCTTATAGTCCTCACAAAATGAGGGCTAAATATCTAGGTAGTGTCTTATCTACAAACCCATCTGTCTTCCAAAATTTATCCCGGAACTTAATCCGTTAAAACTTCCTTGCCAAAAAAAAATCAAACAGTCAGGCAAATGCCAGGGCCGAATTTTCGGAGCCCACATATGACTTGATCCGCATGGCTCAACTCGATCCCCTCCATCTCTTGTATCCCATTCCCTTTGCCTGAAATGTCCCGCATAGTAGTCAGCCACCCTACCACCACCACTAAAAAAATTTCCTTCTTACTCATTCTGTAACCCTTATATGCATCTTATTGGAAACTCTACTCATTAAACTCCTCTTGTTCGATTTACTTTCCCTTATGGGAATCCCAATCAAATCTTGGTTAAGGTTAAAAATCAGAATCGCCAATAGAGTTTTTTTATTGCATCTTAATGAGCTTCCTCATCATCTCCTCCAACCCTCCACATCAACCCACTATCTGATTTTTCATGGTTGAATAACTCCTTTGATGTTTGAGAACCTCTCCTCCATCTCGTATTTAATTTTATCTACTTCACTTTCCAATGCATCTGTCTTCTTTTCTTCCAACTCTCCAGAACCTCACTATGATAAAAATTTGATGCGTCTTGGAAGTAAAAGTAGTAAGTAGATGAGAAGAAAAAATGTAGGAATACAAATAGATGGCTGATTTTTTATTTCTTCTTCAATAAGAATGCAAGATACAATTGTTCTACTATTCAAAAGGTATATCAACTCCCCCACAAACCCTAGACTCCGCTACGAACCTTGGACAACCCTTAGAAATAAAATTCATCAAATAAAAGATCCAAACCTAAGAAAACCCAGCCTTGAATACCCCTCAAATACAATAAACCTGATTTGAACTTTCCTAAATAGCATAAACACATTTTGGAATGTTTCATAAACAATTAAAACTTTCATAAACAACCTAAACATAATTAGGAAACCTTCCTAAATAACTCCTCCTTGATTCCACCTCCTTACATAATGAAGAATAGCTCCCGCATGCCTCACATGACCCACAACGCCACCCCCCCCCATTTGGCATATAATAAAAATAAAAATATATAGATGTAATTTCACATGAATAATTATTCAAACTTAGCTATAATATAGACAATCTTTATCTAACCAAATCTTTACAACAATAAAAATGATATTTGTAATTATTATATGTAAATAATAACAAACTAATTCATGGCGAGAAAGATTTATCAATCATAAGCACTATTTACATGGTTCGAGCTCCAAAGAACTCTACATCCATATGGAATCCTCAACAATAATTCCTTTATTTATATTTGAATAAACTAATACAAGTGATTTACACATTTAATCAGAACTTTGCAAAGCATAACCAATAAATGTAACAAGAGAGGAATAAGAAGCCAGTCTTTAAACTTTGGCAAAGAACATTGCCTAATAACCTTTCTTTGATAGCAAAGGAAAGAAATATCTTTGTTTCAAGGCAACAACCAACACATGTAAGATTCACAGAGAATCGACCAAGATCCAGGCAAACAACAATAAGAGAGACTTTCTTTTTGCAACAAAATTTTGGTACAGAGAAATAAGAGGAGGAAATCCTTTCTCTATTTCAATCACACATACATTTTCTCCTTCTATTCAAAGAGGACAAAACCCAAAGCAAACCCTAGCTCTCAGTTTTCTTCCAGCCAAGCCTCTTCTCCTTGGGCCCTGCTCTCCAAATCGAGACCACACTCACTCAATTTCTGCAGCTTGCGAGAGAAATGAATAGGGTAGGTTATTAAAGTGGTCTCACATTATATATATATATATATAGTTAGTTAGTTAGTTAGTTAGTTAGTTAAAAGAATGTTTTAAATTTAAAAAACAAAATTAGTTAATTGTAATTAATCACAATTAATACAAAGAAATGAAAAATAATTCTAAATCACTTATATCAATTCTTCACCTTGATTTAAAACAAAAGAACTGTCATAAGAAAATTGCCCAAAATTAAAACCAAAAATTCACTTCACATATTTAGCAAGTTTAGACATTGTCTAAATTTGCTAAAAAAAAAAATTACTTTGGTTGCAATATCTACTGGATGTTCATTCGTTGACGCTAAATCCTGCATTGACGCTTTTATAAGCTTTGCTACACCTGATTTTACCAAGCCACAAATGAAATAAAAATGTATTGAATGATTTATTTTCTTTTTCTAACTCAGAAATATACAATCTGTCTTCTGTGAAAATAACATCTCGGGTGACTTTAATTTTAACAAGAAGAGAACTCAAATCCCATAATTTATACCCTTAAAACCTGTAGGATAACCTAGAAACAAAGATTAAACAAATCCAGGGTTCAATTTTCCTTTGTTACAATGAGTGTAAGCTATACAACAAAAAACTCTTAGATGTGTCAAATCTAATTGTTTTCCAGTTCATAATTCCTGAGGAGTTTTAAAATGAATAGCACATGATTGTGTTTTATTTATTAAGTAACATATTTTAGAAAGAGCTTCACCTTAAAATAATTTAGGCAAATTAGAGTTATAAAATAAACATCTAACTCTATCTAAAAGAGTTCTAGTCATTCTTTCTACAATCCCATTTGTTGAGGTGTACAACTAACAGTTTTATGTCTAATGATACTAGAATAAGAACAAAACTTGTTAAAGTTTTCATTACAAAAAATTAACCTATTGTGAGATCTTAAAACCTTGAGTTCTCTATTCCTCTGATTCTCAACTAATAATTTTCATTCTAGAAATTGAAAAATATTTGATCTTTTGATTTTAGCAAGAAAATCTAAACCTTTTAAAGAATAATTCTCAATAAAAGAAAAAACCTTTTTTGATTGTCACCATAAATAAAAACTTTAGTAGGACCCAATAAATCTGAATGAATATAATCTATTATAACTTCCTCTACTCTATTTGGCGACAATCTAAACTAAGCCTGTGTGATTTACCAAATATCTATAAATCATAGAAATCAATATTTGTAATTGAATCACTATCAAACAAACTCTATTAATGTAATTCTACCAAATCTCTATCACTCAAATGTCCTAATTGTTGATGCCACAACTTAGTTTTATTCATTCATGATTTAGCTAACACATAGGTTTCACCTACCATAGTAGCACCCTATAACACATAAAAACCATTATCTGTATTTCAAAATTCTCAACAAACCTTCCTCAGATCAAAAAAAATAATCAAAGTCATCAAAAGTCCTAAGAGAAATTAAATTTCTCTTCAAATTAGAAACATATCTTACATCTTTGAGAATTCACACTTGACCATCCTGCATCTTAATTGCAATTGATCCAATACCAACAAAAACCCAAGCTCTGTTGTTTCCATGTAAAACCTTACCTCTTTTTAGACATTCATAATTAGTGCATTACTTCCTAATTAGACTCATTGGATAAGTGCAACCTGAATAAAAAATCCATTCCTAAGAACTCCATGATCACTAACTAAAGAACAACAAGACTATCATAATTCTCTCCAACAATTATTCCATCGCCTTAAGATTGAGATTTTTCTTTTAACACCTTTCGAGGACAACTTTTGGTGTGACTGGTCTTATTACACTGCCAACATTTAAAATTCTTATAATCTTTCTTAGAAGCTGATTTACTTCTACTATTTGATTTTCATTTTTTCAAAGCATTCTCTCTCATTTGAGATCAACCACAAAAATGTAAAAACCCTCCCCGTGATAGTTCATTTCAGAGGTTTTCATGTCCAAGATTTTTTGAAAAAAAGGGCATTCTAGACTTCATCCACTATTATAGTTTTTGTTCCATATTTTAATTTTTGTTTAATTCCTTAAAGATTTTGGTAGTGAATTTATTAATACAATTGCCTTGTCTTCATTCTAAATCTTAACTTGTAGGTTTTCAAGATCCAAGATAAGCTTATTATATTCATCCAAATTATCACAAATAGATTTTCCCTCATTCATTCTACATCCAAGGAACTTCTCTTTTATATATATTCAATCAGGAAATGTTTTTTGACTAAATAATTCTTTTAACATTCTTCATAATTCTGACATATTTTTACATCAGAAACTTTTCTCAAAGTCTAATCTGCCAAACACAAAATGACAGTTTTTTGCCTATTGACATTTTCCTGATCAAGCATAGACGTAGGCATTTTTGATTCTGGTAATAAAGTTTTTTCAACATATTGTTGTATTAAAATTGCTTCTAATTTTAATTTCATAAATTGAAATTATTCTTCCCATCAAATTTCTCTTCGTGAAACTTTGTAGAAGACATCTTTTCAAAAAACCGTGAAAAAGCAAATAGGCTTTGTTCCAAAATTATTGTGATAAAATAAAGATATCTATATCTTTAAATTTTAAGAAATTTACATATTGTCTCAAACAAAGTTTAAAATAAGTTTCAGCAAATAATCTTGATTAAAATTGAAAACATAGAGATGCAGTTTCACATAAAGAATTATTCAAAGTTAGCTATAAGCCAAAAAAATCTTTATTTAACCAAATTTTTGTAACAATTACAATGATTCTTAAAATTACTATATGTAAACAATAAAAAAATAATTCATGGAAAGAAAGATATATCCATCATAAGCATTTGAAAGAACAAAACGAGAACACATCTATTTAAGTGATTCGAGTGCCTAAGAACTCTACCTTCACTGGGCAACCTCAATCATAATTTCTTTTTTGATATGTGATGAAACTAATACATGTGATTTACCGAGATCTTTTTAAGACAACCAAAAATTGAAATAACAATGGAACAAGAAGCTAATCTTTAAATCTTGCAAAATAACCTTGCCTAATAACCTTTCTCTAACAGAAAAGGAAGAATATACCTATGTTTCAAGCCAACAACCAAAACAGGCAAGATTCATAGAGAATAGAGCAAGATCACCCCCCCCCCCCCCCCCCCCCCCCCCACCCAAAAAAAAAAAAATTGTTCTTATGAATGGTTACCTCTTTGATATATAGAGAGAGAGAGAGTTAAAATAATATTTTGAATAAAAAACCAACTAGCTGTGACTAATTATTTTAATTAATTACGATTAATAGAAAGAAATGTTTTAAATCACTTATATCGGAAATATTCTTATACATTGAGCTACATCAGTTTATTAATTTACATTTCCCCTCCTTAATCTTAGCATTTAAACTTAATGACTTGCATCTTTAATCATTTTGAAGATATAGAGGACATCAAATTTAGGATTTACCAAATAAACATAACCAAATCTGAAACGATTATTTATTAATGTGCAAAATAACTTATTTTCATAAATAATTTGAAAATACCCACTAATATAAGACCTTAATGTTTTCTAATGATATAATCTAATGGAGTGAAAAGAAAGAAAAAGTTAATATAAAATCATAAATTAATGATCTTAACAAAATTGTTGGAATTATAAATATATAGCCTATATGATTTGAAGTAGTTGAATGTATACTGTTTCTCTATTGCAGGAGGGAAGGAACTGACAATTCAGGAGATTGGAAAGATAGGAGGAGGCTACAATGCTTTCTTGCAAACAAAACTTCCAAAGGAACTCTGAATATATGATCCACAGCAAGAAACATTTTCAACATCTCATGAATTATTCACAACTGTGTTTCCTCGTGGGTTCGCATTGGAGATACTGGAGGTGTTAAGTGGACCTCCTCGGATTGTGTACAAATTCAGGCACTGGGGATTCATGGAAGGCCCTTTTAAAGGGCACGCCCCTACTGGAGAGAAGGTGGAGGTTTATGGGATGTCAATTTTTCATGTAAGTGCCATCACTTTCCCTGGCATGCTTCTCTTTCTATTTTTGTGATAAAAAGGCATTCCTTTAGGGTATCTCCAACCGAACTCCAAATACATGAATGGTGTCGCTCGCGAGCTCCAGACGAACGAAAAAATTTCCGGTATTCTGTTGCGAGTGAACAGTGTGACCCCAATATTGGCGTCGCACTGTTCACCTGCGTTATTTTTCTGTGTCTATCAGATTTGCCAAAGAAACGTACGAAAGAGGAGAAAGATTGTTACCTTCTTCGAAGGGCACAAAATGGAGTTCGATTGGAGATGACTCAAGCCATTTTTTAGTTTCACTGCATTTTGGAGTGAAAAATGAGATTTTCGATTGAAGATACCCTTAGCAAATTTTTTAAATAAAAATTACTACAATATCATCTGATTCTTTCTTATTTATATATCTAATTACTAAAAAAAAATAACAAAACCATATGTAACTTATGCCTTCTGATGTGATTTTAGAACTTTGAGTCTTATATTAGTAAATATAAAGATTTAGTGGTTAGATATTTAAATATCTCCATTATTCTTAAATTGTTTGTCTATATATTCTCATAGTATAATATTTTTTATTCTAATATATTTTCTGAACCATGTAATAGGTTGATGAGGGGATGAGGGTTGAGAAGGTAGAATTCTTCTATGATCCGAGCCAATTGCTCTCAGGATTTCTTAAAAGACCATTGACAGAAAGCTCAGTGAGCTCTACATCTGCAAGTTGCCCTTTTTTGAGTGCAGGAGGAACACATTAATGTTATCTGCTGCCCAAATCTATTTTGCAAGCTCTCTCTCGTCATTTGAACTGGTTCAAGAATAATTTTCATATCGAAGCCATAGACATGTTTGTTAATATGATATGTTACCAGAGGATGTGATGTCGCATGGGAGTCCTTTTGGAAGACAAGTTATTGAATAGTTAATTATTTTCATCATTCTGCTGTAATGGATTATGGCTTATGTTTATGTATTATCAGAGTTATGCTGTTTCCATTATTTATCTTTGTGATGTTTGTTATCAGTTCACAACAACTTAGCTATTTGGACAAAATTATTATTATCTAAATATTTACACGGTTAAATTTGTTTCAGGTAAACGTACTCATGGATATTATTGGAAATCATTAAGCATGGATAATAATTGAGTGAAAACTATTTAATTTCCTATCTAACATTATTGCGGGCTAGAATATTCACGGCAAAAGTATATAATTTCACAAATTAGCATTACACGAGTATTCAGGTCACAAACGAGAGAGCAGAAACACCTGAATTTTTATGTTGAAAACCTAGAAAGGAAAAACTACGGGGGCCACGCCTAGTTGAAATGAATCTACTAGTATTTAAATATATTACAAATGATTGATTTGTGCTTGAACTTAAGGATGGCCAGATTACAATAGTCAGGTGTCGGGTAAAAATCTAGTGACGAACATGGATCGAATGGAAGTCTGGCGATTGTCGGAGGCTGAGTGTAAATCCAGCGTTATATGGTGGCCAAACAGAAGTCCGTCGACAGTTAGTGGCTAGGCATAAGATCGGTGGTAGTTGGGGGACGAGCAAAAGTTCGACGACAGTTGGGGGACGAGCAAAAGTTAGACGACGATCAAAGGAAGGGCAGTAGTTGAGGAGTCTGGTGGTAAGAAAACACTTATTTCTCTTATTTTCCTCTCTATCCTCTCTTCTTTGCTCTGTCTGATACCGGAAAGGTATGCATGAAAGACTTCTACAGAAGAAAAACTTGCAACCACCTGAAATAAGTTTAAGGATAAAGAACATAGTTCTTGAACTCAGTAAATCTCTGGTTTTATTTTCCAAAACAAAAGTGGTCTTAAAAGACTTCGAGAGGAAATTTATAAGTGAATAACTCTACAGGAAATGTAATATACCTGATATACAAAGTTTTTTGTACTTAAACAAGAACTATATATATACAAACAAAGAAAAGAAAATGAACAGGACTCCGTATTCAGCTCCTGCGTCAAACTGGACTACGCCTTCATCTCAGCTATTGCGTCATTCATTCAGGGTAGAATAATCCTCAGCATCACAATGAGGAGTCAGGTCTGTGACATTAAAAATAGTAGATATGTTGTAATTCTCGGATAAATCTATTTAATAGCCGTTATCATTGACCCTCTTGACAATGTTGAAAGATCCGTCAGCTGGCACTACAGAAAATTCATTATTTATCGGCGGTAATACCAACGGTTTAATAACCACCAGTATTACCGGCGCTTTGACTGCCGCTTTTATATGGAATTTTTTAATAATAAATCGCCGAAAATAGCAGCAGTAAACTGACCTACGGATATATCGACAATTTTCTTAGGCGTCGACTATTATCGACGGTTTGGCCACCAGTGTTAAGTTGATTTTTTTCGGAGGCTTAAGTCACCAAAAATTGACCTAAAATTGGCCACCCTAGCCATTCATCCTCATTTCTTCGCATTATTGATTTTCGTCTAGACACTGCTCTTGCCCTCGCCTCGAACCTACATCCATAGGACTCCAGCAGCCTATGCCCTAACTCTGCCCGCCAATGCCCTCACTCTGGCCTGCAAACGCACAGAAGGTGATCTTCTCTGTGCATTTGCTTCTTTTTTTTCATTAGTCATGATATTCTTAGTCAACATTTGCAAGGGGATGTACCTTAATTTTTTTAATTTTGTTGTTTATAATTATCTTGTTGAGAAGTCTAGTCAGTGACATGAAGGTAAACTTGAATTTTGAGAAAGCCTTAAGCCCATATCAATTTTCTTTATTCGTGGATGTTCTCAATAGATATTTGCAAGAGGTTATACTCTTTTATATTTTTTTTTTGCTTATGATATTATTCTTTTTGATAAAACTAGAGAGGGAATTGAAGGTAAATTTGAATTATGGATGTCTACCTTAGATTGTAAAGGTTCTCGCTTGAGTTGATCTAAAACATGAATATATGGAGTATAATTTTAGTTCTATTACACTTAGTGAGGTCATTGTGAATTTGGACGATAAAATCATTAATAAGAGTACATGTTTTCTATATAATGGATATCTTATTTAGAGTAAGGGTGAAATAGATGGGGATATTATCAACATAAATCAAGTTGGATATTTGAAGTGGAGGAATGCATCAGGGTTGTTGTGTGATAGAAATGTCCCCCCAAACTTATGGAAAAATTTTATATGATGGTGGTGAGACCTGCAATACTTTATTAAAAGAGAAGCATAATACTAAGTTAAGTTTTTCAGTGATAAGTCACCTTAGATGATTTGATCGCTTAAAATGATGTCCTTCCAATGATCAGGTTAGAAAAGTAGAGGTATAAGATTTTACTTATATTAAGAAAGGTAGAGGTATACATAAGAAGACATGGCTTAAAAAAATCAGAGATGATATTTCTTCATTAGTTTTAAACAAGGTTTAAGGTACATCTTTTCTAATAATTCATTTCATAACTACGTCGAAAATGTTTGCTTTAGCATCCAAATGACTATCTAAGAAGAGAGATATTAGATGTATAACAGATTGTTATCAGGTCAAAGATTATTGATAGATGAATTTATGCAGGGAGTTGAGACTTTTATTCTAGTTGCATCATAACTACCTTTATTTAAGTTCAATGGAGTATTTAGATGTTCGTATTTGAAGCACAAAATCCAAGCATTCTTTAAGCTAGATAATGTAAAAAGTTAATTTATATCATAGGGGATTTGTTCCAGACTATTAAATTTGGACCTCATAAGACGAGTATGAGCCAAACAAAGATACTCATGCCAGTCCATCCATAGCTTTTAAAATAGTTAATGAAGATTAAATGAGTAGACCACATGAAGAACTTGTTTTTGATGTAGTAGGTCCTAATTTAAGGGATAGAGTGGAATAGACACCAAACACAAAAACTAAAATATTCTTTGAATTACTACATGCTGCTCAAAAACTAATTTGGGACGATTGCAAAACTCATTTAGAATTATCAGTTGATGTGAGGATGTTAAGTATCAAAACTAAATATAATATCTCTCATGATTATTTCAATGATGTCATTGGTCTTCTCGAGGAAACAAATCCAGCGGATAATTTCATCACCACAGATTTATATCGAACAAAGAATTAGTATCCAAGTTGGGTCTCATTGCTATGAAAATTGATTTTTTTATAAATGGATATATATTATACTATAATGATGATGCGATAAAAGTTTATTGTCGTATCTATAGTGTGCCTCAGTTTAAATCAAACTTGGAAAAATAACATCGTTAAAAGAAAGATGTTCCATATTCTCGTTTATTGTTTTTACCAATTATTTCAAGACTTCATCAGCTCTACGCATCAATGAGTTTAGCATGTCATATGAAATGGCATAAGAAGAAATTAACAAAGTGGTATTTTTTCTCATCCATCAGATGCTGAAGCACGGAAACATTTTGATCGAATGCATACTTCTTTTGTTGTTGAGCCACGTAACATATGATTGGGATTATGTGCTGATGTTTTTACTCCATACAGTCAGACAGCTTCATCGTACTCTTATTGGCTAGTTATACTAACACCATAGAACCTTCTATTAGAGATGTTTATGACTATCCCGTATAAATTCTCACTCATAATACATGGACCACATAATCCAAAAGAAAAAAATTTGATATTTTTTTACAACCATTAATTCATGATCGATCTGAAGTTATTATGAGAAAAATGTGTCCTCACATATGACATCTCAACTAAACAAAATTTTTTCCTTAAAGCTACATTGCTTTGGACCATTGGCAATTTTCCAGCTTATTGTATATTATCTAATTAGAGCACAATAGAAAAATTAGCTCTCCCTTACTGCATGGAGAATACTAAATCTTTCACACTAAAATATGGAGATAAAAAGACTTAGTTTGATTGTCATCATATATTCCTACCTACTGATCATTCGTTTATGAGAAATAAGGAAGTATTTGTTAAAACATAGTTGAGAGATCATCTCCTTCACCCAGATTAAGTGGTGATGACGTACTATAGAGACTCATTGGCATTTTATCAATTGTTGATTTTCCAACATTATTAGAGTATAAATTTCTAGGATATGGTGTTCAATATAATTGGATTAAAAAGTGTTTTTTAGATATTACCATATTAAAGAATAAATTTGATAAGACATAATCTGAATGTTATGCATATTGTGAAGAACGTTTTGGATAATATTTTTAATACATTTATGGATTTTAAAGGCAAGAGCAAGAATAATGTCAAAGCTAGAATGGACATAAAAGAATGTTGCTCGCGATGAAATTTAGAGTTAGTAACAACTAGTGATGGCAAAATAATAAAGCCCAAAGCACCTTGCTCTTTAATGTTAGAGCAATAAGAAATAATATATATATATTTTTAAGAGAAATCCACAAAGGGGCCTATGCGTTAATAAAAAACAATGATTACAAGGTCCTTAAAGGGAACTCAAGCTCACTACTGCTTTGAAGAGCTACAAAATTTAAAGTAAAAACAAAAAAACCTACGTATAAGGACCTTGAAAAACCTTAAAGAAAAATACACAAAAACATAGATACATTCTACGGTGCACAAGAACAAGCACTCAAAAAACCATAAAGATACAAAAATTAGTAACAAGCTTCATTTTCCTTCTGATCCACTCAACAACACAGACACCTGCAAGGCAAGCGCTCTACAAAACCAAATAAAAGACAAACAAAAAAATGGCCAAAAAAATAGGACAAAAATATATTATAACAACCATAATTGTCACAATTACCACAAAAAATAAGCCAAAATAGCGTACAGATAAAATGTCTGTAAAGCCACCAATTGATCAAGATCAAATGAATAATACCAATAATAGCAGTATACCGAGAATAAGCCAGAGGATCCCAGATGTTAGTATCAAAATTCCTCCACAAATGCAATCCAAAAAGATTAGGCCAAACCATACCAAAATTCTCCCACCACCTTCACCAACACACCAAGTAGCAAGAAGAAAATAGAGGGCCAAAACAATAGCCAAATCTCCTAGGAATGCATCGACCCAAACTCCCAAGACCATCCGTTCTCACCAACATCAGCAGCAAACTCAAAACACCAAGAACATCCAGCAGCCCATCAAAGCAACATAATTCCTCACTAGAAAAAATGGTGTCCAACAACACACCCCCATAATTAACCAGAGAGAAAAATTTACACAACCCAGGACACCAGTCCACAAAAAACCTCTTCCAAACCAAAGTCCAGAAGTAGGAAAACCTGAAGACTACATCCAGGAACGATAAGATAAAGAGGAACCAACATTAAACAGCCTCAACCAAGGCAGAGAACCAACAAAAATACGAAACCACTAAGGAGAGCAACAATCCAGCCACACAATATAAACCCAAAGCAAAAAGCATAAAAACTACCAAAAACCAACAGCCTCTACCACCTTAAAAATTAAAAAAAGGAACATTGTGTTTGTCCAGCTTTAACAAGCCCCTAACAAGAAGAGGCAAATTAGAAACACTAAAATCCTTCATAGAGTCCAAAGCACAACCCAACCTAGCTATGGCTTTAGCACAAGCATTCTTATTCCTCTCAATAGCCAAAAAGGAACAATTAAGCATGCTCAGAACCCTTTTAATATCCCTCTTAATGTAAAAAAAATTAGAAGAGCAAATATTCTCTTTACTCAAGATAATGGACTAGAAACAATAAGAAGAGATGACTTCCACCATAATATTAATGCAATACAGAGAGAGACATAACCTTAAACCATAGATGATAGAAAAAGAAATAGCAGTAATCACATCCCCATTGTAAATAGGACCCACAAAGCCAATAATGCAGTTACCATTGGAATCCCTTAAGACTCCACCACAACCAACCATAGACTTATTAAAAAAACCATCCATATTTAACTTACAGAAATTATTAGGAGGTTTAAGCCACAGAACAGTCCTAGTAACCTTTTGACTGTTATCCATTTCAAGCTTAATCTCAAAATCAATAGTAGTTGTGTGATACTTAGTAAAATTCTTGGAAGAAATTAACTTGGCAGAAAAGAGTCCTAATTTTATCTTTCACATTATGAATAATCCTTAGATGATTCATAGGCACACCTTTATAACATGAATTATTTCTATCCAACCATAAGAACCAAAGGATAAGAGAAGGGATAACATTCCTGATATGATCTTTGAACTTAACAAACCAGCAATTCAATAAAACATAAATAGAAGCCTTAGCATTGAAACAATTTAAATGGAGAATATTCTCAAAATAACTCCAGGCCTTAACAGCACAATGGCTATAGACAAACACATGATGCATATTATCCAAGTGATAACAACATTGACATTTAGAGAGCAAAATGAAACAATGTTTAATCAAATTGTCATCAGTAGGAATAAAATTATGAAGAATATGCCAAACAAAAATTGAAACCCTAAAAGGAATACTATGGTGCCAAAGCATTTTGAAATATATAAGAAGCTTCTTTCATAGTTCTAAAGGAATGTCAGGAACCCTTTAAAGCAAATTTACCGTCTCTATTGAAAGAACAAATCTGAACATCAGGATAGTTCATATTAAATGGGAGCTTCAAAATTTGTTGAATCAAAAAAATTAGGAAGCACGTTAGAAAGTTTCTCAATATCCCAACCATTATTCATGAAAAAATAATTAACCATCATAAAAGCATTTGAAGAAGTATTAAGGATAGAATCAAGGTAATAACCACCCAACCAACAATCTTGTCAAAAGAAAATATTATCACCACCCAAACCCCAACCAATAAACGGCTCAACCAGCCATTTAACTTTGCAATGGCTTTGCCAAACTTTAGAGTTCCCTTTAGTAAAACAACACATGGTGGGATGTTCATTACCACAACACTTAACATTCCTAAAATTAGCCTAAAGGCTCATGTTAGCGCGTAAACTATACCACAATTTAAAGAAAAAGACAAAGCTAATTCCTTCAATGACTTACACCCCAAAGCCCCTTCATTCAGAATACCACAACATTCATTTCATGAAGATCAGTGAATTTTAGAACTGCTACTAGTCCCTTTCCAAAAGAATTTATTAATAATTTCTCAAGGCTATTACACAAAGCCTGAGTAGAAAATAAAGTTTGAAAGCTATAAATAGGAATAGAGCAGAGGTCACCTTTAATAAGATTAAGTCTACCTCTAGAACTAAGAAAGTTAGAGTCCTAAGAAAGAAGTTTATTTTGCACAGCCAAAATTAAATCATAAAAAAGAAATGATTTTTTCCTAACCTTATAAACAGGCACACCAAGGTACTTTAAGGGTAAACCAACATGATTGAAACCAATTAAGTTCTTAATAGCCAGAATACAATCTAAGGGCACTTTCTTAGCTAGAATAAAGCCACATTTATGACTATTAAGGGCCAAACCACTCAACAATTCAAAATGTTTAAAGAACTTCAACAATTTACTAATCTGATTTAAAGAAGCATTAGTAAAAATAATAAAGTCATCCGTAAAATATAAGTGAGATATATGGACACCACCAATAGTTTTAAAATACAAGCTGGGGAACTTATCAAAGAGATCAACCAGACCTCTAGAAGGGTAATCAGCTGCAATAATAAAAAGGGCTGGAGAAATGGGATCACCCTGTCTTAGACCATGAGAAGCCTTAAAAAAACAATTAGATTTACCATTAACAATGATAGAGAAATATTTACTTTCAATACACAGCTTAATGAGATTGATAAATTTAAAATCAAAATCAAATAACTTCATAATATCATAATGAAAGTTCCAATCAATATTATCATATGCCTTAGCAATATCAAGTTTTAAAATCATATTGCCACCTCTCATATTGGCATCTAAATCGTGACAAAACTCTTGAGCTAAAAGAATGTTATCCGCAATAGCACGACCTTTAACAAACCCCATTTGGAAAGGAGAAATAAGTTTCGATAAGAAAATAGATAAATGATTCATCATAATTTTATAGATCAACTTATAATAAAAGGAGCAAAAACTAATAGGCCTATAATCATTCCAAGTAGACGCATAATTAACTTTAGGAATAAGGACAATAGAAGTAGCAATGAAATAATTAGAGATAAAATTATCCTCAAAAAAAATCCAGAACTACATAGAATAAATTATTACCAATGATATGCCAAGTTTTCTGTAAGAAGTTGGAGGTAAAAGCATCAGGCCTAGCAACCGACTCTGAGTTCATACCAAAAACAATATCTTTAACTTATTCCAATAAAAGAGGTTTAGACTGAAAACATTATTCTCATAAGAAATAAGAGGAGGAATTATATTAGGATTATGAATAGTGGAAGGAATGAAATTTTTATTAAGATTATTATGAAAATGATGAACCGCAAGGCTAGCAATTTCAGAATCAACTTCAATAAT
Organism: Dendrobium huoshanense; assembly: GCA_016618105.1. NCBI lineage: Eukaryota > Viridiplantae > Streptophyta > Magnoliopsida > Asparagales > Orchidaceae > Dendrobium > Dendrobium huoshanense. The sequence goes on from CM028351.1 coordinate 29,748,503, forward strand.
AGTACCATCAGCACTCTTAATTTTATGAATATAATTAATATTGTGCTTCCTCTTAACTAAAGCATGGAAATATTTAGTATTGTTGTCCCCTTCAACATGATGTTTAAAAGACACTTTCTTCTTCCAAAACATTTCTTCTTGAGCTTGTAACTTTAGAAGCCCAGCTTTAGCTTCCCTTAAAAGACAGAATTTAGCCTCAAAAGGATATAATTGGCATTAAGATTCCTAGCAATTAACTTTATCCTCTACAATTAAAATGTTAGCAAAGAGATTCTTAAACACATTATGATTCCACCAGTTCAAGACAAACTTAAGTCTTTCAATTTATACCACAGTCTACGCATACCAAAAATAGAATTGTTAGGGTGTAAAGGGGCAATCCAGATATCTTTCACCACATTCATAAATGAATCATGCAGAATCCACATATTTTGAAAACTAAATTGAGAAGGTTGATCTCACAATCTCAGCTTAATTTTAATGAGAAGAGGAGAATAATCCGAGAGGGTCTTGCTCAGATGTTCAACATTAGTAGAATCAAAAGAATATAATTTAGAATCATTAAAAAGAACATGATATAATCTTTGCCATAAATGACTACGATGTCAAGTAAAGTTGTCACTAGTAAAACCAATATCAATAAAATTACAGTCTATAATCAAGTTATTAAAATCTTCCATAAATTGATAGATAGGTAGAGAGCCCCCTATTCATTATAATGAGTTAGCAAAGGTATTAAAGACTCCTCCAATATGGCAAGGAAGAGAATATATAGTGTGAAATTGAAAATTTTGATCCCAAAAAATCTTTCTAGTTTACCTAGAAGAAGCAACATAAATAAAAGAAACACAGCATTGCAAATTAGAACTCTTAGTATTTTAATGAATAACTTGATTAAAATCACCAATAACGTCAACCCCTAAATAATCTTTCCAAAAAACCCAAATTTTATTAGAAACATTAAAGAAAGCTTGGTTAAAACGCTAGAGTTTAGCAGTACTAAGTAACTTATCATAAGGTATAAGAGGCTTAAGTAAAAAAGAAGAAGAACATTATGAATATGACATAAGTTTTTAACTCTAAGCATAGAAGAGATGCAACCAATACCCCTAACATTCCAAATAATAGCATAAACATAAAAAACAAAATCACTTCAAAGTGAGAGAACAGGTATTTCTAGAAGTATGAGTTGTAATAATAATAGCTTTATGCTTCCTTCCTCTCCTACCATTGCCCTTAGAAAAACTAGTTTCATTATCATCTCAAGCATAACATTTAGCCAAAATATCCATGTCCTCATTATCAGTAAAAACATCACTATTGTAATTAGTATTCAAAAGAAAATTACTATCATTACCCATACCTTAGTGCTCCTTAGTAAACGCCATTTCGCTTACCTCATAGAAAACATCAACTACCATATAAGTTTTATTTTGAACCTCAACATCACTTATCTTCTCAACCTCAATTTGGGAGAAACCATGATTAGTAATAATAGCTTGCATAGTATCATCCACCACCATATTATTAATTAAATCATTCTCCAAAAGAGGAACCGCAGGAGAAGCAACATTATTTAGATTAACCTATATATTTTGGTCAACCACTTTACTAGAATCAATAGCCAAATGGGACATAGAGTTAGGAATAACTTCCTGACCTTTCCCCAGATCCTCCATGGGAAGAAGGATCAGTTCTACCTGATTTGGAGCCAAATTAACAATAGCAGTATTATGCTGAAGCCCAAGAGATTCATTGGCTACATTAGTAACAGGAATAGGGATAATCGAAGCTAATTCAACAGAATTTAAATCAACGTTATTACAAGGAGTAGTAGTTTCTTTAGGATTGCGAAGATGAGGATGTAATTTATAATAAGAAGATAACCCATGTCCATGCATCTTAGAATGTGAACAAAAAATAGGTAAGTTTTCCAATTCAACGTTTTGAAAATAACCATTGAGTTCTAAACCAATCCATACCTCAGAAAGATGTTTCTTAGATATATCTAGCTCAACTAAAACACGCGCTATAGATGGTCTCGAAATGGATGCAGTAGCCTGATCCATTTGCAAAGGTTTACCAAAAATAGAAGCCAAACCAAATAGAATATGAGAATTGAAGAAATGTAAATGAAGGTTAGGAAAAGAAAACCAAATTGGGGTAATAGGTGATTCTTCTTGCACATCAAAGTCTGGAGATCATTTAAGCAATCGCATTTGGCAACCTTGTATGTAATAAGACCTCCTAGAAAAATATGGCTATGGTCCAAATCATTACTCAGTTGAATCGAAATAGGCCGAGCATTCGATAACTTCACTTGAAAAGAACCAGACAACTTAAGATTCATGAAGAGCTTCCAAATAACATCTAAATTAGGTCGCTTAAGTATAAATTTCCCTACAAGAGTAAGAGCAGAGGGAGATGCAAGTAAGGAAACCACATAATCATCAATAAAAAATGTCAGACATCCTTGAAGGAGGAGTGCACAAAGTGATGCTTGGCGAAAGAGGACTAAATCCAGCTAAAACTTCTTTAAAAAGAATGTGATTTACCATTAGGAAGTGGAGGAGGAGGGTTAGATGACGACTGCATTGTCATCTCCTAAAAGAGCAGCAATCCCTAACACCCATAAGCCAAAGCACCACAAAAAAGAGACAAGAAAACAAACAGGAAAGAAAGCAGACAGTTAAAATCGAACAGGAGAACAAAAATAAGGAAGAAACACTAGCAAAACGAGAAAAAAACCTGATCAAAGGAGGAAGCCCTAATTCACCTCAGAGTTGCTCAGAGTAGAGAAAATAGAGAGCCGTTGCGTGACCTGATCAATTTTTGTTAAAATAAACGAGGGCCTTTCGAGCAAAAAAAAATTAATATGTCAATGGTTTCAAGGTTAAAAAATGTTTGGTGGCTATGGATCAAACTTAAGCAAATATGTATATCTTAAATCTACAAGATTATTTAGACTAAGAAGTTATAATTATCATATAATTATGGAGGTTCTCCTTTCGATCATAATATGTCTTTTACCAGATTACATATTAAATCTGTTGATAGAGCTTAGCATTTTCTTCAAAGACCTATATTCATCTAAACTAACCAAAAATACTTTATAGAGGAGCGAGGAGAACATACCAATCATAATACACTAATTAGAAGAAAATTTCCCTCAGGATTCTTTTATTATATGGAACATATTCTAGTTCATCTACCTTATGAAGCTAGAGTTGGTAGACTTATGAAATATCATTAGATATACCCTTTTGAGAGATAAAATGTGTTTTTAATATATTATCTAAAATACTTTAAGTGGTAACTAATAATTCTAATTATACAGTAGATATAAAACAAGTTGAAAAAATATGTTAAGAATAAAGTACAACCAGAAGGATTGATATATGAAGCATATTTATTTCAAGAAACCACACACTTTTACTCCTTCTGTTTCATGCCCCATGTAAGGAGTACATGAATAAAGATTTGTCATAATATGGACTTCGATGTATAAGAACAATGACAATTTATACTATTAGTCTTTAGAAGTCATGGAAAGCCCAGTGGCAAATATGTTGAAAGATTCCTCAAAGATTTAGAAATCAAAACAATGACTTTATATGTGTTACTAAATTGTGAAGAAGTCAAACCAATCTTAGAGTAAGTTTTTATATAATATTCAAGAGGAGTCATGTTTATTTTAAATACTAAATACTTATTTAGATAATTTGTCATTAGATATTTTGTTAGTAATTTGTCTCTAATAGATACTATAGATGTTGAGAAACTTGTTGTAAATGAATTCCCATCTTGATTTAGATCTTATGTGAGCCCTTAAATTTCAGAATTTTTATTAATTATATATTTTTAAATATTAGAACCCCTAATATTTAAAAAAAAATTTAGGTACATAACTCCGGTAATAATGGTTTTGATAAAGGTCTGTAAGCACTAGTATAAGTTCATATTTAATTCCAAATCATGGAGTTAAGGAAGAAAACTAAAAATAGTGATGTTTGTGTTAGAGGACATACTCATAAGGAAGATGAGTGTGACTATTATGGTATTTTTAATGAGGTTCTCGAGCTACAATACCTAGGAGAAGATGAATATCTTGTATATTTATTCAATTATCAATGGTACAATCTAGTATCGAATAGAGGCACAAGGATTCATTCTGCGTATGGTTTCGTAGAAGTAAAATATAGTAGAAGATACAAGAATTTTGATTCATTTGTATTAGCAAGTCAAGCTGTTCAAATTTATTTTAATAAATATCCTAGTAGTTACAGAGATAAATAAGATTTTCTAGTTGTTATAAAAATAAAAGTATAAGGGATGATTAATTAACAATATGTCATAACAACTGCACATCAAAATGATGAGATGTCAAATTATAGGTGTATTAAAATTGACGATATGTCAACTACAACACATAATATTGAAATGTAGTTAGAGGATGTGAATAGTTTGAGAAGCTCATTAAGTGAGAACAAGAAAGAAAGTGAAGATACCTTAGAAAGAAATGAAAATATTTTTTATTATGAATAGTTTCTTATAATTTAAGTGTAGTTTTTGGAAATCAAGTTTGTAATCAAATCTTGGTAAATGTCTCCTATTAAATACTATTTGTATATAAATTATGATACATTATGTAGTTCTTCATATTTGTTAGAATTAAATATTTTACATTCTATTTTTTTTCTACTTATGCAAATTTTTATAATTATTAAAATTTAATTTTTTATATGTTATAAAAATTTACTAATTTCTTATTTTATAACATATGACTTTAAGTATTGATCCTCCTCATAGATCCTTCACTTTAAAGTTTTCTCACAAGAAACATTTGAGCGGTGGACCAAGTAGGCCTAGACAGGGTGATGAAGGTGAGTGGGAGAGATCCGTTTCACTAGTAATACTATCAACACCACCTAGGGGTCCCTAGTAGTCCCTCACTGAGCAGGGTTAGAGACAATTATATCCACCCATGGTTGGAGTACCACTACCCTTTCCTAAGTATTTGCCTCCCCCTATGTCTACGAGTCCTTGATTTCTCTCTCCAGATCAAATACATTCAGCTCCATTCTATCCATATTACCCTTCATCAATATCACAAACTACTCCATCCACCTACCCTTACCCTCCATACCCCACCCCTATTATTTCACACCTTCTATACAGCCAGAATATGGTGGACCATCAACATAAGTAGAGGTTGGTGTTAAGGATCCTAAAACTGTAGCAGATACGTATGTATACATGGAGTCTGAGGGTAATACATATGTTCAATTTATTTTGTGAAGTTATTTTAATTTAATTTATTATATTTTATTGAAAAAAATTTTAATCTATAGCTTCAATCCCTCAAGGCCGCCTACCCACAAGATTCGGGACCTCATATGGAGTAAATTAGATGCTCCTAACTTATCAGGGAAGAAGATCCCAAAGGAAGTTAGGCATATGTGGTTTAAAATATTCCAAGTATATTTATTTGGCATTACTTAAAATATTTGATTTCTTTTATATTAATATTATTTATTATGTCTATGTTTTACATAAAGATTTTAGGTAGTTTCTTGAGCATGACATGAGGATTAGAACAAATTTTGAGAGAAAATGATTGAATCATCTTAAAAATATGTTCACGGACATTAAAAAGTATAGACAATATCTATTATGGATTAGAGAGGGAGTATGAGCAGATTTGAGCAAAGCTTAGGTGAGCTCTGAGTTCACCAAATTGAGAGAGCATAATAAGTAAAATATAGCATCTGATTATGGTAGTTTAGGAAGCACTCTTCATGGTGGACCATTGCCTCATACTAAACATAGATGATGATTAGTAAAAGCTTTCAATTAATTTGATAAATATATGTATATTATTTTAACTATTTTTTTTTGGAGAAAGTGTTTCTTGGCTTAGAGTCTACACCACTGGAGTTGTATACAAAGATTCACCAACATTAAGTTGATCATCAGTGGGTTGATGACAAGGCTAAAAAAACAAACATGAGTATAATTTTTTGAGAAATAAAATAAAATAAATAGAAATTTTTTTTATGAATTTATTATCGTAGGATTATTTTATGTGTTAAGGAAAGTCAGCAGTATACTGGTGAGGGATAATCTTTAGGATCGACCCAATATTCTAAGTATCACACGTGGTCAGATGTTGCTAGAGAAAGGCAGAGGGGGAGGGTTTATGGCTTAGATTCACAGGGATATACTTATGAGGGAAGTTCATCTATAGTAATATTTTATGATGTTGGTAGAGCTAAAGAAATTTTTAGACAGAGGGTTACTACCCTGATAAGAGAGATAGATGAGATGAGAAAGATTTAAAATGAGATGTAGGCAAAGTTTTGACGATATCGAGATGAAAATCAAAAGAAGAAAGAGCAAAAGATGACACCTAAATCACAAGGCAACAAGGACATGGAGGATGATTTTTGATATCATTTGTTTGAAGAACTTTCTGGTATATTTAGAACATCCGATTTTGGATTACATATATTATGTTGATTGTAGAATATATGCATTCTTCTTTAGTTAAATAACTATTTCTGCTTATTATAAATTGTGCAAATATATTTGATGATTTTACTTTATTATTTCATATGAAATATTCTGTTGAATTTGGACTTTATTTGTGTGGTTAGTTGCCCTTAAATTTTTATTTTATATATGTTTTAAATTATGTTCAGCCAAAGTGAAAGAAGGTGTAAATAGAGGGGGCTGCCATATTTTTTAAATGCTATAGGTTTATGGGGGTTAACCGGTAGTTTAGCCGACATAAACTTCGACACTAGAGATGACTCATTTAGTTGCCAATTTTTAATATAACCACTAGTTATTACCAGTTGATAACCAGCAACTTGGCCATCGACAAGATCGGCTTTTTCTTCAGCTTGTACCCCGCTAGTAATTAGTTAGTGATTATCGATGATTTAACTATTGGAATTACTAGCAGTTTGTGCCGCTAGAAATCGCGGGTAAGTTTAGCCACCAAAAATGGCTGTCATAATTCCTTTCCTACGCATTTTATTTTGAAGGTTTTAAAAATGATGGAAAACTAGCAAAAAATTTTGAAATCGCCAGAAAACTTATCTCAACCACCTAAAATGGCTGCCAGTAATTGCCATTTCCCTATAGTTTCATAGTTTTAATTTGTCAAATGCTCTAGGAAGAAATTATTCTTTACTCAATCTAATCCATACTAAGTCTCCTTCATTGAAGATAATTTTCTTCCTGTGTTTCTTTTCTTGGTTTTTATAATATTCATTATTCTTGCCAATTTCTTGTTTTACTTGCTAATGTAGTTTTTGGATTTCCAAACCTTTGTCAGGTAGATTGGTTCATGGAACTGTTGAAAGTGAATTCAAATTTGGCGAGGATCAAATCTCATTATTTGAGATTTTTGCTTATAAAACATCTCAATAAATTCCCTAAACCCCTATTAATAAATTTGGTTTGTCCGTCGGATAGTGGATGGGAATTGAACTAAATTGGAGACAAGTGCTTAGCTTTCCTCACAAAGTTTTCCAAAAATAGCTCAGGAATTTTACATCGTTATCGGAAGTGATAGTTGTAGGAATTCCATGTCAATGGACTACTTCCAGGAAGCAAAGATCAACAATGTGGCTTGCATCCAAGGTTTGATTACATACTATGAAATTTGTCATCTTTGAGAACCAGACTGCAATAACCTGGCTGAATCTTTGTTATATTAGGTGCGTGGAAATCCCAACATAAAATCGAGGATCACATCCTCCCAAGGGGAATTATGAATTGGTAAAGGGGTATAGAGCCCTCCATTAGTTCCTTAAGTTTTTTCAATCTGACATATGCGACAACTCTTGACATGCCTTTCATCATCTCGAGACATTAAGGGGGTAATAATATTTTTGTTGAATTAAGGCCAAGGTTTTGTCTCTGCCAAAATGCCCCACAATTCCTCTGTCATGACATTTAGTAAAAATGGCTTTCCTTGTGGATCCTTTTCGAATGCCAAGGCAATTCCCAAAGAATAAGAGCCTTCATTAATATGGAAAAGTTTATAAGGTGTACATGAAACTTAGCCTGGATAAGGTGGAAGTCTTCATCAGTTGTGTATGTGTCCTGCATAACTTCAAATCCGACTACCTTTGTTTGTATTATTTGAAGTAATTAGTGAAATCTGCTAAGAGCATCAAACACTTGGTTAAGTGATCCTCGTTTATGTTTTAGCACAAAATTAAAAGAAGCTAGAAACTTAGACCAAGCAACATGTCTGCCTTTAAGCTTCTTTTGAGTGTTGAGGAATCAAGAGTCTTCGTGGTCGATATACAATACGAAGTTCTTGTCCAACAAATAATGGTTCCAATAATGTAAAGCTTAGAATAATAAGTAAAATTCTTTGTCATAAGTGGAATACATTTAACGAGCTTCATTAAGCTTCTCATTGAATAAGGTGATGATATTTCTTTCCTAACTCAAGACCACCCTGATACCAACATTGGAGGCGTCACACTCTACTTCAAATATCTTGCTGAAATCAAGAAGTATTAATATAGGTGTTGTTATCATCTATTTATTCAAAAATTCAAAGCTGCCTTGGGCATTTTTAGTCCAAAAAAATGGTTTAGTTTTCAGTGTTTCAGTGAGTGGAGCGGGTAACCAGCTAAAATTATAAATGAATCTCTAATGAAAAGATGCTAGTCCATAGAACCTCCTAACTTTGGTGAATGACTGAGGAGTTGGCCAAAACATAATTGCTTCAATTTTTTGTAACCACTTAAATTCCCTTAGCAGAAATCACAAATCCTATGAATTCAATTTTTGGGTCCAATAATTGACACTTTTTTGGGTGTGCAAATAGTTTCTGCTCAGATAGTACGTAAAGCAGTTGACGGAGATGCTGTAAATTCTCATCTAAACTTACACTATAAATTAATATGTCATCAAAGTATACAACTATGAATTTTTATAAAAAAGGTTGAAACACTTGATTCATAAGCCACATGAACATGCTCGGAGGATTAGACAATTGTAATGGCATTACAGTCCATCAATATAATCCATCTTAGATCTTGAAAGCAATCTTCCATTCGTTACTAGATTGTAAAATGATTTTGTGATATCTGCTTCACTGATCAATTTTTTAAAACACTTTGGATCCATGTAACTGATGATAAAGACCATCTATACATGGAACTAGAAATCGGTACTTGATAAAAATTTTATTGATTGCTATGTTATTAATGCACATCTGATAAGATCAGTCTGAAAGTTCGTTAGGGATTTTAAGCCCTTAAGAACTAGCCCGAGACTAACCAAGAGGGAAGTGAATTAGTAATTTTTAAAAAAATTCTTTAGGTAAAGCACCAAATTAAAACAAAAAACACCACAGAAATCAGAGTACAAAAATAAATAAATGCAGAAGCAAAATAAAGAAAGATCACACCAGATTTATAATTGTTCGGTCAATCCTTGACCTACGTCCACTTCTCAGAGGCACCCTCCTAGTATTGCACTAACTAAGTGTTTCTCCTTTAGCTCCCACAGCTAGGCGGAGAAGCCTTTACAATAGACTCCTTTTCTCCAACCAAGGTGCGGCAGAGAACTGACTCCTTTTGCTTACTCCTGAAATGGGTGGAGAACCCAAACCTTTTACTAAAGTAGACCTCCCAAGAACCTCCCAAGGATGAAGGAGAAAGAACGGAGATGACGACTTAGAACCTTGCTTGGAGCAACCTTTGTTATCCTTCTCACAAACTCCCCCTCACAAGTTCCTCTCTCTCTCTCTCTCTCCCTCTCACAAGGCTCTCTCAGGTCATGACAGAAGCACTAAAGGTCTTATGCATGAGAAAATTTGGGTCATTTAAATAGAATTTTAAGAACCGACATTATCGTCCAGGATGATAATAACATCATCTTGGCCGATTAGTATAAAATAAGCTCAATCAGCTAAGATGATTTGGGACAAACAGAAGAAAATTGGTTACGTCATCCAGGCTGATACAATATCATCCTGGACGATTAGTTCAAATTCGAGTACAATCATCCTGAACATCGCCTGGAATAGATGCTGGCCAATGTCAATTATCCAAGACATCGTCCCGGCTGATTCTGCGATCGGCCCGACCAATGTGATCGTATCAGTCAGCCTTAATTACTTTCCATAATTGCCAAATTAATTTAGGCATAATTGTATTGCATCATCCAGGCCTATATGGAGATCATCCATATTGATATTTTAAATTAAAGAATACCTAAATTGATCATGGTGGCTGATTCTTTCTAATTTGAGTCGATCGTCCTGGCTGATATAAGTATCGTCCATGATGATTTGCTTAATAACGGCTGCTTAATCAAGATGCCCTAATTAGTATTTCTATTTTTAGTTGAATCATCCTGGCTGATATGAACATCGTCCAGACCGATGTACTCAAAATAGAAAAACTCAAAAAACCCCTCAAGTGTGTTTGTGCAAGATTACTTAGCATCAGGAACCACTTTTATAATTTGACTCAAGAAAGGAAAAAATACAGACTTGACTTAACCTAAATATACCCGATCTTGAGCTAGCTTGAGTTGCATTCGATCTTGTGGACCTGAAAAGTTAGTAGGCAAGGCAGTCGTAGGAAATCATAAATGTTTGCTATCATTATAAGTCTAATCCACAAACTCAGATTTACAACAATCTCCCCCTTTTTGATGATGGTAAACACACCCAGAAAATTTCAAACAGTTATGGTAGTTTAGTAAAAAAAAAATGTGACAAAAAATAGTTTAATAAGTTCCAAAATTCAAAGTACAAGATACATCAGACTACTCCCCCTTTTGACATCATAAAAAGGAGGGAAACATAACAAAACATAAATAAAAAACATAACATAAAAAAAAACAAAAACATAAAAAAAATAAACTACAGAAAATAGAAACTAAAACTAGAAAAATGAGGGACCCTGATCATCAGACGGAGGTGGTGGTGGTGGTGGCTGCTGAAAGTAACTGGAGAGTGTAGCAAATTGTGCCCAAAACCAGGCCATGTCCTGATCGTGCTGCTGCTGCTGGTGTGCAACATAGGCATTGAAACAGGTCTCCTACTGATCAAATCTCTCCACCAACTGATCCAACTGAGAGTGCTGGCAAAGAGGAACATGTTCAAGAATAGGAGCGGGAGTGGGAGCCTCCTCCTCCTCGGCCCCCTGAGCTTCCCCATCCCCTGGGTAGAGACGAGTACTGTGAAGGGCATTGAAGGAACTGTAAGTAGATTGGTGGCTAAAGGTCGGGAGGAGCAGGATATTGAAGCTGGTATTTAGATTCTAGAACATAGGCAATGAGGTGTCCTAGAGCAAGATTGGGTTTCCTCTTATTACATGAATCACAGATTATAGTTAAATGCTCAATATAGAAAAAAATAGGTTAGTAGCATTGAACTCTCTAGGGTCCAGAACGTAAAAGGTAGTAAGTGAAAGTAGTGGAGTGATGTGGACTCGGTCCCTGGCTTTTAGAAGAATATAACTGTGAAGGACATGTTAGATTATCCTAGTATCTTTGAGTAAAGAGCCAGTCTCTCCAACATGAAAGTATGCATTGGTGTGGCAAAGAAAGTGATTTGCAGTGGACGAGTAAAAGTCAGGATCAGAGACAAGGGTATGCAGCTTATCCCCAATGGTGGACAGCTACAACAGTTCAGTAAAATCCAGATATGTGATCTCGACAGGACGTCGATTCACATTAGAGGTAAGAGTAGTATAGGAAGAATTTATGTGGAGGTTTGCATAAAATTCAAAAAGAAGTTAAGAATTAAAGGGGACAATAAGGGTGAGAATAAAGTAAAGAGATGTGTGAGTGAAAAGATTCAGTACCTGATAGGAGAGATAGGATGGATTGATTGTTCGGGAGAGAGTAATGCTACACTCTTTGTAATGATGGTAGGCAGCCTGATCGTCTGCCTCTCGAAAATGAGGGTCCATCATGCCCCTCAAGGAGCTGCCAGACGTCTGACGAGCATGCTTTCTGCCAGCCATTTAGAAGAAAAAAATAAGGAAACAGTAAGCAACAACAAGTAGAAAGCCCAAGAGATGGTATGGAGAAAAAATGGTTGAATTCAGGCTCTATTTAAAGAATCAGCCAGATCGTCCAGGCTGATCACAGGATCATCCAGGACAAATCGGTGCAATTATTATTAACAGTTCGATTGGTCAAAAAGGTGGTCTGATCATCTAGGACGATCAGATATCATCCAGGATGATTTGACACAGGCGATCATCCCGAGTAGTAAGGCTGTACGATCATTGAAAAAGCATAACGTCCAGGCCAATTAGGTGGATCATCTAGGATGATGCTCAATAATGGATCGTACCGGCCGAATTTAAAATGTTTTAAATCATGTGCCATGTGTATCGTCTAGGATGAATAGTGGATTGTCCAGGACGATTGTCCAAAAATGGATCATCCCAGGTGATTTTAAAGATTTTAAATGTATTGACTCGTGTATTGTCCATAATGAACAGGTGTATCGATCGGGATGATAACCAATAAATGCATCGTCTAGGACAAAAAAAGGTATCAGCCAAGATGATTGTATTAGAGGTCGATCATATTGTCCAGGATGATAAAGGATCATCTAGGATGATAAAGGATCGTCCAAGAAGATGAGAGCAAAAAAGTTAGAATATTCAACATATAGAGTTTTTTGAAGCATGAAAAGCAGACCATCCAGGATGATATAAAAATTGGTCAGGACGTTATGACAAAAAATTTCAAATCAAAGGAGGGATGGAGATGATCAGAGTAGTCTCAAAAATAATAAAATCAACTAAGAACAATAATGCTAAAACATGAAAAAGGCAGAAAACTAGCAAATAAATTAGTTTTTTTTAAAGCAAGACATGCATATGATAAATGCTCCAAATAATTAAATTTTAAAGATTTATAAGATCAATGAGTTAACAACGTCGAAATCTAAAAATGATAGAATATCTTATCCTGTTAACCCTAGCTCAGACTTCTTTCAGGGTAAAATCATCTTTTAAAAATAAAAGCCCTAACTGAGAATAAACTAATTGGAAATAAAAAAGATCCGTTCAAAACTTGCTCCAAAGAAAATATCTTATAGAATAATATACCAAAGCAATTTGTCTCAATCATGGAATTTAAAATCAAACCTTTGAAAATATCAAGTAACCCATGAATTCTTCTAAAATTTTAAATGTTTGAAAGAGGGGTAAGCTTGTCTTTTGTGGGCTTATTTTATGCCTCTTGTCAATTTGAATGGTGGTCTTTGTACATCTTTTTTATTTTTGATACACTTTTATGTATATATTTTTTCAATTTGGCCTCATTGCGCATCTTTTTGTTTTTGGCATCATTGGCCTTTTTATTTTTTGTTCTTGGAAGCTAGATCCCATTTTCAACAACTCTTAAAATATATTTAGTTGTGAGTAGATCTTCCAGATATTAAAGAAGAGAAACTCACTCTCTAATATAAGGAAGAATAGACCACAAAGCATACTTTAGCAATTATATGATAAATGCAATGGCAAGATTTTAATTAACTTGAAAGATATACAAAAGCTTTGAATATTATAAATATAAGGTAGATTACTATAGCAAGGTTGAAAAGATCTTAATTTCAAAAACCAGTTATTAATTTGAGATAAAATTTTATTTAGAAAAGAAAATTATACCACTAAAAGAGGTTAGAGGGATGGAAACCATCAACAGTGTTTCTACATTTAACTGATTTAGAGATGTTAAAACATTAACTATAAATCTCCAAAAAATAAAAATAAGGAGAAAATATCAATTCAGCAATGATCCAAAAACAAACGTGCTAAAAACAACAAAAGTAAAAATGACAAAAAGTAGAGAAATAAATATATTAAATAAAAAGTAAAGAATTGATCAGAAAATCATGTAACTCAGATTTAATTAAGCAAAAGAAATAAGCAGTTAAGAGTCATGAGCCTCTGCAGTCCTAAGTACCATATACTCTCACGAGGTCTTTGGTGAGAGCACACCTGCAAAATCATCAAATGTCAGATTTAGGAACCCAAACAGGTTTGGGTTCCTTCTTATGAAAACAAGAATGTGATGCATGAGTGTTATGTAGTGAATTATGTAATTTGGGTCTCCATACCCAATATGTACTACTGTGAATGGTGAAAGTATGTGCTATGTGTCGTAACATGCCATATGAAAAATATCTCACTCCAGGAAAAGGATTTCTTAATTGGTTTGGGTTATAATGCCTCTTCCTAGTTATTGGCTTTGGATCAAATGTGGGTATCATCCCATTTTTCTTACATGTATCCAATTCAGTTTTAAACCTCAAGTGAGCATTTTCAAGATCAATTTCCAAATAGTGCTTTTTATGCTCATATTCTTTAGTAGAAGCTTTAAAATCATATTCAAGCGAGGTGTAGGAAGCTTTCAAAGAATCATGCTCAATTATTAATTCAAAATGCTTTTTATTTAAATCATCAAATTCATCAATTAGAGACATGTGATTGCTATCAATTTGAAAGTGATATTTTCTCAAAATTTCATGCTATTTTTGTAAATTCAAAATCTTCAATTTTGAACTAGCGTGAGTTTTCTATATGATGCTTAGATTTTCTCACATATTTCAAGCAATTGGTCATAGGTTGGTTGGCATACCTCTTCTTGGTCAGATTGTTCAAAATCATTAGCCATTAAGCACAAGTTTGTTGTCTCCTCTTCAGGTTCAGTCTCAGACGAGTCAGATGTAGACTCTGCCCAAAAAGCTTTTTGAGCTCACTTCTTATCCTTTTTGAACTTAAGTTTCTCCTCATTCTTTTCTTTGCTTGAGTGATCCTGAAGTGTAGGACAGTCAGCTCTAACATGTCCAGCCTTCCTACATTCAAAACAAACAACATCAGAAGAAACTTTTAATTTTTTTTTATCCTTACTTTTTCTCTAATTCTGATGATGCTTGTGACTCTTCCTTAGAAAGTTTTTGAATTTCCTAGTGATGAACGCAACGTCTTTGCTTTTAGACTTAGAAGAATTTGAATTCATTTCATTGGCCTTTAGTGATATGGTTTTCTCCTTCTTTTTCTCACATGCATCAAGATTTTTTTGGTTCACCCCTTGTTCGTAAGAAATAAGTGAACCAAGTAAGTTATCGATCAAATATGTATTTAAATCTTTAGATTCAGATATTGCAGTAATTTTTGCATCAAAAGAGGAAGGCAAACATCTTAAAATTTTGTTTACTTTTTCATAGTTAGTATGTTTTCTTCCTAAGGCATGCAAAGAAGTAAAAATCTAAGTAAATCTCGTATACATATAAGAAATTGATTCATGAGGTTTCATATGAAAAAGTTCATAATCATGCAAGAGAATATTCAAACAGGATTGCTTGACTTCATTAGTACCTTCATAGGTGATACACAATTTATTCCAAATTTCTTACCAGTAGTGCAAGTGGAAACATGTATGTAATCTTCTGATTTCAAAGCACAGAAAAAATAATTCAAACATTTTACATTTAATTGTGCTAAATCCCTATAACCTAGAGTCTATTCAGTAAAAGGAAGTGGAACAGTAACACTATTCAATTTTCTAGTTGGAGGTGTATAACCATCCTTAACAAGAATCTACATGCAAAAATCAATTGATTATAAAAACATAGACATGCGAGTTTTCCAAAAATCAAAAGGGATTTTATCAAACAAATGTGGTCTGGTAATAGAATATCCTTCCGTAGTATTATCATTTTCGTTGTTAGCCATGGATCAAAATTCAAAAGGTTTTCAAACTTAGTTTTTATGAATCTCGCTCTGATACCACATAAAAGTTCGTTAGGGATGTTAAGCCCTTAAGAACTAACCCGAGGCTAACCAAGAGGGGGAGGTGAATTGGTATTTTAAAAACAATTTCTTTAGGGAAAGTACAAAATTAAAACCAAAAACACCACAGAAATCAGAGTGCAAAAATAAATAAATGCGGAAGAAAAATAAAGAAAGATCACACCAGATTTATAGTGGTTTGGTCAATCCTTGACCTACGTCCACTCCTCAGAGGCACCCTCCGAGTATTGCACTAACTAAGTGTCTCTCCTTTAGCTCTCACAGCTAGGTGGGGAAACCTTTACAAAATACTCCTTTTCACCAACCCCGATGCGACAGAGAACAGACTCCTTTTTCTTCCTTCTAAAGCAGGCAGAGAACCCAAGCCTTTTGCTGAAGTAGACCTCCCAAGAACCTCCCAAGGATGAAGGACGAATAATGAAGATGATGATTTGGAATCTTGATTGGAGCAACCTTTATGATCCCTCTCACAAACTCCCCCTCATAAGTTCCTCTCTCTCTCTCTCTCTCTCTCCCTCTCCGAAGGCTCTCTCAGGTCAAGCCAGTAACACTCAAGGTCTTAAGCATAAGAAAATTTGGGTCTTTTAAATAAAATTTTAAGAACCAACATTATCATCCAGGATGATAATAATATCCTGGTTGATTAGTACAAAAATAAGCTTAATCGGCCGGGACGATTTGGGCGATCAGAAAAAAATAGGTTACATCGTCAAGGCCGATAAAATATCGTCCTGGCCGATTAGTTCAAATTCGAGTACAATCATCCTCAACATTGCCTGGTAGATGCTGGCCGATGTCAATTGCCCAGGAGATCGCCCCGATCGATTCTGTGATAAGCCCGACCGATGTGATCCTATCAATCAGTCTTAATTGCTTTCCATAATTGCTAGATTAATTTAGGCATAATTATGCTACATCGTCCAGGCCAATATGTTGATCTTCTTGGCTGATATTTTAAAATAAAGAATATCTAAATTGATCATGGCGGCTAATTTTTTCTTATTTGAGCCTATCATCCTGGCTGATATAAGTATCATACATGACGATTTTTTAGTGATGGCTGCTTAACCCGAATGCCTTAATTAGGGTTTTTATTTTTAGTTGAATTGTCCTAACCGATATGAACATCGTCCAGGCCGATGTACTCCAAATAGAAAAACTCAAAAAAACCCCTCAAGTGTGTGTGTGCAAGGTTACTTAGCATCTGGAACCACTTTTACAATTTGACTCAAGAAAGGAAAAAATACAGACTTGACTTAACCTAAATCTACCCGATCTTAAGCTGGCTTGAGTTGCATTCGATCTTGTGGACCTGAAAAGTTAGTAGGAAAGGCAGTCGTAGGAAATCATGAATGTTTGCTATCATCAAAAGTTTAATCCATAAAATCAGATTTGCAACATAGTCCTTCTTTGGGACCAACAATACAGGAACGACACAAAGGCTTACACTGGGTCTAACAAAACCCTCTAATAATAATCCTATAGGTTGCTTCTATAGTTGTCCATGTTCATCCAATTTGAGTCTGTAAGATGGTCTATTCGAAAGAGTAGCTCCGAAAAGTAGCTAAATTTCATGTTGAATGGCACGTAGAGGTAGCATACTGGCTGGAATATCTTTGGGAAAAACATCATGGAATTCCTCTAATATCTCTAGTACTTTAGGATGGTAATTGAACTTTGACTATTATAGTTCTTTCATTAATGACAA
Source organism: Dendrobium huoshanense (assembly GCA_016618105.1). Taxonomy (NCBI): domain Eukaryota; kingdom Viridiplantae; phylum Streptophyta; class Magnoliopsida; order Asparagales; family Orchidaceae; genus Dendrobium; species Dendrobium huoshanense. The sequence goes on from CM028351.1 coordinate 29,766,032, forward strand.
GTAGATTGCGGAGGCTTCTTGGATGGCCTTATGGAATTTGGAGTAATTCACCAAAAGATCTTCCAAAGTTACGAGCTTGTGGTAAGATGCTAGTGAAATTAACATCATCTGAAAGCCACTATTGTTAAAGGGATTGGCATTCTTGATCCCGTTATAAATGGTTTGACAATCATATTGCCACGGTCTACCTAGAAGCAAGTGACAAGCGTCCATAGGTACGACATCACACCAAATTTGTTCTCAGTAATTTTATATGTAGAAATTCACTAAACACTTTTAGTGACCTTCACCAAATTTTTCTTTTGTATCCATGACAATTGATAAGGACATGGATGCTCTTCTATCTTTAATTGGAGTTTAATATACCAAGAGGCATGAGGAATTATTCTCGAAACTTCTACTAACAACGATCATTTGACAAACTTTACCTTGTACCATACACCTAGTCCAAAAAAGATTATGTTTTTGGAGCATTTCTTCTTTCTGGTTATTGAGCAAATGCCAGATAACCAACAACCCTTCATCTACTGAAAGAATGGTTGATGTGACAAACTTTCGAACTCAATGCCTTGTGGTTCCTTTGAAAAGTTAGGATAAGTTATTAAACCTATGCAAAAGTCCCAAGGCAAACCTAGAGGGGGGTGAATTGGTAATTAAAAAAACTCTTGGAAAGTTTTTAGAAAACTGATTTATAATTTTAACACAAAAGATTTTTCAACCACAAAATATTAAAGTGTGTAAAATAAAAATGTAGAAATATAAAAGAACATAGTAATTTATAGTGGTTTTGTCCAACAAGACCTACATCCACTTTCTAAAGACTCCCTCTTCAGGTATTGCACTAATACCAAAGTGACTCTCTTTTTGCCCCCACAGCAAGGCAGAGAAGCCTTTATAATTTTCCTCTCTTCCACCAATCCAAAATTATGGTAGAGTACCATTGTCCTTTCCCACCCTCCAAGTGTCGGTAGAGTACTGTCATCCTTTCACATCCTCTTAGTGTCGGCAGAGAACCAGCATCCTTTCACACCCTCTATGTGTCGGTAAATAATAGGTGTCCTTTTACACCCTCCTGGTGTCGATAGAAATTAGGTATCCTTTCACACCCTCTTGGTGTCGGCAAAGAACTGACATTCTTTTTCACCCTCCTAGTAAAGGCAGAGAACTTGCAACCAATGTTGAAGAACTACACTTAAGAGCCTCCGGAGGAGATGGGCAGAAACTTGAAGGAGTCAAAGAGATCCTCACTTTGGGAAACCTTGTGAATCCCTCACTACTCCCCCTCACTTGATCTCTCACACTTCACTCTCATAATCTCTCCCAAACACTCACACTGAATGGCCAAATTCAAGAGAAATTTACAAAAATGGTATTTAGTGATAATTTTTGTGGCTCCTTATATAGAAAAAACCTGAAAAATCATCCAAAAATAGAATTTTACAAGAAATATTATTCATCGATTATAATGTATGAATGCATATCATCCCGTATGAATGAATAGTATCCCCATATGAATCATCTGTATGAATGCATAGTGTAATGTACGAATGCATAATGTCACGTATGAATCGCCCATACGAATACATAATGTCCCGTACAAATCGTCTATATAAATACATAGTGTCTCATACGAACAGTTCGAATTCGTCTGTATGAATTTACAACATATTGTGCGAACAGTTAAAAAACTAAACAAGTTTGGCCGGTATGATTGTCTACTAACACATTTCATACTCTGGTGGTCGTTTGTATGAACTATACATCTTACAATACGAACTAGTTAAATCAAATCATGCTTTGTATGGTACAAACATGGACGAGTCCATTTTATACTCTATATGTCGTCTACATGAAAGTAATTTCATACAGTATAAATAGTACAAAGAAAATTTCCAAAGCATGATTTGATTAACTGCTTTATGTAGGAACACACAGATCAAATTATCTAGTATGATCCCAAAGCCATACAATACGATTAGTTTAAATAATACAAGTTTTGACAATCCCCCAGTGTGTGTGTACACAATTACCCATTTACAATCACGTTCTCTCAGACTCAAGAATAATAGAAAAATTACAGACTTCATTACAAGAATCCCTAATCTAATCTATCTTGAAGTCTTCGGCAGTCTAGAGTATAATTTCCCTGAAATATTAGTATACACACAAAAAAAGTATAGAATGAAAAATAGTATGAAACATAAAGATGTGAGAAATAATATTTGTTATTAACAAAAATATAAACTCGTAAGCATTGAGTCAGAACAATCTCCCCCCTTTTTGATGATGACAAACATTACTGGTTTAATTTTTAAATTAAGTTTTCTTTCTCTTATAATCTCTCCCTCATTAAGATAATCAATTTAAAAATAGGATAAACTAATTTTTTTTATAATAAAAAGATTTCTAAAACAAAAAATACTAGTACAAAGAAAATACAACAATAAACACTAGTATGAAGCAAATACAACGGTATGTTCTCCCCCTTTGACATTATCAAAAAGAACAAGAGCACAAAAAGTAAAAAACTAAAAAAAGGACTAAAGATCAAAAGGACTCTGATCAGGTGATATTTTTGAATAATCACTTTTTATATTTAAACATTTTTTTTTTAGAATGAAAAAGTTATCTCTTGGTTTTATTCAAAAACTTAGTAAGCATGAATTGATAACGTATAATCCAAAAAGGTTAGAGATTCAAAATTTTTAAACCTAGCTCAGATTCCTTCAAAGGCTCAAAAACGTTTTTAGTCATTATCTAAATTAAGGAATAAATTAGAGAAAGAAACACTAATCTTTTCAAAACTCCTTTCATGAAATATATCTAATAGAAGATTAATGCAAAAATTGGTGAATCTAAAATCATGATTTCGATACTCAAGTATAAAAAATATCAATAGATATAAGAGTTTTCTTAAGATTTAAGAATTACTATAAAGGTAAGCAAACTTATTGTGGGCTTATTTTGTGCCTCTTTATTAGTTTTTGGTTCACTTTACGTAACATTTAATTTTTGATACACTTTGTATATCTTTTTAAATTTGGTGTCATTGCGGAACTTTTCAACTTGGGGCTCATTTTGTGCCTCTTTTATTTTTAACCAATATGCTTACTTTATTTAATTTTAAAAAGTAAAGCAAATCCATTCTAGAGACAAAAACGAACTGCTTGATTAAGAAAATAAGGAGGTGGATTCAACAACATGCAAAATATTCCTATGATATAAAAAATGTGGAGAGATGAAAAAAGTTTAATTTCAAAATTCAATTTATAACTTCATGAAGATTTTGAATCAAAAGTAAAATAGTCTAATTAAGAAATGAGTTTTCTTCCTTTCACCGATTTTAGAGAAGTCAACCACAAATTATTTAAAAATTCATGAAAATATGAGGTAAATTTTTATTTTTAGAAAAAATGATCTTTAAGAAGTGATTTGATTTTCTAAAGTGTATAGAAAACCAAATATGAAATGTGTGGGTGTTAATTAGAGTGACTTTAGAAATAATAGAAATAACATAAATAAATATATCTTAAAAAATAACATAGAAAATTAAACACATTCAAAAAAGAAATAAAATATGCACACATATTACAAACAAAACTTTAAACAACATCTTGCTTCTGGTCTAATGATTCAAAAGCTAGGTCTACCCAAGAGATTCTTTACTTTTTATTATTTCCCCTTATTGCAATTTACTTATTTTTAGCTATTATCATTGCAAGAAAAGATTTTAAGTTCATGAACTCATTTCTTATATGTCTAGTTTTTCTACACCTAATGCAAACTACTTTAGAGGAATATTCACTAGGCCAAGGCCAATGTGCACCAACATGTAGGCTAATCATACCCATCTAGCCTAGAAATATATCTGCCTGTCTGGACCTGATCATTTAAAGCCGACCTAATAGGAAATAATTGCGTCCGGACTCCAATAAAAACACGACACGTGTCCTTGTACATAGTGTGTACAATTGTACGCACTATGCACAAAATATAAAATTATGTATATACTGTGTATAGGAAACGTGTCACATCTTTATTGAAGTTTGGATGTAACTTTAAATTCGAACTCCGCATGTAATAATTTCTCCAGATGAACTGAAACAGATGGAATATCCTTACCATTTTTATCTTTGTTCCTCTTTTATTGATGATGATGCTTGCGCTTTAATAGCTTTTCATATTTTCTTGTTATCAATGCTAGCTCCTTACTTTCATCAACTATTGAGTTTCTTTTCTCTTTATCAATTGTTTTTAGTACTATTATTCCACATGCATTCAAAAGTCTTTGACTCTCAGTTTGCTTATAAGCAATGAGTGAACTAATCAAATTATCAATATTATAATCATTCAAATCTTTTGATTCAATTATAGCAATGATTTTAGCATTAAATTTTTTTGGGTAGATATTATAAAATTTTATTTAGCTTTTTAAAGTTTGAAACTTCTCTACCTATAGCTTGCAATGATGTTACTGTTTATGAAAACCTAGTAAACATGTCTATGATGGCCTCATAAGATTTCAAGCTAAAGAGTTCATAGTCATGCATAAAAATATTCAACTTAGATTGCTTGACTTCACTAGTATCTTCATATATAGTGCATAAATTATCCCAAATTTCTTTCTCAGTAGTGCATGTAGAGATTCTCATATAATCTTCAAAATTCAAAGCACAGAACAAATAATTCATATATTTAGCATTTAATTGAGCATCAATTTGTTCTACTCTACTATATTTATAAAATGGTATATCAATTTTAAACCATCTATAATATATGACATTATAGAATAACTAGTTTGAATTACATGCCACATTTGATAATTTATTGATTAGAAGAAAGTAGGCATTCAAATTATCAAAAAATCAAAAGAAATATTTTAAATAAAGGTTGTCTAGTGATTAAATGTCCTTCAAGTGTGTTACACTCTAAAATTAGCCATAATCAATTTTCAAAAAGTAATCTAAACTTTTAAATTTTTAAATAGGCTCTGATATCACTTAAAAGTTAGGATAGGTTGTTAAACCAATGCAAAAGTCCCAAGGCAAACTAAGAGGGGGGTGAATTGGTAATAAAAAAACTCTTGTAACATTTTTAGAAAATTGATTTATAATTTTAACACCAAAAATTTTTCAACCACAAAATATGAAAGTGCGTAAAATAAAACTTCAGAAATATAGTAATTTATAGTGGTTCGGTCTAACAAGACCTACGTCCACTCCCTAAAGACTCCCTCTTCATGTATTGCACTATTACCAAAGTGACTCTCCTTTTTCCCCCACAATAAGGTGGAGAAGCCTTTACAATTTTCCTCTCTTCCACCAATCATCGATGTGTCAGAGTACCTTCATCCTTTCATACCCTCCAAGTGTCGGTGAGTACCGTCATCCTTTCACACCCTCCAAATATCGTCAGAGAACTAACATCCTTTTATACCCTTCAAGCATGGGCGGAGGGGGGGGGGGGGGGGGGGGGGGGGGGGGGGGGGGGGGCAAGTTGGGGCACATGCCCCCCCCCCCCCCCCCCCCCCCCCTAAATTTTTTTTTTACTCAGGTGGAGGGGTAAAAAGTTGATAGTTCCACATTAGAGCTGCCATAAAAGGTGCAGCTTTCATTTTATTTATTACAGATTTTTTGCATTTTAAGCCTTTAATCCACCTTCCACTCTTAAAGCTGTAGAGAGAGAAAGAGTAACGGGGTAAAATATTAAAAGGGAGAGTAAGGAATGACTTTCCATTGTGAAAAAAATGATGAAAATATATTTTAATGCAGAGTTACATGCTATATGATTAATTATTATTTAAAATATTTAATTATTTAAAAATGATTTTATTAAAACTTTCATAATTAACTAGTTATTTATTATCTAATATTAAATCACCACACAATTATTTAATTATTTTTTCACTGCTAATGATTTAATTGATTATTGTGAAGGGTTTTTCTTTTCCTCATTTTTTGTGCATTGAAAGTGCTGCTGTCGCGCGCTCATGACAACACACCTAACTAAATCAATGCTATGTATATTCAACTCCTCTCTCCACTTCCATACTAAAGCTAAAATTGAAAGTCTAAAGGGGCTTAAAACAGATTATTTTAGTGGCTTAATAGAGCAGCAATTTTGCCAGCGAGAAATCAAGCTCTAATTTGTATAATTCTTTCTTTTAAAGCTATTTATTAATCCATATAAGACACCGACATTTTTTTTGGACACATGAAAAGCAATAATGGTTCATTTTCCCTTTTACACATCACTCGCAACTCACGAGTGACGACCTCGAGAACGGATTTCATTAGCCCCCCCCCTGAAAAACATTTCTGGCTCCGCCACTGCCTCCAAGTGTCAGCAGAGAACCGGCATGCTTTCACACCCTCCTAGTGTCGGTAGAAAACTGATATCATTTCACACCCTCCTGGTGTCAGCAGAAAATCAGCATCCTTTTTCACCCTCCCGGTGAAGGCAGAGAATGCGAGATCAATATTGAAGAACTTCACTTAAGAGCCTCCAGAGGAGATGGGCAAAAACTTGAAGGAGTCATAAAGATCCTCACTTTGGGTAACCTTGTGATCCCCTCATAACTCCTCGTCACTTAATCTTTTACGCTTCACTCTCACAATCTCTCATAAACACTCACACTCAATGGCCACTCTCAAGAAAATTCACAACAATAGTATTTAGTGATAGTTTTTGGGGCTCATTATAAAAAAAGACATGAAAAACCATCCAAAAACTAAAATTTATAAGAAAAACTATTCTATGATCATACTGTACGATCACATATCATCCCGTATGAATGAATATTATCCACATACGAATCATCCATGTGATGTATAGTGTAATGTACGAACACAGTGTCCCGTATGAATCACCCGTACGAACTCATAGTGTCCCATATGAATTGTTTGTACAAATACATAGTGTCTCGTATGAATAGTTCAAATTCATTTATTTGAACGGACATCATACTGTACAAACAATTCAAAAAAAGAACATTTTTGGCCAATACGATTATGTACTAACCCATTTCACACTCTGGTCGTTGTCTATATAAATCATACATCATACAGTATTAACTAGTTAAATCAAATCATGCTTTATATAGTATGAACATAGACAAGCCCATTTCATACTTTTGATGTCGTTTGTATAAAATTAATTTTGTAAGTTATGAAAAGTATAAAGAATATTTCCAAGGCATGGTTCGATTAACTGCTTTATGGAAGAACACACAGATCAAATCATCAAGTATGATTCCAAAATTGTATATTATGATTAGTTTTAAAACTACAAGTTTTTACACTCCCCCGGGGTGTGTGTGCACAGTTACCCAATTACGATCATACTCTCTCAAACTCAAAATAATAGAAAAATTACATACTTCTTTACAAGAAACAATAAAAACTAATTTTTTTTAAGTCTTCGGCAGTCTCGAGCATAATTTTCTTGAAATATTAGTATACACACAAAATAAGTATATGATGAAAAATAATATGAAACATAAAGATGTGAGCAATAATATTTGTTATCATTAAAAATATATACTCATAAGCAATGAGTCGCAACAATCTCCCCATTTTTGATGATGACAAACATTATTGATTGAATTTGTAAATTATGTTTTATTTCTCTTATAATCTCCCCCTCATTAAGATAATCAATTTAAAAATAGAGGAAACTATTTTTTTTTAATAACAAAAAGATTTCTAAAACAAAAAACACTAATACGAAGCAAATATAATAATAAACACTAGTATGAAGTAAATATAATAGTACATTCTTCTTTTTTGACATTATCAAAAAGAAGAGGAGCACAAAAAGAAAAAAATAGAAAAAAAATAAACTAAAGATTAAACGGACTCTGATCAGGTAAAGGTGATGTTTTAAATGAATCAGTTTGAAATTTCAAAAAAATTTCTTAGAATGAGAAAGTTACCTCTTTATTTTATTTAAAAACTTAGTAAGTCATGAATTGTCAACACATAATCCAGAAAGGTTAAAGATTCAATATTCTTAATACTAGCTCAGATTCCTTCAAAGGCTCAAAAATTTTTTAAGTCAACATCTAAATTAAGGAATAAATTAGAGAAAGAAATACTAATCTTTTTAAAACTCCTTTCATAAAATATTGTTGAGTCCAGTAATTAGGTTGTTAAGCCTAAGTAAATGTCCCACGGCTACCAAGAGGGGGGTGAATTGGTAGTTTAAAAAATTTTAAACCCTCTTAGAAGATTAAGTTGAAACAAAATAAAATTTTCTTTTAAAGTTTGTAGAAAAATATTTTTCAACCACAGAGTTGTTAAAACTGAAATTTAAAGTGCGGAAACGTTAAAACAATAAAGTAAATGACACCAGATTTATAGTAATTCGGTCTATATCCAGACCTACATCCACTCCTCAGAGGCACCCTCTGAGTATTGCACTAAAACCAATAGTGACTCTCCTTTAGCACCCACAGCAAGGCGGAGAAGCCTTTACAACACACTCTTTTCACCACTACCCGGTGTGGCAGAGAACCGTTGTCCTTTTACACAATCTCCAGTGCTGGCAGAGAACCGTTGTCCTTTTACACAATCTTCAGTATTGGCAGAGAACCGTCATCCTTTTACACTCTCCTAGTGTGGGCAGAGAACCCTACGGCTGTTCACACTCTCCAAGTGTAGGCAGAGAACTTATCGGCTATTCACACTCTCCAAGTGTCGGCAGAGAACCGGATCTCCTTGACTGATCTTCTCACAAGAATCTAGAAGGAAGAAGGAAAAGAGTGAAGTAATCCAAATTCACAAGTAGAGACTCTTACCTTTGAAATCCAAGTGAAGCCTTCTCGCTCCAGTGGTAGGAATCCTCCTTTGAATGCTCTCTTCCACTCTCTCCTTGGCTATTCTCTCAAGAGGCATGATGATCAAATGAAAAAAAGATTGGGTGGCAGTCTAATTTGGACCTTTTATATAAAAGACAAGAAAAACCGCCCAAAAACTGCAAGTTTTCAATTCTGTACGCAGTGGATCGTCCTGTACGATCATGGATCATCCTGGACGATTTTACTTAAACGATCTGAAACGACCCTATTTGAATATGTGTACGAAATGTATTTGTACAGATGATCGTCCTGTACGAACTAGGTTCGTCTAGTACGAACGGTTATTACAAGGTCGGTTCTAGAAACTGCTGAAAACTGTTCTAAGTCGGTTAATCGTTTGGACGAGAATATGTTCATCTAGACGAAAAATTTCCAGAGACCCGATCATCCTGGACGATTATTTACTTCTTCTGGACGAAAATATTTCAGAGGACCAATCGCCACGGACGATAATTTATTTTCGTTTGGACAAAAATTTTCCAGAGACCCGATCGTCCTGGACGATATTTAATTTCGTCTGTACGAAAATTTTCCAGAGGACCAGTCGCCACGTACGATAATAAAATTTGTCTGGACGAAAATTTTCCAGAGAACCAATCGTCTGATACGATAATTAATTTCGTCCTAGACGAATAGGACTTAGAAAAAAATTTTTCGAGCAAGTTCCTATTCGTTCCATGTGCCCTCTAAGAGATAACTGTCCGATCGTCTCGTACGATAGGATATCGTCCAGTACGATCAGTATAAAATTTTATGATCTCCTTATGTGTGTGTGTATGTTTTTTATTCACTCAATTACAATCACTCCCTTTCAAAATTAATTCAAAGAAAAAATACAAACTTTAAATTAATAAAGTATCTCATGTTGAATTTGATTTGAAGTTATCGTAGCCTGGAGTCTGATTTTCCTGAAATGTTAGTACACACAAGAGCAAATACAGATCTTCTAAAATTGTTAGGAGATAACTACACATTTGAACAATAATGTTTGAAATCATCAAAACTATTGAAGTTGCAAGAAATGTACAGACATTCAAATAGCAACTATTCTAACAATCTCCCCCTTTTTGATGATGACAAAACAATTATTGTTTGTATGGTTTCAAGTTAAACAAATCTCCTATGTCCTAAACTCCCCCTGAATTGATGAGTACATTAAAATAAGGAGGCATAAAGAATAATATTTTTGTTTTTCAAAAATTTTAACACAAACAACCACAAAGTCAAATACTTGCAAACAGAATAATCAAAACATAAAACACAATAATTTCTCCCCCTTTTTGACAGCAACAAAAAGTGAAGAAGAAATAGACAAGAAATGTAAGTAATTATATGAAATTCATTTTAAAATTTAATCTAAATGGTGATTGACATAAGGTATGCAATTTTAAACTAAAAATATTAGGTCAATCATAGAAATTCATAAAATTTAAAAAATGATATAACATTGTAAGTAAGAAGAAATTGTTAAAGACATTATTTAATTTAGACATTCAAGTATAGAAAATCATTACAAGAGAGATGTAAAAAAAATTTATATTTTAAAGTTCAATGGAATATAAATGAACATAAAATCAATTTGAATTAAGAGATTGAAAGAATTTGGAAAGAAGAGAATTACCACATGTGGCGCTTTGCGCATCTTTTTCAAAATTTTTGGGGCACATTTTTATGCAATTTTTCTTTGTTGGGCTTATTTTGTGCCTCTTTTTCACTTTGCAAATATTTGCAAATTCCTTTTGATTTTTGTACTTTTTGTACAATTTTCAAGAGTAATTGAGACTAATTCTTTCCAAAATCTATAATCTAAAATTTCAAATATTTCTAAGTGCATAAATATCCCTTGAGCATAGAAATACAAAACAAGAAAATATCTAAATTGCAATAGTAATATTAACTTTTTTGTAGTCTAAATGAATAGACATGAATTTAAAAGTTCTAATTACAACAAGTTATAAACAACTTTTAAATTTAGAAAGACTAGATTTTCTAATATAGATAATCTCAAATTACAATCTAATTTAAGCACTATGAAGATTAAATAATACTAATGAAATTCATAAATATTAACCACATTCCAAAAACAAATCAAATTTAAAAAACAGTACAACATCCATTGATATTAATGAACGGATTACATAATATCTAAAAAATAAGAAGAAAATACATTGAACTTAAAAGAAAAAAACAAACATAAACACAAACACTTAACATTGAAACAAACACAATAAAAACATAAAATACGAATACAACAAACACACAGAAAATCATCTCTACTGTTCTGGAGGAGGAGGAGGAATGCCGCCAAAAAGGTTGAAGTAGGAGGCCATCAACATTACATTGGTATTAATTTAATGTACTTCATTTCTTATATTACCAATGTCTTGTTGCTACTGCGTAAGTTGAGCATCAAATTGATCAAACCTTTAATCAATGTGAGTATCTAATCTATCAAATCTTTCAATCAGATTCTTATAATCTGATTGAGGAGCAGAAGCTTGCACTCCTTCTTCTTCCTCCTCTTCTGAAGCACTGGCATGTGCTTTTCCTTTTTCCTCCTTGAAGAGCAATCTGAAGGAAGCATCATTATAGTATACTGGCTCTTCATATTCTTCATCAGGATGCACTAAGTTGTATTTCTTTTCCAAATTGTAAGTGATTAAGTGTCCTAATAAAATGTTCTTCTTCCTCTTCTGATCTGCATGTCCTATTTCTGAAAGCCCATAGATATGATCTATGATAAGTTGAGCTTCGTCAATAGGATGTCCTTCCATAATTAAAAAGGTTAGAGAAGAAAGGAGAGGGGTAATATTAATCCTATCACCAGCTTTTGGAATGATTGAGGATCGAAGGATATGCTGGATGATTCGAGCATTTTTGGTCATTCCAGAAACTCTAGCAACATGATAGGTTAGGCCAATTTCTCTAATCACCCTATTGACTTCATACCATTCGAATTTCTTTTCACTCATTAGGGTGTTGGCTCTATATCCCTCAGTTCTTAAGTTCAAAAATGCACCAAGGTCGTGCTTGGTGATCTCAACTTTTTGCTTAAAGACATAAGAACTAATGGAGGAGTGGTCGGAATTAAAACTCATGTTCGCTAGGAAATAGTGGTAAGTTTGCTTGTTGTAGAAGTGGATGAGAGAAAGAATGAAATGAAATTGGGTTGAGGCAAAGATGTGCATTACCCGAAATTTTAATTCAGTTTGAATTAGAATGCGAGAGGGAGTGATTTTGGCGGATGCAAAACGAGGAAATGATTCCTCATTCGCCTTAGAAAGAAAGTTGTCTGAGGCATTCCTATTTGGTTTCTTCACCAACACCTTTTGTCTCTTGCTTGAGGAGGCCATTGTCGATTTGAAGTAGAAAGGGATTGAAAATGAAGTTTGGAAGTGTGGTTGTTAAGTTATAAAGCCTTCATATTTAAAGAAAAACGATACGTTCGTCCTGGACGAAAATATTCATCCTGGATGAAAATCATCGTTCGTCTGGACGAAATTATTTCGTACAGACGATCCAATTTGTCAAAAATGTAATGGCTTTTCGTAATCAACACAACTTACGATGCGTCCCTTCGTACAGGCTTTTTGACTTGACCTATCGTACAGACAAAAAAATTTCGTATAGACGATCAAAAAGTAACTCGTTTTAATGTCTCTTGAAAACCGTCCCCTACAATGAACTGACACCTGTTCGTCTGGATGAACGAAAAATTCGTACAAATGAAGTCCATATTAAAAACTTTCTTATCCACTTAACCGCTCCATTCAATCGTCCCGACGTTTGAGAAAAAAAATATTTTCGTCTTGGACGATCGTCCGATCGTACAGACGATCTAATTAAAAACTGCTCTCAAAACGGTTAAAATTCACGCAAACTGTTCTTTCACATATCGTCCCGTACGAAACCATATTCGTCCCGGACGATTTCCTCCAAAATTTTTAATTTTGATTTTTAAATTAAGAAAAACAAACTAAACATTCAAAAAACACAGAAAACATAAAACAAAGACATTGACCCAAAAACAATTCATTCAAAACACACAAAATTTCACAAAATCAAAAACAAAACAAAACAAATATTAATGTTGCAAAGACATTTTGTTTAGGCATTCAAATCAATAACACCAAGCCTTGTTCTTAAAGTACTGAAAGTATCAGAGGCTAAAGGTTTTGTAAAAATGTCTGCAAGTTGATTTTCAGTTGAAACATGTATGAGTTCAATTTCTCCTTTGGATACATGATCCCTTATGAAATGATGCCTTATATCAATGTATTTGGTTATAGAATATTGAATAGAATTTTTGGAAATGCAAATAGCACTAGTATTATCACAATAAATTGGAATAGTGCCTATAGTTAATCCTAAATCAATTAACTGTTGTTTTAACCAAAGTACTTGTGCCACACAACTTCCTAATGCAATGTATTATGCTTCTACAGTAGATAGTGCCACTGAATTTTGTTTTCTACTAAACCACATGAAACTACTTGATGAATATAATGACTTGAATAAAAATTTTGAGAATTTAAAATCATCCTATGCTGAACTTGAAAAAGAATTTAAGAATTTTAAGGATGAATCTGAGAACAAGACATATAGAATCAATTATACCAATCGAATCTTGGAAGATATTAATTCATTTTACAAACTCACAATAAGAGCTCTCGAGGATAATAGGAACCCCCCTAAACTTGAAGATTTTACAAATCCTAAATATTATCCTAAATTCATGAAATCCCTTAGAAGACAATCATATGAAAGAAAACATAGGAATATTTCTCTTAATGTTAAATGTAATAATTGTGGATTTTTGGGACATATATCTCACACCTGCACTTTAAAGATGAAAACTAATTTGGTGTGGAGAACTAAGATGCATAAACCTAGACATATCATACATGCATCTGATTATAAATTTTATAAAGGTGAATCCAAACTTGTTTTGGTTCCGAGGTCTAACATTTGAGAATTTTGTAAGAGTACTCTCACACAAGACCTCATGAGAGTATATGGTACCTGGACAGCGGATGTTCAAAGCACATGACTGGAGATTTTGAAACCAATTGTTAAAACAAAACAACTTTCAAAGTACCTTATGATTTTGAAACCTTGCTCTGATACCACTTGTTGAGTCTAGTAATTAGGATGTTAAGCCTAACTAAATGTCCCAAGGCTAACCAAGAGGGGGGGGGGGTGAATTGGTAATTTAAAAATTATACTTCTATTCTTGGATTTTTAGAAAACCTTTTTAATTATTAATGCAAGTTAAATTTAAAGTTTAAAAAATAAACTTTTCAACCAGAGTAAACAACTTGCAATGAAATTAAATACGGAAGAAAAATAAGAAAGAATACACCAGATTTATAGTGGTTCGGTCAAACGTTGACCTACGTCCACTCCCCGGAGGCACCCTCCGAGTATTGCACTAATACCACAAAGTGACTCTCCTTTTGCCCCCACACCAAGGCAGAGAAGCCTGTACAAAATCACTTTCACCTTCCCCGGTGCGGCGGAGTAACCGGGTTCTTTGACACCAAAGAGATCTTCTTCTCGCCAAAACTTCCCTCAAGACGACCCTTGAATCCGATGGTATTGAAGTGCAAGTTCGCCGGAGCAACCGTGTGAATATCCCCTTCACACTCCCTTGAAATCCCCTCCAAGGATCTTCTCCCTCTCAAACTCCACCCTTTCCTCTCTCCCTTTCAAGTTCTCTCTTCTAGTTTTCTCCCAAAGAACGAAGACACAATGGCTGTCAAAGATACACTTTGTCGTCCTTTTGCACTCTCCAAGTGTCGGCAGAGAACCGGACCGATGTTGTTGAACTTCACTTGAGAGCCTTCAAAGGAGATGGGAAGAAACAAAGAGATCTTCTTCTTCAAGTAACCTTATGAATCCCTCACAAACCCCTCACTTGATCTCTCACTCTTCACTCTTACAATCTCTCACAAACTCTCACACTCAATGACCCCTTTCAAGAGAAAACAACTTCAAAGGCATTTGTAATAGTTTCTAGGACTCCTTATATAGAAAGGACATGAAAAACCGTCCAAAAAATGGCTAAAAACATGTTTTTCTGCGCACCGGATCGTCCCGTACGAACAATTTGTTTATCTGTACGAACCAATTTCGTCCAGGACAAAATTGGTTCGTCCCGGGACAAAAAATTTTGTCCGGTACAAACAGTTATATTAAAAGTTGGTCACACTCTCCAAGTGTCGACAGAGAACCGGATCTCCTTGACTGATCTTCTCACAAGAATCTAGAAGGAAGAAGGAAAAGAGTGAAGTAATCCAAATTCACAAGTAGAGACTCTTACATTTGAAATCCAAGTGAAGCCTTCTCGCTCCAATGGTAGGAATCCTCCTTTGAATGCTCTCTTCAACTCTCTCCTTGGCTATTCTCTCAAGAGGCACGAAGATCAAATGACAAAAAGATTGGGTGGCAGTCTAATTTGGACCTTTTATATAAAAGACAAGAAAAACCGCCCAAAAACTGCAAGTTTTCAATTCTGTACGCAGTGGATCGTCCTGTACGATCATGGATCGTCCTGGATGATTTTACTTAAACGATCTGAGACCCTATTTGAATATGTGTACGAAATGTCTTCGTATAGATGATCGTCCTGTACGAACTAGGTTTGTCCAGTATGAATGGTTATTACAAGGTCGGTTCTAGAAACTGCTGAAAACTGTTCTAAGTCGGTTAATCGTTTGGACGAGAATATGTTCATCTGGACGAAAATTTTCCAGAGACCCGATCGTCCTGGACGATTATTTACTTCGTCTGGACGAAAATATTTCAGAGGACCAATCGCCACGGACGATAATTTATTTTCGTTTGGACGAAAATTTTCCAGAGACCCGATTGTCCTGGACGATATTTAATTTCGTTTGTACGAAAATTTTCCAGAGGACCAGTCGCCACGTACGATAATAAAATTCGTCTGGACAAAAATTTTCTAGAGAACCAATCGTCTGGTACGATAATTAATTTCATCCTGGACGAATAGGACTTAGAAAAATTTTTTTCGAGCAAGTTCCTATTCGCTCCATGTGCCCTCTAGGAGATAATAGTCCGATCGTCCCGTACGATAGGATATCATCCAGTACGATCAGTATAAAATTTTATGATCCCCTTATGTGTGTGTGTGTATGTTTTTTATTCACTCAATTACAATCACTCCCTTTCAAAATTAATTTAAAGAAAAAAAGCAAACTTCAAATTAATAAAGTATCTCATGTTGAATTTGATTTGAAGTTATCGTAGTCTGGAGTCTGATTTTCCTGAAATGTTAGTACACACAAGAGCAAATACAAATCTTCTAAAATTGTTAGGAGATAACTACACATTTGAACAATAATGTTTGAAATCATCAAAACTATTCAAGTTGCAAGAAATGTACAGGAATTCAAATAGCAACTATTCTAACAAATATATCTAATAAAAGATTAATGAAAAAATTAGAGAATCTAGAATCATGATTTTCAAACTCATACATCAAAAATATTAATCGATATAAGGGTTTTCTTAAGATTTAAGAAATACAGTAAAGGCAAGTAAACTTATTGTGGGCTCATTTTATGTCTCTTTATTAGTTTTTGGTGCACTTTAAACAACTTTTAATTTTTGATACACTTTATGTATCTTTCCAAATTTGACGTCATTACGCATCTTTTTAACTTTGGCCTCATTTTGTGTATCTTTTCTTTTTAACAAGTATACTTCCTTTGTGCAATTTTAAAAACTGAAGAAAAATCATTCTAGTGAAAAAAACAAACTGCTTGATTAAGAAAATAATGAGGTCAATTCAACAACTTGCAAAAGATCCCTATGGGATAAAAAAAATACGGGGAGATGAAATAGTTCAATTTCAAAATTTAATTTATAATTTGATGACGACTTTGAATCAAAAATAAAATAGCCTCATAAAGAAATCAGAAGGAAAGACAAAATCATGAGTTTCCTTCCTTTATCTGATTTTAGAGAAGTCAACCACAACTTACATAAAAATTAAAAACATGTATATGAGGTAAAATTTTCATTTTAAGAAAAAATGATCTTTGAAAAGTGATTTTATTTTCTAAAGTGTATAGAAAAAAATATGAAATGTGTGTGTGTGAATTAGAGTGATTTTATAAATGATAGAAAGAACATAAATAAACATATCTTTAAAAAATAACATAGAAAATTAAACACATTCACAAAAGAAAAAAAGAAAAAAAAAACACGCACAAATTTGTTAGGGATATTAAGTCCTTATGAACTAGCTCAAGGCTAACCAAGAGGGGGGATGAATTGGTATTTAAAAAAAAAATTTCAATCAAGACACAAACTCAAACCAAACTAAAAATTACCACAAAGAAAATCAAAGTGCAAAAATTAAATACATAAAAAGTAGTAATAAAGAACACATAAATTTATAGTGGTTCAATCAACTTGACCTACGTCTACTCCCTGGAGGCAACCTCCGAGTATTGCACCAAACTCAGTGTCTCTCCTTTAGACCCCATAGCAAGGCGGAGAAGCATGTACAAACCTCCTTTCCACTAAAACCGGTGAGGCAGAAGACCTGACCCCTTTTGCTTTCTCCTGAAGTAGGGAGAGAAGTCGACTCCTTTCGCTTCCTCCAAAAGCAGGCAAAGAATCTCGCTCAATTGCTGAAGTAGACCTCTCTCAAATCCCCAAGGAACTATAGATGATAACTACAGAAGATTGAAAGTTTGTTAGGAATATTAAGCCCTATGAATGTAGTCCCAAGCTAATCAAGAGGGGGGGGGGGGGGTGAATTGGTATTTTAAAAATTTCTTTTCACAAAGAACAAAAATCACATAAACCAAAATCACACCATGAGAAAAATAAGTACGGAAGCAAGAAAACAAGAACACAGAGATTTATAGTGGTTCGGTCAACTTGACCTACGTCCACTCCTCGGAGGCACCCTCCAAGTATTGCACTACAAAACGTGACTCTCCTTTTGCCCCCACGGCTAGGCGGATAAGCCTTCAGAAGAACCTCTTTTTTGCTACCCCGGTAAGGTAGAGAACCTATCTTCTTTTGCTTCCTCCTGAAGCTGGTAGAGAACCAATAACCAGATGCTTACTCCTTACCTCTACTGCCCCTTCCACGGACGAGAAACTCTAGATGAAGAAGAAGCAGAGCTATCCTTGAAGCAACCCTTGTGAATCCCCTCACAAGCTCCCCCTCACAAGATCCTCTCTCTCTCCCTCTCTCTCTTTCTCTCCTCAAGGCTTTCTCAGGTCAAGGCAACAGCCAAAGGTTATTCAAAATGTTAAACAAGAGCTCTTAAATAGAAGAGCTTCAAAGGAGCTCATTAATTGCAAGTTGCCGATACTATCGTCCAGGCTGATATGGACATCGGCCTGGCTGATCAGTACAAACCTCAGTAGATCGGCCAGAGCATCGCCCTGGATGCAAAACTGGATGATTGAAAATTGGCTTGATCATCCAGGCCGATCTCACGATTGTCCCGACTGATCAGTTCAAATAAGAGGAAAATCGTCCAGGGTATCGCCCTGAATTCGAGCTGGCCGATATTTATCATCCTGAAGTAACCAAGGTTTTTGAATCGATCATCCTGGGTGATACTGCGATCGTCCAGAACGATGTGATCGTATCAATCATCCTTAATTACTCCCTTGATTTCCTGATCAATTAAGGCATAATTTGAGAATATCATCCAGGCCGATAAAGGATCGTCCTGGCCGATAATTAAAAAATACAGTATTCCTTAATAGTCTTTGGCGGCAACTTCTTTCTATTTTGAGCTTATCATCCTGGACGATACACGTATCATCCAGGCTGATCTGTTAATGACGGCTTCCTTAATTAAGAATCCATATTTAGACTTTCTATTTTAAGCCTGATCGTCCAGGCCGATGTAAATATCGTCCTGGCCAATCTGAGTAAAAATAGAAATTCTAATTCTCTCAAGTGTGTGTGTATAGGGTTACTTAGCATCGGTCTCTTTGACAATTATAAATAGACTCAAGAAAAGAAAAACAAAGTACAGACTGACTCAACCCTAGACCTACACAATCTTGAACTGGCTTCGTTTGTTCGTCCGATCTTCGATTCCTGAAAAGTTAGAAGCAACATGTAGTCCAAGAGAATCAATAGTGTTTGTCAATCATCAAAACATAAGCCATGTAAATAGATTTGCAACAATCTCCCCCTTTTTGATGATGGCAAAACACTACAAAGACAATTAACAAAAAAAATTTCAGGATCGACAAGTGTAAGAAGATCATAAAATTCTCCCCCTTTTGACATATCAAAAAGAAGGGAACACAAAAGAAATCACAACAATAAATTTTTTTTTAAACCAAGGCATGAAAATGATGTAGTATTCTATGTGATTACTTTAAAAACTTGTGGGTTAATGAGTTAACAATCTCAACCATCCATAGAATAGTAGAATATCCGGTTATGGTTACCCTTAGCTCAGACATTTTCTTAGGGTAGAATCGTCTTTTGAAATCAATGACCTAACTCAAAAAATTAATTGAATATGAGAAAAAGAATCCATCTATCACTTGGTTTAAGACAAAACTATCTTTATAAAATAATGAACCAAAGTAAATCTGTCATGATCGCAAAACAATCGAAATCAAGACTTTGAGAACCAAAACTTCTAAGTTCTAAAAGATTTAAAAAAGAGAGAATAGCTTGCTTTTGAGTGGGATCATTTTATGCCTCTTGTCAATTTGAGTGGTGCTTTGCACTTCTTTTTATAGATTTTTCAATTTTGGCATCTTTGCGCTTCTTTTGTTGGCATCATTGGACAATTTTTTTTTTTTTTTTTTGCAAGCTACATTCTCTATTATGATCTCTTAAAAAAAACTTAGTTGTGAATATATCTTCTCATATATTAGAGAATAGGAGCTCTCTCTCTAACATAAGGAAGATTTACCACAAACAGAATTAATAATCAAAGATAAGAGTAACAAGGGATCTTGATGTGATAAAGAAACTTTAAACATTATAAATACAAGATAGTTTTGCTTAAGCAAGCTTAAGAAAAGATCTTTGTTTCATAAACAATCTTTAATTTGAGATAGACTTTTGATTATAAAAGAAAACTATGCCACTAAAATAGGTTAGAGAAAGAGACACAATCACAAAATATTTTTACCATCAAGGAGATTAAGAGATGAAAACCACATTGACTACAAATTTTTTAAAAAATCATGGAATATGTTATCATTTCAGCGATGATTTTGAAAACTAAGTAAGAGAAAGAAAAAAAAAACAAAAGAAAGTAAAACACACCAAAAACTAAAAAATAAAAAACAAAAACAAAAGAAAGTAACTAAAAGATCAAGTTTCATGCAGTTATGTCGATCACACCCAATCTGTTCCTTAAAGGACTGAAAGTGTCGAAGGCCAGTGGTTTAGTAAAGATGTCAGCCAATTGATTTTCAGTTGTTACATGGTGTAACTCAATGTCTCTCTTAGTCGCATGATCTCTAATAAAGTGATGCCTAATGTCAATGTTCTTAGTCCTTGAATGTTGGATAGAATTCTTAGATATGCATATGACACTAGTGTTGCACAAAAGATTGAGATGGTGCCTACAGGTAATCCTAAATCCAATACCTGTTGTTTCAACCAAAGGACTTGGGCCACACAACTTCCAAGAGCGATGTACTCATCTTCAACAGTGGAAAGTGCAACAGAGTTTTGCTTCCTACTAGACCAAGAGACCAAAGACTGTCCAATGAATTGACAAGTTCTTGAAGTACTTTTTCTATCCACCTTGCATCCTGCAAAATCAGAGTAAAAAAATCCAATAATCTCAAAAGAAGTGTTTTGTCTAGGGTACCAAATTCCTAAGCCTTGTGTCCCCAAAAGGTATCTAAAAATTCTCTTAACAGCAGTCATGTGGGATTCCTTAGGATCAGCTTGAAATCTAGTACAAAGGCAAACACTAAACATAATATCAGGTCGGCTCGCAGTAAAGTAAAGTAAGGATCCAATCATGCCTCTATACTTCTTCTGATCAATAGATTTACCACTTGGGTCCTTATCCAATGGAGCACTAGAAGTCATGGGAGTGTTAATTGGCTTGGCTTTGTCCATCTCATATTTCTTCAAAATGTCCTTTATGTATTTTGTTTGATTTAAAAAGGTTTCATCCTCCAATTGTTTTATGCTAAACCCCAAAAAGTAGGACAACTCTCCCATCAAACTCATCTCAAACTCTCTACTCATTGTTTTAGAAAAATCATCACACAATTTCTTATTAGAAGATCCAAAGAGTATATCATCTACATAAATCTGAACAATGAGTAAATCATCTCCAACTCTCCTAAGAAAAAGGGTGGTGTCTACGCTCTCCTTGAAAAACTCCCTCTCTAGTAAGAATGTGCTAAGCCTCTCATACCAAGCTCTTGGTGCATGCTTTAAACCATACAAAGCCTTTTTTAATTTAAAAATATGATTTGGAAATTGGGAACTTTCAAAATCTGGGGGTTGTTCTACAAACACATCTTCTTTTATTTCCCCATTTAAAAAGGCACTCTTGACATCCATTTGAAAAAGCTTAAATCCTTTATAACAGGCAAAGGCTAATTGCACTCTAATGGCTTCCAATCTAGCTACAGGGGTAAAAGTCTCCTCAAAGTCTATCCCTTATATTTGGTTATACCCCTTAGCCACCAATCTTGCTTTATTCCTCACCACCACTCCTGAATCATTCACCTTGTTCTTAAAGACCCACTTTGTCCCAACTACACTTTGTCCCTTAGGTCTTTCTACAAGCTCCCAAACATCATTCCTTACAAATTGATTTAATTCTTCTTGCATTGCTAAAATTCAAAACTCATCAGTAAGGGCTTGGTTAATGGTGGTGGGTTCAGTCATTGAGATAAAGGCAGAGTGGTTCACCTCCTTCCTAAGTCCATGTCTAGTCTTAACTCCACTAGAAGGGTCTCCTAAGATCAAATTCTTGGGGTGACTTTTAGAGTATCTCCAATCTCTAGGCAAAGTGTGTGAAGGACCAACCCTTTCATCCAAATCAAAATTTTCTTCTCCTTGGGTGACTTCTCCTACTCCTTCATTACTTTGGTGTTCTAACCCATTCCCCAAATTACTTACTCCACTAGAAATCTCTTCAACCTCATCATCATTCTCAACTCCATGTTTCTTAGGATCAGACTCATCAAATACTACATGGGTTATCTCTTCCACCATTAAAGTTCTCTTGTTAAACACCCTAAAAGACTTCACAACACTAAAATATCCCAAGAATACTCCTTCATCAGATTTAGGTTCAAATTTTCCCAAGTGAGACTTCCCATTATTGTGAATAAAAACCTTACAACCAAAGACATGAAGGTGGGAAAGATTGGGTGTCCTACCCTTATGGATCTCATAGGGTGTCTTTTCTAATTTTGCTCTAACATTCACCCTATTCAACACATAACAAACTGTGTTAACCGCTTCAGCCCAAAAGTATTTTGGAAGTGAATACTCAGCAAGCATGGCTCTAGCGGCTTCCACCAAGGTCCGGTTCTTCCTTTCAGCTACCCCGTTCTACTGAGGGGTCCTAGGAGCTAAAAAATTGTGGCTAATCCCCTTGTCCTCACAAAAATCTCTAAATCTTTCATTCTCAAACTCTCCCCCATGATCACTATGGATGGTCAAAATCTCACAACCTAGATTTTTCTAAATCCAAGTAGAAAATGTTTTAAACTCCTCAAAAAACTGATTTTTATGAAAAAGAAATCTAGTCCAAGTGAACCTAGAGTAGTCATCAACAATCACAAATCCATAGACTTTCCCTCCCAGGCTGGCGGTGCTAATGGGTCCAAACAAATCCATGTGAAGGACTTCTAAAGGTCTAGAGGTACTAATGTCCTTAATGGGGTGAAAGGTGGAGTGGACTTGCTTTCCTAGTTGACAGGCATCACAAAGGTGGTCTTTTGAAAACTTAAGTTTGGGGACACCTCTAACTAGGTCTTTTTGGGTCACTTTCCTAAGGGTTTTCATACTTGCATGACAAAGTCTTCGGTGCCACAACCAAGAATCATCAATCACAATTTTTAAGCAAAAAGAAGCGGCACATTCAATGTTATTTAAATCAAGCATGTAGACGTTGTTGATCCTATTTCCCTACAAAATAGTGTTGTTATTTAAACTTACAATGCATGAATTTTAAAGAATTGCACGATGAAGCCTTTGTCACAGAGTTGACTGATGCTGAGCAAGTTGTGCTTCAATCCATCAACAAGAAAAACATTTTCAATCATAAGGTTCTTGGAATTACCAATTATACCTGCGCCTACCACCTTCTTGGTGGTATTGTCTCCAAGAGTAACCTTGCCTCCAGTCCTGGACTCTAGTACAACAAACTGGTTGGCATCACTAGTCATATGTCGAGAGCATCCACTGTCCAGGTACCACATACTCTCATGAGGCCTTTTGTGAGAGCCTTCCTATAAAATTATCAAATGTTAGATTTAGAAACCCAAGCAGGTTTGGGTTCCTTCTTATGAAGAGTAGAATGCAATGCATGTGTAGTATGCTTTGGATCATGCACTTTAGGTCTCCACACCCAATGTGTACTATGGTGTATTGTGCAAGTGTGTAAGATGTGTCCTAGCATGCCACATGAAAAAAATCTAATTGCAGGAAAAGGATTTCTTAAGTGGTTTGAGTTACAATGCATCTTCCTAGGTTTTGACAATTGATCAAAAGTAGGTGTCATCCTAGCTTTCTTACATATTTCTAATTCATTTTGAATCTTTAAATTTGTGCTTTTTAAGACCTCATTTTTAATCCTCAAATTTTTCTCCATCTCTTTAGACATCTTAAAATCAGATTCAAGTGATGTGTGTGAAACTTTTAATGCATCATGCTTTTCAACTAATTCACAATGATTTTTATTTAATTCATCAAATTCATGAAGTAAAGTCATATGATTAAAATCAATCATTTGATGGTCTTTAGTCAAAATTTTATGCTCTTTTTGTAGGTTCAAAAATTCTAATTTCAATCTAGCTTGAGTTTTCTTTAATTTCTTATATGATGCATGAATGTTTTCTGAAACTTCAAGAAGTTGATCGTAGAAAAGTTCACATACCTCTTCTTGATCAGGATTGTCATCTACCATAAAGCACAATTTTGATGTCTCATCTTCTGGTTCCGTCTCCGATGAGTCCGATGCCGAATCCGCCCAAAATGCTTTTTGTACTCTCATCTTGTCCTTCCTTAGCTTAGGTTTCTCCTCACCCTTTCCTTTGCTTGAGTGATCTTTAAGGGTCGGGCAATCAGTTCTCATATGTCCTGATTTCCTGCATTCATAACAAACAACATCAGAAGATCCTTTAACATGTTTATGATCCTTACCTATTCTCCAATTTTGATGATGCTTTTGTTTCTTCCTTAGAAAGCTTTTGAATTGCCTTGTGATGATGGAAACTTCATCGCTTTCAGACCCGGAAGATTCAGAATCTGATTTGTGCGCCTTCAATGCAATGGTTTTCTCCTTCTTCTTCTCACCTGCATCAACCCCTTGATCGTAAGCAATGAGTGAGCCAAGTAAGTTATCAATAAAATAAGTGTTCAAATCCTTAGATTTAGTGATTGTAATAATTTTAGCATCATATGACGAAGGAAAGCATCTCAAAATATTGTTTACTTTTTCAAAGTTTGAAAGTTCTTTTCCTAATGCATGCAGTGAAGTAACTATCTGAGTAAATCTAGTATACATGTCAGAAATCGATTCATGAGGTTTCATACGAAAAAGTTCGTAGTCATGCAAGAGAAAATTCAAACGGGATTGTTTAACTTCATTAGTGCCTTCATAGGTGATACACAACTTATCCCAAATTTCTTTACCAGTTTTGCAAATAGAGACACGCATGTAATCCTCAAATTTTAAAGCACAAAAGAAGCAGTTCATACATTTTGCATTCAATTGAGCTAAATCTTGTTCATCAAAAGTCCATTCGATAAAAGCAAATTAAGTTTTAATACCATTAATTTCACGAGAAGGTGGAGAATAACCTTCTTGAATAAGCATCAACATGTGATAATCAGTAGATTGTAAAAATGTTGACATGCGGGTTTTCCAAAAATCAAAAGGTAGGTTATCGAATAGGGGAGGTCGGGTAATGGAATACCCTTCCGTAGTGTTACGATTCCGAAGGTTATCCATGGATCAAAATCAAAAAGTTTTTAAACTTAAATTTTTGAATCTCGCTCAAATACCACATGAAAGTTTGTTAGGGATGTTAAGCCCTATGAACTTAGTCCCAAGCTAACCAAGAGGGGGGGGGGGTGAATTGGTATTTTAAAAATTTCTTTTCACAAAGAACAAAAATCACATAAACCAAAATCACACCATGAGAAAAATAAATGCGAAAGCAAAAAAACAAGAACACAGAGATTTATAGTGGTTCGGTCAACTTGACCTACGTCCACTCCTTGGAGGCACCCTCCAAGTATTGTACTATAAAACATAACTCTCCTTTAGCCCCCACGGCTAGGTAGAAAGCCTTCACAAGAACCTCCTTTTTGCCACCCCAGCAAGGCAGAGAACCTATCTCCTTTTGCTTCCTTCTGAAGCTGGCAGAGAACCAACAACCAGATGCTTACTCCTTACCTCTACTGACCCTTCCACAGACGAGAAACTCTAGACAAAGAAGAAGCAGAGCGATCCTTGAAGCAACCCTTGTGAATCCCCTCACAAGCTCTCCCTCATAAGATCCTCTCTCTCTCCCTCTCTCTCTTTCTCTCCTCAAGGCCTTCTCAGGTCAAGGCAGCAGCCAAAGGTTGTTCAAAATGTTGAATAAGAGCTCTTAAATAGAAGAGCTTCAAAGGAGCTCATTAATTGCAAGTTGTCGACATTATCATCCAGGCTGATATGGACATCGGCCTGGCTGATCAATACAAAACTCAGTAGATCGGCCAGAGCATCGCCCTGGATGCAAAACTAGACGATTAAAAATTGGATTGATCGTCCAGGCCTATCTCACGATTGTCTCGGCCGATCAGTTCAAATCAGAGGAAAATCGTCCAGAGCATCGCCCTGAATTCAAGGTGGCCGATATTTATCGTCCTAAAGTAACCAAGGTTTTTGAATCGATCGTCCTGGCCGATCCTGCGATCGTCTAGGACGATATGATCGTATCAATCTTCCTTAATTACTCCCTTGATTTTCTGATCAATTAAGGCATAATTTGAGAATATCATCCAGCCCGATAAATGATCGTCCTGGCCGATAATTAAAAAATACAGTATACCTTAATTGTTTATGGCGCCAACTTCTTTCTGTTTTGAGCTTATCGTCATGGACGATACACGTATCATCCAGGCCGATCTGTTAATGACGGCTGCCTTAATTAAGAATCCATATTTAGACTTTCTGTTTTAAGCCTGATCGTCCAGGCCGATGTACATATCATCCTGGCCGATCTGAGTAAAAACAAAAATTCTAATTCTCTCAAGTGTGTGTGTGTAGGGTTACTTAACATCAGTCTCTTTGACAATTACAATTAGACTCAAGAAGAGAAAAACAAAGTACAAACTGACTCAACTCTAGACCTACGCAATCTTGAACTGGCTTCGTCTGTTCGTCCGATCTTCGATTCCTGAAAAGTTAGAAGCAACATGCAGTCTAAGAGAATCGATAGTGTTTGTCAATCATCAAAACATAAGTCATGAAAATAGATTTTCAACAAAGATGCCTCGGATCCTTGCTTGGAGTAACTTTTATGAAACCCCTCATAAACACCCCCTCATGAGATCCTCTCTCTCTCTCTCTCTCTCTCTCTCTCTCTCTCTCTCCCTTACTCTCCCTCCCCTCTTAGCTATCTCAGGTCAAGACGGGAGTAAAAGATGTTCTCTTGGGTAAAACAAGAGGTCTTATGTATAAGAGCTTAAAAATAGCTCTTAATTGCAACAAATTGACATTATTATCTAGGACGATCTGAATATAATCCTGTATAATCAGTACAAATTTAACTCAATCGAATAGGACAATTTGGGATGATCAGAAGGTAATTTAATCATATCATCCAGTATATCATCCTGTACGATTAGTTCAATTTGTCGAATATCATCCAGACCATCACCTTAGATGGGAGTCTGGATGATGAAAAAGTAACTTGATCGTCTAGGATAATCTCATGATCGTCTGGAATGATTAGTTCAAAACATCATAGATCATCTAGAACATTGCCCTGAATGGATGTTTTGATGATGAAATATTAACCTGATCATCCAGGATGATATCACTACTGTCTAGGATGATTATTTCAAAACATCAAAGATTATTTAGAACATCTCCCTGAATGGAACTAGGCCGATATTTGATCATCTAGGAAGAACTAAGATTTATTAGCTGATTGTCCCAGATGATCCTACGATCGTCCAAGATGATGTCTTAGATGATGTCCAAAAATAAAATATGCCTAAACAGATCTGGTAGTTGATTCTTTCTGATTTAAGCCTATCATCAAGGATGATGATAACATCATTCAGGATGATATGCTTAATGATGGCTGTCTTAACCAGGATGCCCTCATTAGGGTTTCTATTTTTAACTAATCATCTAGGATAATGTTTGGATCGTCCAGGATGATGTGATAAAAAATAGAGAACTCTAAAATAGTTAAAATTTTTCTTTTGAGTGTGTGTGTGTAAGGTTACTTAGCATCAGGAATCACATCATTTACAATTGACTCAAGAAAAGATAAAAGATGCAACATGTATATTATAGGCTGACTTTGTCCGGATCTACCCAATCTTGAGCAAGCTAAATTTACAATTTAATTTTATGGACCTAAAATATTAGTAGGCAATGTAGTCGTAGAAAAATAAAAATATATTTACTATCATTAAAATTATAATCCTTGAAATTAGATTCGCAATAATCTCCCCCTTTTTGATAATGGAAAATACAAAAATAATTAAAGTAGCTCAAAACAAAGCAAATCAATAGGAACAGTGTAAAACCAAAAATTTAAATTTTACTAAGGAATAATACAGTATAATTAACTAACATATAAAAAATAGTACAAACTAGAATAGTACAACTACTCCCCCTTTTGACATCACAAAAAGGAGAAGAAAAAAAAAGAAATAAAATAGAAATTACTAAATAGGAGTAGACTATAACAAGGAAAAAACAACATCACAAAAGAAAACTAAAAGAAGGATGGCCCCTGATCATCCAAAGGATGTGGTGGTGGTGGCTAAAAGAAACTGGAAAGAGTGGCAAACTACTCTCTAAACCAGGCTAAGTCCTAGTCATGATGTTACTGCTAGTGAGCCACGTACGAATCAAACTGAGCAATGTTTTCTACATGCTGTTGCTTATGTATAGTAATATAAGACTTGAACTGTGCCTCCCACTAGTCGAATCGCTCCACCAATTAATCCAGCTGAGAGTTCTTGCGAAGCAAAGCAAATGCAGGAATAGGTGCGGGAGCTAGCTCCTCCTTAGCTCCCTCAGCTTCTTGTGCCTCAGGTGTAGATGAGTATTGTAAGAATATGGAAGGAGTTGTTTGAGTAGAAGGCAGGCTGAAAGTTTAGAGGGGCAGGATATTGGAGGTTGTATTTGGATCCTTTGTCCAGGATCTCTAATGCTCGTCAGGTGCTCATTGTATCAAAAAATTAGATCATATGCATTAAATTCATGATGGGCCTTGATGTAAAAAGTGGTAATCGAAAGGAGTAGAGTGATATGAATGCGATCATTAGCTTTCAGAAGAACAGAACTATTAAGAATATATTGGATTGTCCTAGCATCTTTGAGTAAGCTACTAGACTCTCCAACATGATAGGAGGCATTGATATTTCTTAAAAAGTGATTGGCCGGAGCCTAGTTGTAGTCGTGATCTTGAGATAAGATGTAAAGCTTATCTCCAGTAGTGGATAACTGTAAGAGATCTTAAAAATCTTGATATGTAATTTCGATAGGATTTTATTCACATAAGACTGAAGAGCGGTAAGGGAGGAATTGATACAAAGGCTAGCAAAGAATTCAAACAATAACTTTGAAAAAAATGGGATGGAAAAAGTAAGGATAAAAGTGAAAGAAGTGTGAGGAACTAAGTTAAGAATAGGATAGGAAAGGATGTGTTGGTTGACAGTTCGTGATACCATGATCCCAACCATCTTGTATCGCTGATAGGCGGCTTGATCAGCCACCTTAGTGAAACGAGGGTCAAGATTGGCCCTCAAGGAGCTTCTAGAAGGCATGAAAGAGCGCATTCCACCATCCATGATAAAAAAACTAGAGAAATAGGGAGTGCGAGTAAGAAATAAGAAGGCTTGGGTAAGAAAAATATTTGTAAACCTCAATTTTTAAAGAGTCATACAGATCATTCAGGACGATCGCAGAATCATCCAGAATGATCGGGTGCAATAATTATGTCCAGGACAATTGGTCAAAAGGTGTTAATATCATCCAGAATGATCAAATATCATCTGGGATGATAAGACACAGGCAATCATCCCAAGGAGACATTATGGATGACTGTTGAAAAAATAGATTATCTGGGACGATTAGGTGGATTGGCCAAGACGATCAACAATAATTAGTCATACCAACCGAACAAAAAGTCTTGTAACAAATATGCCACATGGATCGTTCAAGATGAATAGGTGGATCATCTAAGATGATCACCAATAATTGAGTATAGATTGAGAAGATCATCTAGGATGATGAAAAAATAAATGAAACATAAACTATCAGATTATCCAGGACAATAAAGGATCATCCAAGATGATTAGAAATAGATAAGTCAAATCAGTCATCAGATGGAATTGATTGAAAATATCATCCAGAAAGATGTGACAAAAAGTTAAAATTCAAAGGATGGATGGAGATGATAAGAGAAGGCCAAAAAAAACAAAAAAAAACAAATAGTAAAAGTAAAAAAGAAAATAATGAAAAAGCTGATAGAAAAAAAAAAAGAATAAAAAACAAGGAGTTTTTTTTTAATCAAAACTCAAATATGATAAATTATCTATGTGATTGAATTAAAAAACTATAAGAATCAATAAGTTAACATCATCAAAATCCAAAAAATGTTAGAGCAACCGATCCTGTTAGCCCTAGCTCGGGCTTCTCCCGGGGCAAACCTTCTTTTGAAAATAAATAAATAAATTAGAAAATTCAATTGAATAAAAAAAAGATTTGTTTAAACATTGGTTCCAGAAAAATATTTTATGGAATAATATATCAAAGTAATTAATTAAGACCATGAATTTCAAAATCAAGCCTTTGAAAAATATTAAGTGGCACATAAATTCTTGTAAGATTTAAAAGTTTGAAGGAGAAGAAAGCTTGCTTTTGGTGGGCCCATTTTATATATCTTTTCAATTGATTGGCGCACTTTGCATATCTTTTGATTTTTGATACATTTTGTGTATTTTTCTCAAATTGGTGTCATTGCGCATCTTTTGATTTGGCGTCATTGGCTTTTTTATTTTTTTATTTTTTTGCAAGCTAGATTCTTTTTTTAAAACTCTTAAATACTCTTAATTATGAATATATCTTCTAGATATTAGAGAAGAAAAACTCATTCTCTAATATAAGGTAGAAAAAACCACAAAATAGAATCAAAATCATATGCTAAATACAACGACAAGATTATGAAAAATCTGAAGTTAAAATAAAAACTTTGAACATTATATATATAAGATATATTACTATAACAAGATTGAAAAGATCTCAATCACAAAGTTTAGTTGTTAACATAAGATAGACTTTTTTTTAGAAAAGAAAATTAAACCATTAAAGAAGTTAGAGGAAGTAAAATAATCAATGGTGTTTCTCCCTTTAAATGATTTAGGGATTCCAAATATTGACTACAAATTTTCAAAAACAAAAATAAGACATAAAATATCATTTTAGCAATGATCACAAAGATTAAAAGAAAAAGTTAGTAGAAAGTGAAACAACCAAATCTGAAACAACCAAGAGAGTAGAAAAACAACAACAAACAAAAATGAAAGAAAGGGAAAACATCAAATAATAGATTAAAAAACATGCAAATCAAAATTTATTAAGCAAAAAGCTTATGTAATTAAGAGCCATGAGCCTATACTGTCTAAGTACCACATGCTCTCACAAGTCCATTTGTAAGAGCAATCCTGCAAAATCATCAAATATCAGATTTAGGAACCCAAACAGGTTTAGGTCCCTTCTTATGAAAAGAATAATGCAATACATGTGTATTATGCTGTGAATCATGAAATTTGGGTCTCCACATCCAATTTGCACTACGATGAATAGTGCATGTGTGTGAAATGTGCCCTAGCATGCCACATGAAAAAGATCTAACTCCAGGAAAAAGATTTACTATTTTGTTCGGGTTATAATGACTCTTCCTAAGTTTTGGCTTTAGATCAAGTGTGGGTGTTGTCCTATTTTCCTCAAGTGGATTCAATTCAGCTTTAAACATCGAGTTAGCACTTTTTAAAACAACATTATCAACTTTCAAATAGTGACCCCTATGCTCAAATTCATTATTATATGTCTTAAAATTAGATTTAAGTGAGGTGTAGGAAGCTTTCAATAAATCATTCTCAATAACCAACTCAGAGTGTTTTTTATTCAATTCATCAAATTCATCAAGAAAAGACATGTGATTGCTATCAATTTGCAAGTGATCTTTAATCAAAACTTCATGCACTTTTTGCAAATTCAAAAATTTCAATTTTGAACTAGCATGTGATTTCTTAACATTCCTATATGATGCATGAATTTTCTCACAAACTTCAAGTAATTGATCATAGGTTAGTTAGCATACCTCTTCTTGGTCAGATTATCTAAGATGATCATCGGCCATTAAGCACAAGTTTGTGGTCTCCTCCTCCACTTCAGTCTTAGAGGAGTCAGATATAGAATCCACCCAAAACACATTTTGGAGCTACTTCTTGTCCTTCATGAACATAGGCTTCTCTTCACCCTTCTCCTTGCTTAAGTGATCCTTAAGTGTAAGACAATCCGCTTTGATATATCCAGGCTTCCTGCATTCAAAATAGATATTATCAGAAGAATTTTTATAATTAATTTTTGCTATCCTTACCTTTTTTCACTTCTGATGATGCTTGTGATTTCTCCATGTAAAGCTTTTGAATTACCGAGTGATTAAGGCAATATCATCACTTTTAGACCCGGAAGAAGTTGTATCCATATCATTACCCTTTAGTGCCATAGTTTTCTCTTTTTTCTTCTCATCTGCATCAAGTTGTCTTTGGTTCACTCCTTTCTCGTAAGCAATGAGTGACCCAAGTAAGTTATTAATAGAATAGGTATTCAAATTCTTAGATTCAACAACTATAGTAATCTTAGCATCAAAAGAAGAAGGCAAACATCTCAAAATTTTATTTTCTTTTTCATAGTTAGTTAGCTATCTTCCTGAGAGATGCAATGAGCTGACAATTTGAGTAAACCTAGTATACATGTCAGAAATTGATTCAGTAGGTTTCATACGAAAACATTCATAGTCATGCAATAGAATATTCAACCTAGATTGGTTAACTTTATTTGTTCCTTCATAAGTAATAAACAATTTATCCCAAATTTCTCTACCAGTATCATAAGTTGAAACATGCATGTAATCTTTCAATTTCAAAGCACAGAAAAAACATTTCAAACATTTCGCATTCAATTGCGCTAAATCTCATTCATCAAAAGTCCATTCAATATATGAAAGTTCAATTTTAATGCCATTAATTTCATGTGACGGAGGTGAATAACCTTCTTTAACAAGCATCCACATACGATAGTCAATCGATTATAAAAACATAGACATATGAGTTTTTCAAAAACAAATGGAATATTGTAAAACAAAGGTGGTCAGGTAATAGAATACCCTTATGCAGTATTACGATTACCATAGTTAGCCATGGATTAAAATTCAAAAGTTTTCAAAAACTCGATTTGATGAATCCTGCTTTGATACAACTTATAAGTTTGTTGGGGATGTTAAGCCCATATGAACTAGCCCAAGGTTGACCAAAGGGGAGGGGGGGGGGGGGGGGGGGGGATGAATTAATATTTTAAAAAAATTCTTAATCAAAACACAAACTCAAACGAAACCAAAATTCACCACAAAGAAAATCAAAGTACGAAAATTAAATGCATAAAAAGTAGTAATAAAGAACACTGAAATTTATAGTGGTTCGATTAACTTGACCTATATCTACTCCCCAGATACGTCCTCCAAGTATTGCACTAAACTCAGTGTCTCTCCTTTTCCCCCACAACAATGTGGAGAAGCCTGTACAAATCTCCTTTCCACAAACACTGGTGAGGCAGAAAATCTGACTCCTTTTTCTTCCACCTAAAGCAGGCAAAGAACCCGACGCCTTTCATTTCATCCTGAAGCAGGTAGAGAATCTTGATCAATTATTAAAGTAGACCTCTCTTGAACCCCCAAATAACCAGGGATGATAATCAGAGAAGACGACTTGGATCCTTTCTTGGAGCAACCTTTGTGAAAGCTCTCACAAACTCCCCCTCAAAAGATCCTCTCTCTCACTCCCCTTTACTCTCCCTCTCCTCTTGGCTCGCTTAGGTCAAGATAGCAGCAAAAGATGCTCTCTTGGGTAAAACAAGAGGTCTTATATAGAAGAGCTTCGAAATAGCTCTTAATTGTAACAAATCAACATTATCGTCCAGGATGATTTGAATATCATCCTATATGATCAATATAAATTTAGCTTAATATGACAGGATAATTTGGGATAATCATAAGAAAATTTTTTCATACCATCCAAAAAAATAGTATATCATCCTATACGATTAATTAAATTCATCAAATTTCATCCAAACCATCACCCTAGATGGGAGTTTGGATGATGAGAAAGTAACTTGATTATTCAGGACGATCTCATAATCATCCAGGATGATTAGTTAAAAACATCACAGATCATCCAGAATATCACCCTAAATGGTTATCTAGATGATGAAGTATTGACCTGATCGTCTTGGGCAATTAGTTCAAAACATCACAGATCATCCAAAACATCGCCCTGAATGGAACTAGGCCGATTTTTTATCATCCAGAATGAACTATGATTTATTAACTGATCATCCTGGATGATCATGCAATCCTTTAGGATGATATGATTGAGAAATCAAACCTTAATTGCTTTTATTAATTACTAAATTAATTTATGCATAATTATGCTGCATCATCCAGGACGATGTCCTAGATAATGTTCAAAAATAAAACATGCCTAAATAGATCTGGTGGCTAATTCTTTCTGATTTGTGCCTATTATCCAGGATGATGATAACATCATCCAGGACTATATGCTTAATGATGGCTGCCTTAACCGGGATGCCCTAATTAGATTTTTATTTTTAACTGATCGTCCAGGATGATGTTTGGATCATCTAAGATGATGTAAAAAAAAAAAAGAGAACTCTAAAACACTCAAAATTTTTCCCTTCAGTGTGTGTGTGCAAGGTTACTTATCATCAGGAACCATATCATTTACAATTGACTCAAGAAAGGGTAAAAGACACAACACATATATTACAGGCTGACTCAATCCTAATCTACTCAATCTTGAGCTGGCTCGATTTGAAATTTGATCTTGTGGATCTTAAATGTTAGTAGGCAAGGCAAGGAAGTCGTAGAAAAATAGAAATATTTGTTATCATTAAAATTATATTCCCTGAAATCAGATTCACAATACATATCAACACAGCAATTTAAAGTGGTTTGATCCAACAAGACTTATCTACTCCCAGAAGACTCCTTCTTCATGTATTGCACTATTACCAAAGTGACTCTCCTTTTTCCCCACAACAAGGAAAATAAGCCTTTATAATTTTCCTCTCTTCCACCAATCCTCGGTGTGGCAGAGTAATATCATCCTTGCACACCCTATAAGTATCAGCAAAGAACTGGTGTCCTTTCACACCCTCTAAGTGTTGGTAGAGAATTGATGTCCTTTGACACCCTCTTGGTGTAGGTAGTGAACCAACATCTTTTTACATCCTCCTAGTGTCAGCAGAAAAGTCACATCCTTTTTCACCCTCCTGGTGAAGATAGAGAACCCATGACCATTATTGAAGAACATCACATAAGAGCCCCCAGATGATATGGGCAGAAACTTAAAGGAGTTAAAGAGATCTTCACTTTGGGCAACCTTGGGAATCCCCCATAACTACCCCTCACTTGATCTCTCACACTTCACTCTCACAATCTCTCCCAAACACTGACATTCAATGGCCACTCTCAAGAGAAATTCATAAGAAAGGTATTTAGTGATAGTTTTTAGGGTTCATTATGTAGAAAAGATAAGAAAAACCATCCAAAAACTAAAATATATAAGAAAAACTATTTTATGAACATATTATATGATCACATATAATCTCAAATGAAGGAATTTTCCCCATATGAATTGTTCACATGAATGCATAATGTAATGTATGATTGCATAGTGCCCCGTATGAATCGCTCGTATGAACACATAGTGTCCCGTATGAATCGTCCTTATGAATATATAGTATCCTATATGAATGGTTCAAATTTATCTGTATAAACTGACCTCGTACTGTACAAACTATTCAAAAATTGAGCAAGTTTGGCCGGTATGATTGTGTACTAGTTAAATCAAATCATGCTCTGTTGATCGTCTATACGAACCATACATCGTATAGTATGAACTAGTTAAATCAAATCATGCTTCATATGGTACGAACATAGACGAGCCCATTTCATACTCTAGATGTCATCTGTAAGAAAGTATATTCGTACAGTACGAATATTACAAAGAAAATTTCTAAGGCATGATTCGATTAACTGCTTTATGGAGGAACACTCAAATCAAATTGTCTAGTACGATCCCAAAATCATACAGTATGATTAGTTCAAAAATATAAGTTTTTATACTCCCTCAATGTGTGTGGGCATGATTACCTAATTACAATCACATTCTCTCAGACTCAAGAAAAATAGAAAAATGACAGCCTTCATTACAAGAAACCCTAATCTAATATATCTTGAAGTCTTCGGTAGTCTAGAGTATGATTTCCTTGAAATATTATTATACACACAAAATAAGTATATAATGAAAAATAGTATGAAATTTAAAGATGCGAGCAATAATATTTGTTATCATCAAAAATATAAACTCATGAGCAATGAGTCGCAACAATCTCCCTCCTTTTAATGATGGAAAATATTACTGGTTGAATTTATAAATTAAGTTTTATTTTTCTTATAATCCCCCATTCATTAAGATATTCAATTTAAAAATAGGGGAAACTAAAAAAAAAATTAATATTAAAAAGATTTCTAAAATAAATAATACTAGTACGAAGCAAATACAACAGTAAACACTAGTATGAAATAAATACAACAGTATGTTCTCCTCCAACATTATCAAAAAGATGAGGAGCACAAAAAGCAAGAAATAGAAAAAAAATAAATTAAAGGTCAAACAGACTCTAATCAAGTGAAGGTGATGTTTTAAAGAATCAGTTTGAAATTTTAGGAAATTTTCTTAGAATGAGAAAGTTATTTATTGATTTTAGTTAAAAACTTAATAAGTCAAGAGTTGACAACACATAATCCAAAAAGGTTAAAGATTCAAAATTTTTAATCCTAGCTCAGATTCCTTCAAAGGCTCAAAAATGTTTTAAGTCAACATCTAAATCAAGGAACAAATTAAAGAAAGAACACTAATAATTTCAAAACTCATTTCATGAAATATATCTAATAGAAGATTAATGCAAAAATTGGTGAATCTAGAATCATGATTTTCAAACTCAAATATAAAAAATATCAATAGATATAAGGGTTTTCATAAGATTTAAGAAATATAATAAAGTTAAGCAGACTTGTTGGGGGCTCATTTTGTGCCTCTTTATTAGTTTTTTGCGCACTTTACACAACTTTTAATTTTTGATACACTTTATGTATCTTTCCAAATTTGGCATCATTGCTCATCTTTTTAACTTTGGGCTTATTTTGTGCCTCTATTCTTTTTAACAAATATTCTTCCTTTATGTAATTTTAAAAACTAAAGGAAATCCATTTTAGTGACAAAAATGAATTGCTTGATTAAGAAAATAATGAGATGGATTCAACAACTTGTAAAAAACTCTTATAAGATAAAAAAATGTGGGGTGATAAAAAAAAGTTCAATTTTAAAATTCAATTTATAATTTGATGAAGATTTTGAATCAAAAGTAATATAGCCTCATTAAGAAATGAGATAAAAAGACAAAATCATGAGTTTCCTTCCTTTTACTAATTTTAGAAAAGTCAACCACAACTTACATAAAAATTCAAGAAAATATGAGGTAAATTTTTTTTTTTTAGAAAAAATCTTTGAAAAGTTATTTGATTTTGTAAAGTATATAAAAATAAAATGTATGTGTGTGTTAATCAAAGTGACTTTACAAATGATAAAAAAAATATAAATAAACATATCTTAAAAAAATAACATAAAAAATTAAACACATTCACAAAAGAAAAAAAGAAAAAAAAATCCATGCACATAATAACAGCACACAAACAAAACTTTAAATATCATCTTGCTCTTAGTCTGATGATTCAGAAGTTAGGTCTACCCAGGAGATTTTTTGCTTTTTATCATTTGCCCTTATTTTAATTTGTTTATTTTTCCCTTTTTTCATTACAAGAAAAGTTTTTATGTTAGGGCACTCATTTTTCATATGTCCAATTTTTCTACACCTAAAGCAAATTACTTTAAAGGAATTCTTAATATCCTTATCATTTTTACCTGTTTTTATCTTTTGTTGATGTTGATTCTTGTACTTCAGCATCTTTTAAATTTTCTTGTTATTGATGCTGCCTCCTTACT
Organism: Dendrobium huoshanense; assembly: GCA_016618105.1. Lineage (NCBI taxonomy): Eukaryota > Viridiplantae > Streptophyta > Magnoliopsida > Asparagales > Orchidaceae > Dendrobium > Dendrobium huoshanense. The sequence goes on from CM028351.1 coordinate 29,803,725, forward strand.
TTCGTCATCGACTAAGCTAATTTTTCTATATCATTAGTTTTTAGTACTATCATTTCACCTACATCCAAAAGTCTTTGACTCATAGTTTGCTCGTGAGCAATGAATGAGCCAATCAAGTTATCATTAGTGTGATCATTCAAATCATTTGATTCAATTATAGTAGTAACTATAACATTAAATTTTTTAAGTAGACATAGTAAAATTTTATTTACTTTTTCAATGTTTGAAACTTCTCTACCTACAGCTTGCAATGATATTACTATTTGTGAAAACCTAGTAAACATGTCTAAGATGGTCTCATAAGAATTCATGCTAAAGAGTTTATAGTCATGCAAAAAAAAATTTAACTTAGATGCTCGACTTCATCAGTACCTTCCTATGTAGTGCATAAACTATCCTAAATTTCTTTGCCAGTAGTGCATGTAGATATTCTCATATAATCTTTAATATTCAAAGCACGGAATAAACAATTCATACAATTAGCATTTAATTGAGCATCAATTTGTTCTTCTATACTCCAATCAGAAAATGGTATATCGATTTTAATCCTATCTATAATACATGATGGTACAGAATAACTAGTTTGAATTAAATGCCAAATTTGATAATATTTTGATTGCAAGAAAGCAGACATAAAAATTTTCCAAAAATTAAAAGAAATATTTTCTAATAATGTTGGTCTAGTAATCGAAGATCCTTCAGGTGTGTTAAGATTTCTAAAATTAGCCATAATCATTCTTTTAAAAAGTAATCTAAACTTTTAAATTTTAAAATATGCTCTGATACCACTTGAAAAGTTAGGATAAGTTGTTAAACCTATGCAAAAATTCCAAGACAAATCTAGAGGGGGGTGAATTGGTAATTAAAAAAAAAACTCTTAGAAAGTTTTTAGAAAAATGATTTATAATTTTAATACAAAATATTAAAGTATGTAAAATAAAAATTAAGAAATATAAAGAACATAATAATTTATAGTGATTTAATCCAACAAGACCTACAACCACTCCCTAAAAACTCACTCTTCAAGTATTGCACTATTACCGAAGTTACTCTCCTTTTACCCCCACAATAAGGTGGACAAGCCTTTATAATTTTTGTCTCTTCACTAATCCCTAGTGTGGAAGAGTATAATTATCCTTTCATAACCTTCAAGTGTCAGTAGAGTACCGTCATCCTTTCACCACCACCAAGTGTCAGCAGAGAACTGGCATCCTTTCGTACCCTCCAAGTGTAGGTAGAAAATCAACATCCTTTTACACCCTCCTAGTATTACTAGAGAACCGGCATCCTTTCACACCCTCCTAGTGTTGGTAGAGAACTGGCATCCTTTTCACATTCCCGATAAAGGTAGAGAACCCATGACCAATAATGAAGAACTTCATTTAAGAGCCTCCGGAATAGATGGGAAGAAACTTGGAGTCAAAGAGATCCTCACTTTGGGCAACCTTTTGAATCCCACACAACTCCCCCTCACTTGATCTCTCACAATTCACTCTCACAATCTCTCCCAAACACTCACACTCAATGGCCACTCTCAAGAGAAATTTACAACAAAGGTATTTAGTGATAAATTTTAGGGCTCCTTATATAGAAAAGATATGAAAAATATCCAAAAACTAAAATTTACAAGAAAAATTATTCTACGATCATACTGTATGATCATATATCATCCCGTATGAATGAATAGTGTCCCCATACGAATCGTCCTTATGAATGCATAGAGTAATATACTAATGCATAATGTCCCGTACTAATCGCCCTTATGAACATATAATGTCCCGTATGAACAGTTCAAATTCATCTGTATGAACTGACATTGTACTATATGAAAAGTTCAAAAATTGAACAAGTTTGGTTAGTACGATTGTGTCTAACCCATTTCTTACTATGGTCATCATCTATATGAATCGTACATCGTACAATATGAACTACTTAAATCAAATCATGATTCGCATGGTATGAATATGGAAGAGCCCATTTCATACTCTAGATATCGTCTGTACGAAATTAATTTTGTACAATATGAATAGTACAAAGAAAATTTACAAAGAATGACTTGATTAACTGCTTTCTGGAGGAACACTCAGATCAAATTGCCTAGTAAGATCCCAAAATCGTACAATATGATTAGTTTAAAAATATATAAGTTTTTATCCTCCCCCAGTGTATGTGTGCACGGTTACCCAATTATAATCATACTCTCTCAGACTCAAGAATAATAGAAAAAATATAAACTTCATTATAAGAAACCCAAATCTAATCTATCCTAAAGTCTTCAGCAATTTGGAGTATGATTTTCTTGAAATATTAGTATATACACAAAATAAGTATAGAATAAAAAATAGTATGAAACATAAAGATATGAGCAATAATGTTTGTTATCATCAAAAACATAAACTCGTTAGCAATGAGTCTCAACATCCTTGTCATTGTCGATGGCCACTACTTGCTCTTCATCTTCTAAAAGTGTGATTACATATTGATTTTGACAATTTGTGGCAAAGTGACCAAATTCATGACATTTAAAACACTTCCTGGATGGATAGATGGAGTTGTTGTTTGGTCTCTTGGTTATTTGAAATAGCTCGAGGATCTTCAAATTGCTATTGGAGCTGGCATCATTCTTGCCAGTAATCTTATCCTTGCCCTTATCTTTAAGCCCCCATAAATTTTATAATTTTTTTTTTATTTTCTTTGTTTTTTCTCTACCTTAAGAGAAAGATTAAAGACATCTTAAAAGGTCAAATAGGTCTGTAAATAAGACACATTACTAATTGGGAGCTGTAAATATTCTAAGAACCTTATGATTATGTTCTCCATGGGTTCTACCAAATCACATTTAAGCAATAATTTTTTAAAATCTGCTACATATTCTTCCACCACCATCTAATTTTGCTTAAATCTATGCAATTTGAAGAACATATCTTATTTATATTGATCAAGTAAATCATTCCTCTGAAGTTCCTTCTTCATTTTGTCCCAGCTCATGATCTTTGTTTGGCCTTTTCGGAGTCTTGTCCGTTTCAAGTTTTCCCACCATAATGATGCATTCTTTTTCAATTTGATGGCTACGAGCTTGACTATGCAACCAGGATGTACCTCGTTGAATTCCAAAAATATGTCAACAATATGAATCCAATTTATAAATTCATTTGGATCTAGTCCACCATCAAAGTCAGGCAAATAAACTTTGATTCCTCCATCCTCACAGATTGCTCTTCTTTCTTGTTAATGTGGTCTTTTCATTCCTTATTCATCCCTGTATGAGGCTTGAAAAAATGCATCTTCTCCTTGTTCTTGACACTCAACCGCTTCTTGTTGTTCAAACCATTTTAATCTTTTTTGCAAACAGTGTATTTCCCTATGTAGATCTTCAATCACTATGCTTTGTACTAGGCCATGGGGATTATGATGAGGTGGCATATTGCCATCTCTGATACCAAATGATACCAGAAAGGTATGCATGAAATACTTCTATCGAAGAAAAACTTGCCTCCACTTGAAATAAGTTTGAGGATACAGAACAGAGTTCTTGAACTCAATAAATTTCTGGTTTTATTTTCCAAAACAAAAGTGCCTTGCAAGACTTCGAGAATAAATTTATAAGTGAATAACGCTATAGGAAATGTTGTATACCTGCTATATAATGTTTTTATACTTAAACAAGAATTGGATATGTACAAATAAAGTAAATAAAATGAGAAGGACTCCACATTCAGCTCCTGCATCGAAATGGACTTCGCCTTCAGCTCACCTCCTGTGTTACAGTCCCCCTCATTGAAGAATGAAGAGTCTATTTATAATTTCCTAGGAGTAACATGCACAACACATACAGAGAAGATTAAGGGCATGCTCAGAATGTTTTGAATGAATGGCATGCTCAGAATGTTTTGAATGGATGATTGATATTGATTCCCTTAATCATTTGTCATTTATCTAGTATTTGAGTGTCTTAATGATATTAGAATTCAACGATCATGGGCTCCTTGGGTTTGTCTCATTGAGATGCTCGATTTAACTATAAGTACGTCATATTTGCAAATCATTTAATCATCTAATTTATGGATTAAACATTCCAAATGTGCTTGAGATTCATGACTGACAACAAAAAATTAATTGATGATATGTCATACATAATTTTTCTCTTCTCACTATTCATATTTTTTTTTCAAATCTAAGTTGGGAGAGCATGGAATAATCTTGATTAAGTTAATCTATTTTCAAAAAAAAAAAAAACCACCTCAACATGGAAAAAAAATAAATAAATAATCATAAGGTCATTTCAAGTTGAATTAGAAATTTAGTATCTTATACAAAATGATAATCAACAATTAGACAAGTTTCTTGCTCTGTTATCCTCAAAATCTTCATATTTTGTATAAATCAACTAAATAAAGATTTCTTATGTCAAATAGAATTTTCTTTTAGCATAAAACTCAAATATAAGAGTAGGTGCCGAAAGTGAGCAGTTGAAGTCTTTGAGTAAATGATGGAGCCAAATGACTTCAGCGGCTGATGCTGCTAGTGCTCCGTATTCAGTGTCTATGGAGGATTTGGATACTACATTTTGCTTTTTGATGCTCCATGAGATTAAGGAAGAGCCAAGATAATTATAGTATCTAGAGATTGATGTTCTATGAGTCGAGTCGTTGGCCCAATCTGCATCTGCATAAGAACGAATAGAAAGAGTGTCATAAAATAGTGGTAAACCTATGTGTAACGTACCTTGAATATAGCACAAGAGGCTTTTGAGAGCATCGAAGTGAGTGGTAAGAGGATTATGCATAAGCTGGAAAATTTTGTTGACCGCAAAGGAGATATCTGGTCATGTGAGAGTAAGATATTATAATGATCCTGCTAACTAGCAAAATAGCTTCAGATTGGAACTGGCTTACAATTAAGTATTCCATCTTTAGACATAATGGTTTTTGCAAATTAGGTTTGGTTTAAGTGCATGCTGTAGGTAGTGTGAGTGGCTTGAATGCCAAGGAATTGAGAAATTGATCAAAGGTTTCTCATTTTGAATGAAGTGTGAAGATTTTGAAGTAGTTTGGTGATTTTTTTTGAGGAGTTCCAACGATAAGGATATTATCAACATAGACTAAAAAATACATATAGACATCTGATTTATGATAGATGAGTATGGAGGGGTCGGATGAGCTAAATTTGAAATGAAGAGTTTGAAGGTGACCATATAGGGTGGAAAACCACTATCGATGTGACAATTTCAGACCATAAAAAGCCTTTTTCAAGTGGCATATGTGAGTGGGGTTAAAAGCATCGAGAAAGCTAGGTTGTTGTTTCATGTAAACCGTGTCAAAGAGATGGCCGTGTAGGAACGCATTAGACACATCTAATTGATGAACTAGCTATCTGTGATGAAGATCAATAATAATGACTCTAATAGTGCGCATTTTTGTGATTAGGCTAAAGATGTCAGTATAGTCTAGGCTATTTTCATGGTTAAATCCTTAAGCGACATATATAGCTTTATGTCGAGCTATATTAGCATTAGATAGAAATTAAGCATGAAAGGTCCAATGGCAACTAATGACAATTTGAGGAGGATGAGGAGGGACAAGCTGCCAGGTTCCATTGTATTAGAGAGCTTGAAATTCATCCGACCTGACAGCCCATTAATGTTTATGTTTGCTGGCTTCAGTGTAATAGGTTGGATTGGGAGGGGTATTGTGATGAAGAAGATTAAAGATGACCTTGGGTTTTGAGTGTCCAAGTATGGATCTGGATTGCATGTGATGAGTTGACAGATGAGTAGGAATATAGTTGATATGAGAGTGGTAGGGAGCATTAGCTTGAGGAGCGGATTGGGAATGAGAAGAATAAGTGGTGCTGATTAAAGAAGGATTATGGATGGAATGAGTGGGTTGATCGGTGGTATTGATTGGATCATAAATGGAATGCTAAGATGTTGGAACTATAAGTAACGGGGTGTGTAATTGGTTGTAGAGGAGGAGTCATTGGTTATAGTATGTTATTGGTATGAAAATATGGCTTCGTTAGAAATAACATGTCTTGAAGTATATATATTTTCTCGTATTTGGATTAAGGAATTTGTAGCCTTTTTGGATAGGAACATAGCCAATGAATACACAGGGAAGAGAGAGAGGTGATAGTTTAGATCTAGCATATGGACGAAGCCTCGATTATCATAGACATCAAAGGATTCTAAGATTTGAAAAGGAGGGAGGTTTTTGATAAAGTTTGTGTTAAGGACTTATATTATGTAGAATTAGAGTAGGAAATTTATTAATAAAATATACTATTGTATGGAGAGCATCAACCCATAGAGATTGTGGAAGATTAGCTTCAAAAAGTAAACTATGAATAGTTTCCTAAATATGTTTGTGTTTGCGTTCGAGGACACCATTTTGAGCAAGGGTATAAGGGAAAGATATTTGATGGTTAGTACCCCAAGTTTTGCAGATGATTTTGAATTAATAGTTGATAAATTCTCCACCCCCATCTGAGCGAAAGGTGATGATACATTTATTGAATTGATGATCGACCATTTTATTAAATTCTATGAATTTAATGATGACCTCATATTTCTTATGCAATGGATAGACCCAATAAAATTTAGAATATTCATAAATAAACAAATCATAATATTTGTATCCTTGCATGGATGTGGTGGGTCCCCAAACATCAGAATGAACCAATTCAAAAGTAGTAGAAGCTAAGTATATAGATTTAAGGAATGGTAAGGGATGGCTTTTGGCCATTTTACATGAATTATAGTGATAGTAAGGTGACTGAAAACAAATAGTAGAAATGTGATTTGCCAAATGTCATTAAGTATTGGATGTATGCTGTCCAAGCTAGTCGTGCCAGAGAATGGGAATGGCTTGTGTGGAGACAAGAGCTAGATATTGAGTTAGAGCAAATGAGAAAAGTGAATAAAGTTCATTAAAATAAGAACCCTATAGAAGAAGCTTGCCGGTCTTCGAATCCTAAATTTTAAACCCGTTAGAAGTGAAGGTAATAGTACATTTGTTATCTCAAGTCAAGTGATGAATAGAGATCAGATTAAAAGAAAGATTTGGAACATGATAAAGATTTTGAAGATTGAGTTTACAGATTGGAGTGGTGAGAATACCCTTGACCGAGTGTCGAATTTGAAGAGTATGTCCATTACCTAAAGTGATCTAATTTGAGCCTGCATGAGGTTTGGGTGAGCTCAAATCAGAAAGATCAAAATTCAGATGACTGGTAGCACCTCTATCAAGAAACAAGTCATTGTAAGAGGAATCATGACGATGCCAACAATGGATGACAGGTGACCCTTCTTGAAGCAAATTTGATAAATGATGGAATTAGGCATGTTCTTGTCATTATGTGAGAAAGAGTTGCGAGCAGTAAAATTTGTGGATGCGTATCATCCGTGATTAGCCGGATGTCATCAACGACCACGTCCAACCGAGGCAATAAGGGACATTGTGGGATTGAAAAGTTGAATATTCTATAAATTACGGGAGGCTTCTTGGGCGAAATTTTGTTCTTACCTTCAAAGCATGGTGTAAAGATCATCCAATGTAATGGGTTGGAGGATAGTACGAATCATAGATTTAAAAGCTTTATTTTGAGAGGGTAAACTGTTTAATGTATAAAGAATGATATCTTCAAGATGAAGAGGGGTTCCGGAGGCAGAAATGTCATCAACTTTGGATTTGATACTAAGGAGATATTTTTTCATAGTTTGGTCTTTCATGGATATGTTATGGAGCTCATTCTTAAGCTGTATTATATGTGATTGGGCGGTGGATTGAAGACTACGAGAGAATTTTCCCAAATTTTGAAGTAATGGTCTAGAGAATGAACATAAAGTCAAAGATTTGGAGAGAGAATTGAGTAAAGGGTAGCAGTAAGATGTTTATCAATCAAGATCTAAGTTTGATGAGAATACACATTGGGGTTGATCGGTGAAGTAGGAGAAGGACAAGAACAAGAATCGTCCAAGAATCTATCGAAGCCATTCACATGAAAGAGTTTGAAAGCTTGTGAATGCCATACGGGGTAATTGTCTGGAGTAAGATTGAGAGAGTCGATGTTCTTGAAGTCGCTAACTAAGAACTTTAGTTGAGGGGGTATCAAGAAGATGTCCCACATTAAGCTGGAGGATTGATGTACGTTGGGAGCAGTGGCGGCAAGAGACGTTGAGGATGATTCCATGAGATGAAAAAATTATTGAAGTAAAAGAGGTCTTGCTAAGATTTCCTGCTCTGATACCATGTGAGCAATTCAGATGAGAATAAAGAGAAAGAAAAAATGTAAAGAATGAATAATAGAATGCCTTCAATGTTGAGCTATTACAGGAATTATATAGACAACGCAAAGGCTAGTGGCCAATACAAGAGAAAAATGTGTACAAGTAGATAACTATGGTATTAACATAAAAAACATCATTCATTGCATGTCTTGATAAGTGTAAATGGGCATTTAAAAGTTACAATAAGATAGTTTTTTATAAAGCATTATATTTAATAATTAGTGAGAATTAAATTAATCATAGGCTATTAATTTACAAAATACAATAATTTATTTAAAATTATATATATATATATCAAATGATACCTAACTTTACTAGAAGATAAGTTGGATGAACTGAGAACTTATTATTAGGAATAGAGAGTACATATAGTAGAGAAAGTAGAGAAGACATGAGTAAGCTAACAAAATCTCCACTATTTCAATAAAAAATATTAGAAATAGAACTCAAGAGAACCAAATTATCAAAAGGCCAAAGGCCTGAAGTGTCCCATACAATTCTTCATCAACATTTATTTATAGGGTTTTGATAACTAAATGGAAGGCTATAAAGAGAAAATTAAAAATACTTATTACCCATAATACTTGAAAAACATTACACTGTAATCTAGGATATGTGTCACCTTCTGATTGGCTGTAGGAGAGTGATGTCAACATTGACTTGTCTTTGATCAGGCAAGCTTAGGAGGGGCGAATTTGTGGGTGAGTCCCCAGAGGAGATGGACCCTTCACTAGCAAGTTGTCTGATCAGGTCAGTTATGAATTGTGGGAGCATAAGATCTCCTAGTCGTGAAAGGTGAGCTGTGGTGTTTATGGGGATGAAGAGTCCTTGAAGTTGGTAGAGGTACCCTTATAGCTTATGAAGTCCCCAGGATTGGCACTTTCTTATAGCCAAGTCTAATGAGCTAGGAGGAAGAGGATATTATTGAGATGAGTGATTATATGTTTTCTTAGTGAGAAATGATGTATATCATGATTTTACAACCCTAACACTTTGTCACTTATTGTTTATCACTAAATTTCATAAGTACACATATCATATTAAGTAATATAGTAGTGAGTTAGAATAGGTGTAACATCTAAACCACTCTAGTAGCAATCTGAAGATTTGATGGATTTATCTTATTGAAAAAATATTGGGGGTGATGCTAGTTTGAGAAAATCAACTAGGTTTATAGAAAGTAAAATCCAATGTTTAATTGACTTTAAACTCATGATAGTTTAGAACTCATGAATGCAGAAGTTAGATCTCTTATATTGTTGTTGTGAGACAAAGAAAATACTTCTCATCTCTATTTAGCAGGTTGGTGTTTCTAGCAAAGATATACTTAACTACAATTACTATATCTCCTTAATAATTTCAAAACACTAGTCACTATATGCAATTTCTTTATTAGGAATTATTAGCTTTTTATGCATCTTATTTCTTTATAGTGATTCAAGTGACTATAAAGATGGTTATACCCACTCTTGCATCTATACAATGCTGTTGATGGATACTTTACTTATTTTCATTCTAGTTATCTTTATGACCAACAATCTCATATCATAGATATTATTCAGGTGACTCAATTTGGTACAATGCTTTCGGCTGTTACTTGCTCATATGTAGTACATTAATGCTTTATTTAATTTAACCTTCACATTGAAAATATACATAAAATACTATCAAAAGTTTATAGTGTAACTCACGATTATTGGTCGCCTTCTTCTACAACTCTGTCCATTTTATTTTACATGCTTCGAAGAAGTGTTTTGAAAGACTCATTAATGAATTTTCTTTACTTTATTTCAACTTCACAAGCTTGTAGTTCTTCTGGATTGTTGTGGTGCGTAATTTATTTGATTTTTTTCTTGAATTTCTAGGAATATGAATTCTTGATGCTTTGTATTTTTGAGGTACAAGCATGAAAATGAGACACAGAAAGCTACAGATAAACTAGATGGTAATTTAATTCTCTACTCCCCTTAACAATAATCAATAATTTATTTTGTTTTCTTAATGGGAATTATTTTCTCTCTATTTTATTTTATTTAACTATATTATGATTCTATTTTTGAACAACATGAAGTAATGAGGATGGAGTAGATGGACACTAGATCATGATTCAATTTGCTAAATATCGACCAAATGCTGAATGAATGTAGGCATAATTGATTTTGCTTCCTTGAATCTTCTTTAATATAATTGATTAATCAATAAGTAAATGCGTTAAATTTGTTTGTTTTTTTTATTTTTAACTTGAAGAGTTTATAAATTTCATAGTTATAATCATCACTTGTTTTAACGGTGATTAGCTTCCTAATATCCCTTCAATTATTATTGTTAGATGAATGAGTGAACTCATTCAAATTGTTTTCTATAAATACTCTTGCTTCATTATTGAATTAGTTGCATATCTTAAACAAGCTTAAATATTAACAACATGCTTATTTTTATGTATCATAATTTTTAAAAATGGTCGCATACACATAACATGTAATTGTGTGTTGTGATTATCTTTTTTATGAGTGAAATGTTGTGAGGGCAATGATGATGATGATTTAGAATTTAGCCATCAACTCTACGTGGAGGCTATAACATATCTCTGTGTTTCCTATGTAATGGCATGTATGGATGGCCTGGAGCATCTTAGGAAATAACATCTCCCATCAGCGTGGGAATTAAAGTGTAAGCAAAACTCATCTACTTGTCTTATGTCATGGACTCATTGTTATACGAGCCTTCTTATTTTTGTTTGTTTCTTCTTCTTTTACTACTTTTTATTGCTCTTTGCTCTTGAAGCATAGTTCTTTCAGTTGCACTAAACTCCCTAATAATTTCTTCACTAAAAAATTCCTCCAACTTCTGGTGTTATGAGTTACAATATATCCATTATCGATTCTTGTTTCTTAGCTTTGCTATGTTTCTCTGGTTGCTAGGTGATGAATTTGGTCATGTTTAATTCTTCTACTACTCTAATAACGGGGCATTAAGGATGGCATGAAGCTCTTCTATCATCGTACTTTTAATGCTATTATGTATTGTTGATTGTACTTCTTTTACCAATTTTACTGCTACTACAAGAACCTCCTCTTTCATCGTACTTTTAATGCTATTAAGTATTGTTGATTGTACTTATTTTACCAATTTTACTGCTACTACAAGAACCTACTTCTATGTAGTTGTTTACCTGGATGTTCCAAGTTTGTGTCTGATTCTTAGCAGTAGTGGATTTGGAGGTATTTATTTGCAATATTCCTACAACCTCATATTGTTGTATGCTCATTATAGAGGTTGTGATGATTTCCCTTCTCTACGATTCTTACTCTTTTTTAACATATAGACATATATGTTTGTAAGCAAAGGCTTTGCAAGATTGGCTATGAATTATTTGCTTAATGACCTTATTGAATTAACCAGCTAAATTGGATACAGTTAATGACGTCCAACAAAATTTGTGTTGTTTCATGATAATTTGTTTGTGTTGTGGAAGATAATTATACTGCTCTTTATGTCTCTATGTATGTTAGTTTAACTTTCTATGTAATTGTGAGGCTTCAAGAATGTTTTGAAAAGGTAACAGGTGCTGCAAAATATTTAGTTTGAAGGGCTATATCTGAATGATTGATGAGAACTTTTATTTCTCTTTATGTAATGTTATCAAATGATGATCAAAGCCTTCTATCTATTCATTTCCTTGGGGTTTGTTAGATGTGATAATCCCCAACTTTGTGTATTGCAGTTAGGCAATTAAAGTAGCCTTTTTTTTAAGCATAAAAAAAATCTCCCTCAATAAAATAAAACCAAAAAGTGAGAAGCATATTACAAGATAAAACTTCCCATACATACATATACTTCATAAAAATGAAATTACTAGATGGACAAGAGGGGGGTGAATTGTGAAAACTTTTTGACAATAGTTAAAACCTAAGCAGTAGTTCTAATATGTTTGATGTTTTAAAATTTTAACATGAAAATTTTAAAAAAAAAAAATTTTCACAAATTTTTCCAAGCAAATATTGAAAAATAAAATGCACGCAGTAATAAAAGACAATAAGGAAAAAGCACACCGAGATTTTTATAGTGGTTCGGTCAAACCATGACCTACGTCCACTCCCCAGAGTCCTCCACTCCAGGTATTTCACTACAAGCAATAACTCTCCTTTTACCCCCCTTAACAAGGCCAAGAAGCCCTTACAATACTCCCTTTCACCAACCCGGTGTGGCGGAGTGCCAAACTCTATTTTGACCCTCCTAGCGATGGCAGAGAACCTTCTCGTTTTTCTCCCTCCTGGAGAAGGCTGAGTACCTCGAGGTCACAGATGTAGAAGAGCCTTTCCCCTTGGAGATCCTCCCACAAATTCTTCTATGGCCATAGGAGGAGCAAGATGTAGCAAGTTCGGAGCAACCGTGTGATCTCCCTCACACCTCTTCTCCCTCACAACGCTCACCTTCTTCTTCCTCTCTTAAACCCTAAAGAGCCTCTCATGAGCTCTCTCCTTCGAAATCCCTCTCTAACCACATTCTCCTCTTTGATTCACAACACCAAAATATGACAAGTTTTTCACCTCTAAACGGGCTCCAAAATTCCTGAGATTTCAAAAGTAGCCGTTACTATCATACAGTACGGTTTCTAATCGTACAGTACGATATGTATAAACAGAATTCATCCTGGTACGAAGTGGTATGAACAATTCAAAAACATTCGTACCGTACAATTATAAATCATACGGTATGATCCATAACACTTCTGTTCGTACAGGATGATAGTTGGGACGATCAAACATCATCTCTGTTCATCGTATGGTACTGATGAGTCTAGTAATTAGGTTGTTAAGCCTAAGTTAATGTCCCAAAGGCTACCAAGAGGGGGGTGAATTGGTAGTTTAAAAATTTTAAGCCCTCTTTTAAAATTATGTTGAACCGAAATAAAAATTGTTTCTTTTAAGTTTTGTAGAAAAAGTTTTTCAACCACAGAGTTTTTAAGACTTAAAAAAGATAAAATGCGGAAACGTAAAAACTGTAAAGTAAATGACACCAGATTTATAGTGGTTCGGTCTATAACCAGACCTGCATCCACTCCCCGGAGGCACTCTCCGAGTATTGCACTAATACCACAAAGTGACTCTCCTTTTGCACCCTGAGCAAGGCGGAGAAGCCTTTACAAACACACTCTTTTCACCACTACCCAGTGAGGCAGAGAACCGTAATCCTTTTACACAATCCCCAGTGTTGGCAGAGAACCGTCCGTCCTTTCATACTCTCCTAATGTGGGCAGAGAACCCTACAGCTGTTCACACTCTCCAAGTGTAGGAAGCGATCCTTTCGGCTATTCACACTCTCCAAGTGTCGGCAGCGAACCGGATCTTCTTGACAGATCTTCTCACAAGAAATCTAGAAGGAAGAAAGAAAAGAGTGAAGTAATCCCAATTCACAAGTACAGATTCTTATCTTTGAACTCCAAGTGAAGCCTTCACGCTCCAGTGGTAGGAATCCTCCTTTGAATGCACTCTCACACTCTCTCCTTTGCTATTCTCTCAAGAGGCACGAAGATCAAATGACAAAAAGATTTGGTGGCAGTCTAATTTGGAGTATTTATTCAAAAGATAAGAAAAACCATCCAAAAACTGCAAGTTTTTAATTATGTACGCAGTGGATCTTCCTATATGATCGTGGATTGTCCTGTACGATCATGGATCGTCCTGGACGATTTTACTTAAACGCTTTGAAACAACCTTATTTGTATATGTGTACGAAATGTCTTCGTACACACTGATCATCCCGTACGAACTAAGTTTGTCCGGTACGAACGGTTATTACTAGGTCGGTCTAGAAAACTGCTGAAAACTGTTCTAAGTCAGTTAATCGTCTGGACGAAAATTTGTTCGTCTGGACGAAATTTTTACATAGAGTAGATCGTTTTCTGACGATAGTTAATTTCGTCTGGACGAAAATTTTACAGAGACCAGATCGTCCTGGATGATAATTAATTTCGTCTGGACAAAAATTTTACAGAGAGCAACTCATTTTCTAACGATAATTAATTTTGTCTAGACAAAATTTTTACAGAGACCAGATCGTCCTGGACGATAATTAATTTTGTCTGGATGAAAATTTTATAGAGAGCGACTCATTTTCTGACGATAATTAATTTCGTCTGGACGAAATTTTTATAGAGACCAGATCATCCTGGACGATAATTAAATTCGTACCGGACGAATAGGACTTAGAAAATATTTCAAGCCAGTTCCTATTCATTCTATGTGCTCAATAGGAGATAACTGTCTGATCGTCACGTACGATCTGATATCGTCCCGTACAATCAGTATAACTTAAATATGATCTCCTTATGTGTGTGTGTGTGTATGTTTTTATTCACTCAATTACAATCACTCCCTTTCAAATTTAATTCAAAATAAGCTTCAAATTCACAAAGTAACTCATATTGAATTTGATTTGAAGTTTTCATAGTCTGGAGTCTGATTTTCCTGAAATGTTAGTACACACAAGAGCAATTACAAATCTTCTAAAATTGTTAGGAGATAACTACACATTTGAACAATAATGTTTGGAATCATCAAAACTATACAAGTTGCAAAAATGTAAAGCATGCAAATAGCAACTATTTTAACAGGTACGATTGTCATCGTATAGTACGATGAGACAAAATCAAAGAGATCGTCCGGGACTATCTTCAGGATGATTATAATTTGTCTCTATTCATCATATTGTATGAATGGGTTCGTACAGTACGATGTTCAAATTATAATTAAGCCTGGATTTCTTGCACTAATCACAGATTAAATTAAGTAAGCATTTAAACAAAATTGTATAGTACGAATATGTTTGTATAGTACGATCAGTGGAAAATAACTTACTTAAGTTAAAACGACTGTGGCTTTGAACATATCGTACAGTATGAATACATTCGTACGGTACGATCTATTCAAAAATTTGTCCTATAGAGCTCTGATCTTACGGTACGAATTAACTTCGTATAGTATGATCTACATAGAAACAAAAACTCTAAAATTTTCATTTAAAAACACTCTCCCCCTGTGTGTGTGCATGGTTGCTCAGACTTTTATGTATTTTGTGGCCAGACTCAAGAAAATAAAAATAAAATAAAATCAACAAAATATATTGCAGACTCATACTCCTAATCTACCCATTCTTGAGTGTTCCTGTCGTCCTGAGTAGCTTTTGATCTTCCTGAAATATTAGTACTCACGGATAATAGCAAATAAATTAATATTCAATGAACAGATGATTCAAACGACATTATTTGTCATCTTCAAAATCTAAAACTCGTGGTCATGGGTTGCAACAATCTCCACCTTTTTGATGATGTCAAATAATATTTATTGTAAGAAAGTGTTAAAGGCATTTTTTTTTAAATTTAATTTAAACATAAGAACAAGGAGAAAAGAAATAAAAGAAGATGAAGTATGAAAGAAAAAAAAGCATGCATTTAACCATAGAAACAAAGTACAATAACCATCTCCCCCTTTTGACAGGACCAAAAAGAGGAGCACACACTAAAAAAGAAAAAAACAAACAACTACAATACAAAGATAATTTATAGTGGAGGATCCTGATCAGTAGGTGGTGGAGGTGGGTTTGGTTGGAAGTACTGAAAGAGAGTGTCAAAGCGCCGATCAATTACAGTAAAGCGTTCTCCAAAGCAATACATATCTGTCTCGTGTTGCTGATGTTATTCTTGAATGTGAGTATCGAGATGAGTCTGAAGTTGGTCGAAGCATTCGACCAGATTGTCGTGAGGGTAAGCAGGTGCAGGTGCTCGAGGTGGTTCATGTCGTCGTGGACGTGCTTGAGCTGCAGCCGGGGCATCTTTCCCTTATTCTTCGTCAAAAATAGGTTCTTCCGGCTTGTTTCCCTGATGTAAAAGAATACGAAAAGAGGCATCCGTATAAAAAATAAGAAGATTGTCGGGTTCACCAGGATAGGTCAATTGATATTTATTTTGGAGAATATATCCTATAAGGTGTCCAAGAGCTATATTTTTGTTTTCGGCGAGTGATAGGGAGATGAAGTAAGGTCATATAGCGAATGTAGTCAATAATCAGATCGGCCTCGTCAAATATTATGTTGGTCATGATAAGGTAGGTAGTGAGAGGTAGGGTCGGGGTCATGTTGATACGGTCACCACCTTTAGGTATTATGGAGGTACGAAGGACATATTGAATTATGCACGCATTTTTATTTAGTGAAGAAATGAGAGGTTGGTGTTGATAAAATGCGGCGTTCCTAAGGACTCGATTAACATCGCTCCAGTCAAAATCGTTTGTAAGAAAAGAACGAACCATAGGCCCTTCAGTAGATAGCCCAATGTGTTGGGCGATGTTAGCTTTGGTTATTTCAACATTTTGATGACAAACAAAAGAGTGGAAAGTGAGGTTGTCGACAGTATAGGTCAGATTGGCTAGGAATTCTAGAATGAATTCAGAATTATAAGGGAAGGCCAGGGTGAGAAGAAATTGGAGGTGGTAGAAAAGAGGTTAATTACCTCAAATTTCAGAGCCTCCTGATTTAGCAGTTGAGAGGGTGTGATTTTACAGGCTTTAAACTTGTGGTATGCATCCTCGTTTTCGGCATTCAAGAATCGAGCGCTATGACGGCGAGAGGAAGATGAACTTCCCACTACCATACGACCTCTCTTGCTTGAACCAAACATCCTGTAGAGGCTGAGTGCAAGGTAAGAAGGAATCAAGTGGATTGATTAGTGGAGTGCAAATGAAGAGTTAGGCCTACCCACCCAATTTATAGAGTTTTCCACAAATCGTATAGTATGATTGTAAATTGTACAGTACGATATAGTAATAATTACTCTGACGGTTTGTACCGGGAAAAAGAGATCAAAACGAACAGTACGATTAATATCGTACAGTATGATCAGAGGAATATTGATCGTCCCGAGGAATTCAGTACGACTTTTGACCAAACATATTGTACTGTACGAACAGGTGTATCGTATAGTCCGAATTTCATTAATATCATACCAAACACCTTTATTTCATTATCATCCATTTGTTGAGGTGGATCGTATAGTACGATGAATGTAAATTGTGCAGTACGATCTGCAATAATAACGTACCGGCACGCTTAAATTTGTCCCAATTAATTCGCTTTCATGGCGCGTACAGTACGAAGAGGAGATATCGTACCGTACGATGACAAATAATTAATCATACAGTACGAGGATAATCGTACAGTTTGATCAACAGAGATGAAATTTGCCATTTTAGTGTGTTATGTATAGATTATAGTATACCATACAGTATGATCCGTGTATCGTACAGTACGATATTACAGAGTCAAGGCTGGTGCTTTATGTGTAATGAGTGTGTGATGATCAGGAGCAGCCCTATTTAATTTTTTTGTGTTTGTTTTTTTTTTTTTTTATGCAGTTATATTTATGACACCTAATCTAGTCCTCAAGGTGCTAAAGTTGTCGAAAGCTAGAGGTTTTGTGAATATGTCAGATAATTAATCTCCTGTAGCGATGTGATGCAATTCTATATCTCCCTTAGCAACGTGATCTCTAATAAAATTGTGTCTAATGTCTATGTGTTTTGTTCGAGAGTGCTGAATTAGGTTCTTAGATATGCAAATTGCGCTTGTATTGTCACACATGATTGAAATGATTCATACAGGTAGGCCAAGATCAAGAATTTGTTGTTTTAGCCATAGTACTTATGCAACACAACTTCCTACTGTAATATATTATGCCTCGACTGTGGAAAGTGCTACTGAGTTTTGCTTCCTACTAGACCAAGAAAATAATGATTATCTTATGAATTGGCAGGTACCAGAAGTGCTTTTTATATCTATCATACATCCTGCAAAGTCAGAATCTGAGTACCCTAAGATTTCAAAGGAAGTGCTGTGTCTGGGATACCAAATTCCTAAGTTTGGGGTGCCTAGTAGATATCTAAGAATTCTTTTGACAGCAGTTAAGTGAGACTCTTTAGGATCAGCTTGAAAATTGGCATAGAGGCACACACTAAACATTATGTCCGATCTACTGGCAGTCAGGTAAAGAAGGGACCCAATCATTCCTCTATATTTTTTTTGATCTACTGATTTTTCACTAGGATCTTTGTCTAATTGAATACTGCGGTTACCAGGTCCCAAGTCCTGGATGAAAAAAGTGGAGGGTTACGTTAGGTAGTTGACAGCCAACGTAAAACTTGTCGAACAATAATGACATGAATCCTTTAAGAAATTGTGTTAATGCTAGGGCGTCCCCTGGAAATGACGCATTGTATGGCCTGAATACAGTGACAAGTATGCAAGGGCCGCTGCACCGGCGCCTGGGTGCAGTGTTAAATAGGCAAGGGTTCCCACATCAAGGACGGATGTGGGCAAAGAAGCTAGTCCATGAAACTAAAATTAGGATAGGAACTTGGAATATAGGTTCCCTTACAAGAAAATTAATGGAATTAATAGTTATTATGATTCATAGGAAGTTAAATATTTTTTGCATTCAGGAAACTAAATGGGTTCGAGATAAGGCTAAAGAAATTGATAGTTTAGGATTTAAACTTTGGTATTCGGGTAGGAGTCGTACTAGAAATGGGGTAGGTGTTATTATAGATAAGAGTTTAAAGGATAATGTGATCAAAATTAATAGGATTGGAGATAGAATTATAACTTTAAAGATTGTTGTTGATGATAAGATTGTTAATATTATAAGTGCTTATGCTCCTCAAGTATGTTTGGATATGAGCTCTAAATTAAATTTCTGGAATGACTTAGAAGAATTAATACAAAATATACCTCTTGAAAAAAGAGTTTTTATTGGAGGAGATTTAAATGGACATGTTGGTAGAGAGGTAGATGATTATAAAAGCATTCATGGTGGCCATGGATTTGGAACGACGAATGAAGGTGGCAATACCATATTGGATTTTTGTTTAGCTTATGATTTTTTAACTATTAATACCTTATTTAAGAAAAGGAATGAGCATCTCATCACTTATAAAAATGGATATAATACAACCCAGATTGACTATTTTCTTATTAAAAAATTAAATCATTTAGATTGCAAAGATTGTAAAGTTATTCTGAGTGAAAATTTATGTACCCAACATCGATTATTAGTTTTGGACTTTAAGATAAAGGGGCATAAATTAAAAAATAAAGTAAAACAATTTTCTAGGATTAAATGGGGACATTTAAAGAATATTAACAAAAATATTTTTGGAAATAAGATTTTAGATCTTAAGATTTTGTCTGTGCATGAGGATGCTAATATTATGTGGGAAAAAGTGGCTAGTGATATTAAGAATATTGCAAAAGATGTCCTTGTAGTATCAAAGGGAAAAGCTCTTAATAGTTAAAATAGTTGGTGGTGGAATCCTAATGTGCAAGAAAAAATTAAAAATAAAAAGTTTTGTTATAAAAATTGGTTTAATTTTAAAAATTCTGATAATTGGGAAATATATAAAGTGGCTCGTAAGGATGCTAAGAAAGCAATAAGCGATGCAAAGGCATTAGCTTTTAGTGATTTATATAATAGATTAGATACTAAAGAGGGAGAAAGATATATGTATAAGTTAGCCAAACAAAGAGATAGGAGTAGTAAGGATTTAGTTCAAATGAAGTGTATTAAAGATGAAGATCAAAAATACTTTTCTTAGAAGATGATATTCAACAAAGTTGGATGAGATATTTTGCTAAACTTTTTAATGAAGATTGTGAAAATAAGGAGGATCTACATATGATATTTATTGATCTAGAAAAAGCATATGATAAAGTTCCAATAGAAGTGCTATGGAGAGTTCTTGAAAAATAAGGAGTCAATAATGCTTATATTCAAATCATTAAAGATATGTATGCAGAAGCTATTACTTGTTTTCAAACAAAAGGTGGATTGACCAAGTATTTCCCTATTTTGGTTGGGTTACATCAAGGATCAGCCTTAAGCCCATATCTTTTTGCTTTAGTCATGGATGTTCTCACAAGACATTTGCAAGAGGAGGTACCTTGGTGTATGGTTTTTGCTGATGATATTCTTCTTGTTGATAAGACTAGAGAGGGAGTTGAAGGTAAACTTGAATTATGGAGGTCAACCTTAGAGTCTAAAGGTTTTCGCTTGAGTAGATCTAAAACGAAATATATGGAGTGTAATTTTAGTAGTAATAGACTTAGTGATGGGATTGTGACTTTGGGCGATCAAGTCATTAATAAGAGTACACGTTTTAGATATCTTGGATCTATTGTTCAGAGTGATGGTGAAATAGATGGGGATATTATCAGCAGAATTCAAGTTGGATGGTTGAAGTGGAGGAATGCATCGGGCTTGTTATGTGATAGAAATGTACCCCTCAAACTTAAGGGAAAATTCTATAAGATGGTAGAGAGGCCTGCAATGCTTTATGGTGCCGAAAGTTGGCCTTTAAAAGAAAAGCATAATACTAAGTTAAGTGTGGCAGAGATGAGGATGCTAAGGTGGATGAGTGGCTTTACCCTTAGAGATAGGATATGAAATGAGCATATACGTGAAAAGGTTATAGTAGCTCCAATAGAAGATAAGATTAGAGAAAGTCGCCTTAGATGGTTTGGTAACATAAAACGACGGCCTTGCGATGACCCGGTTAGGAGAGTAGAGGCATTAGATTTGATTTATGTTAAGAAAGGTAGGGGTAGACCTAAAAAGACTTGGTTAAAAAATATTAGGAATGACCTTTCTTTATTAGATTTAAACAAGAATTTGACTTTTAATAGGACACAATGGAGAAAAATGATTCATGTAGCCGACCCCACGTAGTGGGATAAAGGCTTGATGTTGTTGTTGTTGTTGTATCTTTGTCTAATTGAATTATTGAGCTCATTGGAGTGTTCAAGGGTTTAACACTATCCATTTCATATTTTTTCAAGATATCCTTAATGTACTTTGTTTGGCTAAGAAAAGTTCCATTATCCATTTGTTTTACACTAAAGCCAATAAAGTAATTAAGTTCTCCCATCATGCTCATTTCAAACTCATTACTTATTGTTTTTGAAAATTCATCGCACAACATTTTATCTGAAGACCCAAATAAAATGTCATCCATGTAAATCTGAACAATGAGAATTTCTTCTTTGACCTTTTGTAAAAAGAGTCTAGTATATACACAACCCTTTTCAAATCCTCTATCTAATAGGAATGAGCTAAGTCTTTCATACCATGCTCTAGGTGCTTGCTTTAATCCACAAAGTGCCTTCTTTAATTTGAATACATGGTTTAGAAATTGTGAACTTTCAAATCTGGGGGGTTGCTCGACATAGACATCTTCCTTAATTACCCCGTTCAGAAATGCACTCTTTACATCCATTTGATATAACTTAAAGTTCTTGAAGCATACAAAAGCTAAGAGCACTCTTATGGCTTCTAGTCTAGCAACGGGGGAAAAGGTTTCTTCAAAGTCTATTCCCTCAATTTGATTGTACCCCTTAGCTACTATTCTGGCTTTATTCCTTATTATTGTTCATGAATCATTCACCTTATTCTTGAAGACCCATTTTGTTCCAACAACACTTTGCTCTTTAGGTCTCTTAACTAACTCCCAAACATCATTCCTGGTGAATTGGTTCAGCTCTTCTTGCATTACTAGAATCCAAAATTCATCTCCTAAGGCTTGATCTATACTTATAGGTTCTATCATAGTGATGAATGCTGAATGACTAACCTCCTTCCTAAGTTCATGCCTAGTTCTTACACTTTCTGAAGGGTCTCCTAAAATTAACTCTTTAGGATGACTAGAAGAATATCTCCATTCTCTAGGCAAATCTTCCTGAGGTTCTACCCTTTCTCCTATGGACATAGTCTCTACTCCTTGAATTTCCTCTATTTCTTCATCTTCAATTTTAGATTCAGAGGGCTTATCTGATTCATCAAATACCACATGGGTGAACTCTTCTACTACAAGGGTTCTCTTATTAAAAATTCTATAGGCCTTACCTACAGATGAATAACCTAAGAAGACAGCCTCATCAGACTTGGGATCAAATTTTCCTAAGGGATGTTTACCATTATTCAAGATGAAGCACTTGCACCCAAAGAAATGTAAATGTGAAAGGTTTGATGTCCTACCCTTAAGGAGTTCATATGGAGTTTTGTTCATCTTAGATCTAATGTTCACCCTATTTAAAACATAACATGCTGTGTTGACTGCTTTTGCCAAAAATTATCTAGGAAGGGTGTACTCTGCTAACATTGCTCTAACAGCTTCTACCAATGTTCTATTCTTCCTTTCTGCTATATCATTTTGCTGAGGTGTTCTAGGGGCTGAGAAATTGTGTTCTATTCCTAGCTCTTGACAGAAAGATTCAAATCTATCATTTTGAAATTCTCCACCATGATCGCAATGAATTGTTGAGATTTCACAACCTAATTTCCATTGAATCCATGTGGAGAAAACCTTAAATTCCTCAAAAGACTTATTTTTATGTGCTAAGAATCTTACCCAAGTGAATCTAGTGAAGTCATCTACAATCACAAATCCATAATTTTTCACGCCTAGGCTGGCTGTACTAATGGGTCCAAATAAGTCCATATGTAGGATTTCTAGTGGCCTAGCGGTGATCACATCTCTAATTGAGTGAAAGGATGATTTGACTTGTTTTCCTAGTTGGGAAGCATCACAGAAATGGTCCTTTATGATATCTAACTTAGGTACGCCTCTAACTAGGTTTTTCTGAGTGATGTTTCTAAGAGTTTTCATACTAGCATGGCATAGTCTCCTATGCCATAGCCACGAGTCATCAACTATTATTTTCAAACAAAATGAGTTTGAACTATCAATGCAATCAATGTATAACATGTAAACATTGTTCATTCATTTTCCTTAAAAAACTAGTTTTTCATTTAAACTAATCAAGGATTTATCAGATAGAAATTTAATATCAAAACCTTTGTCACATAATTGACTAATGCTAAGTAAGTTATGCTTCAATCCATCAAGTAGTAAGACATTTTCAATTAAAAAATTTTTAGCATTACCAACAATACTTGAGCCTATCACCTTCCTGGTAGTGTTGTCTCCCAACGTTACTTTGCCTCCAGTTTTGGTATCTAGTAGGATGAACTTCTTCATATCTCTAATCATGTGTCGTGAACAGCCACTATCCAAGTACCACATGCTCTCACTAGGTCTTTTGTGAGAGCACCCCTACAATTTTATTCAAGGATTATATTTGAGAACCCAAGTGAGTTTGGGTTCCTCCTTATGCTTGCATGAATGAGATGTATGCATGC
Organism: Dendrobium huoshanense; assembly: GCA_016618105.1. Lineage (NCBI taxonomy): Eukaryota > Viridiplantae > Streptophyta > Magnoliopsida > Asparagales > Orchidaceae > Dendrobium > Dendrobium huoshanense. The sequence goes on from CM028351.1 coordinate 29,827,256, forward strand.
TATGCTGTGATGGATGCAGTTTAGGTCTCCATACTAAGTGTGTCCTACGGTGAATTGTGCATGTGCGGGCTATGTGACCTAACATGCCATAAGAGAAACACCTAACACTAGGAAATGGGTTTACTAATCTATGTGGGTGATAGTGCCTCTTCCTAAAGTTGTGCGATGCATGCTGTGTTGGGGATTTGCTAGGATGGCCTAATGTGAGTGATGCAATTTCATTTTCTAGTTCTTTTATTCTTTCACTAAAAGTTTTATTTTGAGCTGTCAATCCATCAACTTCTATTAATAGCAAGTGCTCACTATGATCTACTTTTAATGCAAGTTTGTCTAGTCAATCAAAAGCTTCTTCTAGTTCAACATGAGTGATTTTCAAGATTTCTTGCACTTCAGTTAGTTCAATATGCTTCTTATTTAATGTATAATACTCATCAAGAAGTAGCATATGATCCCTATCTAAATCAGAATTTTCATTAAACAACTTAGCATGCTCAGACTGTAAAGAACTAAATTCAACATTAAGCTTAGCATGTATCTTTTTCAACTTCCTATACGAGTCATGGATATTTTTAGAAATAACTAGTAATTCTTCATATGAAAGTTGACATACCTCATCTTTATCCGATTGATCAAGATTATCATTAGCCATAAGACACAAATTTGTTACCTCCTCCTCTACTTCTTCTTCTGAAGATTCTGAGGCAGAGTCGGCCCAAAAAGCTTTTTGTGTCTTTATCTTTCCTTTCTTGTATTTTGCTTTCTCATCTCATTTCTCCTTAGCTGGTTGACTCTTCAGATTGGGGCAATCAGCTCGAAGGTGACCTGGCTTCCTGCATTCAAAATAGATTGTATAAAATGAAACCTTATTGGACCTTATGCTCTTACCTTTATTCCAGTTGTTCTGATGACGCTTCTATTTTCTCTTCAGGAAATTTTTGAATTGTCGTGTCATCAGTGCTATCTCATCCTCTTCCTCCCCTATAGAGCTTTCACTTTCTGAGTTGCTTGCTTTTAATTCCACCGTTCGCTCTTTCTTCTTTTTACCTGCATCACTTTGTCTCTAACTCACTCCTTGCGCGTATGCAATGAGTGACCCAAGGAGATTATCAATAGAATACACATTAAGGTCTTTAGATTCAGTGATAGCAGTTATCTTTGCATCATAGGAACTAGGTAAGCATATAAGAATTTTATTTACTTTCTCAGAATTTGAAATCTCTCTACCTAATGCATGCAAGGATTTCACGATTTGGGTGAACCTAGTGTACATGTCAGATATTGTTTCGCTAGGTTTCATGCGGAAGAGTTCATAGTCGTGCAGTAAAATGTTAAGCCTAGACTGTTTTACTTCATTTTTTCCTTCGTATGTAATGCACAATCTATCCCAAATCTCCTTACCATTGGCACAGGTAGATACTCTCATATAATCCTCAGACTTCAATGCACAGAAAAAACAATTTAAACATTAAGTGTTCAGTTGGGTTAAATCTCTATCCTCATTGCTCCATTCATTAAAAGGTACATGAGTTTTCAATCCATTAACAATTTTAGATGATGCAACATATCCATCATTCACTGACATCCACATGCGGAAATTAATAGATTGTAAAAAAGTAGACATTCTAATTTTCCAGAAATCAAATGGAATGTTATCAAAGAGTGGTGGAAGGGTTATTGAATAACCCTCCGCAGTGTTACGATTACTAAAATGCGACATGATCATTTTTTCAAGGTTTTCTAAAACACTATTTTTGAAAACAGGCTCTGATACCAATTGAAATTACTAGATGGACAAGAGGGGGGTGAATTGTGAAAACTTTTTGACAATAGTTAAAACCTAAGCTGGAGTTCTAATATTTTTGATGTTTTAAAATTTTAACATGAAAATTTAAACAATTTTTTTTACAAATTTTCCCAAGAAAATATTGAAAAATAAAATGCACGCCGTAATAAAAGACAATAAGGAAAAAGCACATCGAGATTTTTATAGTGGTTCGGTCAAACCATGACCTACGTCAACTCCCCGGAGTCCTCCGCTCCGGGTATTTCACTACAAGTAATAGCTCTCCTTTTTCCCCCCTTGGCAAGGCGGAGAAGCCCTTACAATACTCCCTTTCACCAACCCGGCGTGGCGGAGTTCCAAACTCTATTTTCACCCTCCTGGCGACGGCAGAGAACCTTCTCATTTTTCTCCCTCCTGGAGAAGGCAGAGTACCTCGAGGTAACTGATGTAGAAGAGCCTTTCCCCATGGAGATCCTCCCAATAATTCTTCTAGGGCCATAGAAGAAGCAAGATGCAGCAAGTTCGGAGCAACCATGTGATCTCCCTCTCACCTCTTCTCCCTCACAACGCTCACCTTCTCCTTCCTCTCTCAAACCCTAAAGAACTTCTCAAGAGCTCTCTCCCTCGGAATCTCTCTCTAACCATGTTCTCCTCTCTAATTCACACCACCAAAATATGACAAGTTTTTCACCTCTAAACGGGCTCCAAAATCCCTGAGATTTCAAAAGTAACTGTTACTATCGTACAGTTTAGTTTCTAATCGTACAGTATGATATGTATAAATAGACTTTGTCCTGGTACGAAGTGGTACGAACAATTCAAAAATATTTATACAGTACGTTTATAAATCGTACGGTACAATTCATAACACTTCTATTCGTACAGGACAATAGTCGGGATGATCAAACATCGTCTCTGTTAATCATATGGTATGATTTCCATCGTACAGTATGATGAGACAAAATTGAAGAGATCGTCTGGGATGATCTTCGAGACGATTATAATTCATCTCTATTCATCGTATTGTACGAATGGGTTCATACAGTACGATGTTCAAATTATAATTAAGCCTGGATTTCTTGCACTAATCACAGATTAAATTAAGTAAGTATTTAAACAAAATCGTACAGTACGATCGGAGGAAAATAACTTACTTATGTTAAAACAGCTGTTAGGGTTTCGGCTTTGAACATATTGTATAGTACGAATACATTCATACAGTACGATCTATTCACAGAATTGTCCAACAGAGCTTTGATCATACGGTACGAATTAACATCGTACAGTACGATCTACAGAGAAGGAAAAACTCTAAATTTTTAATTTCTAAACAATCTCCCTCTGTGTGTGTACATGGTTGCTCAAACTTTTATGCATTTTGTGGCTAGACTCGAGAAAATAAAAATAAAATAAAATCAACAAAATACATTGTAGAGTCATACTCTTAATCTACCCATTCTTGAGTCTTCCTGTCGTTATGAGTAGCTTTTGATCTTCCTGAAATGTTAGTACTCACGGACAATAGAAAATAAAATAATATTCAATGAACAGACGATTCAAATGACATTATTTTTCATCATCAAAATCTCAAACTCGGGGTCATGGGTTGCAACAAAAAAGAGAGAATAAAATCTATTTCATTATCAATGTGAGGCAACCAAAGTGCTTGTAGAAAGTATTAAATAGTCTAGCTAAGGAACACTCTAGACAGGAGGATGAAAGTTCGTTAGGGATGTTAGGCCCTATGAACTAGTCCCGAGGCTAACCAAGATGGGGGGCGGGTGAATTGGTATTTTTTTTAAAAAAAAAACTTTAAACACAAGAACAAATATCACAATTCAAAGTCACCATAGAAAAATAAGTGCGGAAGCAGTAAAAAGAATACAAGGGTTTATAGTGGTTCGGCCAACTTGACCTACGTCCACTCCCTGGAGGCACCCTCCGAGTATTGTACTACCAATGAGACTCTCCTTTATCCCCCATAGCTAGGCGGAGAAGCCCTAACAAAAACCTCCGTTTTGCCACCCCCGGCAAGGCAGAGAACCACACTCCTTTTTCTTCCTCCTGAAGCAGGCAGAGAACCTCGATCAATTGCTGAAGCTTACCTCTCCCAACCCTTCCAAGGACAAGAGACTCTAGTGGAAGAAGAAGTGGAACAATGCTTGGAGCAACCCTTGTGAACTCCCTCACAAGCTCCCCCTCACAAGATCCTCTCTCTCTCTCTCTCTCTCTCTCTCTCTCTCTCTCTCTCTCTCTCTCTCTCTCTCTCTCTCTCTCTCTCCCTCCCTCTCTCTCTTTTGGGTTTTCTCAGGTCAAGATAGTAGCCAAGAATGTTCAAAAATGTTGAACAAAAGTTCTTAAATAGAAGAGCTTCAAAAGAGCTCAATAAATGCAAGTTGTCAACTTTATCATCCAGGACGATAATAATATCGTCATGTAAGATCAGTTCAAAACACAGATGATTGGCCAGAACACCGCTCTGAAAATGAACTGGACGATTAGAAATTGGCTTGATGGTCCTGGTTGATCTCACGATCGTCTAGGACGATCAGTTCAAATCAAAGGAAAATCGTCCAGAGCATCGCCCTAAATTCGAGCTATCCGATCCTAATCGGCCAGAACAACGCCCTGAGTTTGTGCTGATAGATATTTATCGTCCAGGAGAAACTAAGGGTTTTTGAATATATCATCCCAAATGATCCTACGATTTTCCAGGATGATGTGATCGTATCAATTCATCCTTAATTGCTTCCTTGATTGCTGGATCAATTTAGGCATAATTGTGCAATTTCGTCCAAGTCGATCCATAATCGTCCTGGCCAATTTTCAAAAATACAGAATACTTAAATTGATTATGGCTGCTATTTCTTTCTGTTTAGAGCCTATCATCCTGACCGATACAAGCATCATCCAGGCTGATCAACTAATGACGGCTGCCTTAATTAATAAATCTTGATAAGAGTTTCTATTTTGAACTCGATCGTCCAGGGAGATAAAAATATCGTCCAGGACGATGTGAGTAAAAATAGAAATTTTAACTCTCTCAAGTGTGTGTGTGTGTAGGGTTACTTAACATCAGTCACTTCAAATATTTATAATTGACTCAAGAAAGGGAAAAAATGAAAATTACATACTGACTCAACCCTATTCTACCCAGTCTTGAGCTGGTTCCGATTTCCGTCTGATCTTTGAATCCTGAAAATGTTAGTAGTAAAAGGTAGTTGAAAAGAAGCAAGAGTGTTATCTAATCATCAAAACATAATCCATGAAATGAAATTTGCAACAATCTTCTCCTTTTTGATAATGGCAAATACTTTGACAATTATTTTAAAAATAGTAGTTTAGAACATGGAATCGAAAGTGCAAGCATACAAACGACCCCTGTCCCCTTTTTGACATCTCAAAAAGGAGGAGGAAACTAAGAAACAAAGTAAACATTTTTTTTTAAAAACCAAGGCATGCACAAGATGTAGTATTCCATGTGATTGATTTTTCAAATTTTATAAGTTAATGAGTTAATCAACATTAAAAATCCAAACAGACGGTAGAATACACGATCATGGCTACCCTTATCTCGGACTTTCTTTTAGGGTAAAATTTTCTTTTAAAATCAATGACCTAACTCAAAAATTTAATTTGATATGAGAAAAAGGAACCATTCATCACTTGGTTTCGAAAAAAATGTCTTATAGAATAATGTACCAAAGCAAATTTGTCACAATCGTAAAACACTCAAAATAAAGTCTTTGATACATGAAATCTTTTAAGTTTTAAAAGATTGAAAGGAGAGGAGAGCTTACTTTTGGTGGGATCATTTTATGCCTCTTGTCAATTGATTGGCGCTTTGCGCATCTTTTACTTTTTGATATATATTTTTTCAATTTGGCGTCATTGCGCATCTTTTATTGGCATCATTGACCTTTTTTTTTTTTTTTTGCAAGCTCCATTCTCTTTTTCAATCTCTTAAAAATGATTCTTAGTTGTGAGTATATCTTCTAGATATTAGAGAATATGAGCTCTCTCTCTAACATAGAGAAGAACTATCCACAAAAGATAATCAATAACCAATGACAAGAGGAACGAGGAATCTTGATGTGACAAAAAGACTTTAATCATTATAAATACAAGATAGATTTGCTTTAGCAATGTTAGAAAAGTTCTTAATTTCATACACAATTGTTAATTTGAAATAGTTTTTTTATTAGAAAATAAAACTATGCCATTAAAATAGGTTAGAGAAAGAGACACATTCAACGGAATATTTTTACCATCTAATAGATTAAGAGATGTAAAACATTGACTACAAATTTTCAAATGCAAGGACAAGTCATACGATATCAATTCAGCGATGATTTTGAAAACCAAATGAAAGTACAATAAACCAAATAAAAACTTAAAAGTAAAGCAAAGAGAAGAAAAAGATAACAAAGTGTAAAAAGGAAAAGCAAATAAAGGAAACGAGAAAGAACAAAAACAAAAGAAAAGCAAGTAAATGATAAAGTTCATACATTTATGTCAATCACACCCAATCTGGTCCTTAAAGAGCTGAAAGTGTCGAAGGCTAGTGGTTTAGAAAAGATGTTGGCCAGTTGATTTTCAGTTGTCACATGGTGTAAATCATTATCTCCCTTAGTCACATGATCTCTAATAAAGTGATGCCTAATGTCAATGTGCTTAGTCCTTGAATGTTGGATAGGATTCTTAGAGATGCATATGGCACTAGTGTTGTCACAAAAGATTGAGATGGTGCCTACATGTAATCCTAAATTCAATACTTGTTATTTTAACCAAAGGACTTGGGCCACACAACTTCCAAGAGCAATATACTTAGCTTCAGCAGTGGAAAGTGCAACAGAGTTTTACTTTCTACTAGACCATGAGACCAAAGATTGTCTTATGAATTGACAAGTTCCTGAAGTGCTTTTTCTATCCACCTTGCATCCTGTAAAATCAGAGTCAGAAAATTCAGTAATATTAAAAGAAGTACTGTGCCTTGGATACCAAATTCCTAAGTTTTGGGTCCCCAAAAGGTATCTAAAAATTCTCTTAACTGCAGTCAGGTGGGATTCCTTGGGTTCAGCTTGAAGCCTAGCACAAAGATAAACACTAAACATAATATCAGGTCAGCTAGCAGTCAGGTAAAGTAAGGATTCAATCATGCCTCTGTACTTCTTCTAATCAACAAACTTACCACTTGGGTCCTTATCCAATGGAACACTAGAAGTCATGAAAGTAATAATTAGCTTAGCTTTATCCATCTCATACTTTTTCAAAATAACCTTAATGTATTTTGTTTGATTTAGAAAGGTTCAATCATCCATTTGTTTTATGCTAAACCCCAAAAAAGAGGGCAACTCTCCCATCATACTCATCTCAAACTCTTTACTCATTGTTTTAGAGAACTCATCATAAAGTTTCTTATCAGAAGATCCAAAAAGTATATTATCCACATAAATCTGAACAATGAGCAAACCATCTCCAACTTTTTTTAAAAAAAAAGGGTGGTGTCTACGTGAAATTACTAAATGATAAGAGGGGGGGGGGTGAATTGTGAAAAACTTTTTCTCAATAAAAAGTAACCCTAAACATGAGTTCTAATCTTTTTGTTATTTTTGAAATCTAACAACAAAAACTTAAACAAATTTTCTTCCACAAATTTCACCACGCAATAATTATGAAAATATAAGTGCAAGCAAAAGTAAATGACGATAAGGAAAAAACACACTAAGGATTTTTATAGTGGTTTGGTCAAAATATGACCTACGTCCACTCCCCGGAGTCCTCCGCTCCGGGACTTTCACTACCAAAAATAGTTCTCCTTTTTCCCCCCTCGGCAAGGCGGAGAAGTCTTTACAAACCTCCCTTTCACCAACCCGACGTTACGGAGTGCCAAACTCTGTTTTTGCCCTCCTGGCGATGGCAGAGAACCTTCTCGTTTTTCTCCCTCCTGGAGAAGGTAGAGAACCTCTAGGTCACGGATGTAGACGAGCCTTTCCCTTGGTGATCCTCCCTCAAATTCTTCTAGGGCCATAGGAGGAGCAAGAAGCAGCAAATTCGGAGCAACCGTGTGATCTCTCTCACACCTCTTCTCCCTCACAATGCTCACCTTCTCCTTCCTCTCTAAACCCTAAAGAACTTCTCTAGAGCTCTCTCCCTTGGAATCCCTCTCTAATCACGTTCACCCTCTATGTAAAATCTTACTGAAAAAGGACGAGATTAACATCTAAAATGGGCTCCAAAAAACCTCTGATTTCAAAAGTAGCCGTTACTATTCGTACAGTAGGATTCAACATCGTACAGTATGATCTGTATAAATAGACGTCGTCCTGGTACGAAGATGTACGAACAGTTCAAAAAACAATTTGTACTCTATGATATAATATCGTACGGTATGATCCAAAAAATACTATTCGTACAGGACGATGGTCTGGACGATCAGATGTCGTCTCTGTTCATCATATGTATGATTACAGTCGTACAGTACAATGTGACAAAAACCAAGAGATCATCCATGATGATATCCGGGACGATCATACTTCGTCTCTATTAATCGTATGGTACGATCTGGTTTGTACAGTACGATGTTCAAAATTTAATTAGGCCTGGATTTCATGCACTAATCACGGGTTAATTTAATTAAGTATTTAAAATAGATTGTACAGTATGAACAGGTTCGTACAGTACGAACGGAGCAAAATCACTTACTTAAACTAAACTACGACTAGGGTTTTGGATCTGAACATATCGTATAGTATGAAGATATTCATACAGTACGATCTATTCATAGAATCGTCCACATAGCTTGGATCGTATGGTACGAATTAAAATCGTACAGTATGATCTCTAGAGAAGAAATTTAATTATATTTTGCAGTTAAAAAATAAACTCTCCCTCTGTGTGTGTGCATGGTTGCTCTTGCTCTTATGCATTTTGTGGCCAGACTCAATAAAGTAAAAATAAAATAAATAGAAAAGTACAATGTCTGACTCATACTCCTAATCTACCCAGTCTTGAGTCTTCCTTTCGTCCTGAGTCACTTGTGATCTTCCTAAAATGTTAGTACTCAAGGACAATAGTAAATAAAATAATATTGAATGAAAAGTTGTTCCAAAACACTTATTATTTGGCATCATCAAAATCTCAAACTCGGGGTCATGGGTTGCAACAATCTCCCCCTTTTTGATGATGTCAAATAATTTGTTGCAAGTAAGAACGAAGAACATTTCTTTTGTTTTTATATTTTTTTATTTTTTTTTATTTAAAACACAAGAGAAAAAAATAGGATACCAAAAGCAAGTAAAAAACAAAAAGGAATGCATTTAGATAACAAGCATAACAATATGTACAACAAACTTCTCCCCCTTTTGAAAGCACAAAAAGGAGGAGCAACTAAAGGTAAAAAGCAAAAGAAGAAAAACTACAATGCAAACACAAATAATTTAAGCAGACAGGTCCTGATCAGTTGGTGGTGGAGGTGGATTTGGTTGAAAGTATTAAAATAGAGCATCGAAGCGGTGATCAATTGCAGTAAAACGTTCTCCAAACCATTGCATATCAGTCTCGTGTTGTTGATGTTGTTCTTGAATATGCATGTCGAGACGAGTCTGCAGCTGGTCGAAGCGTGCGACTAAATCATCATTAGGATGTGCTGGCGCTGGTGCAGGTGCTCGGGGTGCGGCATGGCGTCGTGGTCGAGCTGGAGCAGTGGCTGGGGCATCTTCTCCTTATTCTTCATCAAAGACTGATTCTTCAGGCTCGTGTCCCCGATGAAAGAGAATACGGAAGGAAGCATCCGTATAAAAAATAGGAAGAATGTCAGGTTCACCAGGGTAGGATAATTGATATTTATTGTGGAGGATATATCCTATTAGGTGACCAAGAGCCAGATTCTATTTCCGTCGAGTGGTAGGTAGTCGAAAAAAAGTCATTTGGCAGATATAGTTGCTAATTAAATCAACCTCATCAAACTTAATGTTGGACATAATAAGATAGGTAGCGACGGATAAGGTCGGGGTCAGATTGATACGATCGCCACCTTTGGGTATGATGGAGGTTCGAAGAACATGTTGAATTATACGGGCATTTCAAGTTAAGGATTGAACAAGAGGTTGGTGTTGATGAAAAGCAGTATTCCTAAGGACTCTATTAACATCGCTCTAATCAAATTCATCCATAAGAAATGAGCGAACCATAGGTCATTCAGTGGACAGCCCAATATATTGGGCAATATTGGCTCTAGTGATCTTAATGTTTTGGCTACAAACAAAAGAGTGAAAGGTGGTGTTGTCGACAGTGATGGTGAGGTTAGCGAGAAATTCGAAGAGAAGTTTAGAATTATAGGGAAACGCCAGGGTGAGTAAGAATTGGAAGGTGATGGAAGCAAAGAGGTCCATTACCTCGAAATTGAGAGCAGCCTGATTAAGCATTTCTGAAGAAGAAATTTTGGAGGCTTTATATTGGTGGTAGGTTTCCTCATTTTCAGTGTTCAGAAAACGAGCAGGTTGGTGACTCGACGAGGATAAGCTTCTAGCAGTCATCCGACCTCGTTTAGACATTACAAGAGGGCACGAAAACTGAGTGAAGGGCTGAGTAAGGAGAGGTTTGAGTGAAAAGAACGGCCTAGGCAAGAGTACTTATAGGGAATTTTGGAAATCGTACAGTATGATATGGGATCGTACAGTACGATAGACAATTAATATTCTGATCTGTCGTTTCGGGAAAAGGCAGTCAAATTGTACAGTACGATAAGTATCGTACAGTACGATCAGGCAAATTTTGATCGTCCCGAGGCCCTCAGTACGACTTTTGACCCAATGTTTCGTACTGTACGAACAGGTTTATCGTACAGTACGATACATAATAAATATCGTACCAAACAGCTTTAACTCATATTTGTCCTTTGTGTTGATGTGGATCGTACCATACGAAAGGGATGTATCGTACAGTACGATACTCAATAATGTCGTACCAACCGGATTTAATTTGTACCAATCCGTTGCTGACGTGGATCATATTGTACGAAGAAGAGATATCGTACAATATGGTAGGCAATTATGCGTGATGAATATCGTACAGTACGATGTAGGTCGTACAGTACGATCAACAGAGCCAAAATCTTCTTGTTGGGGGACGGCATATAGACTGAGATGTATCGTACAGTACGATGTAGGTCATACAGTACGATGAACAGTCCATGCAGATTTTTGGTGTGGTGAGTGTGTGATGATCAGGAGCAGCCAAAAAAAAAGTTTGTGTTCTTTTTTTTATTTATTTATTGTTATATCTATGACACCTAATCTGGTCCTCAGGGTGCTAAAGGTGTCGAAAGCTAAAGGTTTTATGAATATGTCTGGCAATTAATCTCCTGTAGTGATGTGATGTAATTCTATATCTCCCTTAGCGACGTGATCTCTAATGAAATGATGTCTAATGTCTATGTGTTTCGTTCGAGAGTGTTGAATTGGATTCTTAGAGATACAAATTACACTTGTGTTTTCACATATGATCGAGATGGTTCCAACAGGTAGTCCAACATCAAGAATTTGTTATTTCAACCATAGTACTTGTGCAACACAACTTCCTACTGCAATATATTCTGCCTCAGCTGTGGAAAGTGCTACTGAGTTTTGCTTCCTACTGGAGCAAGAAACTAATGATTGTCCGATGAATTGGCAGGTACCAGAGGTGCTTTTCCTATCTATCCTACATCCTGCAAAGTCAGAATCTGAGTACCCTAGGATTTCAAAGGAAGTGCTGTGTCTAGGATACCAAATTCCTAAGTTTGGGGTGCCTAGCAGATATCTAAGAATTCTTTTGACAGCAGTTAGGTGAGACTCTTTAGGATCAGCTTGGAAATGGGCACAAAGGCACACACTAAACATTATGTCCGGTCTACTGGCAGTCAGGTAAAGAAGGGATCCAATCATTCCTCTATATTTTTTCTGATCTACTGATTTTTCACTAGGATCTTTATCTAATTGGATTGTCAAACTCATTGGGGTGTTCATGGGTTTTGCACTATCCATTTCATATTTCTTTAAAATATCCTTAATATACTTTGATTGGCTAAGAAAAGTTCCATTATCCATTTGTTTTACGCTAAAGCCAAGAAAGTAATTAAGTTCTCCCATCATGCTCATTTCAAACTCATTACTCATTATTTTTGAAAATTCATCGCATAAGTTTTTATCCGAAGATCCAAACAAGATGTCGTCCACATATATTTGAACAATGAGAATTTCTTCTTTTACCTTTTGTAAAAAGAGTGTAGTATCTACACTACCCTTTTTAAATCCTCTATCCAAAAGAAATGAACTAAGTCTTTCATACCATGCTCTAGGTGCTTGCTTTAATCCATACAATGCATTCTTTAATTTAAATACATTGTTTGGAAATTGTGAACTTTCAAATCTGGGGGGTTGCTCAACGTAGATATCTTCCTTAATTACCTCGTTCAGAAATGCACTCTTTACATCCATTTGATATAGCTTGAAGTTCTTGAAGCAAGCAAAAGCTAAGAGCACTCTTATGGCTTCTAGTCTAGCAACCGGGGCGAAGGTTTCTTCAAAATCTATCCCCTCAATTTGGTTGTACCCCTTAGCTACTAGTCTTGCTTTATTCCTTATTATTATTCCTGAATCATTCACCTTATTCTTAAAGACCCATTTTGTTCCAACAACACTTTGTTCCTTAGGTCTCTTGACTAACTCTCAAACATCATTCCTGGTGAATTGGTTTAGCTCTTCTTGCATTGCTAGAATCCAAAATTCATCTCCTAAGGCTTTATCTATACTTGTAGATTCTATCATAGAGATGAATGCTGAATGACTAACCTCCTTCCTAAATCCATGCCTAGTTCTTACACCTTCTGAAGGGTCTCCTAAAATTAACTCTTTAAGATGACTAGAAGAATATCTCTATTCTCTAGGTAAATCTTCCTGAGGTTCGACCCTTTCTCTAAGGTCATAGTCTCTACTCCTTGAATTGCCTCTATTTCATCATCTTCAATTTTATATTATGAGGACTTATCTGATTCATCAAATACCACATGGGTGGATTCTTCTACTACAAGGGTTCTCTTATTAAAAATTCTACAGGCCTTACCTACAGAAGAATAACCTAAGAAGACACCCTCATCAGACTTGGGATCAAATTTTCTAAGGGATGTTTACCATTATTTAAGATGAAGCACTTACACCCAAAGACATGTAAATGTGAAAGGTTTGGTGTTCTACCCTTAAGGAGTTCATATGGAGTTTTATTCAGCTTCGATCTAATGTTTACTCTGTTTAAAACATAACAGGCTGTGTTGACTGCTTCTGCCCAAAAGTATCTAGGAAGGGTATACTCCGCTAACACTACCCTAGCAGCTTCTACCAAAGTTCTATTCTTCCTTTCTGCTATGCCATTTTGTTGGGGTGTTCTAGGAGCTGAGAAATTGTGTTATATTCATATCTCTTGACAGAATGACTCAAACCTATCATTTTGGAACTCTCCACCATGATCGCTATGGATTGTTGATATTTCACAACCTAATCTTCATTGAATCCATATGGAGAATACTTTAAATTCCTCAAAAGACTCATTTTTGTGTGCTTAGAATCTTACCCAAGTAAATCTAGTGAAGTAATCTACAATCATAAATCCATAATTCTTTCCACCTAGACTGGCTGTACTAACGGGTCCAAATAAGTCCATGTGTAGAATTTCTAATGGCCTAGAGGTGATCACATCTCTAATTGAGTGAAAGGATGATTTGACTTATTTTCCTAGTTGGCAAGCATCACATAAGTGATCCTTGGTAAAGTCTAACTTAGGTACACCTCTAACTAGGTTTTTCTAAGTGATGTTTCTAAGAGTTTTCATACTAGCATGGCATAGTCTCCTATGCTATAGCCATGAGTCATCAACTATTGTTTTCAAACAGAATGATTTTGAGCTATCAATGCAATCACGGTCTAACATGTAAACATTGTTCATTCGTTTTCCTTCTAAAATTATTTCATCAAATAAACTAATCAGACATCTATCAGTTAAAAATTTAACATCAAAACCTTTGTCACACAGTTGACTAATGCTAAGTAAATTATGTTTCAAACCATAAACTAGTAAAACATTTTCAATTAAAAAATTCTTAGCAGTATCAACGATACCTAAGCCTATCACCTTCCTGGTAGTTTTGTCTCCCAACATTACTTTGCCTCCAGTTTTGATCTCCAATAGGATGAACTTCTTCATATCTCCAGTCATGTGTCGCGAGCAGCCACTATCCAGGTACCACATGCTCTCACTAGTTCTTTTGTGAGAGCATCCCTACCATTTCATTCAAAGATTAGATTTGGGAACCCAAGTGAGTTTGGGTTCCTCCTTATGCTTGCATGAATGAGATGTATGCATACTATGCTGTGATGGATGCAGTTTAGGTCTCCATACTAAGTGTGTCCTATGGTGAATTGTGCATGTGCGGGCTATGTGACCTAACATGCCACAAGAGAAACACCTAACACCAGGAAATGAGTTTACTAATCTATGTGGGTGGTGGTTCCTTTCCTAAAATTTTGTGATGCATGATGTGTTGGGGGTTTTCTAGGATGGCCTACTGTGAGTGATGCAATTTCATTTTCTAGTTCTTTTATTTCTTACTAAAAGTTTTATTTTGAGCTGTCAATTCATCGACTTCTATCAATAGCAAGTGCTCACTATGATCTACTTCTAATGCAAGTTTGTCTACTCTATGAAAAGCTTCTTCTAGTTCAACATGAGTGATTTTCAAGGTTTCATGCTCTTCAGTTAATTCAATATGCTTCTTATTTAATGCATCATACTCATCAAGAAGTAACATATGATCTTTATCTAAATCAGAATTTTCTTTAACTAAGTTAGCATGCTCATTTTGTAAAGAACTAAATTCAATATTAAGCTTAGCATACATCTTTTTCAATTTCCTATACGAGTCATGAATATTCTCAGAAATAAGCAATAATTCTTCATAAGAAAGTTGACATACCTCATCCTGATCCAATTGATCAAGGTTATCATTAGCCATAAGACACAAATTTGTTACCTCCTCCTCTGCTTCTTCTTCTGATGATTCTGAGGCAGAGTCGGCCTAAAAAGCTTTCTGTGTCTTTGTCTTTCCTTTCTTGTATTTAGCTTTGTCATCTCCTTTCTCCTTTGCTGGTTGACTCTTAAGATTGGGGCAATCGGCTCGAAGATGACCTGGCTTCCTGCACTCAAAACAAATTGTATTAGATGAAGCCTTATTGGACCTTGAGCTCTTACCTTTATTCCAGCTGTTCTGATGACGCTTTTGTTTTCTCTTCAGGAAATTTTTGAACTGTCGGGTCATCAGTGCTATTTCATCGTCTTCCTCCCCTGCAGAGCTTTCACTTTCTGAGTTGCTAGCTTTTAATGCCACCGTCCGCTCCTTTTTCTTTTCACCTGCATCACTTTGCCTTTGGCTCACTCCTTGCTCGTATGCAATGAGTGACCCAAGGAGGTTATCAATAGAATAAACATTAAGATCTTTGGACTCAATGATAGCAGTTATCTTAGCATCATAGGAACTAGGTAGGCATCTAAGAATCTTATTCACTTTCTCAGAATTTGAAATTTCTCTACCTAATGCATGCAAGGATGTCACGATTTGGGTGAACCTAGTGTACATGTAAGAAATTGTTTCGCTAGGTTTCATACGGAATAATTCATAATCATGCAGTAGAATGTTTAGCCTAGATTGTTTTACTTTGTTTGTTCCTTCGTATGTAATGCACAGTCTATCCCAAATCTCCTTTCCAGAAACACAGGTAGATACTCTCATATAGTCCTCAGATTTCAATGTACAAAAAAAGCAGTTTAAGCACTTAGCATTCAGTTGGGCTAACTCCCTATCCTCATTGCTCCATTCATTAAAAGGTACAGTAATTTTCAAACCATTAACAATTTTAAACGGTGCAACATATCCATCATTTACTAACAACCACATGTGGTAATCTATAGATTGCAAAAATATAGACATTCTAATTTTCCAGAAATCAAACGGAATGTTATCAAAAAGTGGTGGACGAGTTATTGAACAACCATCCGCAGTGTTACGATTACCAAAATTCGACATGATCATTTTTTTAAGGTTTTCTAAAATACTATTTTTGAAAAACAAGCTCTGATACCAATTGAAATTACTAAATAACAAGAGGGGGGGGGTGAAATGTGAAAAACTTTTTCTCAATAAAATATAACCCTAAGCATGAGTTCTAATCTTTTTGTTATTTTGAAATTTGACAACAAAAACTTAAACAAATTTTCTTCCACAAATTTCACCACGAAATAATTATGAAAATATAAGTGCAAGCAAAAGTAAATGACGATAAGGAAAAAACACATCAAGGATTTTTATAGTGGTTCGGTCAAAATATGACCTACTTCCACTCCCTGGAGTCCTCCGCTCTGGGATTTTCACTACCAAAAATAGTTCTCCTTTTGCCCCCCTCGACAAGGTGGAGAAGCCTTTACAAATCTCCCTTTCAGCAACCCGGCGTGGCGGAGAGCCAAACTCTATTTTCGCCCTCCTGGCGACGGCAGAGAACCTTCTCGTATTTCTCCCTCCAGGAGAAGGCAGAGAACCTCGAGGCCACGGATGTAGATGAGCCTTTCCCTTGGAGATCCTCCCTCAAATTTTTCTAGGGCCACAGGAGGAGCAAGATTCAGCAAGTTCGGAGCAACCGTGTGATCTCTCTCACACCTCTTCTCCCTCACAACGCTCACCTTCTCCTTCCTCTCTCAACCCTAAAGAACTTCTCTAGAGCTCTCTCCCTTGGAATCCCTCTCTAATCACGTTCACCCTCTCTGTAAAATCTTACTGAAGAAGGACGGGATTAACATCTAAAACGGGCTCCAAAAACTCTCTGATTTCAAAAGTAGTTGTTACTGTTCGTATAGTACGATTCAACATCGTACAGTACGATCTATATAAATAGACGTCGTCCTGGTACGAAGATGTATGAACAGTTGAAAAACAATTCGTACTGTACGATATAATATCGTACGATACGATCCATAAAATACTATTCGTATAGGACGATGGTCTGGACGATCAGATGTCGTCTCTGTTCATCGTATGGTACGATTACAATCGTACAGTACGATGTGACAAAAACCAAGAGATCGTCCAGGACGATATCCGGGATGATCATACTTTGTCTCTGTTCATCGTATGGTACGATCTGGTTCGTACAGTACGATGTTCAAAATTTAATTAGGCCTGGATTTCATGCACTAATCACAGGTTAATTTAAATAAGTATTTAAAATAGATCGTACAGTACGAACAATTTCGTACAGTATGAACGGCACAAAATCACTTACTTAAACTAAACTATGGCTAGGGTTTTGGATCTGAACATATCATACAGTATGAAGATATTCGTACAGTACGATCTATTCATAGAATCGTCCACATAGCTTGGATCGTACGTTACAAATTAAAATCGTACAGTACGATCTCCAGAGAAGAAATTTAATTATATTTTGCAGTTAAAAAACAAACTCTCCCCCTGTGTGTGTGCATGGTTGCTCTTGCTCTTATGCATTTTTTGGCCAGACTCAATAAAGTAAAAATAAAATAAATAGAAAAGTATAATGTCTGACTCATACTCCTAATCTACCCGGTCTTGAGTCTTCCTTTCGTCCTGAGTCACTTGTGATCTTCCTGAAATGTTAGTACTCAAGGACAATAGCAAATAAAATAATATTCAATGAAAAGTTGTTCCAAAACACTCATTATTTGGCATCATCAAAATCTCAAACTCGGGGTCATGGGTTGCAGCACTACGCTCCCCTTAACAAACTCCCTTTCTAGTAAGAATGTGTTAAGCCTCTCATACCAAGCTCTTGGTTCCTATTTTAACCCATACAAAGCCTTTTTTTAATTTAAAAATATGATTTGGAAATTAGGAACTCTCAAAACCTGGGGGTTGTTCTACAAACAGATCCTTTTTTATTTCCCCATTTAAAAAGGCACTCTTAACATCCATTTGAAAAAGCTTAAATCCTTTATAACAGGCAAAGGCTAATAGCACTCTAATAGCTTCCAATCTAGCTACAAGGGAAAATGTCTCCTCAAAGTCTATCCCTTATATTTGATTATACCCCTTAGGTACTAATCTTGCTTTATTCCTAACCATCACTCCAGAATCATTCACCTTGTTCTTAAAGACCCACTTTATTCCAACTACACTTTGTTCCTTAGGTATTTCTACAAGCTCCCAAACATCATTCATAACAAATTGATTCAACTCCTCTTGTATGGCAAAAATCCAAAACTCATCAGTAAGGGCTTGATTTATGTTGGTGGGTTCAATCATTGAGATAAAGGTAAAGTGGTTCACCTCCTTTCTAAGTCCATGCCTAGTCCTAACTCCATCAGAAGGGTCTCCTAAGATCAAATCCTTGGGTTGAGTTATAGATTATGTCCAATCTCTAGGCAAGGTGTGAGAAGGTCCAACCCATTCCTCTAGATCTATATTTTCTACTCCTTGGGTGACATCTCCTACTCCTTCAATGTTTTGGTGACCTACTCCCTTCTCCAAATTTTCTACTCCAATAGTAATCTCTCCAACATCATCATCATCCTCAACTCTAGGCTTTTTAGGATTAGACTCATCAAATACTACATGTGTAGTATCTTCCACCATCAAAGTCCTCTAATTAAACACCCTAAAAGGCTTCCCAACACTAGAATATCCTAAGAACACTCCATCATTAGATTTAGGATCAAATTTTCCCAAGTGAGACTTCTCATTATTATGAATGAAAACCTTACAACCAAAGACATGAAGGTGGGAAAGATTGGGTGTCCTACCCTTAAGGATCCCATAGGGTGTCTTATCTAGTTTGGCTCTAACATTTATCCTATTCAACACATAACATGCTATGTTAACCGCTTCAGCCCAAATGTATTTTGGAAGTGAATACTCAGCTAGCATGGATCTAGCAGCTTCCACCAAGGCCCGATTCTTCCTTTCAGCTACCCCGTTCTGCTGAGGGGTCCTAGGAGCTGAGAAGTTATGGCTAATCCCCTTGTCCTCACAAAAATCTCCAAATTTTTCATTCCTAAATTCTCCCCCATGGTCACTATGGATGGTCAAAATCTCACAACCTAGATTTTTCTAAATCCAAGTAGAAAATGTTCAAATCTCCTCAGAAGACTCATTTTTATGTGAAAGAAATCTAGATCAAGTGAACCTCGAGTAGTCATCAACAATCACAAAATCATAGACTTTCCCTCCCAAGCTGGCAGTGCTAATGGGTCCAAACAAATCCATGTGAATGACTTCTAAAGGTCTAGAGGTGCTAATGTCCTTAATGGAGTGAAAAGTTGAGTGGACTTGCTTTCCTAGTTGGCAGGCATCACAAAGGTGGTCTTTTGAAAACTTGAGTTTGGGGACACCTCTAATTAGGTCTTTTTGTGTCACTTTTCTAAGGGTTTTCATACTTGCAAGACATAATTTTTGGTGCCATAACTATGAATCATCAATAATAATTTTTAAGCAAAATGATGCAGCGCATTCAATATTATTTAAATCAAGCATGTAAACGTTGTTGATCCTCTTTCCCTGCAAATTAGTGTTGTTACTTAAACTTACAATGCATAAATTTTCAAAGAATTATATGATGAAGCCCTTATCATAGAGTTGACTGATGCTAAGCGGGTTATGCTTTTATCCATCTACAAGCAAAACATTTTCAATCATAAGGTTCTTGGAATTATCAATTATACCTGAGCCTACCACCTTCCTGGTGGTGTTGTCTCCAAGAGTAACCTTACCTCCAATCTTGGACTCCAGCGAAACAAATTGATTGGCATCACCAGTCATTTGTCGAGAGCATCCGCTGTACCGATACCACATACTCTCACGAGGTCTTTTGTGAGAGCCCACCTACAAAATCATCAAATGTCAGATATAAGAACCCAAACAGGTTTGGATCCCTTCTTATGAAAAGTAGGATGCAATGCATGTGTGGTATGCTGTGAATCAAGCACCTTGGGTCTCCACACCTAATGTGTATTATGGTAAATAATGCAAGTGTGTGAGATGTGTCTTAGCATGCCACAAGAAAATCATCAAACACTTGGAAAAGGATTTCTTAAATGTTTTGAGTTGTAATGCCTCATCCTAGATTTTGTCTTTTGATTAAGTGTTGGTGACATCCAATTTTTCTTAAGTGAATTCAGTTCATTTTTAAACCTCAAGTTTGTACTTTTCAATACATCATTCTCAACCCTAAAATTTTTCTCCATTTCTTTAGATTTTTTAAAATCAGTTTCAAGTAAGGTGTGTGAAGTTTTTAGAGAATCATGCTCTTCAATTAATTCACAATGCTTTTTATAACTCATCAAATTCATCAAGTAGAGCCATATGATTTGAATCAATTGTTGAGTGATCTTTAGTCAAAATTCAATGCTCTTTTTATATATTCAAAAATTTCAATTTCAAGCTAGCATGTATTTTCTTAAGTTTTCTATATGATGCATGAATGTTTTCATAAACTTCAAGGAGTTGATCTTAAGAAAGTTCACATACCTCTTCTTGATCAAGATGATCATCTGC
This sequence comes from Dendrobium huoshanense, assembly GCA_016618105.1. Classification (NCBI taxonomy): domain Eukaryota; kingdom Viridiplantae; phylum Streptophyta; class Magnoliopsida; order Asparagales; family Orchidaceae; genus Dendrobium; species Dendrobium huoshanense. The sequence continues at coordinate 29,847,646 of CM028351.1, forward strand.
CATTAAGCACAAGTTTGTTGTTTCATCTTCTGGTTCAGTCTCTGATGAATCAGATGCAGAATACGCCCAAAATGCCTTTTGAATTCTTCTTTTGTCCTTTCTAAACTTTGATTTCTCCTCACTCTTTTTCTTGCTTGTTTGCATCTTAAGTGTAGGGCAATCAGCTTTCACGTGTCCGAACTTCCTACATTCATAAGAAACCAAATCAGAAGATCCTTTAGAATATTTGTTATCCTTATATTTTCTCCAATTTTGATGATGCTTTTGCTTCTTCTTTAGAAAGCTTTTGAATTGCCTTGTGATTAAGGCAATATCATCGCTTTCAGACCCGAAAGAATTAGAGTCCAATTTATGGGCCTTCAGCGTCACTATTTTCTCCTTTCTTTTCTCACATGCATCGAGATTTCTTTGATTCACCCCTTGCTCATAAGCAATGAGTGAGACAAGTAAGTTATCAATCGAATATGTGTTTAAATCCTTAGATTCAATGATTGTAGTGATTTTAGCATCAAAAGACGAAGACAAGCATCTCAAAATCTTATAAACTTTTTCATAATTTAAAAGTTCTCTTCCTAAGGAATGCAAAGAAGTAAAAATTTAAGTGAACCTTATATACATTTAAGAAATTGTTTCAGAAGGTTTCATACGAAAAAGTTCGTAGTCATGCAAGAGAATATTCAAACGAGATTATTTTACTTCATTGGTTTCTTCACAAGTAATGCACAACCTATCCCAAATCCCTTTTCCAGTAGAGTAAGTAGAAACACGCATGTAATCCTCAGACTTTAAAGCACAAAAACATAGTTCAAACACTTCGCATTCAATTAAGCTAATTCTCTTTAATCAAAAGTCCATTCAGTAAAAGCAACTTCAATTTTAATTCCATTAATTTCACGAGAATGTGGATAATATCCTTCTTTACTAAGCGTCCACATGCGATAGTCAGTTGATTGTAGAAAAGTAGACATGCTAGTTTTCTAAAAATCAAAAGAAACGTTGTCAAACAAAGGAGGTTTAGTAATAGAATATCCTTCAGTTGTATTACGATTTCCAAAGTTAGTCATGGATCAAAATTCAAAAAGTTTTCAAACTCAGTTTTTATGAATCCCCCTCTGATACCACTTGAAATTTCGTTAGGGATGTTTGGCCCTATGAACTAGTCCCAAGGCTAACCAAGAGGGGGTGAATTAGTATTTTTTTTAAAAAAAACTTTAAACACAAGAACAAATATCATAAACCAAAGTCACCACAGAAAAACGAGTGCGAAAAATTAAAGTGCAGAAGCAGTAAAAAGAACACAAGGGTTTATAGTGGTTCGGCCAACTTGACCTACGTCCACCTCCTGGAGGTGCCCTCCGAGTATTGTACTACCAAAATGACTCTCCTTTAGCCCCCACAGTTAGGCAAAGAAGCCCTTACAAAAACCTCCGTTTTGCCACCCCCGGCAAGGCAGAGAACCCCTCTCTTTTTTCTTCCTCCTGAAGAAGGCAGAGAACCTCGATCAATAGTTGAAGCTTACCTGTCCCAACCCTTCCAAGGACAAGAGACTCTAGTGGAAGAAGAAGTGGAATAATGCTTGGAGCAACGCTTGTAAACTCCCTCATAAGCTCCCCCTCACAAGATCCTCTCTCTCTCTACTTTAAGTTTTCTCAAGTCAAGATAGTAGCCAAGGATGTTCAAAAATGTTGAACAAAAACACTTAAATAAAAGAGCTTCAAAGGAGTTCAATAAATACAAGTTGCCGACTTTATCGTCTAGGACGATAATAATATCATCCTGTACGATCAGTTCAAAACACAGATGATCAGCCAGAATACCGCTCTGAAAATGAACTGGATGATTTAAAATTGGCTTGATTATCCCAGTAGATCTCACGATCATTCTGGATGATCAATTTAAATCAGAGTAAAATCATCCAGAGTATCGCCCTAAATTCGAGCTGTCCGATCCTGATCGGCCAGAACATCGCCATGAATTTGTGCTAGCCAAAATTCGTCATCCAGGAGCAACTAAAGGTTTTTGAATATATCATCTTGGATAATCCTATGATCGTCCAGGATGATGTGATCGTATCAATTCATCCTTAATTTCTTCCTTGATTGTCGGATCAATTTAGGCATAATTGTACAATATCGTCAAGGCTGATCCAAGATTGTCCTGGCCGATTTCAAAAAATACATAATACCTAAATTGATTATGGCAGCTATTTCTTTCTGTTTTGAGCCTATCGTCTTAGCTGATATAAGCATCATCCAGGTCGATCGGCTAATGATCGCTGCCTTAATTAAGAAATCTTGATTAGAGTTTCTATTTTGAACTCGATCGTCCGGGATAATGTGAGTAAAAATTGAAATTCTAACTCTCTCAAGTATGTGTGTATAGGATTACTTAACATCAGTCACTTCAAATATTTATAATTGACTCAAGAAAGGGAAAAAAAAGAAAATTACATATAAACTCAACCCTAATCTACCCAGTCTTGAGCTGGTTCTGATTTTCGTCAGATCTTTGAATCCTAAAAATGTCAGTAGTAATAGGCAGTCGAAAAGAAGCAAGAGTATTTACTAATCATTAAAACATAATCCATGAAATCGAATTTGCAACAGATGATACCATGAGAAAATAGCCCAAAGGACTGATAAGTATCACAGTGCTTTGATAGAGATTTAGCAAAATTCATGCACCCCGTATAAGAAGATGTTAAGAGAGTTATTATTTGCTTGTTTTATATTCTTGTAACTTGTATAGTTTTGATGATTTCAAAAATTATTATTTTATGAATAGTTATCTTTTAACACTTTTTGGAAGAGTTGTTTTGCTCTTGTGTGTACTAACATTTTAGGAAAATCAAACTCCAGACTACAAAGACTTCAAATCAAATTTGATGCGGATCTATGGTTTATGATTTTGATGATAGTAAACATTCCTTATTTCTCTACGATTGTCTTATGTGCTAATGTTTCAGGTCCACATGATCAAACTGTAATTTGGAAACAGCTCAAGATTGGGTATATTAGGTCTGTGTCAGTTTGTAATCTTTTTTTCCTTTCTTGAGTCTGTTGTATTTGGTGTGGCATCTGATGATTTGTAACTTGAAAGATTTCTGTTGTGCCCAAAAAGATTTTTATTTTTAGTAACATTGTCCGGGATGATATTTATATCATCCTGGATGATCTGACAAAAGTAGAAACCCTAATTAGGGCATCCTCATTAAAGCAGCCTTCTTTATGCAAAACACATCATCCTTGGTGATTTTGTATTGACTAGAATGATCAGCTCAATTCAGCAAGAACCTGCCGCCAGATCTACTTAGGAAATTCTTATTTTTGGATATCGTCCTGGTGGATCGGCCTGGACTATAAAATATCATCCAGGACGATCCAGGACAATTTTTTCAAAATTTCTCAGGTTGTTTTGGAAAGCAATTAATGGGGATTTCGTCCGGGCCGATCGCAAGATTGTCCGGGACGATTAGACATCATCCAGCTTCATTTCAGGGCGATATTCAGGATGATTTTCCTCATATTTGAACTAATCGGCCAGGACGATATGCCTATCATCATGGACGATAATGGTGGCAACTTGCATTAATGAGCTCGTTTTGAGAGCTTCTATTTAAGCTATGACAAGGCACTTTGTAAGTGTCTTTGGCAGCCATTGTAGCTTTGTTCTTGTGGGTGAAACTTGAATAGAGAGTTTGAAAGGGAGAGAGGAAAGGGTGGAGTTTGAGAGGGAGAAGAGGGGATTCCACATGGTTGCTCAGGTGAACTCGAACCTTAGTACCATCGGATTCAAGGCTTGTCTTGAGGTAAGTTCACCAAATAAGAAGATCTCCTTGGTGTCAAAAAACCCGGCGACTCCGCCGCACCGGAAAAGGTGGAAGTGATTTTGTAAGGGCTTCTCCGCCTATCTGTGGGAGCTAAAGGAGAGACACTTATTTTAGTGCAATACTTGGAGGGTGCCTCCAAGGAGTGGACGTAGGTAAAGGTTTGACCGAACCACTATAAATCTGGTGTGTTCTTTTCTTGTTATCGCTTCCGCATTTATTTTTCTTCCGCACTTTGTTTGTGGTGATTTTTGGTTGGAGTTTTATCTTTGGTTTTAAAGTTTTCCAATTCACCTCTCTCTTTTAATTAGTGTTGGGCCAGTTCTATAGGGCTTAACATCCCTAACGAACTTTTAAGTAGTATCAGAGCACTTTCTAGTGCCATCAAAGCACTTTCAAGTAGTATCAGAACAAATTTTCATAAAATAAGTTTTTAAAAGCTTTTGAATTTTGATCCATGGCTAATCGTACTATTGCAGAAGGTTTTTCAATCACCAGACCTCCTTTATTTGAAAATATGCCATTTGATTTTTGGAAAACTCGAATGTCTATTTTCTTGCAATTGATTGATTTTTGCATGTGGCATATGATTTTAACTAGTTTTTCATCACCGTCATGAATTGTTAATGGAGTTAAAATTTATATTCCTTTTAGTAAATGGAACAGGGAAGAACAACTCAATGCTCAATTGAATGCAAAGTCTTTAAATTGTTTTTTCTGTGCTTTAAATTTTGATGCTCTCATGTTAGTATCTACGTGTACTACCGGTAAGGAAGTTTGGGATAAATTGCACACCATATACGAAGGCACTAGTGAAATAAAGCAATCCAAGTTGAATTTGTTAATGCATGATTTTGAATTATTTTCCATGAAACCTTTTGAAACGATCTTAGACATGTATACCAGATTCATTCAAATTATAAACTCATTGCATGCTTTAGGAAAAGATATTTCAAATTTTGAAAAAGTTAACAAAATTCTTCGATGTCTACTGGATAAATTTGATTCAAAAGTTATTGCTATTTATGAATCTAAAGATTTGAATGTATATTCTATTGATAATTTGATTGGCTCACTCATTACCCACGAGCAAAGTTTGGGTCAAAGACTTTTGGATGGAGGTGAAACGATTATTCTAAAAGCTGAAGATATGGAAAAGGATTGCTTAGTTGGTGACGAATGCAATGACTTGTCAAGCAAATCACAAAGCTCACCAAAGCATAAGCAAAAGTGGAAAAAAGGTAAAAATGGTAAGGATGTTCATATTCCTTCTAACGTTATTTGCTTTCAATGTAGATCTGGTCTCTAAAGCATCAGACCAGGAAAGAGATAATGGTTAAATGCCTTATTTGTGTCTTTCATTTTTGTTTTCATTTTTTATTTATTTTTTTTTCATGTTTTTGTTTTCGTTAATTTTTTTCTCTCATCAACACACATTCACTTTTCTAAAAATGAAAAATATACTTTCAGATTTTTCTTGAAATCATTGGTAAGTTGTGTTTGTCTTCTATAAAATAGTCAAAGGAAGAAAACTCATTTATTTTTAACTCTCAATCTCTGTTTTCTAAAAGAGGTTATCCTACTTTTGATTTAAAATCTTTTTCATCTTTTAAATTAGTTTTTTAAACAAAATTTTTTATCTTCCTACATTTTATTTATCGCATAGAAATCTTTTACAAGTTTTTGAATCTAACTCATAGATTTCTTAATCAAGCAATTCGCTTTGTCACTAAGACGGGTTTTCCTTTATTTTTAAGAATTAAGAAAGGAAGCATATTCAAAAAATTGACCAATGATGCCAAAAATAAAAGATGCGCAAAGACGCCAAATTGAAAATATAGAATACACAAAGTGTATCAAAAGATGCGTAGTGCGCCAACCAATTGTCAAGAGCCATAAAATGAGCCCACAAAGTTAATGTTTATCATTCTTGTACTTCTTAAAAAGCTTTAGAGAACCCTTGATACTTTCAATACTTGAGTTCGAAAATCTTGATTCTTGATTCAAAAATTTATGCATTGATTTTTTATTAAATATATTTTTTGGAAGGAGTTTTTGAAAAATTATTGTTTCTTTCTCTAATTTATTCCTTGATTTAGATCTTGAATTAAAAAGTTTTTTTGTCTTTTTAAAGAACTTGAGTTTGGATTATCAACTTCTGAGTTTCTAACCTCTTTTTGGAGTATGCGTTGTTTTTCACTAGATCAGGGAACGTTTTCTTTTTTTTTTTTATTCATTTTGTTTTTATTTGTGCCTCCTCTCTTTTTGATAATGTCAAAGGGGGAGAACGTATTGTTGAACTTTTGTACTGTTATCGTATTTGTATCTTATTTTCAAAAATTTAAAAATAACAAAAATATTTTCATCTCCCCAATTTTTTAAAAGTGCTATTATAGTGAGGGGGAGATTAGGAGAAACTGTTCTTTTTGTAAATTCAAATTGAAATTGTTTGCCATCATAAAAAAGGGGAAGATTGTTTCGGATCTTTGGTTTATGATTTTGATGATAGCAAACATTCCTTATTTCTCTACGATTGCCTTATGTGCTAACGTTTCAGGTCTACACGATCAGACTGCAATTTGGAACCAGCTCAAGATTGGGTATACTATGTCTGTGTCAGTTTGTAATCTTTTTCCTTTCTTGAGTCTGTTGTATTTGGTGTGGCATCTGATGATTTATAACTTGGAAGATTTTTTGTTGTGCCCAAAAAGATTTTTATTTTTGGTAACATCATCCAGGCTGATATTTATATCATCCTAGACGATCTGACAAAAGTAGAAACTTTAATTAGGGCATCCTTATTAAAGCAGCCGTCTTTATGCAAAACACATCGTTTTGAACGATTTTGTATCGACCAGGACGATCGTCTCAATTTAGCAAGAATCTGCCACCAGATCTACTTAGAAAATTCTTATTTTTGGATATCATCCTGGTGGATCGGCCTGGACTATAAAATATCGTCCAGGATGATCCAGGATAATTTTTCCAAAATTTCTCAGGTAGTTTTGGAAAGAAATTAATAAAAATTTTGTCCAGACCGATCGCAAGATCGTCCAGGACGATTAGACATCATCCAACTTCATTTTAGGGCGATATTAAGGATGATTTTTCTCATATTTGAACTAATCAGCCAGGACGATATGCCTTTCGTTCTGAACGATAATGGTGACAACTTGCATTATTGAGCTCGTTTTGAGAGCTTCTATTTAAGCTATGGCAAGGCACTTTGTAAGTGTCTTTGGCAGTCATTGTAGCTTCGTTCTTGTGGAAAAACTTGAAGAGAGATCTTGAAAGGAAGAGAGGAAAGGGTGGCGTTTGAGAGGGAGAAGAGCCTATGAGGGGGGAACTCAAGGGAGTGTGTAGGGGATTCCACACAGTTGCTCCGGCGAGCTCGCACCTTAGTACCATCGAATTCAAGGCTTGTCTCGAGGTAAGTTCACCAAAGAAGAAGATCTCCTTGGTGTCAAAGGACCCGATGACTCTGCCGCACCGGGGAAGGTGGAAGTGTTTTTGTAAGGGCTTCACCGTCTAGCTATGGGGGCTAAAGGAGAGACACTTATTTTAGTGCAACACTTGGAGGGTGCCTCTAAGGAATTGACGTAGGTCAAGGTTTGACCGAACCAATATAAATCCGGTGTGTTTTTTTCTTATTATCACTTCCGCATTTATTTTTCTTCTGCACTTTGTTTGTGGTGATTTTTGATTGGAGTTTTATCTTTGGTTTTAAAGTTTTCCAATTCACCTCTCTCTTTTAATTAGCTTTGGGCCAGTTCTATAGGGCTTAATATCCCTAATAAACTTTCAAGTGGTATCAGAGCACTTTCTAGTGCCATCAGAGTATTTTCAAGTGGTATCAGAGCAAGTTTTCATAAAATAAGTTTTTAAAAGCTTTTGAATTTCGATCAATGGCTAATCGTACTATTGCTGAAGGTTATTCAATAATCAGACCTCCTTTATTTTAAAATATGTCTTTTGATTTTTGGAAAACTCGCATATCTATTTTCTTACAATCGATTGATTTTCGTATGTGGTATATGATTTTAACTGGTTATTCATCACCGTCATGAATTATTAATGGAGTTAAAATTGATATTCCTTTTAGTCAATAGATAAGGGAAGAAAGACCCATTGCTCAATTGAATGCAAAGTCTTTAAATTTTTTTTTCTGTGCTTTAAATTCTGATGATTTCATGTTAGTATCCACGTGTACTATCGGTAAGGAAGTTTGGGATAAATTGCACACCATATACGAAGGCACTAGTAAAATCAAGCAATCCAAGTTGAATTTGTTAATACATAATTTTGAATTATTTTCCATGAAACCTTTTGAAATGATCTTAGACATGTATACCAGATTCATTCAAATTATAAACTCAATGCATGCTTTAGGAAAAGATTTTTCAAATTTTGAAAAAGTTAACAAAATTCTTCGATATCTACTGGATAAATTTGATTCTAAAATTGTTGTTATTTGTGAATTTAAAGATTTGATTGTTTATTCTATTGATAATTTGATTGGCTCTCTCATTGCCCACGAGCAAAGTATGGGTCAAAGACTTTTGGATGCAGGTGAAATGATTGTTCTAAAAGCTGAAGATACGAAAAAAGATTGCTTAGTTGGTGATGAATGCAATAACTTGTCAAGCAAATCACAAAGCTCACCAAAGCATAAGCAAAAGTGAAAAAAATGAAAAATGGTAAGGATGTTCATATTCCTTCTAATGTTATTTGCTTTCGATATAGAAATCCTGGACATATGAAAAATGAGTGCCTTAATTTAAGAATTCTTCCTGCAAAAGAAAAGGGTAAGGCAAAGCTAAATTTAAACTGGAGAAATAATGAAAAGCAAAAAATCTCATGGGTAGATTTGGTCTCTGAAGCATCAGACCAGGAAAGAGATAATGGTTAAATGCCTTATTTGTGTCTTTCGTTTTTGTTTTCATTTTTTTTAATTTTTTTTCATGTTTTTGTTTTCGTTAAATTTTTTCTCTCATCAACACATATTCACTTTTCTAAAAATGAAAAATATACTTTCTGATTTTTCTTAAAATCATTGGTAAGTTATGTTTGTCTTCTGTAAAATAGTCAAAGGAAGGAAACTCATTTATTTTTAACTCTCAATCTCTGTTTTCTAAATAAGGTTATCCTACTTTTGATTTAAAATCTTTTTCATCTTTTAAATTAGTTTTTGAAAAAAAAAATTTTATCTTCCTACATTTTATTTATCGTATATGAATCTTTTGCAAGTTATTGAATCTAACTCATAATTTTCTTAATCAAGCAATTCGCTTTGTCACTAAGATGGGTATTCCTTTGTTTTTAAGAATTAAGAAAGGAAGCATATTCAAAAAAATGGCCAATGATGCCAAAAATAAAAGATGCCCAAAGACGTCAAATTGAAAATATAGAATACAAAATGTGTATCAAAAGATGCGTAGTGAGCCAACCAATTGTCAAGAGGCATAAAATGAGCCCACAAAGTTAATACTTACCATTCTTGTACATCTTAAAAAGCTTAAGAAAACCCTTGATACTTTCGATACTTGAGTTTGAAAATCTTGATTCTTAATTCACAAATTTATGCATTGATCTTCTATTAAATATATTTTATGGAATGAGTTTTTGAAAAATTATTGTTTTTTTCTCTAATTTATTCCTTGATTTAGATCTTGAATTAAAAAGTTTTTTTGTCTTTTTAAAGAACTTGAGTTTGGATTATCAACTTCTGAGTTTCTAACCTCTTTCTAGAGTATGCGTTGTCAATTCAATTCTACTAAGTTTTTGATTAAAACTAAGAAGTAACTTTCTCATTTTATGAATATTTCTTTTTCACAAGATCAGGTAACATTTTCTTTTTTTTTATTCATTTTGTTTTTGTTTGTGCCTCCTCTCTTTTTGATAATGTCAAAGGGGGAGAACGTATTGTTGAATTTTTGTACTGTTATCATAATTGTATCTTGTTTTCAAAAAATTAAAAATAACAAAAATATTTTCATCTCCCTTATTTTTTAAAAGTGTTATTCTAGTGAGGGGGAGATTAGGGGAAACTGTTCTTTTTGAAAATTGAAATTGAAATTTTTTTCCATCATAAAAAAGGCGAAGATTGTTGCGTATCTATGATTTATAATTTTGATGATAGCAAACATTCCTTATTTCTCTACGATTGCCTTATGTGCTAATGTTTCAGGTCCACACGATCAGACTGTAATTTGGAACCAGCTCAAGATTGGGCATACTAGGTCTGTGTCAGTTTGTAATATTTTTCCTTTCTTGAGTCTGTTGTATTTGGTGTGGCATCTGATGATTTGTAACTTGAAAGATTTTCTGTTATGCCCAAAAAGATTTCTATTTTTGGTAACATCATCCGGGACGATATTTGTATCGTCCTAGATAATCTGACAAAAGTAGAAACCCTAATTAGGACATCCTCATTAAAGCAGCCGTCTTTATGCAAAACACATCGTCCTGGATGATTTTGTATCGGCCAGGACGATCGTCTCAATTTAGCAAGAATCTGCCTCTAGATCTACTTAGAAAATTCTTATTTTTGGATATCATCCTGGTGGATCGGCCTGGACTATAAAATTTCATCCAGGACGATCCAGGACAATTTTTCCAAAATTTCTCAGGTAGTTTTGGAAAGAAATTAATTAGAATTTCATCCAGACCGATCGCAAGATTGTCTGGGAAGATTAGGCATCGTCCAGCTTCATTTCAGGGTGATATTCTTGACGATTTTCCTCATATTTAAACTAATCGGCCAGGATGATATGCCTATCGTCCTGGACGATAATGGCGGAAACTTATATTAATAAGCTCATTTTGAGAGCTTCTATTTAAGCTATGGCGAGGCACTTTGTAATTGTCTTTGGCAGCCATTGTAGTTTCATTCTTCTGGATGAAACTTGAAGAGAGAGCTTTAAAGGGAGAGAGGAAATGGTGGAGTTTAAGAGGGAGAAGAGCCTATGAGGGGGGAACTCAAAGGAGTGTGGAGGGGATTCCACCCGGTTGCTCCGGCGAACTCGCACCTTAGTACCATCAGATTTAAGGCTTGTCTCGAGGTAAGTTCACCGAAGAAGAAGATCTCGTTGGTGTCAAAGGACCCGGTGACTCCGCCGCATCAGGGAAGGTGGAAGTGATTTTGTAAGGGCTTCTCCGCTTAGCTGTGGGGGCTATAGGAGAGACACTTGTTTTAGTGCAATACTTGGAGGGTGCCTCCAAGGAGTGGACGTAGGTCAAGCTTTGACTAAATCACTATAAATCTGGTGTGTTCTTTTCTTATTATCGATTATGTATTTATATTTCTTTCGCACTTTATTTGTGGTGATTTTTGGTTTGAGTTTTATCTTTGGTTTTAAAGTTTTCCAATTCACCTCTCTCTTTTAATTAGCTTTGGGCCAGTTCTATAAGGCTTAACATCCCTAACGAACTTTCAAGTAGTATCAAAGCACTTTCTAGTGCCATCAGAGCACTTTCAAAATTCAGCATGAGATACTTTGTGTATTTAAAAGTTTATATTTTTCTTTGAATTAAATTTGAGAGTGAGTGATTGTAATTGAGTGAATACACACACACACCTTAGGAGATTTTGAGAAATTTATATTGATCATACGGGACGAACATAGTTCATACGGGACAATGAGATCAGTTATCTCCTCTAAAGAGCAATGGAACGAACAGAAATCAAAAAAAAAAATTCTAAGTCTTGATCATTCAGGATGAAGTGTATTCATCCCAGGACGAAATGTTCTCTGGAAAATTTTTGTTCAAGAACGAAGTGTATTCGTTCGAGGATGAGTTACTCTCTGGAGTACTATCGTCCAGGATGAAGTGTATTTGTCCCAGGATGATGTGCTCTCTGTAAACTTTTGTCTGGATGAACCTTAACTTCTTCCCAGGACGAAGTTAACCGACTCTAAAAATTAAGTGTCATTCTGCAGTTTTTGGCAACCGACCTATGGATTAACCGTTTGTTTCGGACGAACCTATTTTGTACAGGATGATGTGTGCACGAAGTCATTTTGTACCCATATACATTAGGTTCCTTTACAATGCATTTAAGTAAAATCATCCAGGATGATCCACGATCGTACGGGACGATCCAATTCGTATTGACTTGAAAATTTACAGTTTTTGGACAGTTTTTTGTGTCTTTCCTATAAATAATCCAAACTAAACTACCATATAATCGTTTTTCCTACTGATCTTCATTCTTATTGAAAGAAGAGTCAAGGAGAGAGTGTTTGAAGGAGATTTCTTGTCATTGGAGCGTGAAGGTTTCACTTTGTACTCAAAGGTAAGAGTCTTTACTATTGGTTTGTGATTACTTCACTCTTTTCTCACTTCCTTCTAAAATTCTTGTTAGAAGATCTGTCAAGGAGATCTAGTTCTCTGCTGACACTTGGAGAGTGTGAACAGCCGAAGGGTTCTCTGCCCACACTTAGAGAATTTGAAAGGATGAAGGGTTCTCTGCCTACACTAGGAGAGTGTGAAAGGATGAAGGGTTCTCTTCCCACACTAGGAGAGTGTGAAAGGATGAAGGGTTGTCTGCCCACACTAGGAGAGTGTGACAGGACAAAGATTCTCTGCCAGCACTAGGGATAGTGTAAAAGGATGACGTTTCTCTGCCGCACCGGATAGTGATGGAAAGAGTGTTTGTAAAGGCTTCTCCGCCTTGCTATGGGTGCAAAAGGTGAGTCACTATTGTTATTAGTACAATACTCGGAGGGTGCCTCCAGGGAGTGGATGTAGGTCTGGTTTTGACCAAACCACAATACACCTCATGTCTTTATTTTTCAGCTGCCTTTTTTATTTTTGTGTTTTTACTTTTAAAACTATGGTTGAAAAATATTTTCTACAAAACTCATTAAAGTTTATTTTTCTGTTTAAAAATTAAAAAGAGGGATTAATTTTTTAATTACCAATTCAACCCCCCCCCCCCCTCTCTTGGTTAGCTGCTGGGACATAAGCTTAGGTTTAACAACCTAATTAATAGAAATCAAGTTTCAACAAGTGGTATCAGAGCTCTGTTTCAAAGCCATAAGTTTAGACTACTTTTTGATCAACGTAGATGGCTACATTTGGAAATTGAAATACACCCGAGGGCTACTCTATAAATAGACCTCCAATGTTCGACAATATACTTTTTGATTTTTGGAAAACACACATGTCAACATTTTTACAGTCATTTGATTATAGTATGTTGAACTTAGTTCAGGAAGGGTATACAAAATCAACTAGATTAGTTGATGGAGTTAGAGTTGAAACCCCTTTTGCTAACTAGACAGTAAAAGAACATGACTTAGCATAACTAAATGCCAAATGCTTGAATAGTTTCTTTTGTGCTTTAAAATCAGAAGACTACATACGGGTTTCCACTTGCAAAAATAAAAAGGACATATGGGATAGACTTTGTATAACCTATGAGGGGACTAATGAGGTTAAGTAATCTAGACTTAATATCTTGTTACATGATTATGAAATATTTCTCATGAAATCAAATGAATCCATTTCTGATATGTACACAAGATTCACACAAATAGTCACCTCTTTGCATGCACTAGATAGAGAACACACAAATATTGAAATGATTAACAAAATTCTTCATTGTTTTCCTACTGCTTATGATGCTAAAATTACTGTAATTAAAGAGTCTAAAGATCTAAACATTTACTCTATTGACAATCATCTTGGCTCGTTAATTTCTTACGAGCAAGGAGTTAGCCAAAGAGAGATTGATGCAAGTGAACCACAAAGGGAGAAGAACATAACACTAAATGTGGAAGAGTCTGAGAGTGAACACTCACAACCTGAGGATAAAGACGACATCGCATTGATGACTAGACAATTCAGAAGCTTTCTAAAGAGGAAGCAGAAGAGACGCCAGCATTGAAATAGAGATAAATTTAATAGAAATGCTAACGTTTCAAGTGAAGTGATTTATTATGAGTGCAGGAAACCTAGTCATATCAAGATTGATTGCCCAAAACCCAAAGCTACTCATAGCAAGGAGAAGGTAGAGGAGAAACCAATTGTAAAGAAGGGCAAGAAGAAGTTACAAAGAGCCTTCTCGGTGGACTCAGCTTCAGATTCATCAGAGACTGAGAAGGTCGATAATTTGTGCTCAATGGCCGATATTCTTGATCAGTCAGATCAAGAAGAGGTATGTGATTTAACCTATGATGAACTTTTTGAAGTTTCTGAACACATGCATGATGCATATAAGAAAATGAAGAAAATGCATGTTAATCTAAGTTTAGAGATTGATGAATTATAAAAGGAACATGAAATTCTTATGAAAAATCATGCTTTAATTGATGACAACCACATAAAATTACTTGATGAGTTTGATGACTTGAATAAAGAACATGAAAATTTAAAATCATCCTATGCTGAACTTGAAAAAGATTTTAAAAATTTTAAGGATGAATCGGAGAGCAAAATTTATAGATCAAATTATACAAATCAAATTTTGGAAGATATGAATTCATTTTACAAATTAACGACAAAATATCTCGAGGATAATAGGATACCCCCTAAATTTGAAGATTTTACTAAACCTATTTGTATCCTAAATTTATGTAATCCCTGAATAGATAGATGAATGTTAGAAGACTTAGAAAACCATTTCCAAAAGTAAAATGTAATAATTGTGAATTGTTTGGACATATAGCTCACACCTATACTTTGAAGATGAAAACTTATTTGGTGTGGAGACCTAAAATGCATAAACCTAGACATATAATACATGCATCTGATTATAAATTTCCAAAAGGAGAACCCAAACTTATTTGGGTTTCCAGGTCTAACATTTGATAATTTTGTTGGTTCGCTCTCACACAAGACCTCGTGAGAGTATATGGTACCTAGACAGCAGATGTTCAAAGATTATAACTGGAGATACCGCACAATTCATATCTCTAGAAGCCAGGAGTGGAGGAAAGGTTACACTTGGAGATAACACCACAAGGAAGGTGGTTGGATCAAGTATGATTGGAAATCTCAATAAATTTTACATTGAAAATGTCTTATTAGTAGAAGGATTAAAGCATAACCTATTAAGTATAAGCCAGCTATGTGATAAAGGATATTGTATGAAATTTTTTCCTACTAGCTATATATTAAGCCTAAATGGTAAAGATGTTTTGAATGGTAAAAGGGTAAATAATGCTTATATGCTAGACTTGAATTATATTTAATCTCCTACTGCTTTTTGTTTGAAAACTGTATCTGATGAATCATGGCTTTGGTAGAGGAGACTTTGTCATTTTAGCATGAAAAATCTTAGAAGGATTATCCAAAAGAACTTAGTGAGAGGTATACCAAAATTAGACTTTACTAAGGATCACCTTTGTGATGCATGTCAATTAGGAAAGCAAGTGAAGTCCTCTTTTCAGTCCAATAAAGATCTTAGAACTAGTAAACCTTTAGAGATTTTACATATGGATCTTTTTGGACCTGTTGGAACTGTGAGTCTAGGAGGAAAGATATACGGATTTGTGATTGTGGATGATTACTTAAGATTCACATGTGTTAGATTTCTATTTCATAAGAGTGACTCATTTGAGGAATTTAGAAACTTTTAGACTTGGATTCAAAGAAAACTAGGGTTTGAAATTATTTCTATACAAAGTGATCATGGAGGAGAATTTGAGAATGAGAAATTTGAAGAATTTTGTAAGGAGAAAGGAATTGATCATTATTTTTTTGCACCTAAAAACCCTCAGCAGAATGGGGTAGTCGAAAGGAAAAAAATAATATTAATAGAAGCCGCCCGAGCAATATTGGCAGAATACTCACTTCCTAAATAATTTTGGGCTGAGGCGGTTAGCACTGCATGTTATATTCTGAATAGGGTGAATGTGAGATCTAAACTAAATAAAACTCATAGCATTACATGTTATGTTCTGAAAAAAGTGAATGTGAGATCTAAACTAAATAAAATACCCTATGAGTTGATATAAGGAAGAATACATAATTTGTCTCATTTGTATGTTTTTGGTTGCAAGGTGTTCATTCATAACAATGAAAAATCTGCCTTAGGAAAATTTGATCCAAAATCTGATGAAGAAATTTTTTTTGGATACTCAAGTGTTGGAAAATCTTATAGAGTATTCAATAGAAGAACTTTGGTAATTGAGGAGACCACACATGTTGTATTAATGAATCAGTAAATATGGAAGAGCCAAATGTTGTAGAAGATGAGATTGAGATTAACTCCCAAAAGATTGATAAAATAAATTTGAAAGAAAATTTGGAAGAAAATATTAAAGAAAATTTGGAGATTGAAAACCCTTTGCCTAGAGATTTGAGATTTTCTAAAAACCACCCAAGGGAATTTATTATAGGTGAACCAAGTGAGGGTGTAAGGACTAAGCATGGATTAAATAAAGAAGTCAATCATTCAGCTTTCATTTCAACTATAGAACCCTTAAATATTGATCAAGCACTTTAAAATGAATTTTAGATTTTGGCCATGTAAGAAAAGTTGAAGCAATTTGCAAGAAATAAAGTTTGGGAATTAACTATAAGGCCAAAGGATTAAAGTGTAGTTTGAACTAAGTGGGTATTCAAAAATAAAATGAATGACTCAGGAGTAGTCATTAGAAATAAGGCTAGATTAGTTGCTAAGGGGTATCAGATTGAAGGGATTGATTTTGAGACTTTTTCCCCTGTAACTAGACTTGAAGTAATTAGGGTTATGCTAGCTTTTGCCAGTTTTAAAGGATTCAAATTATATCAAATGGATGTAAAAAGTGCCTTTTTAAAATGGGTAATTCAAGAAGATGTTTTTGTAGAATAACTACCAGGTTTTAAAAATTCTAAATACCCAAATCATGTTTTCAAGTTGAAAAAGGTATTATATGGATTGAAACATGCACCTAGGGCTTGATATGAGAGGTTGAGCACCTTCTTACTTGAAAGATCTTTTGAAAAATGAAGTGTGGATATACCTCTCTTTTTTAAGAAATGTGGAAAGGATATACTCATTGTTCAAATTTATGTGGATGATATCATATTTGGATCTTCAAATAAAAATTTTAGTGATAATGTTTCAAAAATAATTAATAGTAAATTTGAGATGAGTCTAATGGGAGATTTGAGTTACTTTCTAGAATTTAGCATTAAGCAAATTGAGGAAGGTACATTTCTTAGTCAGTCAAAGTATGTTAAGAACATCCTCAAAAAGTATGAAATAGATAATGCTAAACCTGTTAGTACACCAATGAGTTCCTCAGTTTAGTTGGATAAGGACCATAAGGAAAAATCTGTTGATCAAAAGAAATTTAGAGGGATAATTGGATCTTTACTTTTCTTGACTGCTAACCGACCCGATCTCATGTTTAGTGTTTGCTTATGTGCTAGATTTCAATCAGATTCAAAAGAATGACATTTGACAGCAGTGAAAACGATTTTAAGATATCTATTATGAACTCAGAACTTAGGAATTTGGTATCCTATGTTTAGCTCTGCATTTGAAATAGTTGGTTATTCAGATTCTGGCTTTGTAGGTTGTAAGGTGGATAAAAAGAGCACTTCTAGAACAAGGCTTTGTGTGATTGATTTGAATGCTTAAATAAAAATGTTTTTGCAACATTGATGTTTGTTTACTAGTTAAATGTGTTTGTGTGCTTTTATGTGTTTATGAACTTATTTGTGTGATTTTCTTTATTTAGAGTTTGTATTTTATCATTGTTTTGTGTTTTTAGTGAATTTGTGTTTAAGTTTTTTGATTAAGTACAAAATTTGAAAATTTTGAGTGGCAATCGTCCGGGACAAAATGTTTTCATATAGGACAATTTGTGTAGTGTGACAAACTATCAGATTTTGAACCATTTGAGTATAGTTTTTCAGTGTTTTATTATCACTTCGTCTGTACGATTGTCATGACCATCCGGGATGAAATGTTTTTCAAACGACGGGATGAATGAATAAAGTGGTTGAATGGATAAGGTACTTTTTAATACAAACTTCGTACGTACGAACCTTTGGTTCGTCTGGACGAACACATGTTGGTTCGATGTAGGGGACGGTTTCAACTGCCATTAAAATGATATAAGTTATGATCATCCCAGGACGAACACGTGTTTGTCTGTACGATCAGACTGGTAAAAAGTCTATGAAAGGATGCTTCGTATGTTGTATTGATTACGAAAAGCCATTTCATTTTGACGCTTTGGATTGTCCAAATGAATTTTTTTCGTACAGGACGAATTTAAAATTTTGTACGGGATGAAATTTTTTCATCTGGAACAAACGTATCATTTTCAATAAATAGATGGGCTTTTGAACTCTTCAGTCACACTCAAAACTCCACTTTCAATCTCTTTCGTACTCTAGATCCTCTTCCAAATGGCGAGTTCAAGCAAGAGACAAAAAATTCTGGCAAAGAAACCACATCAAAATTCCTTTGAAAAATTTCTTTCAAAAGCAAATGAGGAATCTTTTTCTAGGTTTGCCTTTGTGAAGATCACACCCTCCTGAATCCTAATCCAAGAACAACTTACCTTTCAGGTAATGAACTTATTTGCCTCAACACAGTCTGGTTTTATCCTTACCCTAGTCTTGTTGCGGATCTATGGTTTATGATTTTGATGATAGCAAACATTCATTATTTCTCTACGATTGCCTTATGTGTTAACTTTTCAGATCCACACGATCAGACTGCAATCTGGAACCAGCTCAAGATTGGGTAGACTAGATCTATGTCAGTTTGTAATCTTTTTTCTTTCTTGAGTCTGTTGTATTTGGTGTGGCTATAACTTGGTAGAAATTCTCTTGCTCCCTATATGATTTCTGTTTTTGATAACATCGTCCGGGACGATATTAATATTGGCCTGGATGATCAGTCCAAAAATACAAACCCTAATTAAGGTATCCTCATTAAGGCAGCCGTCAACAGATCGGCCTGGATGATACCTGTATCGGCCAAGACAATAATCTCAATTCAGAAAGAATCAGCCGCCATAATCAGTTTAGGAATTCTTTTGTTTTAGGAAATCGGCCAGGACGATATTATTGTCGTCCTGGACGATCTAACTCAATCATGCATAAATTGATATGGTATTTTTGGAAAGCATTAATGGTTGATTGATATGATCACATCGTTCGAGACGATCGAATGATTGGCCAGGACGATGGCCTGGACGATCGACATCGGACAGCTTGTATTCAGGGCGATGATCAGGACGATTGAATCGATTTTAAACTAATCGTCCAGGACGATCGTGAGATCATCCTGGATGATGTAACCAATTTTCTTCTGATCGTCTCAAATCATCCCGGGCTAATGAGCTTAAATTGTACTGATCGGCTAGGACGATATGCCTATCGTCCTGGACGATAATGTCGGCAACTTGCATTAATGAGCTAATTTTGAGAGCTTCTATTTAAGTTTTGGCATGACACTTTGTAAGTGTCTTTGGCAGCCGTTGGAGCTTCATTCTTGTGGGGGAAACTTGAAGAGAGAGCTTGAAAGAGAGAGAGGAAAGGATGGAGTTTGAGAGAGGGAGAAGATCCTGTGAGGGGGGACTCAAGGGAGTGTGGAGGGGGTTCCACACGGTTGCTCCGGAAAACTCGCACCTTAGTACCATCGGATTCAAGGCTTGTCTCGAGGTAAGTTCACCAAAGAAGAAGTCTTTTTGGTGTCAAAGGACCCGGCAACTCCGCCGCATCGGAAGAGGTGGAAGTGATTTTGTAAGGGCTTCTCCGCCTAGCTGTGGGGGCTAAAGGAGAGTCACGATTTAGTGCAATACTTGGAGGGTGCCTCCAAGGAGTGGACGTAGGTCAAGGTTTGACTGAACCACTATAAATCCGGTGTGTTCTTTCTTTATTAATTCCGCACTTTAATTTCTGCATCGTTGATTTTCTATGTGGTGATATTGGTTTTAGTTTAATCTTTGGTTTTAAAGTTTTCCAATTTACCTCTCTCTTTTAAATTAGCTTGGGCCAGTTCTATAGGGCTTAACATCCCTAGCGAACTTTCAAGTGCCATCTAAGCACTTTCAAGTGGTATCAGAGCGGTTTTCATAAACAAGTTTTTAAAAGCTTTTGAATTTTGATCCATGGCTAATCGTACTTTTGCGGAAGGATATTCAATCACTAGACCACCATTGTTTGAAAATATTACATTTGATTTTTGGAAAATTCGCATGTCTACTTTTTTGCAATCGATTGATTTTCATATGTGGCATATGATTTTAACTGGTTATTCATCACCATCACGTATTGTTAATGGAATTAAAACTGATATTCCTTTTAATCAATGGAATAGGGATGAACGAATGGATGCTCAATTAAATGCAAAGTCTTTAAATTGTTTTTTCTGTGCTTTAAATTCTGATGATTTTATGTTAATATCCACGTGCACTACCGGTAAGGAAGTTTGGGATAAATTGCACACCATATACGAATGCACTAGTAAAATCAAGCAATCCAAGTTGAATTTTTTAATGCATGATTTTGAAATGTTTTCTATGAAACCTTTTGAAACGATTTTAGACATGTATACAAGGTTTATTCAAATTACTACATCATTGCATGACTTAGGAAATGATTTTTTAAATTTTGAAAAAGTTAACAAAATTCTTCGTTGTTTACTTGAAAAATTCGATGCTAAAGTTATTGCTATTTGTGAATCAAAAGATTTGAATGATTATTCTATTGATAATTTGATTGGCTCACTCATTGCCTACGAGCAAGGGTTGGATCAAAGACTTTTGGATGCAGGTGAAACGATCGTTCTAAAAGCCGAAGATACGGAAAGAGGAAGCTTAGTTGGTGACGATAGAAATGAATTGTCAAGCAAAAGACAAAGCTCACCAATGCATAAGCAAAAGTGGAAGAAAGGTAAAAGTGGTAAGGATGTCCATATTTCCTCTGACATTGTTTGCTTTCGATGTAGGAAACCTGGACATATGAAGAATACGTGCCCTAATGTAAGAATTCTTCCTACGAAAGAAAAGGGCAAGGCGAAGCAAAATTTAAACTGGGAAAATAATGAAAGGCAAAAAATCTCATGGGCAGATATGGTCTCTGAAGCATCAGACCAGGAGAGAGATAATGGTTAAGAGCCTTTCGTATTATTTGTTGTGTTTTTGTGTTTTTTTTCTTTTTTTTTGTGTTTTTTTTTGTTTTTATGATTTTCATTTTGTACTTTTTTCATTTCTTTTTGTCTCTGTGAAATTTTTCTCTCATTAACACACACACTCACTTTTCTAAAAATAAAAAATATACTTCCTGATTTTTCTTGAAATCTTTGGTAAGTTGTGTTTGACTTATCTAAAACAGTCAAAGGAAGGAAATTCATTTATTTTTAACTCTCAATCTCTATTTTCTAAAAGAGGTTATCCTACTTCTTATTTAAAATCTTTTTCATCTTTTAAATTGGTTTTTGAAACAAAATTTTTTTTCTCCCAACATTTTATTTATCGCATAGGAATCTTTTGCAAGTTTTTGAATCTAAATCATAATTTTCTTAATCAAGCAATTTGCATTATCACTAAGATGGGTTTTCCTTTGTTTTTTAAGATTAAGGAAGGTAGCATATAAAAAAAAAATTGGCCAATGATGCCAAAAATAAAAGATGCGCAAAGCGCCAAATTGAAAATTATAGAATACACAAAGTGTATCAAAAGATGCGCAGTGCGCCAACCAATTGTCAAGAGGCATAAAATGAGCCCACAAAAAGTTAATGCTTATCATTCTTATACTTCTTAAAAAGCTTAAGAAAACCCTTGATACTTTCGATACTTGACTTTGAAAATTTTGATTCTTGATTCAACAATTCGTGCATTGATCTTCTATTAGATATATTTTATGGAAGGAGTTTTTGAAAAATGATTGTCGCTTTCTCTAATTTATTTTATGATTTAGATATTGAATTAAAAAGTTTTTGAGCCTTTTTAAAGAACTTGAGTTTGGATTATCAATATATGAATTTCTAAACTTTTTTTTGGATTATGCGTTGTTAATCTAATTCTACTAAGTTTTTGATTAAAACCAAGAGGTAGCTTTCTCATTTTAAGAACATTTATTTTTCACTAGATCAGAGAATGTTTTTTGGTCATTTTTTTTTTGTTTGTGCCTCCTCTTTTTTTGATAATGTCGAAGGGGGAGAACGTATTGTTGAATTTTTGTACTGTTATCATATTTGTATCTTGTTTTCAAAAAATTAAAAACAACAAAAATATTTTCATCTCCCCAATTTTTAAAATGTTATTCTAGTGAGGGGGAGATTAGGAGAAATTGATTTCTTTTGAAAATTCAATTTGAAATGTTTTGCCATCATCAAAAAGGGGGAGATTGTTGCGGATCTATGGTTTATGATTTTGATGATAGCAAACATTCATTATTTCTCTACGATTGCCTTATGTGCTAACTTTTTAGGTCCACACAATCAGACTGCAATCTGGAACCGCTCAAGATTGGGTAGACTAGATCTATGTCAGTTTGTAATCTTTTTCCTTTCTTGAGTCTGTTGTATTTGGTGTGGCTATAACTTGATAGAAATTCTCTTGCTCCCTATATGATTTCTGTTTTTGATAACATCGTCCGGGACGATATTAATATTGGCCTGGATGATCAGTCCAAAAATACAAACCCTAATTAAGGTATCCTCATTAAGGCAGCCGTCAACAGATCGGTCTGGACGATACCTGTATCGGCCAAGACAATAATCTCAATTCAGAAAGAATCAGCCGCCATAATCAGTTTAGGAATTCTTTTGTTTTAGGAAATCGGCCAGGACGATATTATTGTCGTCCTGGACGATCTAACTCAATCATGCCTAAATTGATCTGGTATTTTTGGAAAGCATTAATGGTTTATTGATATGATCACATCGTTCGGGACGATCAAATGATTGGCCAGGATGATGGCCTGGACGATCGACATCGGACAGCTTGTATTCAGGGCGATGATCAGAATGATTGAATCGATTTTAAACTAATCGTCCAGGACGATCGTGAGATCGTCCTGGACGATGTAACCAATTTTCTTCTGATCGTCTCAAATCATCCCGGGCTAATGAGCTTAAATTGTACTTATCGGCTAGGACGATATGCCTATCATCCTGGACGATAATGTCGGCAACTTGCATTAATGAGCTAATTTTGAGAGCTTCTATTTAAGTTTTGGCATGGCACTTTGTAAGTGTCTTTGGCAGCCATTGGAGCTTCATTCTTGTGGGGGAAACTTGAAGAGAGAGCTTGAAAGAGAGAGAGGAAAGGATGGAGTTTGAGAGAGGGAGAAGATCCTGTGAGGGGGGACTCAAGGGAGTGTGGAGGGGGTTCCACACGGTTGCTCCGGAAAACTTGCACCTTAGTACCGTCGGATTCAAGGCTTGTCTCGAGGTAAGTTCACCAAAGAAGAAGTCTTTTTGGTGTCAAAGGACCCGGCAACTCCGCCGCACCGGAAGAGGTGGAAGTGATTTTGTAAGGGCTTCTCCTCCTAGCTGTGGGGGCTAAAGGAGAGTCACGATTTAGTGCAATACTTGTAAGGTGCCTCCAAGGAGTGGACGTAGGTCAAGGTTTGACCGAACCACTATAAATCCGGTGTGTTCTTTCTTTATTAATTCCGCACTTTAATTTCTGCATCGTTGATTTTCTATGTGGTGATATTGGTTTTAGTTTTATCTTTGGTTTTAAAGTTTTCCAATTCACCTCTCTCTTTTAAATTAGCTTGGGCCAGTTCTATAGGGCTTAACATCCCTAGCGAACTTTCAAGTGCCATCTAAGCACTTTCAAGTGGTATCAGAGCAGTTTTCATAAACAAGTTTTTAAAAGCTTTTGAATTTTGATCCATGGCTAATCGTACTTTTGTGGAAGGATATTCAATCACTAGACCACCATTGTTTGAAAATATTACATTTGATTTTTGAAAAATTCGCATGTCTACTTTTTTGCAATCGATTGATTTTCATATGTGGCATATGATTTTAACTGGTTATTCATCACCATCACGTATTGTTAATGGAATTAAAACTGATATTCCTTTTAATCAATGGAATAGGGATGAACGAATGGATGCTCAATTAAATGCAAAGTCTTTAAATTGTTTTTTCTGTGCTTTAAATTCTGATGATTTTATGTTAATATCCACGTGCACTACCGGTAAGGAAGTTTGGGATAAATTGCACACCATATACGAAGGCACTAGTAAAATCAAGCAATCCAAGTTGAATTTTTTAATGCATGATTTTGAAATGTTTTCTATGAAACCTTTTGAAACGATTTTAGACATGTATACAAGGTTTATTCAAATTACTACATCATTGCATGACTTAGGAAAAGATTTTTCAAATTTTGAAAAAGTTAACAAAATTCTTCGTTGTTTACTTGAAAAATTCGATGCTAAAGTTGTTGCTATTTGTGAATCAAAAGATTTGAATGATTATTCTATTGATAATTTGATTGGCTCACTCATTGCCTACGAGTAAGGGTTGGGTCAAAGACTTTTGGATGCAGGTGAAACGATCGTTCTAAAAGCCGAAGATACAGAAAGAGGAAGCTTAGTTGGTGACGATAGAAATGAATTGTCAAGCAAAAGACAAAGCTCACCAATGCATAAGCAAAAGTGGAAGAAAGGTAAAAGTGGTAAGGATGTCCATATTTCCTCTGACATTGTTTGCTTTCGATGTAGGAAACCTGGACATATGAAGAACACGTGCCCTAATGTAAGAATTCTTCCTACGAAAGAAAAGGGCAAGGTGAAGCAAAATTTAAACTGGGAAAATAATGAAAGGCAAAAAATCTCATCGGCAGATATGGTCTCTGAAGCATCAGACCATGAGAGAGATAATGGTTAAGAGCCTTTCGTATTTTTTGTTGTGTTTTTGTGTTTTTTTTCTTTTTTTTTGTGTTTTTTTTGTTTTTATGATTTTCATTTTGTACTTTTTTCATTTCTTTTTGTCTCTGTGAAATTTTTCTCTCATCAACACACACACTCACTTTTCTAAAAATAAAAAATATACTTCCTGATTTTTCTTGAAATCTTTGGTATGTTGTGTTTGACTTATCTAAAACAGTCAAAGGAAGGAAATTCATTTATTTTTAGCTCTCAATCTCTATTTTCTAAAAGAGGTTATCCTACTTTTATTTAAAATCTTTTTCATCTTTTAAATTGGTTTTTGAAACAAAATTATTTTTCTCCCAACGTTTTATTTATCGCATAGAAATCTTTTGCAAGTTTTTGAATCTAAATCATAATTTTCTTAATCAAGCAATTTGCATTGTCACTAAGATGGGTTTTTCTTTGTTTTTTAAGATTAAGGAAGGTAGCATATAAAAACAAAAATTGGCCAATGATGCAAAAAATAAAAGATGCGCAAAGCGCCAAATTGAAAATTATAGAATACACAAAGTGTATCAAAAGATGCGCAGTGCGCCAACCAATTGTCAAGAGGCATAAAATGAGCCCACAAAAAGTTAATGCTTATCATTCTTATACTTCTTAAAAAGCTTAAGAAAACCCTTGATACTTTCGATACTTGACTTTGAAAATTTTGATTCTTGATTCAACAATTCGTGCATTGATCTTCTATTACATATATTTTATGGAAGGAGTTTTTGAAAAATGATTGTCTCTTTCTCTAATTTATTTTATGATTTAGATATTGAATTAAAAAGTTTTTGAGCCTTTTTAAAGAACTTGAGTTTGGATTATCAAATTATGAATTTCTAACCTTTTTTTTGGATTATGCGTTGTTAATCCAATTCTACTAAGTTTTTGATTAAAACCAAGAGGTAGCTTTCTCATTTTAAGAACATTTATTTTTCACTAGATCAGGGAATGCTTTTTGGTCATTTTTTTTTTATTTGTGCCTCCTCTCTTTTTGATAATGTCGAAGGGGGAGAACGTATTGTTGAATTTTTGTACTGTTATCATATTTGTATCTTGTTTTCAAAAAATTAAAAACAACAAAAATATTTTCATCTCCCCAATTTTTAAAATGTTATTCTAGTGAGGGGGAGATTAGGAGAAATTGATTTCTTTTGAAAATTCAAATTGAAATATTTTGCCATCATCAAAAAGGGGGAGATTGTTGCGGATCTATGGTTTATGATTTTGATGATAGCAAACATTCATTATTTCTCTACGATTGCCTTATGTGCCAACTTTTTAGGTCCACACAATCAGACTGCAATCTGGAACCGCTCAAGATTGGGTAGACTAGATCTATGTCAGTTTGTAATCTTTTTCCTTTCTTGAGTCTGTTGTATTTGGTGTGGCTATAACTTGATAGAAATTCTCTTGCTCCCTATATGATTTCTGTTTTTGATAACATCGTCCGGGACGATATTAATTTCGGCCTGGATGATCTATCCAAAAACAAAAACCCTAATTAGGGCATCCTTATTAAGGCAGTCGTCAACAGATCGGCCTGGACGATACCTGTATCGGCCAGGACGATAATCTCAATTTAGAAAGAATCAGCCGCCATAATCAGTTTAGGAATTCTTTTATTTTAGGAAATCGGCCAGGACGATATTATTGTCGTCCAGGATGATCTAACTCAATCATGCCTAAATTGATCTGGTATCTTTGGAAAGCATTAATGGTTGATTGATACGATCACATCGTTCGAGACGATCAAATGATCGGCCAGGACGATGGCCTGGACGATCTACATCGGACAGCTTGTATTCAGGGCGATGATCAGGACGATTGAAATCGATTTTAAACTAATCGTCCAGGACGATCGTGAGATCGGCCTGTACGATGTAACCAATTTTCTTCTGATCGTCTCAAATCGTCCCGGGCTAATGAGCTTAATTTGTATTGATCGGCCAGGACGATATGCCTATCGTCCTGGACGATAATGTCAGCAACTTACATTAATGAGCTCGTTTTTAGAGCTTCTATTTAAGTTTTGGCATGGCACTTTGTAAGTGTCTTTGGCAGCCGTTGGAGCTTCGTTCTTGTGGGGGAAACTTGAAGAGAGAGCTTGAAAGGGAGAGAGGAATGGGTGGAGTTTGAGAGAGGGAGAAGATCCTGTGAGGGGGGACTCAAGGGAGTGTGGAGGGGGTTCCACACGGTTGCTCCAGCGAACTCACACCTTAGTACCATCGGATTCAAGGCTTGTCTCGAGGTAAGTTCACCAAAGAAGAAGTCTCTTTGGTGTCAAAGGATCCGGCAACTCCGCCGCACCGGGAGAGGTGGAAGTGATTTTGTAAGGGCTTCTCCGCCTAGCTGTGGGGGCTAAAGGAGAGTCACGATTTAGTGTAATACTTGGAGGCTGCCTCCAAGGAGTGGACATAGGTCAAGGTTTGACCGAACCACTATAAATCCGTTGTGTTCTTTCTTTATTAATTCCGCACTTTAATTTCCGCATCGTTGATTTTCTATGTGGTGATATTGGTTTTAGTTTTATCTTTGGTTTAAAGTTTTCCAATTCACCTCTCTCTTTTAAATTAGCTTGGGCCAGTTCTATAGGGCTTAACATCCCTAGCAAACTTTCAAGTGCCATCTAAGCACTTTCAAGTCTATCTCTACAATAAGGAAACCTTCCACTCTTTCCTCGCAAACATGTCCTTTAATTCTGACCACTCTATAATCTGTTCTTTTGTTTTCAAACAAAAAGTTGAAATCACCAAGCATGACTTAGGAGCCTTTTTAAATTTAAGGACAAAGGGAGCCAGAGCCCATCACTTGATCAACACTCATGATTATTCATAGCCTAAAATTAATAATGTGATTAGAGGGAACAATGTGAACGAACATGTGGCTAGAGTATCTGGTCTAGTTCGTAATACACGAATCATTCAGCATGTCCTTAGAACTTTCATAATTCCTAAAGCTAGTGATAGAGTCAACATTACCTCTCATCTTTCTATGGTGACCTTCTTGATCATGACTAAAGAACTTATAGATAAAGCCCAACTCTCCTTGACTATCTTTATGGACTGTCTGAAATTGGACATGTAGAGCATAAGAGAAAGAAAAACATCACCTTTGGACATCTTGTTTCCTACATTATGGAGAAGAAATACAATTTGGTTCATCCTGATCAAGAGTTTGAAGAACCGCTCTACTACAACGATGGATCATTTAGAGCAATCTTCAAAAAAGAACCAAGTAAAACTCATGTCATTAGTGATATAGAAGAAGAACTAGAAGCTTCACCTACACCCACCATTGAACCAACTTATCAGGATTTGGTTCAAAGATTTGATCGCTTAGAGACTCATTTTTATCAACGCTTTGATCAAAGTGAGACTCATCTTCAGCAGCAGGCCACACAGTATCAGCATGACATGAATTTTATGAGGAATCGGATGAATGATATCGGTACCAATGTGCTTATAATGAGTACTTATTTTAACATCTTTGGTGCTGCACCTCCTCTTCCACCAGATCAGGGTCCTTCTCAGTGACTGTTGCACTTAGTTTTATGTATTTTCTATAGTTTATGTTTTAGATGTGTTTTAAGAAAATTTGTTATATTTTCTTTACTTTAGAAGTTTTGTTTATGTATTGATATTATGACCTTAAATTGTAATATCTTCTTAATGATATCAATATATATTCACGTGTTTTGGATTTAATTATATTGAAATGTGTGTTAGCCATTATGACAATCATTAGATTTTTCATCTTAATAGTGCTATACTTTGAAGTGCAAGTCTAAATTAAATTCATTAGAAAATCTAATTTTCTTCTAAATTTAAGTTCTGCTTATAACTTGATATAATTAGAATTATCAATTTCATATCTCTTATTTAGACTACATTAATTCTAATATTATTATTGCAACTATGATGTTTTCTTATTTTATATTTCACTTATCAATAAATATTTATGCACTCAGAAAATTTTAAAATTTTTTATTATTGATTTTGAAAAGATCAAAATTACTTTTAAAAAAATGTACAAATGTACAAGAAAACAAAAGGAATGCGCAATGGTTCTCAAGTAGAAAAAGAGGCACAAAATAAGCCCAAAAATAAAAAGATGCACAAAAATGTGCCAATAATTTGAAAAAGACGCGCAAAGCGCCACATGTGGTAATTATTTCTTTCCATTATCTTTTAATCTCTTAATTCAAATTGATCTACTATACATTTATATTCTATATTGAAATTTGAAATATAAAATTTTCTATTCATCCTTTTTTGCAATGATTTTCCTTATCTTAGTGTCTAAAGTGACTCATACTTTTAATATATTCTTTCTATAATCAATGTTACATCTCTTCTTAAATTCTATGAATTAATATGATATGCCTAACATTTTAATTTTATTTGCATAACATATTTTAATCACTTTTAAGATTTAATTATCAAATATTTTTCATATGTCTGCTGACATTTCAAATCTTTTTCTTCTTTACTTTTTGCTGTTGTCAAAAAAGGGGAGAAATTATTTGTATCGTGTTGTTTGGTTTTGTTTGATCTGTTTTTATTTTTTTGTTTTGTATTTTGTGTTTGATGTATACGTTGTGTGTGTTTGTTTTATCTGTATATTTCTAAACATGCCTCCTTATTTACACGTGTTCATCAATTCAGAGGGAGTTTAGGAGATTTTTTTTAATTTGAAAATTATACAAACAATAATTATTTTGCCATCATCAAAAAGGGGGAGATTGTTAAGAGAGTTGCTATTTACAGGTTTTACATTCTTACAACTTGTATAGTTTTGATGATTTTAAATATTATTATTTTATGAATAGTTATCTCCTAACATTTCAGAAAAATCAAACTCCAGACTACAAAGACTTCAAATAAAATTCAGCATGAGATACTTTGTGTATTTAAAAATTTGTATTTTTTTTTAAATTAAATTTGAGAGGGAGTGATTGTAATTGAGTGAATACACACACACACCTTAGGAGATTTTGAGAAATTTGTACTGATCGTACAGGACGAACATAGTTCGTACGGGACGATCAGATTAGTTATCTCCTCTAAAAAGGAATGGAACGAATAGGAATCGAAGAATATTTTTCTAAGTCTTGATCGTCCAGGATGAAGTGTATTCGTCCCAGGACAAAATGTTCTCTGGAAAATTTTCGTTCAAGAACGAAGTGTATTCATTCCAGGACGAGTTGCTCTCTGGAGTACTATCGTCCAGGATGAAGTGCATTCATCCCGGGATGATTTTCTCTCTGTAAAACTTTCTTCCGGATGAACCTTAACTTCGTCTCAGGACGAAGTAAACGGACTCTGAAAATTAAGTGTCGTTATACAGTTTTTGGGAACCGACCTATGGAATAACCGTTCGTACCGGACGAACTTATTTCGTACTGGACGATGTGTGTGTACGAAGTTATTTCATACCCATATACATTAGGTTCGTTTTCAACGCATTTAAGTAAAATCATTCAGGATGATCCACGATCGTACGGGATGATCCACGATCGTACGGAATAATCCAATTCGTATTGACTTAAAAATTTTTAATTTTTGGACGATTTTTTGTGTCTTTCCTAAAAATAGTCCAAACTAAACTGTCATATATTCTTTTTGCCTATTGATCTTCGTGACTATTGAAAGAAGAGTCAAGGAGAGAGTGTGAGAGAGTGTTTGAAGGAGATTTCTTTCCATTGGAGCGTGAAGGTTTCACTTGGTACTCAAAGGTATGAGTCTTTACTCTTGGTTCGTGATTACTTCACTCTTTTCTCTCTTCCTTCTTGAAATCTTGTAACAAGATCTGTCAAGGAGATCCGGTTCTCTACCGATACTTAGAGAGTGTGAACAGCCAAAGGGTTCTCTGCCCACACTTGGAGAGTGTGAAAGGACGAAGGGTTTTCTGCCCACACTAGGAGAGTGTGAAAAGATGAAGGGTTCTCTGCCCACACAAGGAGAGTATGATAAGATGAAGGGTTCTGTGCCCACACTAGGAGAGTGTGAAAGGATGAAGCTTCTTTTCTAGCACTGATGATAGTGTAAAAGGATGACGATTCTCTGCCGCACCGATTAATGGTGGAAAGAGTGTTTGTAAAGGCTTCTCCGCCTTGCTGTGAAGTCACTATTGGTATTAATGCAATACTCAGAGGGTGCCTCCGGGTAATGGATGTAGGTCTGGGTTTGACCGAACCACTATAAACCTCGTGTCTTTATTTTTTCGCAGCCTTTTTTGTGCTATTACTTTTAAAACTGTGGTTAAAAAATGTTTTCTACAAAACTTATTAAAGTTTATTTTTTGGTTTAAAAATTAGAAAGAGGGATTAATTTTGTAATTACCAATTCACCCCTCCTCCCCCCCCCCCCCCCCCCCCCCCCCCCCCCCCCCCCCCCGCTCTTGGTTAGCCGCTGGGACATAAGCTTAGGTTTAACAATTTAATTCATAGAAATCAAGTTTCAACAGAAGACCCTTTGGAGACCCCGATGTTGAACACCTTAACAGGAGTCATTCCCGCTACCCTCCTTTTGCTTCCTTGGTTGATCTGTAAATGGCTCAAAATGTTAAATTTCCTTAGCAAAATGAGTCTTAGAGACTCTATCTTTACTTTAACCAGATCTTCTTGGATACAAAAGGAGAGCCTCGGTGGAAAACTTGAACGGTATGTTGGAAAGATCGCCACCCCTAGATGAAGCAACTTGCATAGCCAGTTTACTAATTTTTGCACTTTTGACTTGAAATGATGGAGAAGTAGCCTTCATGCCTCCAATACCTACATTTGAATTCATCTTCTTCTATCTCATAGTTTTTCATGTAGTAACTAGACTCCAAGGCCCATAGCTTTTTGGGTTTTCCTCTTTTTTATCACTATGCTTGATTGTAGAATGAGAGTGCTCAATTTTCATTTGGGTTGGATGGAGGGCTAGCTAGATCATGGAAGAGGAATTTGTTTCATTAATCACCTTTAGAGGGAAACCACTAGTGATGAGAGGGTCACTAGAAGGAGGGGGGAGGTGTTGTTTTTGCTGGTAACAAATGATTGATAGGTGAGAATGGTTTTACTTTCATGCATTTCAAATGATTTTGTTCAAAGTTGTTGTGTGGGCTGCTTGGAGGATTTAAGAGAATTGGGACATTGACTTATTATTTGCCCAACAAAGCCATATTGGAAGCATATATGAGATATACTCTCATATTCTATCTTATGGAAGAATTTGACATGAAGCCCGGAGATCCAAACTCTCGGAGGGAGCTAATTGGCACAAAGATTCATATGCACGCAAACAAGAGTAAAAGCATTTCTATCCTAGGAGTTTGTTTGAGCATCAAACCATATAGATTGTTCAAAGAAAGAAGCTTTTCGAGCAAGGTTGGTGTTGTCCCTATACATTAGAGGTAAGTGTGGCAACCGAATCCAAACATGAGAAGAGAGGCCCCCACTATTGATTGGTGAGAGAAGGAATGAGACCAACAATCCAAACCAATAATGTACCCACCAACAACTCATCATCCTCCCATAAGGACAGAATCTCGAGCCTCGACACATTGGAAAGGCAAATGAAAGAATCTGGAGAGATGGAGAGGAGCTATAAATCTCTAAGCATTGACCATTTATGCTTCAATTAATTTCTTAGCATAAAATAAGCAAATTTTTGCCCAACAAGCTTTCCACCTAGCCCTCTTTCAAGTTTAGCTAAGTTAGCATGAATGAACTCCATGTTCAAAGTCACAGAACTATCATCATCTGACATAACTGGTGCCTTAGAAACAACATCAGTTTTAATAGGAAATTATTTTTATTTATTGGCATGAATTTATTCTTTAATTTATGCTGTCAATGAATGCTCCATCTTGTATAATTTTTACATTACAAGGTCTTTAGCATTCTAAATAGATTCACCATATGATTAAGTTTCCGCATCTTTAATCACGGCCTCGCTTCACATTATTGCTTTTATTCAATAATAATTTGAAGCTATCAGGCAACCTATTCAACTATATTAAGATATTTTCTCTTGTGCTGGCTAATTTGGCGAACTCAATTACATTGGCATCCTGACATCATGTGCTGAAAATATGGTTGGATAAATCATTAATCTTATGGATCATTTGGTTACTATATATGGAACATATTTTGATGATGTTATTTTCACTTATTTTGAGACTGATTACAATCCTCACTTTTGGGGAATTTTGAAACTATTTTTAGAGTATAAAATCCATTTTTTATTTCTATGAAGTTGTCATTTAGTTGTTTGATGTTGGAAATCACAAGCTTCCTTACATAAATTTTCTTTACATATAAGGATTTAACTTTTAAACTTTCATATTTATATTACTTCTATATGACAAGTGACCTAACATTTATGTACATTTTAATGTGCAGCTCTACGATCATGGCTTTAAAGATTTTATATCATTTGTATACTTTTAACTTATATATGGATGCTATGTTTCTTGTCTACTTTTTTTTTTTTTTTTTTTGTGAAGTAATGAAGATTTAGATGACTAATTGTAATATTTTACTCTCTTATCAAGATAATTGTTAAAATAATAATTTAACCATTTATAAGAGCTTGCAGAGAGCTTGAATGATAGCTAAATTTTCTATGTGTACATTTTGGTGCTTATTTTTCTTTTTTACATCTAATATAATTGATCCCATTTTTAGATGAATCTATTTGTGCATAATTGTTAATGCTCTTTTCCATTGTCTCAAAATATTTCTTGACCTCCAAACTTAGGTTAAGTAGTTCTTCAATTATTTATTTAATTAAAAATTGAGTTCAATTATTATGCAATATGCATAACAAATCAATGAGTTTATATGCCAAAATTATATATAAATCATCTACACGCATGCAAATATAGCTTGTAATATTGATATAATATTTAATATCATTGATAGATTATGTCATAACTTAATTTTAATTTTTATAATATTTTTTTGGGGAATAATCTATATAATATAATGTTTATGTTTTTTAAACAGGTTTTTGCTATTTTCTACATTTTTTTTTAGTATAAAAATTTCTAGATCATTTTTTTAATTAATTTTTTTTAAAAAAAAAGTAGTAAAAAAATTATCTCAAACAAAACCTTATTGAAAGCAGTGAATAAGTAGTGGCCAAGCAAAAATATAAATGCTATCTAAAAAGTAAAGAAATAAGAAAGCTATCTTAATTCAAATCTATTTGAAATTATTAAATGGGTTGTAAATTCCCTTTCAAATCCGATAGATTATTGTGGAAGTCACAATACATGAAAACAGCTTATTTTCGATGGAAGTAAATTCATAGCAAATTCTGGTGATTTTTCAGCAGATTTTTGATGAAAATTTTTTTAACGGATTTTTTGACTCAATTTTTTATGGATTTATTTCCGACGGAATTTCCGGCATATTTTTTATGGAAATTAAAAAAACAAAGTTATATTTTAATAACTTATTTTTAAATTAAATATTTTCATATTAAAAAAAGTTAAATTATTTAAATTAAAAACTAATTTAATAACTTAAATTATAAAAAAATATACAATTTAATTATGTAATAACCAAAAAGTATATTATTTAAATTAAATCTTAAATTATAATTAATTTTTATAATTATTTATTTTATTAAATTAAGCTTAATAATTTAATAACTTATTGTCAAATTAAATTATTTAAATTTAAAAAAAAATTATTTTTAACATTTAAAAATAATAATTACTTTTAATATTTATAATCTATAATTTAAATGAAATAAAATAGCAATCTTTTCATTTTTTTCTCAATGGTTAGGTGGTGGGTGGTTTGCGCGCAGAGGAGCCAGGTTCGGCCGTATCCATTGGAGCTTGGGCTTGCAGGCGGGCTTGCGGGCAAGCATGCTAGGCTAGGGATTGTGGACGTGTTGGGGGCAGGGGGCTGGCTGGCTTAGGGTGGGTCGATTTGCTTGATTGTCCGAAACATGTTTTAAATTTAAATTAATATTTTTTAATGTTTCGGCGCAAAAGTAATCTGCCAGAATTATTTTTCCGGCAGATTTTCCATCACAAAGCTGCCAGAAATATTTCCGACGAATTATTTTGCGCCGGAAGGACTTTTCCAACGTGTGGTTTACCGTAGAAAATTTTCCGTCAGAAATACTACTTTCTGACGGATTTTGGTCATTTTCCGGCAAAAATGGCAGCCGGAAAATGATGTTTTTCTATAGAGTCACAAGCATGATTGATTGCATTTATTTTATCTTTAAAACTTATATCACAACCTAAAACTCATAAATGAGATATTCAACTTTAAACACAGAGATGAAAACAAAAGTAAGGCTGCAGCTATTTCAAATGTCTAAAGGACATATCTTTAAGTGAAGGAAAATTGGGTACAATGAGGTGATAAACATGATGATAGCAAGGAGATTCAATATTCACTTAAATAAGCAACCATAGTTACAGAATTACATTGTTTCCATGTGATATGCCGCAATGCTAAAGACCAAGTTCAGCAATTGTCTCATATCCATCCTGTTTTCGGAGTCTTAAAGGAAGAATGTAATTGCCACCATAACGTTGCTGCAAGAAAACTGAAGTAGCTAAAAGGGTTCCCACCATTGGAATGATAATATTCCAATATAAAGAATAGAAATCTACTTCAGGACTAGCATAGATGTAGGAGAACTGTAAACGAGGCAGAGTGGTTTGTGCTCTGTAAAGATCATAGAGATGAGGAAATATTCGAATGGCAGTCATTCCAACAAAGAAGGCAAGAGAAAGTGCCTTTTCATGGGATCTCCGAAATAGGTTGAGCAAAATTTGAGGGAAGAGAAAGCCATCAAGTATGAAGCCAGCATAAGAAAGGAGATCCTCCCACTTCCAGCAATGAGACCGACTCTTTGACTAGACGAACCAGGCAAATCACCGCACCAGAGAAATATAAAACCAAGCACAGCTTCATGGTTTTTTGCTCAGAAACCGACAAATCCTTCTTGCCTTCACCAGCACACCTAGCAGACCAAGCCACTTGAAGCATTCGAAGGTGTAATATAAATGCAACCAAAGTCAATAATCTAATTATGTCCTCTTTCACCACCATCCAATCATCACTACTTGAGAAGGAATTCTGCTTACTTTTGACCAGGATGAGCATTGCTTCGAAGTTCAAAATCAAAGGAATAAGGAAGCCGAGACTCATCACAACAAGCATTGTAATTGATATAGCTGGTAGAACATTTGGATTTTTCTTTGTATATAAGATTTGTGATCTTATAAAAATACTCGACAGAGTGAGAGAAATAAAAACTATTATGATTTCTATATCCATCTTCCAAATTGCTTCAGTTGCTTGCTCATCATACATTTTGTAGGATGAAAGTGATATAGGTTCAAAGTACATATGTCTTGTGCTCATGATTGTGCCATTTAAATGCTTCCCTTCCTTTGGATCCATGGGTGGAAACTGGATATTTATTTGGAATTTGCAATCCATAATATCTTCAAGTACTGAAGATTCATTGTACATGCATTTGACCATGCAGATATGCCCATTCCTACTATTATATAACCCTTCAGCGGATATTTTAGTATGAATTCTATTAGGAGAAGAAGAATCAGTATAGGACAAATACGAGATCTCATGTGAATATTTTTCTAATATTCCGCCTTTAAAAATTCTATGTTACAAGAAGTGATTAGATAATTAATCGCTTGTTATCTCTGTTAATTATTATTCTCTAAGCCAATGTGTTATTTCATGTGTATGTTTTTCTATACCATTACATGCATGTAGTTTGCACTAAACTGGCTTACATTATAATTATTATTTACGAATTTTTTATCTATGACCCATTAGTCATTGTTGTTCTTTGTGTATTATGATTATGCTTATTTTGTATCTCTTTTTTCATAGAGGTGATTGTTGCTGGCGAGAATATGCATGGCAGTAAAGTAATATAATAAAGAATCTGGGCAATCTATGTATATCTAGCACACCAACAGATAGTTCAAAGAGAGAAAAATACCATATGTTTTTTTACTTGCAAAACCTGGAAAGGGAAAAACCACAGGGCATGGCCCAACTAAGAAAATTCGACTAATTTTGAATGAATTACAAAGCTTGATTCACCCATTTGCTTAGAGATGATGGAATTATAATAGATTGGAGAATGGGGCAGAAGTCTGGCAATGATCAACGAATAGGTCTAAATTCGGCAATGCTCGACAATTTAGCAGAAGTTCGACAGTGGTCAGAAGTGCTCCAGTGGTGGTCGACGATTAGATGAAAGTCCATTGGTGATCAATGAGCAGGCAAATATCCATTGGTGATCGAGAAAAAACTTTGGCAGTAGTTGACGAATAAGCGGAAGTCTGACGTGTGTCGGGATGAACAGCGATGGTGGTCGATGAACAGACAAAAGTATGACAGTGGTCGAGAAGAACCCCAACAGTGGTCAACAAATGGAAAAAAGTCTGACGGTTGTTGGGAAAAACTCTGGCCGTTGTCAAAAAATGGGTGGTAGTCCGACAGTGGTCTGAAGAACTCTAGCAGTGGTCGACAAACAGGTAGAAGACCGATAGTGGTTGATGAACAAGCAAATGTCCATCGATGGTCAGGATAAATTCCAATAGTGGTCAACGTATGGGTGGAATTCTAGCGGTGGTAGTCGATTAGTCGGAAGTCCTGTGGTAGTTGGAGGCAAGAGAGTTTCCCAAATTTTCTTCTTCTCTCCCACTTTCTTTCTCCCCCCTCATGTGATGAATGGGAGCCTATTGATAGATTTTTGAGAGTGGCATGGCTTGTAAATATGGGGATGATCAAGGTCAAGATGGTAGTGGTTTGATTATATGGACGATATTGATCCCTTTGGTCATGAATCGTTTACTGGGCTTTTGGATGTCTTAATGATATCAAAATTTAGTGATCTTGGATTCGTTGGATTGAAGACATCAAGACGCTTAATTTGACAATAAGAATGTCACATTTATAATTTTGTGGGCTCCGAAAACTCGGCCCCAGCTTCCGCCTGCTGGTTGCTTTTTTCTTTAGCGAGGGAGTTTTAACGGATAAGCTCCGGGGTAAAATTTGGAAGGCAGATGGGTTTGTAGATAAGACACTACCCAGAGATTTCAACCTCATTTTGTGAGGACTTTATGATCTGAGTTCTGGTTTGATGCTCCAGCGCAAGCCCCCATAGTTATTTATCCCTCTTATTAATGAGAGAGAACTTTCGATTAAGGCTAGTCGTTAATCAGATACGTAGAAAATACGTATTATCTGGCATATAGTAGCAGCATGGGTTTGAGAAGTTGGAAAATTGGAAAGTTTGAAAACCTGGGTTGAAAGATTTGATGTTAAAAATTGAAATTTCACCGTCTTGCACTTAAAGTGAATGGTTGGGGAATGGATGATAGACCCGATCAAGATCCCATGGTTCCGTCATCCCAGGCCATCATGGTCCCTGGTCTACTTAGTTAGAGGAGGTAGTTGACCCAACCTGATAGAAGGATCCTTGTAGGCAGCCATGAGTTTCTTCGTCAAAGGGGATCTTGTAGACTTGGGGTGAAAATTTGTCTAAGATGATAAATTTGAATCCACCTTAGCTAACAGAGGGCTTTATGCCTTATCGATCATATCTTACTGATTCATATCTCAAGGTTTTTATGCCACTAAGGAGAGTATTGGCTCTAGTCATAACCAGTATTTCGTGGTGCCATTTGGCAGTAAAACCACTTAGTTCAGAGGGTCCCAGGTCATAAACATTTATCATGCGGTGCCATTTGACAGTGAAACCGTTGATCAGAGGATACATACCACGTCTTTATTGGCAGGAGATTCTTTGAGAATGGATCCTAGTAATATTTTTGACTAGGCATTAGCTCTTTGTGAGCTGAAGTAAATTTTAATTTGTCTACCTCGAAAAATTGTTGCGGATGGTGAATGAGTTTTGCTTTAAATATTTGATGGATTATTCAATTTTAAATATTTCAGATTTTGAGATTTTCAATTTTTTGTGGGCATTTGGGATGGAGCTCGAAAGGTATTTGAAATTGTTTATGGACCCATCTGGTTGATATAAACATTTAACACGGACATCATTGAGGTGTATGGTGTCATTTCCATTTGATTTAACCTTGTCAACCCAATCAACTTGCCAATAGGGGATCAGGTTTATTAAGCTTTGTGCCTTTTTTGGTGAATTCTTTTGATTTCAGGCTTTTAAGACCTAATATGAAAGTATTAAAATAAATATATCGATTGTCACAACTGTATATTTATTTGATGGTTCAAACCTTGTCGACTCCTATTAATCCACATAGAAGGATCGGGTTCAAACTTGAATTCACTTATTGACCCGCAAAGTATCCCTAGACGTCACGTGTGTACCAATAACAAGCTCGTCGGGGCCCATGCGTGTGTTTAGGAGCATTTTATGATTGTTTGTTGAACCTTGTCGACTTCTATATATTTACCTATTTAAGAGGATCGGATTCATATTTATTGACCCGCATAGCATCCCTAGACATCACGTGTATACCAATAACATGCTCGCCATGGCCCATTTTGGTTTTTGATTGCATACCCGTCCCTCCCTTTTTATGTACCTATATGTGTACAAACTATGGTGCACATGCGAGGGTATTTTGAAATATTTAACGGTTATCAGTTGAGCGGGCAACTATCATTTGAATGCAACACTCTACTTGAAAGTTCACACATGCATTCTCTTTGCTTGAATACAAGTTGCAGATTCGATGGCGTTTTATCATAATATGGATTATTGGTTGTTTTATGCAGTGTGAATACTTGCATTTGTTGTTGGCTTTCTATTTCCATTCATAGAAGGCAGCTTGTATATTCGATAGGTTTCATATGATAGTTTCATTCTCCGCACCATTTCACTCCAAAGTCACAAGACTTCCTTCTAAAGGAAGATTGATATTCATCTTTGAGCCCTTTTATCTCATACCATACATCTACATTGCGTTGGTATAAAAATCCTTGAGGAAGGGAATGAGCTCATTTTGTCCAATAGTTAAAGTAAAGTCGAAATGACCGCGAAATGTCTTTTTATAAAGGATCCTCATATCACCATTCAAGAGTTTCCTCCATCTCATCAACCTTTATAGACACACTGCTTGGCTTATTTTGGGCACACTATAACTATGAATAATTATCATCATTAGATACAACGTCAACAAGCCTCTTTTCTCTCTCTCTCTCTTTTTTTTTTTTTGCAATGTGAAATCTTAATATTAGATCTATTTCTCTCTTCATTAGTCGTAATGAAGGCACTCCCCATCAGACTGCTGGTTTTGCTCTGTTGTTGTTGAACTCGAATGTCCGTAGATATGATATTTTTATGATGAATTGCTTCAAGATAGGAAATATTATGCTTTCAATACCTTGACTGAACATGATATCATTAATCCTTTATGAAGAGATATTGAATATTGCCTCATCTCATTTTCTAAAACAGACCGTAAAATTGAAGGAGATGAGGAATAAGCAAATGTGTTCTTAAGAGGATTTTTTTTTTTTTGATTTAATGTTATCAGACAAGGAAATCTCATGACAACTTCAATTATCACCGTTTAGTGCGGTTCTTTATGATATAATACCCTTCGATCAGGAAGATCGTCATTTTTCAAAACTGCATGGTCGATATCATGAAGTCTGTTATTCTCCATATCAATTTATATATACTATATTTTCATAAGATGTTGAACTTTTTTAACAATTTCTACGTGGTCAGTAGCTTTCTCTACTTCTGCAGCTCTCCCGTTGCACATTGAGCTCTTTGATAATAACAACAAAATTCATCTCAGATCACTGCAATTGTTTCTAATCTTGATCATAAGCAATGTCTAATTTCATCATCAACAATACTAACATTGTAAAAATATTTGGACATTTCACTTTTTTTTGTAAAGCAGTAATCGGAAGCTCATTACTTGCTCAAATGCTTATTTCCCTTTCTTTAAATTATTTCCAACTTCTTATCTCTTACAAACACTACATTCATACTCTTTTGTTTATTTTATTCAAAACATCATCTATTTCCCTAAAAAGAAAAGATCAACCAACTTCTGCATGTTTGCAATCCATCTTCTTAATTAAGCATTTTTGTTTTAACTGAATGCAGCTGTTTTCTTTCTCTATTTTTATGATGTCGAATTTATTTGTAAAGTGTATGCTGGCTGTTTTCTCTTCAGCGATCTAATCAGCATCAATTCTCAAATCTTCTCTTCTTTATTTAATAAGATCCCATGCATCTTTGAAACTCTCCTTTTCTCTTCAGCAATCTAATCAGCATCAATTCCCAAATCTTCTCTTCTTTATTTAATAAGATCCCATGCATCCTTGAAATTCTCCTTTTATGACCTTAGCTTAGTTGTTTTGCCATCAACTGTCATCTTTAGAGGGAAAAGCCACCCATAAATTCTTTCATTTAGTTCATTTTTTTTGGAAAAAGGAGCTTGTTCGTCTCATTTGTAGCAAGAGATATCTTTCCCAAGAAATTTTCTTTAGATTGTATATCATGCTTCTATGATTCCACTATTCCCCTTTCCTTTTTTTTAGCAATAAAACCTTCTCTTTATTCTCCAACACCTGGAGTTTTATGCCCGCCACATATGGAATGTAGCTCAAATTGAACTGAATTTTCCATCTTTATAATTTGATGTTCTCCCTTTTAGTCTAATTTTGTTCAAGTCAAATTAGCATTTCTTTTAGTTGTCATTTGAGCTCAAGTCGAATTTAAATCTAGCTTGAATTCAATGTGCAAGTTCATTCAAGCCCAAATCTTTTATGATTCATTTGCAAGTTCAAAATAAATCTTTGCATCATTCTTTTGAGTCCAAAGTATGTTCCATATGTTTGATCAAGTCCTCTATTTATTTGTCCAAGTCTTATCTTCTGTTCACTAAAAATTTTGGCAGCCTCCCGGCATCTTCCCCGTTAAGGAGAAATTTTGGGAGACTAGCCTTCCGACCACGTACAATAAAGACGTGTATGATAGATGTCCTTAGACACCGCGGCCGTGTTCTTCCTTCCCACCATGCGCAATAAAGGCGTGTATGGGGTTGGCCAAGGCACTTTCATAAAAACATAATTGTTTCCCTTCGTACAGGTACTTATAATAAACCCCGCCTCGCCGTAGTTGCTGCATCGAGGTCCCACCCACCACGCATAATAAAGGCGTGTATGGGCGGTTTTTCGGTGCACCACGAATTCCAAAATGGGGCTTAAGGTGATTACCTGCCTCATCGTAGGTGCCGCACCGGGGTCCCATCCCACCACGCGCAATAAAGGCGCGTATGAGCGGTTTTCCGGTGCACCAAAAACTCTGAAAGCGGGCTCTTGAGTTTAAGGTTCAAGGGGGTTATACCTTCGGCAATATTGGTGACAATGGTGAGGGCAACGAAAATGCAAGATACATAAAACCTCTCTTTTTTTTTTTTTTTTTTTTTTTTTTTTTTTTTTTTTTTTTTTTTTTTTTTTTTGACGCCTTTTTTTACCATAAATCATCATTCTCCCTAATGTCATCCAGCACAAGTAGGAATTTTTTTTTTTTTTTGACAAGATATAAGATTTAAGACTCTTTTGGAGTGTATCAAGTGTATCCAAAGAAGATCTAATCATTTTGAGAGATTCCAGCTTATCTGCATTGACTTTTTTTAACATAAAAAATGTTGGAAACACAAATTCCTTTTGTCATTTCATCTTCATAGATATGTTGCAAGAGAGTTGTCTTTCGCATACTACCATGGCCGATTATAGATGGAAGAGAAATGTTTCTGTACAAATCAGTTACCCGATGCTAATTTGATGGATTCCTCAGCCACTCCATAACGAGCTCCTTATCCTTGCCACGCCCAATGTTTCTGTTTTATGCAGTGTGAATACTTGGATTGAATCAACTAGCTATCCCTAGTGAATGCGAGCACCCAAGCGTATTTGAGTGGAACT
Source organism: Dendrobium huoshanense (assembly GCA_016618105.1). NCBI lineage: Eukaryota > Viridiplantae > Streptophyta > Magnoliopsida > Asparagales > Orchidaceae > Dendrobium > Dendrobium huoshanense. The sequence goes on from CM028351.1 coordinate 29,890,254, forward strand.
TCTTTTGGCTTGGACAAACGATGAGATCAGGGAATGGCATGACTGCATGAGGGCTATTTTGTTATTGAGAAAGAGTTTGACAGAGGGAGATGGACTGGAGTTGAGTGGGAGAGGCTAACACCTACAAGAGACTCCACAAACAGCAAATTTGCTTCTTCATTATGATGAAGTTGAAGCCGGCATAGTAGATTATGAATAGGAATAGGAAGCTGCTGTCGTGAGCTAGCTCCATCTCAGGCATTCGGCATAATAGGAGAAGAATCAGGAGGGCACCTTCGCGTGAGCAGGAGGAAGAAGTGGGATTAGAGTGAGCAGGGAGGCTACTTGTGTTATGTTCGCCAACTCCAGAAACGGGACGGACAGAAGAGCATTTTTTTTGCTGAGGCAGAGATCTTAAGAAAGAAAAACGGCTCGTTCTCCTAAAGAAGCATCTGGGATTACTGCTCTCATTAAATAGGAAATTAAGCATCCAACGAGTCAAAAAGGTGAGCCATATAGAGAGAAGCTCTGGGTTTTTTTTTTAGGGTTTTGGCGCGCTTCTTTGTCTTCCCTACGGCCGTCTGGCCGTCATAGCGGGCAACCTGCATGATTTTCCCCCGCTTCCTGGCAGTGCTTCTTTGTTAGGAGCTGCTCCTTCCTCCGCTCCTCCAACTCTTTCTTATGCTAGCAATCTCTCAGCTCCTCCTGCTAATCGCGAGGAGTGGCCGATGTCCTTCGTCAACCCGACCAAAAACTTTCCTTTGCTGTTTCTGAGCTTACCGAAGGTAAAGATTTGTGGGATCTTTGCCTTGTGGGCTACTCTTTGTATTACGAAAGACTTCTTACGGCGATGAACAAGGCGTGGAAGCTTAAAGGCTCGTTCTCGCTGCTTTCTCTTGCTGATGATTTTTTTCTTCTGAAGTTCACTTCCAGTGAAGATTTTGATATGATCTGGTCGGGAGGACCTTGGTTTCTCCTTGGCAAACCGTTCTTCCTTCAGAAGTGGAATCCGAAGTTCCAACCAAAGCGAGACGAAGCTGCCTCTATCCCTCTGTGGATTAAGATACTCAACCTCCCCCTTGCTCTCTGGACACCATCAGGTATCTCGAAAATTGCCAGTTACATTGGCATTCCTCTTTATGTGGATTCTCTTACCGCCAAAAGAACACGTCTTACTTTTGCACGTGTGTGTGTTCAAGTTGACAAAAACTCGGTTTTGCCAGACGAAATTCCTTTGGAAATTGATGGTGATGATTTGGTTCTCAAAGTAGTCTATGATTGGAAACCGTCGAAATGTGATGGCTGCGGTTCTATTATCCATCCTTATGCTCTGTGTCCATCTAACCCTTCACCTAAGCCTTCTCTTCCTCCAAAACCTGCTTTTAGGGGCAGGAGCATGAGTCGGGCTCCTACTGCTAGAGGTAAAAGATCCCCTTCTCGGCCCAAGGTTAATTTTCCGGTTAACCCTCCTCTAAATATTAATTCTGCTTCTACATCCCAACCCCTGCCCACGATACTTCCTCCTTCCCAACCTGCCACAGATCAGCCACCTACCACTGAAATTGCCAATGAACCTCTTATTTCTCCTCCTGACAATACCACATCTCTCCCAAATCTCAATTTACCACATGAAGAATCTTCCTCTTCGGGTCAATCCCATTCACTTCTTCTTCTTCGTCCCTCACAAGTGGTTTTAGCTAATAGCTTCGCCTCTCTTCCAGTTGATAATTTGGATAATTCGGAAGAGGCTAAAGATGATGAAGTTTATTCTTCCTCTACTTTTTCCGAGGAAGTTCTTCCCCCCTCCTCTTCCTCCAAAGCTTCCCAGCCCAACTCCAAAACTCCTTCTAACTCTGTTTCCTCCCCTGACAAAAAAGCCAAGCCAAAGACGGCCAAAAAGGCCAAAAAACCCAAGTAACCCATGTCCTTGCCCGCTATTGCCGCTTGGAACGTTAGAGGGTTTAATAACCCGACCAAAGCCAAGTTGTGTAAAGATCTCATAGCCACTTACAGTCTCAAAATGCTTTGTTTTCTTGAAGCAAAAATTCACAATTCTTTCTCTCATGATCCTTGGTTTCTTTTCTCTCATACTTTGTTTCACAATGAAGAAAGTTATTATAATTTTTCTTTCTCCAACCCCGGGAGAATTTGGCTTAAATGGGATGCTTCCCAGATTTCATTTTCTCCTCTCTTTATCTCTTCTCAAGTTGTTCATGGAATTGTGGAAGCTGGGTCCCTACCACCCATCTATATGTCGGTGGTTTATGCAGCTAATGAGTTGGCTGATAGGAGATTGCTTTGGGAGGATCTCTTGAACCTCTCGGTGGGGCTAGAACACCCGTGGGTTGTCCTGGGTGATTTTAACTGTTGCCGGTTCGAAAGGGAAAAAGCAGGTGGGAATCCTCTGTCTACTGATCGTTTAGGGGAGCTTAATACCTTTGTTTTTGACTCGGGCTTGCAAGATCTGGCTTCTGTGGGGTTGTTTTTTACCTGGTACAACCAAAGGACAGATAATCCTATTCACATTAAGCTGGATAGGATGCTTGTTAACCATGCTTTTCTGGATCTTTTTCCTTCTGCTTTCTATAAAGTGGATTATCCCTCTGGCTCAGATCATTCACCTCTTATTCTGTATGCTAATCGTTTCAAAAGGAATTTCTCTAGGTTTATGTACAAGGCTTTCTGGGCTAATATGGATGGGTTATGGGAAGAGGTATTAAAAGCTTTTGATAAGCAGGTCTCTGCTAGTCCTATCAATTTTCTTTATGACTGTTTAAAGTTGCTTAAAGGGGGCATTCGTGAAAAAAACTGGAACTCTTCCCATTTCATTTCCAATGGCATTTTGGAGATGAAGAATACTCAACAACGATGCATTTCTGACATCCAGACTGATCCTTTAAACCACTCTTTAAACATTTCTTTGAAGGAAACTAATCAACATTTAGCTTCCTTACAATCTGACTGGTATACTTGGATTTCGCAACGGGCTAAAGCTTACTGGCTTTCTCTAGGGGAGGACGACCTAGGCTTCCTTTATGCCAAAATTAGGTCTAGGAAGAACCGGAATACTATTAATGAACTTGTCACCTTAACTGGTATCCTCCCGACCCATGAAGATTTAGCCCAGGCTCTTATCTCACACGTTAATTTTCCTAAATGGTGCCTTGGAGGGATTTTTCAATTCCTATTCTAGTTTGAGGCAAGGTTGCCCCCTCTCTCCTCTACTTTTCTGCATTGTCATGGATGCTCTATCCTCTTGCCTTGATGCTTCTGATGGTTTTCTGGGCCTTAAAATTAATGATACTAATGTTAACCATCTCATGTATGCTGATGATCTCTTAGTTTTTGGGCTGGCCACCTTGGAGAATGCTTCCTCTCTTAAGGAGATTCTTAAAACATTTGCTGATGCTACTGGTCTTAACATCAACCCCATTAAAAGCTCTCTGCTCTTCTCTAATGGCTGCATTCCGATTCAGTCTGTTACCACTTGTCTTGGGATTTATAATGTAGAGGAGCCTATCACTTACCTTGGCATTCCCATTTCTACCTCCAGACTGAGTTATTCTCACTTCCAACTCCTACTGAGTAGAATCTCTACGCTACTTGCGGGTTGGAAAGTTAAATTTCTTTCTTTTGCAGGTAGATTACAATTTCTCAAGTTCACCATTGCCAACACTATTGCCTATTGGATTCGAGGAGCTGTTATACCCAAAGCTTGTCAGAAATTGATTTCTAAACTTTGTTCCAAATTCTTATTTTTTGGGAACATTTCAGATAAATAGCTTCACTTAATTTCTTGGAAGTCTGTTATCCTTCCCAAATACAAAGGGGGTTTAGGTCTGTCTTCTTTTGACTTCCTCTATCACAAAATGGCTACCTCCTTTCTCTTCAGGATTCTCAACAACAACACTTTAATTGGCAATTGGTACATGAGGAAATTTGAATCACCATGGAAAAATCCTCCTCCCCATGCCTCTAAGTTCTGGAAGTTGATCTGCACGGTGGCTGCCTCTATTCTCCCTTCTATTTCTCTCTGGGTTCACAAAAACTGCAACTTATCATTCCTTTGGGATCCTTGGTGTAAGAAGAAAGCGTTAGCTGACCTCTACTATCTTATCAGATTCTCTCATATGCCGGTCAATAGATTTATTCAGGATGGGGTGTGGATGTTACCTTCTGATTTCCCTACGGGCATCATTTCTGACATTAATAGCGTTGATATTTTTGAAGATCATCCCGTGATTACTTGGGAAGGCTCTCTCTCCCCTCCCCCCCCCTAAGAATGTTTTGGCTGCTTTTCATGAGGCTACTGAGGATGTGTCTTGGTTTAATTTCATCTGGCATAAAGGTCATGCTTTGAGATACGCATCCTATGCTTGGATGGCTATAAGGGGCAAGTTTAAAACTGCAGATAATCTGCTTAATCGTGGCATTCAGGTGCATGGGCACTGCTCGTTTTGCATGAATTCGTTGGAAAATCATCATCACATTTTCTTTGAATGTGATTTTTCCTTCTCCATTCTTAATGCTTTGCTCCCTGATACCAAAAGGTTCTATCTTAGGCCTTATTTATTGCAGGTCTACAATTTATTTGATAATATGCAAGATTATAGTAGGAGGGATAAGTTTTTCTATTATTTTACTGTTGCCACTTTGATTTATTATACCTGGAGGGAAAGGAATAACCGTAGATTTGCAAATGTTTGGAGATCTCCTTCTGAGGTGAGTCTGGATGTTACCTATGCTGTACGTGCTAAAGTTACTCATTGGAATGGGTTTGATGCCCTCAAAGAGAAGTTTCCTCACATTCTGGGTTGAGTCTTGGAGGAATTTTAACCGATTTTCCTTTTGAGATGGGTTGGGGATGTTTTATTACTGCTGTTGGTTTTCAATTCCTGTTATGGCTTGCTTTAGATCATGGATTCATTTCGTATCATCATGGGCTATTTTTGGGATCCTGTGGCTTTTTGAGTTGGTTTCTATTGCTGGAGGTGCTGGTTGGTAGTTATTGCTGGATAGACTGGATGACTTCCTCAGGGCATTTGGATGCGGGAATTTTGAACAGTTCCTCTGCTTTTTCGATCTGCTGCCTTTTGGCGAGATTGGTTTTAATCAGGATGATGATGAAGCTCCATTCGATGATCGCTGCTTGTCTCCCCTTGGATGGTCTTCGGGCAACCAGGGCCAATTTTTTTTCTGAGTCCTGGTTAATCTTGTTGGAGCTCTTTTTGAGATCTTCGGTTACTTTATTATCTACCTGTTTTGCCATGTTTTGCTTCTTTATTTCTTTAGCAGGTCATTTTAGATGCTCCTCTTCTTGGACTTATGGAAAAAGTTTACCTTATTCCTGCTTGGTGACGTATGCTCCACAATCTGCCTGCTTGTCCGCTGAGGATCCTCCTGCAGCTTCCTACATTTATCCGGCTTTCCTCAGCTTTTTGGTGCTTCCTTATTGCTTGTTACTGGTTTTGGTTTATCATTGGGGTGGTATAGTTGTGGTTTTTTGGGTCCTTCATAAGTTTTTGTTTTTGCTTATGAAGGGTTTATTTTTGTTCTTTACTTGTAATCTTTTTTACCTGTAACTTTTTATATTAATATATGGGCTTTGGCCCCAATTTCTCCCGGTTATTTCATTGCTTGAGGTTTAGAGCGGCTTCCGAGGTGAGATTTGATCGAAGAACAGAGCAGAACGTCGGCTGATTTTCAGAGATTTAATCAAAATCATCACCAAACGTCAAGGTAATACGAGGTGTGTATTAAATGTGATTGGATTTTTCTGTTTGACTTTTGATATAATTTCTCATTAGTTTTATTAAATTAATAATAATAATAAAGATATATCATTATTATTAATTGCTCTAATGCAATAATAGCCCACAACAGATTAAAACTGCTCCGAACCGCATGCATGCATTTCCTTGATATCTGTACATTTTGTCTTGTTTTCTATGCCAATTTTATGAATATCAAAATTAGATCAATTGAAAGTGCATTTATGGTATTGCTGATGTTCTGATCACAACGACGCAGTCCGTTTCGTGATCGGACATAGTTTAAAAAATGATAAGGCTAATTCTTCTTGAAATGCGTGTAGTCATTTTGAGATCACCTCATATTTCATGCGCAATCTCATTTGAATAAATTGATAGTATATTTAGGGTATTAAAGACATTCTAAATAAATAGGCAAAGTCTGTTCATCAATCCGACGTCGTTTGGGTAGCGCCGAGTGACATTTTCTTTGAAATTCCTGCTTTGCCATAATGTTTGTATCAACCCCCTCGCATGCCCCTTGATTTGTTAAATTGCATGTCATCATTATATATTCTAAGATATCTTGGGTGTTCTGATTACAAAGATGCAGTTCATTTTGTGATCGAATTTCATTCGGGCAACCTCGAGGCCTCTTTCCCCGATATGCATGTTTTGCCTCAAGATTCATGCCACCATCCCAGATGATCAAATTTGAACATAGAAAATATAGTTCATAAGTATCTGCATTGTTCCAATCACAATGGAGAAATCCATTTTGCGAACGGACATCATTTGGACAGCGACGAGGTCAATTTTTCTCAAAATTTATGCTATTGTCTTGGTATCCGTGCCACCAATATGGATGCTTCAATTTGAATAAACAAAATGTATTTTTTAGAAGTTGACAATATTCTGGATGCAACATCGAAATCTATTTGTCGATCCAACATCGTTTGATCAGCCTCGCGCTTTAATTTCGGGTGTCGGTCGTCCCTTTTGATCGATCTCGTCCGATTCAATTGTAGGTGGCCTCGACTCAACATAATTCAGTATCTTGATCGCAACAGTACCATATGTTTGGCCTTTGGAGGTCATTTGACCCCATAAGTGATGCGTTTCGTCAATGCACGCATTGCCTAAATCATCATTTTTGCATCTTTTCGTATGGTTTTATGTGTAAGGGTCAACAAATTTGTTTGTTAATCCAAAGTATGCTTTGAACCCTCCAAATATGCTTTGTTCCCTTGATTTGTGCCTGAATTTGATTTATTTTGGTGTCGTTTGGTTCGTCTTTTTGAGACTATTAGTTCAATTATAGGTTTATGAAAATCGTAGTTTGGATGGTCCTAAATTTATTTTTGGTAGCTTTCAACTCATTTTTGCCTTGAGATTTGTGCCCAATCAAGATAAATTTCATGATATATCAATGATGATTAGCTGAAAAAGTTTATATTTGTAAGAGAATGATGATTAATATAAAAGTCACAAGGGAGAGAAAGTGAAATGATGATCATGCTGATTATTTGCCCCCATTTAGTGAAATTGGAGGTATGTGAAATGTTAACCATGCTGAACTCCTAAATTATCCATTATTCTAGCATCGAGAACCTTATTTCCTATGCCAACAACAACATCAAGCCTTTATCCCACTACGTGGGGTCGGCTACATGAATCCTTTTTCTCCATTGTGTCCTATTAAAGGTCAAATTATGGTTTAAATTTAATAAAGAAAGGTCATTCCTAATATTTTCTAACCAAGTCTTTTTAGGTCTACCTCTACCTTTCTTAATATAAGTCAAATCTAATACCTCTACTCTCCTAACCGGGTCACTGGAAGTCCACCGTTTTATGTGACCAAACCATCTAAGGCGACTCTCTCTAATCTTGTCTTCTACTGGAGCTACTTCAACCTTTTCACGTATATGCTCATTTCGTATCTTATCTCTAAGGGTAAAGCCACTCATCCACCTGAGCATCCTCATCTCTACCACACATAACTTAGTATTATGCTTCTCTTTTAATGGCCAACATTCAGCACCATAATGCATATCAGGCCTCACTACCATCTTATAGAATTTTCCCTTAAGTTTGAGGGGTACTTTTCTATCACACAACAACCCCGATGCATTCCTCCACTTCAACCATCCAACTTGAATTATGCTGATAATATCCCCATCTATTTCACCATCACTCTGAACAATAGATCCAATATATCTAAAACGTGTACTCTTATTAATGATTTGATTGCCCAAAGTCACAATCCCCTCACTAGGTCTATTACTACTAAAATTACACTCCATATATACCATTTTAGATCTACTCAAGAGAAAACCTTTAGTCTCTAATGTTGACCTCCGTAATTTAAGTTTACTTTCAACTTCCTCTCTAGTCTTATCTTTAAAACCCCTCCAAAGCTGATTTTTTTGAGTGCGGTTATACCATACGAACTGGCTTTAGTACGGGACGAACCGAAGAAAATTGTGAAGATATCTGTCAATTTAGTCTGTACGAGCCTGGAAGGGTCGGGACGATCCGTCTGGACAAAATTTGTCCAGAGAGCAAGTCGTCTGGACGCTATTTAATTTCGTCTGGATGAAATTCTGCTAGAGGGAAAATCGTCCCGGGACGAATTTTGGATCGTTCGGGACGATCAGTGTTAATGAATATCCGATGGAGATATTTTGGATTCATTTGAAGAGAGAGAAAGAGAATTCAGGAGAGAGAAAGATAAGGAAAGAGAAGAAGAAACTTGGTTTCAGAGGCCGCGGAGCGATTTTCGTCCGTCGTCGTTGTTAGAAGATTTGTTCGTCTTGCAGTAAGGACTCCGAATCATATTTCTATTTTCGAAGATTTTGAATTTTGGTATTTCTGTGCTCAGATTTGTGTTTCCGTTACCGAAAAACGCGTATAATTTTGTATTGACGAAAGTTTTACCGCACAACTTTTGATATGTTCCTAAGATGCTTATTCTGCACGATTTGAGTATTTTCTATAAAGTTTCTACACATTTTGAGTTCTGTGCAATTTTTATCGAATAGAAAATTATCAGGATGTTGAAAAATATTTTGTCATTATAATGAAAGTCTTATATTGTTGTTTTACATGTTATGTGGTAATTTGGTAAAGTTCTGAATCGGTGATTTCTATGTAAATTTTGTATACTGCCGTTATGCCGCCGATTTCTCGTACGACCTCTGATTTTTTGAATTGATGATTTGAATGATTGAATATGCATACGAATGTGAATATATGATTGAATTATTGTTATTGTTACTGAAAGACAAGTAAAGACTGGTTAAACCGTTGGTTGGAGACATAATACCTGTACAGAATGGTGGGCCGACGGGCTTTCCTTTAAATAAAGGGTTTGGCGATATCCTCTACTGATCACGTGATTACTTAAGGGAGTCATAAGGAGATGAATACTGTGCCGACGGGCAAAGAGTGATGACTCTTTTTACTGAGCCAAAAGATATAAGATACAAAATACAAGATATAAGACTAAAAAACGCCTTAATTGCCAGTGATTGTACTTGTTCAGTAAGATTATTATATTGAATTGCATGTGTAAAATACTGTTCTTATGATCTCATTATGATTTATTGATGGATTTATTGCAATTGTACGGATTTACTGTTAATGCATGATTTCACTGTTATAGCATTAATGTTCATGTCACTGGACTGTTACTGATACTGGAACTGATACTATTGATTCACCGTACTGACGTTATGCACGTGATATACTGAGTGAGTGACATGTGATTCACTGCACACGTGATATAGATTATTGGATTGCATATGATGCACTGAGCACGTGATATGGGGTAACTGAATTGCAAATGTACATTTTGATTCGGTTTACGGCATTGATTGATTCTAACTGTTTAAATGTTATTATGATTTATTGCCTGATTCGACTGATTTCTATAGAGATTGACGTACGCATTGATTTATTGAGCTTTATGGACCTTTGAACTGTTTATTGATTCTTCTATTGTGGATTTAGGAGTTTATTGTTTCTTATTATTACTGTACTGACTACTATTCATGCATTGATTTTCGTTATCTACATTGATACTTCTGTAATGATTTTCCTATCTGCATAGATTCACTGATCATGTGCAACTGACTGTTATGGATTCGACTGATTGACATGCATATTGCTTCCGTTCCGTGATTTGATTTCAGCTGTAGGCTTTGGTGACCTGCTGGGCTTTTTGAAGCTCATTATATGTGGTTAACAATTTTAGGTCAGAGCAAGGGAGCATGAATGGTGGTTGATTAAGACTGTCAGACGAATCCTTTCACTATGGATGCCTGGGGCGTCACAGATTGGTATCAGAGCAAGTGTAGTGAAAGGATTTGATTGATAGTTTGGTAGAATGGATTATTTCGAGTGCATCATTTTGCATACATATTGAATGACATGTGATTGAATGCACTGAATGACTGTTTGGATTCCGATGAGTTTTGATTTCGATTCTGATTCGATTTTTGATTTGAGTTTTGATTGAACGGATTTGTTTGTTGATTTCTGCGTCCGCGCCCTTAAGGGAAATGTCGAGGACGACATTTTTCTTAAGGTGGGTAGAATGTACAACCCCTCCAAAGCTGATTTTTTTTTTAATTCAGTTAGTCCGTACGAACTGGCTTTAGTACGGGACGAACTGAAGAAAATTGTGAAGAAATCTGTCAATTTCATCTGTACGAACCTGGAAGGGTCGGGACGATCCATCTGGATGAAATTTGTCCAGAGAGCAAGTTGTCCGGACGCTATTTAATTTCGTCATGACAAAATTCTGCCATAGGGCAAATCGAGCCGGGATGAATTTTGGATCGTCCGGGACGATCAATGTTAATAAATATCCGATGGAGATATTTTGGATTCATTTGAAGAGAGAGAAAGAGAATTCAGGAGAGAGAAAGAGAAGCAAAGAGAAGAAGAAACTTGGTTTTGGAGGCCGCGGAGCGATTTTCGTCTGTCGTCGTTGTTAGAAGATTTGTTCGTCTTGCAGTAAGGGCTCCGAATCCTATTTCTGGTTTCGACGATTTCGAGTTTTGGTATTTCTGTGCTCAGATTTGTGTTTCCATTATCGAAAAATACGTATAATTTTGTATTGACGAAAGTTTTACCGCACAACTTTTGATATGTTCCTGATATGCTTATTCTGCAAGATTTGAGTATTTTTTGTAAAGTTTCTACTGGTCATTTTGAATTCTGTGCAATTTTTATCGAATAGAAAATTATCAGGATGTTGAAAAATATTTTGTCAGTACAATGAAAGTCTTATATTGTTGTTTTACATGTTATGTGGTAATTTGGTAAAGTTCTGAATCTGTGATTTCTGTGTAAATTCTGTATACTGCCGTTATGCCGCCGATTTCTCGTACGACCTCTGATTTTCTGAATTGATGATTTGAATGATTGAATATGCATACGAATGTGAATATATGATTGAATTATTGTTATTGTTACTGAAAGACAAGTAAAGACTGGTTGAACCGTTGGTTGGAGACATGATACCTGTACAGGATGGTGGGCCGACGGGCTTTCCTTTAAATAAAGGGTTTGGCGATATCCTCTACTGATCACGTGATTACTGAAGGGAGTCATAAGGAGATGAATACTGTGCCGACGGGCAAAGAGTGATGACTCTTTTTACTGAGCCAACGGATATAAGATACAAAATACAAGATATAAGACTAAAAAACGCCTTAATAGCCAGTGATTGTACTTGTTCAGTAAGATTATTATATTGAATTACATGTGTACAATACTGTTCTTATGATCTCATTATGATTTATTGATGGATTTATTGCTATTGTACGGATTTACTGTTAATGCATGATTTCACTGTTATAGCATTAATGTTCATGTCACTGGACCGTTACTGATACTGGAACTGATACTATTGATTCACCGTACTGACATTATGCACGTGATATACTGAGTGAGTCACATGTGATTCACTGCACACGTGATATAGATTATTGGATTGCATATGATGCACTGAGCACTTGATATGGGGTAACTGAATTGCAAATGTACATTTTGATTCGGTTTACGGCATTGATTGATTCTAACTGTTTAAATGTTATTATGATTTATTGCCTGATTCGACTGATTTCTATAGAAATTGACGTACGCATTGATTTATTGAGCTTTATGGACCTTTGAACTGTTTATTGATTCTTCTATTATGGATTTAGGAGTTTATTGTTTCTTATTATTACTGTACTGACTACTGTTCATGCATTGATTTTCGTTATCTACATTGATACTTCTGTAATGATTTTCCTATCTGCATAGATTCACTGATCATGTGCAACTGACTGTTATGGATTCGACTGATTGACATGCATATTGCTTCCGTTCCGTGATTTGATTTCAGTTGTAGGCTTTGGTGACCTGCTGGGCTTTTTGAAGCTCATTATATGTGGTTAACAATTTTAGGTCAGAGCAAGGGAGCAGGAATGGTGGTTGATTAAGACTGTCAGACGAATCCTTTCACTATGGATGCCTGGGGCATCACAGATTGGTATCAGAGAAAGTGTAGTGAAAGGATTTGATTGATAGTTTGGTAGAATGGATTGTTTCGAGTGCATCATTTTGCATACATATTGAATGACATGTGATTGAATGCACTGAATGACTGTTTGGATTCCGATGAGTTTTGATTTCGATTCTCATTTGATTTGATTTGAGTTTTGATTGAACGGATTTGTTTGTTGATTTCTGCGTCTGCGCCCTTAAGGGAAATGTAGAGGACGACATTTTTCTTAAGGTGGGTAGAATGTACAACCCCTCCAAAGCTGATTTTTTTTTTTAATTCAGTTAGTCCGTACGAACTGGCTTTAGTACGGGACGAACTGAAGAAAATTGTGAAGAAATCTGTCAATTTCATCTGTACGAACCTGGAAGGGTCGGGACGATCCATCTGGATGAAATTTGTCCAGAGAGCAAGTTGTTAGGATGCTATTTAATTTCGTCATGACAAAATTCTGACATAGGGCAAATCGACCCGGGATGAATTTTGGATCGTCCGGGACGATCAATGTTAATAAATATCCGATGGAGATATTTTGGATTCATTTAAAGAGAGAGAAAGAGAATTCAGGAGAGAGAAAGAGAAGCAAAGAGAAGAAGAAACTTGGTTTTGGAGGCCGCGGAGCGATTTTCGTCCGTCGTCGTTGTTAGAAGATTTGTTCGTCTTGCAGTAAGGGCTCAGAATCCTATTTCTGGTTTCGAAGATTTCGAGTTTTGGTATTTCTGTGCTCAGATTTGTGTTTCCGTTACCGAAAAATACGTATAATTTTGTATTGACGAAAGTTTTACCGCACAACTTTTGATATGTTCCTGAGATGCTTATTCTGCAAGATTTGAGTATTTTTTGTAAAGTTTCTACTGGTCATTTTGAATTCTGTGCAATTTTTATCGAATAGAAAATTATCAGAATGTTGAAAAATATTTTGTCAGTACAATGAAAGTCTTATATTGTTGTTTTACATGTTATGTGGTAATTTGGTAAAGTTCTGAATCTGTGATTTCTGTGTAAATTCTGTATACTGCCGTTATGCCGCCGATTTCTCGTACGACCTCTGATTTTCTGAATTGATGATTTGAATGATTGAATATGCATACGAATGTGAATATATGATTGAATTATTGTTATTGTTACTGAAAGACAAGTAAAGACTGGTTGAACCGTTGGTTGGAGACATGATACCTGTACAGGATGGTGGGCCGACGGGCTTTCCTTTAAATAAAGGGTTTGGCGATATCCTCTACTGATCACGTGATTACTGAAGGGAGTCATAAGGAGATGAATACTGTGCCGACGGGCAAAGAGTGATGACTCTTTTTACTGAGCCAACGGATATAAGATACAAAATACAAGATATAAGACTAAAAAACGCCTTAATAGCCAGTGATTGTACTTGTTCAGTAAGATTATTATATTGAATTACATGTGTACAATACTTTTCTTATGATCTCATTATGATTTATTGATGGATTTATTGCTATTGTACGGATTTACTGTTAATGCATGATTTCACTGTTATAGCATTAATGTTCATGTCACTGGACTGTTACTGATACTGGATATGATACTATTGATTCACCGTACTGACATTATGCACGTGATATACTGAGTGAGTCACATGTGATTCACTGCACACGTGATATAGATTATTGGATTGCATATGATGCACTGAGCAGGTGATATGGGGTAACTGAATTGCAAATGTACATTTTGATTCGGTTTACGGCATTGATTGATTCTAACTGTTTAAATGTTATTATGATTTATTGCCTGATTCGACTGATTTCTATAGAAATTGACGAACGCATTGATTTATTGAGCTTTATGGACCTTTGAACTGTTTATTGATTCTTCTATTATGGATTTAGGAGTTTATTGTTTCTTATTATTACTGTACTGACTACTGTTCATGCATTGATTTTCGTTATCTACATTGATACTTCTGTAATGATTTTCCTATCTGCATAGATTCACTGATCATGTGCAACTGACTGTTATGGATTCGACTGATTGACATGCATATTGCTTCCGTTCCGTGATTTGATTTCAGTTGTAGGCTTTGGTGACCTGCTGGGCTTTTTGAAGCTCATTATATGTGGTTAACAATTTTAGGTCAGAGCAAGGGAGCAGGAATGGTGGTTGATTAAGACTGTCAGACGAATCCTTTCACTATGGATGCCTGGGGCGTCACAGATTGGTATCAGAGCAAGTGTAGTGAAAGGATTTGATTGATAGTTTGGTAGAATGGATTGTTTCGAGTGCATCATTTTGCATACATATTGAATGACATGTGATTGAATGCACTGAATGACTGTTTGGATTCCGATGAGTTTTGATTTCGATTCTGATTCGATTTGATTTGAGTTTTGATTGAACGAATTTGTTTGTTGATTTCTGCGTCCGCGCCCTTAAGGGAAATGTCGAGGACGACATTTTTCTTAAGGTGGGTAGAATGTACAACCCCTCCAAAGCCGATTTTTTTTAATTCAGTTAGTCCGTACGAACTGGCTTTAGTACGGGACGAACTGAAGAAAATTGTGAAGAAATCTGTCAATTTCATCTGTACGAACCTGGAAGGGTCGGGACGATCCATCTGGATGAAATTTGTCCAGAGAGCAAGTTGTCCGGACGCTATTTAATTTCGTCATGATAAAATTCTGCCATAGGGCAAATCGACCCGGGACGAATTTTGGATCGTCCGGGACGATCAATGTTAATAAATATCCGATGGAGATATTTTGGATTCATTTGAAGAGAGAGAAAGAGAATTCAGGAGAGAGAAAGAGAAGCAAAGAGAAGAAGAAACTTGGTTTTGGAGGCCGCGGAGCAATTTTCGTCCGTCGTCGTTGTTAGAAGATTTGTTCGTCTTGCAGTAAGGGCTCCGAATCCTATTTCTGGTTTCAAAGATTTCGAGTTTTGGTATTTCTGTGCTCAGATTTGTGTTTCTGTTACCGAAAAATACGTATAATTTTGTATTGACGAAAGTTTTACCGCACAACTTTTGATATGTTCCTGAGATGCTTATTTTACAAGATTTGAGTATTTTCTGTAAAGTTTCTACTGGTCATTTTGAATTCTGTGCAATTTTTATCGAATAGAAAATTATCAGGATGTTGAAAATGTTTTGTCAGTACAATGAAAGTCTTATATTGTTGTTTTACATGTTATGTGGTAATTTGGTAAAGTTCTGAATCTGTGATTTCTGTGTAAATTCTGTATACTGCCGTTATGCCGCCGATTTCTCGTGCGACCTCTGATTTTCTGAATTGATGATTTGAATGATTGAATATGCATACGAATGTGAATATATGATTGAATTATTGTTATTGTTACTGAAAGACAAGTAAAGACTGGTTGAACCGTTGGTTGGATACATGATACTTGTACAGGATGGTGGGCCGACGGGTTTTCCTTTAAATAAAGGGTTTGGCGATATCCTCTACTGATCACGTGATTACTGAAGGGAGTCATAAGGAGATGAATACTGTGCCAACGGGTAAAGAGTGACGACTCTTTTTACTGAGCCAACGGATACAAGATACAAAATACAAGATATAAGACTGAAAAGCGCCTTAATAGCCAGTGATTGTACTTGTTCAGTAAGATTATTGTATTGAATTGCATGTGTACAGTGCTGTTCTTATGATTTCATTATGATTTATTGATGGATTTATTGCTATTGTACGGATTTACTGTTAATGCATGATTTCACTGTTATAGCATTACTGTTCATGTCACTGGACTGTTACTGATACTGGAACTGATACTATTGATTCACCGTACTGATGTTATGCACGTGATATACTGAGTGAGTGACATGTGATTCACTACACACGTGACATAGATTATTGGATTGCATGTGATGCACTGAGCACGTGATATGGGGTAATTGAATTGCAAATGTACATTTTGATACGGTTTTACGGCATTGATTGATTCTAACTGTTTAAATGTTATTATGATTTATTGCCTGATTCGACTGATTTCTATAGAGATTGACGTACGCATTGATTTATTGAGCTTTACGGACCTTTGAACTGTTTATTGATTCTTCTACTGTGGATTTAGGAGTTTACTGTTTCTTATTGTTACTGTATTGACTACTGTTCATGCATTGATTTTCGTTATCTGCATTGATACTTTTGTACTGATTTTCCTATATGCATAGATTCACTGATCATGTGCAACTGACTGTTATGGATTCGACTGATTGACATGCATATTGCTTCTGTACCGTGCTTTGATTTCAGTTGTAGGCTTTGGTGACCTGCTTGGCTTTTTGAATCTCATTATATGTGGTTAACAATTTCAGGTCAGAGCAAGGGAGCAGAAATGGTGGTTGATCAAGACTGTCAGACGAATCCTTTCACTATGGATGCTTGGGGTGTCACATTATCAATAAGAGAATATCATCAGCAAAAAGAAAACACCAAGGTACATCCTCTTGCAAATGTCTAGTGAGAACATCCATGACTAAAGCAACAAGATTTGGGCTTAAGGCTGATACTTGATGTAACCCAACCGAAATAGGGAAATTCTTGGTCAAACCACCTTGTGTTTGAACACAAGTAATAGCTCCTGCATACATATCTTTAATGATTTGAATATAAGCATTATTAACTACTTTCTTTTCAAGAACTCTCTATAGCACTTCTCTTGGAACTTTATCATATGCTTTTTCTAAATCAATAAATATCATATGTAGATCCTCCTTATTTTCTCTATATTTCTCCATCAAACCACTTAATAAATGTATGGCTTCCATAGTCGACTTACCCGGCATGAATCCAAATTGATTTTGAGAAACATTAATATTACGCCGCAACCTATGCTCCATAACTCGCTCCCAAAGTTTTAAAGTATGACACATCAATTTAATTCCTCTATAAATCACACAATCTTGTGCATCACCTTTATTCTTAAAAATAGGAAATAACACACTCATTCTCCACTCATATGGCATCTTTTTAGTCTTCAAATCTTATTTCCTATGCCAAAGATAGAAAATAAAAAATGCTTTGATATTCTTCATGTTGTTAGCATTCCCACTGCATCCCCAACCATTCATTTACTATGATAATTGATATTTGGAAGGTGAAACATCGGACATGCCTACCTCCTAAATTTCAATCGACACCTTAAGCTACTTATAAAATGTGTGTTAGATCCATCTAATCTTCTCTCAATATTTCCTGAAAAGTTTCTTTTAATCCAAAATTGAGTTTCAGTATAAGGTAAATGTTTTATGTATTTTTTTTCTTCATATTAAATATGTATTCTCCACATTAGTTTTCTTATACAATTTGCTTATATATATCATTGTTGTTGTGCTGCTTCGGAGGGTAAATTTTAAAAAGGAGCAGGTTAGCTGGAAAATTTAGCAGGAGCATAAACGAAGTGAAATTTAAGGAGTAGATTCATCATAGGGTTTGGCACAGTTGGAAAATTCCAGATGTATAGGTGAATGCGAGCATTGCGCCAACATGTTTCATGCATTGTAGAAGCACCATAGCTATTGACTCATTCTATAGAACGCACCGGATCTTTCGGTGTATTCTAGCCCTCACACAATTTCGTGAAATTTGAGGTTTCATTTTCGCCAATTTTGAGCTTTTATGATTTTCGAGGTTGTTATATAATGTTTTTAGTTTATATATATATATGTATATGATATTTGAGGTTGTTAATTTATATATAAGTATATAATAAATGAATAATTATATGATAAGCAAATATGTATATGATTAATTAATTAATGTTAGCTATGTTAATATAAAAATAAAATCAAGAAAATATATTATATTTAAAATAAAAGTAATCAAATATGTAAATTATAATTTTTTGCAAAGAATATATTTGTTTTGAACATTTGATGTTCTGAATTACGTAATTTGTAGAAAATATACTTTTTTTTCTTAACATTTGATTTTCTTAATTTAACTTTATCATTTAACTGAGTTAAATACTCCTTGTTTTCTAAATATTTTTTCTTCGGATTTTAAAAGCAGTAGAAAAAAAAACTAAAGGGATTAACATCGACTAAATGCACATTTTAGTAAGCAACTATTTCTAAAATAATTCGTTGAATAAAATATCAATACAAAGTAGGATTAAAGGGAATTAATAAAACAAAAAATAAGGCCATTATATATTGTCAATCACCTTGAGCAGGAACGCTTGGAGTTAGATTTGAGTTAAACAACATTTGAACTTATCCACAAACTCCTGGATGTAATGCCACTCCCTTGCATTCAGAAACTCTTTCCTCTTTTGACCAGCCACAACATTCAACCCATCATATAATTCAAACATAAATGCATCCTGTGCACCATGTCATTTATAGTAAAGAATATAGTGATCTACATCAACAATTGGTCTTTCAACAATCATCTGAATAGAACCATCTTCATTGCGTCCAATTTCACAAATTCTTGCCTTAAAAATGTTCACAGGGGCTAAATGGCCACTATGTGTCATGAACCTTTGTTGTAGAAATCTCTAACCCATATCTCTTAAATATGCTCGACCCCTATATAAGGTAAAGTAAATTTTTATAACTTTGTCATGTGCATGCCACAAAATACAATCTTCATACTCTTATTAGGAATGCATGTAACATTGAAAATTTTTGTTCGATCTCGCCTGCTCCTTTAGGAAATCGTCAGTGGGATGCGACAAACATTATTTTAATCAAATGCAAACCTCCACAATCAACTTCTTTGTAGAGATTCTTTGGATCTTATCCATTACTGAAGTTGAAGATGATTTCCAATTAATGTTGAATGTCCAACAAACTAAAAAAAAAAAAAAATCACTACATCGTCAATTAATATAACTAATAAAAATTTAATTTATATAGTATGCAATTAGATTGCATTAATGTTAGCTGAATAAAAAAAATCATTCATCATACTGATTAGTATTGCTGTAATGACAAGGCAATAGAAGCCTGCAAATTTGATTTGATAATACATATCATTTTTACAATGCTTTATAATTAATGTATTGACTTAAATTTATTAAGGATGAGCTATCAACACAAACAATAAATAATATAAGGTACAAAAAAATCACAGGAATACAAGTGTACGAAACACAAAAATCAACACAAAACATAAAACAAAATAACACAAAATAATATTACTCCCCTTTTGACAACAACAAGAAGGGAATAAAAACGATGAAATGAAAGATGTAAAATGAGAAATCATAATAATTGACATTGAAATAGATTGAAATATAATTACAATAAAAAATTTAATTACATAAGATGAAAAAGAAAAAAATCAAAAAGTTCAAATTAAAGAACAACTAGATAAGAAAATTTTATCAAGGTCATAAAGCATTCTAGACAATTAGATATAGAGGATTATTATAAAAGTGACGAAATGAAGATTGGTTATTTTCAATTTTCAATATAAAACATAATTAAAAATTAGATTGATTTGAATTAAAGATTAAACGATAGAGGAAAGAACAAATTTAATTGGCGATATTGTGCATCTTTCTAAATATTTGTGGCACATTTTGTGCATCTTTTTCTGTTTGGGCTAATTTCGTGCATCTTTTTATTTACAAACTATTGCACATTTTTTTTTAATTTTTGTACAATGTACATTTCTTTTTTATATTATTATTTTTTTTGACTTTCCAAAATTAATAATCTAAAAAATTAAATTTCTCTAATTACAAAAATAATTATTGTTGTGTCCAAGAGTATTCGTGACGGTAGAGAAATATAAAGTTTATTGTCTTAGCGTTGTACGAAACTCCGGCACGCAATCAGATAAGAGAGAGGGTCTAGCATTTTTGAGACACCAAGATTTTTACGTGGAAAACCCCTGAAAAGGGGGAAAAACCATGGGGCCTAGCCCAGTTTGAATGAATCAACTAGTATTAGAGTCGATTACAAATGAAGCCCTTTCTTTGAGGAAGGCATGGGTTTGATGTACATTATATGAAGTACATTACATGTTGAGAATTCAAAGAGTCAATGTTGACGTATTCACTTTATTGGAAGGACTATAGTCGGTGGGCGACGTAAGTCAGGAGGACCGTAGTCGGCAGGCGATGGAGGTTGAAACGACTGTATCTGACGATGAAGGCCAGAAGGACGGTGTCAGGTAGAAGTATAACAAAGGGAAGAAATCCATCTTTGAATAAACATCTAGCAAAAGTTCAATAACCGGTAGAAGTCTGGTGTCGAGTAGAAACTTGGCGAAGAGTGAAGGTCTGGCATCAGGTTGAAGTCCGACGTCTATTGGGGGACGAGGAGAACTCCGGCATCACTTGGGCGGAGTTTCGGCGTCAGGAGGGAACTCTATCGTTAATTGGGAAGAATTTCAGCATCACGTGAAAGTTGGGCAGAATTCTGGCATTCTCCCAAATATCCCGCAGAGTTCCTACATATTCATGCGGCGGAAAGAACTTCGGTGGTGGTCGAGGAGGAGATGATCTCCTTTCCCCTTCTCTTCCTCTTCTTTTTTTCTTCTCTCTTCTTGCTTCATTCCCCTCTTGTGAGGAATGAGGGCTCTATTTATAATTTTTCAGGAGTGGCATGACTAGTAAATAGATGCGAGATCTGGGGTAAATAGGGAGTGGTCGAATGGACGGCTGATATTAAACCGTTCGATTATGCACCATTTGTTGGACAGTTGAAGGCCTTAGTGATGACGGACTTCGGCGATCTTGGCCTCGTTGAATTTGTCTCGTTGAGCCGCTCGATTCGACTATAAGCTCGTCAAAATCAGAGACCGTTTAGTAACTCAAATTGTGGTACAAACTTTCCAACAACACTTAAGGTGCTCGATTTGAGCTCATTTGGGCTCAGATTGTTTTGAATTTGGTGTCGTTGAGTTTGTATTTCTGAGACACTCAGTTTGACTATAAGCTCGCTGAAATCGGAGCTCAGGTGCACTCGAATTTAATTTTTGAAGTTCCCAACTTGATTTTTGCCTCGAGATTCGTGCCAGATCAACATAATTTCATGACGACGTATCAGTTTCCTCCCTATTTTTGGACGTCGAAGCTCCAGGAGTCCAAAAATATATGTGTCGACATTTTTCATTGGCCGAAAAGCCAAAAATTAAGTGCTTGCTTAAACTTTATTATAGAGGCCTCGTAGAGCTCCAAAAGTGTCAAAATTGAGTTTGGAACATCGAAAAACGTGTCTGGGGACCCCAAAAATGTTGAATTTGGTCCGTCCTAGCCAAAAATTGGAGCCCGGGAACATTTGACGGCCGAACCGGCAAGCTAGCCGGCCGGCCGCCGCCCGCTGCCGGCAGCACCGGCGAACGTGCCGCATGAACAGGCACGTCCCTCCTGGGCGCGCAGTTTGGCCGACGGTTACTGGCCGAAATTCAAACTTTGATTTTTTTTCTTTAAATTGAGTGGGGCCCACAAAAATCCGAAAAAATATATAAAAAAATCAAAAAAACTTCAAAAAAATTCTAAAAAATTCCAGAGAATTCTAGAAACTTCTTATCTTCTCTCACAAAAACTATAAATATACCCCTAGAGGCTTTTGAAAAATTGCACCTTCTTTTCTTTCTCCCTCTGGCTCTCTGACAGTTGAGGCTTTCAGCTATTTTTGAGTGGAAAATTTTCCCTACTCGACTTAGCGCCCCTCCTCTTGTGCAGAAGTTAGGAGATTTCTTCTCCTCTGCTTTCCCCCTCTGGCTTTCTAACAATGGAGGCTTTCTGCTTTTTTGAGTCGAAAATTTTCCCTGCTCGACTTAGCGCCCCTCCTCTTGTGCAGAAGTTACGAGATTTCTTCTCCTCTTCTTTCCCCCTCTAGCTTTCTGATAGTTTAGGTTTTTTGATATTTTTGAGTGAGAAATTTTCCCTGCTCGACTTAGTGCCCCTCCTCTTGTGCAGAAGTTAGAGGATTTCTTCTCCCCCTCTGGCTTTCTGACATTAGAGGCTTTTTGCTAATTTTGAGTGGGAAAATTTTCCTGCTCAATCTAGCGATCCTCTTCTGTGTAGAAGGATAATTTTTTCCATCTTGTTCTTTATTTGCGCTCTTCTTCTTGTATTGGAGACATTCCACTATCGAAGATAAGTGACATTCCCCTATCAAGCTTCAGTTCCACTCTCTTATATAGAAGGAGTCGCGATGGGAGGCTATCTTCTAAATAGACAACCCGTGATAGAAAGAGATCAATTGTTGCTTGTATGCGAGGGTGATTTGAGAAGATCTTGCAGTGATAATGTTAGGGAGGAGAACTAGAGGCGATGAGCAGATTGGGCAAATTTCAATGCCATTTGATCGAAAGTTCATTGGCGATGGACGATCGAGTTGAATCCCATCAGCAGTCAATAACCGAGTGTAGAGCAAAATGAGAGAGATCGAGGGTGCGTTGCTGTTGCGAATCTATGATTTTGATGATAGCAAACATTCCTTATTTATCTATGATTGCCTTATGTGCTAACGTTTCAGGTTCACACGATCAGATTGTAATCTGGAACCAGCTCAAGATTGGGTAGACTAGGTCTGTGTCAGTTTGTAATCTTTTTTCTTTCTTGAGTCTGTTGTATTTGGTGTGGTATCTGATGATTTGTAACTTGGAAGATTTTCTGTTGTGCCCTAAAAGATTTCTATTTTTGGTAACATCGTCCGGGACGATATTTATATCGTCCTGGACGATCTGACAAAAGTAGAAATCCTAATTAGGGCATTCTCATTAAAGCAGCCATCTTTTTATAAAACACATCGTCCTGGACTATTTTGTATCGGCCAGGACGATCAGCTCAATTCAGCAAGAATCTGCCGCCATATCTACTTAGGAAAATCTTATTTTTGGATATCGTCCTGGTTATCGGCCTGGACTATAAAATATCATCCTGGCCAATCCAGGTCAATTTTTCCAAAATTTCTCAGGCAGTTTTGGAAAGCAATTAATGGGGATTTCGTCCAGGCCGATCGAAAGATCGTCCGGGACGATTAGACATCGTCCAGCTTCATTTCAGGGCGATTTTCAGGACGATTTTCCTCATATTTGTGCTAATCGGCCAGGACGATTTGGCTATCGTCCTGGACGATAATGGCGGCAACTTACATTAATGAGCTCGTTTTGAGAGCCTCTATTTAAGCTATGGCAAGGCACTTTGTAAGTGTCTTTGGCAGCCATTGTAGCTTCGTTCTTGTGGGGGAAACTTGAAGAGAGAGCTTGAAAGGGAGAGAGGAAAGGGTGGAGTTTGAGAGAGGGAGAAGATCCTGTGAGGGGGGACTCAAGGGAGTGTGGAGGGGGTTCCACACAGTTGCTCCGGCGAACTCGCACCTTAGTACCATTGGATTCAAGTCTTGTCTCGAGGTAAGTTCACCAAAGAAGAAGTCTCTTTGGTGTCAAAGGACCCGGCAACTCCGCCGCACCGGGAGAGGTTGAAGTGATTTTGTAAGGGCTTCTCCGCCTAGCTGTGGGGGCTAAAGGAGAGTCACGATTTAGTGCAATACTTGGAGGGTGCCTCCAAGGAGTGGACGTAGGTCAAGGTTTGACCAAACCACTATAAATCCGGTGTGTTCTTTTCTTATTATTGCTTCCGCACTTTTAATTTCCGCACTTGGTTTTCGTTGTGGTGATTTGGTTTGTGATTTTATTCCTTTGTTTAAAGAATCCTTTTTATTATCCAATTCACCTCACTTTGTTAGCTTTGGGACTAAGTTCATAGGGCTTAACATCCTAGCGAACTTTCAAATGGTATCAGAGCGGTTTTCATAAAATAAGTTTTTAAAAGCTTTTGAATTTCGATCCATGGCTAATATTTCTAATCGTATTTTTGCGGAAGGATATTCAATCACTAGACCACCATTGTTTGAAAATATTACATTTGATTTTTGGAAAATTCGCATGTCTACTTTTTTGCAATCGATTGATTTTCGTATGTGGCATATGATTTTAACTGGTTATTCATCACCATCACGTATTGTTAATGGAATTAAAACTGATATTCCTTTTAATCAATGGAATAGGGATGAACGAATGGATGCTCAATTAAATGCAAAGTCTTTAAACTGTTTTTTCTGTGCTTTAAGTTCTGATGATTTTATGTTAATATCCACGTGCACTACCGGCAAGGAAGTTTGGGATAAATTGCATACCATATACGAAGGCACTAGTGAAATCAAGCAATCTAGGTTGAATATTTTAATGCATGATTTTGAAATGTTTTCTATGAAATCTTTTGAAACGATTTTAGACATGTATACAAGGTTCATTCAAATTACTACATCATTGCATGCCTTAGGAAAAGATTTTTCAAATTTTGAAAAAGTTAACAAAATTCTTTGATGTCTACTGGATAAATTTGATTCTAAAGTTGTTGCTATTTGTGAGTCTAAAGATTTGAATGATTATTCTATTGATAATTTGATTGGCTCACTCATTGCCTACGAGCAAGGGTTGAGTCAAAGACTTTTGGATGCAGGTGAGACGATCGTTCTAAAAGCCGAAGATACGGAAAGAGGAAGCTTAGTTGGTGATGATAGAAAGGAATTGTCAAGCAAATCACAAAGCTCACCAATGCATAAGCAAAAGTGGAAAAAAGGTAAAATTGATAAGGATGTTAATATTTCCTCTAACGTTATTTGTTTTAAATGCAGGAAACCTAGACATATGAAAAATGAGTGCCCTAATTTAAGAATTCTCCCTGCAAAAGAAAAGGGTAAGGCAAAGTTAAATTTAAACTGGGGAAATAATAAAAAGCAAAAAATCTCATGGGCAGATCTGGTCTCTGAAGCATCGGACCAGGAGAGAGATAATGGTTAAGAGCCTTTCGTATTTTTTTTGTGTTGTGTTTTTGTCTTTCTTTTTGTTGTGTTTTTGTTTTTTCTTTTTTTTTTTTTTTTTTTTTTTTTGCGTTTTTTGTTTTGTTTATTCTTTGAAATTTTTTTTTCTCGTAAAAATTTTTCTCTAATCTACACACACATTCACTTTTCTAGAAATGAAAATTTTACTTCCTAACTTTTCTAGAAATCTTTAGTAAGTTGTGATTGACTGCTCTAAAAACAATCAAAGGAAGGAAACTCATGTTTTTGACTTTCAATCTCTATTTCCTAAAAGAGGTTTTTCTACTTTTGATTTAAAATCTTTTTCATCTTTTAAATTGGTTTTTGAAACTAAATTTTTTATCTCCCTATATTTTATTTATCGCATAGGAATCTTTTGCAAGTTGTTGAATCTAATTCAAAATTTTTTTAATCAAGAAATTCGCTTTATCAATAGTATAGGTTTACTTTTTGTATTTAAGATTTCAGAAAGGTAGCATAATCAAAAAAAAAATTGGCCAATGATGCCAAAAATAAAAGAAGCGCAAAGCGCCAAAATTGAAAAATATAGAATACACAAAGTGTATCAAAAGATGCGCAGTGCGCCAACCAATTGTCAAGAGGCATAAAATGAGCCCACTAAATTTTAATGCTTACCATTCTTATACTTCTTAAAGCTTAAGAAAACCCTTGATTTTTCGATGCTTGAGTTTGAAAATCTTGACTCATGATTCAACAAATCCTGTATTAATCTTCTATTAGATATATTTTATGAAAGGAGTTTTGAAAAATTACTGTTTCTTTCTCTAATTTATTCCTTGATTTAGATATTGAATTAAAAAATTTTTTAGCCTTTTTAAAGAACTTGAGTTTGGATTATCAATTCTTGATTTTCTAACCTTTACTGAGCTATGTGTTGTCAATCCAATTCTACTAAGTTTTTTTATTAAAACCCAGAGGTAACTTTCTCATTTTAAGAACATTTGTTTTTTCACTTGATCAGGGAATGTTTTTTGTTCGTTTTGTTTTTTGTTTGTGCCTCCTCTCTTTTTGATAATGTCAAAGGGGGAGAACGTTGTATCTTTTTTCTTTTCAAAAATTTTAAAACAACAAAAATATTTTCATCTCCCCTATTTTTGTTAAAAGGATTTATTCTAGTGAGGGGGAGATTAGGAGGATTTACTTTTATAAAAATTCAAATTGAAATGTTTTGCCATCATCAAAAAGGGGGAGATTGTTGCGAATCTATGATTTTGATGATAGCAAACATTCCTTATTTATCTACGATTGCCTTATGTGCTAACGTTTCAGGTTCACACGATCAGATTATAATCTGGAACCAGCTCAAGATTGGGTAGACTAGGTCTGTGTCAGTTTGTAATCTTTTTTCTTTCTTGAGTATGTTGTATTTGGTGTGGTATCTGATGATTTGTAACTTGGAAGATTTTCTGTTGTGCCCTAAAAGATTTCTATTTTTGGTAACATCGTCCGGGACGATATTTATATCGTCCTGGACGATCTGACAAAAGTAGAAATCCTAATTAGGGCATTCTCATTAAAGCAGCCATCTTTTTGCAAAACACATCGTCCTGAACGATTTTGTATCGGCCAGGACGATCAGCTCAATTCAGCAAGAATCTGCCGCCATATCTACTTAGGAAAATCTTATTTTTGGATATCGTCCTGGTTATCGGCCTGGACTATAAAATATCGTCCTGGCCAATCCAGGTCAATTTTTCCAAAATTTCTCAGGCAGTTTTGGAAAGCAATTAATGGGGATTTCGTCCAGGCCGATCGAAAGATCGTCCGGGATGATTAGACATCGTCCAGCTTCATTTCAGGGCGATTTTCAGGACGATTTTCCTCATATTTGTGCTAATCGGCCAGGATGATTTGGCTATCGTCCTGGACGATAATGGCGGCAACTTACATTAATGAGCTCGTTTTGAGAGCCTCTATTTAAGCTATGGCAAGGCACTTTGTAAGTGTCTTTGGCAGCCATTGTAGCTTCGTTCTTGTGGGGGAAACTTGAAGAGAGAGCTTGAAAGGGAGAGAGGAAAGGGTGGAGTTTGAGAGAGGGAGAAGATCCTGTGAGGGGGGACTCAAGGGAGTGTGGAGGGGGTTCCACACAGTTGCTCCGGCGAGCTCGCACCTTAGTACCATTGGATTCAAGGCTTGTCTCGAGGTAAGTTCACCAAAGAAGAAGTCTCTTTGGTGTCAAAGGACCCGGCAACTCCGCCGCACCGGGAGAGGTGGAAGTGATTTTGTAAGGGCTTCTCCGCCTAGCTGTGGGGGCTAAAGGAGAGTCACGATTTAGTGCAATACTTGGAGGGTGCCTCCAAGGAGTGGACGTAGGTCAAGGTTTGACCGAACCACTATAAATCCGGTGTGTTCTTTTCTTATTATTTCTTCCGCACTTTTAATTTTCGCACTTGGTTTTCCTTGTGGTGATTTGGTTTATGATTTTATTCCTTTGTTTAAAGAATCCTTTTTATTATCCAATTCACCTCTCTTTGTTAGCTTTGGGACTAAGTTCATAGGGCTTAACATCCTAGCGAACTTTCAGTTGCAAGTAGCAGTTGAGCGAGAATCCGATTATGGATTATACAAAGTAAAGGATCGACGACGAACATCAAACAAAGAGCCGATGATGACGGTGGTCTAGTAGCATTTTGCAAAGATAATAAGCATCCATACGAAAGTTTGCCGACATCAGATATCCCTGATTTAAGGAGCCAAAGCTGTGAGTATTATGGAGACACACTTATAGTATCAACTAAGTTAAGGCCTGATGAAGAACAAAGTATAATCTTCCTTTGAAGAAGAAGTTGCAGAAGATGTCTGATATGCAGTAGAGAAGAAGTCACTAAATCCACTAAGGATATTTGACTGTTTTGAAGTTGTTTGTTGCCTGATGATTGCAACTTGTACGGATAATACCAAATATGCTTTTACTTTCTGATTCTTGCAAAAATGAACTTCATATACCATCTTTTGCATTGTAACTCCAATGACATTGAATAAAGAGTTGAGAACTTGTCCTTCGAAGCAAGCTGAATTGCGATTGCATCTTTATGACATACTTTGATATATCCCCCCCCATATTTTTATGAGGGTATTTTAGACTTCTGAAGTCTTTGTATAAGTGATAAATTTATCAATCACTTGCTTTCACGAAATCTTTATAGAGAGAATTTTATTCACTCAGAGTGTTTCTCAATGATGCTGACCTCTACAGAAGAGGTTGCGAGAATCCACCAAGGATGTAAGGCCTATCCGAGGTTGTATGTCAGAGCCTTTTCTCGATGACATTAACCTGAATGGAAGAGGTCGAGAGAATCCACCAAGGATATGAGACCTATCCTAGGTTGTATGTCAGAGGTTTTTGTCGACAACATTAACCTGAATGGAAGAGATCGAGAGAATCCACCATGGATGTGAGACCTATCCGAGGTTGTATGTCGGAGGTTTTTCTCGATGATGTTAACCTGAATGGAAGATGTTGAGAGAATCCACCAAGAATGTGATACCTATCCGAGGTTGTATGTTAGATGTTTTTCTCGATGATGTTAATCTGAATGGAAGAGGTCGAGAGAATCCACCAAGGATGTGAGACGTATCCAAGGTTGTATGTCAGAGGTTTTTCTCGATGAAATTAACCTGTGTGGAAGAGGTTGAGAGAATCCACCAAGGATGTAAGACCTATCCAAGGTTGTATGTCGGAGCACTTTACTCAATAACGTTAACCTGTGTGTAAGAGGTCAAATCAAATCCCCCTGGGATTTATTTTGCTTTGATTGGGAGGGGGAGAACACCACGTGTATCCCGAATCAAAGATAAAATAGGGTCTATCTTTAGACACTTACTGCCTTTTTGAGGTCAAGATCAAGACCTTTCCCAAGGAGTAGAAGTCCAGAAAGAGACTGTATAAAACTTGTAATTGATTGGAAGTATCCTTGCTATCGCTAGGATTTTACTGAAATATCATCTTGATATAGAAAGCATCGGAGGATATTTTTGATCAGAATTGGGTTAAAGTTGCCCCCAGTCTGCATCTGATGCAACAATTACTGATGTCAGGAAGTTGATAAGAGCGATCTTTTGAGATTAGAGCAAAAGTTGCCCCCAGTCAGGAACCATGTTTCTCACAGACGGCGTCAAACTATTGCGTCCAAGATTATTCACGGCGGTAGATAAATATAAAGTTTATTATCTTAGCATTGTACGAAAATTCAGCACGCAATCAAATAAGAGAGAGGGTCTAGCATTTTTGAGGCACCAAGATTTTTACATGGAAAATCCATGAAAAGGGAGAAAAACCACGAGGCCTAGCCCAGTTTGAATGAATCCATTAGTATTATAGTCGATTACAAATGAAGCCCTTCCTTTGAGGAAGGCATGGGTTTGATGTACATTATATGAAGTACATTACATGTTAGGAATACAAATAGTCACTATTGACGTATTCGCTTTATTGGAAGGACTGTAGTCGACGGGCGACGTAACTCAGGAGGACCGTTTTCGACAGGCGATGGAGGTTGAAAGGACTGTGTCTGATGATAAAGGTCAGAAGGATGGTGTCAGGGAGAAGTCTAACAATGGGAAGAAATCCATCTTTGAATAAACGTCCAGTGAAAGTCGAATAACTGGTAGAAGTCCGGGGTCAGGTAGAAACTTGGCGAAGAGTGAAGGTCCGGCGTCGGGTTGAAGTTCGATGTCTATTGGTAGACGAGGAGAACTCTGGCATCACATGGGCAGAGTATTGGCATCAGGAGGGAACTCTATCATTAATTGGGAAGAATTTCAGCACCACGTGGAAGTTGGGCAGAATTCCAACATTCTTTCAAATATCCCGCAGAGTTCTGGCGTATCCAGGCGGCGGATAGAACTCCGGCGGTGGTCGAGGAGGAGATGATTCTCCTTTCCCCTTCTCTTCCTCTTCTCTTCTTCTTCTCTCTTCTTGCTTTAGTCCCCTCTTGTGAGGAATGATGACTATATTTATAGTTTTTCTAGAGTGGCATTGTAAATAGATGTGAGATCAGGGGCAAATAGCGAGTGGTCGAATGGACGGCCGATATTAAACCCTTCAATTATGCATCATTCGTTGGACATTTGAAGGTCTTAGTGATGAAGAAATTCAGTAATCTTGGGCTCGTTGAATTCGTCTCGTCGAGCTGCTCGATTCGACTATAAGCTCATCAAAATCAGAGACCGTTTGGTAACTCAAATTGTGATACGAACTTTCCAATAGCACTTCGAGTGATTGATTTGGGCTCAAATTAAGTTGAATTTGGTGTCGTTGAGTTTGTATTTTTGAGGCGCTCAGTTTGACTGCAAGCTCACTGAAATCGGAGTTCAGGTGCTCCCAGATTTAATGTTTCAAGTTCCCAACTTCATTTTTTCCTAGAGATTCATGCCCGATCAAGATAATTTCATGATGACGTATTAATTATATTGAAAAAAGAAATAAAAAATAATAAGAAATAAAAATTACGATAGTAAAATTCAAATTATGTTTGCCTAAAAAAAAACATAAGATTGATATCCTTAATTTGATCGAGTTATAAGTTATTTTAAATTTTTGAAAAATTAGATTTCATTATAAAATTAATTTTGTAATACAAGTTAATTTAAAACATCTTTTAGATCAATGAAAAGCAAGCTTTTCATAGGCAACCCCACATTTCAAACAAAGAACAAGAGAGACTAAAACAATACTTGATAGTTTTATTGATATCAAAATGATTTGATACATTTAAGTCAAGATATCAATAAACATTACTTCGAAAACATCAAAATATAAACATAAATCTAAACCTCAAAACAAGTACTATAGAATGAAATAAGCACTAACATCATCACACCAGGAAAGAACTAACAACAGAAATTACAAATAAGTACATCTAAAACTCTAAAGGTCCTTGCTCTATAGGAGGAGGCTGGTTGAAAACTAAAAAATAGTTATTCATCATAGCTATATTCATGTTCACCAAGTTAAACTAACCTCGGATCCACCCCATGTCTTATTGGTATTGTGGATCCTGCTGGTTTAGGTGAGCTTGAATTTGCTTAAAACATTGATCAAAGTGACTCTCCAAACAATCAAAATGCTGGACCATCTCCTGAAAGTCAAGTCCCTGAGCAGGTGCATGTGCTTTCCCTTCTCCCTTAGTATCCTCACTTGAATTCTCATTTGTCTCAAAGAGAGATTGAAAAGAGATATCAGTGAAATATATTGGCATTTTAGTGGGAATCTCAGGATGAACAATGTTGTACTTCTTTTATAAGATATAAATTACTAAGTATCCTAGAGCAATATTTTTTTCTTCCTATGAGAAGGAAACCTAATTTTTGAAAGGTTATAAATGTAATCTAGAATGAGTTGAGCTTCATCAATTGGTTGTCCAGTCATGATCAAATAGGTTACAATGGAAAGTAAATGAGTCATGTTTATGTGATCACCAGCTTTAGGAATGATTAAAATTCTTAAAACAAACTGGATGATCCTAGCATTTTGATTTAAAGTGTAGACTCTTGTCAAGTGACCAACTTGAGTAACCCCTCTAAGAGTTTTGTTTATTTGAGACCAATCATAATCAGATTTAGAGGTTAAAGTGTGTGCTCTAATCGCTCGAGTCCTTAGGTGCAGAAATGTTCCAAAATCTTCCTTAGTGATTTCTACCTATTGCTTTTTGACAAATGATGTAATCCTACTCTCATCCTCACCAAAACTCATATTTGCTAAGAAGTAGTGAAAGGTTTCTTTATGATAAGCATGGATCAAAGTCAAAATAAAAGAGAACTAGGTTGAAGCAAATAGAGGCATCACTTGAAAGTTGATATCATCTTGAATCAGTAGTCTTGAGGGATTGATTTTGGCAGCAATAAACCTACAGAAGAAATCCTCATTAGCTCTATACAGGAAGTTGTCATCACCACTCCTAGATGACGATCCCTTAGAAACTCTACCACGCTTTCTAGAACTTGACATTGCTAAGTTGAGAAGGATTTAAGGAGGATTTTGAAGTGAGTGAAAATGAATCTAAATCCCTCTTATTTAAAGAAAAATAACGCTTCATACAGTACAAAAATGGATTCATACGTACGATTTTCAATCGTACGGAATGAAAATATTTTCGTATGGATGAATGATAACATCAAAAATGAAATGACTTTTCATAAACACATCATTTACTAGGCATCCTTTTGTATAGGCTTTTTGAGCAAATGATCGTACAGATGAACACTTGTTCGTCTAGGATGATCAGTTATTTAAGATCATTTTATGATGGTTAGGTTTGTCCCCTATAGAAATTGACACGTGGATTATACAGACAAAATTTTTATTTGTATGTACGATCAGTTATAATAACTTATTTTACCCAGATAACTATCTATATACGTACAAAAGAATGTATATAGATTATATTGGAGGATGATGGAATCATACATTCTGATCTATGTTAAAAAATCATAAATTTTATACATTCACTCCAGAGCAATGATTGACATGCTACAGAATTCATATGGTATGAAAATAATTTTGTATAGTATGAAATAAACAGTTGGATATTTCAGCATGAAGAATCCAAACCAGAACTATTGGTATGTGATACATGTCCAAGTCAAAGAAAATATAATAAACAAAATCCAAAAACACACATAAGAACAAAATCAAAATATACATAAAAATAAACATCAAGTTCGCAAAAGATTTTATCCAAGCATTAAGATCAATCACACCTAACCTTATTCTTAATATGTTAAAAGCATCAAAGGCTAGTTATTTTATAAAAATGTCTGCAAGTTAATTTTCAGCTAAAATATGATTCAATTAAATTTCTACTTTGGATACATGATCCCTAATGAAATGATGACTTATGTCTATATGCTTGGTTCTAAAATATTGAATAGGATTTTTTGAAATATAAATGACACTAATGTTATCATAATAAATTGGAATTATTCCTATAGAAAATTTTAAGTCAATCAACTATTGTTTCAACCAAAGAACTTATGCCACACAACTTCCTAAGGCAATGTATTCAGCTTCAACAGTAGATAGGGCTACGAAATTCTATTTTCTACTAGATCAAGAAACTAAGGAATCTTTTATAAATTAACAAGTTCCAGATATACTCTTTTGATCAATCCTACAACCTGTAAAGTCTGAATCAAAATATCCAACAATCTCAAATGAAGAGCTATACTTAGTATATCAAATTCCTAAGTTCTGAGTTCCCAAAAGATATCTCATAAATCTTTTTACTGTTATCAAATGTTATTCTTTTGATCTAATAAAAATCTAGCACAAAAACAAACACTAAACATAAATATCAGGTATGTTAGCTATCAAATAATAAAAGATCCAATTATTCCTCTAATTTTCTTTATCAATAGATTTTTCCTTTGGGTCCTTACCAATTGAACTGAGGAACTCATTGGTGTACTTACTGGTTTAGCATTGTCCAATTTGCTTAATACTAAAACCAAGAAAATAACTAAGATATCCCATTAGGCTCATCTCAAATTCACTTCTCATTATTTTTAAAAAATCATTACAAAGATTTTTATTAGTAGATCCAAAAATGATATCATCAACATAAATATGAACAATGAGTATATCGTCTCCTAATTTCTTCAAAAAGAGAGTGGTGTCTACACTTCCTTTTTCAAACAATCTCTTTAATAAGAAAGTGCTTAACATCTTATTCCAAGCCCTAGGTGACTGTTTCAATCCGTATAATGCCTTTTTTAATTTAAAAACATGATCAGAGAATTTTTAATTTTCAAAACCTAAAGGTTATTCAATATAAATATTCTCTTGAATTACCCCATTCAAAAAGGAACTTTTAACATCCATTTGAAATAATTTATATCCTCTATAACAAACAAAGGCTAGTAAAACCCTAATTACCTCAAGTCTCACTATAGGGAAAAAGTCTCATAAAATTCAATTCCTTTAATTTGATTATACCCCTTAGCCACCTCTAGCCTTATTTCTAACAACAACTCCTTAGACTTTCATTTTATTTTTAAATACCCACTTAGTTCTAATTCTATTTTGATCCTTTGGCCTTGCAATCAATTCCCAAACATCATTCTTTACAAACTGATTCAATTCTTCTTGTATTGCTAGAATTCAAAATTCATCTGAAAGTGCTTGATTTATATTTATGGATTATATTATTGAAATAAAGATAGAATGATTGACTTCTTTAGTAAGTCCGTGCCTAGTCCTAACACCCTCATTAAGTTCACCTAAAATCAATTCCTTATGGTGGTTTTAAGAAAATTTCAAATCTTACGGCAAAGGGTTTTCTTGTTCTAAATTTTCTTCCAAATTAATTTTTTCAATCCTTTAGGAGTTATTTTCTATATCATCCTCTTCCAAACTTGGATATTATAAAATACCATATTCAACAAATACAACATGTGTGGTCTCCTTAACTACTTCTTTTGTTAAATACACTATATAATTTTCCAACACTAGATTATACTAGAAAAATTCCTTTATTTGATTTTGGATCAAATTTTCCTAAAGAATATTTTTCATTATTATGTATGAACATCTTACATCCAGAAACATACAAATGTGACAAGTTAGGTGTTCTTACCTTAAAATTTTCATAGGGTGTTTTATTCAATTTGGATCTAATGTTCATCCTATTTAGAACATAACATGCAGTACTAATCACTTCAGCCCAAAAATATTTAGGATGTGAATATTCAACCTATATGGCTCTAATGACTTAAATTTATATTATGTTCTTTCTTTCAATTCCCCCATTATGCTGAGAGATCCTAGGTGCAAAAAAAATTATAATCAATTCATTTTTCCTTACAAAAATGCTCAAATTTATCATTTTCAAATTCACCATCATGATCACTTTGAATTATTAAAATTTAACACCCTAGTTTCCTCTAAATCTAAGTTGATTTTTTTTTTTAAATTTCTCAAATGATTCATTCTTATGAAACAAAAATTTGACCCAGGTGAATCTTGAGAAATCATTAACTATCACAAATCCGTATACCTTCCCTTTTAGACTTACAATTCTAACCGGTCGAAAAAGATCCATATGAATAATCTCCAATGGTTTGCTAGTTCTAAGATCCTTATTGGAATGAAATGAGGACTTCACATATTTTCCTAGTTGACATGCATCACAAAGGTGATTTTTAGTGAAGTCTAGTTTTGGTATTTCTTTAACCAAATCCTTTTGGGTATATTTCCTAAAGGTTTTTAATACTAGCATGATAAAGTCTCCTATGCCATAATCATGACTCATCAAAAAATATTTTTAAACAAAAAAGTATTAAGAATCTTAATACTATTTAAATCTAGCATTGATATATATTTTTATCTTAATTCTATGAAAAACATTATTTCCATTTAGGCTTAATATGCAGCTATTAGGAAAAAATTTAATACTATACCCTTTATCATAAAGCTGGTTAATACTTAACAAATTATGCCTTAAGCCCTCTACAAGAAGTACATTCTCAATGAAATTTTTTTTAAGTTTCTGATTATACCCATGCCAACCACTTTCCTTGTGGTATTATCTCCTAATGTAACGTTGCCTTCATTCCTGGCTTCTAGTGATATAAATTATGTAGTGTCTCCAGTCATATACTTTGAGTAACCACTGTCTAGGTACCAAATGCTCTCACGAGGCCTTGTATAAGTGTGTTCCTATAACACAATAAAATATTAGACTTGGAAACCCAAACAAGTTTGGGTTATCCTCTTGGAAAAATTAAATTACATGCATATATGATATGGCTTATTTTATATATCTTAGGTCTCCACACTAAATATATTTTTCTATGTAAAGTACAAGTGTGTGAAATATGTCCAATCATCCCATAACTAAAGCATTTAACTCCAGGAAAAGGGTTTTTCAATTTATGATAATAAATCTATCTCTTCCTAGGTTTTAAAATTTTGACCTGAAAATAGGATTAGTAAAATCTTCAAGAGTAGGGAGTATCCTATTTTCCTCAAGAGCTTTCACTGTCACTTTAAGAAATGAATTTTCATCCTCTAACATAGTGTTATCATATTGTTGGTGGAATTTTGAAAACATGTTTTGAAAAATATTAGTTTTCTTTGGGAATTTTAAAATTGAGATTTAATTCTAATTCTAGAAGTCGAATCAACTCATTCGGAAAAGTATATCACCCCGGTGGACGAAAATAAAATTCCATAATGGTGTTCAAACTTAGAATCATGAAATTCATCTTGAATATCATGACTAGATTCTAAAGAGAACTCCACAGGGCCCCGAGGGGACAAGGTAGAGTTCAACTAAATAATCCAGTTATGGTATTTAAGGAGTATGGTTGTCGAATTCATATCCAAAGCCTTATCAAAGAAGGATGTATCTCCCCAAAGGGAGATAACACCTTTCAATGATAATTCTTCTAATATGATAATGACAATCATTCTTTAACATTTCCCAAAGAAATCTAAGAAGATTTTAAAAAGATTAATTTTGAAATCAGGTGTGTGTGGTTCCAAATCTCCTACGAGCGCAAGCCCCCGTAGTTAATTACATCGCAGGGAGACAGAGTCCCCTACGAAAACTCTCGATTAAAATAAGAATGAAATTTTACTAGATTTTCTAGAAGTGATATCAAAAAATCGAATAGAATCTTTTGGAAAATCAATAGGGAATGGATTAAGATTGAACATTTATTAACAGAATTGAAGGAAGAGAAGTAGGAGACACCTTGAGATTCCAGAACCATCCGGAAGTGTCCCAACTTAATCTAAGTGTTGGGCTTTACATTTTAGGATTGAAAGGAGATTTTAATTGAAATTGAAAATCTTATTAGAAATTTGGGACTATATTCCCGAAATTTGGGGTCTTACAATCAAAGATCTGCCCCGGATCCTAAATCTATTTTGGACACTAGACCACAGTCGTCCGATCCTAACCAATGCAGTGCAAAACCTGGACTTACCCCAGCCTGGATTGGGGAGCCAGCTAATCACCTAATCGATATAAAAGAGATGAGTCCGGTCTTTTATGAAAGTGTGGTAGGGACGTTGTACTTAAGGTTTTGGATAATTGGAGCCGACATCTAGAAATTTCCCTAATTGGCCCCTTCGACTTATGTTGGGTGCTAAAATGCTAAAACTGATGCAATTAAAATTTTGACTCTTTTAATTTATATCTAATGCAATGCATGCTGGTAGACAACTTCCAAATCAAATATGCTTGAAATTTTAAAAATAAGCTTATAAAATAATTTTTTAGAAGACTGGACTTCCCCAGGTCCGGCACCTTGTCCTCATAGGTCAGACTATCCGGACTCTACCCGCAGGCGGGGAAGGGTCTAAAACAAGGAAAGAGTAATGCAGTAATATGCATGCGACCCCGGGGTCGATCCCTGGCTAATTTCCTAGATTCGTTATCTTTCTATGTTATTTAGACTCACTAAAATTTTAGAGTTTTAAAGTTATGAGTAGAAAACCTTCACACCCTCACGAGTCTCGCGTATCCAGGCGAAAACAAAAGTGGCACACAATCGCCAAAAAAACTAAGAAAAGCAGGCAATCCTAAAGGCAATCAATTAATCACAGCAAATATTAACTAATTAATAAATGTCCATAAGCAATGTTGCCTTGCTTATTACAAACCAGAATTTTGCAGAAAGTAAAGTGGCCGGGCACCACTGACAATAACTCGGATTCTAAACCTAGTAATGACACAAGTAATTTTGAGTGGGATACTCTCGATCTTCAAGTCTTCAATCTTGTTCTTCTTTGGGCTCCTTTTCTTCAAACTCCTTGGATTTTTCGTGGTAAACTACCCAAATGGATAAGAGGGCACTTCCCTTTTAAGGGGAAGGCCACTCTTTCCTCTTTGGGTATGGAAAAGGTATAATCCAAATTTGGATCTTCAAATGGAAAAGGAATATTTCTCAAAAGGGCATCCTTTCCTCTTTGGAATCCAAGCTTTAGACCTATGTGTCCCAACTCAAAATCAACTTTCACAACGCTTGACAATCATACAAATTACATTTATTTGAAAATAAAATCTAGACTCTCCTGCATGGTTATCCTAAGTAGTTAATAAATCAAAGAATATATATTCATAAGCAGTTATATATGTGCAGAAAAGAAAGTAAAACACACTGGCCATGCTCTTCTTTTTTGGAGGCTTTAGCAGCTTAAGCACCTGTGCAAGCATTTATAACAATTAATATATTTTTATTGATTTAGCCCCTTTTTTACTGCCCTGCATGAGTGTGGCCACCTGCAAAAAACTATGTGAACATCCAGATCGTACCTAACCTAAGGGTAAACTAGTCTCCAAACACATCAATCTATCCATAGAGTGCAGAAAAGTAAGCAGACACAGCAAAGCAATTTCATTCACAACATGCAGTAAAGTAAACACCGGCCTAACCTAGATCTAGAGTTGGTTGTCCTAGCACATCATCTAAAGTGTGTGTAAAAGGTCATGTGGCTGGGGTAAATTCTAAGTTGGGTGATTAGTCAAAGTTATCTAGAGTTCTGGGTTTGTTAAGGCTTAAAAGGGGGATTTAAGTCAAGCTTTAAATATTAATAAATTAGAAATTTTAATTAAATGTATTTTAAAAGTTAATTGATTACTACCTTTGTTTCACACCGAGGCTGTGAAGTTTATTTCACCTTTCTTGGGGCTAAGCTAATAGCCTCGTAGGCCTGGGTTACCCAGTAGTAATCGGGGTTAATTAAGTTATTTTAAATTGGTTGAAATTAAAGGAGTGAGTTGATATTAAGGGGAGTTGATTACTGATTTTAATGGGTTGGTTGAAAACTTTAATAACCTATTAAGAAAATTTTAGGATTTAGAGAAGTTAACATATGTTAAAGGATTACCCGGATACGTTAACTAAGGGGTCAAAATTTGACTTTCAAAATTAAAGTGAATCTTAAGGATTTCAGATTTTTAATAAATACTAGGCCTAATTATGAGTTGTTAGACAGGTGGGACACTTAATTTGGAGTTTTCTATGAAAAGTTATGATTTTTAGAAGTTCTGGCCCGCTTTGACCTAAGGTCACCTAAGATGTTGAGTCCTTGACTTTGACCAAATTATGGAGGTTTAATATTTTTAGGGAATGATAGATTCTAATTGAAATCATTAGCCATTGAGTTTGATTAGTCAAAATTTTTTCTATAATTAACAGTGAATTTTAGAAATTATACATATTCGTAGGAATTACCAAATTATTGCAACTAAGGGGGCTGCTTAAGGATTTGAATCTAAATGAGTCCTAAACTCCTTGGGATCAATTCCTAAGGTCATAAATGACCTAAGGAAAGATCAAAAAGTGTTTAAAGCCCTTTTGAGTTTTTTAAGATTTTTAGGATTAATAAAGCTAGTTAACCTTTGATTTTTTCTAAGGATTAAACTAAGACAAATATAGAAATCAATTTAAAAGGGTTTCAATTCCTATTAATTAGGGGATTCATTAGGAACAATCATAAACATTTTAATGGACTTTATAAATTAAGAATAGTTCATTATCAATTGATTAGGGTTAATAGGCCATTTCTAAGAAGGATTTTGTAGACTCCTACTTGGGGAACCAAATGAACTCCAAATTTGATTAAATTTGGACCATAGGATCACCTGACCCTAAGGACTAAACCCACCAAATTTGAGCTCAAATGGAATACTCTAAGGTGGTTAACTAAACCACCCAAGGTGAGCTCTAAGTCACCTTCAAATCACTATAGGGGTCTATCCTAAGCTTGGATTGGGGCAAAATTAGTGGCTCTACACTCCTTATCCTACTCATCATCAGCATAACAAAAATCACACCCTAAATCCCATTGGATAGGTCTATACCCCATTTTGAATTTAAGGGTCAAACCATGACCCTTAAACTTAAAAAAATTGGGGAAAATGCCCTTGAACAACTTAAAATGAGAAGATAAAATTTGGACATGTCAAAGACATGTCTAATTTCAATCTCCCAAAATTCCAGACCTGGTGGACTTGTATTTAAAAAGTAATTAAAGAAATTCATTAAATGCTCAAATTGAAATTAAGCCTAACACTGACCTAACCAGGGTCTGGAACCATAGGGCTTTTGTAGATCTCCCTGAGACCTTTCCAATGAGCCTAAGAACACCTAATTTGGGCAAGTGTGGAGGGAGTTATGAATTTTTGAAGTTCCCTTGAATTTCTGGATTTATTTATTCGACAATTACACAGTCAGCGGCTCTTTACACGCGTCGTGCGCTGATTGGCCAAGCAATCATTGGCGCTAACCGTTAATGGCCGGATTAACCACAGCCGTCGGATGGCGGATCAAACGGCTGGAATCAAATGCGCTCCGATACCGCGGGATCTAATCCGAGCCGTTGATTGAATTCAACGGCTGAGATTTCGTCTTCAACTTCCCGCGCGTATCCGAGACCACAGAGGTTCTCCAGCTTGATCCGGGCAATCCCACCAGCAAACTCCGGTGAAATTTCACAGGGAGGATCAGGACAGTGGAAACCTTCAATCCAACGGTTGAGATCCGTTGGGGTGAAGGTTTCCTTCACACTTGACCGGACTACCTAGCTAGGGAGCTCGGGATGGAGGGATTACCGCAGAGAAGGTCTCAACGAATGAGCTTCTCTATTAGGAAGCTTCAGGGGACGATGGCGAACTGATCTCCTTCAGACGTCGGAACTGGAGGACGGCCGGAGGTGCGACTTCAAGCGGGACGCCTAAAGATTTCAGGGGCGCTTGCTCAAACGGGCGAAGGGATTGATCTGGGAGCTCAAAGGGAGCGTCTGGGAGTTCAAAAAAGCTCTAGGAAACAATTTTGAACGAATGTGGATGCTTCTGGCGGTCTGTGGAGCACGAGGTTATTCGGCCACCTTTTGCGAGCTTGGACGGCCGAGATTAAGATGGAGAGGGCTCGGATCGCTACCAGGTGGACGATGGCGACGTCCTAGGGAGATCGTGGGGATCAAACTGGTGGACAGCAGCCTTGAGCCCGGAGTTATCTGAGGGGGGACCACCGGAACTCGTTTTCCATTTGTTCCAACCGCCGCCGGTCTTGGTCTGGGTCGGGTTGACTGGGGGAGACTGATGGGGACATGCTGGAGCCATGGGTGGAGTCAATTTGGCCTAGGAATGTCTGAATTGAACTGGTGGCTGGGTTGGACGCAAACCTGCTCGGTTCGAGTCGAATTGAGTTTGATCCAGGTCAGGTCAGACCCTGGGTTTGGTATGGGAGATAGGTATGGGTCTGGTGCACCCAATGCAAGTGGCAATTGGATCCAATCTGGTCTGGGTTAAAAGATGACTCGGGTTGATCCAAATCTGATCGGTTTGGGTCGATTTGGGCTCAACCCAGGTCAGGCCAGACCCTGGGCTTGAGGTGGGAAGTGGGTCTGGGTCTAGTGGACCCAATGCAAGTGGCAATTGGTTCCAATTTGGTCTGAGTTGGAAGATGGCTCGGATCCAAGTGTTTTTGGCTACTTTGGGTTAGCCTAAAACCTGACCCAAGTTAACTCAAGGCATGGGCTGGCTGGAGGAGATGTGTTGGACCTAGGGCCACCTGTGGGAGGTGTTGATTAAGTTCAATTGGGCTTAGATTGAGAGTTGGCTAAATCCCAAGTGATCTTGGGCACTTTGGGTTAGCCTAACTCTTGACCCAAGTGAGCCCAAGGGTGGGGCTGGTCAAAGAAGGTGTATTGGGTCAATGGGAACCCAATGATACCTTGATTTGGATTCAATTTGCTTAAGGTTAAGAAATGGCTCAAGGGAGGCCTCTCTTTGGTCACTTGGGTCAAGTCATATGGCTAACCCAAGTGAGCCCAAGGCTTGGGTCTCCAAGAGAGGTCTCTTGGGTACCCAAGGGGTCATACCTTGCATTCAAAGAACTTGGAATGGACTTGATTCAAGGATTTGAAAGAGAAGGGGTGTATGGGTTAATGGGTCAAACTTGGTTGACTTGGTCAACCAGGTTGATCCAAGGTCTGGGTTTGAGCTCAACAAGTTGGGTTCAATGTTTGAAACTTGTTGAAAGTGGTTTCAAAGAATTTGGAATTGATTTGAGTTGAAATGGGCATTTGAAATCCCATAGGGGTATTTTGGTCAATTTTGACCCATTGGTCAACTAGGGTCAAAAATGGGTCTGAAAAATGCAGTTTGCTGCTCAATGGATTACAATCAAGAGTCTGGCAGTGATTGGAGGCTTTGATAAGGACTCCAAGATCAAGATCTTCAAGGTGTTAGGTCCAATGGCATAGGCTGTAAATGTTGGAAGGTTTTACAGCCTTTGGATTTTAATTCATATTCTGGTGTTAGAGACCTCAGAATGGGCTCAAAATTGGAGGGTAACCTCTAAGGACATGTCTTATCACTTTGTAGGTTATAGACCCTGAATCAGAGGCCATTTGACTGGGTTTTGAAATGTTTGAAAATCTTTGAAAAATGTCTCTAGGACAGGGCCTTAAGACTTTGGATTTGAGTCTGGATTTCTGGATTTGGAATGGATTTTAAGTTTGAATGATTAATGTTGGAGTATCCAAATCATTTACAATCATGTGGTGATTGTTAATGAATGGATAGGGTAAAATCTAGATTAAAGGTGGGATCAAAGTCTAAGTTGAAGTTTGGATTGTCAAATTGATTAGATCAAAGTTTGGGTATGTTTGAAGCTTGAATTAATTTGGATTTGAACTGAATGAAGTTTAAGATTTGAATCAATCAATGGTAGGGATTGATTTGAAGTTGGAGTTGATCAAAGGTAGGGATTGATTTGAGTCTAGATTGGTCCTAAGATCTAGAGGGGTTCTAAGATCTAGGATCTAGAGGGGCTCTAGAATTTGAGATATAAAAGAATCCTAAGCTTTAGAGTAGGCCCTAAGGTCTAGCTCTAGGAAAGGATCTTAAGGTCTAGAGTGGATCCTAAGGTCTGGCTCTAGGAAAGGATCTTAAGGTCTAGAGTGGATCCTAGGATCTAGAATTAATCTGGAGTTTGGAAGGGCCTTAGTGACCTCATATCAAAAATGTGGTCAACACATATTTTAGATAGCACTCTTTATTCTCATATTCATCTCTAAAATCATTACATTCTTTTTCCAATTTAGTATTGGATGATTTCAATAATTCATTTTTCTTATTCAAATCATTATATTCATCAAGTAAGCTCATATGATTGTTATCTATTTGTGCATGATATTTTCTATAGATGTCATGCTCCTTTTATAATTCTTGCAATTCTAAGTTCAGTCTAGCATGCATTTTCTTAAATTTTTAATATGCGATATATATTCTTTCAAGAACTTCAAGTAATTCATCACAAGTTAAGTCAGATACCTCTTCTTGAACTGACTGATCAAGATTATCGGATATTAACACAGGTTAGTGACTTCCTCTTCCTTCTCTATTTCTAAAGAATCCAAAGCTATGTCCGGCCAAAAAGCTCTCTAAAATCTCTTATTGCCCTTTCTCCCATTTTATTTCTCCTCCACCTCCTTTCTAGGAGTGGCTTTCAGATTGGTGTAGTTCAATTTTACATATCCAGGTTTCCTACATTTATAGCAAATAACATCATTATAAATCTTAACATTTTGGTGGAACATATATTTGTTCCACTACTGGCGTCTCCTCTACTTCCTTTTAAGAAAACTCATTAATTGCCTTATCATCATCGCAATGTCTTCCTCATCCTCACGTAGTGATTGATCACTCTCCGAATCATCCACCTTTAGTTCTATGTTCTTCTCCTTTCACTGTTCTCCTGCATCAATCTTCCTTTGTCTCACTCCTTGCTCAAAAGTAATTAATGATCTAAGAAGATTATCAATATAATAAACATTTAAGTCCTTAGACTTTGTAATCATAATTATTTTAGCATTATAAGCAGTGGGTAAATAATGAAGTATTTTATTAACCATTTCAGCATTCATTAGTTCCCTACCTAATGAATACAAAGAAGTGACTATTTGAATGAATCTTGTGTACATGTCAGATATGGATTCATTGGATTTCATAAAAAATAATTCATAATCATGTAAAATGATATTTAATCCAGATTGCTTTACCTCATTTTCCCTTCGTAAGTAATAAAAAGTCTATCCCATATGTCCTTTCAACTTTTATAAGTGGAAACTCGTATGTATTCTTCTTACTTAAGTGCACAAAAGAAACTATTTAAATATTTTGCATTTAATTATGCTAAGTCACATTCTTTTATAGTCCAGTCAGCAAAATGTGTTTCAACTCTAATGCCATCTACTAGTCTAG
Source organism: Dendrobium huoshanense (assembly GCA_016618105.1). Classification (NCBI taxonomy): domain Eukaryota; kingdom Viridiplantae; phylum Streptophyta; class Magnoliopsida; order Asparagales; family Orchidaceae; genus Dendrobium; species Dendrobium huoshanense. The sequence continues at coordinate 29,934,558 of CM028351.1, forward strand.
TTGGCCTGGTATATCCTTCATGAACTAAAATTCACATGCGATAATCAAGCGATTGAAGAAAGGTAGACATGCATGTTTTCTAAAAATTGAAAGGGATATTATCAAATTAAGGAGGTCTAGTGATCGAATACCCTTTAGGTGTATTTTGATTTCCAAAAGTAGCCATTACCATTTAAAAAAAAAAAATAGTCTAAACTTATAGTTTTGAAACAAAGCTCTGATACCACTTATTGATTCCGTATAGGTTGTTAAGCTTAAGCTATTGTCCCAAGGCTAACCAAGATTGGGAGGGGGGGTAAATTAGTAATTTAAAATTTTCTCTTGAATTTTTAATAGATAACCATTTTGAAATATTATAGCAATTTAATTTTAAAATAAATTAAGCTTTTCAATCACAGCAAAATAAATATGGAAAATTTAAAAGTGACATAATGATTTATGGTGGTTCGGTCAAACATAACCTACATCCACTCCCTAAAGACTCCCTCTTCAGGTATTTCAATATTACCAAAAGTAACTCTCCTTTTTCCTCCATAGTAAGGCATAAAAGCCTTTACAATTCCTCTATTCCACCAATCTTCGATGCGGCAGAGAACCATCATCCTTTCACACTATTTAAATATTGGTAGAGAACTGTCATTTGCTCACACCCTCCAAGTTTTGGTAGATAACCATCATCCTTTCACACCCTCCAAGTGTCGGTAGAGTACCGTCAATTATTCACACCCTCCAAGTGTCAGTAGAGTACCATCAACTATTCACACCCTCTAAGTGTCATCAGAGAATCATTATCTGTTCACACCCTCCAAGTGTCGGTAGAGTACCGTCTTCTTACTTCAAAGATATTCCCTCAAGATATTGAAAAGATGAGAAGAAGAGTTGCAATAAAAAAAAAAATAAAAAGATATTTACCTTTGAGTAACCTGATGAACCCTTCACACTTCTCTTATAAGATATCTCTCTCAATCACTCTCCCAAATGCACTCTTTCACTTGCTCTTGAAATATTATGAAGAATGAGTCTTAACATGTTAGTTTTAAAAGACCTTTTATATGTAAGACACAAAAAACTATCCATAAAACTTAAATTTTTAATTTTGAGCGTGAATGATTGTATTATACGATCGTATGTTCGTACCTGCGAATAATTCAAAAATTGTTACCTATAAACCTTTTGTGAATGTGTACATAATGACTTTATACACAATGATCATCCAGTACGAACCAAGTTTATACTATATGAATTGTTAGAAAATTTTTCATCTTCATCAGGATGAAGAGGGACACCTCATTTTCATACTTTTGATGACGTATATATAATGTCAACATCGTATGGTACGATCTGTTCAAAAATTTTCTAGTTCGTCGGGACAAAAAGGGACCCATCCAATCCGTACACTAGATGATGTACGTACGATGACTACATCGTATGGTACGATCAGTTCAAAATTTTTTCAAGTTCATCAGGGTAAAAAGAGACCCGTCAAATTCATACTCTAAAAGGCGTATATACGATGATGATATCGTATGGTACATTCAGTTAAAATTTTTTTCTAGTTTGTTAGGACGAAAAGGGACCCGTCCAATTTATACGACATCATACAATACATTCAGTTAAAAAAAAAATTGAGTTCATCTGGATGAAAAGGGACCCACCCAATTCATACTCTGGATGGCGTACATATGATGATGCCATCGTAAAATATGATCCATACATAGAAATTTTTTTCAATAGTTCATTTGACTGCTCGTAGGGAAAAATAACTAATGAAATCATCCCGTACAAAATTACTTCGTATAGTACAATCAGTTCAAACATTTATAACTTTTAAACACTCCCCCCATATGTGTGTGCATAATTACTCAATTGCAATTACATTCTCTCAAACTTAATAAAATGAAAAGTACACACTCCATTTATAATAAACCCTAAACTAATCTGATTTGAAGTCTTCAATAATCCGGAGTATGATTTTTCTAAAATGTTAGTCATAAAAATAATAAAAATAATACATCTATAATATATTTGGAGAAATTTTAATTAAAACAATAATATTTAGTATCATCAAAAACATATATGTTACATGAATATTAACAATTAAAAAACTAAGTTGCAATAATCTCAACATAAAGTTATGTTATCAATTGGTGAGATGACAACAACCTGTCATATTAGAGAGTCTGTAAAGATGTAAGGTCAAATAAAGGTATCTTATAATTTCAAGCTATATGGAAATGTTTAATATAGTTGACATATCCTATTTAAGGTGTGTATGTTCATTTGAAGTTGAGTTGTTGAGATTTAAGGTTTTGCCTTAGATATGTTTTAGTCTTTTTTGGAAACCCTTCACGACATCTCCAATAAACAAAGATTTGAGGATAAAAGCAAAAAATTGCATGATTGTACAGCACGGGCTTGTGATAGCCCATTGGAGTAGAAGGAGATTGTGAATGAAATATTTCGTTGTTGCACCCATCAGTGATCGAAAGATGAGGATGATGCCATTTGGGCCGTGCATGAGCAAGTAATGAAGGTTAAACTCTATAAGACATAAGATTTTCTAAATGTGGATGGTTGGAAGACTATTGAGATTAGGTTCAGGGAAGAAATTGGTCATCTTATCTGTCCTCATTTCTTATGAATGGGATATCATGTGACACAACATAATCATCAAGTAGGAGATTTGCAAGATGTTGACTAGAATAACATTGATAGTAAGCATATGATCTTGTATCGATGTTGGCATCCTGGCTTGGACATATTCATTTAGGAATTTTATAATAATCAAATAAAGGACTTATTTCATGAAGGAAAGCCAAGAAAGTTTTTTTAATTTTGAGGATTGGAAACACTTTCAGTATGAATTTGAGTATAATTTAAAGTGTTGCCCAACTCAAACCCATTTCCAAGCTTGTTTTTATATGCTTCTTAGGGGATACGAAACCTATGTTATATTATGTTCTTTTGATTATATTAGGTTCCATTGTCATGTGGAAGGTCCTGCTGAGTTATGTCATAATTAGTGGATGGCGTGTACATGGAAAGTCTAGGTGGGTTGGTCTTAATAGTTTGACGATGCCAACTAACAGTTGTTTAATTTTTAAAAAAATTGTTTCTTTAAAAAGGTTAATTTTTTTAGGATAATTTAATTTCTATAATTTCAATTTTAAAATTGAGCACGTCATTATGAAAGATACATCGCCTCAAGAGGAAAAAAATATCATTACCTAATATGTTCAGATTATGAAACTTTAAGTTCATCTTGACAATTGTAGTCAAAATTAGTGAAGAACCACATATGATCCTAAAGGGTCAAAATGATGTTTGATCTAGCATTTAACTATGATAATTTTGGTGAAAGATCATTAATTTCATAATTAAAGTTATGAAAATAAAATGATACCGAAAGAAAGAAGATATCATTCACTATCAATCATTTAAATATTACGATAATGATCGCTGACTTTGATTTTCCCAAAGATAATTAATTAAATTTTGAAATTTTAATTTTAAAAATTGATTTGGGTTCTTAATCTCCTACAAGCACTAGCCCTCATAATTAATTATATCGTAGGAGAAACTAATGTTTCCTACGAAAACTCGCAATTAAAGTAATCGTTAAAATTTCATTTTAAATTTTTAAAGATTGATATCAAAGGAGTGAGGATTGAAATTTTCAATCGGGATTGGAACGAATTTGAACACTTATTTCAAATATCAAAGTAAGAATGGTAGGTGTTTGGGATTCTAAAAAAATTAAGAAATACCTCCATCTACCCTATGTGTTGGGCTTTAAATTTTGATTTGTCGGGAATGAATTTTAGCTGTCAATTTTATTAGATGGTTGGGATTAGATTCTTGAAAGTTGAGGTCTCATAGTCTAAACCATTATAAAGACCTAAATATAAATTGGACACTATATAATAGTGGCCTAAACCTGGCTAATGCATTACAAATATGGACTTATCCCGACTTGGATTAAGCGGCTAGCTAAATATCTAGGAGCTTAAAATCCATGAGTTTGGTCTCTTATGCAAGAGTGATAGGGACATTATTTCATTAAGTTTTGAGAATATGAGATGGACATCTATAGTAAATTCTAATTGGCCCATTGACTTATGTATGATGATATGAAGCTTAAAAAAAAATGCATTTAAATCTTATACTCATTTTAATTGATTTTTAATATAATGCATGCAAATTGACTCTATAAAATACATAAGTTTAAATGAATAGTTTTTGAAAAACACTTAAAAATACTTTTATCTTAGAGATTGCACAATATTCCCTTGATAAGACTACACCATAATAGGTCAAGTGGTCTGTTAAAACCCGTAGGTAGAGTGGTGCTTCACAAGGAAGAGAAGTAATAATATGATGTACGCAACCCTCGGCCAGCCCGAGCTTACTTCTTAAAATCATTAGATTTTATATGTTGAGTAAAAAAATTTAATTTAATTAAAGTAGAAAAATTTTGTTTGGGCCTCCATGAGCCTCTGATCGTTCCAAGCTAAAACAAAATATAACATTCAAGGAATAAAGATAGAAAAATTTATCATTTTTATTACACAATCAATTTAAATAAATTAAATCAATCAAATTAATTAAACTAAATATAATATCCACGTGGCAAGTATAACTTAATATTATAACCCACGGTCTATTGAAAGTAAAGTGGTCAGGTACCACTTTCATTAACTCTTATTCTACTCCTAAGATTGTTGGTGGAATTTTGGAAAACAGGTTTTGAAAATATTGGGTTTCTTTGGGAGTTAAAGATAAATTCTAATTCTAAAATCGAATCATTCTGTTAGAAAGAATATATCACCTCGAAAGATGAAAATAAAATTTCATAACGGCGTTCAGATTTAGAATTATGAAATTCATCTTGAATATTGTGAGCGGATGCTAAAGAGAAATTCATATGACCCCGAAGGGTCAAAATGAGGTTCAACTGAATATCCAATACAATATTCAAGAAGTGTGATCGTTAGGTTCACATCCAAAGCCTTATCAAAGAAAGATGTATCTCCCCGAAGGGAGAAAATATCATTCGATAATAATTCTTTGAATATGATAATAATAATCACTAGTATTTTAAGTTTTCCCAAAGAAATCCAATTGAGTTTTGAAAAATCAATTTTTAAAATCAGGTGCGTGTGTGGTTCTAAATCTCCTACGAGCGCAAGCCCTCGTAGTTAATTACATCGTAAGAAAATGAGGTCTCCTACGAAAACTCTCGATTAAAATAACGGCAAAATTTTGTTAGAATTTCTAGGAGTGATATCAAAAAGAGAAGTGAATTTTGGAAACTCAAAAGGGAATGGATCAAAATTGAGCAATTATTAACGGGGTTAAAGGAGGAGAGGTAGGGGACACCTTGAGATTCCAGAACCATCCGGAAGTGTCCCAACTTAGTCTAAGTGTTGGGCTTTATACTTTGGGTTGAAATGATATTTAATTAAAGTCAAGCATTTTATTAGAAATTTGGGACTATATTCCTGAAGTTTGGGGTCTTATAATCAAAGATCTGCCCCGGATCCTAAATCTATTTTGGACACTTGACCACAGTCATCCGATCCTAACTAATGCAGTGCAAGGTCTGGACTTATCCCGGCCTGGATTGGGGAGCCAGCTAACCACCTAATTGATTTAAAATACATGAATCCGGTCTTTTTTATGAAAGAGTGGTAGGGACGTTATAATTAAGGTTTTAGAGAGTTGGGGCCGACATCTAGAGATTCTCCTAATTGACCCCTTTGACTTATGTTGGGTGCTAAAATGCTAAGGACTATGAAATTAAAATTTTGACTCTTTTAATTTGTATCTAATGCAATGCATGCTGGTCGACAACTTCCAAATCAAGTATGCTTGAAATTTTAAAAACAGGCTTATAAAATAATTTTTTAGAAGACTGGACTTCCCCAGGTCCGGCACCTCGTCCTCATAGGTCAGACTATCCGGACTCTACCCGTAGGCGGGAAAGGGTCTAAAACAAGGAAAGAAGAATGCAAAAATATGCATGCGACCCCGGGGTCGTTCCCCGGCTAATTCCCTAGATTCGTTATATTTCTATGTTATTTAGACTCACTAAAATTTTAGACTTTTAAGATTATGGATAGAAAACTTTCACACCCTCACGAGTCTCACGTATCCAGGCGAAAACAAAAAAGCGGCATACAATCGCCAAAAAACTAGTAAAAGCAAGTAATCCTAAAGGCAATCAAATTATCACATCAAATATAAATTAATTAATAAATGTACATAGGCAGAATTGCCTTGCTTATTACAAACCAGAATATTACAGAAAGTAAAGTGGCCGGGCGCCACTGACAACAACCCGGATTCTAAACCTAATAATGACGCAAGTTATTTGGAGTGGGATACTCTCAATCTTCAAATCTCCAAGTCTTCAATCTCATTCTTCTTTAGACTCCTTTTCTTCGATCTTCTTGGAATCATCGTAGTGGATTACCCAAATGGACAAGAGGGCACTTCCCTCTAAGGGGGAAGGCCACTCTTTCCCCTTTGGATAGGGAGATGTATGATCCAAATTTGGATTTCAAAATGGAAAAGGAGTGTTCCCCAAAGGGGTATCCTTTCCTCTTTGGAATCCAAGCTTTGTGTCTATGTATCCCAACTCAAAATCAACTTTCACAACACTTCACACTTACACAAATTACATTAATATCAAAATAAAAAAATCTAAACTCACCTGCAGGGTTATCCTAAGCAATTAATATATAAAAAGAAAACAGTTATTCTCAAGCAGTTGTATATGAGCAGAAAAGAAAATAAACACACTGGCCACGCTCTTTTTATGATTTGGGTGCTTTAGCAGCTGAAGCACCTGTGCAAAGAGTTTATAATATTTATGCATTTTTTGATTTGCCCCCTTTTTATATTGCCCTGCATGAGCGTGGCCACCTGCAGAAAACTGTGTCAACATCCAGATCGTACATAACCTAAGGGTAATCTAGTCGTCAAACACATCAATCCATCCACAGAGTGCAGAAAAAGCAAGCAGACACAGCAAAGCAATCTCATCCACAACATGCAGTGAAAACTATGAAAAATCCGGCACACAGCAGTAAAGTAAACACCGGCCTAACCTAAATCTAGAGTTGGTTGTCCTAGCACATCATCTAAAGTGTGTGTAAAAGGTTGTGTAGCTGAGGTAGGTCCTAAAGTGGGTAATTAGTTGAAGTTGTCTAAAAGTCTGGGTTTGTTAAGGCTTAAAAGGGGATTTAGATTAAAATTTAAGTATTAATAAATTAAGAATTTTAATTAAACATATTTTAAAAGTTAATTGATTACTACCTTTGTTTCACACCGAGGCCGTGAAGTTTATTTCACCTTCCTTGGGGCTAAGCTAATAGCCTCGTAGGCCTGGGTTTCCCAGTAGCAATCGGGGTTGAATAAGTTATTTAAGTTGGTTGGAATTAAAAGAGTGGATTAATAAAAAAATGAGTTAGTTACTGATTTTTAAAGTTGATTAATTTAAGTTTGCCATTAATTGATTCGTGGCGTTGTGCCACCAGGCTTGAGGAACCAGCCTCCTTAGGACACTTAGCCCCGCAGCCCGGAGTAGTCCAGCCGATAAACCAAATTAATGTAATTGAAATAGAGATTTTAAAGCGTTAATTAATTAAAGATTAATCTATTTTAAGATTTAACACCCCTTAGAATCCATTCGTGGCGTTGTGCCACCAGGCTCGAGGAACCAGCCTCCTTAGGACACTTAGCCCCGCAGCCCGGAGTAGTCCAGCCGATAAACTTCATCTTTAGGGTGGTTGTTGTGTTTTAAAAAGTTTGTTAAGTATTTTAAGCATTAAACCAATATATTTTGGAGTTTTAGAGTGATTTGAGCTTTATGAATTTTTGAATATTTTAATCGTTTAATTAAAGGGTTAAAAATTGAATTTTTGATTAAGCTCAAATTCTAGAATGCTTATATTTTATTAAAATACTAGACCTTACTACAATCAGTTAGAAGGTAAGTACGTTGAAATCGGATTTTTCTGCATTTTATTACGGAGGTTTGAAGTTTTGAACTAGATTTTAAGCATGGTTTGACCAATTTGTTGACTTTTTGACTTTGAATAGATTTTGGGGGTTTGAAATTTTTGGAAAATACTAGATTTTAATTAGAGTCATTAGCCACTGAGTTTGATTGATTTGGAATTTTCTACAATTAGTTATGAATTTTGGAAGTTTGGGTATTTATTGAAATTATTAAATTGTTTTAATTAAGGGTCATTTTAGTGATTTGATCCCAAATGAGTCCCAAACTTCTTGAAATCAACTCCAAAGATCAGAAATGATCTAAGGAGAGATCAGCAAGTGTTTAAAGATTTTTTGGGATTTTTAATAATTTTTAATTAATTAAAATTTATTAAACATTGATTTTGATTAAAATTAAATTAAAGTGGATTTTAATGTCAAATTAAAGGAATTTCAATTTTTAGTGATTAAGAGTAGAAATATGGTCGATTAGACGTATTATGGGTATTTTTTGGAATTAATATAAATTTATAATGATTTATTGAATTTTTTAAGTCCTTAAAGGGGCTGAAATTTGACATGCTCAATTTTCAAATCTAATGACCTCCAAATTGAGTAAAATTTGAACCTAAGGTATATGATGTCACTAAATTTACTATGTTCATGTTTCACCCCTATTGGGTGTGTTTACAATCCCCTATGAATTTTCTAAGTTTTCTAGACATTTCCTTAATTATTTTTTCTAGGTGTCTCTAATATTTATATAGGCATGAAACTTGGTGTGTCTAACCCTGACATACATTTAATCATACCACAGAAATATCACAGCAAAATACTAAAATCCTAAGGAGTTATGAATTTTCAAAGTTTAGGGTCCAAAATAGACCATTTACCTTAAAAATTTATACCACAGAAATCTATTGAGCATATAAATCTAGAAAAATTATTAAACATGCCTAAGATACTCAATAATCATCCACCAAAATTTGGGCTTCATTTAATCACTGGATTGTGAGAAAATAGCAATAAAAGAAATTAACATAAACTCAAATATCTCATAATACAGACATCAAATCAATATAATTTTAATTTTAATAAATACTACATTAGATTATCTTTTCAATGAGCCCAAGAACACCCAATTTTGTGGCGAACTCGATTTTCTGTGAATTTTTGAAGATTTAAAACATTTAAAACATTTTGTATTCAAATTTGGGTCAAATCAGCTGACGGTGACGTGGCGGCGTGGCGTGACGCCACGTCACCCTCTCATACCACGGGATGACCCACGTTCAAACATGGAGGAAGCCGCACGGTATACCCAGATCTGAGCCGTCTGATCGTCGATCGGACGGTCCAGATCTGCTCTAGTTCATTTTGAATAGAAATCTTTAAACGCTCATATCTTTCAAAATACTCAAGGAAATTGCACCAAATTTGAACTGTAGCTAGAGGGCAATATGATCTTACAATGCCTGGAGTTTGGAGGCTCCATTCATTGTAAAATCGCTACAGTTTCAAATTGAAATATAAACTTAAAATGCGCATAACTTACGATCCAACCATTGGAATTTTGAGATCTTTGGCTTGTTGGAAAGCTGCAGCAATCCTCTACAACGTTGCTGAAGACTCCAAAAGCTGGATCTCGCTGGATCGAAAGGTATATTGGAAAGTCCTCTTTCTCTCTCTAGAATGCTCTCTCTTCACTAAAATAGTGATTTGAGGCTTGAAAATGGTTGGGAAAAGCTTGGGAAGGACTTGAAATGTGTTGGAGTGTATGGGAGGAGCTCTTGGAAGGTTGAGGGCTGCTGGAGTTTGGAGATTTTGATCATATCAAAGGGAATGATGAAGAAGCCCCCTTTAGGTCAAGTTTTCCCCCACTTTACCTTTGGCTTTTGGATTGGATGGTTGAGATTTGATTTGAAGTGGTTTTGGATGAGTGCCAAGTGTCCCCTATGCTGCCCAAAGCTATGGAATAGGGTTGGTGGTTGATAGTGACATCTCTTGGTCCATGGGAAGAGGGACCACACATTTTCCCCCATTTGGATGAACCAATGCTTGTCTTGGTTAATAGAGCTTGTTTAATGATCAATTAGGGAGGGAAAAAGCATATTCCCATTAGCCAAAAGGAGATTTTGGCTTGAAGAAAGGGTTTGCTTTATGGGATGATGAAGTGGCCAAGCTATGGTCTCATTTAAAGGGTTGTTTTTGACCCATTGACTTGTTGACTAGTCAATGGTGACTAGGATGTGCATGAGGGAGGTCAAGAGTGCTACAAGACATCATGCCAAGGAATTTGAAGTCAAAAGTGTATAATTAACCAATCTTGATGAGTTGAATTGATTCAAAATCACTAGAATAGTTAAAATTAACAAGTGTTGGGTTAAAGGGTTGATTTGGTCAACCATGGTTGACTTGGTCAACCAAGTCAAACAAAAGAGTAAGTTTGGGTTCAATGTGTTCCTAAAGTCATTTAGGATCCATTGGAATGATATTTGAAGAAGATTTCAAAGGTTGATAAGTCAAATCAAGTTGAGTTTAGGCCAAAAGTCCAAAAATCTCCATTTAAGAGAATTTGGTCATTTTGGACTCAAGTCAATTCTGGGTCAAATTGAATCTAAAAAGATGTAGATCATTGCTTAATAAGTTAATATCAAGGTATTAAGAGGGATCAAAAGATTTGGAGGGGGATCCAAAGTCAAATTCCACTAGGTGAAAGGCCTAGTGGCATGGATTGTAAATATTCAAAGGTTTTGCAACATTTGGAGTTGGATTAAGTTTAAAGGGTTAGAATCCTCCAAATGAGCTCAAATTTGGAGGGTAACCTCTAGAGAAATGTCTTATCACTTTGCAAGTGATAGATCCTGAATCAGAGACCATTTGAACTGGTTTTGAAATGTTTGAAAAATTCTTTCAAAAGGGTCTTTAGGACAAAACCTTAAGACTTTGAATTTGAGTTTAGACTTCTGGATTTGGAATGGATTTTAAGTTTGAATGATTAGTATTGAAGTATTCAAATCATTTACAATCATGTGATGATTGTTAATGAATGGATGAGGTCAAAGCTAGATTGAAGCTTGGATCAAAGTCTAAGTTGAAAGTTGGATTATCAAATTGATTGGATCAAGGTTTGGATATGTTTGAAACTTGAATTAATTTGAATTTGAGTTGAATGAAGTTTGAGATTTAAATTGATCAAAGGTAGGAATCAAATTGAAGTTGGAGTTGATCAAGTGTAGGAATTGATTTGAGGTTGAGGTTGATCAAGGGTGGGGATTGATTTGAAGTTGGAGTGGTCCTAAGATCTAGAAGAGTTCTAAGATCTAGGATTTAAAAGAATCCTAGGCTCTAGAGTAGGCTCTAAGGTCTGGCTCTAGGAAAGAATCCTAAGGTCTAGAGTGGATCCTAGGATCTAAAATTAATCGTGAGTTTGGAAGGGCCTTAGTGACCTCATACAAAAATGAGGTCAACAAATGGACCCCCAATGTGTGTGGTAGAAGGAACTTCTGCTGCACACATTGGCGTTGACCGAATAGGAGTAGGATCTTAAAGAGTTGAAGGAAGGGCATCACCCAACCTTAAGTCCATTGGAAACTAGTGAAAAGCTTACACCTATTCTGAAGAGAGGACTGGAGAAACCAAGGTAGGGAATACCTAACCTCGGGTCTAAGGAAGGGCATCACCCAACCTTAGGCCTATAGGATGCTGATAGAAGACTTACTCCAAATAGGCAGATTAACTGGAAACCAAAGTAGGGAATACCTAACTTAGGGTCTAAGGAAGGGCATCACCCAACCTTAGGTCTACAGGATGCTGATAGAAGACTTACTCCTAGTAGACAGATCAACTGGAAACCAAGGTAGGGAATACCTAAACTTGGGTCTAAGGAAGGGCATCATCCAACCTTAGGCCTATAGGATGCTGATAGAAGACTTACTCCAAATAGGCAGATTAACTGGAAACCAAAGTAGGGAATACCTAACTTTGGGTCTAAGGAAGGGCATCACCCAACCTTAGGTCTACAGGATGCTGATAGAAGACTTACTCTTAGTAGACAGATCAACTGGAAACCAAGGTAGGGAATACCTAACCTTGGGTCTAAGGAAGGGCATCACCCAACCTTAGGCCTATAGGATGCTGATAGAAGACTTACTCCAAATAGGCAGATTAACTGGAAACCAAAGTAGGGAATACCTAACTTTGGGTCTAAGGAAGGGCATCACCCAACCTTAGGTCTACAGGATGCTGATAGAAGACTTACTCCTAGTAGACAGATCAACTGGAAACCAAGGTAGGGAATACCTAACCTTGGGTCTAAGGAAGGGCATCACCCAACCTTAGGCCTATAGGATGCTGATAGAAGACTTACTCCAAATAGGCAGATTAACTGGAAACCAAAGTAGGGAATACCTAACTTTGGGTCTAAGGAAGGGCATCACCCAACCTTAGGTCTACAGGATGCTGATAGAAGACTTACTCCTAGTAGACGGATCAACTGGAAACCAAGGTAGGGAATACCTAACCTTGGGTCTAAGGAAGGGCATCACCCAACCTTAGGCCTATAGGATGCTGATAGAAGACTTACTCCAAATAGGCAGATTAACTGGCAAACTAGGATGGTGCCACGAAGGGCGTACTCCATCACTAGCGAATGGTCATGTGGGGAGGAAACTTGCTCCACACAGAGGACCTCAACTGGCAAACTAGGATGGTGCCACGAAGGGCGTACTCCATCACTAGCGAATGGGAATCAGGATGGTGCCACGGAGGGCGTACTCCACCACTAATCCCCAGGACAAATGCTAGGGTGGTGCCACGAAGGGCGTATTCCACCACTAGCGGGCCTAATCCTAAGGGAAGGAAGGACCTAACCTTGAGGAAAAGAGAATTGAAAACAATTGATTGATGATTTTTAACTTGATTTGATTTCTATGAATTTTAAGGGGTGAATTTGATGTTTAATTTGATCCTCATAATGCATGATACTTCTTAAAGAACCACCCAAATGAAATGAATCATCTGGTGGCATCTTCAAAATTAATCAATTGTCATGAACCTCTCTTATAGATTATCTCTAAGGTGGTCTATCTAGTCAACATTGATTCAAAGCTTATATTGATCTTATGGTGGACTAAAATTTGTCTCCAAAGGACTACAGCTAAGTCTCCTACTTGGAAAGTCCTGAGGTAACACAATTTTATCACGAGCTTGAATCATACGTGACTTATGTAATTTCAAATTTTGTTGAGTTCAAAATCAACTTTCTTCGAGGCTTTCGAGCTCCTCCAATCGGAGTTGGGCACTCTACTCAGTTGTGACTCAATTTTAAAGTCAATTTATAGCCATGTAAAACACACCTCTATATGAGAACAAGCTTGGACCCAACATAGAGTGTTATTTCATGAAGTGGATCTTAAAAGAAATGATGCCTATGTTTAAAGATTCACATATATCTCTCAAGAGTGGAATTTGATTTCTTATCGAGAATAGAAGATTCATTCTTTTTATTGAAAATTTCCTCTTAATCATTTGGACCCTGTCAAAATGACAAGTGGGAACAAATTCAAAAGTGAGAAGTAGAGTGACTCCAATTGACCCGAAAAGAGCCAAGGGTTTTGGATTTTGTTGACCCAGATCAAATTTCATAGAAATTGAATTAGGTTCTCCCCTTATAGAAATTTTGAATTAAAATCAATTTCAAAAGGATTTAAGTTGGATAGAGAAATTTAATCTTTTCAATTCTCTTGCATAGAATTTTCTATCTAATAAATAGTCCAAGCATGACAATAAATCTAGATTCAAGATTTGTCAAAGTCAAGCTATTAAATATGATCGAGCTCTTTGAGATTTAAGGATTTAAAAAGAAGGAAGCCTCTTTTACTTTTTTTTGTAACGTGCTTTGCACACCTTTTTATTTCTTTGGCGCACTTTGCGCTTCTTTTGATTTTGAATTTTTTTAATGCACTTTGTGCATCCTTTCAATTTTTTTTTTTAACAAGAGGCTTCACTTTCTTTAAAATCTTAAAATAATTGCTCTCTTTTTTTTTTTTAATCCAGGATTATGTCGCAAGTATAAGAGAAGGAAATTCATTCTCTTATCCAAGGAAGAATAATCCCCAAATTGGACCCAATCTTTTGATAAGAAAATATCAACTTGACTTTGAAAATCATTGAATAGATTTAGAACATGCAAGAGAAGCCTATAAGATGAAAAATCGCGAGAAGACTAAGAAGATTTTCATTTCTAAAACCAACTTAAGTTTGATACAAATTTTAATTCAAAAATCAAATCAACCCGCAGAAGCGGTGGGAGAGAAGGCCCTTTAAAGATCTAGTGGAGTCAACCACAACTCTCTCCTATTTTTTGATTTAAAGTAGAGGTCAAGTTTCATTAAAAAGATGGATCAACCATCTTAAAAATTTGGACCCATTACACTTGAGAAATAATATGATTTCCTTCAAAATAGTAAGTCTAGGTGGCAAGGCCCAATCAATGTAAATTATATTTCCACAATCTCTTAAGAGGAAGAGATTGTTGTGGGGTCTGCACTATCCCTAACTAATGATGCATCATCTCAATTTAAGGATCTATCGCGATAGGACCCATCTAGAAGTTAAATTCAAATGGTGTCACTATCTGATAAGATCTCATATCCATCATTATTCTCCTCTCTAATTACTAGTGACCTAGCAATTATGAGAGTGGCACCCCGGGTAGTTTCTGCACCTCCTCCTCTACAGATGATATAGTAGGGCACATGTAGTAACGTGACCAAACTTCATCTAATAGAGTGGATGGGTCATAACCTTCAACTAGGGGCCTATGATTTATTATAGGTGATTGCTTAGCTCTTTCTTGATTGATTCTCTATGTATAGTAGTCAAGAAGGTGTATCGGAGATCGTGCTCTTATTTTCACAACCTCTCTCCTTTGAGTAACAGAAGTAGGGTGGAAAACATTTCCACCATGGAGGGGGTAGGTGTAAGGAGCAACGAATTCTCGATTGGCCTCAAATTTAACTTGTATCAAGGCTTCTACCTTAGCAGTCTTTTTGGCCTTAGCAACCTTCTTCTTAACCCTTTTAAGGTATTTCTTCCGCTTACTTTTACTGGCAATAGGGGTGTTAGAACTTGACCCAATCTCAGGTTGAGATGGTAATTCTTCCATTTTTAATGGTTCTCGATTCTTATCCTCCTGAGTAGAGGGCACAGTGGTCGAAGGGGCGACAATGACCTCCTTCATAGAGATGGGGGAGTCAACTCCTGACCCTAAAGTAATCTTGACTAGGGGGACATCCCTTTGTATTCCAGCAGAGAGATCAATCATTTCTTCTTCGTTGACTGATAACTTAAAGTTTTGAAATTCTATCCCAAACTGGATCAAGTTGCCAGAGGTAATTCCTTCTATTGTCAAGTTTCTATCCAGGGAGAAGATGAGTTTTCCAGCCATTTGAGTATTAAAGTATCCTGAAATTAAGGAAAAGTGATTTAAATTAGTCAATTTTGAATTAAAATTTGAATTTTAAGCATGATTAATTTTCTCTAAATCTTGAACCTCAATATGTTGAGTTTTCACCCAATAAGAGAGTTTACAAAATTGATTGAGAATATTCAAGAACCTGGCTTAACTTCTTTGCTCTACCAATTAACTTGGAGGCAAAATGTCAAAGCCCGGCTTAGACAAAGATTTCATCACTCGCCTCTCTACTTGAAAGGTATTTTCTTTTAGATGTTGGCCACACTCACCCAAGAAAGAAATGGGTAGAGGGACCAACGGAAGAAAGGTAGTTAAGACTACCGATGAAATAAAATTTTGTCATTATTAAAGATGGAGAGAGAGATTTGTCCCACCGGGCGTGCCATTTTATGTTGTGGAATTTTGGAAAACAGGTTTTGAAAATATTGGGTTTCTTTGGGAGTTAAAGATAAATTCTAATTCTAAAATCGAATCATTCTGTTAGAAAGAATATATCACCTCGAAAGATGAAAATAAAATTTCATAACGGCGTTCAGATTTAGAATTATGAAATTCATCTTGAATATTGTGAGTGGATGCTAAAGAGAAATTCATATGACCCCGAAGGGTCAAAATGAGGTTCAACTGAATATCCAATACAATATTCAAGAAGTGTGATCGTTAGGTTCACATCCAAAGCCTTATCAAAGAAAGATGTATCTCCCCGAAGGGAGAAAATATCATTCGATAATAATTCTTTGAATATGATAATAATAATCACTAGTATTTTAAGTTTTCCCAAAGAAATCCAATTGAGTTTTGAAAAATTAATTTTTAAAATCAGGTGCGTGTGTGGTTCTAAATCTCCTACGAGCGCAAGCCCTCGTAGTTAATTACATCGTAAGAAAATGAGGTCTCCTACGAAAACTCTCGATTAAAATAACGGCAAAATTTTGTTAGAATTTCTAGGAGTGATATCAAAAAGAGAAGTGAATTTTGGAAACTCAAAAGGGAATGGATCAAAATTGAGCAGTTATTAACGGGGTTAAAGGAGGAGAGGTAGGGGACACCTTGAGATTCCAGAACCATCCGGAAGTGTCCCAACTTAGTCTAAGTGTTGGGCTTTATACTTTGGGTTGAAATGATATTTAATTAAAGTCAAGCATTTTATTAGAAATTTGGGACTATATTCCCGAAGTTTGGGGTCTTATAATCAAAGATCTGCCCCGGATCCTAAATCTATTTTGGACACTTGACCACAGTCATCCGATCCTAACTAATGCAGTGCAAGGTCTGGACTTACCCCGGCCTGGATTGGGGAGCCAGCTAACCACCTAATTGATTTAAAATACATGAATCCGGTCTTTTTTATGAAAGAGTGGTAGGGACGTTATAATTAAGGTTTTGGAGAGTTGGGGCCGACATCTAGAGATTCTCCTAATTGACCCCTTTGACTTATGTTGGGTGCTAAAATGCTAAGGACTATAAAATTAAAATTTTGACTCTTTTAATTTGTATCTAATGCAATGCATGCTGGTCGATAACTTCCAAATCAAGTATGCTTGAAATTTTAAAAACAGGCTTATAAAATAATTTTTTAGAAGACTGGACTTCCCCAGGTCCGGCACCTCGTCCTCATAGGTCAGACTATCCGGACTCTACCCGCAGGCGGGGAAGGGTCTAAAACAAGGAAAGAAGAATGCAAAAATATGCATGCGACCCCGGGGTCGATCCCCGGCTAATTCCCTAGATTCGTTATATTTCTATGTTATTTAGACTCACTAAAATTTTAGACTTTTAAGATTATGGATAGAAAACTTTCACACCCTCATGAGTCTCACGTATCCGGCGAAAACAAAAAAGCGGCATACAATCGCCAAAAAACTAGTAAAAGCAAGTAATCCTAAAGGCAATCAAATTATCACATCAAATATAAATTAATTAATAAATGTCCATAGGCAGAATTGCCTTGCTTATTACAAACCAGAATATTACAGAAAGTAAAGTGGCCGGGCGCCACTGACAACAACCCGGATTCTAAACCTAATAATGACGCAAGTTATTTTGAGTGGGATACTCTCAATCTTCAAATCTCCAAGTCTTCAATCTCATTCTTCTTTGGACTCCTTTTCTTCGATCTTCTTGGAATCATCGTAGTGGATTACCCAAATGGACAAGAGGGCACTTCCCTCTAAGGGGTTAGGCCACTCTTTCCCCTTTGGATAGGGAGAGGTATGATCCAAATTTGGATTTCAAAATGGAAAAGGAGTGTTCCCCAAAGGGGTATCCTTTCCTCTTTGGAATCCAAGCTTTGTGTCTATGTATCCCAACTCAAAATCAACTTTCACAACACTTGACACTTACACAAATTACATTAATATCAAAATAAAAAAATCTAAACTCACCTGCAGGGTTATCCTAAGCAATTAATATATAAAAAGAAAACAGTTATTCTCAAGCAGTTGTATATGAGCAGAAAAGAAAATAAACACACTGGCCACGCTCTTTTTATGATTTGGGGGCTTTAGCAGCTGAAGCACATGTGCAAAGAGTTTATAATATTTATGCATTTTTTGATTTGCCCCCTTTTTATATTGCCCTGCATGAGCGTGGCCACCTGTAGAAAACTGTGTCAACATCC
Organism: Dendrobium huoshanense; assembly: GCA_016618105.1. Classification (NCBI taxonomy): domain Eukaryota; kingdom Viridiplantae; phylum Streptophyta; class Magnoliopsida; order Asparagales; family Orchidaceae; genus Dendrobium; species Dendrobium huoshanense. Next base: position 29,952,659 of record CM028351.1, read on the forward strand.
AGATCGTACCTAACCTAAGGGTAATCTAGTTGCCAAACACATCAATCCATCCACAGAGTGCAGAAAAAGCAAGCAGACACAGCAAAGCAATCTCATCCACAACATGCAGTGAAAACTACGAAAAATCCGGCACACAGCAGTAAAGTAAACACCGGCCTAACCTAAATCTAGAGTTGGTTGTCCTAGCACATCATCTAAAGTGTGTGTAAAAGGTTGTGTAGCTGAGGTAGGTCCTAAAGTGGGTAATTAGTTGAAGTTGTCTAAAAGTCTGGGTTTGTTAAGGCTTAAAAGGGGATTTAGATTAAAATTTAAGTATTAATAAATTAAGAATTTTAATTAAACATATTTTAAAAGTTAATTGATTACTACCTTTGTTTCACACCGAGGCCGTGAAGTTTATTTCACCTTCCTTGGGGCTAAGCTAATAGCCACGTAGGCCTGGGTTTCCCAGTAGCAATCGGGGTTGAATAAGTTATTTAAGTTGGTTGGAATTAAAAGAGTGGATTAATAAAAAAATGAGTTAGTTACTGATTTTTAAAGTTGATTAATTTAAGTTTGTCATTAATTGATTCGTGGCGTTGTGCCACCAGGCTTGAGGAACCAGCCTCCTTAGGACACTTAGCCCCGCAGCCCGGAGTATTCCAGCCGATAAACCAAATTAATTTAATTGAAATAGAGATTTTAAAGCGTTAAGTAATTAAAGATTAATCTATTTTAAGATTTAACACCCCTTAGAATCCATTCGTGGCGTTGTGCCACCAGGCTCGAGGAACCAGCCTCCTTAGGACACTTAGCCCCGCAGCCCGGAGTAGTCCAGCCGATAAATTTCATCTTTAGGGTGGTTGTTGTGTTTTAAAGGGTTTGTTAAGTATTTTAAGCTTTAAACCAATATATTTTGGAGTTTTAGAGTGATTTGAGCTTTATGAATTTTTGAATATTTTAATCGTTTAATTAAAGGGTTAAAAATTGAATTTTTGATTAAGCTCAAATTCTAGAATGCTTATATTTTATTAAAATACTAGACCTTACTACAATCAGTTAGAAGGTAAGTACGTTGAAATCGGATTTTTCTGCATTTTATTACGGAGGTTTGAAGTTTTGAACTAGATTTTAAGCATGGTTTGACCAATTTGTTGACTTTTTGACTTTGAACAAATTTTGGGGGTTTGAAATTTTTGGAAAATACTAGATTTTAATTAGAGTTCATTAGCCACTGAGTTTGATTGATTTGGAATTTTCTATAATTAGTTATGAATTTTGGAAGTTTGGGTATTTATTGAAATTATTAAATTGTTTCAATTAAGGGTCATTTTAGTGATTTGATCCCAAATGAGTCCCAAACTTCTTGAAATCAACTCCAAAGATCAGAAATGATCTAAGGAGAGATCAGCAAGTGTTTAAAGATTTTTTGGGATTTTTAATAAATTTTAATTAATTAAAATTGATTAAACATTGATTTTGATTAAAATTAAATTAAAGTGGATTTTAATGTCAAATTAAAGGAATTTCAATTTTCAGTAATTAAGAGTAGAAATATGGTCGATTAGACGTATTATGGGTATTTTTTGGAATTAATATAAATTTATAATGATTTATTGAATTTTTTAAGTTCTTAAAGGGGCTAAAATTTGACATGCTCAATTTTCTAATCTAATGACCTCCAAATTGAGTAAAATTTGAACCTAAGGTATATGATGTCACTAAGTTTACTATGTTCAAGTTTCACCCCTATTGGGTGAGTTTACAATCCCCTATGAATTTTCTAAGTTTTCTAGACATTTCCTTAATTATTTTTCCTAGGTGTCTCTAATATTTATATAGGCATGAAACTTGGTGTGTCTAACCCTGACATACATTTAATCATACCACAGAAATATCATAGCAAAATACTAAAATCCTAAGGAGTTATGAATTTTCAAAGTTTAGGGTCCAAAATAGACCATTTACCTTAAAAATTCATATCACAGAAATCTATTGAGCATATAAATCTAGAAAAATTATTAAACATGCCTAAAATACTCAATAATCATCCACCAAAATTTGGGCTTCATTTGATCACTGGATTGTGAGAAAATAGCAATAAATGAAATTAACATAAACTCAAATATCTCACAATACAGACATCAAATCAATATAATTTTAATTTTAATAAATACTACATTAGATTATCTTTCCAATGAGCCCAAGAAAACCCCATTTGGTGGAGAACTCGATTTTCTGTGAATTTTTGAAGATTTAAAACATTTAAAGCATTTTTTATTCAAATTTGGGTCAAATCAGCTGACGGTGACGTGGCGGCGTGGCGTGACGCCACGTCACCCTCTCATACCACAGGATGACCCACATTCAAACATGGAGGAAGCCGCACGGTATACCCAGATCTGAGCCGTCTGATCGTCGATCGGACAGTCCAGATCTGCTCTAGTTCATTTTGAATAGAAATCTTTAAACGCTCATATCTTTCAAAATACTCTACGAAATTGCACGAAATTTGAACTGTAGCTAGAGGGCAATATGATCTTACAATGCCTGGAGTTTGGAGGCTCCATTCATTGTAAAATCGCTACAGTTTCAAATTGAAATATAAACTTAAAATGAGCATAACTTACGATCCAACCATCGGAATTTTGAGATCTTTGGCTTGTTGGAAAGCTGCCGCAATCCTCTACAACTTTGCTGAAGACTCCAAAAGCTGGATCTTGCTGGATCGAAAGGTATATTGGAAAGTCCTCTTTCTCTCTCTAGAATGCTCTCTCTTCACTAAAATAGTGATTTGAGGCTTGAAAATGGTTGGGAAAAGCTTGGGAAGGACTTGAAATGTGTTGGAGTGTATGGGAGGAACTCTTGGAAGGTTGAGGACTGCTGGAGTTTGGAGATTTTGATCATATCAAAGGGAATGATGAAGAAGCCCCCTTTAGGTCAAGTTTTCCCCCACTTTACCTTTGGCTTTTGGATTGGATGGTTGAGATTTGATTTGAAGTGGTTTTGGATGAGTGCCAAGTGTCCCCTATGCTGCCCAAAGCTATGGAATAGGGTTGGTGGTTGATAGTGACATCTCTTGGTCCATGGGAAGAGGGACCACACCTTTTCCCCCATTTGGATGAACCAATGCTTGTCTTGGTTAATAGAGCTTGTTTAATGATCAATTAGGGAGGGAAAAAGCATATTCCCATTAGCCAAAAGGAGATTTTGGCTTGGAGAAAGGGTTTGCTTTATGGGATGATGAGGTGGCCAAGCTATGGTCTCATTTAAAGGGTTGTTTTTGACCCATTGACTTGTTGACTAGTCAATGGTGACTAGGATGTGCATGAGGGAGGTCAAGAGTGCTACAAGACATCATGCCAAGGAATTTGAAGTCAAAAGTGTATAATTAACCAATCTTGATGAGTTGAATTGATTCAAAATCACTAGAATAGTTAAAATTAACAAGTGTTGGGTTAAAGGGTTGATTTGGTCAACCATGGTTGACTTGGTCAACCAAGTCAAACCAAAGAGTAAGTTTGGGTTCAATGTGTTCCTAAAGTCATTTAGGATCCATTGGAATGATATTTGAAGAAGATTTCAAAGGTTGATAAGTCAAATCAAGTTGAGTTTAGGCCAAAAGTCCAAAAATCTTCATTTAAGAGCATTTTGGTCATTTTGGACTCAAGTCAATTCTGGGTCAAATTGAATCTAAAAAGATGTAGATCATTGCTTAATAAGTTAATATCAAGGTATTAAGAGGGATCAAAAGATTTGGAGGGGGATCCAAAGTCAAATTCCACTAGGTGAAAGGCCTAGTGGCATGGATTGTAAATATTCAAAGGTTTTGCAACATTTGGAGTTGGATTAAGTTTAAAGGGTTAGAATCCTCCAAATGAGCTCAAATTTGGAGGGTAACCTCTAGAGAAATGTCTTATCACTTTGCAAGTGATAGATCCTGAATCAGAGACCATTTGAACTGGTTTTGAAATGTTTGAAAAATTCTTTCAAAAGGGTCTTTAGGACAAGACCTTAAGACTTTGAATTTGAGTTTAGACTTCTGGATTTGGAATGGATTTTAAGTTTGAATGATTAGTATTGAAGTATCCAAATCATTTACAATCATGTGATGATTGTTAATGAATGGATGAGGTCAAAGCTAGATTGAAGCTTGGATCAAAGTCTAAGTTGAAAGTTGGATTATCAAATTGATTGGATCAAGGTTTGGATATGTTTGAAACTTGAATTAATTTGAATTTGAGTTGAATGAAGTTTGAGATTTAAATTGATCAAAGGTAGGAATCAAATTGAAGTTGGAGTTGATCAAGTGTAGGAATTGATTTGAGGTTGAGGTTGATCAAGGGTGGGGATTGATTTGAAGTTTGAGTGGTCCTAAGATCTAGAAGAGTTCTAAGATCTAGGATTTAAAAGAATCCTAGGCTCTAGAGTAGGCTCTAAGGTCTGGCTCTAGGAAAGAATCCTAAGGTCTAGAGTGGATCCTAGGATCTAAAATTAATCTGGAGTTTGGAAGGGCCTTAGTGACCTCATACAAAAATGAGGTCAACAAAGATATAAGTGACTTTGAGAATGAGATTATTCTTAATCTTCACTTCTTCGTCCTTCTATAGACTCCTTGGATTCGTCGGGCAGATATCCAAGTGAAAAGAGACTCCTCTGTGAAAGGGTATTTTCTTTCTCTTTGGGTACTTGAAATTATTTAAATTTGGATCTCCAAATGGAAAGGAACTCTCCTCTAAGGGGATGTTCATTTCTCTTTGGATTTCAAATTCAATGTATAACATCTCATCTTAATGTCACTTTATTATTACATTGAATCTCAAAAATTAAAGAAAACTATAGAACACATGCATGATTGTCCTAAGAAATTAATATTAAAGTCACATTTAGCTATGCTCATTAACTTTATGGGGCATATTAAAAGTGTTCTGATGGCACTTGAAAGTTCGACAGGGATGTTAAGCCCTAATGAATTAGTCCCAAGGCTAACCAAGAGAGGAGTGAATTGGTATTTTAAAAAATATTTCAATCAAAAGCACAAACTTAAACCAAAACCAAGATTCACCACAGAAATCAAGGTGTGAAAATTAAATACCAATGAAGTAATAAAGAACATAGAAATTTATAGTGGTTCGGTCAACTTGACATACGTCCACTCCTCGGAGGCGCCCTCTGAGTATTGCACTGAATACAATATCTCTCCTTTTACACCCACAGTAAGGTGGAGAAGCCTTTACAAATATTCTTTCCACCAACTCAGGTGAGGAAGAGAATCCAACTCCTTTTGCTTCCTCCAAAAGCAGCCAAAGAACCCAACTTCTTTTGCTTCCTCTAAAAGTAGGCAAAGAAACTTGATCAAATGCTGAAGTACACCTCTCTAGAACCCCCAAGGAATTAGGGACGATGACTGGAGAAGATAATGACAATCCCTTACTTGGAGCAACCTTTGTGAAACCCCTCATAAACTCCCCCTCATAAGTTTATTTATCTCTCTCCCTTGCTCTCCCTCTCCGCTTGGCTCTTAGGTCAGAACAGCAGCAAAAGATTATCTCTTGGGTAAAATAAGAGGTCTTATATAGAAGAGCTTCAGAATAACTTTTAATTGCAACAAACTGACTTTATTGTCCTGTACGATTACTACAAATTTAGTTCAATCAGCTAGTATGATTTGGGACGATCAAAATAGTTTTGTTCATATCATTTAGGTTGATAGTATATCATTCTGTATGATTAGTAAAAATCATTGAATATTGCCCAGAACATCACCCTGAATAGAAGCAGGCCGATGTTTGATCATCTAGAAATAACAAAGGTTTTTGAACTGATTGTCCCGGTCGATCATACGATCGTCCAGGATGATATGATTGAGCAATCAAATCTTAATTACTTTCCTTACTTACTAGATTAATTTAGGTATAATTATGTTTACTCGTCCAGGATGATGTCCAAAAATAAAAGCTACCTAAATAGATCTCGTAGCTAATTCATTCTGATTTGAGCCTATTATCCCGGCCGATACGAATATCATCCAAGATAATGTGCTTAATAATGGTTTCCTTAACCAAGATGCCTTAATTATGGTTTCTATTTTTAACTGATCATCCAGGCCAATTTGTGGATCATTCGGGATGATGTGAGGAAAAATAGAAAACTCTAAAATAATTAGAAAATTTCTCCCAAGTGTGTGTATGCTAGGTTACTTAGCATCACGAACCACATTGTTTATAATTGACTCAAGAAAAGGAAAATATTATAAACTGACTCAAACTCAATCTTCCCAATCTTGAGCTGGTTCAAATTGTAGCTTGATCTTGTCGACCTGAAATATTAATAGGCAAGGCAGTCGTACACAAATAGAAGTATTTGATATCATTAAAATTATATTCCCTAAAAATAGATTTGCAATAATCTCCCCCTTTTTTATGATGAAAAATAATTAAATGAAAGTAACTTCAGACACTACACCTTTTGGCATCACAAAAATGGAGGAAAAAACTAGAAAAAAGTAGAAAATGAAAAATGAAAACAAAGTTTTTTTTTAATCAAAGCATGAATATGACATAGTCTTCATGTGATTGATTTTAAAGACTTGTAAGACCAATTAGTTAACATCATCGAAATTTGAAATCGAGAGAATATCAGATCCTTTTAACTCTAGCACGGACTTCTCTTAGGGCAAAATCATCTTTTAAAATTAAAAGATCTAACTCAGGAAAACTAATTGAATAAGAAAAAAAGATCCATTCAAGACTTGGTTTCAGAAAAATATCTTATAGAATAATGTATCAAAGTAATTTGTCACAATAGCGAAATCTGAAATCAAGCCTTTGAAAATATCAAGTTACCCATGAATTCATCTAAATTTTACAAGTTTGAAAGAGAAGATAACTTTCTTTTGGTTAGCTCATTTTATTCCACTTGTAAATTGAATTGTGCACTTTACACATTTTTTGAATTTTTGATACACTTTGTGTATATTTCTCAATTTGGCATCATTGTGTATCTTTTGATTTGGTGTCATTGGCCACTTTTTTTTTTTAATTTTTGCAAGCTAGATCTATTTTCAAAACTCTTAAATACTCTCAGTTATGAGTATATCTTATAGATATTTGAGAAGAAAAACTTATTCTCTAATATAAGAAAGAACAAACCATATAATAGAATTAAAATCATATGATAAATGCAATAACAGGATAATGAGAAATCTAAAAGTAATATAAAGACTTTGAATATTATAAATATAAGATAAATTACTGTAGCAAGATAGAAAATATCTCAATCGCAAAGTCTAGTTGTTAGTTTGAGATAGACTTTTATTTAGAAAAGAAATTTATATCACTAAAAGAGGTTAGAGGAATAGAAATAATCAATGGTGTTTTCTTCCTTTAACAGATTAACATACCTAAAACATTGACTACAATTTTTCAAAAAAATAAAAATATGGTATAAAATATCATTTCAGCAGTAATCACAAAAGAAGAAAAGACTAAAATAATAGAAATAAAATAAAGAAGAGAAACAAAAACTAGTAAAAAAGGAAAGTAAGCAAAGTGAAATAAAAAAAAATAAAACAGAAGATTCAGAAATCAGTAAACAACAAGTTCATGTATTTATGTCAATCACACCCAATATGGTCCTTAAAGTGTTGAAAGTGTCAAAACCCAGTAGTTTAGTAAAGATGTAAGCCAATTGATTCTTAGTTATCACATGGTGTAACTCAATGTCTCCTTTGGTCACATGGTCTCTAATAAAGAGATACTTTATGTCAATGTGTTTGGTCCTTAAATGTTAGATAGGATTCTTAAAAATGCAGATGGCACAAGTGTTGTCACAAAGGATTGAAATTGTGCCTATAAGTAATCTTAAATCTAGAATTTGTTATTTCAACCAAAGAACTTGGGCCACACAACTTCCTAAGGTAATATACTCAACCTTAGTAGTGAAAAGTGTAACAGAGTTTTATTTTTTATGAGAATAAGATACTAAATATTTTCCTATGAATTGGCAAGTTTCAGAAGTGCTATTTCTATCCACCTTACATCCCACAAAATCAAAATTAGAATATCCAATAATCTCAAAAGAAGTATTGTTCCTTGGATACACGATTCCTAAGTTTTGAGTCCCTAAAATATATCTAAAAATTCTCTTAACTGCAGTCCGATGGTATTCTTTAGGATCAGCTTGAAATCTAGCACATAGATAAACACTAAACATTATATCAGGTCGACTAGAAGTCAGGTAAAGTAAAGATCCAATCATCCATATATGCTTCTTTTGATCAGCATATTTTCCATTTGAGTCCTTATCCATCTGAATCTTAAAAATTATGGGAGTATTTATGGGCTTGGCTTTATCTATTTCATATTTATTCAAGATGTTCTTAATGTACTTTGATTGATTTATAAAGGTTATATCATTCAATTGTCTTATGCTAAACCCCAAAAAGTAGGACAACTCTTCCATCTTACTCATCTCAAACTCCTTACTCATTATTTTAGAAAACTTATCACATAGATTTTTATCAGAAGATCCAAAAAATATATCATCAACATAGATCTGAATAATGAGTAACTCATCTCCTACTTTCCCCAAAAAAAAGGGTGGTGTCTACACTTCTCTTAACAAAATCTCTCTATAATAAAAATGTGTTAAGCCTCTCATACCAAGCTCTTGGTGCCTGTTTTAATCCATATAAGGCCTTTTTTAATTTAAAAATATGATTTAGAAATTGGGAACTCTCAAAATCCTTGGGTTATTCAACAAACACATCCTTTTTACTATCCCATTTAAAAAGGCACTCTTCACATTCATTTGGTAAAGCTTAAATCCCTTATAATAAGTAAAGGCTAATAACACTCTAATGACTTCCAATATAGTTACAGGGGCATATGTCTCCTCAAAATTAATCCCTTCTATTTAGTTGTATCCCTTAGATACCAATCTTACCTTATTCCAAACCACCACATTAGAGTCATTCATTTAATTCTTAAAGACTCATTTTGTTCCAACTATACTTTGTCCCATTGGTCTTTCTACAAGCTCCCAAATATCATTCATAATAAATTGGTTTAATTTCTCTTGCAAAGCTAAGATCCAAAACTCATCTAACAAGGCTTGATTAATGTTGGTGTGTTCAGTCATTGAGATAAAGGCATAGTGGTTCACTTCTTTCCCAAGTCCATGCCTAGTCTTAACACCTTCAAAAGAGTCTTCTAAGATCAGTTCTTTAGGATGACTCAAAGAATATCTTTAATCCCTAGGCAAAGTATGTGTAGGATCAACCCTTTCCTCTAGATTTAAATTTTCTACTCCTTGGGTAATCTCTCATACTGCTTCAGTAATATTGAACTCTACTCTCTTCTCCAAATTTTCAACTCCTTTAGTAATCTCTCTAACACCATCTTCATCCTCAATTCTAGACTCCTTAGGATCAGATTCATCAGACACTACATGAGTAGTCTCCTCCACCACTAATATCCTTTTATTAAACACCTTAAAGGATTTTCCAACACTTAAATAACCTAAGAACACTCATTCATCAGATTTTAGGTCAAATTTACCTAAGTATGACTTCCTGTTATTATGAATGAAAACTTTACAACCAATGACATGGAGGTTGGGTGTCCTACCCTTAAGAAATTGGTACCTCCCAAATAGCTCATCTCACCGTGACCTTATCTTGGATTCTAAGGAGCGACTTCTTCGTGGAACTCGATAGTGAGCCCATCATCATTATGTGATAGTGACTCATTGATCCATCATATGATAGTGAGCTCATCATCATGATGTTCTCAACCGAGTAAGAGGTTCTGACTTGGATGCACGTCTTTCACTTTCACTATTCAATCTTTTTTGGGGAAGTTGGGGAGTAAAGATCTTTTCTCGAGTTTGTCAAAAATTACTTAGTACGAATGCACATCTCGGCCGTCGGGTAGCTGCTCACCATTTCAAAGTCCATGATAAGAGATCTTCTGGGTGATCAAGTATGATGCCTACCTTTAGCCCAACTATCCCTATATAGGGCTATGGGTAAATTACTTATGTTAAAACTCCTTCTTAACGGGGGATATTAGCTTAGGGACAAATTCTAGCGGGCGGTGCGGCTACAGCTGGTGGTGAACTCGCTTTTGGAATTAGATATCCTAAAGCGATACAGGGTGAAATCTGCTACCTCCCAAACGGCTCGTCTCACCGTGACCTTATCTTGGATTCTAAGGAGCGACTTTTGTGTGGAACCCGATAGTGAGCTCATCATCATTATGATACCCGACTGCTAGTAATTGATGCCCAATGCCATCGGATTAGATATCCTAGAATAGCCCTAATCCGAATTTGGTAATTTTATGGGAGAAAATGGGATGGTGATGCTCAACCTGGACCGTGCGACGTCGTTCAACATCGAGGAATTGAAGTCGACCCCAATAAAATCAAGGCAATCATGGAGATGCCACCTCCAAAGAACCTTTGACAACTCCGCTCTTTACAAGGACAACTGGCTTTCATTCAGCTCGAATATGTCGGGTAGGTACCAACCATTTTCAAACGTTTCACAAGTACTAAACTAGATTTCTTTTTGATAGTGAGCTCATCATCATTATGATACCTGACTGCTACCTCCCAAATGGCTCATCTCGCCGTGACCTTATTATGGATTCTAAGGAGAAACTTCTGCGTGGAACCTGATAGTGAGCTCATCAGCAAGTAAGCTCACATCTTGGAAGGGCCATGGCTTGATATTCAGCTTTGGCACTCGATTGGTGGACTCCTTCCTTATCTTATGAATTAGCTCATAGCTTCAATAGTTTGATTTTTTACGAACCTGTGGAAATTCTAGGTTATGAAAAGAAATCTAGTTTAGTACTTGTGAAATATTTGAAAATGGCTGGCACCTACCCGACAGATTCGAGCCGAATGAAAGCTAGTTGTCCTTATAAAGAACGGAGTTGTCGAAGGTTCTTTGGAGGTGGCATCTCCATGATTTCCTTGATCTTATTGGGGTCGACTTCAATTCATCGATGTCGAACGACGTCGCATGGTCCAGGTTGAGCATCACCATCCCATTTTCTCCCATAAAATTACCAAATTCGGATTAGGGCTATTCAAGGATATCTAATCTGATGGAATTGGGCATCAATTACTAGCAGTCGGGTATCATAATGATGATTAGCTCACTATCGGGTTCCACACAGAAGTGGCTCCTTAGAATCCAAGATAAGGTCACGGCGAGACGAGCCATTTGGGAGGTAGCAGATTTCACCCTGTATCGCTTTAGGATTTCTAATTCCAAAAGCGATTTCACCACCAGCTGTAGCCGCACCGCCCGCTAGAATTTGTCCCTAAGCTAATATCCCCCGTTAAGAAGGAGTTTTAACATAAGTAATTTACCCATAGCCCTATATAGGGATAGTTGGGCTAAAGGTAGGCATCATACTGGATCACCCGGAAGATCTCTTGTCATGGACTTTGAAATGGTGAGCAGCTACCCGACGGTCGAGATGTGCGTTCGTACTAAGTAATTTTTGACAAACTCGGGTAAAGATCTTTACTCCCCAACTTCCCCAAAAAAGATTGAATAGTGAAAGTGAAAGCCGTGCATCCAAGTCAGAACCTCTTACTCGGTTGAGAACATCATGATCGGAGATCAGATGGAAGAGGTAGTTGCCTTCTTTTAAGCCCCCCTACAGTTCGAGAAAAGGATAGGACTCATTGATCCATCATAGGGGACGCGTCCCCGCCGCTTTGGCTAACTAAGGTGGCTGGTCACAACCTAAAGATCGGCCCGGCGACAGACCTGAAATGTATATAGATAGGAGACAAAAACGGAGCTCATTTCCACTCTCGCCATGATGAAAGTGCAACTTACATTACCATCAGAGCAACTCAGGTCGCATCCGGGTTCCGGTCGGAGGTTAAGATACTGAGGCAAGGATCATCAATGTGTACATCAGTTTCAATATTCTTGCTAGAAGAAGGAACAAACTTAGCAGCTTTACAATCATTTCTCAAAGCAGGTGAAACCTTAACTGCCAACCCGGCTGTGACTTCGGGATCAAGCAAGAAAAATCAAGTCAAATGTTGAACTGCTTGACGACGAAACCAAAAGAAAAAGAAAGAAAAAGTGATAAGGTCATATTCACCCGAATCCTTAGCATGGTTCTTAGTAGGATTGACCCACCCTTAGCAGTAACTGGGCGAATTGTATGTGCCAATTGCCATTTAGCTAATAAGCCCGTGGATATTGAAGTTCCGCAAGCTATGCTTCCTGATACTGGGAAAGGTTGCGTGTCCTACCCTTAAGGATCTCATAGGGTGTCTTATTAAGTTTGGCTTTAACATTCACCCAATTCAACATATAATAAGCTGTGTTTACCGCTTCAGCCCAAAAATATTTTGGAAGTGAATACTCAGCAAGCATGGCTCTAGTGGCCTCAACTAAGGTCATATTCTTCCTTTCAGCTACCCCAATCTATTGAGGGGTCCTTGGAGCTGAGAGGTCGTGACTAATCCTTTTATCCTCACAAAAGTCTCCAAATTTCTCATTTTCAAACTCTCCCCCATGGTCACTATGGATGTTCAATAACTCATTACCTAACTTTTTTCTGAATCCAAGTGGAGAAGGATCTAAAATCATCAAAAAATTCACTCTTATGTAACAAAAATTTAATCCATGTGAACCTCGAGTAGTCATAAACAATTATAAATCCATAGACTTTCTCTCCTAAGCTGACAGTGCTAATGGGTCCAAACAAATCCATGTGAAGGACTTTTAAATGTCTAGAGGTTCTAATATTCTTAATGGAGCAAAAAGAGGATTGGACTTGCTTCCCTAATTGGTAGGCATCACAAAGGTGGTCATTAGATAATTTAAGCTTGAGGACACCTCTAACTAGGTCTTTCTGGGTCACTCTCCTAAGGGTTTTTATACTGGCATGACATAATCTCCTGTGTCATAACCAAGAATCATCAGCAATAGTTTTTAAGCAAAATGAAGTAGCACATTCAATATTGTTTAAGTTAAGCTTGTAAACATTATTGATCCACTTTCACTGCAAAATAGTGTTGTTATTTAAGCTGATGATACAAGTATTTACCAAGAATTCTATGATGAAGCTCGTATCATAAAGCTGACTGATATTGAGCAAGTTTTGTTTCAATCCATTTATAAGTAAAATATTTTCAATCAAAAGGTTATTGTAATTTTTGATTATATCTAGTCCACCACTTTTCTGGTGGTGTTGTCTCCAAGAATAACCTTTCCTCCTATTGTGATCTCTAAAAAAATGAATTAATTGGCATCTCCAATCATATGTCATGAGAATCTGCTATCCAAGTACTACATGCTCTCACAGGCCTTTTATGAGAGTTTGCCTACAAAATATTAAATGTCAGTTTTAAGAACCCAAACAGGTTTAAATCCCTTCTTATAAAAAGAAGAATGCAATGCATGTGTGTTATATTATGAATCATATAATTATGGTCTCCACACCCAATGTGTACTATGGTGAACAGTGCAAGTGTATGAAATGTGTCCTAGCATGCCACATGAAAAATATTTAACTCTAGGAAAAGGATTTACTAATGTATTCAAGTTATAATGTCGCTTCCTAGATTTTGGCTATATATCAAGTGTGAATGTATTCTAATTTTTATCAGGTGCATTAAATTTAGCTTTAAACATCAAATTAGCACTTTCTAAAATAGTATTGTCAACATTCAAATAGTGCTCCTTATGCTCAGATTCTTTAATTTAAGTTTTAAAATCATATTCAAGTGAGGTGTAGGATGCTTTCAAAGAATCATGCTTAACAATCAATTCAGAATACTTTTTATTTAGATAATCAATCTGATCAAGTAAAGACATGTGATCGCTATCAAGTTGAGTGTGTTCTTTACTTAAAACTTTATGCTCTTTTTATAAAATCAAAAACTCTAATTTTAAACTAGCATGCAATTTCTTAAGTTTCTTATATAATGTATGCAATTTCTCACAAATTTTAATTAATTGATCATAGATTGGTTCACATACCTCTTCTTGATCAAACTAACCAAGATGATCACCCATTAAGCACATTTTTGTTAACTCCTCTTCAGCTTCAGTCTAAGATGAGTCAAATATAAAATTTGGCCATAAAGCATTTTGGTTTTGCTTCTTGTCATTCTTGTATTTGGATTTCTCCTCATCCTTTTCTTTGCTTGAGTGATCCTTAAGTGTAGTATAAGCAGATTTGACATGTCCAGGCTTCCTGTATTCATAACAAACAACATCAGGATAACTTTAAAATTTTTTGCTATCCTTATCTTTTTTTCACTTCTGATGATACTTATTATTTTTCCTTAGAAAGCTTTTGAATTACCTAAAGATGAAGGAAACATCATCGATTTTAAACCTGAAAGAATTAGTGTCAGTATTTTTGGCCTTCAGTGCCATAATTTTCTCCTTCTTTTGCTCACATGCATCAAGATTTCTTTGATTCTTGCTCGTAAGTAATGAGTGATGTAAGTAAGTTATCAACAAAATAAGTATTCAAAACTTTAGATTCAATAATTATAGTAATCTTATAATCAAAAGAAGAAGGCAAACATCTCAAAATTTAATTGAATAATTAGTTAGCTCTCTTCTTAAAGCATGCAATGAGGTGACAATTTGAGTAAACCTAGTATACATGTCAAAAAGTGATTTAGTAGATTTCATACAAAAAAGTTCGTTGTCATGCAATAAAATATTCAACCTAGATTATTTAACTTTATTGGTTCCTTCATAACTAATACACAATCTATCCCAAATGTTTTTACCAGTTGCACAAGTTAAAACACGCATATAATCTTTTCATTTTAAAACACAAAAAAAAAATAGTTCAAATATTTTTCATTAAGTTGCACTAAATCCTGTTCATTAAAAATCCATTCAGTAAAAGAAAGTTCAATTTTAATGCCATTAATTTCACGATAAGGAGGTGTATAACCATCCTTAAAAAGCATCCACATATGATAATCAATTGATTATAAAAATGTAGACATGCGAGTTTTTTAAAAATTAAAAGAAATATTGTCAAATAAAGGTGGTCGTGTAATAGAATATCCTTCCATAGTATTATGATTACCAAAGTTAGCCATTAATTAAAATTCAAAAAGTTTTTAGAAACTCAATTTTATGAATCCCGCTCTGATACCACTTGAAAGTTCTCTAATAACACTTGAAAGTTTGATAGGGATGTTAAGCCCTAATGAACTAGTCCCAAGGATAACCAAGATGGGGGGGGGGGGGGTGAATTGGTATTTTAAAAAATCTTTTAATCAAAAGCATAAACTTAAACCAAAATTAAGATTCACCACAAAAATCAAAGTGTAGAAATTAAACGTGGAAGTAGTAATAAAGATTACAAAAATTTATAGTGGTTCGGTCAACTCGACATGCATCCACTCCTCGGAGGCACCCTCCGAGTATTGCACTAAACATAGTGTCTCTCTTTTTACCGGCACAATAAGGTAGATAAACCTTTACAAAACTCCTTTTCACCAATATAGGTGAGATAGGGAACCCAACTCCTTTTGCTTTCTCCAAAAGCAGGCAGAGAACCAAACTCCTTTTGCTTCCTCTAGAAGCAGACAGAGAACCCATCTTCTTTTACTTCCTCCTAAAACAGGCTGAGAACCTTGATCAGATCCTGAAGTACACCTCTTAAGAACTCCCAAGGAGCTATGTATGATGAGTAGAGAAGATGACGAAGGATCCTTTCTTGGAGCAACCTTTGTGAAACACCTTATAAACTCCCCCTCTTGAGATCCTCTCTCTCTCTCTTTCCCTTACTCTCCCTCTCCTCTTGGCTCTCTCATGTCAGAATAGCAGCAAAAGATTATCTCTTAGGTAGAACAAGAGGTCTTATATAGAAGAGCTTTGAAATAGATCTTAATTGCAACAAAGTGACTTTATCATCCAGGATGATATAAATATTATCCTGTACAATCAGTATAAATTTAGCTCAATAAGGCAGGATGATTTGCGATTATCAAAAGTTTTTTATTCATATCATCCAGGCTGATAGTATATCATCCTATACGATTAGTACAAATAATTAAATATCATCCAGAACATCACCCTCAATAGAAGTTGGCCGATATTTGATCGTCTAGGAACAACTAAGGTTTTTGAACTAATTGTCCTGGCCGATCCTGTGATCATCTAGGATAATATGATCGAGCAATTAAATCTTAATTACTTTCCTTCATTGCTAGATTAATTTAGGTATAATTGTGTTGCATCACCCATCATCCTTAAAGATGTCAGAAAATAAAAGCTACCTAAATAGATCTGGCGGTTGATTCTTTCTAATTTGAGCTTATCATCATGGCTGATACACTTAATGACGGCTGCCTTAACTAGGATGCCCTAATTAGAGTTTCTATTTTTAACTGATCATCCATGCTGATTTGTAGATCATCCCGGAAGATGTGAGAAAAAATAGAGAACTCTAAAACAGTTAGAAAATTTTCCCCAATGTGTGTGTGTGCAAGGTTACTTAGCATTATGAATCACATTATTTATAATTGACTCAAGAAAAGGAATAGATTTCAAACTAACTCAGACCCAGTCTTCCCAATCTTGAGCTAATTCAAATTATAGTTTGATCTTGTGGATCTGAAATGTTAGTAGGCAAGACAGTCGTACAGAAATAGAAGTATTTTTTATCATCAAAATTTTATATCCTGAAAATAGATTCATAACACTTATCATGCATAGCACTTGGAAGAAACTTGTTAATTAAAAGCATAATTTTACTTGCCACTTTAATTTTAGCCCTATATGAGCATGATCACCTATAAAAAATTAAATTTGTAACCAGATCATTACTAACCTAAGGTTTCTAAGGCCCATCAAATTAATTCATCGATTATATTGAAATTTAAATAAACTCTCACATCAATTGGTTAATTCTAATAACCAGCAAGCAATGAAAATCATAAAAAACCTGACACCCAATAGTAGAAAATTAGACACCAGCCTAGCCTAGATCTATAATCGATTGTCTTAGCAAATCATCTAGGGTGTGAAAAAGGTTGTGTGACTTGGATATGTCATATACTGGGTAATTTATTATGGTTGTCTAATATTTTGATTGGTTGATAGCTTAAGAAAATTTAATTTTAGTTTAAGTATAAATAAATTAGAGCTCATTTTAAGATGTATTTTAAGTATTAATTGATTATTACTTTTATTTACATTAGGACCATGAAGTTTATTTCACATTCTTTGTGGCTATGTTAATAGCCTTATAGACCCGGATTTCCCAATTAGAATCAATATTAGTTAAGTGACTTGCTTGGTTAAAAGCTAAAAGTTAATAAATTTTCATTAAAATAATTTATTGCTGATTTTAATATTGAATTTAAATGTTTTCTGGAATTTAAGTTAATTGTTGAATTTTTTGAATTTTTGAATTATTTAAATGCATTAATTAAAGGGGTTAAGATTTAACTTTTTTATAAGGCTTATATCTTGCTTTTTAATATTTTTATTGAATATTAGACCTTAAGATGAGTAATTAGACTTCAAGTTTGCTTAAATTATATTTTTATATATTTAATTATGAATTTTTAAAGTTTTGACTTAAAATTAGTTAAAGGTTAACAAAAAAGTTGACTTTTTGATTTTGAGTTATTTCTGGAGTTTAACATTTTAAATAAATATTAGATATTAAATGAAGTCTAATGCATTTAATTTTGCTCAATTTGGAATTTTTTGGAATTATTTATGAATTATAAAAGTTTTGATATTTAATTTAATCTTTTAATTGACTTAATTAAAGGCTTTTAATGATTTGAATCTAAACTTATTCCAAACTTCTTGAAATCACCTCCAAGGGTTAGTAATGATTTAAGAAAGTGTTCTCAAGTGTTTGAGATTTTTTTTTGAAATTTTTAATTATTTTTATTAATTAAATATAATTTTCACTTAAAATTAAATCAAACTTAAAACTGAAATCCAATCAAGGAGCTTTTAAATTTCTCAAATTAAGGATTGAATTTTCATCAATTTGAAATATTATTTATATTTTTTTGATTTAATTTGAATTTATTATAAGTTTTTAGAACTTTTAATTTTTAATTAAGGGTTTAATTTTAAATTAATTAATTTGTTAGCTTAATGTTTTTAAAAATCAGTGAACTCCTATCTTAAGGTAGTGGATGTCAGTAAGTTTAAATGGTTCAAATCTTATCTCAATTAGATGCAAATTTTATTTTGTAGGAATTTCATAAATTCAAAAAATAAGTCTTTAATTGTTCTCCTTAAGTGACACTAAGTTGTATGAGCCTGCAATAAATGTTCTCTTACCCTTTGACATACACATTGAAATCACACCATATATGGTAAACACATTGAAATCGCATTGAAAACACTAAGTGACACAGTGAAATCACACCATGCATCTTGTAGTATTATAAATTTTTATATTATCCTAAATCTTCAAACTTTTCGAAGAAAGATTTTTTACTAAAATAGCAAAATACCTTCCTCCGTATCCTCAGTCTCTCCTTGAATAAGAGACGGCTAAATGAAAGCCAATGTTATCCACATTTGGACTAAATTATCTTTATTGAACACACAATTTTGTGGAAATATAGAACAAAATTAAAAACAAATTTATAGAGGATTTAGCAGACCTATATAGCTCAGTCTTAAATGATTTACCCGTCATGAAAAAAAAAACTTACAATAGATGGGAGGCGGCAGAAAAGCTTTTGGAGGCGGAAACTCACTATCGAAAATATGGCTTTAGCCGGTGACGAAGGCGGTGATCGTCGGCAACGTTCGGTGAACGTCTACAAAGCTCGGCGACGACGATCTACGGTGGACGACGCTGGGGCAACGAGGGAGACACCGGAGATGCGAGATAAATGAACGAATGAATTGAGCAGCCAGACGGGCTCGGGTTCAGAAATAGGGCTTTTGCCGACGGATTTTCTGGCGTCATAGACGCTGGAATGTTTTTCGGCGTATTTTGTGTCAGGTACAAGTCATTGAGTTTAAAATAACTATCATATTATTCACCGATAAATGCGCCGAACATTTTCTGCCGTAAAGTCTTCCGGTACAAATGAAATTCTGGTATATTCTGACGTTACGACCGACGCAATGGAAGTCAGAAATGTTCCGTCGCACTAAAAAATCTGTCGTTATTATTCCTTCGCAATATGCGCCGGTAAAAATGTCGTATTTACTGACGCAAAATATTTCGCCGGAAAGTCCGACAATATTCATTTGTTTTCCCATAGTGATAGCAATAAATAATAACAATGAGTGCCCTAATGTTCTATGGAATGATATTTTCAAATTGTTTAAAGCTATAGGTCACATAGTGACCAATGAGCTTACAAATTTAAATACAAGGAGATATGTTTATTCAATTGGATTGAAATCATTGGAGGATACAAATGACATTTCCAATGATTTCTTCATCCAACTTTGAGACTATTATAATATTCATTTTGAGAATAACATACAACAAACCATACACTATCAATGGCTACTTACTCTTAAGTTTAATATAATCATACCTTGAATTTATTTTTAAGTGAAAGAGCCTCTTTCATAGATTCCATAGAGTCCAAGCATAAATTGAATGGAATTAAGTTGAATTAGTTATGAATTTTTAAAAATCTAGATCAAATTTTGACCTAAATTTTTATAAATTCATAAACTAATAATATTTGCATCGAAAAGTCTTAGAAAATAAGGGAAGGTTAGAAAGAGATCCTAAAATACCTTTGCAAAGTTTAGATCAATATGATTTATATATTATTATCTAAAATTAAATTTTAGTTTTTATGTATTTTTTAAATAATTACAAAAATACTAAACAAATACAATTGGTTTTTTTAAATTAAATAGATTAAATTTTGAAAGAAAAGAATGAGCCCTAGAACTCCAAATTTTGCTGTGGAATGAAATTTACATAAAATTTTGAAGTTCTATGTCATTTTCTAAATTTATTTAAATGAATTTAGTGCATAGTCAGTAGACGTGGCTTACTTAAGCAGTGCAGCATGGGTGTTAGTCGTCAGATCAAATGCAGCTTTGATCTAACGGCCAAGATCAAATCACGATGTTGATCTCGATTAAAAGTAATCAAACGATCAAGCCATGCCCCACAATTTGGGAAAATTATTGGGTCAGGTGACCGGACGTGGAGATAGGTCCGAATATTAATAAAATATTATTTTAAATTAAGCGCAGGTAAAGCGCAGGTATAGCGCAGATAAAGCGTAGGTAAAGCGCAAGTAAAGCACAACTAAAGCGCAAGTAAAGCACAGGTAAAGCACAGGTAAAGCGCATGTAAAGCGCAACTAAAGTGTAAGTCAAAAGCGCAGGTGACGCGGCAAATTTTTATTGGATGTCCGAACTTATTTTTTGCCTCCCGTCACCTGACCCAATAATTTGCCCACAATTTGATATAGACGACCCCTAATTTTAATGGATGAAGATTCGTCCATCCTAGGGTTCTGAGCAATTGAATCAAATCACAAATAAGACACTATCATGACAATTGATCTAAAATGAATAGAACCAACGGTCATGGAGTTTTCTTCTTCCTCCATCAGTCCGCAAACCCTAAACTCATTTTTTGGCTTTTTTTCCTTTAAAATAATGAACTAACATATTTTAAACTTTGAACAGAGGTATTATAAGATATATTAAAGAGTGGGAGATAGTTTTCTAGGCTTTTGATGCAATTTTCGAATGTTATTTAGGAATCTAGATAATAACCTAGGGTTTAAGATTTACCTCTACACAGAAGGTATTAGAAGATGGGGAAGTATCCTTTCTAGTTGAGAGCTCCTCTACAGCTTCTCTGGAGGCTCCAAGCTCTTAAAATGAAAGGATGGAAAGCTCGATTACTTAGGACAGATCTAGCTTCGTCCTTACATCAACTTCTCCACCAATAGCTCCGAAAAAGCTCATAAATCAATGGGAAGTCAAGATAAAACACATAGGAATCAGAATGCAATGCCTATAGATTGAGAGAGTTAGTGAGAAAGGGATTAGCTTCTGATGAATATTTTTATCCCATTATCCTATTTCATCTACTGGAGCTCTCTTGGATGGTCCATATTAATCAGGTAGGTTTTATGGATGCTAGACACAATTGCTTGCCATTAGAGTATAGTGAGAGGGGATGTACTAGCTGAAAGATCCTTGGTTTGTCTTCACATGATAAGGGGCTACCTGGGTTGGTTTGGGCTAAACCAACTGCTAAGCTGGGTTGAGTTGAAGTTTAAGAAGGTTCTGGAGTCAATTTTAATGACTAGATGGGTTTAGATTTAACCAGGGAGTTTGTGTGGTGGCATTTGATAAGTAGGAAGAGCTTTCAAAATTTCGTTGACTAGTTGACCAGTCAAACAATTAATGGAAGCTTATGTGAATTTGAGGTGTTTGTTGGAGTGGCTTATAAAATGTTTGAAGGTATGGTGTGAGCATTTGAGTGAGGGTTGAACATTAAAGTTCACTTAAAGAAATTTTTAACCAGTTTGACCAATCAACTAGTCAAACCAGATTGAGGTAGAGTCTAAGTGATATAAAGTTGCTGATGGTTTTGTTTGTGAAGGGTTTAAATGGTTGAACATGGTATATAAGAAAAGGAACCTATTGATAATTTGATTTGACCATCTTTAGTGGTTTGACCAAGTCAAACCATGAATGAGATAACTCAAAACAAAAGTCATGCTCTGAAGTGGTCTTAATAGATTATAAAGGTTGGTTGAAAGTATTCAAGGAGTGGGTTGAAATGGGTTCAAATAGATTCAATTAACTAGGTTTGAGTTAGTTGACCCAGTCAACTGGTGACTAAATCAGGGTAATCAGTCAAGCCCATTTCATTATGAATAGTGCTTAGGGAAGTTTGATGAAGCTCAAGATTCATTCGAAGATATATTCAAGGGTGATTGACATTTGATGGTCAATTGATCTAGCCAAAGCTAGTTCAATTAATCGTCTTAATCAATCATTGATTAAAGGGTTTAAAGATGTTGGGTTTGATATATAAGGCTCCTAATGAAATGGTTTGAACCCTGATTGAGGTTAGAGGGCTAGTGCATTGTGCAAAGTAGAATACTTGATCCATTGACGACACTGTAATGCTGTAACTATAGATAGATAGTGCTTGATTGTAGAATGCAAGATTAATTGAAAAACTAATTGAAATTTGACTAAATGTTGGTTGTATAGCTGGATTGAATGGTTAATTAAATTGAAGTTAATTGATTGTTTGAATGTTAATGATTAGTGATTGTAGTTCGACAGGTTATTGAATGATTGAAGATCAATTGGAATTTAGATTGATTTGTTTAATTACAGGATGAAAGTTGAGATTTGATTGAATCAAATTGTTAATGATTGATTAGAGAGTTTATGACTGATTAAATACATTTGAGGCTTGATTCCAATCTATAAAGGGCTTAAATTTTGATTTGGTCAACCTAGATTATCTTGGTCAACTATACTTGACCAAGGTTTAGATTTGAGTTCTATGCTCTCCTAATGGTGTTTAGGATGCATTTGAAGAGGTTTTAAGGTTTTATTTTAACGGGTCATGTTGAAGTTTGGAGGAAACTTCAATTTTACATTTAAGAGGCATTTTGGTTATTTTGACCCCTGGTCAACTGGGTGTCAAACTAGGTCTACCAAAATAAAATTTTATGCTTGACATATCATAATCAAGGGTATGAACATGATCAAAGGTTTTGGAGGAGGGTCCGAAGGTTAGAATTTACATGATAGAAGGTCTAGTGGAAAAGGATGTAAATATTCGAAGATTTTATAGCCTTTGGAAATAAATTTTGTTTTTGAGGATAGAGATCTTAGATTGATCTCAAATTTAGAGGGTAGACTCTAGAGACATGCCTAACCAATATGCAACTAATAGATCATAAATTAGAAGTCATTTTACTAGGTTTTGAAGATATTGAAAAATCACTCAAAAGGCTTTAAAGATATTTAAGATTTTAGCTCTGGATTTTAGTCTAGATTTTTGGATTTGAATTGGATTCTTGATCATTTATTTGCTTGAATTTGATATATATATATATATATATATATATATATATATATATATATATATATATATATCAATAACAATCATATGGATGATTATAAATGAGTGGATAGGATTAAAATTTGGTAGAAGGCTGGTTTGACAAAAGTTTGGGTTTATTGAGGTTAAGATTGTCTTTAAGTCTGGACTAGTTTTTTAATTGATTTGAAATCATGATTGACTTGAGGTCAAAATTGATTTGAGGTTTGGATTGGCTTGGCGTCTGGATTGATCTAAAGTCTAGATTAATTTAGAGTTTGAATTGATCCACAGTCTCGATTGATCCGGGGTTTAGATTTATTAGATGTCTTGATTGATCTGAGTCTAGATTAACCAATGGTCTAGATTAATCTAAGGATTTGATTTATCCTAATGACCTAATATAAAATGAGTTCAACACTTGTCAATTTGGATGGAACATCAAAGGTTGGCTGTCTAGCCCCTTGAACTCTATTAGAACCCATTATATGTTCCCGAGATTAATGGGTCATCTTCTCTGTTGTGGTATCAAAAGTGGTGTAGTCTATATAAACTAATCGTTAAACTCTAGTGAAAGGTTTTGTGACATGGTTAATAGCCAACTGCAGTGAGCTAGCATTCTATCTGTGCCCCCAATTAGTTGCACCAAAATGGTAGTTGACCGTATATAAAAGTCGGCCTATAGCATATGAGTAATTTGTTATATTTAATTTTAACATTTTATTTGTAAGAAAAGTCCAACAAGAAAGTGAATAATCATACGTACCACTAATATTTTGCCAGGAGATCTTGGAAAGAAAGTCTCTAGAGGCTCCGTCTTTGGTTGTATTAGATAAATCAATGCCCATAATTTGAACCACTAGCATATAACTCCGAATTACTTGTACCATGTGGTGGAGTAATTGAAACCACAAAATCTCTCCTCTTATCGCATTATTCATGGTAATTAAGCCCGACATTATACTATTTAGTTTAAATTTTTTCTTCCTCTTCTATCAATTTTCCTAAGTCTTAGCTCTATTTGTTCAATGTAAATGAAAATGTACTCCCCAAAACTATCTCATCACATGGTCGGGGAGGTGCCACTCAGCACACTTCCAACTAATTAGTGATAGACGTGCCCTCCAAATCCCCCTCCCATCATGACATTGCTGAGGTAGAGCAACCAAAAAGTCTTTTGAGTATGGAGCCATACTAACCAATTATTTCAGAAGTTATTAAATATAAACTCCATAAAATATTTTATATATTTATGGAAATTATAAAGTGTTTCTAAACCTACATCATTCGTATATAAACCATCTAAAATATTGAGATACATCATCATGTTTCATATTGGATGCTCACGCATCTGATCTTGAACCCACCTGCATTATGAATGACCAAAGCTTTAAGAATAACCAATGATTACAATTGATTAAATTAACTCTTCTTCTTGCATCCTAATGGGTACCTGCCCAAATCATATATATGGGGTACTCATAACATGGGTCTTCCAACGTATAACCTCTCCCAGGATCACACTTAAGGTATAGTGAAACATACATCAATATACATACATGTCAAGTGAGTCACATAACACAGCTCCCTTTATAGATTTGTTAAAACTGCACTACCAATAGACATCCTATTAAACATTTTTACATCCATTAGCAAGGGAAATTACTACAATGAAACAAGAGACAGTGATGTGTTTACCTAATCATAAAAAAGATGTAAGCTCAAATATGCTAAAGAAATGACCTAGGTGCTATATCTTCATACGAGTCATTTAAGAAAGTTCAATAGAGCCAACAAAGTAGGAGCATCGACTCAACCTGAGTTATACCCATCCTACAGGTGGCAATGTCATCCTCATCTCTAGGTGCATGGTAGATTATATCCCATCTTGGATGTCTACGAAGAAGGTCATCATAATAATCTAGCTAGCTCACCCAATAACATCCTTTACAAACTACATTTGGCCCCACCACTGCAGACCCATCTATTATGAGACCAACTAGCACCTGCACATCCTGAAGTATTATTGTCATCTCCTTGATCGTGAAGTGGAAGGTGTTCGTCAAGGGACACTATCTCTCAACCGATGTTGTAATTAGGTTATGATCCAAATGAATGAATTGTAGATGTCATAGGGTATCTAGGCTAAGGTTTCTCAAAACATATATCAACCAGAGGCACTCAATCGGTCATTCACGCGCCATATGTAAATGTGGTACAACAACCAATGGAGAATCCTTTACAAAAAGAAAAAGTAAATAGTATTTGGATGACCATTTCATGTTAAAAAAAAGTTGAAGTAACGAATAATATATCCACTTTATACCTATTCTGGATTGTGTGCCCCCTGTGATGGTCCAAATGATAGTATGCTCCTTTGCATATTTGAACTTTCCTCTGCACCAATGTCATGGGTGGTCAGTAGCCCGTAACGATTACACCTCATTTTATCATCCATATCTATTACACAAAATTGACAATAGCCCACCTAGTCTCTTACCTCAAGATGCATGTAAGCACCAAAGCCATGGGCAATGTGGATTATCTTATTGGGCACATGTGATCATAAGCAGACTCATGTTGGAGGTTTATTTGACATATTGGACATTTTTAACAATCGATCAACTATTAATTGTCGTATACAATTATTTTTTTATTGAAAAAATTGCCCTTCATATAATTCAGTTGGAATAACATTTTCTATTGAGCTAACTGTTTGAATAGTTGCTATTTGAATGATTTATATTTGTGCAACTTATGTAGTTTTGATGATTCCAAACATTATTGTTTAGATGTATAATTATCTCCTAACAATTTTAGAAGATTTGCATTTGCTCTTGTGTGTACTAACATTTCAGGAAAATCAGAGACTACGAAAACTTCAAATCAAATTAAACATGAGATATTTTGTTTATTTGAAGTTTGTCTTTTCTTTGAATTAATTTTGAAAGGGAGTGATTGTAATTGAGTGAATAAAATCTCACACACACAAATAAGGAGATCTTAAAATTCTATACTGATCGTACAGGACGATATTTATCGTACTAGACGATCTGTGAGTTATCTCCTATAGGGCACTTGAAACGAATAGGAACTTGCTTGGAAAAATTTTTCTAAGTCCTATTCATCCAGGACGAATTTTATTATCGTCCCGGACGATGGGTTCTCTGTAAAATTTTCGTCCAGACAAATTTTATCATCGTACGAGGCGACCAGTCCTCTGGAAAATTTTCGTCCAGACGAAAATAAATATCGTACCGGACGATCAGCTCTCTGGAAAATTTTCGTCCAGACGAAAACAAATTATCGTCCGCGGCGATTGGTGCTCTGGAAAAATTTCGTCCAGACGAAATAAATAATCGTCCAGGACGATCGGCTCTCTAGAAAATTTTTGTCCAGACGAACATATTTTCGTCCAAACGATTAACCAACTTAGAACAGTTTTCAGCAGTTTCTAGAACCGACCTTGTAATAACCGTTCGTACTGGACGAACCTAGTTCGTACAGGACGATCAGCTGTACGAAGTCATTTCGTACACATATACAAATTGGGTCGTTTCAGACCGTTTAAGTAAAATTGTCCAGGACGATCCAGGATCGTACCGGACGATCCACTGCGTACATAATTGAAAATTTGCAGTTTTTGGGCGGTTTTTCATGTCTTTTGTATAAATAGTCCAAATTAGACTGCCACCCAATCTTTTTGTCATTTGATCTTCGTGCCTCTTGAGAGAATAGCCAAGGAGAGAGTGGAAGAGAGCATTTAAAGGAGGATTCCTACCACTGGAGCGAGAAGGCTTCACTTGGATTACTAAGGTAAGAGTCTCTACTTGTGAAATTGAATTTCTTCACTCTTTTCTTTCTTCCTTCTAGATTCTTGTGAGAAGATCAGTCAAGGAGATCCGGTTCTCTGCCGACACTTGGAGAGTGTGAACAGACGAAGGGTTCTCTGCCCACACTAGGAGAGTGTAAAAGGACGAAGGTTCTCTACCTACACTTGGAGAGTGTGAACAGCCGTAGGGTTCTCTGCCCACACTAGGAGAGTGTAAAAGGACGACGGTTCTCTGCCAGCACTGTGGATTGTGTAAAAGGATGACGGTTCTCTGCCGCACCGGGTAGTGGTGAAAAGAGTGTTTTGTACAGGCTTCTCCGCCTTGCTGTGGGTGCTAAAGGAGAGTCACTTTGTGGTATTAGTGCAATACTTAGAGGGTGCCTCTGAGGAGTGGATGTAGGTCTGGTTATAGACCGAACCACTATAAATCTGGTGTCATTTACTTTATTTCTTTTACGTTTCCGCACTTTAAATTTCAGTTTTAACAACTCTGGGGTTGAAAAACATTTTTCTACAAACTTTAAAAGAAAATTTTATTTCGGTTCAACTTTATCATTAAGAGGGTTTAAAATTTTTAAAACTACCAATTCACCCCCCTCTTGGTAGCCGTGGGACATTTACTTAGGCTTAACAACCTAATTACTGGACTCAACAAGTGGTATCAGAGCATTGTTTCAAAATCATAAGTTTGAACTACTTTTTGATTAACGTAGATGGCTACATTTGGAAACATAAACACACCTGAGGGTTACTCTATCACTAGACCTCCACTGTTTGACAATATTCCTTTTGATTTTTGGAAAACACGCATGTCTACTTTCTTATAGTCACTTGATTATCGCATGTGGATGCTAGTCCAGGAAGGTTACACAAAACCAACTAGATTAGTTGATGGAATTAGGGTAGAAACACCTTATGCAGATTGGACTATAGAAGAACGTGACTTAACACAATTAAATGCGAAATGTTTAAATAGTTTCTTTTGTTCTTTAAAATCTGAAGACTACATGCGAGTTTTCACTTGTAAAAGCGGAAAAGACATATGGGATAGACTTTGTATTACTTATGAAGGGACAAATGAGGTTAAGCAATCAAGACTCAATATCTTGTTACATGACTACGAATTATTTCGCATGAAACCTAATGAATCTATATCTGACATGTACACAAGATTCACTCAAATTGTCACCTCTTTGCATGCACTTGGTAGGGAATTAACAAATGCTGAAATGGTTAATAAGATTCTTCATTGTTTACCTACTGCATATGATGCTAAAATTACTGCAATTACAGAATCTAAAGATCTGAACATTTATTCAATTGACAATCTTCTTGGTTCACTCATTGCTTACGAGCAAGGAGTAAGTCAAAGAAAGATTGATGCAGGTGAACCAAGAAAGGACAAGAATATTGCACTAAATGTGGAAGAGTCAGAAAGTGAACACTCACAACCTGAGGATGAAGACGATATTGCACTGATGACTAGACAATTCAGAAGCTTTTTAAAGAGGAAGCAGAAGAGACGCCAGCAATGGAATAAAGGTAAGTATAACAGAAATGGCAAGGTTTCTAATGAAGTGATTTGTTATGAATGCAGGAAACCAGGTCATATAAAGACTGATTGTCCAAAACTCAAAGCCACTCCTAGCAAGGAGAAGGTAGAGGAGAAACCAATGGTAAAGAAGGGCAAGAAGAAGTTTCAAAAGGCTTTTTGGGCGGACTCAGCTTCAGACTCATCTGAGATTGAAAAAGAAGAAGAAGTCACCAACCTTTGCTTGATGGCAGATAAATCTGAACAATCAGATCAAGAAGAGGTATGTGATTTAACTTATAATGAATTGTTTGAAGTTTCTGAACACATGCATGATGCATATAGGAAAAGGAAAAAGATGCATGCTAGTTTAGTTTTAGAATTGGAAGAGCTTAATAAGGAACACGAAATCCTTAGGAAAGATCATTCTTTAATTGATAGCAACCACATGAAACTACTTGATGAATATGATGACTTGAATAAACATTTTGAGAATTTAAAATCATCCTATGCTGAACTTGAAAAAGAATTTAAGAAATTTAAGGATGAATCTGAGAGCAAGACATATAGAATCAATTATACAAATCTAATCTTGGAGGATATGAATTCATTTTACAAACTTACTATAAGAGCTCTCGAGGATAATAGGAACCCCCCTAAACTTGAAGATTTTACAAATCCTAAATATTATCCTAAATTCATGAAATCCCTTAGAAGACAATCATATGAAAGAAAATATAGGAATATTTTTCCTAATGTTAAATATAACAATTGTGGATTTTTGGGACATATATCTCACACCTGCACTTTAAAGATGAAACCTAATTTGGTGTGGAGAACTAAGATGCATAAGCCTAGACATATCACACATGCATCTGATTATAAATTTCATAAAGGTGAACCCAAACTAGTTTGGGTTCCCAGGTCTAACATTTGAGAATTTTGCAGAAATACTCTCACACAAGACCTCGTGAGAGTATATGGTACCTGGACAGCGGATGTTCAAAGCACATGACTGGAGATACTGCTCAATTCATAACGCTGGAAGCCAGGAGTGGAGGCAAGGTTACACTTGGAGATAATACCACAAAAAAAGTGGTTGGATCAGGTATGATTGGAAATTTGAAAAACTTTTGCATAGAAAATGTTTTATTAGTTGAAGGCTTAAAACATAATTTGCTTAGCATAAGTCAGCTATGTGATAAGGGCTATAATGTAAAATTTTTACCTACTAGCTGCATAATTAGCCTAAATGGGAAAATTATTTTAAATGGAACAAGGGTGAACAATGTTTACATGCTAGACTTAAATTGTATTCAATCTCCTACTGCTTTTTGTTTGAAAACTATTTCTGATGAATCATGGCTTTGGCATAGGAGACTTTGTCATTCTAGTATGAAAAATCTTAGAAGAATTACCCAAAAGAATTTGGTGAGAGGAATACCTAAACTAGACTTTACTAAGGACCATCTGTGTGATGCATGTCAACTAGGAAAATAAGTGAAGTCCTCTTTTAAGACCAATAAAGATCTTAGGACCAGTAAACCATTAGAAATTCTTCACATGGATCTTTTTGGACCTGTAAGCATGGTAAGTCTAGGAGGAAAGGTATATGGATTTGTTATAGTAGATAATTTTTCAAGATTCACCTGGGTTAAATTTCTTTTTCATAAGAGTGAATCATTTGAGGAATTCAGAAATTTTTCAACTTGGATACAAAGAAAACTAGGATGTGAAATAATTTCTATACAAAGTGATCATGGAGGAGAATTTGAAAATGAAAGATTTGAAGATTTCTGTAAAGAAAAGGGGATTGATCACAATTTTTCTACACCTAGAACTCCTCAACAAAATGGAGTAGTTGAAAGAAAGAACAGAACATTAATAGAAGCCGCCCGAGCAATGTTAGCAGAATACTCGCTTCCTAGATATTTTTGGGCTGAGACGGTTAGCACTGCATGCTATGTTCTTAATAGGGTGAATGTGAGATCAAATTTGAATAAAACACCCTATGAGTTGCTAAAAGGTAGAACACCAAATTTGTCTCATTTGCATGTATTTGGTTGCAAGGTGTTCATATATAATAATGGAAAATCTGCCTTAGGAAATTTTGATCCAAAATCAGATGAAGGAATTTTTGTTGGATATTTAAGTGTTGGAAAATCTTATAGAGTATTCAACAAAAGAACTTTAGTCATTGAAGAAACCACACATGTTGTTTTTGATGAAAATGGAAACATGGAAGAGGCAAAAGTTGTTGAAGAAGAAATTGAAGAAAACTCCCAAAAGATTGATAGATTAAATTTGGAAGAAAATGTGGAAGAAAATTTAGAAAGAGAAGAACCTTTGCCTAGAGATTTGAGATTTTCTAAAAACCACCCAAAGGAATTAATCATAGGTGAACCAAGTGAGGGTGTTAGAACTAGGCGTGGATTAAACAAGGAAGTCAATCATTCAGCCTTTATTTCAACTATTGAACCCACTAACATTGATCAAGCACTTTCAGATGAATTTTGGATATTGGCCATGCAAGAAGAGTTGAATCAATTTGTAAGAAATAAAGTTTGGGAACTAACTACAAGGCCAAAAGATCAAAGTGTTGTTGGAACCAAGTGGGTGTTCAAAAATAAAATGAATGACTCAGGAGTAGTCATTAGAAATAAGGCTAGATTAGTAGCTAAGGGGTATAATCAAATTGAAGGAATTGATTTTGAGGAAACCTTTGCCCCTGTAGCTAGACTTGAAGCAATTAGGGTTTTACTAGCCTTTGCCTGTTTTAAAGGTTTTAAATTATTTCAAATGGATGTCAAAAGTGCCTTTTTAAATGGGGTAATTGAGGAAGATGTTTTTGTAGAACAACCTCCAGGTTTTGAAAATTCTAAATTTCCAAATCATGTTTTCAAATTAAAAAAGGCATTATATGGATTGAAACAGGCACCTAGGGCTTGGTATGAGAGGTTAAGCACCTTCCTACTTGAAAGATCTTTTGAAAAAGGAAGTGTGGATACAACTCTCTTTTTAAGGAAAATTGGAAAGGATATACTTATTGTTCAAATTTATGTGGATGACATCATCTTTGGATCTTCAAATAAACATCTTTGTGATGATTTTTCTAAAACAATGAGTAGTGAATTTGAAATGAGTCTAATGGGAGATTTAAATTACTTTCTAGGATTTAGCATTAAGCAACTTGAGGAAGGTACTTTTCTTAGTCAAACCAAATATATTAAGGACATCCTCAAAAAATATGAAATGGACAATGCTAAACCTGTTAGTACACCAATGAGTTCTTCAGTTCAGTTGGATAAAGACCTTAAGGGAAAATCTGTTGATCAAAAGAAATTTAGAGGGATAATTGGATCTTTACTTTACTTGACTGCTAGCCGACCAGATATTATGTTTAGTATTTGCTTATGTGCTAGATTTCAATCAGATCCAAAAGAATCACATTTGACAGCAGTAAAAAGGATTTTAAGATATCTACTAGGAACTCAAAACTTAGGAATTTGGTATCCTAAGTTTAGCTCTTCATTTGAAATTATTGGTTACTCAGATTATGACTTTGTAGGCTGTAGAGTGGATAGGAAAAGCACTTCTGGAACATGTCAATTCATTGGAAATTCATTAGTTTCATGGTCTAGTAGAAAACAAAATTCAGTGGCACTATCTACTGCAGAAGCAGAATACATTGCATTAGGAAGTTGTGTGGCACAAGTACTTTGGTTAAAACAACAGTTGATTGACTTAGGGTTAACAATAGGCACTATTCCAATTTATTGTGACAATACTAGTGCTATTTGCATTTCCAAAAATCCTATTCAACATTCTAGAACCAAACACATTGATATAAGGCATCATTTCATAAGGGATCATGTATCCAAAGGAGAAATTGAACTCATACATGTTTCAACTGAAAATCAACTTGCAGATATTTTTACAAAACCTTTAGCCTTTGATATCTTCAGTACTTTAAGAACAAGGCTTGGTGTTATTGATTTGAATGCTTAACCAAAATGTCTTTGCAACATTGATACTTGTTGTGTTTTTGTTTTTTTTTTTGTGATTTTGTGAATTTTGTGTGTTTTTGAATGAATTGTTTTTGGATTTATGATTTTGTTTTATGTTTTCTGTGTTTTTTGAATGTTTTTGTTAATTTAAAAAAAAATCAAAATTAAATTTTTTTTTTGAGGACATCGTCCAGGACGAAATTGTTTTTGTACGGGACGATGTGTGAAGGAACAGTTTGCGCGAATTTAAACCGTTTTGAGAGCAGTTTTTAATTAGATCGTCTGTACGATATGTAATCGTCCAGGACGAATTTTTTATCTCTCAAACGTCAGGACGATTGAATGCAGCGGTTGAGTGGATAAGACAGTTTTTAATACGAACTTCGTCTGTACGAAATTTTTTCGTCTGTACGAACATGTGTCGGATCATTGTAGGGGACGGTTTTCAAGAGTCATTAAAACGATTCACTTTTTGATCATCTGTATGAAATTTTTTCGTCTGTACGATCGGTCAAGTCAAAAAGCCTGTACGAAGGGATGCATCGTAAGTTGTGTTGAATACGAAAAGCCGTTACATTTTGGACGAATTGGATCGTCTGTACGAAATTACTTCGTCCAGACGAACGATAATTTTTCGTCCAGGACGAACGTATCGTTTTTCTTTAAATATGAAGGCTTTCAAACTTGACAATCACACTTTCAAACTTCTTTTTCAATCCCTTTCTACATCAAATCAACAATGGCCTCCTCTAGCAAAAGACAAAAGGTTTTGGTGAGGAAACCAAATAGGAACGCCCCAGACAACTTTCTTTCCAAGGCAAATGAGGAATCTTTTCCTCATTTTGCATCTGCAAAAATCACTCCGTCTCGCATTCTTATCCAAACAGAGTTGAAATTTCGGGTATTGCACCTCTTCGCCTCAACCCAATTTCAGTTCATTCTTTCTCTTGTCCACTTCTACAATAAGCAAACCTACCGTTACTTTCTAGCAAACATGAGTTTCAATTCTGACCATTCCACCATTAGTTCTTTTGTTTTTAAGAAAAAAGTTGAGATCACCAAGCACGACCTTGGTGCATTTTTAAACTTAAGAACTGAGGGATATAGAGCCCACACCCTAATGTCAGAAACCTCCTTCAAATGGTTTCAAATCAATAGGGTAATTAGAGAAAATGCGATTGACAATCATGTTGCTAGAGTCTCCGGTATGACCCAAGATGCCCGAATCATCCAGCATATCCTTCGATCCTCAATCATTCCTAAAGCTGGTGATAGGATTAACATTACTCCTCTCCTTTCTTGTCTAACTTTTTTAATCATGCAAAGACATCCTATTGATGAAGCCCAACTCATCATAGATCATATCTATGGGCTTTCAGAAATAGGACATCCTGATCAGAAGAGGAAAAAGAACATTTCATTAGGGCACTTAATTACTTATATTTTGGAAAAGAAGTACAATATAGTGCATACTGATGAAGAATATGAAGAGCCAGTTTACTATAACGATGCATCATTCAGATTGCTCTTCAAGGAGGAAAAAGGAAAAGAAAAAAGCACATGCCAGTGCTTCAGAAGAAGAAGAAGAAGAAGGAGTGCAAGCTTCTGCTTCTCAATCAGATTACCAGAATCTGATTGAGAGATTTGATAGACTAGAGACTCACATTGATCAAAGGTTTGATCAATTTGATGCTCAACTTACGCAGCAGCAACATGACATTGGTAATATTAAAGATGAAGTTCATGAAATAAATACCAATGTAATGTTGATGGCCTCCTACTTCAACCTCTTTGGCGGCATTCCTCCTCCTCCTCCAGAACAGTAGAAATTGTTTTTATGTCTGTGTCTGTTGTATTTTTTTGTTTTTTGTTATTTTTGTTTGTTTTGTTTTTATCTTATCTGTTTTATTGTAATGTGTTTGTTTTTATGTTTTTAAGTTCAATGTATTTTTTTTTCTGTTTCTTTAATATCAATGAAAGTTTGTTTCTATTAGATTTGTTTTGAAATGTGATTAATATGTGTGAATTTCATTAGTATTATTTAATCTACATAGTGCTTAAATTCGAATGTAATTTGAGATTATCTATATTAGAAAATCTAGACTTTCTAAATTTATAATTTGTTTATAACTTGTTGTAATTAGAACTTTTAAATTCATGTCTATTCATTTAGACTACATAAAAGTTAATATTATTATTACAATTTTGATGTTTTCTTATTTTGTATTTCTATGCTCAAATGATATTTATGCACCTAGAAATATTTAAAATTTTAGATTATAGATTTTGGAAAGAATTGGTCAAATTACTCTTGAACATTGTACAAATGTACAAAAATCAAAAAGAATTCGCAAAAATTTGCAAAGTGAAAAAGAGGCACAAAATAAGCCCAACCAAAGAAATATACACAAAAATGTGCTCCAAAACTTTGAAAAGATGCGCAAAGCGCCACATGAGGTAATTCTCTTCTTTCCAAATTCATTCAATCTATTAATTCAAATTGATCTTATGTTCATTTATATTCTATTGAACTTTGAAATATAGAATTTTTTTTTACATCTCTCTTGTAATGATCTTCAATAGTCAAATGTCTAAATTGAATCATGTCTTTGATAAATTCTTCTTACTTACAATGTTATATCATTTCTTAAATTTTATGAATTTTTATGATTCACCTAATATCTTTAGTTTAAAATTGCATATCCTATGTCAAATCACAATTTAGATTAAATTTTAAAAATGAATTTCATATAATTATTTACATTTCTTGTCTTTTTCTTCTTCACTTTTTGTTGCTGTCAAAAAGGGGGAGAAATTATTATGTTTGTGTTTTCTATTTTTGATTGTTCTGTTTGCAAGTTTTTTTTGTGTTAAAAAATTTGAAAAACAAAAATATTGTTCCTTAATGCCTCCTTATTTTAATGTACTCATAAATTCAGGGGGAGTTTAGGAGATAAGAGATTTGTTTTAACTTGAAACCATACAAATAATAATTGTTTTGCCATCATCAAAAAGGAAGAGATTGTTTGAATAGTTGCTATTTGAATGATTTATATTTGTGCAACTTATGTAGTTTTGATGATTCCAAACATTATTGTTTAGATGTATAGTTATCTCCTAACAATTTTAGAAGATTTGCATTTGCTCTTGTGTGTACTAACATTTCAGGAAAATCAGAGACTACGAAAACTTCAAATCAAATTCAACATGAGATATTTTGTTTATTTGAAGTTTATCTTTTCTTTGAATTAATTTTGAAAGGGAGTGATTGTAATTGAGTGAATAAAATCTCACACACACAAATAAGGAGATCTTAAAATTCTATACTGATCGTACAGGACGATATTTATCGTACTGGACGATCTGTCAGTTATCTCCTATAGGGCACTTGAAACGAATAGGAACTTGCTTGGAAAAATTTTTCTAAGTCCTATTCGTCCAGGACGAATTTTATTATCGTCCCGGACGATGGGTTCTCTGTAAAATTTTTGTCAAGACGAATTTTATCATCGTACGAGGCGACCAGTCCTCAGGAAAATTTTCGTCCAGACGAAAATAAATATCGTACCGGACGATCAGCTCTCTGGAAAATTTTAGTCCAGACGAAAACAAATTATCGTCCGCGGCGATTGGTGCTCTGGAAAATTTTCATCCAGACAAAATAAATAATCGTCCAGGACAATCGGCTCTCTGGAAAATTTTCGTCCAGACGAACATATTTTCGTTCAAACAATTAACCGACTTAGAACAGTTTTCAGCAGTTTCTAGAACTGACCTTGTAATAACCGTTCATACTGGACGAACCTAGTTCGTACAGGACGATCAGCTGTACGAAGTCATTTCGTACACATATACAAATTGGGTCGTTTCAGATTGTTTAAGTAAAATCGTCCAGGATGATCCAGGATCGTACCGGACGATCCACTGCGTACAGAATTGAAAATTTGCAGTTTTTGGGCGGTTTTTCATGTCTTTTGTATAAATAGTCCAAATTAGACTGCCACCCAATCTTTTTGTCATTTGATCTTCGTGCCTCTTGAGAGAATAGCCAAGGAGAGAGTGGAAGAGAGCATTCAAAGGAGGATTCCTACCACTGGAGCGAGAAGGCTTCACTTGGATTACTAAGGTAAGAGTCTCTACTTGTGAAATTGAATTTCTTCACTCTTTTCTTTCTTCCTTCTAGATTCTTGTGAGAAGATTAGTCAAGAAGATCCGGTTCTCTGTCGACACTTGGAGAGTGTGAACAGACGAAGGGTTCTCTGCCCACAATAAAAGAGTGTAAAAGGACGAAGGTTCTCTGCCTACACTTGGAGAGTGTGAACAGCCGTAGGGTTCTCTGCCCACACTAGGAGAGTGTAAAAGGACGACGGTTCTCTGCCAGCACTGTGGATTGTGTAAAAGGACGACGGTTCTCTGCCGCACCGGGTAGTGGTGAAAAGAGTGTTTTGTATAGGCTTCTCCGCCTTGCTGTGGGTGCTAAAGGAGAGTCACTTTGTGGTATTAGTGAAATACTCAGAGGGTGCCTCTGAGGAGTGGATGTAGGTCTGGTTATAGACCGAACCACTATAAATCTGGTGTCATTTACTTTATTACTTTTACGTTTCCGCACTTTAAATTTTAGTTTTAACAACTCTGTGGTTGAAAAACATTTTTCTACAAATTTTAAAAGAAAATTTTATTTCGGTTCAACTTTATCATTAAGAGGGTTTAAAATTTTTAAAACTACCAATTCACCCCCCTCTTGGTAGCCGTGGGACATTTACTTAGGCTTAACAACCTAATTACTGGACTCAACACTAACTACGTTCATAGCCGGCGCATCAAGCTATTCAACACCATCCTACTGTTGCATTGTATGAAAAGTTTCAGTGTAATCATTATTGGTGATCATCTCCTCTAAGCCATCACAGTTTTGTCTTGCATGGCCTTTATTTAATCCTTGACCATTTATCTTTCTATTATTACATTCGGCCATAGAAATGTGGGTGTTTCCTCCCAGGCTACCACACGATGAATCACTGCTACCACTATCCATGATTTCATATGCATGTACTTCTTCTTTAGCTTCGAGGCGACCTTACACCATATTATTTTCATATTGTGAAGTATACTACACGTATGACCTAGAGGAGTGGTTATCTTCCAATTTATTATTATGAGCTGTCTCCCAATTTGGCCGGTGACTAACACTAAGTTTTATCAAAGATTCTTGCTGCAGGAAAGTTGGTCGCTTGCTTAAACTGAGGAGGCCACAAAAATGAGCTTCCACAGCTCTTGTGTTTTCTCTTGCACTCACCTTCAATGCAGCTTATGTCGAAGTAGTCCTACGATAAACAATTTTAATTTATCCATGGATAGGTTCAAAAATATTCAAAAAGGTACCACATAAATCACCATTAAAAGTGATAGTACGAACTCACATATACACTTGACTTGATGGGCCTACAACATCTACTTATGTTATTTCTTCAACCTCCACGTGCACAATGATAATATGAATTTTAGCCTCCATCAACATGAACTCACATACCTCATCATTGGTGATATGCGTTGCATAGTACCCACCATTATCATGCAAATGACATGTGAGGTTAACATTGTTTGTTGTTGAATTTATTCTCAGTGCACACATAATTTGTACTCTCAATATTACCAACGATATGTTGTCTTACACGATGAGTGGTCGATTTTTCCCACCAACATACTTTGGTGTGAACTCTTTCGAAATTTGCATCCCCCCCCCCCCCCCCCCCCCCCCCCCCCCGAAGTTAGTTCTATACATATGACCAACAAAGAGAAAAAGGAATGCAATAGCTAAATGATGATGAGCAATATCGGTTAGACATAAACTTTGCTTTTGGGGATGGAATACTCCAAGAAGGGTTAGAATGGCAGTTCCTACCCCTTGGGAGGTACCAAATAAATGACTACTGGAATCAGGATTTTAAGCATAAAGATTCCATTGACCCATAAAAAGAGGGCCCAAACCTTGGGGATATGGCCCAACCCTAAACCCTAAACCCTAAAAACATCTTTATATGACAAGTGGTTTTTTTTATCAGATAACTACGCCCACGAGCCCAGGGTCTTAACTTTTTCACAATAGCACCTATATTGACTTCAGATTTACTAATAAATAAATCAGCTTCATTCAAACCCATATTATGACTAGCATTTGCTGCTGCAGAATAAACTAATTTTAAAATTGGATAAGATGCCCTATAGGGCATTAGTTCCAATATCATGAGTGTTTCTTCATAAGAACGTCCGCGAATCTAATCAATTACTCTTCGTGCTTTGAAAACAGACATACATATATGTTGAGCTAACACTTTTGCTTCTCTATCCGAATTCTTGTTCTTTATCATAAAAGTTCTCCCCCGCCAATGAATAATTAGTGCCTAGGTGAAGTATAGTATAAGATAAGTCAGAAAAGTGAGTATATTAGTATACTAGAAAAAGAAATATACCTATACTCTTACTATAAGATAAAGACTCTTAAGTCTAAATACTATTAGAAAGACTATTAGAAAGACTATTAAGATAAGGCTTTTCACATGAATACTTAGTAGAACGACTAACGACAAGATTTATTATCATCATTTAGCTATGAATAGGTTCACAAATAGACTAATACCTTGAAACCACAATCAGTATTATCTCAATAAAAGTGGTTCTCCTGATCATTCAATGCTGCTTTGATCTAAAACTATAATATAATAACTTTAACTCTTAATCCAACAAATCTTAGCTTTATTATAATAAAAGATTAAAGGAAAATGTGATTAGAAAGGGAAGTCTAAATTTCAAGCAACATTAGTAATAAAGTAATTGAAATTTGGTTTGATCTAGTTTGATAATTATCGGTTATTATATTTCTTCTATTGAAATTAGGATCCTATATTTAGAACATTTTTTCACTAGTCTAAGTAGGAATTTTTTTTTCCTATAGGTTTTTCAATTATAGAAATACACTTGTATGCAATATCAGAGATGTTAGATTATTTTCATGAATAACTCAAATTAAGACATGGTCAAGTGGCGAGGAATTTGAGAAAGGTCTTGAATATGCTAGCTTTGAAAAACAGTTAACTATATAAAACCTTGTTAGAAAGGTATGAAAATTTTATTAGGGGAAGTCTTGTTCTTTAGCTATAATCTTCTTTATTACAAGTGTCATAGTTATAAATCAACTAGTGAAAATAGAAGCATACTATTTTGGTGTTTTTAGATTCAGCAATAGTTAAGATCTCTATTAGTTGTGCCCTTAGCTCCTTTGAGGCGACCTAGTTAGACCCTATGCCTTGAGTGGCTAAGCAAATAAATGGAATAATAATTTGTGCATTGACAACCTTAAGCTTTCTTTCTTGGATTTAGGCTTCGTTTGGGACGGCTTTTTTACTGCTTCTTAAAGTAGCTATTTAGTATAAATTTTTTTAATTTTACAAAAAAATTACTTTAAGAAATAGTAAGTAAGCCGTCCCAAACGAAACCTTAATCATGGAGGATCTAACAAGAGCCTCATATGTGGCTGGTGCTTCTCTCAAAATAATGGGTATTGTAAGACATTCAATGTGGTGGACATTTGCTGTATCCTTAGTTAGGAATGATTAAATCAAAGCCAACAATGAACAAGGTCAAGGATGCCAATAGCAAGTTAATATCAGCTATCGAATGGCTTAAAATACACATGATTTTGACATTTGATGTATCCTTACAATACCCGTTATTGTAACCCATTCAGTGAGGAGGACATTTGCTATAATTCGCACAGATTATCAATGGCGAGTTAATATTATTTAATTATTTTAAACTCATTTACTCTTCCCCACTAAGTTTGTCCTCCGCTTTTGTTAGCAGATTCTTTGTGTTGTTAAAGTATAGCATTCATCTTCAGCTTTTGAAATTTCACTTTAAATTAAACGAGATTATTCCTATAGTTGAATTTTTAAACTTTTTATAATAATTTTTTTTTTTAAAGAAATAGTAAGAAAACTGTCCCAAATGAAGCATTTCTTAATTTAATCATAACTGATGTAAGCTGTCTCTGTGTATTTTAATACATTGTTATGTTTTGTCCATATTCTTGTGATTCATATTATAGTACTATTGTATGTCTTTTGATGAATATAAGATGCATGCCTCTTGGGCATTTCATCCAATTAAAAAATGATTATATTTTTATGCATTGCATTTAAAGACAGTTTTATATTTAGATTTGATGTTATTATGTATATTACAGAAGCACAATGCTTGATTTGTTATCCAATATATAAAAAAAGAAATCATTCAATGAAGAAGATGTTTTTAAGTTTAATTCGGCGAATGCCAGTATTTATTAAATTTGATATTTATTTCCAAACAACAAAAAAATTTACGATTTAATAGGATTTAAAGTTACCATTTTGATTGTTTGTCTATCATCCAATATTCCAATAAATTTTAATTAAAATATTTATTTTTGATACAAATATGTAAACACAACTCATTGTATTATATTGAAAACTTATATCATATAAAAAGAATAATGTATTACATTGATTACAATCATGATTAAAAAAATTACAAATGAAGCTTACTCTTATCCAATATATTATATTATCAACTTTCTCATTACTAATTTAATTTTAAAATTATATGTAACTATAAATTTATAAAATGAAATTATTATTTTAAATTAAATATAATGAATAAAAAAGTTAATTTCCTCTCCATTTTATTGTGTTAAATTAAAAAAAAATTATTCATTATTAAATGATATTTAAATATTTAGTAGATCAAACCTTTGCTTTGCATCAATCAAACAGTTTTCAGAATAAACCCTAAACTAAACAAACAAATATGCAAGAACAAAAAATATATAAAGAATTCTATAGCATTGGCGAGTATTTGACAAAAAAAATATCAAAGCATCAATCCGTTCTTTAGAAATCTTTTTGCCCTTGCAATCATCTAGCACATGGTACCAATTCTGTAGACATGATGCTTATGTGGGCCTTGTGACTACAATGTGTTGACAAAAGCCCATTACTATACAATTTGATTTGAGACCTGCTTTGGTTTATACCACTAACAGTCAGAAACTCCAATTTGTTGGGTAGAAACATTATATTGAAATTCTAGTTCTTATAAAAGAGGACAAAATGCACAAAGTTATTAATATTAATAACCATATTATGATCATTCTTTAACCACCATTTTTTTAACCTAAATTAACAACGGCCTATACATCAAGAATAAGGATAGAATTTAGGGTTTATTTGGAATAGCTTAACTAATACATTGTTTTAAAAAAAAGTTGTTAACTGAACGTTTACAGAATTGTGGCATAACCTTGTTACAAAAATTTCTGCTGCCCATCGCTACTTTACTCGACGCATCACTAACTGCAGCGGTCCCTGCTTTCCCCTATTTTGAAGGTAAAAAATGACATAAATGCCTCACTTCGTGCGAGAGTGCTCGATCATTTTCGCAATACCCACACCCTCATCTCCACTACCATAGCTCCCCTTATGTCATTCTGATCATGCAAGTCCACCGCACATACGAGTATCTCAAAGGTAGCTCGTCATCGATCGCAATCCCCATCCTCTTCCTCATCTCCACAAAGCTTCATCATTTGCTCCACTCGATTGGAGGTTGTTTGGAGGTCGCTCGTTACTTTAGTAGCTTATTTCGAACAAGTAGATGCTTCTTAAGCCAATCTACTTTCACTCTTCTACAATTACTCCTTTATTGATTTCTTCTTCAGTATATTTATTTTCTCGAGGATTTCAATGTTGTCTTTTGGTTAAAACAACTGCTATTTTATTTAAATTAAGATTTAAATTTATATAGATATATTCCATATATATTATATACACTATTATTTACCTTTATAAGCCTTAAAAAAAATAATATAAAAAAGATATGCATACCTGCCTCTTTCTTATCCCGCATGAATTCGGCCCATACCCACTACACAGTGTCTGTAGCTATTATTCTATGCATACATCAGATGGGTTAAGCGATGGGTACCAGCGGATACGAGTATCGAATTCGGTACCAGCAATGAAGTGACGTAATTTTATTAGTCTCTGAACGATCTCGTTCAGACCTCCAAACAGAATAATAAAGGCCAAATTTTTGGAAAGAGCGTATTTGTTCGCAATTTAAGCAGAAGCAGCGTGATTAGAAGTAAATTTTAAAACAAGCAAATACGCCAAACTCATCCGCGCATCTAGTGAATGCGCGGTCTTGATTGGCGCATTCAAAGAATGCGCTGAACCAAATGGCACATTCTTTGAATGCGCCTAATCTTCAGGCGCATTCTAAAGAATGCGCAGTAACGGTCATCGCCTCACGGGAGCGGCTGAGCTCCGACGATTCCTCATCATTTTCTCCACCTGTACAACACGTAACGGTTAATCAAAACTCGCAAGCTAGAAACTTTTCAGTGATTGTGATTAAAATCCCTCTAATTTTTCATTTGTTTAGAAACAGTGTTTCTCCGTGATATAATCATGATTAAATTTAAAGCCCCTCACCCTTTTTCTCCACCGCTTCATCTGCACTTTCCTCCTTTCTACTATCAGGTTTCACCTTTTAGATCACCGCCGTCCCTGCATCGGCCATTTTCCCGTACACCTTCGATGCTGCCGATGAGATCATGCCGGTGTAGCTGCTGTTTTGGTCTTTGGGAAGCTCTATTTCCCCTCCGTCGTTTTGGGAGGAGACAGTCATGGCTTCCAGGGAGCGACTGAGCTCCGGTGACTCGTCAACCTCTTCTCCACCTGTCCAACCATGGCATCAAAGATTTACATTCATCCCTATAATTGTTTTTTATTCAGAAACAAAAGCTTCTCCGTGTTTTAAGTCCCTTACTCTGTTTCTCCAGCGCTTAATCTTGGCCTTCCTCTTTTCTAGCACTAGGTTTCACCGTTGAGATCACCACCGATCCTGCATCCTCCATTTTTATCGTACACCTTGAATGCGCCTGAACATTAGGCGCATTCAAAGAATACACCATTTGGTTCGGCGCATTCTTAATGCGACAATCAATACCGCGCATTCACTAGATGCGCGGAGGAGTTTGGCGTATTTGCTTCTTTTAAAATTTATTTCTAATCACACTGCTTTTGCTTAAATTGGGAATAAATACGCTCGTTCCAAAAATTTGGCCAATAATAAACCCCGTAACTTTGCGATTCAGCGCCGCTTTAGAGCCAATGTCTCGTCGTTTGCATCCATAAAATGAGAACGGAGCTTGCCTTCTTCCCTTCTTCCTCACACAGCTTTCACATACCTCCCCAATCTCTTTGCTCCCGACATAACTTGTTGCAATCCCATCCGAACACCAACGTCTCTGTCGCACACAAGCCGAATCCTTTGATTCCCTCATCCGAACAATCTGAATTTCCTACTGCAGTCCGACTCTTCTTCCATGCTATACCCCAAAACAGCCGCAAGTCACTTCCTTCACCTTTCCTCTCTGTCGCAAGCCGCAACAAGACTGACGCCCTTTCTCCCTGCCATTCCAGAGAACTTTTATTCGGTCCGGTGAACGTACGCTCCTCTACGTTCGGCCACCAATGTTTTAGCGCCACGTAGCATGAAGAAAAGTCGCCGACCCGACCCGTTGTTTTTTGGGTTCTCGCACATGCATTTTTTTAAATTCTTGACGAGCCGAACAACATCCCATCACCTTTTGGATATATTTCAAATACCTAGCAATACCTAGCAAATATCAAGTTGTACCTAGTTTTTTTCTAGCAATACCGAGAAAATACCTAGATATACCGAGCAAATCCCTAGCAATACCAAGCAAATACCTAGCAATAACGAGCAAAAACCGAGCTGTACCGAGTTTTTTCTAGCAATACCGAGCAAATACCTAGCAATAGCGAGCAAATCCCTAGCAATACCGAGCAAATCTTGAGCAAATACTGAGTTGTACCGAGTTGTAAAAAACTCGGTACAACTCGGTATTTGCATGGTATTGATCTTCACAGAGCGGTATTTCTCATTTTTGCAAAGCAATACCTAGCAAATACCGAGAAAATCGCGAACATAGCATTCTCGGGTTCCGCTCCAGGTCAAGTTGTCGGGCCGCGCGGTAAAGAGTAAGAGCACGTGGCGACATATTATTGGCGGCCAAACGTAGCTCTACGTCTGGTCAGAGGACGTAATAATTGTTCCATTCCCGAACCCTTTCTCACAACACTTCCTCTTGCTGATTCCACCTCCAAGCCACTATCGACTCCACAGCCACATATCT
Organism: Dendrobium huoshanense; assembly: GCA_016618105.1. Lineage (NCBI taxonomy): Eukaryota > Viridiplantae > Streptophyta > Magnoliopsida > Asparagales > Orchidaceae > Dendrobium > Dendrobium huoshanense. The sequence continues at coordinate 29,997,330 of CM028351.1, forward strand.
CTCTGATTTGATGGCTCAATCCAACTTTATAAGCCTCCAACCACCACCTTCCCTCTTCCTTTCTACCTTCTCCTCAAGATCGAAGCTGCAAGCCTCAACAACATTCCCTGTTCGTCGATTATCTCTCAATCAAAGACCCAACCTGATTGTCCACCTCGCTTCAACCTTCAACCGCACCAGCCCCAACCTCCTCAAGGTCAATCTTCCTCTTAGGGATAATTATTAGGTCCGATCAACTGACAAAGAGATACATCCAAATTTCTCACTGTCTATATTAAAAGCATAGTAAAAGTGCAGTCAAAACATAACTGCTATAGTAATAAAATAGTGAGTTAGGATAATGTAATAATCTGGAAGAGTGGTGTCGACTCCTCCAAGATCACTGGAAAATCGTCCAAACGAGTTTGAAGAAGGAGGTTGTTGTTGATCTTTTTATTGTCTGAACCTCTTTTCTAAAATTCATGCTTGTTCAGCTTGGACAAATGCACGAATAGCAGGATTCTGTATAGAACTTAAGTCTTGAAACAATATTTTATTTTCTTTCTTGAGTTCTTTAAGGCATGAATTTTAGTTTGAAGCTTCATATATTGTTTGTCTCTATGCACTTGTTTTTTTTTAATTACTCAATTAGTTCTTTGTTTCACACTTATAGAGTTTAAATAAATGTTGACATCTTTTAATTAATTTTTCTTTTTAGCTTTGCTTTCTTCATCGCAATTGACCATTTAGATTGAGAGCCACGAATATTATATTTTTCATCATCTAAATTTAGAGAAAATGTAGAGATTCAAGGAGATTATTGTTTATCGGATTTAGGGGTTAGATTTTTTGACTTTGATGAGGCATACCCAAAGCTTGACATACGTGATGCCTACTCAGTTATAGGGTGCGCTTTCATCAACCGTGATAAGGGGGATGCGGATTGTCGAATCTACCAAGATGACTTGTCAAGTAATCCAGTATACAATGATACAATGTTTTGACGGAGATATCGAATGCCCCGAATATTATTCCTATGCGTGCTTGATGTAGTAAAAGCACATGATAGCTACTTCCAAGAATGAATGGATCGACCTGATAAGATTGATTTATCACCTCTCCAGAAAGTAATAGCCATCCTTTGGATCTTAGCATATGGATTGCCCGTAGATTCCACAAATAAATATATTAGAATAGGCGAATCAACAACAATCGAATGCGTGAAGAGATTTTGTAGAGTAGTAGTCTAGATATTTTCAGAGCATTATTTAAGATCACAAACAAATAATGATGTGGCTAGATTCCTTCAGATTAATAAACAATGTAGTTTTTTAGGGATGTTGGGTAGTTTAGATCGTATGCATTGGAAGTGGAAAATTGTCCTACCGGCTGGGCAATATGTGGGATGTACCATATCACCTACAATTATTCCAGAGGCTACGACAGATTATAATCTTTGGATATGGCATGCTTACTTTGGTTTTCAAGACACTAATAATGATACAAATATGCTGGAATCTTTCCAACTATTCTCCAATCTCACACAAGGTATAGCTCCTCTATATCGTTACATCTTTCAAGGAAAAGAATATAACATGTGCTATTATTTGGCTGATAATATATATCTAAAATGGGCCAGCATTTTGCAAATTATTTAGAAACCACATACTCCAAAGAAAAAATATTTTGCAATGAAACAAGAAGTTAAAGAGATATCAAATATAAAAGATGAATATTTGATGTAAGCTTAATCTCCCAACAAAAATAATGATTATTTAACCAATTATAATTGTTAGGGAATGAATCAATGGAGATAAAAATTAGGCTTGATACATAATGATAATATCACTTAATTTTTAAATCTATTTTTAATATAAGAAATTAAGTTTATTTTTGAATATTAACAACTTCATATTGATGCATAAATATATATTTCAGTCATTTGATAGTAGACTAAGCCTTCGTTTGGGACGGCTTTCCTACTGCTTCTTTTTTTTTTTTTGAAGAAATGTAAATAATGCATTAAAATGAAATAAAAAACAACCTAATACAAACTAGAAAGAAGAAACTAATGGTTCCTTTATCAACATGAAAAGGAACCTTATTGAAAGCAAATTTGTTAAAGTAAACTTATTATAATTGAAATGAAACCCATTATTTCCTATTTTAAAACCGTTTAGATGCAGGGGATACCAAAGTTTTAAACAACCCGAGGTTGGTTAGTATCCCAGAGTTCCCACCCGATTAAAGAATATGATTTAGTAACGATCCCATAAGCAATTAGAATAAGTTTAAAAAACAAATAACAAACTAAAAGAAAAAAGAAGTAACAAAAGCTAAAAAGAAAAATACAAATTTTCAAAGACTTCCAAAAACCACCTGATAGATATTCCATAAGTTTTTTCCAACTTCCAAAGTCGTAATTCAAAGCTAGTATTATGACAAACTCTTTGATAAATTGCTCCATCCTTAAGTAACTTTCCACTTTATTGATAGCAAAGAGAAAACCAGCTTGCATATTAACGAGATAATAGAGAAGAACCTCTCATAACATTCTTCATTTTGAATTCAGCCAACATTCTTCTAGGTAGATCTTTCACCGGTCCTAAGGCTTGAAGTTCTTTGAACAATATGCTCTTAGAGCCGGAAGAACCACTCATCTTAGTAGACAGACTTTTTTCTTTCTTAAAAATAGTTTTTTTTTTAATTCAAACTAATCACAGAAGGAGGAGAAATATCTCTCAAAACATCAATACTATCTTTCATTTCAGAAAATCTTGCTGAATTAGTAGTAGGAGAAGTTGAATTATGTTCATCAGCCACCTTTACTCAGCCGCTAAAACAGTTAAAGTAGAAACAATAGCCAATTTTGTTACAGAATTAATAGCATCCTTCTCTTCCTCCTAAATATCCGAAATTTTGAATTCAAAATCTGATTTGTTTGCTCCCAACTGATAAGCAACATCGGTAGAAACTGCTTCCAATGGATCAGCTTTATTACCAACAGTTTCCTTAACTTCATCCACAATTTTAGCATTTTTGAATTCAGAATTTGAATTTTGATTGAGTCCATTTTCTGATTCATGAACTCCCATTAAATCAGCATCCAAAATAGGTACATCACAAGCAGCTCCCAACCGATCAGCAACCAAAATGGGGAATTCAGAATTCAAATTCTGAACGGGCTGATCTAAGATTGGTCTAACTGAATTAATTTTACAAGTCAGATTAATATCTTGGATCTGATCAATATGATAATCAGAATCCTTGATTAATTTAGCTTCCATGTAATCACTTTTATCAGAAGATAATACATTAAGTTTATTTGTAAAACCAGGATCCGAGATGTGCTCTATCAAAGGATTTCTACCCGAAATCCTATTAGCTGTATAATTTTTGGAAACCGATTTATTAGAAAAGATCTTTTGAATTCTTTTGTTCTTGAACTTCACATGCATCCAAGGACCAAAGGAGTTCTCATTATGTTGAGAATAACTTGTAAAACAAAAGCTGCTTTAAGAAGTAGTAAAAAAAGTTGTCGTTTGGTATGGCTTTTTTTGCTGCTTCTTAAAACAGGTTTTTAATACCAAAATTAACATTTTTGTACTAAAAAGCTGCTGTAAAAGCAATAAAAAACCCGTCCCAAACCAAACCTAAATATAAAATTCCACACATCTTAACAATATTCTATTTTTTTTACATGAGAGTTCCTTACATCAGCCATCACTCCACTCAAATAGATTGAAGTATCATCAAATAACATGTATTTAGAGCTCACTTAATCACATGAGAATATTAATTATTGGAGATATTCACCCTAAAGTTAAAATTTTTGTACTTAAAAAAACTGCTTTAAGAACCAGTAAAAAAGTTATTCCAAACGAAACCTTAACTCAATGTCATCCACTATTATGTAACATTGTATTATGAAATAGATAACAAATTATTTGAATTAATGACATCTTAAGATAAGACGTTCGTCAATGATATTAAAAGATATGTAATTTAGTTCATTGATATTTGGCAGTTAATACTATATTATTAATATATATAAGCTTACTTAACAGAGATTTAATTCTATATTAAAATGGAAAATCTGATTATTATATTTGACATTATATTACAAAGGCATGCATATTTCATAGATAATACTGCTATTACAGGAAGTACAAAATTGGCTATATCTGGCAGGACCTCACCAACAATGACCTCATCATTCTCACCTCCTAGTGCGAGTATGTATTGAAGGGATCTCTCCTCTCTCCCATCAAAATCTTTGAGAAGTTGAAGGAAGAAGCAAATTCCTTGGCTGGTCCTGTGACTTCAAGAACCCCACGTGAAACATTGCAGAGAGAAAATAACTATTTCTTCAAATCCTCCTACAGAATTAGAGGAATTGTCGCCAGTAGAAGCATCGAATTCAAGCTCGAAAGAACCCCAAAGGAAAACTGTGATTTTCAAGATAGATTCTTGGAAGGATTAGATGAAGAGAGTAGAGAAACTCAGCTGTGAAGAAATTGTTCCCATGGAGAATGGAAGGCAGGGTATTGAAGTTAAAAGTAAGGAAATTGGTGATAATAAAGCTCGCAACGGGGAACCATTTCATAATATCCCAAAGTGAGAAGAGAGGTGGGAAGAAGTTTGTACATTCTCAAGGTTCACAAGACATGCTCTCTTTCATGAGTAAAGGAGACCTACATGAAGTTGAATTCTTGGGTCCTAAATACACTTGGTGTAATAATAAAAATGGAGGAGGAAGGATCTTGGAGAGATTAGACCGATGTCTTCTTAATTGTGCTGCTCTAAATCTTCTCTAGACGGCGGTGGTAAGGCATCTAGCTAGAATAGCATCGGACCATTGTCCAATCTCTATTAAAATCTTGGCTTCCAAGTGAATAAAGAGGAGAAATTTTATGTTTGAAGATACCTGGTTATCTTATAAAGAATCTCATTAAGTGGTTCTAGCTTCTTGGAGCAAACGAACTAGAGGTTCTGCTACGGACATCTTAAATGCCAAGTTCAAAAGAACTTTGAGGTCCTTATTCTTTTGGAGTAAGGAAAAACAAAAAAACCTGGTTGAAGAAAAAGATAAGCTGAAAAGAGAAATTATGGAATTACAAGAAGAAGAAGTGAATTTTGAAGGTTTATCAAAATTGAAGCTTTGCTATTTGAGGTCTAAAATTACGAACTTTAATACTACGCTGGGCAGGCTTAGCATGTGGTGGAAGCAGAGGGAAAAAATTCAATGGTTGAAAGATGGAGATTCAAATTCCAAGTTCTTCCATGCTTTTGGAACGACAAGAAGAAATGCTAATAGAATTAATGGTGTTAAAAATGAAGAAGGATTCATCTGTGAAGACAAGCAGAGCATTGAAGAAGTTTTTATCAAGTTCTTCAGCTGTAAATGGAAATCAAGGAATTATAGATTAGAAAGATGGCCGCAACCTTCTAATAAGCTGGATGAGGAGGATTGCAAACTTCTATGAAAAGAATTTTCTATGGAAAATCTGGAGGAGGTTATTACAAACTTGGGATCCAATATATCACCATGTATTGACAACATCACGTATTCTTTTATTAAATCTTATTGGTCAATCATGAAGCTTGATGTATGGGATGCTATCAATGATTTCTTTATTTCTGGTTCTCTTTTCCCTGGTTGGAAAGAGACTAATGTGGTATTAATTCCCAAAGTAGATACTCCCTTGACTCCTGCTAACTATCGTCCCATTAGCTTGTGTAATTCTATTTATAAAATTGTGGCTAGGATGATCTTAAACAGGATGAGTTTCTTATTTCTTAAAATTATATATGAAGAACAGAATGCTTTCATAAAGGGATAGTCAATGTCAGATTAAATATTACTTGATCAAGAATTGTTTAACAAGTTTAAACATTCTAAAGCTAAGAAAGGATTGGTGGCTATCAAAGTTGATATGGAACAGGCCTATGACTGTATGTGTTGGTCTACATTGGAAAAAGTGATGGATTGGTTTGGGTTTCCTAAGTTTTTTTCAAAGTTAATTATGGAATGTGTTGTTAATCCCAAATTCTCTATTTTGATTAATGGTGAAAGTTCTAAGTGGATAGAGGCCGACTGTGGATTTAGACAAGGATGCCCTTTGTCTCCTTTTCTTTTTATCATGTGTTCCCAATTATTGACCGAATATTTTGGACATAGAGGGAAAAGGATTGGTGTAAAAATTAATCCAAATGGTCCTATGATTTCCCACTTAATGTATGCTGATGACATTGTGATATTCACAAGAGCTAAAAAGAAATGTTTGATGAAAGTTGATAAAATCACGAAGAACTATTGTAGTTGGATAGGTTAGAAAATAAACTTGCTTAAATCAGCGGTTCTTTTCAGTAAAACTGTGAAAAAAGAGGGATTGTAGATCTCTTCTTAAGATTATCAAGATGAAAATGGTGAAAGAGATTGATTATTTGGGAGTACAGATTGCACTTAGAAGATTGGTAAAATAAGATTTCAACAAACTCATTGTGAAATCTGCGGCTAAAATTAACCTTTGGGGTACTAATTTTATTTCTCTTGCAGGAAAAACTACTTTAATCAATGCTTCAGTTCTCTCATTGCCTATTTATCTATCTAGCCATTCTCTGATTCCTTTAGGAGTTTTGTATAAAGTGGAGAAAATGTGTAGAGATTTTCTTTGGAATAAAAGAGATGGAAGTTATGGAATGCACTATATTACTTGGAACATCTTGTGTAAACCAAAAAATAAAGGAGGCTATGGTTTACAATCTATGGTGGAGAAATTGGGACCTTTGAGGTCTAAGTTTGCGCTGAATTTCATTAAAAAGACCAACTCTCTTCTCAATAGAGTTTTAAAAGCCAAATATGGAAATGTATTATGGAATGTTGCTACTAGAAGCTGTTGCTATTCAACCTGGAAAATCATCCTGAATGGAGCAGAATATTTACACCTTGTTATGAGGTGGAGGATTTCTAATGGAGAGAATGTAGATACTTTCAAAGACATTTGGATTCTGGATAAGACAATTGATAAATGGCCTACGTTTGTAACTATCGTAAATCCAGAATTCTGTTAGGTTTTGGCTTTTATTTCTGATGGAATGTGGGATATGAACAAACTGAAGCTCTATTTTGGTCAGTACCTAATTGAACTGATCGTCTCAATACCAATTCATACTGAATTTAATGAAGACCAGCTGGATTGTATCAAGAAGTTCTCTGGTATATCTATAGCAGCAATTGCATATAAGAAAAGATTTGATAATGACAGGGAAGATGAAACTTTAATCTGGAGAAAGAAATTGATGTTAAAGCCAAAGATTGATATGTTTTGGTGGAGATTATACAGGAATGGTATCCCTAAGTTTGGATTTCTTTTGTATAGGAGGCTTGCTAAGTTTGGAGGTTGCCCGAGAGGTTGTAAGGAGATGGAAGATACAGAGCACGTGGTTTGAAAATGTTATTTAATTAAAAGGGTATTGAAAATGCTTGCTGATTGGTATTTTATTATTCCAGCATTTGATTCTTTAACTGGATGTTATCTGTTACTAAATAAATTGGCTACATCTAATCCGTTCCTTGGAAATCTGCTTTGCTCTGTGGTTTTCTATTGCTGGAAAAGTAGAAATAAACTAGTTCATGAAGGGACGGATGACAGTTGTTCTACCATTGCTTCAAATTCCATAATTCAGACTGTTTCATCTTTTGATTCTTGTTTAATCTGGAATAACTGGGATGCTAATCAGCTGTTTAAGCTATCTTAATCTTCTTGGCATCCTCCTCCTTCAGGTTGGATCAAGGTGAATATAGATGCTTTAGTTCTTCCTAATAAAAAAGCCGGCATTGGAGGAGTTTTTAGGGACAGTAAAGGCCATGGATTAGCTGCTTTCGGATTTCAATGCCTTCATTGGGATTGCTCGCAAATGGAATTATTTACAATTCTGGCATTGAGAGATTATATTCAAGATTGGATGCTTGAAGTTAAAGGCATTGTGATTGAGGGTGACAATTTGAATGTCATTAAGATCTTTCAAAATTGCGTTACAAAGCTGGTGTTAGATGAAGAATTTCTAAAGCCTAAGGATTTAGATTTTCATTCTAATTTTAAGCATTTCATTTTTTCTTTTGCTAATAGAAATTATAGTAAGTTAGCTGATTTTTGTGCTAACTATGCTCTTTTTTCGTCCTTCTATTGGGATGATTTCTCTAGGGATAAAGTTCCTCCTTCTTTTCTAGAATTGTTGAAGGATGAATCTACTTGTAAGTAGTTTGTGAATAAAAAGTTGCTTATTGCATTTAAAAAAAAAAGTAGGGCACCATTTATTCTGAGAGATTTTATGAGCTGTAGAATGGTGGGAACGAAGGATTCTATTTTGAATGCTGTGAGCAATCAGAATCAGAGTGGTAGTAGAAAGAATAGCAGCAACAATACCTAGGTAATTTTTTTGTTTGAGGTGATGAAAGATCAATATTAAATAGCAACCGTGGAGGAAAAGTTATAGCAACTGGGAAGAAAATTAGGGATCGGCCAGCAATTATTGTAGAAGAAAACTTTGTTAAAATATTTTGATACAAATTGTATCAGGATGTTTGAATACCTTTTTATTTGGTTTGAGATTAGTATTATATTTAATGAATTTGCAGTGCACTAATTTCTAGATAAATTTAACAGTATTTAAACCCATCCTGATACAATTTGTATGATGATATTTTAATCTAAGTTTTCTATAGTAGTCTAGGCTATTGTTATTATTAGTGGGTAGATTGCTTGTAATTGAATAGTTAGTTTAACTACATTGTAATTGGTTTGAAACTACTAAAGAAAAACTTCAATGGCTCGCAAGGGGGCCAAGATAGAATTTCCCTGCAAGTTCTCCTCTTATTTCTTCTATGGCATTGGCAAATCAAAAGTTCAAGTGGTTGACAATTATTGGCTAACTTCTCAAAGAATCATTATGTTGTTTTAGGAAACTATCAATGATAGATAAAGCTCAAAACATTTCAAAATCCAAAGAAGACCAAATGGGGAGAATCAACAAATTAAGTCTTCATTTGGGACAACTTCCTTTCTACTTTCTAAAATAGTTTTTTTGTATAATAATTTTGAGTTCAATAAATTTTTATACTTAAAAATTATTTTAGAAAATAAGAAGAAAGTTGTCCCATGCTTGGTTTGGAATAGTTTTTTTACTAATTTATTTTTTAGATCATTACTATAGTTTCTTTTTAGTTACTACATTTTCATTGCTTTCAAGAAAGTTTTGTGCCAAAAAGTTAGTTTCTACAGTAGTTTCCAAAAAATTACTTATTCATTGCAGCTTTATAATTGAACAAACAACTCATTCAAGACAACAGTGGTGAGGATGGTATACCTTTCTTAGGCTTCATTTGGAATGGTTTTATTTTTGTTGCTTTGTAAACCTATTTTTTTAGTACACTTCTTAAAAGCAGGAAACAAAAAAAGCAGCCAAAAATTATCCCAAATGAAACCATGGTTAAATATTTTGTTTATAATCCAAATAAACAAAATATTCCAAATTCCATGTAGTGGAGATAGATATGCCACTTGTTAGTGACGATAATGCAAAGCTGTTTTTTTTTTTCCAAATGTCATTTATTTGAGAAATAATGAAGCATTGTTACTTTGATTAATATGGATTGATTGGGCTGGTTTCACTGGATGCATTATGTTTATGAAATGACTTCAAAAGAAGTGTTATCCAATGTTTTGGACTATCGTTGTATCAAGATTTGCAAAATGATCTACCAAATTTATAGCAAACATCACCAGTCCAAAAGTTCTATAACCATTTTGATGTATTATCTGTTGAGAAAAGTTGCTACTTAGTTTTTCTTGTTTAATATTCTTGCAACTTGTATGTTTTTGATGATTCTAAATATTATTGCTTTGATTATTATTTCTCCTAACATATTTTGGAAGAATTATTTTTGCTCTTGTGTGTACTAACATTCCAGGAAAATCATACTACAGATTATTGAAGACTTCAATTCAAGATCAGTTTAGAATTTAATTATAATTGAAGTATGTATTTTTTATTTTTTTGAGTCCGTGAAAGTGTGATTGTAATTTGAGTAACTGAGCGCACACAAACTGGGAAAGAGTTTTAAAATTCACATTTTTAAACTGATCGTACTGTACGATACCACTTTGTATGGGACGATCTTGTAAGTTATTTACCCCAATGAGCAGCGGAATAAACAGAAAAGGCAAAATTTTTTCTAAGTACAGTTCGTACGGACGATATTTTTCAATCGTACTGGGACGAATGGCTCTATTTTTGCCAAATACACAGTTCGTATGGACAATATTTTTAGATCATATGGGGACGAACCTCTCTGTTTTGTTTTTGTTCATTTCGTCCTGACGATTTGTACAGACGAACTTTAAAATTTGTTTTGTTCGTACTGACGAAATGAGTTCGTACCGATGCACAACATGTTCATACACAATAGTTTTTTTGACCTGTTTGTACGTACTAACATAGGTTTGTACGGGACGATCGTGAGCCCTCAAAACTTGAAATATTCCATTTTTGTATAATTTTTTCTTGTCTTTTCTATATAAGGAGTCCTACAAACTATTACAAGAGCCTTTGGTGTTGTTTTCTCTTGAGAGGGATCATTGAGTGTGAGTGTTTGGGAGAGATTGCGTGAGTAAAGAGTGAAAGATCAAGTGAGGGTTTAATGTGGAATTCACAAGGTTACCTAAAGCGAAGATCTCTTAGTTTCCTTTAAGTTTCTGCCCAGCTCCTCTGAAGGCACTCAAGTGAAGTTAAACAAGATCTATCCTGTTCTCTTTCGACACTTGAAGAGAGTAAAAAGATGACAAAGTGTATCTTTGGCATTCATTGTGTCTTCGTTCTTTTGGAGATAACTAGAAGAGAGAACTTGAAAGGGAGAAAGGAAATGGTGGAGTTTGAGAGGGATTAGATCCTTGGAGGGGATTTCATGGGAGTGTGGAGGGGATTCACATGGTTGCTTCGGAGAACTTGCATCTCAGTACCATTAGATTCAAGGGTCATCTTGAGGGAATTTTTGGAAAGAAGAAGACATCTTTGGTGTCAAAGGACCCGGTTCCCCTGCCGCACCGGCGAAGGTGGAAGTGATTTTATAAAGGCTTCTCCGCCTTGCTGTGGGGGCAAAAGGAGAGTCACTTTGGTATTAGTGTAATACTCAAAGGGTGCCTCCGGGGAGTGGACATAGTTCAAGGTTTGACTGAACCACTATAAATCTGGTGTGTTCTTTCTTATTTTTCTTCAATATTTAATTTAATTGCAAGTTGTTTACTCTGGTTGAAAAGTTTATTTTTAAACTTTAAATTTAATTTACGTTAATAATTAAAAAGGTTTTCTAAAACCCTAAGAGTATAAGTAGAATTTTTAAATTATAATTCACCCCCCTCTTTGTTAGCCTCAGGACAATAACATAGCTCTAACAATCTATTCATGAGCCCCAACAAGTGGTATCAGAGCCTTTTTTCAAAATCATAAGTTTAGACTACTTTTTGAAAAATGAGTATGGCTAATTTTAGAAACCGTAACACATTAGAGGGATATTCGATCATTAGACCACTTTTACTTGAAAATATTTCTTTTGATTTTTGGAAATTTTGAATGCCTACTTTCTTGTAATCAATAGATTATCGAATGTGGCATATGATTCAAAGTGTTTATTCTGTACCGTCACGTATTATAGATGAAATCAAAACTGAGACCCCCTTTTCTGAATGGAGTAGAGTAGAACAACTTTATGCTGAATTAAATGCTAGATGTATGAATTATTTGTTCTGTGTTTCTAAATTCTGAAGATTATATGAGAATCTCTACATGTACTACCGGCAAGAAAATTTAGGATAGTTTATGCATTACATATGAAGGTACTAGTGTAGTCAAGCAATCTAAGTTGAATATTTTTATGCACGACTATGAACTCTTTAGCATGAAATCTTATGAGATGATCTTAAACATGTATACTAGATTTATTCAAATTGTAACATCATTACATTCTTTAGGTAAAGAATTTTTGAACTTTGAAATAGTGAATAAAATTCTACGTTGTTTACTTGACTAGTTTGATACCAAAGTTATTGCTATTTGTGAATCAAAAAATTTGAATGAATATTCTATTGATAATTTGATTGGCTCACTCATTACCTACGAGCAAAGTTTGAGTCAAAGACTTTTAGATGCAGGTGAAATGATAGTGCTAAAAGCTGAAGACATGGAGAAAAGTGGCTTAGTTGGTGAGGAAAATGATGACTTAACAAGCAAATTGAAAAGCCCACTAAAGCACAAGCATCAACAAAAGTGGAATAAAGGTAAAAATGGTAAGAATGTTAAGATTTGTTCTGATATTATTTGCTTTGGATGTAGGAAATTTGGGCATCTAAAAATTCAGTGCCCTAATTTAAGAACTCTTCCTGCAAAAGAAAAGGGTAAAGCTAAGCAAATTATAAAAAGAGAAAATAGTGAAAAGACAAAAATCTCCTAGGTAGACCTAGCTTCTGAATCATCAGACCAGGAGCAAAATAATGTTTAAACCATTATTTATGTATTTATTTATTTTTGTATGCATACTTTTTTGTTTGTTGTATTTTTATTTTTATTTATTTTGTGTGTTTTTCTATTTTTATTTTTTTATGTTTTGTATGATTTTGAAATATTTTCACATCAGATTCCATGTTTTTGATCGATCGTGCAAATTTTTCTATGTGTTCTATTCATACTGTACAAATTTATTTTTGTACTGTCTGAATTCTATAGCAAGTCAATAGTTGGTATAGACTGATTGTGTATTATTTAGTTTTTCCAATACATATCATACTGTATGATCTTCTGATCATCTTGGACGATTTGTATTACTTCTTATATACGCATATTGATGGTTATATGTGCATATTTAGTTTTTATAACTAATCATACATACGAACCCAAAGTACGTATGTACGAACTACGTGTCATTCAATGTTGAGAATGAATCTTTTTGTGAGACATTTTGGATGTGATGTGATGATTTTATATAGTTTATGTACTTGTGTTTGTTTAGTATTTTTCTGTACTTGTATTGATTTAGAATTTTTGAAAGTTTAAATGTTTTTTATTCTGTGTTTAAAATGTTCGTTTGACTATATGATTATCATGACTTAATTGATCTAAAAAGTGTTATAATATGATTTGAAATACAAATTAACTTCATTAGGAAATCTAATTTTACAAAAATTTAAGGTAATTTATAACTTGATCAATTAAGCTATCAATCTTATGTTCTTTTTTAGGCATACAAAATTTTAATATTATTATTACAAGTTTGATGTCTTGTTATTCTTTTATATTCTCTTTTTCAATATAATTATCTTTGTACTAAGAGAAATTTAAATTTTTAGATTATTGATTTTGGAAAGATCAATTAAAAAAAAATGGAGATGTACAAGTGTACAAAAATTAAAAGAATGCGTAATGGTTCACAAATTAAAAAGAGGTACAAAATTAACCCAAATACAAAAAGATGCACAAAGTATGCCATAAATATTTGAAAAAGATGCGCAATGTCGCCACTATTCTTTCCTCTATCTTCTGATCTTTAATTTCAAATCAATCTAGTGTTCAATTATATTTTGTATTGGAAACTGACTTAAATAAATCTTCATTTCATCACTTTTGCAATAATTCTCCAAATCTAATTGTCTAGAATATTTCATGACCTTGGTATTTTTATCTAGTCTATGTTTTATTTTAATTTAAATGTTTTGAATCTCTATTTTTATCTAATGGACATTAATCTTGTTATTGCAATTATAAATCAATCTCTTTAAGGATATATCAAAGGTTTCTCATATGACTTCTTATATTTCTATTATTTTTTCTTCTTCTCTTTTTGTTGTTGTCAAAAAGGGGAAGAAATATTGTTTTTTTTTGCTATGTTTGATGTTTTGCCTTGTAATTTATTTTTTTGTTTCTTGCTTTATGTTTTTATGTTTTGCCTTGTAATTTGTTTTTGTGTTTCTTGCTTTGGGTTTTTAAAACTTAAAAAAAAAAATTATAAATAGATTTGTTTTTAATATAAATTCCCTTATATTCACATGCTTATTCATTTAGGGGGAGTTAAGGAGAAATTTATAGTATTCAATTTTATTCAAACAATAATTATTTTGCCATCATCAAAAAGAAGGAGATTGTTGAGAAAAGTTGCTACTTAGTTTTTCCTGTTTAATATTCTTGTAACTTGTATGTTTTTTATGATTCTAAATATTATTGCTTTGATTATTATTTCTCCTAACATATTTTGGAAGAATTATTTTTGCTCTTGCGTGCACTAATATTCCAGGGAAATCATACTACGGATTATTGAAGACTTCAAATCAAGATCAATTTAGAGTTTAATTATAATTGAAGTATTTAATTTTTATTTTATTGAGTCTGTAAAAGTGTGATTGTAATTTAAGTAACTAAGCACACACACACACACTGGGGAAGAGTTTTAAAATTCACATTTTTAAATTGATCGTATTGTACGATACCACTTCATACGGGATGATCTAGTCAGTTATTTACCCCAATGAGCAGTGGAACGAACAAAAAATGCAAAATTTTTTCAAAATATAGTTCATACGGATGATATTTTTCAATTGTACTGGGAAAAATGGCTCTATTTTTGCCAAATACATAGTTTGTACGGACAAAATTTTTGGATCGTACGGGGACGAACCTCTCTATTATGTGTTTGTTCATTTCGTCCTGATGATTCGTAGAAAAGAACTTTGAAATTTTTTCTGTTCGTACTGGACGAAATAAGTTCGTACCGATGCACAACATTTTTGTACACAATAGTTTTTTGAATTGTTTGTACGTACTAACATAGGTTCGTACGAGACGATCATGAGCACTTAGAACTTGAAATCTTCAGTTTTTGGACAGTTTTTCTTGTCCTTTTTATACAAGGAGCCCTAGAAACTATTACAAAAGCCTTTGGTGTTGTTTTCTCTTGGGAGGGATCATTGAGAGTGAGCGTTTGGGAGAGATTGTGTGAGTGAAGAGTGAGAGATCAAGTGAGGGTTTTGTGAGGGATTCACAAGGTTACCTAAAGCAAAGATCTCTTTGTTTCCTTCAAGTTTCTGCCCATCTCCTCTGAAGGCTCTCAAGTGAAGTTCAACAACTTCGGTCCGGTTCTCTGCCAACACTTGGAGATTGTAAAAGGATGACAAAGTGTATCTTTGGCAGTCATTATGTCTTCGTTCTTTTGGAGAAAACTAGAAGAGAGAACTTGAAAGGGAGAGAGGAAATGGTGGACTTTGAGAGGGAGAAGATCCTTGGAGGGGAGGGGATATTCACAAGGTTGCTCCAGAGAACTTGTACCTCAGTACCATCGGATTAATAAAGGGTTGTCTTGAGAGAAGTTTTGGGAAGAAGAAGATCTCTTTGGTGTCAAAGGATCCGGCTCCTTCGTCACACCGGGGAAGGTGGAAGTGATTTTGTAAAGGCTTTTCCTCCTTGCTGTGGGGGAAAAAAAGGAGAGTCACTTTGGTATTAGTGCAATACTTGGAGGGTGCCTCCATGGAGTGGACGTAGGTCAAGATTTGATCGAACCACTATAAATCTAGTGCGTTCTTTCTTATTTTTCTCCCGTATTTAATTTAATTGCAAGTTCTTTACTCTGGTTGAAAAGTTTATTTTAAACTTTAAATTTAACTTGCATTAATAAATAAAAAGGTTTTTTAAAAATCCAAGAGTATAAGTAGAATTTTTAAATTACCAATTAAATCAAGCATCTATATTCTTATATTATGTGGTGGGAATGGAAGGAAGGCGTGTATGTATGCACATAAATAATGCTGTTTATTATTATTCAATTAATTATTTAAATTTCAAGCATTCGTTGGTGATCTTAACCCTAGTTAGAGATTAATCTGAAGAATAGCAAATGGCTAAGGCCTTCTGACTCTTATCTTAAATATCTCAAATATATTATAATTTTCATGTAGTGTACACTTTATTGAGTAACAATTCTCAAATATTTTTTATTGAAATGTCAATTTCTAAAATACAATAAAAAGATAAATTGAAAGTAAAATATGCCATATAATGTAAGCCTTATTAAGTGTCGATTAGAGTAGTCTGAGAATCAATTTTCATTATATCGTTATGCAAACTATTAGGGATCTAATTTTTTATTAAAATATTTATATTCTTTACTAGTTAAGAATTAATTTTAGGGTTTAATTTGTATCGATCAACACACTTAATAAGATCAAATTCGCATGATTTGGTGAACATCACTTAGACTTCATTTAGGACAACTTTCTTAATGCTTTGCATTTCAGATTGCAATAACATTTTTTTATTTTCCATTGATTATTCATTTCTTTCAAAAAAAAATTATACTAAGTAGCTGCCTTCTACAACAGCTTTAAGAAGTTAATTTCTATAAATTAACTTTACAAAATAGTAAGAAAGTTGTTCTAAACGAAGCTTTGGGATGGTTTTCTTATTGTTTCTTAAAACACCTTTCTAGTACAATATTTAAAAATTTTGTACTAAAAACTACTTTAAAGAGCAGTAAGAAAGCCAACCCAAATGAAACCTTAATCTATAAAAGATATCCAAAATTTTAAGGTGCATGTCCTATGAAATATTAATTTACCATAAAAAATAGCATATATTATTATTCAATTTTTTTTCTTATTAATGTGATATCAAATATAAAAGATGAATATTTGATGTAAGCTTAATCACATGATGGAATAATTATTATTTAACTAATTATAACAGTTAGGGAATGAATCAAGGGAGATAAAAATTAGGCTGGATACATAACGATATTATCACTTATTTTTTAAATCTATTTTTAATATAAGAAATTAAGTTTATTTTTGAATGTCAACAACTTCAGATTGCTGCATAATATATATTTCAATTATTTGATAGGAGACAAACTCTTTATTTGGCACGACTTTTTTAATGCTTCTTAAAGCGGCTTTCTATTACAAAAATTTAAATTTTTGCATTAAAAACTGCTTAATAAGCAATAAAAAAGTCATCCTGTTTGGGATGGCTTTCGTTTGGGAACTTTCTTATTGCTTCTTAAAGCAACTTCTTAGTATAAAAATTAAAATTATTGTATTAGGAAATAGCTTTAAGAAGTAGAAAGAAAGACATCTCAAATGAAACCTAAATCTAAAAATCCACACATCTTAACAATGTTCTAATTTTTTAACATGAGAGTTCCTTACATCAGTCATTACTCCACTCAAATAGATCAAAGTATCAACAAATAACATGTATCAAAAGCACACTTAATCACATGAGAATACTAATTATAGGAGATAATCACCCAAAATATTGATTTCTATCAACTTATTAATACATTTAAATTGTTCTCGATTACAAAAATTTTTAATGGAATCATCTTGAGACTTAATCAACTAGCAAGCAAATAAATTGCATCCACCCTTTGCTTAGCGATAACCCAATCTCCAAAAGAGATCTACTTTCTTGCAAGGGTTATATGTAATTATCTCATTTTTATGACAAGTATCCCTCTCTAGATTGATATCTATTAATTCTCTAATATATTCATATTCCATGACATGACTAATTAGTAAAAAAACCCCATAAATAGCTCAAGATAAGGTTTAAAATTTGCTAATTACTCGCATGAGAAGAGTAAATATCAAATTCCCTTGAGAATAATTAGTCAATCAACCCCCCTATATATATATATATATATATATATATATATATATATATATATATATATATATATATATATAGAGAGAGAGAGAGAGAGAGAGAGAGAGAGAGAGAGAGAGAGATCATGTACTGATAAGGAGGCTTCACATAGTTTACTTCCTAAGAAGAAAGGGAAGATCGAGTAGCCTCACCTCATCACAGTTCACCACCTCAACAACAATGGTGTTTACTTTTGAGGTGCACATTTTCTATGTACTATACTATGAAGAAATTATTTCTATGAAGAATGGGATGCAACTTACTTAAGTTAAAAGTAAGGAAAGTAGTGAAGATAAAGCTCATAGTTGACACCATTTGTTCTGAAAGATTTTCTAAGCTATAAAACGGTGGGGACGAAGGACTTTATTATGAGAGCTGTGAGCAATTAGAATTAGAGTAGTAGTAGAAAGAATAATAGTAGCAGTACCTAGGTAATTGTTCTATTTGATATGTTAATGTTGAATAACTTTAATTGAAATTAATAGAGAAAAGAAAGTTTAAAGTATGATTAAGATGACATCATTATCAATATTTGATGAATAATTAGTAAATTATATTATTTTATTAGAAAATTATTAATTTATTTTCTAATTTGAAAATAAATTTTTTAATTTGGCTAAATGTAGGAAGAAGTATAAGTAATAGACAATGAACTATTATATGTATAGCTCTATAAGGAATATGTTGCATCTTTGTAATTTATTTCAAAACAAAGAGAAACAAGGGAAAGAAGAGCTCCTAAGGTGATGAAAGATAAATATTAAATGGCAATGGTTGAGGAAAAGTAGCAGCAGCTGGGAAGAAAAGTAGGGATCGGGCAGCCGGAAGACTAAAAAAAGAGCAATTTTAATTTAAGCAAGTATAGTAGAAGGAAATTTTGTTAAAATATCTTGGTATCAGGATGAGTTAAAATATTTTTATATTTCTTTTGAGATTAGTGTTATATTTAAGAGTTCGTATTGCATTAATCTAAGTTTTCTATAATAATGTAGGCAATGGTTATGATTAGTGAATAGTTTGCTTGCAATTGTATAATTAATGTAACTATATTGTAATTGATTTGAAACTACTATAAATAAAATTTCAATGGCTCGCAGGGGAGCCAAGATAGAATTTCCCTGCATGTTCTCCTCTTATTGCAATTTTCTTTGAAATATGATTTTAAATTTTGGAGTGTGGCATTGGGGTAACATTTAAAGGCTTAGCTACCGGCAAGGCATACACAGAGGTACATGTTGAAAGTCCGATTGAGGAACTTGGCTTTTCCAAGGCTGTAGAGGAAGCTCCATAAATAATGATTCATACTCTTACAAAAGCCACCGCCACGGGCGTAGTATATGTACCGTTCCTTACGGAACTCTGATTTAGATCCAATGGTGGGGATCATGGTGTTGATGTCCAGGTCCGGGATCTAGACGGCTGGTGGGGAAGTGGCGCGATGGGGATGGCGGGCGGCCTTGATACTGGAGTGGAACTTACCGGCTCAAACAACCTCGAAGGTGTAATTCTCAGCCGGTGCAAGGCAGAAGTGGCGGTAGTCGTGGTAGCATCACCAGGACTTCTTCAAACGATTGCAGAATTGCCAGGCGGAGTCACATTCATCAGGATTGGTTCCATTGATGGGGGTGTCGTACGAACTGAAGAAAATGGATTTGCAAAAGAACTTGGAGTTGAAGCGCTGAATCACCGCCAGGACGGAGGGGTTGGAACAGTTGAGCGAGGCATTTGGATCATAGGCTAATGAGCTTGGAAGGAGTTGTTTTCAAGGAGAGCTGCGCCGGTGTTTATTGTAGAAGGGGGGGGGGGAGGCGACGAGATCTCTATCAGTGGGCAGAAGAGAGTCGTTGGTTGCAAAGGTGGAGTTGGGAAGAGTGGTAGAGAGGGATTTGGTAATGGCCATGGAGGTTTGGAACCATGGGTCGGGGGGTTGGTAGGTGACGACAATGATAGAGAAGATGAGGACGGAGATGACAAAGATGGAGAAACATAGGTTGCCGATGACCTTAACAACCTGCTTTTCTATCGCCGGGAGCTTTGGAAAGGTGCCTCGGGCGCCGACCTCCTTCATCTCTGGTGGTGAATGTTGAGTCTAGTAAATAGGTTGTTAGACCTAAGTTAATGTCCCAAGGCTACCAAGAGGGGGGGGGGGGGGGGTGAATTGGTGTTTTAAAAATTTAAACCCTCTTGAAATTGTGTTGAACCAAAATAAAAATTTTTATTAAGTTTTTAATAGAAAACGTTTTTCAACCACAGAGTTTTTTAAACCAAAAATAATTAAATGCAGAAAAGTAAAAACAGTAAAGTAAATGACACTAGAATTATAGTGGTTCGGTCTAAACAAGACCTACATCCACTCCCCAGAGGCACCCTCTGAGTATTGCACTAATACCAATAGTGACTCTCCTTTTGCACCCACAGCAAGGCGGAGAAGCCTTTACAAAATACTCTTTTCACCACTACCCAGTGCGGCAGAGAACTGTCGTCCTTTTACACAATCCCTAGTGTTGGCAAAGAACCGTCCGTACTTTCACACTCTCCTTGTGTGGGCACAGAACCTTCCGTCCTTTCACACTCTCCTAGTGTGGGAAGAGAGCCTTCCTTCCTTTCACACTCTCCTAGTGTGGGCAGAGAACCCTTCGGCTGTTCACTCTCTCCAAGTGTCGGCAGCGAACCCTTCGGCTGTTCACACTCTCCAAGTGTCGGCAGCAAACTGGATCTCCTTGACAGATCTTCTCACAAGAAATCTAGAAGGAAGAAAGAAAAGAGTGAAGTAATCCCAATTCACAAGTAGAGATTCTTACCTTTAAACTCCAAGTGAAGCCTTCACGCTCCAGTGGTAGGAATCCTCCATTGAATGCACTCTTACACTCTCTCCTTGGCTATTCTCTCAAGAGGAACAAAGATCAAATGACAAAAAGATTGAGTGTCAGTCTAATTTGGACTATATATACAAAAGACAAGAAAAACTGCCCAAAAAATTGCAAGTTTTCTATTCTGTACGCACTTGATTGTCTCGTACGATCGTGGATCATCCTGGACGATATTACTTAAAAGCCTTGAAACGACCCTGTTTGTATATGTGTACGAAATGTTTTCGTACAAGCTGATCGTCCCGTACGAACAAAGTTTGTCCGGTACGAACGGTTATTACAAGGTCGGTTCTAAAGAAAAACTGCAGAAAAAACCGTTCTAAGTCAGTTGTATCGTTTGGACGAAAATTGATTCGTCCGGACAAAATTTTTATAGAGACCAGATAGTCCTGGACGATATTTAATTTCGTCTGGACAAAATTCTTATAGAGAGCAGATCGTCCTGGACGATATTTAATTTCGTCTGGACGAAAATTTTACAGAGAGCAGATCGTCCTGGACGATATTTAATTTCGTATGTATGAAAATTTTTACAGAGAGTAGATCATCCTGGACGATATTTAATTTCATATGGACAAAAATTTTACTAAGAGCAGATCGCCCTGGACGATATTTAATTTCGTCCTGGACGAATAGAACTTAGAAAATTTTTCTGCCGAGTTCCTATTCGTTCCATGTGATCTTAATAAGAGCTAACTGTCTGATCGTCCCGTACTAACTGATATTATCCCGTACGATCAGTATAAATTTTATATGATCTCCTTATGTGTGTGTGCATGTTTTTATTCACTCAATTACAATCACTCCCTTTCAAGTTTATTTAAAAGAAAAAATACAAGCTTCAAATTCACAAAGTATCTCATGCTGAATTTAGATTTGAAATCTTCGTAGTCTGGAGTTAGATTTTCCTGAAATATTAGTACACACAAGAGCAAATACAAATCTTCTAAAATTGTTAGAAGATAACTACACATTTAAACAATAATATTTAGAATCATCAAAACTATACAAGTTGCAAAAATGTAAAACATGCAAATAGCAACTATCTTAACAATCTCCCCCTTTTTGATTATGGCAAAACAATTATTATTTGTATGATTTCAATTTAAACAAATCTCCTAAGCTCCCCCTGAATTGATGAATACATGAAAATAAGGAGGTATTTTGAACCAAAGTGTTAAAATAGTTGCAATTTGCATGCATTACATTTTTGCAACTTGTATAGTTTTGATGATTCCAAACATTATTGTTCAAATGTGTAGTTATCTCCTAACAATTTTAGAAGATTTGTATTTTCTCTTGTGTGTACTAACATTTCAGGAAAATCAGACTCCAGATTATGAAAACTTAAAATCAAATTCAACATGAGATACTTAGTGAATTTAAAGCTTGTATTTTTTTTTGAATTAAATTTGAAAGGGAGTGATTGTAATTGAGTGAATAAAAACATACACATACACATAAGGAGATCATATTTAAGTTATAATGATAGTACAGGATGATATCAGATCGTACGGGACGATCAGACATTTATCTCCTATTGAGCACATAGAACGAATAGGAACTGGCTTGAAAAATTTTCTAAGTCCTATTCGTCAAGGACAAAATTAATTATCATCTAGGACGATCTGGTCTCTGTAAAATTTTTGTCCAGATGAAATTAATTATCATCAGAAAACGAGTTGCTCTCTATAAAATTTTTGTCCAGACGAACTTAATTATCGTCCAGGACGATCTGGTCTCTGTAAAATTTTTGTCCAGATGAAATTAATTATCGTTAGAAAACGATTTTCTCTCTGTAAAAATTTCATCAAGACGAACAAATTTTCATCCAGACAAAATTAATTATCGTCAGAAAATGATCTTCTCTCTGTAAAAATTTCGTCAAGACGAACCAATTTTTGTCTAGACGATTAACCGACTTAGAACGGTTTTCAGCAATTTTCTAGACCAACCTAGTAAAAACCGTTCGTACCGGACGAACTTAGTTCGTACAGGACGATCAGTGTGTACGAAGATATTTCGTACACATATACAAATAGGGTCGTTTCAAAGCGTTTAAGTAAAATCGTCCAGGACGATCCACGATCGTACGGGATGATTAACTGCGTACATAATTGAAAACTTGCGGTTTTTGAACGGTTTTTCTTGTCTTTTGAATAAATAGTCCAAATTAGACTGCCACCCAATATCTTTTTTTCATTTGATCTTCGTGCCTCTTGAGAGAATAGCTAAGGAGAGAGTATGAGAGTGCATTCAAAGGAGGATTCCTACCACTGGAGCGTGAAGGCTTCACTTGGAGTTCAAAGATAAGAATCTCTACTTGTGAATTGGGATTACTTCACTCTTTTCTTTCTTCCTTCTAGATTTCTTGTGAGAAGATCTGTCAAGTAGATCCGGTTCGCTGCCGACACTTGGAGAGTGTGAATAGCCGAAAGGATCGCTTCCTACACTAGGAGAGTGTGAACAGCTGTAGGGTTCTCTGCCCACACTAGGAGAGTGTGAAAGGACGGTAGGGTTCTCTGCCCACACTAGGAGAGTGTGAAAGGATGGAAGGGTTCTCTGCCCATATTAGGAGAGTGTGAAAGGATGGACTGTTCTCTGCCAACACTGGGGATTGTGTAAAAGGACGATGGTTCTCTGCCGCACTGGGTAGTGGTGAAAAGAGTGTGTTGTAAAGGCTTCTCCGCCTTGCTGTGGGTGCAAAAGGAGAGTCACTTTGTGGTATTAGTGCAATACTCGGAGGGTGCCTCCGGGGAGTGGATGTAGGTCTGGTTATAGACCGAACCACTATAAATCTGGTGTCATTTACTTTACAGTTTTTATGTTTCCGCATTTTATTTTTTAAGTCTTAAAAACTCTGTGGTTGAAAAACTTTTTCTACAAAACTTAAAAGAAACAATTTTTATTTCGGTTCAACATAATTTTAAAAGAGGGCTTAAAAATTTTTAAACTACCAATTCACCCCCCTCTTGGTAGTCTTTGGGACACTAACTTAGGCTTAACAACCTAATTACTAGACTCAACAAGTGGTATCAGAGCGTCGTTTCAAAATCATAAGTTTGAACTACTTTTTGATTAACGTAAATGGCAATATTTAGAAACCGAAACACACCTGAGGGTTACTCTATCACTAGACCTCCACTGTTTGACAATATACCTTTTAATTTTTGGAAAACATGCATGTCTACTTTCTTACAGTCACTTAATTATCGCATGTGGATGCTAATCCAGGAAAGTTACACAAAACCAACTAGATTAGTTGATGGAGTTAGGGTAGAAACACCTTATGCAGATTGGACTATAGAAGATGATATTGCATTGATGACTAGACAATTCATAAGCTTTTTAAAGAGGAAGCAGAATAGATGCCAGTAATGGAATAGAGGTAAGTATAACAGAAATGTCAAGGTTTCTAATGAAGTGATTTGTTATGAATGCAGGAAACCAGGTCATATCAAGACTGATTTCCCAAAACTCAAAGCCACTCCTAGCAAGGAGAAGGTAGAGGAAAAACCAATGGTAAAGAAGGGCAAGAAGAAGTTTCAAAGAGCTTTCTGGGCGGACTCAGCTTCAGATTCATCTGAGACTAAAAAAGAAGAAGAAGTCACCAACCTTTGCTTGATGGCAGATAATGTTGATCAATCAGATCAAGAAGAGGTATGTGACTTAACTTATAATGAATTATTTGAAGTTTCTGAACACATGCATGATGCATATAGGAAAATGAAAAAGATGCATGCTAGTGTAAGTTTTGAATTGGAAGAGCTTAAGAAGGAACATGAAATCCTTAGGAAAGATCATGCATTAATAGATAACAACCACATGAAACTTCTTGATGAATATGATGACTTGAATAAGAATTTTAAGAATTTAAAATCATCCTATGCTGAACTTGAAAAAGAATTTAAGAATTTTAAGGATAAATCTGAGAGCAAGACATATAGAATCAATTATACTAATCGAATCTTGGAAGATATGAATTCATTTTACAAACTCACAATAAGAGCTCTCGAGGATAATAGGAACCCACCTAAACTTGAAGATTTTATAAATCCTAAATATTATCCTAAATTCATGAAATCCCTTAGAAGACAATCATATGGAAGAAAACATAGGAATATTTTTCCTAATGTTAAATGTAATAATTGTGGATTTTTGGGACATATATCTCACACCTGCACTTTAAAGATGAAAACTAATTTGGTGTGGAGAACTAAGATGCATAAACCTAGACATATCATACATGCATCTGATTATAAATTTCATAAAGGTGAACCCAAACTTGTTTTGGTTCCCAGCTCTAACATTTGAGAATTTTGCAGAAGTGCTCTCATACAAGACCTCGTCAGAGCATATGGTACATGGACAGCGGATGTTCAAAGCATATGACTGGAGATACTGCTCAATTCATAATGCTGGAAGCCAGGAGTGGAGACAAGGTTACACTTGGAGATAATACTACAAAGAAAGTGATTAGATCGGGTATGATTGAAAATTTGAAAAACTTTTTCATAGACAATGTGTTATTAGTTGAAGGCTTAAAACATAATTTATTAAGCATAAGTTTGCTATATGATAAAGGCTATAATGTAAAATTTTTATCTACTAGCTCCATAATTAGCCTAAATGGGAAAAATATTTTAAATGGAAAAAGGGTAAACAATGTTTACATGCTAGATTTAAATTGTATTCAATCTCCTACTACTTTTTGTTTGAAAACTGTTTCTGATGAATCATGGCTTTGGCATAGGAGACTTTGTCATTCTAGTATGAAAAACCTCAGAAGAATTATCCAAAAGAACTTAGTGAGAGGTATACCAAAACTTGACTTTACTAAGGACCACCTTTGTGATGCATGTCAATTAGGAAAACAAGTGAAGTCCTCTTTTAAGTCCAATAAAGATCTTAGGACCAGTAAACCTTTAGAAATTCTACACATGGATCTTTTTGGACCTGTAGGAACTGTAAGTCTAGGAGGGAAGGCATACGGATTTGTTATAGTGGATGATTTCTCAAGATTCACTTGGGTTAGATTTCTTTTTCGTAAGAGTGAATCGTTTGAGGAATTCAGAAATTTTTCTACTTGGATTCAAAGGAAACAAGGAAGTGAAATAATTTCTATACAAAGTGATCATGGAGGAGAATTTGAAAATGAAAGATTTGAAAATTTCTGTAAAGAAAAAGAGATTGATCACAATTTTTCTTCACCTAGAATCCCTCAATAAAATGGGATAGTTGAAAGAAAAAATAGAACATTAATAGAAGCCGCCCGAGCAATGTTGGCAGAATACTTACATCCTAGATATTTTTGGGCTGAGACGGTTAGTACTGCATGTTATGTTCTGAATAGGGTGAATGTGAGATCAAATTTGAATAAAATACCCTATGAGTTGCTAAAAGGTAGAACACCTAATTTGTCTCATTTGCATGTATTTGGTTGCAAGGTGTTCATACATAATAATGGAAAATCTGCCTTGGAAAATTTGATCAAAAATCATATGAAGGAATTTTTGTTGGAAAGTTAAGTGTTGAAAAATCTTATAGGGTATTCAACAAAAGAACTTTAGTCATTGAAGAAACCACACATGTTGTATTTGATGAATGTGGAAATTTGGAAGAGCCAAATGTTGTTGAAGAAGAGATTGAAAAAAGCTCCCAAAAGATTGTTGGGTCTAGTAAATAGGTTGTTAAGCCTAACTAAATGTCCCAAGGCTAACCAAAAGGGGGGGTGAATTGGTAATTTAAAAATTATATTTCTACTATTAGATTTTTAGAAAACCTTTTTAATTATTAATGCAAGTTAAATTTAAAGTTTAAAAAATAAACTTTTCAACCAGAGTAAACAACTTGTAATGAAATTAAATGCGGAAGAAAAATAAGAAAGAACACACCAGATTTATAGTGGTTCGGTCAAACCTTGACCTACGACCACTCCCCGGAGGCACCCTCCGAGTATTGCACTAATTCCACAAAGTGACTCTCCTTTTGCTCCCACAGCAAGGCGGAGAAGCCTGTACAAAATCACTTTCACCTTCCCCGGTGCGGCGGAGTAGCCGGGTTCTTTGACACCAAAGAGATCTTCTTCTCGCCAAAACTTCCCTCAAGACGACCCTTGAATCCGATGGTACTGAAGTGCAAGTTTGCCGGACCAACCATGTGAATATCCCCTTCACACTCCCTTGAAATCCCCTCCAAGGATCTTTTCCCTCTCAAACTCCACCCTTTCCTCTCTCCCTTTCAAGTTCTCTCTTCTAGTTTTCTCCCAAAGAACGAAGACACAATGACTGTCAAAGATACACTTTGTCGTCCTTTTACACTCTCCAAATGTCGGCAGAGAACCGGACCAATGTTGTTGAACTTCACTTGAGAGCCTTCAAAGGAGATGAGAAGAAACAAAGAGATCTTCTTCTTCAAGTAACCTTGTGAATCCCTCACAAACCCCTCACTTGATCTCTCACTCTTCACTCTTACAATCTCTCCCAAACTCTCACTCTAAATGATCCCTCTCAAGAGAAAACAACTCCAAAGGAATTTGTAATAGTTTCTAGGACTCCTTATATAGAAAGGACATGAAAAACCGTCCAAAAAATGGCTAAAAACATGTTTTTCTGCGCACCGGATCGTCCCGTATGAACCATTTATTCATTTGTACAAACCAATTTTGTCCTGGATGAAATTGGTTCGTCCCGGGACGAAAAATTTTGTCCGGTACGAACAGTTATATCTAAAGTTGGTTCCGAAAACTGCAGAACGCTGCCAGAAACTGCCATAGTCGGTTCCCATCATCCTCGACGAACTGGACTTCGTCTGGATGAAATTTTTACAGAGAAACTCATCCTGGGACAAAAAATGATTTCGTCTGGATGATCATTCCTTAGAAAAATTTTCCAGTTCAGTTCCTGTCCGTTCTATTGCTCTTACAAGGAGATAACTGATCTGAACATCCCGTACGAACAATGTTCGTCCCGTACGATCAGTACAAAAACTTTTTCAAGATCTCCTTTAAGTGTGTGTATATTTATTCACTCAATTACAATCACTCCCTTTCAAAATTAATTCAAATAAAAAATGCAAACTTCAAATAAACAAAATATCTCATGTTGAATTTGATTTAAAGTTATCGTAGTCTGGAGTCTGATTTTCCTGAAATGTTAGTACACACAAGAGCAAATGCAAATCTTCTAAAATTGTTAGGAGATAACAACACATTTGAACAATAATGTTTGGAATCATCAAAACTACATAAGTTGCAAAAATATAAATCATTCAAATAGCAACTATTCTAACAATCTCCCCCTTTTTGATGATGACAAAACAATTATTGTTTGTATGGTTTCAAGTTAAACAAATCTCCTATCTCCTAAACTCCCCCTGAATTGATAAATACATTAAAATAAGGAGGCATAACGAACAATATTTTTGTTTTTAAAAAATTTTAACACAAACAACTACAAGGTCAAAAAACTTGCAAACAGAACAATCAAAACAGAAAACACAATAATTTCTCCCCCTTTTTGACCGCAACAAAAAGTGAAGAAGAAATAGACAAGAAATGTAAGTAATTATATGAAATTCATTTTTAAAATTTAATCTAAATGGTGATTGACATAGGGTATGCAATTTTAAACTAAAGATATTAGGTCAATCATAGAAATTCGAAAAATTTAAGAGGTGATATAACATTGTAAGTAAGAAGAATTTATCAAAGACATGATTCAATTTTGACATTTGACTATAGAAAATCATTACAAGAGAGATGTATAAAAATTCTATATTTCAAAGTTCAATAGAATATAAATGAACATAAGATCAATTTAAATTAAGAGATTGAACGAATTTGGAAAAAGAGAATTACCACATGTGGCGCTTTGCGCATCTTTTTCAAAATTTTGGGGCACATTTTTGTGCATTTTTTCTTGGTTGGGCTTATTTTGTGCCTATTTTTTACATTGCAAATCTTTGCACATTTCTTTTAATTTTTGTACATTTGTACAATTTTTAAGAGTAATTGTATTCTTTCCAAAATCAATAATCTAAAACTTCAAATCTTTCTAAGTGCATAAATATTAATTGATAAGTGAAATATAAAATAAGAAAACATCACAATTGTAATAATAATATTAAAATTAATGTAGTCTAAATAAGAGACATGAAATTGACAATCTTAATAATATCAAGTTATAAACACAACTTAAATTTAGAAAAATTAGATTTTCTAATGAATTCAATTTTATGTTGCAGTTCAAAGTATAGCACTTATAAGATCAAAAATTTAAGGGTTTTTCATATAGGCTAACGAACATTTCAAACACAGAACAAAAACACTTAAACATCCAAAAGAAATCTAAAGTAATAAAAGAATAGAAAAACACTAAACAAAATACAAGTACATAAACTATAAAAATCTTCATATCAAATTCCAAATGTCTCACAACAAGAAACATGGAATCCGATATGAAAATATCTCAAAATCATACAAAACACATAAAAATTTATAAATAGAAAAATACATAAAACAAACAAAAATAAAAACTCAACAAATAAAAAACATACACACAAAGAACACATAAACAAAGGGTTTAAACATCATTTTGCTCCTGGTCTGATGATTCAGAAGCTAGATCTGCCCAGGAGATTTTTTTCTTTTCATTATTTTCCCATTTTATAATTTGCTTAGCTTTGCCCTTTTCTTTAATAGGAAGAGTTCTCAAATTAGGGCACTGACTTTTTAGATGTCCAGATTTCCTACATCCAAAGCAAATAATATTTGAAGAAATCAGAATATTCTTACAATTATTACACTTTTGTTGATGCTTATTCTTGTGCTTTAGTGGACTTTTCAATTTGCTTGTTAAGTCATCGATTTCCTCACCAACTAAGCAACTTTTCTCCATGTCTTCCGCTTTTAGCATTATTGTTTCACCTGCATCCAAAAGTCTTTGACCTAAATATTGCTCGTAGGCAATGAGTGAGCCAATCAAATTATCAATAGAATATTCATTCAAATTTTTTGATTCGCAAATAGCAACAACTTTGGCATCAAACTTGTCAAGTAAACAACGTAGAATTTTATTGATTATTTCAAAGTTTGAAAATTCTTTACCTAAAGCATGCAATGATGTTACAATTTGAATAAACCTAGTATACATATCTAAGATCGTCTCATAAGGTTTCATGCTAAAGAGTTCATAGTCATGCATCAAAAAATTTAACTTAGATTGCTTGACTTCACTAGTACCTTTATATGTAATGCATAAACTGTCCCAAATTTCCTTGCCGGTAGTACATGTAGAGATTCTCAAATAATCTTCCAAATTTAAAGCACAGAACAAACAATTCATACATTTAGCATTAAATTCAGCATAAATTTATTCTACTCAACTCCATTCAGAAAAAGGGGTATCAGTTTTGATTCCATCTATAATACGTGACGATACATAATAACCATTTTGAATCATATGCCACATTCGATAATCTATTGATTGCAAGAAAGTAGACATTCAAATTTTCCAAAAATCAAAAGAAATATTTTCAAATAAAGGTGGTCTAACAATTGAATATCCTTCTAATATTTTACGGTTTCTAAAATTAGCCATACTCGTTTTTCAAAAAGTAGTCAAAACTTATGATTTTGAAACAAAGCTCTGATACCACTTGTTAGGTCTAGCAAATAGGTTGTTAAGCCTAACTAAATGTCCCAAGGCTAACCAAGAGGGGGGGTGAATTGGTAATTTAAAAATTATACTTCTACTCTTGGATTTTTAGAAAACCTTTTTAATTATTAATGCAAGTTAAATTTAAAGTTTAAAAAATAAACTTTTCAACCAGAGTAAACAACTTGCAATGAAATTAAATACAGAAGAAAAATAAGAAAGAACACACCAGATTTATAGTGGTTCGGTCAAACCTTGACCTACGTCCACTCCTTGGAGGCACCCTCCGAGTATTGCACTAATTCCACAAAGTGACTCTCCTTTTGCTCCCACAGCAAGGTGGAGAAGCCTGTACAAAATCACCTTCACCTTCCCCGGTGCGGCGGAGTAGCCGGGTTCTTTGACACCAAAGAGATCTTCTTCTCGCCAAAACTTCTCTCAAGACGACCATTGAATCCGATGGTACTGAAGTGCAAGTTTCCCGGAGCAAACCGTGTGAATATCCCCGTCACACTCCCTTGAAATCCCCTCCAAGGATCTTCTCCCTCTCAAACTCCACCCTTTCCTCTCTCCCTTTCAAGTTCTCTCTTTTAGTTTTCTCCCAAAGAATGAAGACACAATGACTGTCAAAGATACACTTTGTCGTCCTTTTACACTCTCCAAGTATCGGCAAAGAACCGGACCAATGTTGTTGAACTTCACTTGAGAGCCTTCAAAGGAGATGAGAAGAAACAAAGAGATCTTCTTCTTCAAGTAACCTTGTGAATCCCTCACAAACCCCTCACTTGATCTCTCACTCTTCACTCTTACAATCTCTCCCAAACTCTCACTCTAAATGATCCCTCTCAAGAGAAAACAACTCCAAAGAAATTTGTAATAGTTTCTATGACTCCTTATATAGAAAGGACATGAAAAACCGTCCAAAAAATGGCAAAAAACATGTTTTTCTACGCACCGGATCATCCCGTACGAACCATTTATTCATTTGTACGAACCAATTTCATCCTGGATGAAATTGGTTTGTCCCGGGATGAAAAATTTCGTCCGGTACGAACAGTTATATCAAAAGTTGGTTCCGAAAACTGCAGAACGTTGCCAGAAACTGCCATAGTCGGTTCCCATCATCCTGGACGAACTGGACTTTGTCTGGACAAAATTTTTACAGAGAAACTCATCCTGGGACAAAAAATGATTTCGTCTGGATGATCATTCCTTAGAAAAATTTTCCAGTTCAGTTCCTGTCCGTTCTATTGCTCTTACAAGGAGATAACTGATCTGAACATCCCGTACGAACAATGTTCGTCCCGTACGATCAGTACAAAAACTTTTTCAAGATCTCCTTTAAGTGTGTGTATATTTATTCACTCAATTACAATCACTCCCTTTCAAAATTAATTCAAAGAAAAAATGCAAACTTCAAATAAACAAAATATCTCATGTTGAATTTGATTTAAAGTTATCGTAGTCTGGAGTCTGATTTTCCTGAAATGTTAGTACACACAAGAGCAAATGCAAATCTTCTAAAATTTTTAGGAGATAACAACACATTTGAACAATAATGTTTGGAATCATCAAAACTACATAAGTTGCAAAAATATAAATCATTCAAATAGCAACTATTCTAACAATCTCAACCTTTTTGATGATGACAAAACAATTATTGTTTGTATGGTTTCAAGTTAAACAAATCTCCTATCTCCTAAACTCCCCCTGAATTGATAAATACATTAAAATAAGGAGGCATAACGAACAATATTTTTGTTTTTAAAAAATTTTAACACAAACAACTACAAGGTCAAAAAACTTGCAAACAGAACAATCAAAACAGAAAACACAATAATTTCTCCCCCTTTTTGACAGCAACAAAAAGTGAAGAAGAAATAGACAAGAAATGTAAGTAATTATATGAAATTCATTTTTAAAATTTAATCTAAATGGTGATTGACATAGGGTATGCAATTTTAAACTAAAGATATTAGGTCAATCATAGAAATTCATAAAATTTAAGAGGTGATATAACATTGTAAGTAAGAAGAATTTATTAAAGACATGATTCAATTTAGACATTTAACTATAGAAAATCATTACAAGAGAGATGTATAAAAATTCTATATTTCAAAGTTCAATAGAATATAAATGAACATAAGATCAATTTAAATTAAGAGATTGAACGAATTTGGAAAAAGAGAATTACCACATGTGGCGCTTTGCGCATCTTTTTGAAAATTTTGGGGCACATTTTTGTGCATTTTTTCTTGGTTGGGCTTATTTTGTGCCTATTTTTCACATTGCAAATCTTTGCGCATTTCTTTTGATTTTTGTACATTTGTACAATTTTTAAGAGTAATTGTATTCTTTCCAAAATCAATAATCTAAAACTTCAAATCTTTCTAAGTGCATAAATATTAATTGATAAGTGAAATATAAAATAAGAAAACATCACAATTGTAATAATAATATTAAAATTAATGTAGTCTAAATAAGAGACATGAAATTGACAATCTTAATAATATCAAGTTATAAACACAACTTAAATTTAGAAAAATTAGATTTTCTAATGAATTCAATTTTATGTTGCAGTTCAAAGTATAGCACTTATAAGATCAAAAATTTAAGGGTTTTTCATATAGGCTAACGAACATTTCAAACACAGAACAAAAACACTTAAACATCCAAAATGAATCTAAAGTAATAAAAGAATAGAAAAACACTAAACAAAATACAAGTACATAAACTATAAAAATCTTCATATCACATTCCAAATGTCTCACAACAAGAAACATGGAATCCGATATGAAAATATCTCAAAATCATACAAAACACATAAAAATTTATAAATAGAAAAACAAATAAAACAAACAAAAATAAAAACTCAACAAATAAAAAACATACACACAAAAAACACATAAACAAAGGGTTTAAACATCATTTTGCTCCTGGTCTGATGATTCAGAAGCTAGATCTGCCTAGGAGATTTTTTTCTTTTCATTATTTTCCCATTTTATAATTTGCTTAGCTTTGCCCTTTTCTTTAGTAGGAAGAGTTCTCAAATTAGGGCACTGACTTTTTAGATGTCCAGATTTCCTACATCCAAAGCAAATAATATTTGAAGAAATCTGAATATTCTTACCATTATTACACTTTCGTTGATGCTTATGCTAGTGCTTTAGTGGACTTTTCAATTTGCTTGTTAAGTCATCGATTTCCTCACCAACTAAGCAACTTTTCTCCATGTCTTCTGCTTTTAGCATTATTGTTTCACCTGCATCCAAAAGTCTTTGACCTAAATATTGCTCGTAGGCAATGAGTGAGCCAATCAAATTATCAATAGAATATTCATTCAAATTTTTTGATTCGAAAATAGCAACAACTTTGGCATCAAACTTGTCAAGTAAACAACGTAGAATTTTATTGACTATTTCAAAGTTTGAAAATTTTTTACCTAAAGCATGCAATGATGTTACAATTTGAATAAACCTAGTATACATATCTAAGATCGTCTCATAAGGTTTCATGCTAAAGAGTTCATAGTCATGCATCAAAAAATTTAACTTAGATTGCTTGACTTCACTAGTACCTTCATATGTAATGCATAAACTGTCCCAAATTTCCTTGCCGGTAGTACATGTAGAGATTCTCAAATAATCTTCCAAATTTAAAGCACAGAACAAACAATTCATACATTTAGCATTTAATTCAGCATAAATTTGTTCTACTCAACTCCATTCAGAAAAAGGGGTATCAGTTTTGATTCCATCTATAATACGTGACGGTACAGAATAACCATTTTGAATCATATGCCACATTCGATAATCTTTTGATTGCAAGAAAGTAGACATTCAAATTTTCCAAAAATTAAAAGAAATATTTTCAAATAAAGGTGGTCTAACAATTGAATATCCTTCTAATATTTTACGGTTTCTAAAATTAGCCATACTCGTTTTTCAAAAAGTAGTCAAAACTTATGATTTTGAAACAAAGCTTTGATACCACTTGTTCGGTCTAGCAAATAGGTTGTTAAGCCTAACTAAATGTCCCAAGGCTAACCAAGAGGGGGGGTGAATTGGTAATTTAAAAATTATACTTCTACTCTTGGATTTTTAGAAAACCTTTTTAATTATTAATGCAAGTTAAATTTAAAGTTTAAAAAATAAACTTTTCAACCAGAGTAAACAACTTGCAATGAAATTAAATACAAAAGAAAAATAAGAAAGAACACACCAGATTTATAGTGGTTCGGTCAAACCTTGACCTACGTCCACTCCCTGGAGGTACCCTCCGAGTATTGCACTAATTCCACAAAGTGACTCTCCTTTTGCTCCCACAGCAAGGCGGAGAAGCCTGTACAAAATCACTTTCACCTTCCCTGGTGCGGCGGAGTAGCCGGGTTCTTTGACACCAAAGAGATCTTCTTCTCGCCAAAACTTCCCTCAAGACGACCATTGAATCCGATGGTACTGAAGTGCAAGTTTCCCGGAGCAAACCGTGTGAATATCCCCGTCACACTCCCTTGAAATCCCCTCTAAGGATCTTCTCCCTCTCAAACTCCACCCTTTCCTCTCTCCCTTTCAAGTTCTCTCTTCTAGTTTTCTCCCAAAGAATAAAGACACAATGACTGTCAAAGATACACTTTGTCGTCCTTTTATACTCTCCAAGTATCGGCAGAGAACCGGACCAATGTTGTTGAACTTCACTTGAGAGCCTTCAAAGAAGATGAGAAGAAACAAAGAGATCTTCTTCTTCAAGTAACCTTGTGAATCCCTCACAAACCCCTCACTTGATCTCTCACTCTTCACTCTTACAATCTCTCCCAAACTCTCACTCTCAATGATCCCTCTCAAGAGAAAACAACTCCAAAGGCATTTGTAATAGTTTCTAGGACTCCTTATATAGAAAGGACATGAAAAACCGTCCAAAAAATGGCTAAAAACATATTTTTCTGCGCACCGGATCATCCCGTACGAACCATTTGTTCATCTGTACAAACCAATTTCATCCTGGACAAAATTGGTTCGTCCCGGGACAAAAAATTTCATCCGGTACGAACAGTTATATCAAAAGTTGGTTCCGAAAACTGCAGAACGTTGCCAGAAACTGCCATAGTCGGTTCCCATCGTCCTGGACGAACTGGACTTCGTCTGGACGAAATTTTTATAGAGAAACTCGTCCTGGGATGAAAAATGATTTGTTCTGGACGATCATTCCTTAGAAAAATTTTCCAGTTCAGTTCCTGTCCGTTCTATTGCTCTTACAAGGAGATAACTGATCTGATCGTCCCGTACGAACAATGTTCGTCCCGTACGATCAGTACAAAAACTTTTTCAAGATCTCCTTTAAGTGTGTGTTTATTTATTCACTCAATTACAATCACTCCCTTTCAAAATTAATTCAAAGAAAAAATGCAAACTTCAAATAAATAAAATATCTCATGTTGAATTTGATTTGAAGTTATCGTAGTCTGGAGTCTAATTTTCCTGAAATGTTAGTACACACAAGAGAAAATGCAAATCTTCTAGAATTGTTAGGAGATAACAACACATTTGAACAATAATATTTGGAATCATCAAAACTACATAAGTTGCAAAAATATAAATCATTCAAATAGCAACTATTCTAACAAAGATTGATAGATTAAATATGGAAGAAAATGTGAAAGAGAATTTGGAAAGAGAAAACCCTTTGCCTAGAGATTTGAGATTTTTTATAAACCACCCAAGAGAATTGATTATAGGTGAACCTAGTGAGGGTGTTAGAACTAGGCGTGGATTAAACAAGGAAGTCAATCATTCAGCCTTTATTTCAACAATAGAACCCACTAATATTGATCAAGCACTTTCTGATGAATTTTGGATATTGGCCATGCAAGAAGAATTAAATCAATTTGTCAGAAATAAAGTTTGGGAATTAACTACAAGGCCAAAAGATCAAAGTGAAAGTTCGTTAGGGATGTTAAGCCCAATAGAACTGGCCCAAGCTAATTTAAAAGAGAGAGGTGAATTGGAAAACTTTAAAACTAAAGATAAAACTAAAACCAATATCACCGCATAGAAAACCAACGATGCGGAAATTAAAGTGCAGAAGTAATAAAGAAAGAACACACCGGATTTATAGTGGTTCGGTCAAACCTTGACCTACATCCACTCCTTGGTGGCACCCTCCAAGTATTTCACTAAAATCGTGACTCTTCTTTAGCCCCCACAGCTAGGCGGAGAAGACCTTACAAAATCACTTCCACCTTCCCCGGTGCGGCGGAGTCGCCGGGTCCTTTGACACCAAAGAGATCTTCTTCTTTGGTGAACTTACCTCGAGACAAGCCTTGAATCCGATGGTACTAAGGTGCGAGTTCGCCGGAGCAACCGTGTGGATCCCCCACCACACTCCCTTGAGTTCCTCCCCCTCACAGGATCTTCTTCCTCTCAAACTCCACCCTTTCCTCTCTCCCTTTCAAGATCTCTCTTCAAGTTTCCCCCACAAGAACGAAGCTACAATGGCTGCCAAAGACACTTACAAAGTGCCTTGCCATAGCTTAAATAGAAGCTCTCAAAATGAGCTCATTAATGCAAGTTGCCGACATTATCGTCCAGGACGATAGGCATATCTTCCTGGCCGATCAGTACAAATTAAGCTCATTAGCCCGGGACGATTTGAGACGATCAGAAGAAAATTGGTTACATCGTCCAGGCCGATATCATGATCGTCCTGGCCGATTGGTTTAAAACCAATTTCAATCGTCCTGATCATCGCCCTGAATACAAGCTGTCCGATATAGATCGTCCAGGCCATCATCCTGGCCGATCATGCGATCGTCCCGAACGATGTGATCGTATCAATCAACCATTAATGCTTTCCAAAGATACCAGATCAATTTAGTCATGATTGAGTTAGATCGTCCTGGACGACAATAATATCGTCCTGGCCGATTTCCTAAAATAAAGAATTCCTAAACTGATTATTGCGGCTGATTCTTTTTGAATTGAGATTATCGTCCTGGCCGATACAAGTATCGTCCAGGCCGATCTGTTGACAGCTGCCTTAATGAGGATGCCCTAATTAGGGTTTCTGATTTTGGATAGATCATCCAGGTCGATATTAATATCATCCCGGACGATGTTACCAAAAACATAAATCATATAGGGAGCAAGAGAATTTCTACCAAGTTATAGCCACACCAAATACAACAGACTTAAGAAAGGAAAAAGATTACAAACTAACATAGATCTAGTCTACCCAATCTTGAGCTGGTTCCAGATTGCAGCCTGATCGTGTGGACCTGAAACGTTAGCACATAAGGCAATCGTAGAGAAATAAGGAATGTTTGTTATCATCAAAATCATAGATCACCAACAATCTCCCCCTTTTTGATGATGGCAAAACATTTCAATTTGAATTTTCATAAAAGTAAAACCTCCTAATCTCCCCCTCACTAGAATAAATAATTTTTTTAAACAACAGGGGAGATAAAAATATTTTTGTTGTTTTTAAAATTTTTGAAAAGAAAAAAGATACAACGTTCTCCCCCCTATGACATTATCAAAAAGAGAGGAGGCACAAATAAAAAACAAAACGAACAAAAAATATTCCCTGATCAAGTGAAAAAATAAATGTTCTTAAAATGAGAAAGTTACCTCTGAGTTTTAATATAAAAAAATTAGTAAAATTGGATTGACAACACATAGCCCAGTAAAGGTTAGAAAATCAAGAATTGATAATCCAAACTCAAGTTATTTAAAAAGGCTAAAAAACTTTTTAATTCAATATCTAAATCAAGGAATAAATTAGAGAAAAAAACAGTAATTTTTCAAAAACTCCTTCCATAAAATATAACTAATAGAAGATCAATGCACAAATTGTTGAATCAAGAATCAAAATTTTCAAAGTCAAGTATCGAAAGTATCAAGGGTTTTCTTAAGCTTTTTAAGAAGTACAAGAATGGTAAGCATTAACTTTGTGGGCTCATTTTATGCCTCTTGACAATTGGTTGGCGCACTGCGCATCTTTTGATACACTTTGTGTATTCTATATTTTTCAATTTGGCGCTTTGCGTATCTTTTATTTTTGACATCATTGGCCAATATTTTTTTTAAATGCTTCCTTTCTTAAATCTTAAAAACAAAGGAAAACCCATCTTAGTGACAAAGTGAATTTCTTGATTAAGAAAATTATGAGTTAGATTAAACAACTTGCAAAAGATTCCTATGCGATAAATAAAACGTAGGGAGAAAAAAAAATTTGTTTCAAAAACTAATTTAAAAAGATGAAATAGATTTTAAATCAAAAGTAGGATAACCTCTTTTAGGAAATAGAGATTGAGAAAAGAAAATAATGAGTTTCCTTCCTTTGACTATTTAGAAAAGTCAAACAAAATTTACCAAAGATTTAAAAAAAAACAGGAAGTAGATTTTTCATTTTTAGAACAGTGAGTGTGTATGTTGGATCAAAGAAAAATACGAATAATAAAAAAGGAATAAGTAAAAAGAAAAAGGAAAGAAAAAAAAACCAACAAAAAGAAAGAAAAACACAAATAGCCCTTTTTAACCATTATCACTTCCCTGGTCCGATTCTTCAGACACCATGTCTGCCCATGAGATTTTGTGTTTTTCATTATTTTTCCAATTAAACTTTAGCTTTGCCTTGCCCTTTTCTTTTGCAGGGAGAATTCTAACATTAGGGAACATATTCTTTATATGTCCAGGTTTCCTACATCGAAAGCAAACAATGTCAGAGGAAATATGGACATCCTTACCACTTTTACCTTTCTTCCACTTTTGCTTATGCATTGGTGGGCTTTGTGATTTGCTTGACAATTCATTGCTATTGTCACCAACTAAGCTTCCTCTTTCCGTATCTTCAGCTTTTAGAACGATCGTTTCACCTGCATCCAAAAGTCTTTGACCCAACCCTTGCTCGTAGGCAATGAGTGAGCCAATAAAATTATCAATAAAATAATCATTCAAATCTTTTGATTCACAAATAGCAACAACTTTAGCATCAAATTTTTTAAGTAAACAACGAAGAATTTTGTTAACTTTTTCAAAATTTGAAAAATCTTTTCATAAGGCATGCAATGATGTAGTAATTTGAATAAACCTTGTATTCATGTCTAAAATCGTTTCAAAAGGTTTCATAGAAAATATTTCAAAATCATGCATTAAAATATTCAACTTTGATTGCTTGATTTTCTTAGAGCCTTCGTATATAGTGTGCAATTTATCCCAAACTTCCTTACCAGTAGTGCATGTGGAAATTAACAAAAAATCATTAGAATTTAAAGCAAAGAAAGAACACACCGGATTTATAGTGGTTCGGTCAAACCTTGACCTACATCCACTCCTTGGAGGCACCCTCCAAGTATTGCACTAAAATCGTGACTCTCCTTTAGCCCCCACAGCTAGGCGGAGAAGCCCTTACAAAATCACTTGCACCTTCCCCGGTGCGGAGGAGTCGTCGGGTCCTTTGACACCAAAGAGATCTTTTTCTTTGGTGAACTTACCTCAAGACAAGCCTTGAATCCGATGGTACTAAGGTGCGAGTTCGCCGGAGCAACCGTGTGGATCCCCCACCACACTCCCTTGAGTTCCTCCCTCTCACAGGATCTTCTGTCTCTCAAACTCCACCCTTTCCTCTCTCCCTATCAAGCTCTCTCTTCAAGTTTCAACCACAAGAATGAAGCTACAATGGCTACCAAAGACACTTATAAAGTGACTTCCCATAGCTTAAATAGAAGCTCTCAAAATGAGCTCATTAATGCAAGTTGCTGACATTATCGTCTAGGACGATAGGCATATCATCCTGGCCGATCAGTACAAATTAAGCTCATTAGCCCGGGACGATTTGAGACGATCAGAAGAAAATTGGTTACATCGTCCAGGCCGATATCACGATTGTCCTGGCCAATTAGTTTAAAATTTATTTCAATCGTCCTGATCATCGCCTTGAATATAAGTTGTCCGATGTAGATCGTCCAGGCCATCATCCTGGCCGATCATGCGATCGTCCCGAACAATGTGATCGTATCAATCAACCATTAATGCTTTCCAAAGATTCCAGTTCAATTTAGTCAAGATTGAGTTAGATCGTCCTGGACGACAATAATATCGTCCAAGCCGATTTCCTAAAATAAAGAATTCCTAAACTGATTATGGCGGCTGATTCTTTCTGAATTGAGATTATCGTCCTGGCCGATACAAGAATCTGCTAGGCTGATCTGTTGACGACTGCCTTAATGAGGATGCCCTAATTAGGGTTTCTGATTTTGGACAGATTGTCCAGGCCGATATTAATATCGTCCCAGATGATGTTACAAAAAAAAATCATATAGGGAGCAAGAGAATTTCTACCAAGTTATAGCCACACAAAATACAACAGACTTAAGAAAGGAAAAAGAT
Organism: Dendrobium huoshanense; assembly: GCA_016618105.1. Classification (NCBI taxonomy): domain Eukaryota; kingdom Viridiplantae; phylum Streptophyta; class Magnoliopsida; order Asparagales; family Orchidaceae; genus Dendrobium; species Dendrobium huoshanense. The sequence continues at coordinate 30,037,962 of CM028351.1, forward strand.
TACAAACTAATATAGATCTAGTATACCCAATCTTGAGCTGGTTCCAGATTGCAGTCTGATCGTGTGGACCTGAAACGTTAGCACATAAGGCAATTGTAAAGAAATAAGGAATGTTTGCTATCATCAAAATCATAGATCCGCAATACAAAGTGTTGTTGGAACCAAGTGGGCGTTCAAAAATAAAATGAATGACTCAGGAGTAGTCATTAGAAATAAGGCTAGATTAGTTGCTAAGGGGTATAATCAAATTGAAGGAATTGATTTTTAGGAGACTTTTGCCCCTGTAGCTAGACTTGAAGCAATTATGGTTTTACTAGCCTTTGCCTGTTTTAAAGGTTTTAAATTGTTTCAAATGGATGTCAAGAGTGCCTTTTTAAATGGGGTAATTGAGGAAGATATTTTTGTAGAACAACCTCCAGGTTTTGAAAATTCTAAATACCCAAATCATGTTTTCAAATTAAAAAAGGTATTATATGGATTGAAACAGGCACCTAGAGCTTGGTATGAGAGGTTGAGCACCTTCCTACTTGAAAGATCTATTGAAAAAGGAAGTGTGGATACAACTCTCTTTTTAAGAAAATTTGGAATGGATATACTCATTGTTCAAATTTATGTGGATGACATCATCTTTGGATCTTCAAATAAAAATCTTTGTGATGATTTTTCTAAAATAATGAGTAGTGAATTTGAAATGAGTCTAATGGGAGATTTAAATTACTTTCTAGGATTTAGCATTAAGCAACTTGAGGAAGGTACATTTCTTAGTTAAACTAAATATATTAAGGACATCCTCAAAAAATATGAAATGGATAATGCTAAACCTGTTAGTACACCAATGAGTTCCTTAGTTCAGTTGGATAAGGACCTTAAGGGAAAATCTGTTGATCAAAAGAAATTTAGAGAGATAATTGGATCTTTAATTTACTTGACTGCTAGCCGACCAGATATTATGTTCAGTGTTTGCTTATGTGCTAGATTTCAATCAGATCGAGAAGAATCACATTTGACAGTAGTGAAAAGGATTTTAAGATATTTACTAGAAACTCAAAACTTAGGGATTTGGTATCCTAAGTTTAGCTCTTCATTTGAAATTATTGGATACTCAGATTCTGACTTTGTAGGCTGTAGAGTGGATAGGAAAAGCACTTCTGGAACATGTCAATTCATTGGAAATTTGTTAGTTTCATGGTCTAGTAGAAAACAAAATTCGGTGGCACTATCTACTGTAGAAGTAGAATACATTGCATTAGGAAGTTGTGTGGCATTCCTCCTCCTCCTCCAGAAGAATAGAGAATGAGAGATGAATTTCTTTGTGTTTGTTGTACTCGTGTTTTGTTTTAAATATTTGGTTGTGTTAGTGTTTATTTTTAGTGGTTGTTTTAGTTTGTCTTTATTAAAAAGTTCAGTGTATTTTCTTAGTTGTTTTAATATTATGAAATGAATATGTAATCCTTTTCATTAATATCAATGCATGTTGTACTTGATTCAAATTTGGTTTGTTTTTGGAATGTGGTTAATTTTTATGAATTTCATTAGTCTTATTTAATCTTAATTGTGCTTAAATTAGATTGTAATTTGAGATTAATTACATTAGAAAATCTAGTCTTTCTAAATTTAAAAGTTGTTTATAACTTGTTATAATTAGAACTTTTAAATTCATGTCTATTCATTTAGACTACATAAAAGTTATTATTATTATTGCATTATAAATGTTTTCTTATTTTGTATTTCTATGCTCAAGTGATATTTATGCACTTAGAAATATATGAAATTTTAGATTATTGATTTTGGAAAGATTTGGTCTCAATTACTCTTGAAAATTATACAAAGCGTACAAAAATCAAAAGGAATGCGCAAAGGTTCACAAATATGAAAAAGAGGCAAAAAATTAGCCCAATGTCAAAAGATGCACAAAAATGTGCCCAAAAATTTGAAAAAGATGCACAAAGCGCCACATGTGGTAATTATCTTCTTTCCAAATTCTTTCGATCTCTTAATTCAAATTGATCTTATGTTCATTTATATTCTATTGAACTTTGAAATATAGAATTTTTATACATCTCTCTTGTAAAGATTTTCTATATTCGAATGTCTAAATTGAATCATGTCTTTGATAAATTCTTCTTACTTACAATGTTATATCACTTCTTAAATTTTATGAATTTCTATGATTGACCTAATGTTATTAGTTTTAGATTGCATACCTTATGACAATCACCATTTAGATTAAGTTTTCAAATGAATTTCATATAATTACTTATATTTCTTGTCTATTTCTTCTTCACTTTTTATTGTTATCAAAAAGGGGGACAAATTATTGTGTTTGTATGTTTTGTTTTTATTGTGTTTGTATGTTTTTTTTTTGTTTTAACTGTTTTATTTGCATTTTAGTTTTGTGTTTAACTTTGTAATTTTGTTAAAAAAAATTTTTGAAAAACAAATTTTTTTTTTGGTTCAAAATGCCTCATTATTTTCATGTATTCATCAATTCAGGGGGAGTTTAGGAGATTTGTTTAAATTGAAATCATACAAACAATAATTTTTTTGCCATCATCAAAAAGGGGGAGATTGTTAAAATAGTTGCTATTTGCATGCTTTACATTTTTGCAACTTGTATAGTTTTGATGATTCCAAATATTATTATTCAAATGTGTAGTTATCTCCTAACAATTTTAGAAGATTTATATTTGCTCTTGTGTGTACTAACATTTCAGGAAAATCAGACTCCAGACTACGAAAACTTCTAATCAAATTCAACATGAGATACTTTGTGAATTTGAAGCTTGTATTTTTCTTTGAATTAAATTTGAAAGGGGGTGATTGTAATTGAGTGAATAAAAACATACACACACACATAAGGAGATCATATTTATGTTATACTGATCGTACGGAACGATATCAGATCGTACGGGACGATCAGACAGATATCTCCTATTGAGCACATAGAACGAATAAGAACTGGCTTAAAAAATTCTCTAAGTCCTATTCATCCGGGACGAAATTAATTATCGTCCAGGACGATCTGGTCTCTATAAAATTTTCATCCAGACGAAATTAATTATCGTCAGAAAACGAGTTGCTCTATGTGAAATTTTCATCCAGACAAAATTAATTATCGTCCAGGACGATCTGGTCTCTGTAAAATTTTTGTCCAGACGAAATTAATTATCATTAGAAAATGAGTTGCTCTCTGTAAAATTTTTGTCCAGACAAACTTAATTATCGTCCAGGACGATCTGGTCTCTGTAAAATTTTCATCCAGACAAAATTAATTATCGTCAGAAAATGATCTGCTATTTGTAAAAATTTCGTCAAGACGAACAAATTTTTGTCCAGACGAAATTAATTATCGTCAGAAAATGATCTGCTCTCTGTAAAAATTTTGTCCAGACGAGCCAATTTTTGTCCAGACGATTAACCGACTTAGAACGGTTTTCAGCGATTTTCTAGACTGACCTAGTAATAATCGTTCGTACCGGACGAACTTAGTTCGTACGGGACGATCAGTGTGTACGAAGACATTTCGTACACATATACAAATAGGGTCATTTCAAAGCATTTAAGTAAAATCGTCCAAGACGATCCACGATTATACGGGACGATCAACTGCGTACAGAATTGAAAACTTGTAGTTTTTGGATGGTTTTTCTTGTCTTTTGAATAAATAGTCCAAATTAGACTGCAACCCAATATCTCTTTTTTATTTGATCTTCGTGCCTCTTGAGAGAATAGCTAAGGAGAGAGTGTAAGAGTGCATTCAAAGGAGGATTCCTACCACTGGAGCGTGAAGGCTTCACTTGGAGTTCAAAGGTAAGAATCTCTACTTGTGAATTGGGATTACTTCACTCTTTTCTTTCTTCCTTCTCGATTTCTTGTGAGAAGATCTGTCAAGGAGATCCGGTTCGCTGCCGACACTTGGAGAGTGTGAATAGCCGAAAGGATCGCTTCCTACACTTGGAGAGTGTGAACAGCTGTAGGGTTCTCTACCCACACTAAGAGAGTGTGAAAGGACGGTAGGGTTCTCTGCCAACACTAGGAGAGTGTGAAAGGACGGTAGGGTTCTCTGCCCACACTAGGAGAGTGTGAAAGGACGAAAGGGTTCTCTGCCCACACTAGGGGAGTGTGAAAGGACGGACGGTTCTCTGCCAACACTAGGGATTGTGTAAAAGGACGACAGTTATCTACCGCACCGGGTAGTGGTGAAAAGAGTGTGTTGTAAAGGCTTCTCCGCCTTGCTGTGGGTGCAAAAGGAGAGTCACTTTGTGGTATTAGTGCAATACTCGGAGGGTGCCTCCTGGGAGTGGATGTAGGTCTGGTTAAAGACCGAACCACTATAAATCTGGTGTCATTTACTTTACAGTTTTTACGTTTTCGCATTTTATTTTTTAAGTCTTTAAAACTCTATGGTTGAAAAACTCTTTTTACAAAACTTAAAAGAAACAATTTTTATTTCGGTTCAACATAATTTTAAAAGAGGGCTTAAAATTTTTTAAACTACTAATTCACCCCCCTCTTGGTAGCCTTTGGGACATTAACTTAGGCTTAACAACCTAATTACTAGACTCAACACAAAGAACATTATTTTTTGTTTTTCAAAAATTTTAACAAAAACAAAAAAAAAATTAAAAAAGACCAAGACAAGACCACAAGTCAAAAGACATAAAATTAAAATACAAGCATTGTACAAGCATACAAACACAATAATTTCTCCCCCATTTTGACAACAACAAAAAGTGAAGAAGAAATAGACAAAAAATGTAAGTAATTATATGAAATCCATTTGAAAATTTAATCTAAAGAGTGATTGACATAAGGTATGCAATCTAAAACTAATAACATTAGTGAAATCATAGAAATTCATAGAATTTAAGAACTGATATAACATTATAAGTAAGAAGAATTTATCAATGACATGATTCAATTTAGATATTTTTGATAAAGAAAATCATTACAAAAGAGATGAATAAAAAATTCTATATTTCAAAGTTCAATAGAAATATAAATGAACATAAGATCAATTTGAATTAAGAGTTTGAAAGAATCTGGAAAGAAGAGAATTACCACATGTGGTGCTTTGCGCATCTTTTTCAAAATTTTTGGCACAATTTTTGTGCATCTTTTTTACATTGGGCTTATTTTGTGCCTCTTTTTCACATTTGCGAACCTTTGCGCATTCCTTTTGATTTTTGTACTCTTTGTACAATTTTTCAAGAGTAATTGAAACCAATTCTTTTCAAAATCAATAATCTAAAATTTCAAATTTTTCTAAGTGCATAAATATCACTTGAGCAAAGAAATACAAAATAAGAACACATCTAAATTGCAATAATAATATTAATTTTTATGTAGTCTAAATGAATAGACATGAAATTAAAAAATTCTAATTATAACAAGATATAAACAAATTTTAAATTTAGAAAGACTAGATTTTCTAATGAAATTAATCTTAAATTACAATTTAATTTAAGCACTATTAAGATTAAAAGACTAATGAAATTCATAAAAATTAAACATATTTCAAAAAACAAACTAAATTTAAATCCACTACAACAAATATTGATATTGATGAAAAAGATTACAAGATCATTTCATAATATCAATAAATAAAAAAAAAACTGGACTCTTTTTTTTTTTTTAAATTAACACAAACAAACACAACTAAAAAAAACACTAAAACAAACACTTATACAAACACAAATACAACAAACATAAAGAAAATCATCACTCATATCTCTATTCTTCTGGAGGAGGATGAATGCCACCAAATAGGTTGAAGTAGGAAGTCATCAACATAACATTGGTATTGATTTCATGAACATCATTTCTGATACTACCAATGTCCTGTTGCTGCTGCAGAAGTTGAGCATCAATTTGATCAAATCTTTGATCAAAATGAGTCTCAAGTCTATCAAATTTCTCAATCAAATTCTGATAATTTGATTGAGGTGCAGATGTTTTCTCTCCTTCTTCTTCTTCTTCTTCAGAAGCACGTGCAGGTGCTTTCCCTTTTTCCTCTTTAAAAATTGCTCTGAAAGAAGCATCATTGTAGTAGACTGGCTCTTCATATTCATCATCAGGATGCACTAAATTGTATTTCTTTTCCAAAACATAAGTAACTAAATGTCCTAATGAAATATTCCTTTTTCTTTTCTGTTCTGCATGCCCAATTTTTGAAAGTCCATAAAGATGGTCTAAGATAAGTTGGGCTTCATCGATAGGTTTACCACTCATAATTAAAAAGGTCACAACAGAAAGGAGTGGGGTAATATTGATCCTATCACCAGCTTTTGGAATAATAGAAGATCTGAGAATGTGCTGGATTATTCGAGCATTTTTTGTCATTCCAGAAACTCTAGCAATATGATAAGTAAAGCCATTTCCTCTAATCACCCTATTGATTTCATACCACTTGAAGGTGTTATCATTCATAAGGGTGTGGGCTCTAAGACCTTCAGTTCTTAAGTTAAGAAAGGCACCTAAGTCATGCTTAGTGATTTCAACTTTTTGTTTAAAAACAAAAAAACTTATAAGGAGTGGTCGGAATTGAAACTCATATTTGCTAGGAAATAGAGAAAGGTTTGTTTGTTGTAGAGGTGGATGAGAGATAGAATGAATCCAAACTGAGTAAAAGCAAAAAGGTGCATATCCTTGAAGTTAATCTCGTTTTGAATCAGAATGCGAGAAGGTGTGATTTTAGCAGAGGCAAAACGAGGAAAGGATTCCTCATTTGCTTTTGAAAGGAAGTTTTCAGAGGAATTCCTGTGGGGTTTCTTCGCTAACACCTTTTGTCTCTTGCTTGAGGAGGCCATTGTCGATTTGAAGTTGAAAGTGATTGAAAGTGAAGTTTGGAGATGTGATTGTTGAGTTAGAAAGCTTTCCTTTTTAAAGAAAACGATACGTTCATCCTGGACGAAAACGGTTTGTCCTGGACGACAATTATCGTTTGTCTGGACGAATAAATTTCGTACAGACGATCAAATTTGTCCAAAATGTAACGGCTTTTCATAATTAACTCAATTTTCAATGCGTCCTTTCGTACAGACTTTTTGACTTGACCGATCGTACAGACGAAAAAATTTTGTATGGACGAACTTCACATTTAAAACTGCCTTATCCACTCAACTGCTGCATTCAATCGTCCCGACGTTTGAAAAGAAAAAAAATATTTCGTCCTGGACGATCATCAGATCGTACAGACGAACTACATTAAAAACTATTCTCAAGACGTTTCATATCACACAAATTGAATTTTACACACATCGTCCCGTATGAAAAAATTTCGTCATGGATGATTTCCATATTTTTTGATTCTTGAATATTTATTAAAACAAAATACAAATCACACTACACAATGACAAAAACACAGACTTTAAAAATAAAATCACTCAAAACACACAAAAATAAAATCATAAAAACAAAAAAATCATAAAAACATAAACTGCTAAAACATAAATATCAATGTTGCAAAAACATTTTTATTTAAGCATTTAAATCAATCACACCAAGCCTTATTCTTAATGTACTGAAAGTATCAAAGGCTAAAGGTTTTGTAAAAATGTCTGCAAGTTGATTTTCAATTGAAACATGAGTAAGTTCAATTTCTCCCTTGGATACATGATCCCTTATGAAATAATGCCTTATGTCAATGTGTTTGGTTCTAGAATGTTGAATAGGATATTTGGAATTATAAATAGTACTAGTATTGTCAAAATAAATTAGAATAGTGCCTATAGTTAATCCTAAATCAATCAATTGTTGTTTTAACCAAAGTACTTGTGTCACACAACTTCCTAATGCAATGTATTCTGCTTCTGTAGTAGATAGGGCCACTGAATTTTATTTTCTACTAGACCATAAAACTAATGAATTTCCAATGAATTGATATGTTCCAGAAGTGCTTTTCCTATCCACTCTATATCCTGCAAAGTCAGAATCTGAGTAACCAATAATTTCAAATGAAGAGCTAAACTTAGGATACCAAATTCCTAAGTTCTGAGTTCCTAGTAAGTATCTTAAAATCCTTTTCACTGCTGTCAAATATGATTCTTTTGGATCTAATTGAAATCTAGCACATAAGTAAACATTAAACATAATATCTGGTCGGCTAGCAGTTAGGTAAAGTAAAGATCCAATTATCCCTCTAAATTTCTTTTGATCAACAGATTTTCCCTTAAGGTCCTTATCCAACTGAACTGAGGAACTCATTGGTGTACTAACAGGTTTAGCATTGTCCATTTCATTGTGGATGTCCTTAACATATTTAGTTTGACTAAGAAATGTTCCTTCCTCAAGTTGCTTAATGCTAAAGCCTAAAAAGTAATTTAAATCTCCCATTAGACTCATTTCAAATTCACTACTCATTGTTTTAGAAAAATCATCACAAAGATTTTTATTTGAAGATCCAAAAATAATATCATCCACATAAATTTGAAAAATGAGTACATCCTTTCCAAATTTCTTTAAAAAGAGAGTTGTATCCACACTTCCTTTTTCAAAAAATCTTTCAAGTAGGAAGGTGCTCAACCTCTCATACCAAGCCCTAGGTGCCTGTTTCACTCCATATAATGCCTTTTTTAACTTGAAAACATGATTTGGGTATTTAGAATTTCAAAACCTGGAGGTTGTTCTACAAAAACATCTTCCTCAATTACCCCATTTAAAAAGGCACTCTTGACATCCATTTGAAACAATTTAAAACCTTTAAAACAGGTAAAGGCAAGTAAAACCCTAATTGCTTCAAGTCTAGCTACAGGGGCAAAAGTCTCCTTAAAATCAATTCCTTCAATTTGATTATACACCTTAGCAACTAATCTAGCCTTATTTCTAATGACTACTCCTGAGTCATTCATTTTATTTTTGAACACCCACTTGGTTCCAACAACACTTTGATCTTTTGGCCTTGAAGTTAAATCCCAAACTTCTTTTCTTACAAATTGATTCAACTCTTCTTGGATGGCCAATATCTAAAATTCATCAGAAAGTGCTTGATCAATGTTAGTGGGTTCAATAGTTGAAATAAAGACTGAATGATTGACTTCCTTGTTTAATCCACGCCTAGTTCTAACACCCTCACTCGGTTCACCTATAATCAATTCCCTTGGGTGATTTTTAGAAAATCTCAAATCTCTAGGCAAAGGGTTTTCTCTTTCCATATTCTCTTCCATATTTTCTTCCAAAATTATTCTATCAATCTTTTAGGAGTTTTCCTCAATCTCATCTTCAATTATATTTGGCTCTTCTAAATATCCAGATTCATCAAATACAACATGTGTGGTTTCTTCAATGATCAAAGTTCTTTTGTTGAATACCCTATAAGATTTTCCAACACTTGAATATCCAACAAAAATTCCTTCATCTGATTTTGGATCAAATTTTCCTAAGGCAGATTTTCCATTATTATGAATGAACACCTTGCAACCAAAAATATGCAAATGAGTCAAATTAGGTGTTCTTCTAAGGGATTTCATGTATTTAGGATAATATTTAAGATTTATAAAATCTTTAAGTTTTGGGGTTTTCCTATTATCCTAAAGAGCTCTTATTGTCAGTTTATAAAATGAATTCATATCTTCCAAGATTCGATTTGTATAAATGATTCGATATGTTTTGCTCTCTGATTCATCCTTAAAATTTTTAAATTCTTTTTCAAGATCAGCATATGATGATTTTAAATTCTCAAAATTCTTTTTCAAGTCATCATATTTGTCAAGAAGTTTCATGTGGTTGTTATCTATTAATGCATGATCTTTCCTAAGGATTTCATGTTCCTTCTTAAGCTCTTCCAATTCAAAACTTACACTAGCATGCATCTTTTTCATTTTCCTATATGCATCATGCATGTGTTCAGAAACTTCAAATAATTCATCATAAGTTAAGTCACATATCTTTTCTTGATCTGATTGATCAACAATATCTGCCATCAAGCAAAGGTTGGTGTCTTCTTCTTTTTCAGTCTTAGATGAATCTGAAGCTGAGTCCGCCCAGAAAGCTCTTTGAAAATTTTTTTTGCCCTTCTTTACAATTAGTTTCTCCTCAACCTTCTCCTTGCTAGGAGTGGCTTTGAGTTTTTGACAATCAGTCTTGATATGACCTGGTTTTCTGCATTCATAATAAATCACTTCATTAGAAACCTTTCCATTTCTGTTATACTTACCTCTATTCCATTGCTGGCGTGTCTTCTGCTTCCTCTTTAAAAAGCTTATGAATTGTCTAGTCATCAATGCAATATCGTCTTCATCCTAAGGTTATGAGTGTTCACTCTCCGACTCTTCCACATTCAGTGCAATATTCTTCTCCTTTCATGGTTCACCTGTATCAATCTTTCTTTGACTTACTCCTTGCTCATAAGCAATGAGTGAACCAAGAAGATTGTCAATAGAATAAATGTTTAGATCTTTAGACTCTGTAATTGCAATAATTTTAGCATCATAAGCAGTAGGTAAACAACGAAGAATTTTATTAACTATTTCAGCATTAGTTAATTCCCTACCAAGTGCATGTAAAGAATTGACTATTTGTGTGACTCGTGTACATGTTAGAAATAGATTCATTTGGTTTCATGCAAAATAATTCATAGTCATGTAATAAGATATTGAGTCTTGATTGCTTAACCCCATTAGTCCCTTCATAAGTTATACAAAGTCTATCCCATATGTCCTTTTCACTTTTGCAAATGGAAACCCGTATGTAGTCTTCAGATTTTAAAGCACAAAAGAAGCTATTCAAACATTTGGCATTTAGTTGTGCTAAATCACGTTCTTCTATAGTCCAATCTGCAAAAGGTATTTCTACCCTAACTCCATCAACTAATCTAGTTGGTTTTGTGTAACCTTCATGGACTAGGATCCAATTACGATAATCAAGTGACTGTAAGAAAGTAGACATGCGTGTTTTCCAAAAATCAAAAGGTATATTGTCAAATAGTGGAGGTCTAGTTATAGAGTAACCTTCAGGTGTGTTTCGGTTTTCGAATGTAGCCATCTACGTTAATCAAAAAGTAGTTTAAACTTATGATTTTGAAACAAAGCTCTGATACCACTTGTTAAGTCTAGTAAATAGGTTGTTAGATCTAAGTTAATGTCCCAAGGCTACCAAGAGGGGGGGGGGGGGTGAATTGGTGTTTTAAAAATTTAAACCCTCTTGAAAGTGTGTTGAACCAAAATAAAAGCTTTTATTAAGTTTTTTATAGAAAATGTTTTTCAACCACAGAGTTTTTAAACCAAAAATAAAATGCGGAAAAGTAAAAACAGAAAAGTAAATGACACCAGATTTATAGTGGTTCGGTCTAAACCAGACCTACATCCACTCCCTAGAGGCACCCTCTGAGTATTGCACTAATACCAATAGTGACTCTCCTTTTGCACCCACAGCAAGGCGGAGAAGCCTTTACAAAACACTCTTTTCACCACTACCCGGTGCGGCAGAGAACCGTCGTCCTTTTACACAATCCCTAGTGTTGGCAGAGAACCATCCGTCCTTTCACACTCTCTTATTGTGGGCAGAGAACCTTTTGTCCTTTCACACTCTCCTAGTGTGGGCAGAGAACTTTCCTTCCTTTCACACTCTCCTAGTGTGGGCAGAGAACCCTTTGGCTGTTCACACTCTCCAAGTGTCGGCAATGAACCCTTCGGCTGTTCACACTCTCCAAGTGTCGGCAGTAAACCCTTCGGCTATTCACACTCTCCAAGTGTCGGAAGCAAACCCTTCGGCTGTTCACACTCTCCAAGTGTCAGCAGCGAAACGGATCTCCTTGACAGATCTTCTCACAAGAAATTTAGAAGGAAGAAAGAAAAGAGTGAAGTAATCCCAATTCACAAGTAGAGATTCTTACCTTTAAACTCCAAGTGAAGCCTTCACGCTCCAGTGGTAGGAATCCTCCTTTGAATGCACTCTTACACTCTCTCCTTAGCTATTCTCTCAAGAGGCACGAAGATCAAATGACAAAAAGATTGAGTGGTAGTCTAATTTGGACTATATATACAAAAGACAAGAAAAACCGCCAAAAAAACTACAAGTTTTCAATTTTGTACACACTTGATCGTCTCGTACGATCGTGGATCATCCTTGACGATATTACTTAAAAGCCTTGAAATGACCCTGTTTGTATATATGTACGAAATGTTTTCGTACAAGCTGATCGTCCCGTATGAACAAAGTTCATCCGATACGAACCGTTATTACAAGGTCGATTCCAAAGAAAAACTGTAGAAAAAACCGTTCTAAGTCAGTTGTATCGTCTGGACAAAAATTGATTAGTCCGGACGAAATTTTTACAGAGACCAGATCGTCCTGGACGATATTTAATTTCGTCTAGACGAAATTCTTACAGAGAGCAGATCATCCTGGACGATATTTAATTTTGTCTGGACGAAAATTTTATAGAGAGCAGATCATCCTGGACGATATTTAATTTCGTCTGGACGAAAATTTTATAGAGAGCAAATCGTCCTGGATGATATTTAATTTCGTCTGGACAAAAATTTTACAGAGAGCAGATCGTCCTGGACGATATTTAATTTCGTCTTGGACGAATAGAACTTAGAAAATTTTTTTGCCGAGTTCCTATTCGTTCCATGTAATGTTAATAGGAGATAACTGTTTGATAGTCCCGTATGAACTGATATCGTCTCTTACGATCAGTATAAATTTTATATGATCTCCTTATGTGTGTGTGCATGTTTTTGTTCACTCAATTACAATCACTCCCTTTCAAGTTTATTTAAAAGAAAAAATACAAGCTTCAAGTTCACAAAGTATCTCATGGTGAATTTAGATTTGAAGTCTTCGTAGTCTGGAGTTATATTTTCCTGAAATGTTAGTACACACAAGAGCAAATACAAATCTTCTAAAATTGTTAGAAGATAAGTACACATTTGAACAATAATGTTTGGAATCATCAAAACTATACAAGTTGCAAAAATGTAAAGCATGCAAATAGCAACTATCTTAACAGTGAAAACAATGTTTATCTATAAATCCTCAAGAGGTTAGGGTTAGGGTTCCCGCCAAGAAATGGAAGGGAGAGGAGAGGTTCGTGGTGGTGAGTGACAGTGTGGGTTGGGTTGGAGGCATCGAAGTAACGATGGTCGTGACAGGAACTGTATGGATGTGGGCACCAACAGGTGAGTGCGATAGGCCACAGAGGTTAAAAAGTGAAGGCAGAGGTGGTCGGTTGAAGTTTGGAAGCAAGGTTTTGAAAGTAGGACCGAACAACGAACCAGACATAGGAGAGGTTTACGGTTCGACTGGTCGAACCTGGGTCAAATCAGATGACATAATAAATAATAATATCATTAAAAATTTAATAAAATTAGCTTCACCTTCGTAGTCATTTAGCATACTATGATTCCTATAACACTATTTTGACATTCATTAAGCATATGTTACAACTTAAAATAAATTAATAATGTAACAACTAACTCTACATAATATAAACAACTAATTCATTATTATCACCGGGACGAATGCATACCTCAGTTCAATTCAGTTCATTGTGTAGCAACAACTCATAGAGATGAATGAAAAGTTGTACCTAAATTCAATCACTTGACTAAAAAATGTGAAAAAAGTGCATGAGAACATTGGGATCTTCATCTCTACTTGTGGAACTCAATTAGATAAATAATTATTATCAAAGAAATTTTTGTATGGTAGAACTGCATTATACATTAATGAATAGATGTAAACAAATGGTGGACTTCTAAAGCCAACTCTAATATATCCTCCTAATATAATTTTCGAAATTCCCATTGAATCAACAAGCTCGCTACCTGCTATGCTTCAAAAAATAATGAAATCAAAATGAAAACATGCAAAAAATCTGAAATGATTAAAGGCCTTCTAGACATCTTAACCAGCATATTTATGAATACATAAAAAAAATCATTTATGATTGTTTAAATAATAGTAAAACAAAAGTTTGAAAGGCTGATTTTAAAAAAAAAAACACAAAAAGAACATTAATTTGGTTTACAGATACAAACAAACTAGACAACTATACTTTTGAAATGCAGGTTTACCATCCTGAAATATCTTTCTTCACAAACCTGCATTGAATGAAGGCGATTCTACATTTCAGCATCAAGAACATCCATAATAGCCTCAATGTTCTCTGCCTCAGCTACAAGATATCAACCCAAACGTGGTTGAAACCTCATTTGTGTAGTACCGCCCTGCAAAAAATATCAAAATAAAACTTTAGGAATTTTTTATTGACAACTAAGCAAGAAGTGGAAATCAAAACAAATAGCTAGCACGAGCTTAGCCGACAATTAGGTTATTTCAATTTTAAGCTTGTAATGTCATTTCTTGATACAAAATTGTCTATAAATACCATTGCACAGATAGTAACAAGTAATGAAAAATGCTTACTCGTTTCTCTCAGCTTCTTCCCTGTTTTCCCTGTAAGATTTGTTTCTCTCAGATACTGTAATGTTAAACTATAAGCTTAACACCATAACAATTTTCATGGTATCAGAGAATCAAAATAGAAACTAGAGTTTTTTTTACCTCTCACGGCTGGATCATCTACCAACTCGTCGATGATGGAGTCCAATTCATCTATCACCACCACAACAATACCTCCATAGCTCAAGTTCTTCTTGAGTTACATCAAGAACCTCATTCCTAATTCGCTGACATCTAAAAACTACTCAATTTGGAGCTGTCAAGTAGAGAAAATTTTCATTGCGAATGGGTTCAAAGGTTTTCTTGATGTCACATCCAAATGTACATCACGATCATTCTCTCCAGACGGATCGTCTGCAATTGGTATTATAACACCATTTGACAACTGGATACTCATTGATCAAAATCTTGTTGTTACATTGTATTCGATAATCTCACCATCGATCTTGCCTTATGTTCTCACGCTAACTCACTACCATTATATATGGATCACTTTATCACATCATCTTCAAGCAAAAACTCGTTCTTGGATAATTCAATTGAAGAGCGAGTTACATCAGCTTTTGAAAGGAAACAAGTAATGACACAGTACCTTCTTGAAGTGAAATCCAAAGTAGATGCCATAATAACAACTAGAAATATAATCGATCAAGAGGATGTGATTCTTTACACCTTAAATGGACTTCTGTTGTCCTATCAATCATTTAAAATGGCGATTAGAACCAATCTGCAACCACTGCACTTAGATGATCTCTACAGTCTTCTGTGTAGTGAAGAGCAGATTCTAGCGAATGAAGCTATACGTGATCTCCAATTTTTAAATCTGATGGACAACTCCATGGCTCTCACTTCCTCCCAAGGTCAAGGCCGAGGGAGATACAACAATTTTAGAGGAAGTAGAGGCCGTCGAACATCACAACAACTAGGTCATAGAGACAGAACAGACAGAAATCAAAATCATCATATAATCTATCATATCTACAACAAAAATAGGTCATTCAACGATCAGATGTTGATATCAAAATGATCTAACATAAAAAGATACAGGATCTCATAATGCACTATTTATATCAACGGATACCGCATCTCAATCAGACTGGTTCCTTGATAGCGGGGCCTCAACATGTTTAACAAAGATTCTTCTCAATTGAACACATATGAACCATATAACAAATCGTCTCAAGTGGTTATTATTAGAAATGGACACCAACTTCCAATTAAAAACACCGGTCGTGGTCTCTTACCTACATCAACAAGTAATCTTCATCTTCATAAAATTCATCACGTGCCAAACTTATCTTTCAATCTCTTTTAAGTACATCACTTAGCCACTGATAATGATTGTATCATATCTTTCTCCTCTAATAGGTACCAAATAAAGGATTCGAAGACTCATCATCTTCTACTTCAAGGGCCATGCCATAATGGGCTATACAGAAATCATCCTGCTTCCAAGCTTTTGCTCTTAGCATTGATCTAAGCTGAAACCATTTTGGACCTGTGGCATAATCGCCTCGGGCATCCAGCTACTTCTACTTTACAATATCTAGCTAGCAAATATTTTGATATATGTACCTCTATTATTTCTACATGTAACACATGTTTCCTTGCCAAGAGCAAGTGACTACCCTTTCCCAACACTATCTCTCATACTACTGCACCTTTTCAATTAGTACATTTTCATCTTTGGGGGCCGACACCCTCTCTGTCTATACAAGGCTATAGATACTATGTGTCATTTATTGATGACTATACTAGATATTGATGGGTTTTTCCACTACTTCTAAAGTCAGAAGTCACTTGCATATTCATAAGCTTTCATCAAAATATTAAATGCCAATTCAACCAAGCCATTCAAACAATCAGAATCAATGGTGGTGGAGAGCATTTGAATAATCCTTTCAAATCATATTGCATTCAGCATGGCATTAGTCATTAATCCACTTTCCCACATACACCATCTCAAAATGGTGTTGCCAAAAGGAAGCACCACCATATAATAGATGTTAGAATAGTTGCTATTTGAATGCTTTTACATTTTTTGCAACTTGAATAGTTTTAATGATTTCAAACATTATTGTTCAAATGTGTAGTTATCTCCTAACAATTTTAGAAGACTTGTATTTGCTCTTGTGTGTACTAACATTTCAGGAAAATCAGACTCCAGACTATGATAACTTCAAATCAAATTCAACATGAGATACTTTGTTAATTTGAAGTTTGCATTTTTTCTTTGAATTAATTTTGAAAGGGAGTGATTGTAATTGAGTGAATAAAAAACATACACACACACACACATAAGGAGATCATAAAATTTTAAACTGATCGTACTGGACGATATCCTATCGTACGGGATGATCAGACAGTTATCTCCTATAGGGCACATGGAACGAATAGGAACTTGCTCGAAAATTTTTTCATCCTATTCGTCCAGGATGAAATTAATTATCGTACCAGATGATTGGTTCTCTATAAAATTTTCGTCCAGACGAATTTTATTATCGTACGTGGCGACTGGTCCTTTGGAAAGTTTTCGTCCAGACGAAATTAAATATCGTCCAGGACGATCGGGTCTCTGAAAAATTTTCGTCCAGACGAAAATAAATTATCATCCGTGGCGATTGGTCCTCTGAAATATTTTCGTCCAGACGAAGTAAAATATCGTCCAGGACGATCGGGTCTCTGGAAAATTTTCGTCTAGACGAACATATTCTCGTCCAAACGATTAACCGACTTAGAACAGTTTTCAACAGTTTCTAGAACCGACCTAGTAATAACCGTTCGTACTGGACGAACCTAGTTCGTACAAGACGATCATCTGTACGAAGACATTTCGTACATATATTCAAATAGGGTCGTTTCATATCGTTTAAGTAAAATCGTCCAGGATGATCCACGATCGTACAGGACGATCCACTGCGTACAGAATTGAAAACTTGCAGTTTTTGGGCGATTTTTCTTGTCTTTTATATAAAAAGTCCAAATTAGACTGCCACCCAATCTTTTTGTCATTTGATCTTCGTGCCTCTTGAGAGAATAGCCAAGGAGAGAGTGGAAGAGAGCATTCAAAGGAGGATTCCTACCACTGGAGCGAGAAGGCTTCACTTGGATTTCAAAGGTAAGAGTCTCTACTTGTGAATTTGGATTACTTCACTCTTTTCCTTCTTCCTTCTAGATTCTTGTGAGAAGATCAGTCAAGGAGATCCGGTTCTCTGCCGATACTTGGAGAGTGTGAACAGCGGAAGGGTTCTCTGCCTACACTTGGAGAGTGTGAACAGCCGTAGGGTTCTCTGGCCACACTAGGAGAGTGTAAAAGGACGACGGTTCTCTGCCAATACTGTGGATTGTGTAAAATGACGACGGTTCTCTGCCAGCACTGTGGATTGTGTAAAAGGATGACAGTTCTCTGCCGCACCGGGTAGTGGTGAAAAGAGTGTGTTGTAAAGGCTTCTCCGCCTTGCTGTGGGTGCTAAAGGAGAGTCACTATTGGTTTTAGTGCAATACTCAGAGGGTGCCTCTGAGGAGTGGATGTAGGTCTGGTTATAACCGAACCACTATAAATCTGGTGTCATTTACTTTATTATTTTTATGTTTCCGCACTTTAAATTTCAGTTTTAACAACTCTGTGGTTGAAAAATATTTTTCTACAAACTTTAAAAGAAATTTTTATTTTAGTTGAAATTAATCTTCAAAGAGGGTTTAAAATTTTTAAACTACCAATTCACCCCCCTCTTGGTAGCCTTGGGACATTTACTTAGGCTTAACAACCTAATTACTGGACTCAACAAGTGGTATTAGAGCATAGTTTCAAAATCATAAGTTTGAACTACTTTTTGATTAACGTAGATGGCTACATTTGGAAACCGACACACCTGAGGGTTACTCTATCACTAGACCTCCACTGTTTGACAATATTCCTTTTGATTTTTGGAAAACAAGCATGTATATTTTCTTACAGTCACTTGATTATCGCATGTGGATGCTAGTCCAGGAAGGTTACTCAAAACCAACTAGATTAGTTGATGGAGTTAGGGTAGAAACACCCTATGCAGATTGGACTATTGAAGAACGTGACTTAGCACTATTAAATGCGAAATGTTTAAATAGTTTCTTTTGTGCTTTAAAATCTGAAGACTACATGCGAGTTTCCACTTGTAAAAGCGGAAAGGACATATGGGATAGACTTTGTATAACTTATGAAGGGACAAATGAGGTTAAGCAATCAAGACTCAATATCTTGTTACATGACTATGAATTATTTCGCATGAAACCTAATGAATCTATTTCAGACATGTACACAAGATTCACTCAAATTGTCACCTCTTTGCATGCACTTGGTAGGAAATTACCTAATGCTGAAATGGTTAATAAGATTCTTCGTTGTTTACCTACTGCTTACGAAGCTAAAATTACTGCAATTACAGAGTCTAAAGATCTGAATATTTATTCCATTTATAATCTTCTTGGTTCACTCATTGCTTATGAGCAAGGAGTAAGTCAAAGAAAGATTGATACAGGTGAACCTAGAAAGGACAAGAATATTGCACTAAATGTGGAAGAGTTAGAAAGTGAACACTCACAACCTGAGGATGAAGACGATATTGCATTGATGACTAGACAATTCAGAAGCTTTTTAAAGAGGAAGCAGAAGAGACGTCAGCAATGGAATAGAGGTAAGTATAACAGAGATGACAAGGTTTCTAATGAAGTGATTTGTTATGAATGCAGGAAACCAGGTCATATAAAGACTGATTGTCCAAAACTCAAAGCCACTCCTAGCAAGGAGAAGGTAGAGGAGAAACCAATGGTAAAGAAGGGCAAGAAGAAGTTTCAAAGGGCTTTTTGGGCGGACTCAGCTTCAGACTCATCTGAGACTGAAAAAGAAAAAGAAGTCACCAACCTTTGCTTGATGGCAGATAATGTTGAACAATCAGATCAAGAAGAGGTATGTGATTTAACCTATAATGAATTGTTTGAAGTTTCTGAACACATGCATGATGCATATAGAGAAATGAAAAAGATGCATGCTAGTTTAGTTTTAGAATTGGAAGAGCTTAATAAGGAACACGAAATCCTTAGGAAAGATCATGCTTTAATAGATAACAACCACATGAAACTACTTGATGAATATGATGACTTGAATAAAAATTTTGAGAATTTAAAATCATCCTATGCTGAACTTGAAAAAGAATTTAAGAATTTTAAGGATGAATCTGAGAGCAAGACATATAGAATCAATTATACCAATCGAATCTTGGAAGATATGAATTCATTTTACAAACTCATAATAAGAGCTCTCAAGGATAATAGGAACCCCCCTAAACTTGAAGATTTTACAAATCCTAAATATTATCTTAAATTTATGAAATCCCTTAGAAGACAATCATATGAAAGAAAACATAGGAATATTTATCCTAATGTTAAATGTAATAATTGTGGATTTTTGGGACATATATATCACACCTGCACTTTAAAGATGAAAACTAATTTTGTGTGGAGAACTAAGATGCATAAACCTAGACATATCATACATGCATCTGATTATAAATTTCATAAAGGTGAACCCAAACTTGTTTGGGTTCCCAGGTCTAACATTTGAGAATTTTGCAGGAGTACTCTCACACAAGACCTCGTGAGAGTATATGGTACCTGGACCGCGGATGTTCAAAGCACATGACTGGAGATACTGCTCAATTCATAATGCTGGAAGCCAGGAGTGGAGGCAAGGTTACACTTGGAGATAATACCACAAAGAAAGTGGTTGGATCAGGTATGATTTGAAATTTGAAAAACTTTTTCATAGACAATGTGTTATTAGTTGAAGGCTTAAAACATAATTTGCTTAGCATAACTCAGCTATGTGATAAGGGCTATAATGTAAAATTTTTACCTACTAGCTGCATAATAAGCCTAAATGGGAAAATTATTTTAAATGAAAAAAGGGTAAACAATGTCTACATGCTAGATTTAAATTGTATTCAATCTCCTACTGCTTTTTGTTTGAAAACTGTTTCTGATGAATCATGGCTTTGGCATAGGAGACTTTGTCATTCTAGTATAAAAAATCTTAGAAGAATTACCCAAAAGAATTTGGTGAGAGGTATACCTAAACTAGACTTTACAAAGGACCATCTTTATGATGCATGTCAATTAGGAAAATAAGTGAAGTCCACTTTTAAGTCAAATAAAGATCTTAGGACCAGTAAACCTTTAGAAATTCTACACATGGATCTTTTTGGACCTGTAGGCACTGTAAGTCTAGGAGGGAAGGTATATGAATTTGTTATAGTAGATGATTTTTCAAGATTCACGTGGGTTAAATTTCTTTTTCATAAGAGTGAATCATTTGAGGAATTCAGAAATTTTTCAACTTGGATACAAAGAAAACTAGGATGTGAAATAATTTCTATACAAAGTGATCATGGAGGAGAATTTGAAAATGAAAGATTTGAAAATTTCTGTAAAGAAAAGGGGATTGATCATAATTTTTCTGCACCTAGAACTCCTCAACAAAATGGGGTAGTTGAAAGGAAGAACAGAACATTAATAGAAGCCGCCCGAGCAATGTTAGCATAATACTCGCTTCCTAGATATTTTTGGGCTGAGGTGGTTAGCACTGCATGCTATGTTCTGAATAGGGTGAATGTGAGATCAAATTTGAATAAAACACCCTATGAGTTGCTAAAAGGTAGAACACCAAATTTGTCTCATTTGCATGTATTTGGTTGCAAGGTGTTCATACATAATAATGGAAAATCTGCCTTAGGAAAATTTGATCCAAAATCAGATGAAGGAATTTTTGTTGGATATTCAAGTGTTGGAAAATCTTATAGGGTATTCAACAAAAGAACTTTAGGAATTGAAGAAACCACACATGTTGTATTTGATGAAAGTGGATACTTGGAAGAGCCAAATATTGTTGAAGAAGAAATTGAAGAAAACTCCCAAAAGATTGATAGATTAAATTTGGAAGAAAATGTGGAAGAAAATTTGGAAAGAGAAAACCCTTTGCCTAGAGATTTGAGATTTTCTAAAAACCACCAAAAGGAATTGATTATAGGTGAACCAAGTGAGGGTGTTAGAACTAGGCGTGGATTAAACAAGGAAGTCAATCATTCAGCCTTTATTTCAACTATTGAACCCACTAACATTGATCAAGCACTTTCTGATGAATTTTGGATATTGGCCATGCAAGAAGAGTTAAATCAATTTGTAAGAAATAAAGTTTGGGAATTAACTACAAGGCCAAAAGATCAAAGTGTTGTTGGAACCAAGTGTGTGTTCAAAAATAAAATGAATGACTCAGGAGTAGTCATTAGAAATAAGGATAGATTAGTAGCTAAGGGGTATAATCAAATTGAAGGAATTGATTTTGAGGAAACTTTTGCCCCTGTAGCTAAATTTGAAGCAATTAGGGTTTTACTAGCCTTTGCCTGTTTTAAAAGTTTTAAATTGTTTCAAATGGATGTCAAAAGTGCCTTTTTAAATGGGGTAATTGAGGAAGATGTTTTTGTAGAACAACCTCCAGATTTTGAAAATTCTAAATTTCCAAATCATGTTTTCAAATTAAAAAAGGCATTATATGGATTGAAACAGGCACCTAGGGCTTGGTATGAGAGGTTGAGCACCTTCCTACTTGAAAGATCTAGGAATTGTGGATACAACTCTCTTTTTAAGGAAAATTGGAAAGGATATACTTATTGTTCAAATTTATGTGGATGACATCATCTTTGGATCTTCAAATAAACAACTTTGTGATGATTTTTCTAAAACAATGAGTAGTGAATTTGAAATGAGTCTAATGGGAGATTTAAATTACTTTCTAGGAATTAGCATTAAGCAACTTGAGGAAGGTACTTTTCTTAGTCAAACTAAATATATTAAGGACATCCTCAAAAAATATGAAATGGACAATGCTAAACCTGTTAGTACACCAATGAGTTCCTCAGTTCAGTTGGATAAGGACCTTAAGGGAAAATCTGTTGATCAAAAGAAATTTAGAGGGATAATTGGATCTTTACATTACTTGACTGCTAGCCGACCAGATATTATGTTCAGTGTTTGCTTATGTGCTAGATTTCAATAAGATCCAAAAGAATCACATTTGACAGCAGTGAAAAGGATTTTAAGATATTTACTAGGAACTCAAAACTTAGGGATTTGGTATCCTAAGTTTAGCTCTTCATTTGAAATTATTGGTTACTCAGATTCTGACTTTGCAGGCTGCAGAGTGGATAGGAAAAGCACTTCTGGAACATGTCAATTCATTGGAAATTCATTAGTTTCATGGTCTAGTAGAAAACAAAATTTAGTGGCACTATCTACTGCAGAAGCAGAATACATTGCATTAGGAAGTTGTGTGGCACAAGTACTTTGGTTAAAACAACAGTTGATTGATTTAGGATTAACTATAGGCACTATTCCAATTTATTGTGACAACACTAGTGCTATTTGCATTTTCAAAAATCCTATTCAACATTCTAGAACAAACACATTGATATAAGGCATCATTTCATAAGGGATCATGTATCCAAAGGAGAAATTGAACTCATACATGTTTCAACTGAAAATCAACTTGCAGACATTTTTACAAAACCTTTAGCCTTTGATACCTTCAGTACTTTAAGAACAAGGCTTGGTGTTATTGATTTGAATGCTTAAACAAAATGTCTTTGCAATATTGATATTTGTTTTGTTTTGTTTTTGATTTTGTGAAATTTTGTGTGTTTTGAATGAAATGTTTTTGGGTATATGGTTTTGTTTTATGTTTTCTGTGTTTTTTGAATGTTTAGTTTGATTTTCTTAATTTAAAAATCAAAATTAAAAAATTTGGAGGAAATCGTCCGGGACGAATCTGGTTTCGTACGGGACGATATGTGAAAGAACAGTTTGCGCGAATTTTAACCGTTTTGAGAGCAGTTTTTAATTAGATTGTCTGTACGATCTGACGATCGTCCAGGATGAAAATATTTTACCTACTGCATATGATGCTAAAATTTCTGCAATTACAGAGTCTAAAGATCTAAACATTTATTCAATTGACAATCTTCTTGGTTCACTCATTGCTTACGAGCAAGGAGTAAGTCAAAGAAAGATTGATGCAGGTGAACCAAGAAAGGACAAGAATATTGCACTAAATGTGGAAGAGTCAGAAAGTGAACACTCACAACCTGAGGATGAAGACGATATTGCACTAATGACTAGACAATTCAGAAGCTTTTTAAAGAGGAAGCAGAAGAGACGCCAGCAATGGAATAGAGGTAAGTATAACAGAAATGGCAAGGTTTCTAATGAAGTGATTTGTTATGAATGCAGGAAACCAGGTCATATAAAGACTGATTGTCCAAAACTCAAAGCCACTCCTAGCAAGGAGAAGGTAGATGAGAAACCAATGGTAAAGAAGGGCAAGAAGAAGTTTCAAAAGGCTTTTTGGGCGGACTCAGCTTCAGACTCATCTGAGACTGAAAAAGAAGAAGAAGTCACCAACCTTTGCTTGATGGCAGATAAATCTGAACAATCAGATCAAGAAGAGGTATGTGATTTAACTTATAATGAATTGTTTGAAGTTTCTGAACACATGCATGATGCATATAGGAAAACGAAAAAGATGCATGCTAGTTTAGTTATAGAATTGGAAGAGCTTAATAAGGAACACGAAATCCTTAGGAAAGATCATGCTTTAATTGATAGCAACCACATGAAAATACTTGATGAATATGATGACTTGAATAAAAATTTTGAGAATTTAAAATCATCTTATGCTGAACTTGAAAAAGAATTTAAGAAATTTAAGGATGAATCTGAGAGCAAGACATATAGAATCATTTATACCAATCGAATCTTGGAGGATATGAATTCATTTTACAAACTTACTATAAGAGCTCTCGAGGATAATAGGAACCCCCCTAAACTTGAAGATTTTACAAATCCTAATTATTATCCTAAATTCATGAAATCCCTTAGAAGACAATCATATGAAAGAAAACATAGGAATATTTTTCCTAATGTTAAATGTAACAATTGTGGATTTTTGGGACATATATCTCACACCTGCACTTTAAAGATGAAACCTAATTTGGTGTGGAGAACTAAGATGCATAAACCTAGACATATCACACATGCATCTAATTATAAATTTCATAAAGGTGAACCCAAACTAGTTTGGGTTCCCAGGTCTAACATTTGAGAATTTGCAGGAATACTCTCACACAAGACCTCATGATAGTATATGGTACCTGGACAGCGGATGTTCTAAGCACATGACTGGAGATACTGCTCAATTCATAACGCTGGAAGCCAGGAGTGGAGGCAAGGTTACACTTGGAGATAATACCACAAAGAAAGTGGTTGGATCATGTATGATTGGAAATTTGAAAAACTTTTTCATAGACAATGTTTTATTAGTTGAAGGCTTAAAACATAATTTGCTTAGCATAAGTCAGCTATGTGATAAGGGCTATAATGTAAAATTTTTACCTACTAGCTGCATAATTAGCCTAAATGGGAAAATTGTTTTAAATGGAAAAAGGGTGAACAATGTCTACATGCTAGATTTAAATTGTATTCAATCTCCTACTGCTTTTTGTTTGAAAACTGTTTCTGATGAATCATGGCTTTGGCATAGGAGACTTTGTCATTCTAGTATGAAAAATCTTAGAAAAATTACCCAAAAGAATTTAGTGAGAGGAATACCTAAACTAGACTTTACTAAGGACCATCTGTGTGATGCATGTCAACTAGGAAAACAAGTGAAGTCCTCTTTTAAGTCCAATAAAGATCTAAGGACCAGTAAACCATTAGAAATTCTTCACATGGATCTTTTTGGACCTGTAAGCACGGTAAGTCTAGGAGGAAAGGTATATGGATTTGTTATAGTAGATGATTTTTCAAGATTCACTTGGGTTAAATTTCTTTTTCATAAGAGTGAATCATTTGAGGAATTCAGAAATTTTTCAACTTGGATACAAAGAAAACTAGGATGTGAAATAATTTCTATACAAAGTGATCATGGAAGAGAATTTGAAAATGAAAAATTTGAAGATTTCTATAAAGAAAAGGGGATTGATCACAATTTTTCTGCACCTAGAACTCCTCAACAAAATGGAGTAGTTGAAAGAAAAAACAGAACATTAATAGAAGCCGCCCGAGCAATGTTAGCAGAATACTCACTTCCTAGATATTTTTGGGCTGAGGCGGTTAGCACTGCAAGCTATGTTCTGAATAGGGTGAATGTGAGATCAAATTTGAATAAAACACCCTATGAGTTGCTAAAAGAAAGAACACCAAATTTGTCTCATTTGCATGTATTTGGTTGCAAGGTGTTCATACATAATAATGGAAAATCTGCCTTAGGAAAATTCGATCCAAAATCAGATGAAGGAATTTTTGTTGGATATTCAAGTGTTGGAAAATCTTATAGAGTATTCAACAAAAGAACTTTAGTCATTGAAGAAACCACACATGTTGTTTTTGATGAAAATGGAAACATAGAAGAGCCAAAAGTTGTTGAAGAAGAAATTGAAGAAAACTCCCAAAAGATTGATAGATTAAATTTGGAAGAAAATGTGGAAGAAAATTTAGAAAGAGAAGACCCTTTGCCTAGAGATTTGAGATTTTCTAAAAACCATCCAAAGGAATTGATTATAGGTGAACCAAGTGAGGGTGTTAGAACTAGGCGTGGATTAAACAAGGAAGTCAATCATTCAACCTTTATTTCAACTATTGAACCCACTAACATTGATCAAGCACTTTCAGATGAATTTTGGATTTTGGCCATGCAAGAAGAGTTAAATCAATTTGTAAGAAATAAAGTTTGGGAACTAACTACAAGGCCAAAAGATCAAAGTGTTGTTGGAACCAAGTGGGTGTTCAAAAATAAAATGAATGACTCAGAAGTAGTCATTAGAAATAAGGCTAGATTAGTAGCTAAGGGGTATAATCAAATTGAAGGAATTGATTTTGAGGAAACTTTTGCCCCTGTAGCTAGACTTGAAGCAATTAGGGTTTTACTAGCCTTTGCCTGTTTTAAAGGTTTTAATTTGTTTCAAATGGATGTTAAAAGTGCCTTTTTAAATGGAGTAATTGAAGAAGATGTTTTTGTAGAACAACCTCCAGGTTTTGAAAATTCTAAATTTCCAAATCATGTTTTCAAATTAAAAAAGGCATTATATGGATTGAAACAGGCACCTAGGGCTTGGTATGAGAGGTTAAGCACCTTCCTACTTGAAAGATCTTTTGAAAAAGGAAGTGTGGATACAACTCTCTTTTTAAGGAAAATTGGAAAGGATATACTTATTGTTCAAATTTATGTGGATGACATCATCTTTGGATCTTCAAATAAACAACTTTGTGATGATTTTTCTAAAACAATGAGTAGTGAATTTGAAATGAGTCTAATGGGAGATTTAAATTACTTTCTAGGAATTAGCATTAAACAACTTGAGGAAGGTACTTTTCTTAGTCAAACTAAATATATTAAGGACATCCTCAAAAAATATGAAATGGACAATGCTAAACCTGTTAGTACACCAATGAGTTCCTCAGTTCAGTTGGATAAGGACCTTAAGGGAAAATCTGTTGATCAAAAGAAATTTAGAGGGATAATTGGATCTTTACATTACTTGACTGCTAGCCGACCAGATATTATGTTCAGTGTTTGCTTATGTGCTAGATTTCAATAAGATCCAAAAGAATCACATTTGACAGCAGTGAAAAGGATTTTAAGATATTTACTAGGAACTCAAAACTTAGGGATTTGGTATCCTAAGTTTAGCTCTTCATTTGAAATTATTGGTTACTCAGATTCTGACTTTGTAGGCTACAAAGTGGATAGGAAAAGCACTTCTGGAACATGTCAATTCATTGGAAATTCATTAGTTTCATGGTCTAGTAGAAAACAAAATTTAGTGGCACTATCTACTGCAGAAGCAGAATACATTGCATTAGGAAGTTGTGTGGCACAAGTACTTTGGTTAAAACAACAGTTGATTGATTTAGGATTAACTATAGGCACTATTCCAATTTATTGTGACAACACTAGTGCTATTTGCATTTTCAAAAATCCTATTCAACATTCTAGAACAAACACATTGATATAAGGCATCATTTCATAAGGGATCATGTATCCAAAGGAGAAATTGAACTCATACATGTTTCAACTGAAAATCAACTTGCAGACATTTTTACAAAACCTTTAGCCTTTGATACCTTCAGTACTTTAAGAACAAGGCTTGGTGTTATTGATTTGAATGCTTAAGCAAAATGTCTTTGCAACATTGATATTTGTTTTGTTTTGTTTTTTGATTTTGTGAAATTTTGTGTGTTTTGAATGAAATGTTTTTGGGTATATGGTTTTGTTTTATGTTTTCTGTGTTTTTTGAATGTTTAGTTTGATTTTCTTAATTTAAAAATCAAAATTAAAAAATTTGGAGGAAATCGTCCGGGACGAATCTGGTTTCGTACGGGACGATATGTGAAAGAACAGTTTGCGCGAATTTTAACCGTTTTGAGAGCAGTTTTTAATTAGATTGTCTGTACGATCTGACGATCATCCAGGATGAAAATATTTTTTCTCAAACATCGGGATGATTGAATGGAGCGGTTGAGTGGATAAGACAATTATTAATATGGACTTCGTCTGTACAAATTTTTTGTTCATCCAGACGAACAGGTGTCGGTTCATTGTAGGGGATGGTTTTTAAGAGACATTAAAACGAGTTACTTTTTGATCGTCTGTACGAAAAAATTTTGTCTGTACGATCGGTCAAGTCAAAAAGCCTGTACGAAGGGACGCATCGTAAGTTGTGTTGAATACGAAAAGTCGTTACATTTTGGACGAATTAGATCGTCTGACGAAATAATTTCGTCCAGACGAATGATGATTTTCGTCCAGGACGAATATTTTTGTCCAGGACGAACATATCATTTTTCTTTAAATATGAAGGCTTTCTAACTTAACAATCACACTTCCAAACTTCACTTTCAATCCCTTTCTACTTCAAATCGACAATGGCCTCCTCAAGCAAGAGACAAAAGGTGTTGGTGAAGAAACCCAATAGGAATTCCTCAGAGAACTTTCTGCCTAAGGCGAATGAGGAATCCTTTCCTTGTTTTGCATCCGCCAAAATCACTCCCTCTCGCATTTTAATTCAAACTGAGTTAAAATTTTGGGTAATGCACCTCTTTGCCTCAACCCAATTTCATTTCATACTTTCTCTCGTCCACTTCTACAACAAGCAAACCTACCACTATTTCCTAGCGAACATGAGTTTTAATTCCGACCACTCCTCCATTAGTTCTTATATCTTCAAACAAAAAGTTGAAATCACAAAGCACGACCTTGGTGCCTTTTTGAACTTAAGAGCTGAGGGATATAGAGCCAACACGCTAATGAGTAAAAAGAAATTCAAATGGTATGAAGTCAATAGGGTGATTAGAGAAATTGGCCTAACCTATCATGTTGCTAGAGTTTCTGGAATGACCAGGGATGCCCGAATCATCCAGCATATCCTTCGATCTTCAATCATTCCTAAAGCTGGTGATAGGATTAATATTACCTCTCACCTTTCTACTCTAACCTTTTTAATTATGGAAGGTCATCCTATTGACGAAGCCCAACTTATCATAGATCATATCCATGGGCTTTCAGAAATAGGACATGCAGATCAGAAGAGGAAGAAGAACATCTCATTAGTACACTTAATCACTTACATTTTGGAAAAGAAATACAACTTAGTGCATCCTGATGAAGAATACGAAGAGCCAGTATACTATAATGATGCTTCCTTCAGATTGCTTTTCAAGGAGGAAAAAGGAAAAGCACATGACAGTGCTTCAGAAGAGGAAGAAGAGGGAGTGCAAACTTCTGCTCCTCAATCAGATTATCAGAATTTGATTGAAAGATTTGATAGATTAGAGACTCACATTGATCAAAGGTTTGATCAATTTGATGCTCAACTTACGCAGCAGCAACAAGATATTGGTAATATTAGAAATGAAGTACATGAAATTAATACCAATGTAATGTTGATGGCCTCCTACTTCAACCTTTTTGGCGGCATTCCTCCTCCTCCAGAACAGTAGAGATGAATTTCTGTGTGTTTGTTGTATTCGTATTTTATGTTTTTATTGTGTCAGTTTCAATGTTAAGTGTTTGTGTTTATGTTTGTTTTTTTTTCAGGTTCAATGTATTTTCTTACTTGTTTTTAGATATAATGAATTGTGTAATCCGTTCATTAATATCAATGGATGTTGTAATTTTTTCAAATTTGATTTGTTTTTGGAATGTGGTTAATGCTTATGAATTTCATTAGTATTATTTAATCTTCATAGTGCTTAAATTAGATTATAATTTGAGATTATCTATATTAGAAAATCTAGTCTTTCTAAATTTAAAAGTTGTTTATAACTTGTTGTAATTAGAACTTTTAAATTCATATCTATTCATTTAGACTACACAAAAGTTAATATTACTATTGCAATTTAGATGTTTTCTTATTTTGTATTTATATGATCAAGTGATATTTATGCACTTAGAAATATTTGAAATTTTAGATTATTGATTTTGGAAAGAATTGGTCTCAATTACTCTTGAAAAATATACAAAAAGTACAAAAATAAAAAGGAATTCGCAAAGATTTGCAAAGTGAAAAAGAGGCACAAAATAAGCCTAACAAAGAAACATTGCATAAAAATATGCCCCAAAAATTTTGAAAAAGATGCGCAAAGCGCCACATGTGGTAATTCTCTTCTTTCCAAATTCTTTCAATCTCTTAATTCAAATTGATCTTATGTTCATTTATATTCCATTGAACTTTGAAATATAAATTTTTTTTTACATCTCTCTTGTAATGATTTTCCATACTTGAATGTCTAAATTGAATAATGTCTTTAAAAATTTCTTCTTACTTACAATGTTATATCACTTCTTAAATTTTATGAATTTCTATGATTGACCTAATATTTTTAGTTTAAAATTGCATACCTTATGTCAATCAATATTTAGATTAAATTTTAAAATGAATTTCATATAATTACTTACATTTCTCGTGTATTTCTTCTTCACTTTTTGTTGCTGTCAAAAAGGGGGAGAAATTATTGTGTTTTCTGTTGTTGATTATTCTGTTTGCAAGTATTTGACTTTGTGGTTGTTTGTGTTAAAATTTTTGAAAAATAAAAATATTGTTCTTTATGTCTCCTTATTTTAATGTACTCATCAATTCAGGGGGAGTTTAGGAGATAGGAGATTTGTTTAACTTGAAACCATACAAACAATAATTGTTTTGCCATCATCAAAAAGGGGGAGATTGTTAGAATAGTTGCTATTTGAATGCCTTTACATTTTTTGCAACTTGAATAGTTTTGATGATTTCAAACATTATTGTTCAAATGTGTAGTTATCTCCTAACAATTTTAGAAGATTTGTATTTTCTCTTGTGTGTACTAACATTTCAGGAAAATCAGACTCCAGACTACGATAACTTTAAATCAAATTCAACATGAGATACTTTGTTAATTTGAAGTTTGCATTTTTTATTGGAATTAATTTTGAAAGGGAGTGATTGTAATTGAGTGAATAAAAAACATACACACACACATAAGAAGATCATAAATTTTATACTGATCGTACTGGACGATATCCTATCGTACGGGACGATCAGACAGTTATCTCCTATAGGGCACATGGAACGAATAGGAACTTGCTCGAATTTTTTTTTTCTAAGTCCTCTTCTTCCAGGGCAAAATTAATTATCGTACCAGACGATTGGTTCTCTGTAAAATTTTCGTCCATACGAATTTTATTATCGTACGTGGAGACTGGTCCTCTAGAAAATTTTCGTCCAGACGAAATTAAATATCGTCCAGGACGATCGGGTCTCTAGAAAATTTTTGTCCAGACGAAAATAAATTATCGTCCGTGGCGATTGGTCCTCAGAAATATTTTCGTCCAGACGAAGTAAAAAATCATCCAGGACGATCAAGTCTCTGGAAAATTTTCGTCCAGACGAACATATTCTCGTCCAAACGATTAACCGACTTAGAACAGTTTTCAGTAGTTTCTAAAACCGACCTAGTAATAACCGTTCGTACTGGACGAACCTAGTTCGTACAGGACGATCATCTGTACGAAGACATTTTGTACACATATTCAAATAGGGTCGTTTCAGATCATTTAAGTAAAATCGTTTAGGACGATCCACGATCGTACAGGACGATCCACTGCGTATAGAATTGAAAACTTGCAGTTTTTTGGCGGTTTTTCTTGTCTTTTATATAAAAAGTCCAAATTAGACTGCCACCCAATCTTTTTGTCATTTGATCTTCGTGCCTCTTGATAGAATAGACAAGGAGAGAGTGGAAGAGAGCATTCAAAGGAGGATTCCTTCCACTGGAGCGAGAAGGCTTCACTTGGATTTCAAAGGTAAGAGTCTCTACTTGTGAATTTGGATTACTTCACTATTTTCCTTCTTCCTTCTAGATTCTTGTGAGAAGATCAGTCAAGGAGATCCGGTTCTCTGCCGACACTTGGAGAGTGTGAACAGCCGAAGGGTTCTTTGCCTACACTTGGAGAGTGTGAACAACCGTAGGGTTCTATGCCCACACTAGGAGAGTGTAAAAGGACGATGGTTCTCTGCCAACACTGTGGATTGTGTAAAAGGACGATGGTTCTCTGCCAGCACTGTAGATTGTGTAAAAGGATGACGGTTCTCTGCCGCACCGGGTAGTGGTGAAAAAAGTGTGTTGTAAAGGCTTCTCCGCCTTGCTGTGGGTGCTAAAGGAGAGTCACTATTGGTTTTAGTGCAATACTCAGAGGGTGCCTCTGAGGAGTGGATGTAGGTCTGGTTATAGACCGAACCACTATAAATCTGGTGTCTTTTACTTTATTGTTTTTACGTTTCCGCACTTTAAATTTCAGTTTTAACAACTCTGTGGTTGAAAAATTTTTTTCTACAAACTTTAAAAGAAATTTTTATTTCGGTTCAATTTAATCTTCAAAGAGGGTTTAAAATTTTTAAACTACCAATTCACCCCCCTCTTGGTATCCTTGGGACATTTACTTAGGCTTAACAACCTAATTACTGGACTCAACAATAGAAACTGTCAGAAGTCTTCTCATTCACTCAAATGTTCCTTCTACTCTTTGGATTGAGGCATTAGACACGGCTACCTATCTAATTAATAGACTACCTACTCCAACTCTTCACAACAAAACACCCTTTAAAAAATTATACAACAAATGCCCGATCTACAAACACTTGAAAATCTTTGGCTGCACAAGCTATCCGTGGCTGAGACCCTATGCGAAATCTAAACTATCACCATTTTCACTTCCATGTGTGTTTATAGGATATGCTCAAACACAAAAGGGTATAGATGCCTAGATCCCAATACCAATCGGGTCTATGTATCTAAATATGTGATCTTTAATGAGAAAATGTTTCCATTCAAACAAACTCCTACAATCTCCACTCCGTCAGCTCATACAATCTATTCAAATAACATTGCATCACTGCTACTTGTTCCCGCCTGTTCTCCCAGAAAACCTCAACCCCAACATTCATTACCCACATCACCACAGACCACTAACATACCTATCAGATCTGTGCTAAATAACCCCAGTCTATCCCACAACCCAATCTCAACGTCTCCTATGCCAATATCCAATCCAACCACTCAGACTACAAGATTAATGGTTCCAACACACCCAATGAAGACTCACTTACAGACATGTCATATTAAACCAAAAAGAGTATTTGATCTCATTCATAAACTCACTAATGATGATCCTACAACATATACACAAGCTGTTAAATATGAGCATTGGCGCACGGCTATATCATAAGAGTTTCAATCATTGCAAACACAGGGTACATGGGAGTTGGTACATGCCTCCAATCAAATTCCAATTGGGTGCAAATGGACGTTTAAAACAAAGTATAACTCAGATGGAACCATCTCTCCTTACAAGGCAAGGTTGGTTGCACTTGGATGTCATCAAGAACTAGGACTAGACTACAAGGAAGCATTTAGTTCAGTTGCCAAGATAACTATGTTTTGTATTCTATTAGCTCTTGCATTACATCATAAATGGCCAATACATTAATTAGATGTATCGAATGCTTTTCTACAAGGCTATTTATCGGTCACTGTATACGTGAAGAAGCCAATGAGATTTATAGATGAAAATTTTCCTACTCATATTTGTAAATTGAAGAAGGCTATATACTGTCTTAAGCAAGCATCGAGGCAATGGTTTGAAACACTGATCGGCTTTCTTCATAGTCTAGGCTTTACTACAAGCCACTCGAATTCATCTCTAATGCTTTATAAGAATAATGGTGCTATCATGTATCTTCTTATATACATTGATGACATCATATTAACAAGCAACAATTCTCAGCATATAACTAATCTATTACAAAAACTGAATCAACGGTTTCACATGAGAAATTTGGGCTCATTAACTCAGTTTCTGTATTACAACAACAAATATCAAAGATGTATTAATTTGGCATCAAGCAGGTTATACAGAGAAGATTTTAATGCGTGCTGACATGACCAATAGCAAAGCAGTTGCTACTCCTATCAGTCTTAAAGCAGTTACTTCATCTGATTCTCCTATATTTGCTAACCCAAAACTATATAGACAGCTGGTTGGAGCACTTCAGTACTTAACACTAACAAGGCCGAATATTACATACGCAATCAATAAGGCCTGCCATCATATGCATCAACCAAATGAAACCAATTTCAAATATCTCAAAAGAATTCTTTGCTATATTCATGGATCGCTACAGATTGCTATACCAATCACTGCAGATTCATTAACACTCAGCTCATATATAGATTCAGATTTGGCAGAGATACTCAAGATAGAAAATCTATAACTG
This sequence comes from Dendrobium huoshanense, assembly GCA_016618105.1. Lineage (NCBI taxonomy): Eukaryota > Viridiplantae > Streptophyta > Magnoliopsida > Asparagales > Orchidaceae > Dendrobium > Dendrobium huoshanense. The sequence continues at coordinate 30,072,257 of CM028351.1, forward strand.
GTTCTTGCAATTTCTTAGGTTCTACTCCTATTTCATGGTGTGCAAAGAAGAAATCAACAGTAGCAAGATTCTCAACTAAGGCAGAATACATAGCTTTTTCTCTAGCTACAACAGAGAATATATGGCTTAGAAGGCTGCTCAATGAACTAGATTGCATTTAAAATAAACCAACACAATTATATTGTGATAACACTTCAGCAATTGCCTTGGCCAACAATCAAGTTTATCTTGCTCGTACCAAACATATTGAGATTGATTGTCATTTTATTAGAGAATGCATTAAAAATTAATCTACACAAGTTCATAACATTACATCAAAAGATCAACTAGCTGATTTGTTTACCAAACCATTATCCATTTCTCACTTCAAGCATCTTGATACCAAACTTAATGTCATAACCATGCTGGTATGTTGACAGCTAAGAAAGAAGTGGAAATCTAAACAAATAGCTAGCACGAGCTTAGCTGAAAATTCAACTATTTCAATTTTAAGCTTGTACTATCATTTCTTGATACAAAATTGTCTATAAATAACATTTTATAGATAGAAACAAGTAATGAAAAAAGCTTATTCGTTTCTCTCAGCTTCTTCCCTATTTTCCCTGTAAGATTTGTTTCTCTCAGATATTGTAATGTTAAACTGTAAGCTTAAAAGCATAACAGTTTTCATTTTTGCTCTACATTAAAGCCATATATTGAGAATGAAAGCAAAACAATGTGATCATAGAATCTAAGATTTTAGGGTTAAAAAAAAAACTTACATCCTCCAGTTAAAATGAAGAGAAGAAACAAGGATGTGCCTGAGATGACTAGAATGCTGCCGTCATTGAGTTCGTGAACGGCCTAAAGGATGATGTCTGAGATAAAATCTAGTAGATGAACTGCAGGAGATGAATGGGACATGCGCAAGCAAAATGAATTTCTCAAGTGAATTGAACGTTATTAGGTATTTTCTATGTTTACTCAAATAGCCAATGGATCCAAAATGAATGGCTCACATCCATTTTTTTTAACGGGTGATTCTTTATAATTGGCGATGGTTCACCGATTTGACCGTCGTTTGGACAATTTTTTGCTCGGTTTGATTCTAAATAGGTTATGAGGGTTAATAGAACTAGTCGGCCAACCGGTTCATGGTTTAACCGGTTGAACCGACCGGTCTGGTCCTGTTTTCAAAACCATATCTAAAAGATCGAAGATGGATAGTGGTGTGGAGTTGTGGATCACCGAGTTGTTTCAGGAACTTGGAGTGTAGGAGTAGGGTTGAGTAAAATAACAAGACAATTAGACAAGTAAATATATAAATATCAAAATTTAAATTAATATATATATATATATATATATATATATATATATATATATATATATATATATATATATATATATATATATATATATATATATATATATATATATATATATATATATATATATATATATATATTCTACAAAAAAGAAAGATTTGACCTATTATACTTTTGAATGCTAGAAAATTTAATTATGTTTGTAACTTACTAGTGTTAAAAAATTTAGTATCTAAAAGTAGTAGGATTGAGAACTTTTTATATGAAAAATTGAGAAAGTAAAAAAGCTAGGAGTATGGCTCAATTATAAAATTCAATATGTAACAAATGATACACAAATTCTCTTTTCCTCATTGTTAAAGAAGATGAAAAGTAGAAATATTAAGAGTTCACATAGGGATAATATATTTCCAATAACATGATTTAATTTTTTCAATAAAGATTATAGAAATAGATGTCCACATGAGGAGAAATATAACCAACAACATGATCAAATCTTACTAGTATTTTGGAGATGGGGTGATTTATGATGCTGATCATTGGTGGCGATGATGGTTGTTAGTGATCAAAGGCGATGGCTAGAAAATGTTCCCTCCCCCAATGTGAAGAATGAATGTCTAATAATTAATTTTTGGAAGTGGCATACTACATAAATATGAAAATGCAGGATAAAGTCGAATTGCTTCATTAAATGGTCTATATTAATTCCATCGTTCATAATACTTTCGTAAAGCAATTAAATGTCTTAATGATGTCAGAATTGAGTGATATTGGGTTCGTTAGATTCTTTTCGTCAAGCCACTCGATTTGAATACAAGCATGCCATATTTGGAGATTATTTGATTACACAATTAATGCTTTAAAGCTTTTAAATATGCCTTAGTCCCTAGGTTCGAGCCTATTTGGACTCAAATTGGGCTGATTTTGGTGTCTTTAGATTCATCTTGTTGAGACATTTAGTTTTCCTTTAAGTTTGTCGAGATTGAAATTTGGATTGTCCAAAATTTAACTTTGAAAGTTTTTAGCTCAAATATGCCTCGATATTAGTGCTTGACCTAGATGATTTCTATTGACGTACCATATAGATCATATGTTTAGATCAATAATATAATTGCTAGTTATAATTAAAGTTATTATAATATTAGGAGTCTTAATTTTTTTTTTGGGTTATAAATAAGCCTCTTTAAAACATCAAGAACTATGTGAGATTTCTTTGGAGGTTAGGCTCCTCTAGTACTCATCATTCTACTAATAATTGTGGGAATCTTATATTAGCCAAAGCCTCTCTCCCCTCTTCTAGAAGCAACCCTAAACGGACTACAATTACCTTCTTATCATTATATTTGATATTTTGGAAAATGTTATTGAAAATTGTACTTTTTTCACCTATTAATAAGGTGCCCATTAATGGAGGTTATGATGGGGTAACTAATATTGGGATGGAGGTTGAGGGTTTATTGTTGGTCATGCCGAGGAGGATGTTCTTTCGTCGGTTGTTGTTATCCCTACGATTGTTTCTTGTACTAATAATAAGAATGTGTTAGAAAAAATGGGAATTGATGTTTATATGACTAATTCTATTGTTTCTCCTATTGAATCACCTTTGTATACTCCAGAATCTTTGGATCATATGGATTGTAATGTTTCCACCCTTATTGATGGTTGGTTTATGGTGTGGTAAATGAGATTGTAGATGCTACTATTGGTTTGGATGATAAACATCTAGCTACTGTTGGTACTTTAGTGGATTATAATGTTGAAGTGCCTAGTCTATAGGCTCCCATTTTGTTGGTTTCTAATGTGTTTTGGCCGGTACTTACTTTGGGCTAAATTATGAATGTGTCATTTGTGGATGTTCTAATTTCACTTATTTCTTCTGTGGAGTTGAAACTCAATTGGCATCCAAATTCATAATTAGTCATGTGGATCATTCCAATTGGTTGGATGGGTCTTTCTCTTCTCCTTGTAGAGATGTTGGAGATGATCTGGATGAACTAGAGGATGGTTTTCATGACTTTAGTTTGAATGTAAGTCGTTATGCTCAAAAAGTATAATTCCATAGTGATGGAAAATGGTATAGGCCATAAATAAAAGAAGTAATTTATTTTTTAGGCTCGAGTCCTTTTCTGTTATGGCCTCCTCTTCTACGTTTTTGCTAGGCTGGATGCTATGTTACTTATTTATGGCCCTTAATTGTTTAGCCTGATCAATGATGGTGTGGATTTCTGTCTAGCCACTGAATGGACTTGGCTTACTGGCAACCTTTGTGGCTCCTTCTCTCGTTATGATTGGTGGCATTTGTTTGGATTGTGGGGTGATTCTTGTTCTGTGTTTGGCGCAACCAATGGATGGCCCTTGCTTGCCTTCTAGATGGTTGATCAAAAACCCATGCTGTTTCCTGAGACCAGTTATTATTTACCTTGATTTACTAATTTTAGCTTTGTAATTTTTGGCTTGAGATTGTAGATAGCTATAGGGTTAAAGAACTCCAACACCACCACTGGTGAACTTCCGGCAACTGTTGCTGGACCACTACATGGATGCCAACCGCTACCAGACATCCACCTGGCCACCGAATGCCATCGTAGTTCCACCCCACCATCAACCATCATTGGACAACCACTAAACCATCATCAAACCACCGTACAACAACTGACCAACACCAAACTTTTGACCTACTGCCGACCATCGAATGACTTTTGCCCGACCATCATCGAACCTCCACTCGCCACCATACTTCCACTCGACTATCACTAGACCGCCGCCTAGCCGCCGATAGCCACCAGACTACCACCCAACATCGATGGTCTCTAGATTTCCACCTGACCATAGCCAGACCACTGCCAAGCTATCGACCGCTTCCAGACTACTGCTTTCTAATACAAAATCACTTATGGGCACAAAAAAATAAAACTTTAATTGCTTTGCAATTATATTTTTCTCTTTTGAACCATGAGGCCAAACAATATGCACATGAATCAATACAATAATTATTCTTTATAGCATGAAAAGGAATAAAACGAAAAGGACACTCCCAACGTTATGGTTTAAAAGAGAAATAATTCATCATCATATTTTATATTTATCAATCCCCATTAGAAAGAACAGAAACTCAATTTCTCCATGTTTATACTGAATGGTTGCTATCCTTTGATGTACGAACCATTCTAAAAAGTCCATAACATTATATTACGGGGGAGATGCCCAATCATCTGGCCTAGCTGAGGACGATTCAGGTAGCAGATTCAGCCCTCTTTGTGGGGTCCAGAAAAGTATTGATTAAATATACTAGGAAAGAAAATGAGGAAATAATTCTAATTTTAAAGTAGAGAAAGAGGTAAATTAATTAAGGAAGGGTTTTGCTTTTGGGGGAAATTAGGGAGTTTAATTAGGGATGATTCTAGGATTTATTTTTCATGTTTTATTTTTTTAGGGCTTCCTAGCAGTATTTGGGTCAAGTTGAAGAGACGATCTACCTCTCTAATAGTATATCATTGTATCTGTCTTTAATATTGAGGTATTAATACAAAATTCAGCCCTCATTTTTTCTGCTATTTTTACTTTTTTTTTTTTGTTGAATTCAACTTTAAGGCATATCAAATTGGCATCAGAGCCATATGATGGACCCAAAACAATCATCTACTTGTTGAAATATGCTACAAAATTTCCTCCCTTTGCTCTTTTTTGCTAATTGAAGTCCCTTCATCTTTGTTTTTACAGTTTGGGACCTAAATCCATGAACGACAGTGAAGAAGATAAAGGCATTGGAAAGGAGGGATGGAATAACCCAAGGCCACGATGGAGGAAAAATATTAAAATGGAAAAAATATTTTCATCCATGGAAACCTAGATGGAAAACCGATTTAAGAACATTGAAGGCATGATAAGGAAATTAATTGAGATGCAGTTGAAGGCTCCACCAGCTAGTCCTAGGGTTGATCCAAAAGAAAAGAGAATTTTGGAGGACAATGATGAAGTATAGATGTTTTTTTTCTCAAGAACCATTCCGAAGGGCTTCGATGAGAGAAGCATCAAGGTATTCAAAAAGAGAGGTAGCAAGGAGAGAGGAGGCCGAAGCCTATTAGAGACCACCTAGACCACGGGGTCTGACCTTGTCTGAAATGACTCCACTAGTGTTTGGGTAGATTACAATGGGCTAACTCATCCCTGAGGGCGATTAAATTACAAATGTCAACAGTATGGTTGAAATCTAGCGATAAACGTGGGTAAAAGTCTGACGTTACTTAGTGGTTTGGTGGAAGTCTAATGTTACTTAAAAATTTGGGCATTAGTTTGAAGCCTGGAGTTGGTTTGGCAGAACTTTGGCGTAGGGTGATGGTCCGATAGAACTCTAGCATTAGGTGGTGGTCGGGTAGAACTCCGGGTGGTAGGTGCTGGTCAGGCAAAAGTTTGGGCCTATGGTGGTAGTATGATAGAATTCTAGGCATTATATGGTGGTCCAATAAAACTCTAGGCATCCGGTGGTGGTCCGATAGAAGTCCTAGCCTCAAGCGGTGTTTCAGTAGAAATCTGGGCCTTATGTGGTAGTTTAGTAGAAGTTCGGGCCTCAAGTGGTGATCCGACGAAACTTCGAGTATCAAGTGGTGGTATGGCAGAACTCTAGGCCTCGAGTGGTGGTTTAGAAAAACTCCAAATCTTAGGTGGTGGTTCGAGAGATTTTTGGGCCTCAAGTGATTTCCCAGTAGAAGATTGAGCTTTGATGGCGATCTGATAGAACTCTTGGCCTAAGGTTGTGGTCTAGAAGAAGTCTGAGCCTCAAAAGGTGGTTTGGCAGAGGTTTGGGCTTCAAGTGGTGGTCCAATAGTAGTCTGATCCTCAAGTAGTGGTCTGGCAAAACTCTAGGCATGAGATGGTGGCCTGACAAAAGTTCAAGCCTTAAGTGGTGGTAAGGCAAAAGTTTAGGCCTCAGGTGGTTGTCCGACAGAACATCGGGCCTCAGGTGGTGGTCCAGCAAAAGTTTGGGCCTTAAGTGATGGTTTGACAGAACTCTTGACTTCAGGTAGTTGTTCGGTGGAACTACGGGCCTCGTGTGGTGGTTTGGTAAAACTTCATACCTCGTTTAGTGGTTTGGAGGAACTTCAGGCCTCGTTTGGTGGTCCGGTAGAAGTTTGAGCCTTAGGTAGCTATCATGCAGAACTTTGTGCCTCAGGTGGTGGTCCGGTAGAACTCTGGGCCTTAGGTGGTGGTTTGCCAGAAGTCCGAACCTCAAGTGGTGGTCCGGCAGAACTCCGGGTAGTGGTCGAGGAGGGGCTAAGGGGCAAGAGCGATCTTCGATCTCTCTCTTTCTCTCTTACTTTTTGGTCCCTTTTTAAGAGGAATGAGGGGTTTATTTATTGATTTCATAGAGTGGCATGGTTCATAAATATGAGGAAGATCAAGGGTAATTGGGGAGTGGTTTGGATGGACGGTCGATGTTGAATCTGTTGACCATGGACCATTATCTAGACTTTTGAAAGTCCTAATGATGTCGGAATTCCATGATTTTGACCTCGTTGGATTCATCTCATTCAGCCACTCGATTTGAATATAAGCATGTCACATTTGGAAACCGTTTGGTAATCTAAATGGTGGTTTGAACCTTCTAAAAGTGCTTCGGGCTCTTAATTTGGATCCATTTGGGCTCGGATTGAGTCAAAATTGGTGTCATCGGATTTGTATTTTTTAGAAGTTTAATTTGACTGTAAGTTCATTGAAATTAGAGTTTGGATGGTCCTAATTTTAATTTCAAAAAGTTTCCAACCTGATTTTGCCTTGAAATTCATGCCAGATCTTGATAATTTTTTATGATGTATCAAGAAAGAAAAAAAAAAAAGATCTTCACCTTATGACCTGTAGCTTAAAAAAAAAGATCTTCACCTTTGTCGCTAGCAAATAGCTAAAGCCTTTTGACTCTTATCTCAAATATCTCAAATATATTATAATTTTTATGTAGTGTAAGCTTTATTGAGTAATAATTCTCAAATATATTTTTATTGAAATGACGATTTCTAAAATGTAATAAAAAGATAAATTGACTTGAAAATATGCAATATAGTGTAAGTCCTATTGAGTGTCGATTAGAGTTGTCTGAGAATCAATTTTCATTATAATTTTATGCAAATTATTAGGGATCTAATCATCTATTGAAATAATTATATTCTTTACTAGTTAAGAATTAGTTTTACGTTTAATTTGCATCAATCAACACAGTTAATAAGATCAATTTTGCCTGATTTGGTGAATATTACTTAGAATTCATTTGACACAACTTTCTTTATGTTTTACTTTTTCAGACAACAATCACATTTTTTATTTTGCCATTGATTATTCTTTGCTTTAAAAAAAATTTTGTACTAGGAAGCTGCTTTCTATAGCAGCTTTAAGAAAATACTTTCAATATAGTAACTTTACAAAATAGTAAGAAAATTGTCCTAAACAAAGCTTTGGGATGGCTTTCTTGCTACTTGTTAAAACATCTTTCTAGTACAAATATTAAAAAGTTTGTACTAAAAAGCTGCATTAAGGAGCAATAAGAAACCCGTCTAAAACAAATCCTTAATCTATAAAAAATAACCAAAAATTTAAGGTGCATGTCCAATGAAATAATAATTTACCATAAAAAATAACATTTATTATTATTCAAATGATCTTATTTTATTAATATGACACAAATATAAAAGATGAATATTTGATATTAGCTAAGCCACCCAATAAAATAATGATTCTTTTAATTATAATTATTAGGGAATGAATCAACGGAGATCAAAATTAGGCTGGATACATAACAATAGTATCACTTATAATTGTTAAATTTGTATTTAATATAAGAAATTATGTTTATTTTGAATTTCAACAACTTCATATTGCTGCATAAATATATATTTCAGTTATTTGATAGGAGACTAAGGCTTCGTTTGGGACTACTTTCTTATTTCTTCTTAAAACAATTTTTTTAATAAAAATATTAAAATTTTTGTACTAAAAAGTTGGTTTATGAAGCAACAAAAAAGCCATTGTTTGGGATGACTTTTTTGCTGCTTCTTAAAACACCTTTTTAATACCAAAATTAAAATATTTGTACTAGAGAATTCCTTTTGAAAACAATTAAAAAGCTATCTCAAACAAAGCTTAAATCTAAAATTCCATACATCTTAATAATATACTAATTTTTTTACATGAGAGTTCCTTACATCAGTTGTTACTCCTGTAGAGAGAGTTGCTATTTGCATGTTTTATATTCTTGCAACTTGTATTGTTTTGATGATTTCAAATATTATTGTTTTATATATCACCTAACATTTTTTGGAAGATTTGTTTTTGCTCTAGTGTGTACTAACATTTCAGGAAAAATTAACTCCAAGCGATGAAGACTTCAAATTATTCATTTGTAAATTATAAGTTTTTAAATGAGAGGGAGTGATTGTAATTGAGTGAAAAATAACAACACACACTCTTGGGGATAATTTTTTGTGAACTGATCGTACGAGACGAACCTAGTTCATACGGGACGATCATGTCAATTAACCCCTGGGAAGAGCAATGGATCGAACAGGCGGGTAGAAAATTTTCTAAGTCCTAATCATCCAAGATGAATTTTGTATTCATCCTAGGACAAACATCCATGGATTCTCACCTTGCACTGTTTGTCCAGATAAAAAGCATGGTTCATACTAGGATGAAACTCTCTGTATGAGATTGTACAAGACAAAATGAACCTTCATCCCTGGACGAAACTCTCTGTATGAGATTATACAGGACGAAATGAACCTTCATCCCTGGATGAAACTCTTTGAATAAAATCATCCCATGACAAAACCTGTTCGTCCCAGGATGAACTAAACTGACTTACCTCAGTTGGTTACGTCCTGTATAATTTTGGGAACCGACCTATGTAATAATCGTTTCGTATCGGACGAACCTAGTTCGTATGGGATGATGAGCATGTACGAACATAGTTCGTACCAATATACATTAGGATCATTTTCGACACTTTAAGTAAAATCATCCGGGATGATCCACGATCGTACGGGACGATCCACTGCGTACATAATTGAAAACTTGCAATTTTTGAACAGTTTTTCTTATCTTTTGTATATATAGTCCAAATTAGACTTCCACCTAATCTTTTTGCTCTTTGATCTACGTGCATATTGGAAGAAGAGTAAAGGAGAGAGTGAGAGAGAGCATTCAAAGAAGGATTTCTACCACTGGAGCGTGAAGGCTTCGCGTGGTGTTCAAAGGTAAGATTTCATACTTGTGATTTGAGATTACTTCACTCTTTTTCTTTCTTCCTTCTAGATTTGTTATGAAGAGACCTGTCGAGGAGATCCGATTCTCTGCCGACACTTGGAGAGTGTGAAAGGACGAAGGGTTCTCTGCCCACACTAGGAGAGTGTGAAAGGACGAAGGGTTCTCTGCCCACACTAGGAGAGTGTGAAAGGATGAAGGGTTCTCTGCCCATACTAGGAGAGTGTGAAAGGACGATGGTTCTCTGCCGCACCGGGTTATGGTGAAAAGAGTGTTTGTAAAGGCTTCTCCGCCTTACTGTGGGTGCAAAAGGAGAGACACTATTGGTATTAATGCAATACTCAGAGGGTGCCTCTGGGGAGTGTATGTAGGTATGGTTTAGACCGAACCACTATAAATCGTGTGCCGTTTATTTTACTGTTTTTTATTTTTTGCATTTTTTTGTTTAAAAAACATTATGTTTGAAATTTTTTTAAAAAAATTTATTAAAGTTTAATTTCGATTCAATTTATCAAAAGAGGGATATTTTTAAAATACCAATTCACCGCCCTCTTGGTAGCTTTGGGACATTAACTTAGGTTTAACAACCTATTCACTAGACTCAACAAGTGGTATCAGAGTTTTGTTTCAAAATCATAAGTTTAAACTACTTTTTGATTAACGTAGATGGCTATATTTGGAAACTGAAATACACATGAAGGTTTCTCTATTACTAGACCTCCACTGTTTGACAATATACCTTTTGATTTTTGGAAAACACGCTTGTCTACTTTCTTATAGTCACTTGATTATCGTATGTGGATATTAGTCTAGGAAGGTTATACAAAACCAACTAGAATAGTTGATGGAGTTAGGGTAGAAACACCTTTTACAGATTGGACTATAGAAGAATGTGACTTAGCACAACTAAATGCTAAATGTTTAAATAGTTTCTTTTGTGCTTTAAATTTTGAAGACTACATGCGAGTTTCTACTTGTAAAAGTGGAAAGTATATGGGATAGACTTTGTATAACTTATGAGGGGACTAATGAGGTTAAGCAATCAAGACTTAATATCTTGTTACATGATTATGAATTGTTTCGCATGAAATCAAATGAATCCATTTCTGATATGTACACAAGATTCACACAAATTTTCACCTCTTTGCATGCACTAGGTAGGGACCTAAAGAATGCTGAAATGGTTAATAAGATTCTTCGTTGTTTACCTACTGCTTATGATGCTAAAATTACTATAATTACAGAGTCTAAAGATCTAAACATTTATTATATTGATAATCTTCTTGGTTCACTCATTACTTAGAAACAAGGGGTTAGTCAAAGAAAGATTGATGCAGGTAAACCATGAAAAGAGAAGAATATAGCACTAAAAGTGGAAGAGTCTTAGAGTGAACACTCACAACCTGAGGATGAAGATGATATTGCATTGATGACTAGACAATTCAGAAGCTTTCTAAAGAGGAAGAAGAAGAGAAGCCAGTAATGGAATAAAGGTAAATTTAACAGAAATGGCAAGGTTTCTAATGAAGTGATTTGTTATGAATGCAGGAAACTTGGTCATATCAAGACTGATTGCCCAAAACTCAAAGCCACTCCTAGTAAGGAGAAGGTAGCGGAGAAACCAACTATAAAGAAGGGGAAAAAGAAGTTTTAAAGAGCTTTTTGGGCGGACTCAGCTTTAGATTCATCAGAGACTGAAAAGGAAGAAGAAGTCACCAATCTTTGCTTGATGATAGATACTATAGATCAATCAGATCAAGAAGAGATATGTGACTTAAGTTATGACGAATTATTTGAAGTTTCTGAACACATGCATGATGTATATAGGAAAATGAAAAAGATGCATGCTAGTGTAAGTCTAGAATTGGAAGAACTTAAGAAAGAACATGAAATCCTTAGGAAAGATCATGCTTTAATAGATGACAACCACATGAAATTACTTGGTGAATACGATGCCCTGAATAAAAATCATGAGATTTTAAAATAATCCTATGCTGATCTTGAAAAAGAATTTAAAAAATTTAAGGATGAGTCAAAGAGAAAAATATATCGAATTAATTATACAAATTGAATCTTGGATGATATGAATTCATTTTATAAGCTGAAAATAAAAGCTCTCGAGGATAATAGGATACCTCCCAAACTTGAAGATTTTATAAATCCTAAATTTTATCCTAAATATATGGAATCCCTTAGAAGACAAACAATTGGTAGAAGACTTAAGAATACTTTTTCTAATGTCAAATGTAATAATTTTGGATTATTTGGACATATAGCATACACCTGTACTTTGAAGATGAAATATGATTTGGTGTGAAGACCTAAGATGCATAAACCTAGACATATCATACATGCATCTGATTATAAATTGCTAAAAGGAGAACCCAAACTTGTTTGGGTTCCCAGGTCTAACATTTAATATTTTTGCAGGGTCGCTCTCACACAAAACCTCGTGGGAGCATATGGTACCTGGACAGCGGATGTTCAAAGCATATGACTGGAGATACTGCTCAATTCATAACGCTGGAAGCCAGGAGTGGAGGCAATGTTACACATGGAGATAATACCACAAAGAAGGTTGTTGGATCATGTATGATTGGAAACTTAAAAAACTTTTTTATAGAAAATGTGTTATTGGTTGAAGGATTAAAGCATAATTTATTAAGTATAAGTCAACTATGTGATAAGGGTTATTGTGTAAAATGTTTTCCTACTAGCTGCATATTAAGCATAAATGGTAAAGATGTGTTGAATGGAAAGAGGGTAAACAATATTTAAATACTAGATTTAAATTACATTCATACCCCTACTGTCTTTTGTTTAAAAACTATTTCTGATGAGTCATTGCTTTGGCATAGTGGACTTTGTCATTTTATAGCATGAAAAACCTTAGAAAGATTACCCAAAAGAATTTAGTGAGAGGTATACCAAAACTAGACTTTAATAAGGACCACCTTTGTGATGCATGTCAATTTGGTAAGCAAGTGAAATCCTCTTTTCAGTCCAATAAGGATCTTAAGACTAGTAAACCTTTGGAAATCTTACACATGGATCTTTTTGGACCAGTTGGAACTATAAGTTTAGGAGGGAAGGTATACGGATTTGTTATAGTGGATGATTACTCAAGATTCACTTGGGTTAGATTTCTATTTCATAAGAGTGAATCATTTATGGAATTTAGAAATTTTTTGACTTGGATTCAAAGGAAATTAGGGTGTGAAATTATTTCTTTACAAAGTGATCATGGAGGAGAATTTGAGAATGAGATATTTGAAATTTTTTGTAAAGAGAAAGGAATTGATCATAATTTTTTCTGCACCTAGAACCCCTCAGCAAAATGGGGTAATCGAAAGGAAAAACAGAACATTAATAGAAGCCGCCCGAGCAATGTTGGCAGAATACTCACTTCCTAAATATTTTTGGGCTGAGGCAGTTAGCACTACATGTTATGTTCTGAATAGAGTGAATGTGAGATCCAATTTAAATTAAACACCCTATGAATTGCTAAAAGGGAGAACACCTAATTTGTTACATTTGCATGTTTTTGGTTGCAAGGTGTTCATTCATAATAATGGAAAATTTTCCTTAGGAAAATTTGATCCAAAATCAGATGAAGGAATTTTTGTTGGATATTCAAGTGTTGGAAAATCTTATAGGGTATTCAACAAAAGAACTTTGGTCATTGAAGAGGCCACACATGTTGTATTTGAGGAATCTAGAAATTTGGAAGAGCCAAATGTTATTGAAGATGAGATTGAGGATAACTCCCAAAAGATTGATAGAATAAACTTAGAAGAAAATGTGGAAGAGAATTTGGAGATAGAAAACCCTTTGCCTAGAGATTTTAGTTTTTCTAAAAACCACCCAAGAGAATTGATTATAGGTGAACCTAGTGAGGGTGTTAGAACTAGGCGTGGATTAAATAAGGAAGTCAATCATTCAGCCTTTATTTCAATAATAGAACCCACTAATATTGATCAAGCACTTTCTGATGAAGTTTGGATATTGGCCATGCAAAAAGAGTTGAATCAATTTGTAAGAAATAAAGTTTGGGAATTAACTTCAAGGCCAAAAGATCAAAGCATAGTTGGAACTAAGTGGATATTCAAAAATAAAATGAATGACTCAAGAATAGTCATTAGAAATAAGGCTAGATTAGTTGCTAAGTGGTATAATCAGATTGAAGGAATTGATTTTGAGGAGATTTTTGCCCTTGTAGCTAGACTTGAAGCAATTAGGGTTTTGTTAGCCTTTGCTTGTTTTAAAGGTTTCAAATTATTTCAAATGGATATGAAAAGTGCCTTTTTAAATGGGGTAATTGAAGAGGATGTCTTTGTAGAACAACCTCCAGGTTTTGAAAATTCTAAATACCTAAATCATGTTTTCAAGTTGAAAAAGGTATTATATGAATTAAAATAGGCACCTAGGGCTTAGTATGAGAGGTTAAGCACCTTCCTATTTGAAAGATCTTTTGAAAAAAGAAGTGTGGATACAACTCTCTTTTTAAATAAATTTAAAAAGGATATACTCATTGTTTAAATTTATGTGGATGATATCATTTTTGGATTTTCAAATAAAAATCTTTGTGATGATTTTTCTAAAATAATGAGTAGTGAATTTGAGATGAGTCTAATGGGAGACTTAAATTACTTTCTAGGCTTTAGCATTAAGCAACTTGAGGAAGGTACATTTCTCAGTCAATCTAAATATGTTAAGGACATCCTCAAAAAATATGAAATGGACAATGCTTAACCTGTTAGTACACCAATGAGTTCCTTAGTTCAGTTGGATAAGGACTATAAGAGAAAATCTGTTTATCAAAAGAAATTTAAAGGAATTATTGGATCTTTACTTTACTTGACTGCTAGCCGACCAGATATTTCAATCTGATCCAAAAGAATCACATTTGACAGCAGTGAAAAGGATTTTAAGATACTTACTAGGAACTTAGAAATTAGGAATTTGGTATCCAAAGTTTAGCTCTTCATTTGAAATTATTGGTTATTTAGACTCTGATTTTTCAGGCTGTAGGTTGGATTGGAAAAACACTTCTGGAATATGTCAATTCATTGGAAATTCATTAGTTTCATGGTCTAGTAGAAAATAAAATTCAGTGGCCCTATCTACTGCAGAAGCAGAATACATTGCAATAGGAAGTTGTGTGGTACAAGTACTTTGGTTAAAACAATAGTTGATTGATTTAGGATTGCCTATAGACACTATACCAATTTATTATGATAATACTAGTGCTATTTGCATTTCTAAAAATTCTATTCAACATTCAAGAACCAAACACATTGACATAAGACATCATTTCATAAGGGATCATGTATCCAAGGGAGAAATTGAACTTATCCATGTTTTAACAGAAAATCAACTTGCAGACATTTTTACAAAACCTTTAGCCTTTGATACTTTCAGTACATTAAGAACTAGGCTTAGAGTGATTGATTTAAATGCTTAGATAAAAATGTTTTTCTGCAACATTGATATCTTGATTTTGTTTTTGTGTTCATTATATTTTTTAGTTTGTTTTTGTGATATTTTCTTCTTAAAAAGGTGTGTATTTAAATTTATCTTGTTTGTTTTTATTCATTTTTATTTTGAGTGTGAAAATGTAAATTTGTGGTCATCATTGTCCGGGACAAAAAATATTCGTACGGGACGATGTGTATAAAATGACAAACTGTGTGATTTCAAACCATCTTAAGAGCAATTTTTAATGTAGTTCGTCTGTACGATCGTTACGATCGTCCGGGACGAAGTATTTTTCAAACGACGGGACGAATGAATGTAGTAGTTGAATGGATAAGATAATTTTTATTATGAACTTCATCCTTATAAACCTTTGGTTCGTCCAGACGAACACATGTCGGTTCATGGCGGGGGACGATTTTCAACTGCCATTAAAACGAGTTAAATTTCTGATCATCCGTACGAACACGTGTTCGTCTGTACGATCATTTTGGTCAAAAGCCTGTACGATAGGACGCTTCAAAAAGTTGTGTGTTTATGAAAAGCCGTTATTTTTTAAACTCATTCGTTCATCCATACAAAATATTTTTGTACGGGACGAATCAAATTCGTACAGGACGAATAAATTTTCGTCTGGTATAAACAGTCGTTCTTCTTTAAATTAACGATAGTTTTTTACTGAACAGTCACTTTCACACATCTCTTTCAAACCTTTCCTCTCTTCAAATCTTTCAATGGCAAGTTCTAGCAAGCGCCAAAAGACCTTGGCTAAGGGTCCTCGAAGAAATACATCCGAAAACATCCTTTCTAGAGCCAATGAAGAATCCTTTGCTAGGTTTGTCTCTGCAAAAATTACCCCATCTAGAGTTCTCCTACAGGATCAATTAACCTTTAAGGTAATGCACTTGTTTGCCTCTACTCAATTTGGTTTAATCCTCACTTTAGTACACTTCTACAATAGAGAATCCTTTCACTATTTCTTGGCAAACATGTCATTCAACTCTGACCATTCTGTCATCAGTTCTTTTGTTTTCAAAATGAAAGTTAAAATCATTAAGGATAAAAAACATTAACCACCACAAATTTTGATTGGACTGAAGTTAATCGTGTGATTAGAGGAATAAGAGTTAAGGATCATTTGCCTAAAGTATCAACTTTATTGCGTGATGTCCGTATTATCCAGCACGTACTAAGAACTTCCATTATTCCTAAAGCTGGTGATAGAGTCAACATCACTCCTCTTCTTTCTACTGTTACCTACATGATAATGACAATACAACCTATAGATGAGGGCTAACTCCTAATTGACTACATTTATGGTCTCTCTAAAATTGGTCATGTTGATCATAAAAGAAAGAAGAATATAGCCTTAGGACATCTGATTGCCTATATTTTTGAAAAGAAGTGTGATTTAATTCATCCAGAATAAGACTTTGAAGAACCACTCTACTACAACGACGCATCTTTTAGGGCTATCTTCAATAAGGACGAGCCCAGCAAAACTCAT
Source organism: Dendrobium huoshanense (assembly GCA_016618105.1). Lineage (NCBI taxonomy): Eukaryota > Viridiplantae > Streptophyta > Magnoliopsida > Asparagales > Orchidaceae > Dendrobium > Dendrobium huoshanense. Next base: position 30,088,790 of record CM028351.1, read on the forward strand.
GTAGTTCTGAGTGAAACAGAAGAAGAAGCTGAACCATCACATGCTGCTGGACCAAATTATCAGGATTTGATTCAAACATTTGACAATTTAGAGGCTCATTTTGATCAAAGGTTTGATCAAATTGAAACTCACTTGCAGCAGCAAAATATTCAGTACAATCAGGATATGGGATTTATGCGTGATCATATAAATGCCATTAATTCCAACATTATTATGATAAGTAATTACTTCAACTTCTTTGGTGCAGCACCACATCCTCCTCCAGATCAGGGTCCATTTGAATGATTTGTTTAGTGTTTGTTCAGTATTTATTCAGTATTTGTTATGTGTTTCGTTGTAGTTCATGTGTTAGTGATTTCCTTTAGTTTGTTATTTTTTCCTTGTTTTAGTTTTGTTACTATTGATATCTTGAACTTCAAATTGTAATGGCTTCATCCGATATCAATATATGTTTCAATGTTTTGTTGTTTAATGATTTAGAAATGTGTGTTAGACTTTATGACATTCATTTTTTTAATCTTAATAGTGCTTTATTCTAATTTGTAAATTAAATTTAATTTAATTAGAAAATATAATTTTTCTAAATTTAAGAGATTCTTATAACTTGATGTTATTAGAATTTTCAATTTTATGTCTCTTATTTAGACTACATTATCTTTAATATTATTATTGCAATTTAGATGTTTTCTTATTTTGTATTTCTCTTTCAATTAGTATTTATGCATTTAGAAAAATTTGAAATTTTAGATTATTGATTTTGGAAAGAATTCAATTACTCTTGAAAATTATACAAATATACAAAAATCAAAAGGATTGTGCAAAAAATTTGCAATGACAAAAAGAGGCACAAAATAAGCCCAAAGTAAAAAGATGCACAAAAATGTGTCATAAAAATAGAAAAAGATGCGCAAAGCACCACATGTGGTAATTATTTCTTTCCAAACTCTTTTAATCTCTTAATTCAAATTGATCTAATGTTCATTTATAATTAATATTGAAATTTGAAATATAAAATTTTTTATTCATCCTTAGTGCAATAATATTTTTTATCTTCATGTCTAAATTGACACATGCCTTTGATAAATTCTTTTTATTCTTTATGTTATATCACTTCTTAAATTATATGAAATCTTATGTTTTTCTAATGTTTTGATTTTATTTGCATACATTATTTCAATTACTTCCAAGATTAAAATATCAAATGAATTTCATACTTCTGCTTATATTTCTAGCCTTCTTTTCTTCTTCATTTTTTGATGTTGTCAAAAAGGAGGAGAAATTGCTTGTTGTGTCTTATGTATTTTATTTTTTCCTGTGTATTTTTATTTATTTTTATCGTATGTTTTCGTATGTGTGTTTGATTGTTTTTGTTTTGTCTTTTGTGTTGTTGTGTTGTAAAAAAATTTTGAAAAACAATTTTTTTTTCACTTCAAATGCCTCCTTATTTTTATGAGTTCATCATTTCAGGGGGAGTTTAGGAGATTCTTAAAATTTGAAATCCTACAAACCATAATTATTTTGCCATCATCAAAAAGGGGGAGATTGTAGAGAGAGTTGCTATTTGCATGTTTTACATTCTTGCAACTTGTATTGTTTTGATGATTTCAAATATTATTGTTTTATATATCTCCTAACATTTTTTGGAAGATTTACTTTTGCTCTAGTGTGTACTAATATTTCAGGAAAAATCAACTCCAAGCGATGAAGACTTCAAATTATTCATTTGTAAATTATAAGTTTTTAAATGAGAGGGAGTGAGTGTAATTGAGTGAAAAATCACAACACACACTCTTGGGGGATAATTTTTGTGAACTGATCAAACGGGACGAACTTGGTTCGTACAGGACGATCATGTCAATTAACCCCTGGGAAGAGCAATGGATCGAACAGGCGGGTAGAAAATTTTCTAAGTCCTAATCGTCCAGGACAAATTTTTTATTCGTCCCGGGATGAACGTCTCTGTATTCTCACCTTGCACTGTTCGTCCAGACGAAAAGCATGGTTCGTACCAGGATGAAACTCTCTGTATGAGATTGTACAGGATGAAATGAACCTTCGTCCCTAGACAAAACTCTCTGTATGAGATCGTACAGGATGAAATGATCCTTCGTCCCTGGATGAAACTCTTTGTATAAAATTGTCCCAGGACAAAACCTGTTCATCCCAGGATGAACTAAACCGACTTACCTCAGTTGGTTACGTCCTGTAGAATTTTGGGAACCGACCTATGTAATAATCGTTTCATACCGGACGAACCTAGTTCGTACAGGACGATGAGCGTGTATGAACATAGTTCGTACCAATATACATTAGGATCATTTTTGACACTTTAAGTAAAATTGTCCGGGATGATCCACGACCGTACGGGACGATCCACTGCGTACAGAATTGAAAACTTGCAGTTTTTGGGCAGTTTTTCTTATCTTTTTTCTATATATAGTTCAAATTAGACTGCCACCCAATCTTTCTGCTCATTGATATTCATGACTATTGGAAGAAGAGTAAAGGAGAGAGTGAGAGAAAGCATTCAAAGAAGGATTTCTACCACTAGAGCGTGAAGGCTTTGCATGGTGTTCAAAGGTAAGATTTCCTACTTGTGATTTGAGATTACTTCACTCTTTTTCTTTCTTTCTTCTAGATTTCTTGGGAAGAGATCTATCAAGGAGAACCGGTTCTCTACCGACACTTGGAAAGTGTGAAAGGATGAAGGCTTCTCTGCCCACACTAGGAGAGTGTGAAAGGACGAAGGGTTCTCTGCCCACACTAGGAGAGTGTGAAAGGATGAAGGGTTCTCTGCCAACATTAGGGAAAATATAAAAGGATGACGGTTCTCTGCCGCACCGGGTAGTGGTGAAAAGAGTATTTGTAAAGGCTTCTCCGTCTTGCTGTTGGTGCAAAAGGAGAGACACTATTGGTATTAGTGCAATACTCAGAGGGTGCCTCTGGGGAGTGGATGTAGGTCTGGTTTAGACCGAACCAATATAAATTGTATGTCTTTTTATATTACTGCTTTTTATTTTCTGCATTTAATTTTGTGTTTTAAAAATTGTGGTTGAAAAACTTTTTATAAAAATTCATTAAAGTTTAATTTCGGTTCAATTTATCAAAAGAGGGAAAATTTTTAAATTCCAATTCATCGCCCCTATTGGTAGCTTTGGGGACATTAACTTAGGTTTAACAACCTATTCACTACACTCAACAACTCCTATCAAATAGAAGTATCATCAAATAACATGCATCAAGAGCTCACTTAATCACACGAGAATATTAATTATTGGAGATATTCACCCTAAATATGGTTTTCTATCAACTTATTAATAGATTTAAAATTGTTCCTGAGTACAACAATTTTAATGAAATCATCTTGAGACTAAATCTACTAGCAAGCAAATAAATTGCATCCACACTTTGCTAGTTATTATCCCAATCTCCTATTTTCTTGCAAGGGTTATAAATAATTACCTCCTTTTTATGACAATTATCACTCTCTAGATTGATCTATATTAATTCTCCAATATATTCATATTCCATGACATGATTAATTAGCAAAAGAATATCATAAATAACTCAAGATAATGTACAAAGTTTGCTAATTACTTGTCTGAGAAGAGTAAATATTGAACTCCCTTGAGAATAATTAGTCAATAAATCCTCCCTTCTCTCTCTCTCCCTCCCTCTCTCTCCCTCTCTCTCTCTCTCTCTCTCTCTCTCTCTCTCTCTCTCTTTCTCTCTCTTCCTTTCTCTATCTATTTCTATGGATAGAAATATAGATAGCATAGAGCTGTCCAATAGGAGGCAAAAAAGAGATTTGAGAAACAAAGTCTTGTGAAGATCGAGATGGAAGCAAGCAAAGAAAGTAAGGGAGGAGATGAGGTACTACTGATTAGGAGGCTTCACATAGTGTACTTCCTAATAAGGAAAAAAAAATCGAGCAACACTACCTCATCAGAGTTCACCAGCTCAACAACAATGGTGTTCACCTTTGAGGTGCACAACCTCATCATCATCATCATAATCATCATAAACAATAACAACATCTCTCTCTCCCTCTTTCTTAATTGATTATTTTGTTTACTAAATTTCTTACTTTGTTTATATGAAATTGATAACATGATTATATTTTAAGAGATGGCTATCTAAGCTTAGGGGAAAATAAATGGTGAAATCCTTTGCTTGGTCATATAAGAGGTTTGCTCATTAATTGCTTTACATCTTAATGCAAGTTTCTTCTTCTTTACGAGTTAACTTAGGCTTCATTTGGAGTAGCTTTTTAATTGCTTCTTAAAACAACTTTCTAGTTTAAAAATTAACATTTTTATACTAGAAAGCTGCTTTAATAAGCAGTAAGAAAGTCATGCCAAAAGAAGCTTTAGTTTGATGACATCTACTACTATGTTACATTGTATTATGAAATAGATAACAGATTATTTGAATTAACGCTACTATTACAGGAAGTACAAAACTGGCTATATATGGTAGGACCTCACAGACGATGACCTAATCATCCCCAGCTCCTTATGTGAGCATGTATTAATGGGATCTCTCCTCTCTCCCATCAAAATATTTGAGAAGTTAAAGGAAGAAGCAAAGTCCTTGGCTGCTTCTATGACTTTAAGAACACCAGGTGAAATATTACAGAGAGAAAAAACCATTTCTTCAAAGCCTCCTACAGAATCAGAGGAACAGTAGCCAGTAGAAACATCGAATTCAAGCTCAGAAAAGCCCAAAGGAAAACTGTGGTTTTCAAGATAGGTTCTTGGAAGGTGGAGATGAAGAGAATAAAAAAAGTCTACTGTGAAGAAATTATTCCCATGGAGAATGGGAGGCAGGTTACTGAAGTTAAAGGTAAGGAAAGTAGTGATAATAAAGCTTAAAGCTATGCACCATTTGTTCATAGAAATTTTATGAGCTGTAGAACCGTGTGGACAAATGTTGACCCCTACAACCCACACTACGCGCAAAAGGGAGGAAAATGATGAATTAAGCATTGTGCAAGTTGACGCGGCACATTACTTAAAGGGTCAAATGTCCTCCAATTGAGAAATGGATAATGGCATCGCAATAAGGACATTGAATTCTGTTAGGTCAAGGACCCTCTTAATTGAACTGGATGAGATCGGTCAAAAGGGATGATCTACACCAAATATTAAAGCGTGAGGCTGATTGAACGACATCAAATTGATGAACAGACTTCGTCATTGCGTTCAGAATATTGTCAACCTATAAAAATTGCATTTTGTTTATTCAATTTGGAGTATCTAGATTGGTGGCATGAATCTCAATATAATTTAAGGAAGCATATATCGAGGAAATTTGCCTCTACGGAGATGGAATGACGTCCGAACATGAAATGAACAACGTCATTGTGTTTGGAACGTCGCTGAAATTTAGAATATATATTTTATATAATAAATTTGGATCATATGAGATGGTGAAGAATTTCAAGGAAATTCAAATATGATATGAATATATGTGTTACGAAGGAATTGAGGCCTCGAAGATGCTCAGACGACGTCCGATCGATAAACGGACAACACCATTATGTCAGAAGCATCGCCGACATTTAGAATATGCATTTTATTTAATAAATTTGGAGGGTCTGAGATGGTGGTGAATTACTAGGCAATTCAAATATGATATGAAGTCATGCGTTATGAAGGAAATGAGGCATCGAAGATGCTCGGATAACTTCCGATTGACAAACGGACATCTCCATTACGTCTGGAATGTCAGTGACATTCAGAATATATATTTTATTTAATAAATTTGGATCGTCTGATATGGTGGAGAATTTTGAGGCAATTAAAATATGATGCGAAGGCATGCATTATGAGGGAAATTAGCCTCGTCGATGACGAGATGATGTCCGATTGCAAAATAGATGGCGCCATTACATCTGGAATGTTGTCAGCATTTGGAATATACATTTTAGTTGATCAAATTTGATAGTTTGAGGTGGTGTCGCAAATTTCAAAGGAGATTCAAATATGTTGTGAAGGCACGCATTATAAGGAAAATAAGACCTCGACGAGCTCAAATATAGTCTCATTTTAAAATAGACTGCGTCGCTGTGATGGGGACATCGACAATATCCTAAATGCATTATCAATTTGTCCAAAGAAAATTATTTAATGAAATTGACAAGTAAAATGAGAGAATACATGAATTTTGAGGAAATGTATGCAAATCGAAGCAATCTTGATCTTGACGTGCTGTCATCATTTCAAATGGATAAATGAGGATGATAGGGCATAGATTTTGATTTTAGTTTAATGAAATTAAATAAAATGAAATCAGCAAGTCAAATGAGATTTTAAATCTCATTAATTTGTATTACCTTATATCAATTCAACTACTGTTAAGTCCTGAAAATCTGCTGAAGCTCTAACGTTCTCCTATATTCTTTTATCAAATCCCGTGAAATCCTCCCATGAGAAGTCGCTTCAGTCTACAATGAAGCCTCGTCGTTAAATCAAAATGAAACGAACGAAAGTGGATTCTTTTTCTCTTCTTACTATCTCCACATGGAGCCTTGGCCTTAGACACCTTCTCCGACTTCGCAAGCTTTGTCTCCACCTCTAACCTCTGTCCCCTATACCACCTTCTGCCGAAACCCATCTTCAACCAAAACCAACGCCTCTTTATCTTCTCCGACAAGTAGTCCTCTCTAAGCTGCATGCTTGCCTTCTCTTCCCATCTGCCTACAAGTCCAATACCAAGCTGAGATCCATGCCACTACAGCTCTCCATAAATCAGAATCTTACCCTACCCAAAGCCCTTCATGTCATCCACACATAAGCAACATGATTATCCCATTCTGCCTCTTGCTTTGTAGTCAACCGAGCTTCCAAGATGAAGCCAAGATGCATAAACTCTCAAACACCAGCAGTAGAGGTGTTTAAGGATGGTAATATGGAGTTCAAGCAGAGGTTAGGTAATGCAGATGGAGGTCCAGCGGAAGAGGAGTATGATGATGATGATTTTGTTTCCATTGAGATGAAGAGGTGGCTTAAGGAGATGAAGAAGAATAGTTTATGGTTCTCATACTAGAGGAATCGAACCTAAAAGAAGAAGAGAGAAGCTCCAGCAAATAGAGGGAGTTAAAGTGGAGGACAGAAGCAGAATCATGAACATCTTAAGTCAATGGCCTAGATCTGCACTAAAAAAAAAAGCTATCTCTGAGCCTTAAGAACCTCTCTTTCAAAAAGAGAAGAGTTTCAAGATGATTGCAAATACCTGCAACCATCATTGAAGGATGATCTAATTCATAATATTGGAACTGCTTATGTTGCCTAGATCTGTTTATAGTGAGGGCACATCACTTCCAACTTATGCAACTGAGGCAATGGAACGCATCCCAACATGAGAATCCAACCTCGTTTGGTCATTATACTCAGGAGTTCTAACAATTACAGAGCTCCTGAATATAGTGGAAATTGCAATTTTTTACTTTTTCATAATCTTCTGAAAATAGATAAGAACAAGTCTTGTATTTCTATGAACTTATCCAAAGGTCATAAGCACGATGCAAGCTCCCTTCAATAGGTTCAAGCATCTCTTGACAAGAGAAAGGTCAAACATTTTGCTTGACTTTCTGGTGGTGCTGGAATCTATCAAAGTGAGCTAAACTTTGGTGCCATGCATGATCAAAAGGGGAGAATGAGAATACAATTTCTCTTACCTTTTTTTTTAGCATTGATCATCATTATTAATTAGCATGCCTGAATTTAGTTTCTTTTTACCATGCGTAGTAGTATCATTGATGTTAAGCTTGAGATAAAATTGTGTACATGTGTGTATACCTGCCAAAAAAAAAAAAGAGAAAATGTAAGCTTTTCAAAAAAAAAAAAAAAAAAATTTGCAAAATTTAGAAAACTCATTTCGTCACATGTGGCATGGCAAAACAACCACTCATGCGCACTTTTCTTAGTGTGGTAGGAGGAACTGCATCGCGACGCTTGCGACGAAGCAGGTTATCACGCAAAATCCCTTTTTTGAAGTTTGTGACACACCCGAAAACCACATATACAAGATTTTCTTAGCGTGGTTGGATGGGAATCCGGTGTGATGCGTACGACAAAGTGGGGATACCCATAAGTACCCACTTGCGGGGAAACGACTGCTTTCTTTTACAACAGGTATCGATGACCCATACACGCTTTTCTTAGCGTGATGGGGGGGATGGAAAAAAAACATCCACGGTGTCCTCGTCCGAGGACACCTACCATACACTTCTTTTTTTAGCGTGGTGGGAAAGGCCCAGTTTCCCATAATTTTTTTCCCTAAATGGGGGAGACGGCGGGAGGCTGCCAAAATTTTGACCGAAGATTTAAGGACTTGGACAAAATTTGGACAAAATGAACTTGAACTCGGACTAGAACTTGAACTTGTACTTGAACTTGAACTTGGACAACATATAAAATGACATAGAATTTAAATGTGAACTTGAATTTAACTCAAATGATGTCGGCTTAAACTTGAATTTGAACTCAAATTGAAAACCCACTCAAATTTGAATAAAAAAATATGTGATTGAGTTCATAATTGATAAGTGACAATCATCAACAAGATGCAAATGAATACATATAAAATTTGTAAGCCAAGGGAATTTTTCAAGTGTCATTCACTTAATGATAATGATGATGCCATTTGATTTTCAATATAATGTTTATGGCAAATGATAATGGTTGGATCGTAGCATTCATCCTAATTCATCTAAATGGTAGATGATAATTTTGATCTTCTAACTAAATATGATTGAATGAACAAGGGTCTACAAATGAGGTCCAAGAGCCTACAACAAACAAAGATTCTTATGAATGCATGCAAAATATATGTAGTGAAAGAGATAGTTGGCTTACAAACATGAATGATTTGCAAGCTTTAGGATTTCAAATGACAACAATTAAATTGTAAGGAGCTTTGTAATTGAAATAAAGATATTAATCTATCAAATTCATCATACAAATTGAAAATCACTTTTGAGAATAAAGAAGTGATGAATAGAGTTTGTATGTAAGAAGCGTAAGATTTTGGATGCATGGCTTGATTGAAAGGCCATAATATGATGACTTTTGAGCATCATAATGGATTTACTGTATTTAGCATAACTCACTCTTAAGTGGCAATTGATTGGATAAAAATAAGGCATGTCATGAACACAAACAATATACTTCAATCATGTTCTCAAGTGATTAAAGATATTTGGAGACAATGAAAGTTCATGATTATTAACATTATTCACTCACGATCAATGATCAGATGAAGACATAATTACATGCCTGCAATTAACCACCATCATGAGCTCAATATGACTACAATCAAGTACATGAAGAATGGTGGCAGAGACAGCATTTCCTTAGTACATTCAACGTATCTACCAATTATTGTGGCGAAGACACTATAATACCTCCATGATCAACAATTGTCCAACATCATTCAAACACATCGACCCTCTATAAACTAGGAAAAATGATACATAATGGAGTATAAATATGTAAGGGGTTGTAGAATACTCGTTATACATACCACACGCTATTTGCAAGTAGAAGCATATGAGATACGACAAGTGTAAAGTATATACAAGTCGTTATAGAAGAGCTGTCGTACACCTAATGTGTCATCTACAGGGAAAATATAGAAGAGAACTGTAGTAAATATGAGCTCTTACAAGATGTTGTAAAAGACCTGTAGTATACCCAACATGTTGTCCACAAGCAAAAATACCAAATGATTACACAGCAAATGCAAAGCAGAAGATTAGTTAGTGCACTATAATCCATCTATAAAAGGAGATAGGTAGTGCATGATAGTCTACCTGTACAAAGCAGAAATCAATTCAATCCAAAAATTGCTACGCCTCACCACCGAATCTGCAACATTCATACAAGTGGATAGAAGGTATATATAAATATTCCAAGAATACCCCCACACGTGCATTATTATTTGTATGCACATAGGCACACTAAAGGGGTAAATACATTCACAACCTACAAGGGCCTCAACGAGTGTGTTATTGGTACACACATGACGTCTAGGGATGCTGCGCGAGTCAATAAATTTGAACCTGATCCTCCTAAGCATGAAGATAGGAGTCAATAAGGTTCAACAAATAATTATAAAATGCCCATAAACACCCGCATGGGCCCTGGCGAGCATGTTGTGGGAATACATGTGACGTCTAGGGATGCTGCTCGAGTCAATAAGTGAATTCAAATTCGAATCCGATCATTCTATATGGATCAATAGGAGTCGATAGGGTTTGAACCATCAAATAAATATAAGGTTGTGGCGACCGGCATAATTATTTAATATATTTATATTAGGCCTTCAAGGCCTATAATCAAGAGAATTCACTAACAAAGGCATAAAGCCTATGAAACCTGATCCCATATCGGCAAGTTGATAGGGTCGATAAGGTTCAAGATTTAAATAGAAATGACCCCTCACAACCTGATGATGGACATGTTGAATGAAAAGCTCAACCGGAGGGGTTCACAAATATTTTTAAATGCCACCCAAATTCCTACAAAATCCAAAACTCTAAAAAAATCCCAAAAATCCAAAGATATTTAAAACTGAAATATATCCATCAACACTTAAAGAAAAATCCATCCATCCTCCACAACAGTTTGCTAGGGTGGACAAGTTAAAATTTACTTCATTTTATATATAGCTAATGCCTAGTTAAAAATATCACTAGGATCCATTCTCAAATAATCTCCTACCAGTAAGGATGTGGTGTGTCCTATAACCGTCAGTTTTGCCACAAAATGGCACTGTAGGATAAACAGTTATGATTCTAGACCCTCTGAACCGAGTGTTTTTACTGCCAAATGGCACCATGAAATATCAATTACGGTCATAGTTAATACACTCCTTAGTGGCATCAAATTGTTGAGATATGAATCAATAGGATATGATTGATAGGGCAGAAAGCCCTTTGTTAGCTAAGGTGAATTCAAAATTTTCCCTTTAGTTAAACATTCATTTCAGGTCTACAAAGGTCCCCTTAGACGATGCAACCCATTGCTGCCGACAAGGATCCTTCTATCAGGTTGGGTTGACTACCTCCTCTAACTAAGTAGACCAGGGACCATGATGGTCCAAGACGATGGAACCATGGGATCCTGATCGAGTCCATCATCCATTCCCCTACCATCCGCTTTAAGTGCAAGATGGTAAAATTTCAAATTTTAAATTTCAAATTTTCCCAAACTTCTAAACACTTCAAATCTCAATACTATGCTGCTACTATATGCCCGATAACACGTATTTTCTATGTATCTGATTGACAACTAGCCTTAATCAAAAGCTCTCTCTCATGATCGGGAGGGGTAATTAACTATAGGGGCCTGTGCCTATAGGAAACAAGAACTCAAATCAAAAAGTGCTCGTAAAATGAGGGAAAATTCTCTAGGTAGTGTCTTATCTACAAACCCATATACCTTCCAAAATCTACCCCAAAACTTATTCCGTTAAAACTCCCTCGTTGAAGAAAAGCATCAGTACGGGCGGAGGCCGGGGACGAATTTTTGGAGCCCATATATTTCTGGCTACTCCATTGGGGATTAGTTTCTCTTTCCATCTTTGGCTTGTTATCTAAGCGCTATAGTAGTAGTAAAAAATGAAAAAAATAGTAATGATAAAATTGAGCTCTATATAGTAAACATTAGGATGTGACACTTGGTCCCTATTTCCAAAAAGCCATCACTGAAAGGTCCTGATAGAGATAAAAGCAAGCATTTATTTATGATGATAGATCAAAGAAAGAATCATGATAAATATGGTGAGCATAGGGGTGTGACACTTGGACACATATCTTAGAATCCATCGCTGAAAGGTCCTGACATAAGAGAAAATAAATATAGAGATCAACATCTCTAAAGAAAATATATGCAAAAGAATGGTGTGAAATCTAGTGTGTATCCTTAGAAATCCACCATTAGAAAAAAATATTAAAAAAATCATTAAAAATGGGTACCAAAGACCTATAGATAATGTTCTCGATGGTTGACATATTGAAGAATCCTTCAAGAAATCTCATCGTTTCCAACTATATCTTCTCGGACTGTAGAAGATCCTCTCCCGACCTTAATCAGTGCCCTTCTTCCCAAAGACCAAGTGGAAGAAATGAAAAAGCTTCTTTATGAATTTAGGGACTGCTTTACTCGGACATATGCTGAGATGCCCGGCTTATCCCCTGATATAACATTTCACATATTAGCCATCAATCCAGATGCAGCACCCATCAAGCAAGCTCCAAGGAGAATGAGATTGGAAATAGAAGAAGGGGTATTTGAATATTTATTTAGGATGACATCATGCTATGTGCCGAGATCCCTAAGTAATCATTCAAAATTAAAAATTTTAAGTATACCCTTTATCAAAATCTCTCTTCTAGATAGGGGGCATTTTAAATATTTATTCGGGTTAATGATGTGCTACAAGCTGAAATTCCCAAATAAATATTTAAAATATCAAAAATCCAAATTCCACCAACCTTAAAAATTTTCGTTTGAGATAAGGGGCATTTTAAATATTTATTCGGGTCGACATCACGGTGCATGTCGAGATCCCCAAATAAATATTTAAAATATTCAACTATGAATATCCCTTAAAATAAGATAGTGACTACTTCAATTATCAACATGTATATGGGTAATTATCCTGAAGTTCAAGACACCGCTCCTTCAAGTCTATTAAGATTTCAAAAGTAAAAAAGAGATCTGTTATGACTATATGCTCCAATAAATTGAGCCAGAAAAGCTTGAAGTCTTTCAATAGCCTAAAGGTTAAGGTTTGTATGGGTGTAAAAGGCTAGATACAACATGCTCAAATATGGCCGGATCACTGGCAGCTCCGTCTACTCAACACTCCATAAGAAAGGTCATAGTAGTGGAACCCCCACTTCGTCAACCCGTCAGTAGGGACTGTAGGAAGAACGAATGTTAATCTGACTCGACGAGTTCTAGTAGTCATAGTCCACAAGTCTCTCCTAATTGACCGGAGAATCAAAATTCCAGTGGAAGAGGAGTCTCGAATACTATTAAATGTGAGTAAACTCCAAGTATTCAACCACAAAGGATGACTTCAAATCTACCAACTTAAGAAGAATCAATATCAGAGAGCACATTTCCCATATCTCAAGTCTGAAGTCTAAATGGGTGTAAGAGGTCAGATCCAACAAGCCCAAATATGATCGGATCGCTTGCAGCTCCATCTACTCAACACATCATGAGAAAGATCACAGTAGAGGAACCCCCATTCAACAACCCGAGGACAAAGAGCTATCAAATCTTCGCTCACTTAATCTAATGAACTCAAGTGACTCATATTAAAGTCTCTTTAACTAATTAAGGATCAAGATACTATCAATGTTTGGTACTATTAGCTGAATTCAAAACCTATAAATCCTTCAACAAATCCGTAAAGCACAAAGCAAGGATTGAAGGAAATTTTCTTCAACAAGTCTGCCAAAGCACAAAGCAAAGGACTGAAGAAAATTATCTCAAAGTTTACACAAAGCCCAAGGCTGAACTAAGTGGATTATGTCATTAATAAGTCCATTATGTATAAAGCTCTAGACCGATGACTTTTCACCATCGACCTAATACAATCCTAAGAGTATAGGTCACTGGCATCTACCCCTTCATCAAGTCCACTGCATAAAGCACATGACTAGAAAAAGTCAAAATCCCCAAAATTTGAGCAAAAGCTACGACTGCTAACTCCAACTAGTGGCTATGGTGATAATACTCACAACCACCCTTATATATAAGGGGCATTTTAAATATTTATTTGGGTCGATATCGTACTGCGTGCTGAGATCCCCAAATAATATTTAAATTCTCAAAATGCCAAATTTATCCTATTTAAATTCTCCCAGTAAATAAGAGGGCCTTTTAAATATTTATTTGGGTCGATATCGTGATATATGCCGAGATCCTCATATAAATATTTAAAATCATTAAGATAAATATCCATTCGCGTCCAAAAGGATATAATAATTTTCTCTGTGAACACTTATACTGGTAATTCTCTAATGAGTTTGAGACACCACCTTCTCCAATGTACAAAGGTTCAAGAGTCAAGAAAGAGATTTTGTGGCTATACACTCCTATAAATTGAACCGAATAGGTTGAAGTTTTTCAACAGCCAGAAGCTTAATGTTTGAATAGGTGTAAAAGGCCGGATTCAACATGCCCAAATATGATCGAATCGCTGGCAGCTCTGTCTACTAAACACACTATAAGAAAGGTCGTAGTAGCAGAACCCCCACTTCATCAACCCGTTAGTAGGGACTGTAGCTAACTTGACTCGATAAGTCCAAGTAATCGTAGTCTACTAAATTCCCCTAATCAATTAGAGAATCAACGTTCTAGTGGAAGGAGGAGTCACAAACAACTATGGAATGCTCATAGGCTCTAAATCTTCAACCACAAAGGAGAACTCAAAATATACTAACTTTAATAAATCAGTATTAGAAAGTATAATTCACATAACTCAAGTCTGAAGCCTGAATGGGTGTAAAAGGTCAGATCAAAAAATCCCAAATACGATCGGATCACTTGCAGCTCCATCTACTCGACACACCATAAGAAAGGCCATAGTAGAGGAACTCCCATCTCAATAACTAGAGGAAAAAGAGATATTAGATCTTAGCTCTCCTGATCTGATGAACTCAAGTGATTCAGATTAAAGTCTCCTCAAGTGGTAAAGGGTCAAGCTCTACCCATGTTTGGTAGTATTAGCTGAATCCAAAACCTATAAATCCTTCAACAAATCCGTAAAGTATAAAGCAAGGATTGAAGAAACTTTTCTTTGACAAGTCCTTTAAAGCACAAAGCAAAGGACTGAAGAAAACATCCTAAAGTTCACATAAAGTTCAAGCCTGAACTAAGAGGATTTTGTTATCAACAAGTTTGTTACGTATAAAGCTCTGGACCGTTGACTTCTCACTAGCGACCTAATACGAACCCAAAAGATTTAGGTCATCAACATCTACTCCTTCATCAAGCCCTTCAAAGCAAGAAGTATAAGGGTGAAGGTACAAAAAAAAATCACCTGATAAGTTAGAAAGGACAAATCAGATGATTCTTCATTAATGTCTGTAGCACAAAGCACTGGATAGAATAAATCAAAATCTTGTGACTTAAGTTAAAGCTACAAAAAGAAACACACTGAATAACATCTATAAGTGTACCTAAAAAATTGGGGGCATTTTAAATATTTATTTGGGTCAAAAATCGTGCTGTGTGCCAAGATCTCCAAATAAATATTTAAAATTATCTACAACATCATCAGTACAACTTAGTGTACAACCAGAGAAATTTCATGAATAGTAAAAAGAGATCTCGCCAACAATTGAATTTATAAAATTACTTGATTTTATTAAATTCAGAATTCATATACAAATTTTTAAACTACATCTTTTTATAATATTACATCAGTTGAAAGAAAAAGGATAAGTATAATGTCCTTCATGGAGGACTACAATCTATTCCCTAAACTATGCCCGAAGAGGAAGTTGACAATCTTATTTTGCTCCTTCCAAAGACCACGTACTCTGCACTTTTGGGACATACATAAAGAATTAGAAGTGTTAGTAAGAAAGAGAGGTTATGTAGATATATGTAAAAGTACCCAAAAAAAAAGATGTACCTGAAACAAAGGTCTCCCAAGGTGGCTCACAAATAAGTATCCCATGCATATTAAAACCTATGTAGAACAACAAGTGTTAGTAAGCAGCTCAAGAAAGAAGAGGAACTATAGAAATAAACTAAAAACATACCAAATTGAAGCCTCCTTTGATAGCAAACTGGCTATAGCATGGGTCTTGTTCCTATAGTAGCCTACACAAAATACAAAGCAATGTCAGTACGAGCACAAAATCAAAAGAAAGAAGAAGGGAAGAAAGCAAACTTGAGCCCAATAGTAATTGTAGAACAGAGGGAGTTAAAAGTGGAGGATAGAAGCAGAATTATGAAATATCTTAAGTTAATGGCCTAGATATGCACTACAAAAAAAATCTATCTCTGAACCTTAAGAACCTCTCTTTCAAAAAAAGATGAGTTTCAAGATGATTGCGAACACCTGCAACCAGCATTGGAGGATTATCCTTTTCATAATATTGGAACTACTTATGTTGCCTAGATCTGTTTATAGTGAGAGGCACATCACTTCCAACTTATCCAATTGAGGCAATGGATCGCATCCCAACCCGAGAATCCAACCTCGTTTGGTCATTATACTCAGGAGTTCTAACAATTACATAGCTCCTGAATATAGTGGAAAGTGCAATTTTTACTTTTCATAATCTTCTGAAAACAGATAAGAACATGTCTTGTATTTCTATGAGCTTATCCAAAGGTCAGAAGAACGATGCAAGCTCCCTTCAATAGGTTCAATCATCTCTTGACAAGAGAAAAGGCCAAACATTTTGCTTGACTTTCTGGTGGTGCTGGAATCTATCGTAGTGAGCTAAACTTTGGTGCCATGCATGATCAATAGGGGAGAATGAGAATACAATTTCTCTTACTTTTTTTTTTAGCATTGATCATCATTATTAATGAGCATGCCTGAATTTAGTTTCTTTTTACCATGCATGGTAGTATCATTTATGTTAAGCTTGAGATAAAAGTGTGTACATGTGTGTATACATGCAAAAAAAAAAAGAGAGATTTCTCCAAAAAGGAAAAAAAATAGAGAAAATGAGAGTTTTTTTAAAAAAAAAGAAAGAATTTTGCAAAATTTAAAAAACTCATTTCAACACATGTGGCATGGCAAAATGACTACCTATACACGCTTTTCTTAGCGTGGTAGGAGGAAGTGTGTCATGACGCTTGCGATGAAGCAGGTAATCATCCAAAATCCCTTCTTCGGAGTTTGTGGCGCACTCGGAAACCACATATAAATGCTTTTCTTAGCATGGTGTAATGGGAACCTAGTGCGACGTGTACGATGAAGTGGGGATACCCATAAGTACCCACTTGTGGGGAAACGTCTGCTTTCTTTTGCAACAGGTACTGAGGCCCTATACATACTTTTCTTAGCCGGCGGTATCCTCGTCCGAGTACACTTACCATACAAAATTTTTTTAGCGTGGTGGGAATGACCCAGTTTCTCATAGTTTTTCCCCTAAACAAGGGAGACGTCGGGGGCTGCCCAAATTTTGACTGAAGATTCAAGGACTTGCACAAAATTTGGACAAACTGAACTTGAACTCGGACTGGAACTTGAACTTGGATAAAATTTAAAATGACATAAAATTTAAATGTGAACTTGAATTTAACTCAAATGATGTAAGCTTAAACTTGGATTTGAACTCAAATTGAATACCCACTCAAACTTAAATAAATAAATATAAGTGATTGAGTTCATAATTGATATGTGACAATCATCAACAAGATGCAAATGAATACATATAAAATTTGAAAGCCAAGGGAATTTTCCAAGTGTCATTCACTTTATGATAATGATGATGCCATTTGATTTTCAATATAATCTTCATGCAAATGACAATGGTTGGATCGTAGCATTCATTCTAATTCATACAAATGGTATATGATAATTTTGATCATCCAACTAAATATCAATGAATGAACAAAGGTCTACAAACGAGGTCCACGAGACTACAACAAATAAAGATTCTTATGAATGCATGCAAAATATATGTAGTGAAAGAGATAGTTGGCTTACAAACATGAATGATTTGCTAGCTTTAGGATTTCAAACGACAACTATTAAATTGTAAGGAGTATTGTAATTGAAATGAAGATATTAAGCTTTCAAATTCATCATACAAATTGCAAATCACTTTTGAGAATAAAGAAGTGATGAATAGATTTTGTTTGTAAGAAGTGCAAGATTTTGGATGCATGGCTTGATTGAAAGGCCATAATATGATGACTTTAGAGCATCATAATGGATTTACAGTATTGAGCATAACTCAATCTTAAGTGGAAATTGATTTGATAAAAATAAGGCATGTCATGAACACAAACAATATACTTCAATCATGTTCTCAGATGATTAAGGATAATTGGAGATAATGAAAGTTCATGATTCTTAACATTATTCACTCATGATCAATGATCAGATGAAGACATAATTACATGCCTGTAATCAACCACCCTCATGAGCTCAATATGTCTATAGTCAATACAAGAAGAATGGTGGTAGAGATAGTTTGTCCTTAGCACATCCAAGGTATCTACCAATTATTATGGCGAAGACACTATAATACCTCCATGATC
This sequence comes from Dendrobium huoshanense, assembly GCA_016618105.1. NCBI lineage: Eukaryota > Viridiplantae > Streptophyta > Magnoliopsida > Asparagales > Orchidaceae > Dendrobium > Dendrobium huoshanense. The sequence continues at coordinate 30,107,047 of CM028351.1, forward strand.
AACAATTGTCCAACATCAGTCAAACACATCGGCCCTCTATAAGCAAGGATAAATTATACGTAATGGAGTTTAAATATGTAAGGGGTTGTAGAATACTCATTATACATACCACACGCTATTCACAATAAGAAGCATATGAGATATAGCAAGTGCAAAGTATATACAAGTCATCATAGAAGTGTTTTCATACACCAAATGTGTCATCTACAGGGAAAATATAGAAGAGAACTGTAGTAGATACGAGCTCTTACAAGATGTTGTAGAAGACCTGTAGTACGTCCAATATGTTGTCCACAAGCAAAAATACCAAATGACTACACATCAAATGTAAAGCAAGAGATTAGTTAGTGCACTATAATCCATCTACAAAAGGAGACAAGTGGTGCATGATAGTCTACCTATGCAAAGAAGAAATCCATTTAATCTAAAAATTGCTACGCCACGCCACCGAATCCATAACATTCATACAAGCGGACATAAGGCGTATACAAATATTCTAAGAATACCCTCGCACGTGCACAATAGTTTATATGCACATAGGCACACTAAAGGGGTAAATACAATCACAACCTGCAAGGGCCTCAACGAGCGTGTTATTGGTACACACATGACGTCTAGGGAAATAGGCACACTAAAAATTCTACTTATACTCTTGGATTTTTAGAAAACATTTTTAATTATTAACGCAAGTTAAATTTAAAGTTTAAAATAAACTTTTAAACCAGAGCAAACAACTTGTAATTAAATTAAATGTTGAAGAAAAATAAGAAAGAACACACCAGATTTATAGTGGTTCGATCAAATATTGACCTACGTCCACTCCCCGGAGGCACCCTCTGAGTATTTCACTATTACCAAAGTGACTCTACTTTTTCCCTCATAATAAGTTAGAGAAGCTTTTACAAAATCACTTCCACCTTCCCTGGTGCGGTGGAGGAGCCGGGACCTTTGACACCAAAGAGATATTCTTCTTCCCAAAAATTCCCTCAAGACAACCCTTGAATCCGATGGTACTGAGGTGCAAGTTTGCCGTAGCAATCGTGTGAATATCCCCACCACACTCCCTTGAAATCCCCTCCAAATATCTTCTCCCTCTTAAACTCCACCCTTTCCTCTGTCCCTTTCAAGTTCTCTCTTCTAGTTTTCTAAAAAACAACGAAGACACAAAGACTGCCAAAGATACACTTTATCATCCTTTTACACTCTCCAAGTGTCGGCAGAGAACTGGACTGATGTTTTTGAACTCACGTGAGAGCGTTCAGAGGAGATGGGAAGAACTTGAAGGAAAAAAAGAGATCTTCGCTTTAGGTAACCTTGTGAATCCCTCACAAAACCCTCACTTGATCTCTCACTCTTCAATCACACAATCTCTCCCAAAGACTCACACTAAATGATCCCTCTCAAGAGAAAACAACACCAAAGGCTCTTGTAATAGTTTCTAGGACTCCTTATATAGAAAGGATAAGAAAAAAACCATCCAAAAACTGAAGATTTCAAGTTCTGAGCGCTCACGATCATCCCGTGCGAATCTATGTTAGTACGTATGGATAGTTCAAAAACTGTTATGTAAGAACATGTTGTGCATCGGTACGAACTCATTTTGTTCGGTAGGAATAGAACAAATTTCAAAGTTTATCTGTACAAATCGTCAGGATGAAATGAACAAAAATAGAACAGAGAGGTTCATCCCTGTATGATCCAAAAATATTGTCCATACGAACTGCGTATTTGGCAGAAATAGAGCCATTCTTCCCAGTACGATTGAAAAATATAGTCCGTATGAACTATACTTAGAAAAATATTTGCCTTTTCTATTCTTTCCACTGCTTATTATGGGGTATAACTAACCTGATCGTCCTATATGAAGTGGTATCGTATAGTACGATCAGTTTAAAAACATGAATTTTAAAACTCTTCCCCGGTGTTTGTTTGCTCAGTTACTCAAATTATAATCACACTCTCACAGACTCAATAAAATAAAAAATACAGACTTCAATTATAATTAAACTCTATACTGATCTTGATTTAAAGTCTTCAATAATCTGTAAAATAATTTCCCTGGAATGTTAGTACAAACAAGAGCAAAAATAAATTTTCCAAAATATGTTAGGAGAAAAAAAATTCAAAGCAATAATATTTAGAATTATCAAAAACATACAAGTTGCAAGAATATTAAATAGGAAAAACTAAGTAGCAAATTTTCTCAACACTCTCCCCCTTTTTGATGATGGCAAAAAAATTATTGTTTGAATAAAATTGAATACTATAAATTTCTCCTTAACTCCCCCTAAATGAATAAGCATGTGAATATAAGGGAATTTATATTAAGAACAAATCAATTGATTTTTTTTTTAAGTTTTAAAAACACAAAGCAAAAACACAAAAACAATTTACAATGTAAAACATAAAAACACAAAGCAAGAAACACAAAAATAAATTACAAGGCAAAACATCAAACATAGCAAACAAATAATATTTCTCCCCCTTTTTTATAACAGCAAAAAGTGAAGAAGAAAAATAATAGAAATGTAAGAAGTCATACGAGAAACCTTTGATAATTTATCCTGAAAGAGATTGATTTGTAATTGCAATAACAAGATTAATGTCCATTAGATAAAAATAAAGATTCAAAATATTTAAATTAAAATATAACATAGACAAGATAAAAATATCAAAGTAATGAAACATTCTAGATAATTAGAGAATATCAAGGTCACGCAGTGGAAGCGTGGTGGGCCCATAACCCATAGGTCCCAGGACTTGTTAGGGCTCGTGAATAGGTTGTTAGACCTAAGGCATTGTCCCGAGGCTAACCAAGAGGGGGGTGAATTGATAATTTAAAATTTTTACTTATACTCTTAGTTTTTTAGAAAAACTTTTAAATTATTAATGTAAGTTAAATTTAAAGTTTAAAAATAAACTTTTAAACCAGAGTAATCAACTTGCAATTAAATTAAATGCAGAAGAAAAATAAGAAAGAACACACCAGATTTATAGTGGTTCAATCAAACCTTAACCTACGTCCACTCCCCGGAGGTACCCTCTAAGTATTGCATTAGTACCAAAGTGACTCTCCTTTTGCCCCCACAGCAAGGCGGAGAAGCCTTTACAAAATCAGTCCCTCATTCCCCGGTGTGGCGAAGGAGCCAGGTCCTTTGACACCAAAGAGATTTTCTTCTTCCCAAAACTTCCCTCAAGACAACACTTGAATTCGATGGTACTGAGGTGTAAGTTTGCCGGAGCAACCGTCTAAATATCCCCTCCACACTCCATTGCAATCCCCTCCAAGGATCTTCTCTCACTCAAACTCCACCCTTTCCTCTCTCCCTTTCAAGTTTGTTGTGGATCTATTTTAATGGTTTATGATTTTGATGATAATAAACACTCTTATTTTTCTATGACTGCTTTATCTACTGACATTTCAGGTCCACAAGATTAGACTGTAATTTGGAACCAGCTCAAGATTAGGTAGATTAGGTCTGAGTCAGTTTATACCCTTTTTTCCTTTCTTGAGTCTATTATAATTCGTGTGGATCCTGATACTATGTAATTTTGCACACACACACCTTGGAAGATTTTCTAACTGTTCCCTAGAGTTTACTATTTTTGGTAATATTATCCGGGATGATATTTATATCAACATGGATGATCGATTTATAACCAGAAACCCTAATTCGGGCATCCTCATTAAGGAAGCCATCATTAAGCAGATCGGCTAGGATGATACTTGAATCGGCCAGGATGATAGGCTAGATTAAGAAAGAATCAGCTGCCATGATCAGTTTAGGTATTCTTTATTTTAGGTAATTGGCTAGGACGATATCTAAATCGGTCAGGACGATCTAACTCAATTATGCCTAAATTAATCTGGTATCTTTGGAAAGAAGTAAAGGAAGATTAATTCGATCACATCATCTGGGATGATCGTAGGATCGGAAGGGACGATGTCGTCGACAATTAGCATCGACCACCTTCGATTCAGGGCGATGATCAGGATGATTGTACTCAGTTTTAAACTAATTGGCCAGGATGATATTACAATGACCCGGATGATGCAACCAATTTTTTTCTGATCGTCCCAAATCGTCTCGGGCTGATTGAGCTTAATTTGTACTGATCGGCTAGGATGATATTCATATCGGCCTGGATGATAAAGTCAGTAAGTTGCATTAATGAGCTCATTTTGAGATCTTTTATTTAAGCTTTAGCAAGACACTTGGTAAGTGTCTTTGGCAGCCATTATAGCTTTGTTCTTTTGGGGGAAAATTGAAGAGAGAGCTTGAAAGGGAGTGAGGAACGGATGAAGTTTGAGAGAGAGAGAGAAGATCTTGTGAGGGGGGACTCAAGGAGTGTGGATGGGGATTCCACACGGTTGCTCCGGCAGGCTTGCACCTTAATACCTTCGAATTCAAGGCTTGTCTTGAGGGAAGTTCACCAAGAAGAAGATCTCTTTGGTGTCAAAGGATCCGGTGACTCCGCCACATCGGGAAAGGTGGAATTGATTTTGTAAGGGTTTCTCCGCCTAGTTGTGGGGGATAAAGGAGATACACTGAATTTTAGTGTAATACTCGGAGGGTGCCTCCAAGGATTGGAGATAGGTTAAGGTTTGATTGAACCACTATAAATCTAGTGTGTTCTTTCTTTGTTTTACTTCCACATTTAATTTCTCCACTTTGGTTTTCATTGTGGTGAATCTTTATTCTAGTTTTTAGATTGTGTTTGTTTTAAATACCGATACACTTCTCTATATTAATTAGCCTTGGGCTAGTTCATGTGGGGGCCTAACATCCCTATTGAACTTTCAAGTAGTATCAGAGCGGGATTCATAAAAATAAGTTTTTGCAAACTTTTGAATTTTTGATCCATGAATAATTTTTGTAATTGTAATATTGCAAAAGGTTATATAATCACCAGACCACCTTTATTTGAAAATATTACTTTTTGATTTTTGGAAAATTTGCATGTTTACTTTCTTGCAAACAATTGATTTTTGTATGTGGCACATGATTTTAACTGGTTATTATATACCATCTCATATTTTAGATTGAATTAAAATTGATATTTCTTTTAATCAATGGAGTAGAAAAAAGAAAATTAATGCTCAATTGAATGCGAAATCTTTAAACTATTTTTTCTGTGCTTTAAATTCTGATGATTTTATAATAGTTTGGGATAAACTACACACCATATACGAAGGCACTAGTGAAATTAAGCAATCCAAGTTGAATATGTTAATGCATGATTATGAAATGTTTTTCGTGAAACTTTATGAAACGATCTTAGACATGTATACTATATTTATTCAAATTATGACATCATTACATGCTTTAGGTAAAGAATTTTCAAATTTTGAAATAGTCAATAAAATTCTTTGTTATCTACTAAATAAGTTTGATGCTAAAGTTGTTGTCATTTGTGAATCAAAAGATTTGAATAAATATTCAATTTATAATTTGATTGGCTCACTCATTTCCTACGAGCAAACTTTGGGTCAAAGACTTTTGGATGCAGGTGAAATGATAAGGCTAAAAGCTGAAGATACGGAAAGAGATAACTTAGTTGGTGATGAAAGCAATAACTAGTCAAGCAAATTAAAAAGCTCACCAAAGCATAAGCATTAACAAAAGTAATATAAAGGTAAAAATGGTAAAAATGTTAATATTTCTTCTGATATTATTTGCTTTTTATTTAGGAAGCCTGGATATATGAAAAATCAGTGCCCTAATTTGAGACTTCTTCCTACAAAAGAAAATGGTAAAGCAAAGCAAATTATAAACCGGGGAAATAATGAAAAGCAAAAAATTTCTTGGGCAGATCTTGCTTCTAAATCATCTGATCAGGAGCAAGATGATGCTTAAATTGTTTTGTGTATACTTTTTATATTTGCATGTTTTGTTATTTTATTTTGTGATTTTCTTTTCTTTTATTATTATTATTTTTTTTTTTGCATTAATTTTTTTATGTGACTTTTTTGATCTAACACACACGTTCACCTTTCTAAAAATAAAAAACCTACCTCCTATTTCTTTTGAATTCTTATTAAAATTTTGTTTGACTTCTCTAAAAATAGTCAAAGGAATGAAACTCATGTTTTTGACTCTCAATCTCTATTTCCTAAAAGAAGTTATTCTACTTTTGATTTAAATTTTTTTTCATATTGTAAATTAGTTTTTGAAATAAAATTTTTTATCTCCCTACATTTTATTTATCACATAGGAATCTTTTGCAAGTTGTTGAATCTACGTCATGATTTTATTAATAAGAAATTCATTTTGTTAATAGAATGGGTTTAATTTTTATTTTTAAGATTTTAGAAATGTAGCATATTCAAAAAATTGGCCAATGATGCTAAAAATAAAAGATGCGCAAAGATGCAAAATTAAAAAAAAAGGGGAATACACAAAGTGTATCAAAAATCATAAGATGGCAGTGCGCCAACCAATTGTCAAGAGGCATAAAATGAGCCCACAAAATTTAATTCTTATCATTCTTGTACTTCTTAAAGCTTAAGAAAACCCTTGATACTTTCGATACTTGAGTTTGAAAATCATAATTCCTGATTCAACAATTCGTGCATTAATCTTCTATTATATATATTTATGGAAGGAGTTTTAATAAATGATTGTTTCTTTCTCTAATTTATTCCTTAACTTATATATTAAATTAAAAAAAGTTTGAGTCCTTTAAAACAACTAGAGTTTGATTATCAAATTCTGAATTTCTAACCTTTTCTGGGCTATGCGTTGTCAATACAATTATACTAAGCTTTTGAATGAAACTAAGAGGTAACCTTCTCATTTTAAGAATATTTGTTTTGTTCCCTAGATCAGGAATTGTTTTTGTCTTTTAATCATTTTTTTGTGTTTGTGCCCCTTCTCTTTTTGATAATATCAAAGAGGGAGAACGTACTGTTGAATTTTTATGTTTTTGTATTCTTTTCTTTCAAAAAATTAAAAATAATAAAAAAATTATTTTTTTATCTCCCCTATTTTTAAAGTTTTATTCTAATGAGGGGGAGATTAGGAAAAATGTTTTCTTTTTTGAAAATTCAAATAGAAATGTTTGCCATCATCATAAAGAGGGAGATTGTTACGGATCTGATTTCATGGCTTATGATTTTGATGATAGCAAACACTCTTATTTCTCTTTGACTGCCTTATCTACTGACATTTTAGGTCCATAAGATCAGACTGCAATTTTGAACCAGCTCAAGATTGGGTAGATTAGGTCTGAGTCAGTTTATATCCAATTTTCCTTTCTTGAGTCTATTATAATTGGTGTGGCTCCTGATGCTATATAACTTTGCACACACACACACCTTAGAAGATTTTCTGATTATTCCCTAGGGTTTATTATTTTTGGTAACATCATCCGGGATGGTATTTATATCGTCTTGGATGATCAGTTCAAAAGCAGAAACCCTAATTAGGGCATCCTCTTTAAGGTAGCCATCATTATGCAGATTGTCCAGGACGATACTTGTTTCAGCCAGGACGATAGGCTCAATTAAGAAAGAATTAGCCGCCATGATCAGTTTGAGTATTCTCTATTTTAGGAAATCAGCTAGGATGATATCCAAATTGTCTAGGATGATCTATATCTTTGAAAGGAAATAAAGGCTGATTGATTCAATCACATCATCCGGGATGATCGCAGGATCGGCCGGGATGATGTTGTGGATGATTGGCATCGGCCAGCTTTGATTCAGGGTGATGATCAGGATGATTGTACTCATTTTTAAACTAATAGGCCAGGACGATATTACATCAGCCTGAACGATGTAACCAATTTTCTTCTAATCGTCCCAAATCTTCCCGGGCTGATTGAGCTTAATTTGTACTGATAGGTCAGGACGATATTCATATCGTCCTAGACGATAAAGTCAGCAAGTTGAATTAATGAGCTTATTTTGAGATCTTATATTTAACCTTTAGGAAGACACTTGGTAAGTGTCTTTGGCAGCCATTGTAGCTTCATTCTTTTGGGGGAAACTTGAAAAGAGAGCTTGAAAGGGAGTGAGGAATGGGTGAAGTCTGAGAGAGAGAGAAGATCCTATGAGGGGGGACTCAAGGGAGTATGGAGGGGGATTCCACCTGGTTGTTCCGGCAGGCTTGCACCTTAATACTGTCAGATTCAAGGCTTGTCTTAAGGGAAGTTCACCAAAGAAGAAGATCACTTTGGTGTCAAAGGACCCGGCGTCTCCACTGCACCGGGGAAGGTGGAATTGATTTTGTAACGGCCTCTCCACCTAGCTGTGGGGGCTCAAGGAGAGACACTAAATTTTAGTGCAATACTCGGAGGGTGCCTCCGAGAACTGGACGTAGGTCAAAGTTTGACCGTACCACTATAAATCTGGTGTGTTCTTTCTTTATTTTACTTTCACATTTAATTTTTGCACTTTGGTTTTCATTGCGGTGAATCTTGATTCTAGTTTTCAGATTATGTTTGTTTTATATACTGATTCATTTCTCTTTATTAATTAGACTTGGGCCAGTTCATAAGGGGCCTAACATCCCTGACAAACTTTCAAAGTTCTCTCTTCTAGTTTTCTCCAAAACAACGAAGATATAATGACTGCCAAAGATACACTTTGTCATCCTTTTACACTCTCCAAGTGTCCGAGGAGAACCGAACCGATGTTGTTGAACTTCACTTGAGAGCCTTCAGCGGAGATGGGAAGAAACTTGAAGGAAACAAAGTTATCTTTGCTTTGGGTAACCTTGTGAATCCCTCACAAAACCCTCACTTGATCTCTCACTCTTCACTCACACAATCTCTCCGAAACACTCACACTCAATGATCCCTCTCAAGAGAAAAGAACACAAAAGGCTCTTGTAATAGTTTTTAGGACTCCTTATATAGAAAGGATAAGAAAAAACTATCCAAAAACTGAAGATTTCAATTTCTGAGCGCTCACAATCGTCTCGTATGAACCTATGTTAGTACGTACGAATAGTTCAAAAACCGTTGTGTACGAACATGTTGTGCATCAGTACAAACTCATTAAATCGGGTACGAACAGAACAAATTTCAAAGTTTGTCTATACGAATCGTCAGGATGAAATGAACAAAAATAGAATAAAGAGGTCCGTCCCCATACGATCCAAAAATATCATCCGTATAAAATGTTTATTTGGAAAAAATAGAGTCGTTCGTCCTGGCACGATTGAAAAATATCGTCCGTACGAACTATACTTAAAATAATTTTTGCCTTTTCTGTTCGTTCCACTGCTCATTGGGGTAAATAACTGACCAGTTCATCCCGTACAAAGTGGTATCATAAGTACGACCATTTTAAAAACATAAATTTTTAAACTCTTCTCCGGTGTGTGTGCTCTGTTACTCAAATTAAAATCACACTCTCATAGACTCAATAAAAAAAAATACAAACTTCAATTATAATTAAACTCTAAACTGATCTTTATTTGAAATCTTCAATAATCTGTAGTATGATTTTCCTGGAATGTTAGTACATAAAAGAGCAAAATAATTCTTTCAAAATATGTTAGGAGAAATAATAATCAAAGCAATAATATTTAGAATAATAAAAAACATATAAATTGTAAGAATATTAAACTGGAAAAAACTAAGTAGCAATTTTTCTCAACAATCTCTCTCTTTTTTATGATGATAAAATAATTATTATTTGAATAAAATTGAATATTATAAATTTCACCTTAACCCCACCCCCCCCCCCCCCCCCCCCCCCTACCTAAATGAATAAGCATGTGAATATAAGGGAATGTATATTAAGAACAAATCAATTTTTTTTTATATATTTTTTAAAGCACAAAGCAAGAAACACAAAAACAAATTACAAGGCAAAACATAAAAACAAAAAGTAAGAAACACAAAAATAAATTACATGGCAAAACATCAAACATAGCAAACAAACAATATTTCTCCCCCTTTTTGACAACAGCAAAAAGAGAAGAAGAAAAATAATAGAATAAAAGAAGACATATGAGAAACCATTGATAATTGATCTTGAAAGAGATTGATTTATAATTGCATTAACAAGATTAATGTCTATTAGACAAAAATAAAGATTCAAAACATTTAAATTAACATATATAAGATAGACAAGATAAAAATATCAAGGTCATGAAATATTCTAGACAATTAGATATGGAGAATTATTGCAAAAATGATGAAATGGAGATTAATTTAAGTCAATTCCCAATACAAAATATAATTGAACACTAGATTGATTTGAAATTGAAGATCAAAAGATAGAAGAAAGATTAGTTGGCGACATTGCGCATCTTTTTCAAATATTTATGGCACACTTTTTGTATCTTTTTTTATTTGGGCTAATTTTGTGCCGCTTTTTAATTTGCGAATCATTGCGCATTCTTTTGATTTATGTACAATTATACATGTCAAATTTTTTAATTGATCTTTTCAAAATCAATAATCTAAAAATTCAAACTTCTCTAAGTACAAAGATAAGTATATTGAAAAAGAGAATATAAAAGAATAATAAGACATCAAACTTGCAATAATAATATTAAAATTTTGTATGCCTAAAAAAGAACATGAGATTGATAGCTTAATTGATCAAGTTATAAATTAACTTAAATTTTTGAAAAATTAGATTTCCTATTGAAGTTTATTTGTATTGCAAATCATATTATAACACTTTTTAGATTAATTAAGTCAGGATAATCATATAGTCAAACGAACATTTTAAACACAGAACAAAAACACTTAAACTTTCAAAAAATCTAAAATCAATACAAGTACAGAAAAACACTAAACAAATACAACATAAACTATATAAAATCATCACATCACATCCAAGATGTCTCACAAAAAGATTCATTCTCAACATTGAATGACACGAAGTTCATACATACGAACATTGGGTTCGTACGTTCGATTGGTTATAAAAACTAAATCTGCCCGTATAACCATCTATATACGTACATAAGAAGTAATACAAATCATCCTAGATGATGAGGAGATCGTACAGCGTGATATGTATTGGAAAAACTAAATAATACGCAATCAGTCTAAACTAACTATCAATTTGCTATAGAATTTGTACAATACAAAAAAAATTTCATACAGTACGAATAGAATACTTGGAAAAATTTGCACGATTGATAAAAAACATGGAATCTGATGTGAAAACATTTCACAATCATACAAAACACAAAAAATTAAAGTAGAAAAACACACAAAACAAACATAAATAAAAATACAACAAACAAAAAAACATGCATATAAAAATAAATAAATACATAAACAATGGTTTAAACATTATTTTGCTCCTGGTTTGATGATTCAGAAGCTTGGTCTGCCCAGGAGATTTTTCACTTTTCATTATTTTTACTTTTTATAAATTACTTAGCTTTACCCTTTTCTTTTGCAGGAAGAGTTATTAAATTATCGCACTAACTTTTCAGATGTCCAGATTTCCTACATCCAAAGAAAGTAATATCAGAAGAAATTTTAACATTCTTATCATTTTTACCTTTATTCCACTTTTGTTGATGCTTGTGCTTTAGTGGGCTTTTCAATTTGCTTGTTAAGTCATTGTTTTCCTCTTAGCTTTTACTTACATCCAAAAGTCTTTGACTCAAACTTTGCTCGTAGGCAATGAGTGAGCCAATCAAATTATCAATATAATATTCATTCAAATTTTTTGATTCACAAATATCAATAACTTTGGCATTAAACTTGTCAAGTAAACAACGTAGAATTTTATTGACTATTTCAAAGTTCAAAAAGTCTTTATCTAAAGCATGCAATGATGTTACAATTTGAATAAACCTAGTATACATGTTTAAGATCATCTCATAAGGTTTCATACTAAAGAGTTCATAGTCATGCATAAAAATATTTAACTTATATTGCTTGACTTCATTAGTACCTTCATATGTAATGCATAAATTGTCCCAAATTTTGTTTCCAGTAGTACATGTTGAGATTATCATATAATTTTCAGAATTTAAAGTACAGAAAAAATAATTCATATATTTAGCATTTAATTCACCATAAAGTTGTTCTACTCTACTCCATTTAGAAAAAGGGGTCTCAATTTTGATTCCATTTATAATACGTGACTGTATAGATTAACCACTTTGAATCTTATGCCACATTCGATAATCTATTGATTGCAAGAAAGTAGACATTCAAATTTTTCAAAAATTAAAAGAAATATTTTTAAATAAAGGTGGTCTAATGATCGAATATCCCTATAATGTGTTACAATTTCTAAAATTATTTATACTCATTTTTTCAAAAAGTAGTCTAAACTTATAATTTTGAAACAAGGCTCTGATACTACTTGTTAGGGCTCATGAATAGGTTGTTAGACCTAAGCCATTGTCCGAGGCTAATAAAGAGGGGGGGGGGGTGAATTGGTAATTTAAAAATTCTTCTTATACTCTTGGATTTTTAGAAAACTTTTTTAATTACTAATGCAAGTTAAATTTAATGTTTAAAAATAAACTTTTAAACCAGAGGAAACAACTTGTATTTAAATAAAATGTGAAAGAAATAAAAAAGAACACACCAGATTTATAGTGGTTCAGTCAAACCTTGACTTACATCCACTCCCCGGAGGCACCCTCTGAGTATTGCACTAATACCAAAGTGACTCTCTTTTCTTCCCCACAGCAAAGCAGAGAAGCCTTTATAAAATCACTTCCACCTTCCCTAGTGCGGCGGAGGAGCCGGGTCCTTTGACACCAAAGAGATCTTCTTCTTCCCAAAACTTCCCTCAAGACAACCCTTGAATCCGATGGTACTGAGGTGCAAGTTCGCCATTGCAACCGTGTGAATATCCCCTCCACACTCCCTTGAAATCCCCTCCAAGGATCCTTTCCCTCTCAAACTCCACCCTTTCCTCTCTCCATTTTAAGTTCTCTCTTCTAGTTTTCTCCAAAACAACAAAGACACAATGACTACCAAAGATACACTTTGTAATCCTTTTACACTCTCCAAGTGTCGGTAGAGAACCGGACCGATGTTGTTGAACTTCACTTGAGATCCTTCAGAGGAGATCGGCAGAAACTTGAAGGAAATAAAGAAATCTTTGCTTTAGGTAAACTTGTGAATCCCTCACAAAACCCTCACTTGTTCTCTCACTCTTCACTCACACAATATCTCCTAAACAATCACACTCAATGATCTCTCTTAAGATAAAACAACACCAAAGGCTCTTATAATAATTTCTAGGACTCCTTATATAGAAAGAATAAGAAAAAACCATCCAAAAACTAAAGATTTCAAGTTAAGAGTTCTCACAATCGTCCCGTACGAAACTATGTTAGTACGTACGAACAGTTCAAAAACTGTTGTGTACGAACTTGTTGTGCATCGGTAAGAACTCATTTCATCAAGTAAGAATAGAACAAATTTCAAAGTTTGTATGTACGAATCATCAGGACAAAATGAAAAAAAATATAACAGAGAGGTTCATCTCTGTACGATCCAAAAATATCATCTGTACGAACTATGTATTTGGAAAAAAATGGAGCCATTCATCCCAGTATGATTGAAAAATATCATCTGTACGAACTATACTTAGAAAATTTTGTTTCCTTTTCTATTTGTTCCACTGCTCATTATGGTGTATAACTAACCTGATCGTCCCGTACGAAGTGGTATCGTAAGTACGATAAGTTTAAAAATGTGAATTTTAAAACTCTTCCCCGGTGTGTGTGTGCTCAATTACTCATATTATAATCACACTCTCATAGACTCAATAAAATAAAAAATACAAACTTCAATTATAACTAAACTTTAAACTGATCTTGATTTGAAGACTTAAATAATCCATAGTATGATTTTCCTGGAATGTTAGTACACATAAGAGAAAAAATAATTCTTCAAAAATATGTTAAGAGAAATAATAATCAAAGCAATAATATTTAGAATTATTAAAAACATATAAATTATAAGAATATTAAACAGGAAAAACTAAGTAGCAACTTTTCTCAACAAGGCCTTCAAGGCTTATAATCAAGAGAATTCAATAACAAAGGCATAAAGCCTATGAAACCCGATCCCCTATCGGCAAGTTGATGGGGTCAATAAGGTTCAATTTTTTAATAAAAATGACCCCACACACCCCAATGATGGCCATGTTGAATGAAGATCTCAACCAGAGGGGTTCACAAATATTTTTAAATGCCACCCAAATTCCTACGAAACCCAAAACTCCAGAAAAATCACTAAAATCAAAAGATATTTAAAACTGAAATCTATCTATCAATACTTAAAGCAAAATCCATCCACCCTCCATAATAGTTTGTCGGGGTGGACATGTTAAAATTTACTTCAGCTCACATAGAGCTAATGCCTAGTCAAACATATCACTAGGATCCTTTCTCAAATAATCTCCTGCCAGTAAGGATGTGGTACGTGACCTCTAACCGGTGGTTTTGCCACAAAATGGCATCGCAAGATAAACAGTTATGACCCAGGGCCCTTTGAACTGAGTGGTTTGGTCACCAAATGGCACCACAAAATATCGGTTACAGTCATAATCAATATGCTCCTTAGTGGCATCAAATCCTTGAGATATAAATCAATAGGATATGATCGATAGGGAAAAAATCCCTCTGTTAGCTAAGGTGGATTCACATTTGTCTCCTTAGATAAACATTCACCCCAGGTCTACAAGGTCCCCTTGGACGAAGTAACCAATGGCTGCCGACGAGGATCCTTATGTTAGGTTGGGTCGACTAGCTCCTCTGACTAAGTAGACTAGGGACCACGATGGCCCGAGACAATGGAACCATGGGATCTTGATCGGGTCCATCATCCATTCCCCCACCATCCACTTTAAGTGCAAGATGGCAACATTTCCAATTTTAAATATCAAATTTTACCAAACTTCCAAACACTTCAAATCTCAATATTATGCTGCTACTATATGTCAGATAACATGAATTTTTTACATATCTGATTGACGACTAGCCTTAATTAAAAGTTCTCTCTCATGATCGGGAGGGGTAATTAACTATTGGGGATTACACTTATAGGAAACTAGAACTCAGATCATAAAGTCCTCACAAAATGAGGGTGAAAATCTACAAACCTATCTACCTTCCAAAATTTACCCCATAACTTATTCCATTAAAACTCCCTCACTGAAGAAAAGCATCAGTGCGGGCGGAGGCCACGGCCGAATTTTTAGAGCCCACAATGAAAGACTCTTTTATGAGAGCAATGAGAAATAAGAATTAGATTGGTAGTAGAAGGAATAACAACAGCAGTACCTAGGTAGTTTTTCTATTTAAGGTGATGACATATCAATATTAAATGGCAACAGTGGAGGAAAATTTGCAGCAGCTACGAAGAAAAGCAGAGATCAGCTAGCAGAGTTTATAGATAGAAGACTAAGACAAGCAATTTTAATTCAAGCAATTAATGTTGAAGGAAACTATGTCAAAATATCTTGGAATTAGGATGAGTTTTAATATTCTTATATTTGTTTTAAGATTAGTGTTATATTCAAAGAATTTGCAATGCATTAATCTATGTTTTCTATAATAGAGTATGAAATTATTATGATTAGTGGGTATTTTTCTTGTAATTTAATAATTAGTGTAATTACATTGTAATTGGTTTGAAACTACTATAAATAAAACTTCAATGCTTCGCAGGGGGGCCAAGATAGAATTTCCCTACAAGTTCTCCTCTTATTTCTTCTGTCCTTGGACTTTGATTTCAAATTTTTTTAGTGTGGCATTGGAAAATCACTAGTCCAAGTGGTTGACAATTATTGTCTAACTCCTCAAAGAATCACTACATTGTTTTAGGAAACTATCAATGATAGATAAAGCTGCTGTTCAAAAGAAGACCAAATAGGAAGAATAAATATACTAAGATTACATTTAAAATAGTTTTCTTTATGATTTATAATATATTTTTCTTGTAAATTCTAAAAAAGGACACCTTCAAGTGGGGGAGGTCGCTTCAAAAGCTTTTGAGCAGTTCATGAAAGTAATGACTATTGTATAAGTGTTAGCACTTCCTAACTTTAGTAGACTGTTTGTGTGGAGACAAATGCATCAGGATAAAGATTGGGGGAATTACACATTTAGGATTAGCGACTGATCTCCTATTTTAGCCAGGTGCTCATAGTCAAGGCAAGGCTTAGGTTATTGTATGAGAGAGAATTAATTGCTATTATCTTAGCCATTCAGAAGTGGAGACCCTATTTATTGGGTAAACACTTCCCAGTAAGAATATATCTTATGAGCCTGAAGTATTTGCTGGAAAATAGATGGTCACTGAAGAGTATCAATGATGGTTATCCAAGCTATTGGGATATAATTTTGAGATTCAGTACCACCCGAGCTTAGAAATAAAGCAGTTGATGCCTTATTCAGAAGAATCAAGAAGCCTCAATTTACAGCTTTGTCAGTACACATGATCCAAAATTAGGAAAAGTCAAAATAGGATAGTGAAAATGATGAGAGACTAAGAAAGATCAGGGGTGAGTTACTACTATGATGTCCCAAAATCTAATTTGGAAGAATTATTTATTTATTCTTTTAAAAAGTAACAATTAGAGCTATATAATATCATCTATCAGTAATAAATATCAAAATACATTTTATAATTTAAAACATTAATGAACACATTTGTATTTATTTCCAAAAATCATATACACTACTAATGACTATGATAAAAAGAAATAGAACTTAAAGAATCCTGACCAGCCTCACACTCATGCTCTCCTATTTTGACCTGAAATCATTTAACCATATATAATTAGCATAAAAAGCCCAGCATGTCACCAAAACCTACAACTGAATTCAAAGTATAATAAAGGAGCAAATGATTGTTAACAGTCATATCATAACAGTTGCATTCATATGATCATTGAATCAGTACAAAAATAGTAAAATTCATATGTAGTAATAATAGAATCTATAAATAATAAAATACTATAATACAAAAGCCAACAAACTAATATGAGTGTCAAATCCATAATTTAATCATCATATCAGTAATACCAATCAGTAAAGAAATTATATAAAGCATCAAATCAAAACATCAGTAAAGATCATTGAAATTGAATTAATATAGTAAAATTATATAGGAATATACACATGCTATCCAAGCATTCTATATCATGTGCTCAGTATATAACATGCTTAATATTATTACAATGAATCAGTAGTATTTAAATGGTACCAATATTTATATCAGTAAGAGTAGTAATCTGATAGCATGAGCAATAGAGTAATGCAATAATAATAAATCCGTACAATGACTATAAATCCATGCAATATCAATAATTCTCTATAATATTAAGAAAAATACCTCAGGAACATGCATTTCAGCAGTCACACTAAACTAGTAGAAGCCCTGGCTATCATTTTGTTTTTTAGTGTTAGTATCAGTGTTAGTAAATTATTGGTTTAGTAAATAAAGTCGTCACCCTTTGCCCATTGGCACACTAAGAATCTCCTTATAACTCCCAATAAGTGTATCATAAGAATTAGTATAGGATAACACCAAACCACAGTATTTAAAGGAAAGCTCGTCGGCCTACATATTGTATAGGTCAATTAGTCTTGAACCAACAGGTCAACCAGTCCTTACTTATTTGCTTCACACATGCATATTATTATCACAATAATTTAATAATAATAGTGATGAGTTATGACTCAAGCACATACCCACATTATTTTTTAATTCAGTGCATCAAAAAATGCATAAATGAGCTTAATTAAGAAGATGTCAAAATGTCATAACGGTAGACAACAAAGAATCCTATAAAACAAAATACACATTTTTAGAAAATTACCAAATTATTAGGAATTGTATAAAATAATATTTTAAGACTTTTATTATACTACACTGCTATTTTTAGAAGATAAAATTAATTTTTGAGTAGACAAAAATTATTATATTTTTAAAATCACCCAGTAAAAAATCTCAAATAAATATAAAATGCTCATAATCATGATCTCTGTAATATACAAAAAGTTACACGGTGAAAATTTTGTCAATACAAAGTTAATCACATTTTTCAATAACTAAAACACAAATTTTAGCGATTAAATACAAAAAACACAAAATCTTTGAAATCAGAAATAGGATATGGATTCCTTAAAGCGAGATGAGAAATTATCTCAACTGTCCCGACTAGCGGAAATTGCACCGTGGCTCCCAAATCCAAGACTTTTCTTTCTCTCTCCTCTCTTTCTCTCACATTTCTCTCCAAAGCTTCTTTGTTTGCCTAAATCCATATGAAAATGGGTTTAAAAAGCTTTTAATAACATTAGTGTCATAGGATATTTTATTAAAATAATAATTTAATTTTATATAATTACTTTAATTAATTTATTTAGTTTAAAAATTCAAATAAATAATTTTAGGACTAAAAAATTTACAGAAAAATATCCATAAAATAAAACATGATATTTAAAAATTATTGATTAAATTGATTTATAAAATTGATACCTAATAATCCCGGAATCCTCACTTGTACAAACAAGTATAAATTTCTTAAAGATTTTCATCGAGGCACAAAAATTTTGAAAAAATTTGTGTAAGTAAAATACTACAATAAAAATATCATCGTTAAGATAGATTGTGATTTGAATTTATTATTACTCCAAAAATAAATTCGCAAAGTTAAAATATGAGTTATTACAACTGCAGAACCTGGATAGTCATCCTAGCTACACAGTGAGAGGAGTCCATCTAGTATATGAGGAATGATTTGTTCTATCAAAGGGATCATGATACATTCCCAAGGAGCTACAAGAGTTTCATAGCAATACAGTGGGAGGGCATTCATGAGAGTACAAAACCTATAGTCGATTAGCAGTAGAATTATATTGGGTGGGGATGCGTCATAATTTAGAGGATTGGGTAGCCAAATTTAATGTGTGCCGAAGGCACAAGTACCAAGCCATATCGCCAACAGGGTTACTATAACCCCTAGCCATACCGAAGAGTGTATGAGAGTTGGTGATGATAGACTTCATCGAGGGATTGCCACTATCTGAGGGGATTTTGATGATACTAGTAGTAGCGGATCGGTTGAGCAAATATGCACAATTTATTCCCTCAAACCACCCTTATATAATTATTACTACGGTTATTATCTTCATGAAGGATATGGTGTGCTTGTGTGGAGTTCTAGAGGTCATTGTGACAGATAGGGATAAGGTGCTCCTTAGCTATTTCTGGAGAGATTTGTTTTTATTACAAAGAATAGTTCTAAAAAGAAGTATAACCTATCACCCCTAAACAGATGGTCAGACAAAAGTGACCAATAGAAGCATATAAACCTATTTGAGATGTTTTGCATCTGACACGCTAAAGCGTTTGGCATGGTGGCTTGCTGGGCAGAGCATTGGTATAATAATTTGTACCATTTTAGCAGTGAAGAACACTCCTAGGATTCTCTATGGAAGAGATCCACCCAATATGATTCATTATGGGTAGAGAACCATGCATGTGTCTATTATAAAATAGTACTTAGAGGAGAGGGACATGATATTACTCAAGGGACAATTTTTGAGAGCCCAATATATCATAAAGAGGAAGACTGATGAGCACATGAGAGAAGTAAACTTTGAGCCTAGAGATATGATTTACTTAAAATTAAGGCCCTACAGGCAGAAAACTTTAGTTAGAAGAAGGAATGAGAAATTATAACAATGATACTTTGAGCCTTATGAGATATTAGAGCGCATTAGACCAGTATCCTATCGCTTAAGGCTACCAACTTCATCATCTATGCATCAGTCTTTAATGTCTCATTGTTAAGGAAAATGAAAGGAGAGCACATGCTGTCATCAATACTTCCAGGTTTGATAGAGGATATGGAGGCCATTTTGAAACCTCTTGAAGTACCAGGGGTACACGTGCTAATTAAGTGGAAGGATGTGCCCGAGCGTGACATGACATGGTAGTTATATAAGATAATTCTGGACCTTCTGACTCGAGGAAAATGTAGATTTTGTGGAGAGTAATGTTATGAGGGATATGCCCAATCAGCCGGCCCCAGTACTGGCCCAACTGGGGCTAATTTAAGAGCGCAAAAAAAACTATTTAAGTATTTGGCGTTTAATTGTGCTAAGACACGTTCTTCTACTGTCCAGTCTATAAAAGGTGTTTCAACTCTAACTCTGTCAACTAGTCTAGTTGGTTTTGTATACCCTTCCTGAACTAAGATCCACATTCGGTAATCAAATGACTATAAAAATATAGACATGCATGTTTTCCAAAAATTAAAAAGAATATTGTCGAATAATGGAGCTCTAGTTATAGAGTAACCCTCAGGTGTATTTCGATTTCCAAATGTAGCCATCTAAGTTAATCAAAAAGTAGTCTAAACTTATGATTTTGAAACAAAGCTCTGATACCACTTATTGAAACTTGTTCAATATGAATTATGTTGTTAAACCTAAACTTATGTCCCAGCGGCTAACCAAGAGGGGGGTGAATTGGTAATTAAAAATTTAGTCCCTCTTTTTAATATTTTAAACTGAAAATAAACTTTAATGAATTTTGTAGAAATAGATTTTTCAACCATAAGTTAATAACGATAAAAATAAAAGCATCGGAAAAATAAAAGATACGAGATTTATAGTGGTTCGGTCAAACACGACCTAAATCCACTCCCTAGAGGCACCCTCCGAGTATTGCACTAATACCATTAGTGACTCTCCTTTTTCACCCACAGCAAGACGGAGAAGCCTTTATAAAACTCTCTTCAACCACTACCTGGTGTGGCAGAGAATCATCGTTCTTTTGCACTCTTCCCAGTGTTGGCAAAGAATCGCTCGTCCTTTCACACTCTCCTGATGTAGGCAGAAAACCATCCATCCTTTCACACTTGCTAGGTGTAGGTAGAGAACCCATCGACTTTTCACACTCTCCAAGTATAGGCAGAGAAACTTTCATCCTTTTACACTTTCCAAGTGTCGGCAGAGAACCAGATCTCCTTGACAGATCTTCTCACAAGAAATCTAGAAGTAAGAGATAAAAGAGTGAAGTAATCAAAAACCACAAGTAGAGACTCTTACCTTTGAGAACCAAGTGAAACCTTCACGCTCCAGTAGTAAGAATCCTCCTTCAAAAACTCTCTCCTTGACTCTCCTTTCAGTAGGCACGAAGCTCAGTAGGCAAAAAGATCTAGAGGCAATTCTAATTGGACTTTATATAGGAAAGGCACAAAAAACCGTCCAAAAATTACTGATTTTCAAGTCTTTATAAAGTGGATCGTCCCGTACGATCGTGGATCGTCCTGGACAAACTTACTTAAATCAGTTGCATACGAACCCAATTCATCCTTGCATGAATAGGATTTCGTCTGAACAAAAAATTTCCAGAGAGTATTTCGTTCTGGGATGAATTTAAAAATTCATCTGGACGATCAGGACTTAGAAAAAATTTTTTACTTCCTGTTCGTTCCATTGTTCTTTCAAGGGCATAACTAACTTGATTGTCCCATACGAACATGATTCATCCCATAGGATCAAATGAATTTTAAAGATCTCCCTAAGTGTGTGTGTACTAAATTACTTAATTACAATCACTCCCTCTCAAACTCAATACAATGAAAAATACAAGCTTCAATTTACAAATTATCTCATGCTGAATTTTGATTTGAAGTCTTCATTAGTCTGGAGTTCGATTATCCTGAATTGTTATTCCACACAAGAGAAAAAACAATTCTTCCAAAAAGTGCTAGGAGAATACAAAACTTAAAACAATAATATTTAGAATCATCAAAATAATACAAGTTGCAAGAATATAAAACATGCAATTAGTAACTCTCTTAATAATAACCACATGTGATGCTTTGCGCATCTTTTTCAATATTTTTGGCACATTTTTGTGCATCTTGTAATCTGTGGGCTTATTTCATGCCTCTTTTTCAAATTGCGAACCATTGTGCATTCGTTTTAATTTTTATACATTTGTACATTTTTCAAGAGTAATCTTGATCTTTCCAAAATCAATAATAAAAAATTTCAAATTTTTCTAAGTGCATCAATATTTATTAATAAGTGAATTCCAAAAAAAAAAAATTATCACAATTGCAATAATAATATTAAACATTAATGTAGTCTAATAAGAGACTTGAAATTGACAATTTTAATTATATCAAGTTATAACCAAAACTTAAATTTAGAAAAATTAGATTTTCTAATGAATTTAATTTTAAGTTGCACTTCAAGGTATAACCCTTGTAGGATCAAAAACTTTAAGGATTTTCATATAGGCTAACACACATTTCAAAACAAGATTAAAACTAAAACAAGATAACTTATATTGATATAATTATAATGGATATTACAATCTATGAATGATATCAATGCCACATAAAACTCAACTATAGAAACATCTAATGAAACAAACGCATAACTAAAACAAAATATATCACGAACTACTAAAACACAATCACATCATCTAAAGAAAAATATAACCAAGTACACAAATCACTCTGATGGTCCCTCATCTGGAGGAGGAGGTGGAGCTACAGTACTGAAGAAGTTAAAATAACTGCTTATCATAAGCATGTTGAAACTAATAACATTCATCTCCTCTCTCATATACCCCATATCCTGATTGTATTGAATATCCTGCTGATGCAATTGAGTTTCAATTTGATCAAATCTTTGATGAAAATGAGACTCTAAGCGATCAAATCTCTGATCCAAATCTTGATAATTTGGTTCACTTATAAATGTAGGTGCTGGTTCATGTTCCTCCTCTGAGTCACTAATAACATGTGCTTTACTTGGTTCATCTTTATTGAAGATTGCCCCAAAAGATCCGTCGTTGTAGTAGACAGGTTGTTCAAAATCTTCAACTGGATGAACTAATTCATACTTCTTTTCCAAAATGTAGGCAACAAGATGTCCTAAAGCTATGCCCTTCTTTCTTTTATATTCGACATGACCAATTTCAGAAAGTCCATATAGATAGTCAAGGATTAGTTGGGCTTCATCTATAGGTTGTTTAGTCATAATCAAGTAGGTTACTATTAAAAGAAGAGGAGTAATGTTGACTCTATCACCAGCTTTAGGAATTATGGAAGTTTGAAGAACATGCTGGATGATACGAGTATTATGAACTAGAGAGGACACTTTAGGCATATGCTCCTTAAATATAATTTTTCTAATCACTTCATTAATTTCACTCCAATCAAAATAAGCAGTATTGGTCATGGTATGGGCTCTAATTCCCTCAGTCCTTGAGTTCAAAAAGATTCTTAGGTAAGCCTTGGTAATTTCAACTTTCTTCTTAAAAACATTGGACTTGATTACAGAATAGTCGGAGTTGAAAGACATATTTGCTAGGAAATAATGAAAGGTCTCTTTAATGTAGAGGTGGACTAGTGTGAGAATGAGACCAAATTGAGTTGAAGCAAACAAGTTCATTACCTGAAAGGTTAGTTGTTCCTGGATAAGAATTCTAGAAGGGGTGATCTTAGCGGAGGAAAATTTAGGAAAAGATTATTCATTGGCTTTGGACAGAAAATTATTAGAAGAATTTCTGTGTGGACCCTTTGCAAGAACCTTTGGTCGCTTGCTTGAACTTTCCATGTATAAGATCTAAAGGAAGAAATTGTTCTGAAAGCGATGTGTGAGTGTGACTGTTGAGTTCAAAGCCGATCAGTTTAATAAAATACGACTGTTCGTACAGATGAAAATATTTTCGTCCCATACAAAATTCTGTTCGTCCTGTACAAAAAAATTTCGTATGGATGAACGAATGAGTCCAAAATGAAACGACTTTTCGTAATCACACAACTTACGAAGCAACCTTTCATATAGACTTTTGACCATACAATCGTACAGACGAACAGGTGTTCGTCCCGGACAATCGGAAATTTATGATCGTTTTAATGGCAGTTGAAATTGTCCCCCACATTGATTCACCAAGCGTTCATCCGGATGAACCAAAGGTTCGTACATACGAATATAATATTAAAAATAATCTTATCCATTTAACTATCATTCAATCGTCCTGTCATTTCATAATTTTGTCCGGACGATCGTGATGATCGCACAGACGAAGTGAAAAAATAAAAATAGAAAAACTGCATGTAAACGATTCAAATCCGATAGTTGAAACACTACCTAATTCATTCCGTACGAAAATATTTTCTTCCTGGATGAATTGTACTTTATTTTTCAAGACATTCACTCAATCAAAACTAAAATACAAACACAATAAAAACACAATAGAAAAATAAGAACACAAACTCAAAATACAGAAAAGATCACAAACACAAGGATACACACAAAAACAAAATAACTAAAAACACACATCAATGTTGTAGAAACATTTTAATTAAGCATTCAAATCGATCACACCAAGCCTTATTCTTAACACAATAAAAGTATCAAAGACTAAAGGTTTTCTAAAAATGTCTGCAAGTTGATTTTCAGTAGAAATATGAGTGAGTTCAATTTCTCCTTTGGATATATGGTCCCTTATGAAATGATACCTAATGTCTATAAATTTTGTTCTTGAATGTTGAATATGATTTTTAGAAATACAAATAGCACTAGTATTATCACAATAAATTGGAATAGTGCCTATAGTTAATTCTAAATTAAGCAACTATTATTTCAACCAAAGTATTTGTGCCACACAACTTCCTAATGCAATGTATTCAGCTTCTGCAGTAGATACGACTACTGAATTTTATTTTCTACTAGACCAAAAAACTAAAAAATTTCTAATGAACTGACATGTTTTAGAAGTGCTATTTCTATACACCATACAACCTACAAAATCAGAATATGAATAACCAATTACTTCAAATGAAGAGCTAAACTTAGGATACCAAATTCCTAAGTTCTGAGTTCCTAACATATATGTTAGAATCCTTTTTACTATTGTCAAATGTGATTCTTTTGGATCTGATTGAAATCTAGCACACAAACAAACACTAAACATGATATCGGGCCGGTTAGCTGTCAAGTAAAGTAAAGATCCAATTATCCCTCTAAATTTCTTTTGATCAACAGATTTTCCCTTAGGGTCCTTATTCAACTAAACTGGGGAATTCATAGGTGTACTAATAGATTTAGCATTGCACATTTTATACTTTGGAGGATGTCCTTAACATACTTTGACTGACTAAGAAATGTACCCTCCTCAATTTGCTTAATGCTAAAGCCTAGAATGTAACTTAAATCTTCCATTTGACTCATCTCAAATTCACTACTCATTATTTTAAAAAAATTATCACAAATATTTTTATTTGAAGATTAAATTTGTATAATGAGTATAACCTTTCTAACTTTTTTTCAAAAAGAGAGTTGTATCAACACTTCCTTTTTCAAATGATTTTTCAAGTAGGAAGGTGCTCAATCTCTCATATCAAGCCCTAGGTGCCAGTTTCAATCCATATAATGTCTTTTTTAATTTGAAAACATGATTTGGGTATTTAGAATTATCAAAACCTGAAGGTTGTTCTACAAATATATCCTCTTGAATTACCTCATTTAAAAAGGCACTTTTTACATCCATTTGGTACAATTTAAATCCTCTAAAATAGACAAAGGCTAGCAAAACCCTAATTGCTTCAAGTCTAGCTACAGGGGCAAAAGTCTCCTCAAAATTAATCCCTTCAATCTAATTATACCCCTTAGCAACTAATATAGCCTTATTTCTAATGACTACTCCTAAGTCATTTATTTTATTTTTGAATACCCACTTAGTTCCAACTACACTTTGATCCTTTGACATTATAGTTAATTATCAAACTTTATTTCTTACAAATTAATTTAACTCTTCTTACGTAGCCAAAATCCAAAACTCATCCTTAAGTGCTTGAACAATAGTTGTGGGTTCTATTATTGAAATGAAGGCTGAATGATTGACTTCTTTGTTTAGTCCATGCCTAGTCCTTACAAACTCACTAGGTTCACCAATTATTAATTCTTTTAAGTGATTTTTAGAAAATCTCAACTCTCTAGGTAAAGGATTTTCTATTTCCAAATTTTCTTCCAAATTTATTTTATCAATCTTTCGGGACTTAATCTCAATCTCATCTTCTATAATAATTGCCTCTTTTAAAATTCTAGATTCATCAAATACAATATGTGTGGTATCCTCAATTATCAAAGTTCTTTTGTTCAATACTCTATAAGATTTTCTAATACTTGAGTATCCTACAAAAATTCCTTCATTTAATTTTGGATCAAATTTTTTTAAGGCAGATTTTCCATTGTTATGAATAAACACCTTGCAACCAAAAATATGCAAATGAGATAAATTAGGTGTTCTTCCTTTTAGCAACTCATAGAGTATCTTATTAAATTTAGATCTCACATTCACCATATTCAGAACATAACATGCAGTGCTAACCGCCTCAGCCCAAAAATATTTAGGAAGTGAGTAATCTATCAACATTGCAAGGGCGGCTTCTATTAATGTTCTATTTCTTCTTTCGACTACCCCATTCCGTTGAGGGATTCTAGGTGCAAAAAAGTTGTGATCGATTTCTTTATCCTTACAAAAATCCTCAAATCTTTCATTTACAAATTCTCCTCCATGGTTACTTTGTATAGTCATTATTTTACATCCAAGCTTTCATTGAATCCAAGTCAAAATGTTTCAAAATTCCTCAAATAATTCACTTTTATGAAATAGAAATCTAACCCATGTGAATCTAGAGTAATCATCCATAATCACATATCAATATACCTTCCCTCCTAGACTTACAGTTCCAACTAGTCCAAAAAGATCTATATTCAAAATCTCCAATGGTTTACTAGTTCTAAGTTCCTTATTGGACTGAAAAGAGGACTTCACCTATTTTCTTAATTGACATGCATCACAAAGGTGATCCTTAGTAAAGTCTAGTTTTGGTATACCTCTCACTAAGTTCTTTTGGGTAATCCTCCTAAGGTTTTTCATGCTAGAGTGACAAAGTCTCCTATGCTAAAGCCATGATTCATCAGAAATAGTTTTTAAACAAAAAATAGTAGGAGTTTGAATGCAATTCAAATCTTGCAAATACACATTGTTTACCCTTATACCATTAAAAATATCATTTCCATTTAGGCTTAATATGCATCTAGTGGGAAAAAATTTTATACAATATCCTTTGTTGCATAGCTGGCATATACTTAACAAATTATACTTTAAGCCTTCTACCAATAACACATTTTCAATATAAAAATTCTTAAAATTTCCAATCATACCTGACCCAACCACCTTCCTTGTGGTATTATCTCCAAGTGTAACCTTGCCTCCTCTCCTAGCTTCCAGCGATATGAATTGTGCAGTATCTCTAGTCATATGCTTTCAACATCTACTGTCAAGGTACCATATGCTCTCACGAGGTCTTGTGTGAGAGGGACCCTGCAAGATTATCAAACGTTAGACCTGGGAACTCAAACAAGTTTGGGTTCTCCTTTCGGCAAATTATAAAGGCATACATGTATAATATGTCTAAGTTTATGCATCTTAGATTTTCACACCAAATAATTTTTCTTGTTCAAAGTACAGGTGTGAGCTATGTGTCCAGTAAATCCACAATTGTTACATTTGACTTTTGGAAAAGGATTCCTAAGTCTTCTACTATTCATTTATCTTTTTAGGGATTGCATAAATTTAGGATACAAAATAGGATTAGTAAAGTCTTCAAGTTTAGGGGGTATCCTATTATCTTCGAGAGCTTTTATCGTTAATTTGTAAAATGAAGTCATATCTTTCAAAATTCGATTTGTATAATTTATTTTATAAATTTTTCTCTTAGATTCATCCTTAAAAATTTTAAAATTTTTTCAAGTTCTACATAGGATGATTTTAAACTTTCATGATTTTTATTCAAGTCATCAAACTCATCATGTAATTTCATGTAGTTGTCATCAATTAAAGCATGATCTTTTCTAAGGATTTCATGACCCTTTTAGAGTTTTTCAAATTCTAAACTTAGACTAGCATGCATTTTTTTTATTTTCCTATATGCATTAGGCATTTATTCAGAAACTTCAAAAAGCTCATCATTAGTTAAGTCACATACCTCTTCTTGATCTAACTGATCAAGACTATCATCCATTAAGCACAGGTTAATGACTTCCTCTTCCTTTTCTATCTCTGATGAGTCCGAAGCCGAGTCCGCCCAAAAAGCTATTTGGAATTTCTTATTGCCCTTCTTCACAAATGGTTTCTCCTCTACCTTCTCCTTGCTAGGAGTGGTTTTGCATTTTGGGCAATTTGTCTTAATATGTCTAGGTTTTCTGCACTCATAGTAAATAACATCATTTGAAACCTTAACATTTCTATTAAATTTACCTCTATTCCATTGTTGACATCATTTTTGTTTCATCTTCAAAAAGCTTCTGAATTGTCTAGTCATCAGTGCGATGTCATCCTCATCCTCATGTTGTGAGTCTTCACTCTCAGATTCCTCCACTTTTAGTGCTATGTTCTTCTCCCTTTATGGTTCACCTGCATCAATCTTTCTTTGGCTAACTCCTTGCTCATAAGAAATTAACAAACCCAGAAGATTGTCAATAGAGTATATGTTTAAATCTTTAAACTCTATAATTATAGTAATTTTGGCATCATACGTAGTAGGCAGACAACGATGAATCTTATTAACCATTTCAGCATTCGTTAGTTCTCTACCAATACATGTAAAGAGGTCACTATTTATGTGAATCTTGTGTACATATCATAAATGGATTCATTAGGTTTCATACGAAACAGTTCATAATCATTTAATCAGATTTTAAGTCTAGATTGCTTAACCTCATTAGTCCCCTCATAAGTTATACAAAGTCCATCCCATATGTTCTTTCCACTCTTGTAAATAGAAACTCGCATGTAGTCTTCTTATTTAATACCACAAAAAAAACTATTTAAGTATTTGGCATTTAATTGTGCTAAGCAACGTTCTTCTCTTAACCAGTCAATAAATGGTATTTCAACTTTAATTCCGTCAACTAGTCTAGTTAGTTTTGTATACCCTTCCTGAACTAAAATCAACATTCGATAATCAAGTGACTATAAAAATATAGACATGCGTGTTTTTCAAAAATCAAGAGGAATATTATCAAACAATAGAGGTCTAGTTATAGAGTAACCCTCAGGTGTATTTCGGTTTCCAAATGTAGCCATCTATGTTAATCAAAAAGTATTTTAAACTTATGATTTTGAAACAATGCTCTGATACCACTTGTTGAAACTTGTTTAATATGAATTAGGTTGTTAAATCTAAACTTATGTCCCAGCGGCTAACCAAGAGGCGGGGAGAATTAGTAATTAAGAACTTAGTCGCTATTTTTAATATTTTAAACCAAAAACAAACTTTAATGAATTTTTTAGAAATAGATTTTTTAACCACAAGTTAATAACGATAAAAATAAAAGCAGCAAAAAAATAAAAGGCACGAGATTTATAGTGGTTCAGTAAAAAATGACCTACATCCACTCCAGGGAGGCACCCTCCGAGTATTGCACTAATATCACTAGTGACTCTCCTTTTGCACACACAACAAGGTGGAGAAGCCTTTACAAAACTCTCTTCCACCACTACCCAATGCGGCAGAGAAATGTCATTCTTTTACACACTTCCCAGTGTTGGCAGAGAATCGTCCGTTCTTTCACACTCTCTCGGTGTAGACAGAGAATCGTCAGTCCTTTCACACTCTCATGGTGTAGGCAGAGAACCCGTCAGTTGTTCCCACTCTCCAAATATAGGCAGAGAACCTTTAGTCCTTTCACACTTTCCAAGTGTCGGCAGAAAACCGGATCTCCTTGACAGATCTTCTCAAAAGAAATCTAGAAGGAAGAGAGAGAAGAGTGAAGTAATAAAAAACCATAAGTAGAGACTCTTACTTTTGAGAAATAAGTAAAACCTTCACTCTCCAGTAGTAAGATTCCTCCTTCAAACACTCTCTCCTTGACTCTCCTTTCAGTAGGCACGAAGATCAGTAGTCAAAACGATCTAGAGGCAATTCTAATTGGACTTTATATAGGAAAGACACAAAAAACCATCCAAAAATTACTGATTTTCAAGTCTTTACAAAGTGGATCATCCCGTATGATCGTAGATTGTCCTGGACGAACTTACTTAAATCAGTTGCTTACGAACCCAATATATATTGGTACGAACTGACTTCGTACCCGATTATCATCCCGTACGAACTAAGTTCCTCTGGTACAAACAGTTATACCATAGGTCAGTTTGACAAACTGTAGGAAGTTATCAAAATTTAGAAATAATAAAACATTTTTGTCATTGGACTAATAAGAGTTTGTCTGGATGAAATTTTTTCATAGAGCATTTTGTCCTAGGCCGAATAGGAACTTGTCTGAACGAAAAAATTTTCAGAGAGCATTTCGTCCTGGGACAAATTGAAATTCGTCTGGATGAATATTTTACAGAGATCATTTCTTCCTGGGCTGAATATAGGATTTTGTTAGAACAAAAATTTTCCAATGAGCAATTCATACTTGCACGAATAGGATTTCATTTGAATGAAAATTTTCCAGAGAGCATTTCATCCTGGGATGAATATAAAATTTGTTTGGATGATCAGGACTTAAAAAAATTATTTTACTTCATGTTCGTTCCATTACTCTTCCGAGGGGATAATTGACTTGATCGTTCCCGTACGAACATGGTTTGTCCCGTACGATCAGATGAATTTTAAATATCTCACTAAGTGTGTGTGTGTGTACTAAATTACTTAATTACAATCACTCCCTCTCAAACTCAATATAATGAAAAATACGAGCTTTAATTTACAAATTATCTCATACTGAATTTTGATTTGAAGTATTCATTAGTCTTGAGTTCGATTATCCTGAAATGTTAGTCCACACAAGAGAAAAAATAATTCTTCAAAAAAGTGTTAGGAGAATACAAAACTTAAAACAATAATATTTGGAATCATCAAAATAATACAAGTTGCAAGAATGTAAAACATGCAATTAGCAACTCTCTTAACAATCTCCCCCTTTTGATGATAATAAAATAATTATTGTTTGTATAATTTCAAATTTTAAGAATCTCCTAAACTCCCCCTGAATTGATGAACATATGAAAATAAAGAGGCATTTCACAACAATTTTATCTTTTTTTCTTTTTGATACAAAACAAAACAAGCACACAGATACGAGACAAACAAGTACAAAGATACGATACAAACAAGCACACATATACGATACAAACAATTTTTTCTTCGATTTTTTATCAGCAGCAAAAATAGAAAAAGAAAAGGAACTTAAATGTAAGCAATCATGTGATAATGCTTAAATATTACAAATAAAATCAAATCATTAGGAAAATAAAAATGATTCATAAAATTTAAGAAGAGATATAACTTTGATAATAATAAAAAATGTATAAAAAATATGAATAAGTTTAGACATTAAGCTAAAGAAAATCATTGCAAAAAGGATGAATATAAAATTTGTATATTTCAAATGTCAATACGAAATATAAATATATAGAACAATTTGAATTAAGAGATTAAAAGATTGTGGAAAGAAATGACTACCACATGTGGCGCTTTGCGCGTCTTTTTCAATATTTTTGGCACATTTTTGTGCATCATTTAACTTGTGGGCTTATTTTGTGCCTCTTTTTCAAATTATGAGTCAATGCACATTCCTTTTGATTTTTTTATATTTGTATATTTTTCAAGAGTAATCTTGATTTTTCTAAACTCAATAATAAAAAATTTCAAATTTTTCTAAGTACATCAATATTTATTGATAAGAAAAATACAAAATAAGAAAACATCACAAATGCAATAATAATATAAACATTAATGTAGTCTAATAAGAGACATGAAATTGACACTTTAATTATATCAAGTTATAAGCAAAACTTAAATTTAGAAAAATTATATTTTCTAATGAATTTAATTTTAAGTTGCACTTCAAGGTATAGCATTTGTAGGATAAAAAACATTAGAAATTTTCATATACGCTAACACACATTTCAAAACAAGATTAAAAGTAAAACAAGATAACTTATATTTATATCATTATAGTGGATATTACAATCTATGAATGATGTCAATGCCACATAAAACTCAACTACAAAAACATTTAACGAAATAAACACATAACTAAAACAAAATACATCACAAACTACTAAGACACAATCACATCATCTAAAGAAAAATATAACCAAGTACACAAATCACTCTGAAGGTCCCTGATCTGGTGGAGGAGGAGGAGGTACAATACTGAAGAAGTTAAAATAACTGCTTATCATAAGCATGTTGGAAAAAATATCATTCATCTGCTCTCCCATATACCCATTATCCTGATTATATTGAATATCCTGCTACTGCAAATGAGTTTCAATTTGATCAAATCATTGATCAAAATGAGACTCTAAGCGATCAAATCTTTAAACCAAATCCTGATAATTTGGTTCACTAGCAGGTGCAGGTGCAAGTTCATGTCCCTCCTCTGAGTCATTAATAACATGTACTTTACTTGGTTCATCTTTATTGAAGAGTGCCCTAAAAGATCCGTCGTTGTAGTAGAGATGTTCTTCAAAATATTTAACTGGATTAACCAATTCATACTTCTTTTCCAAAATATAGGCAATAAGATGTCCTAAAGCTATGTTCTTCTTTCTTTTATGTTCGACATGACCAATTTCAGAAAGTCCATATAGATAGTCAAGGATTAGTTGGGCTTTATCTATAGGTTGTTTAGTCATAATCAAATAGGTTACTATTGAAAGAAGAGGAGTAATGTTGAGTCTATCACCAGCTTTAGGAATTATGGAAGTTTGAAGAACATGTTGGATGATACGAGCTTTGAGAACAAGAGAGGACACTTTAGGCATATGCTCCTTAAATATAATTTTTGTAATCACTTCATTAATTTCACTCCAATCAAATTCAGTAGTAGTGGTCATGGTATGGGCTCTAATTCCCTCAGTCCTTAAGTTCAAAAAGATTCTTAGGTAAGCCTTGGTAATTTAACCTTTCTTCTTAAAAACATAGGACTTGATTACAGAATGGTCGAAGTTGAAAGACATGTTTGCTAGGAAATAATGAAAGGTCTCTTTGTTGTAAAGGTGGACTAGTGTGAGAATGAGACCAAATTGAGTTGAAGCAAACAAGTTCATTACCTGAAAGGTTAGTTATTCCTGGATAAGAATTCTATACGGGGTGATCTTAGTGGAGGCAAATTTAAGAAAATATTCTTCATTGGCTTTGGATAGAAAATTATCAGATGAATTTCTGTGTGGACCCTTCGTGAGAACCTTTTGTCGCTTGCTTGAACTTGCCATGGATAATTTCTTAAGGAAGAAAGGGTTCTGAAAGGGATGTGTGAGTGTGACTGTTGAGTTCAAAGCCGATTAATTTAATGAAATACGACTGTTCGTGTAGACGAAAATATTTTTGTCCTGTATAAAATTTAGTTCGTCCTGTACAAAAAAAATTTTGTATGGAGGAACGAATGAGTCCAAAATGAAACAACTTTTTGTAATTACACAACTTACGAGGCAACCTTTCATACAGACTTTTTTCCATATAGTAGTACAAATGAATAGGTGTTCGTCCTGGACGATCAAAAATTTATGATCATTTTAATGGCAGTTCAAACCGTCCCCCACATCGATTCGCCGAGCATTCTTTCAGACGAACCAAAGGTTCGTATGTATGAATATAATATTAAAAACAATCTTATCCATTTAACTATTATTTAATCATCCCATCATTTCATAATTTCATCCGGACGATCGTGATGATCGTACAAACTAAGTGAAAAAATAAAAACAGAAAAACTACACATAAGCGATTCAAATCCGATAGTTGACACACTATACAATTCGTTTTGTATGAAAATATTTTCTTCCTGGATGAATGTCACTTTATTTTTCAAGACATGCACTCAATCAAAACTAAAATACAAACACAACAAAAACACAATAGAAAAATAAAAACACAAAATCAAAATACAGAAAAGATCATAAACACAAGGATACACACAAAAAATACTAACTAAAAACACACATTAATGTTGTAGAAACATTTTAGTTAAGCATTCAAATCAATCACACAAAGCCTTGTTCTTAATGCACTGAAAGTATTAAAGGCTAAAAGTTTTGTAAAAATGTCTGCAAGTTAATTTTCAGTAGAAACATGAGTGAGTTTAATTTCTCCTTTAGATACAACATCCCTTATGAAATGATACCTGATGTCTATATGTTTGGTTCTTGAATGTTGAATATGATTTTTAGAAATACAAATAGCACTAGTTTTATCATAATAAATTGGAATAGTGGCTATAGTTAATCCTAAATCAAGAGAGAGAAAGTCTGGGATTTCAAATTCTCGGATTTGGCGATTCTTGCAGACGACGGTGGTTCTTGTCGGCGACTGGTCGGCTGTCCGGCGTTCTGGAGTTACGTTGATGGAGCAATGTCGTCTCCTCCCATCTGATGTTTGGAAGAATTATAAGATGAATTTAGCGATACCGACTTCAGAAGTGTTCAATGGTAATTCTAAGGTGTTGGAGGGATTCAACTAGAACTTTAAGGGTTTTAATGGTAAACCCCTTGTTATCAATGAGGGTGGTTTATTAGGGAGATCGGAATTACCTGTTCTGGTTTCTGGCAAAGGTAAGAATGTTATCAGGAATGAAGATGTGAATTTCTTGAAGGGTAAGTCTGTTCTGGATGGAAAATTTAGAGGAGTTGATGATCGCTGTCTGGATTGTTCTGTTTCTTCTGATCTGAGAGTTTCTTCCTGTAAGAATTTTGACTCAAAATCCTTACCTTCTTCACCAATTAAAAGAGACTTCTTTGTCAAGGATCTGGTTAGTAGTAATCTTCGGGAGGCAGATAATGTTAATGAAGATTTGCATCTGAAGGTTAGTAGTAATCTGGTTAAAGCAATAAAGGATCAACTAGAAGTGGAGTCAGAAGCGGCTAAAGGAAATACGGTGCGATTGCATTCGGTGTGGAATAAAAAGCATTATGTTAAAGTTGATAACCTGTACCTGGGATCTTTTCTATCTGATGATGGGAAGGTTGTTCTTCTCCAATCAGATAAAGAAATGGAAAATGCCAAGAGACTGGAGAAGGCTGTTGTTGTCAAAGTTTTTGATGATAGTATCCCTTTTCATGTGATTAGTTCAGATTTGAGAAGACAATGGGATAAATATGGGAAGTTCCATATCACAGGACTGGGTCTTGGTTGGACGCTGTGTTGAGTCCAGTAATTAGGTTGTTAAGCCTAAGTAAATGTCCCACGGCTACCAAGAGGGGGGTGAATTGGTAGTTTTAAAAATTTTAAACCCTCTTAATAATAAAGTTGAACCGAAATAAAATTTTCTTTTAAAGTTAGTAGAAAAATGTTTTTCAACCACAGAGTTGTTAAAACTGAAATTCAAAGTGCGGAAACGTAAAAGCAATAAAGTAAATGACACCAGATTTATAGTGGTTCGGTCTATAACCAGACCTACATCCACTCCTCAGAGGCACCCTCTGAGTATTGCACTAATACCACAAAGTGACTCTCCTTTAGCACCCACAGCAAGGCGGAGAAGCCTGTACAAAACACTCTTTTCACCACTACCCGGTGCGGCAGAGAACCGTCGTCCTTTTACACAATCCACAGTGCTGGCAGAGAACCGTCGTCCTTTCACACTTTCCCAGTGTGGGCAGAGAACCCTAAGGCTGTTCACACTCTCCAAGTGTAGGCAGAGAACCTTCTCCCTTTTACACTCTCCTAGTGTGGGCAGAGAACCCTCGTCTGTTCACACTCTCCAAGTGTCGGCAGAGAACCGGACCTTCTTGAATGATCTTCTCACAAGAATCTAGAAAGAAGAAAGAAAAGAGTGAAGAAATGCAATTTCACAAGTAGAGACTCTTACCTTAGCAATCCAAGTGAAGCCTTCTCGCTCCAGTGGTAGGAATCCTCCTTTGAATGCTCTCTTCCACTCTCTCCTTGGCTATTCTCTCAAGAGGCACGAAGATCAAATGACAAAAAGATTGGGTGGCAGTCTAATTTGGACCTTTTATAGAAAAGACAAGAAAAATCGCCCAAAAACTGCAAATTTCCAATTCTGTACGCAGTGGATCGTCCTGTACGATCCTGGATCGTCCTGGATGATTTTACTTAAACGATCTGAAACGACCCAATTTGTATATGTGTACGAAATGACTTCGTACAGCTGATCGTCCTGTACGAACTAGGTTCGTCCAGTACGAACGGTTATTACTAGGTCGGTTCTAGAAACTGCTGAAAACTGTTCTAAGTCGGTTCATCATAATGATTTGACATATGATATGCAATTTTAAACTAAAGATATTAGGTGAATCATAAAAATTCATAAAATTTAAGAAATGATATAACATTGTAAGTAAGAAGAATTTATCAAAGACATGATTCAATTTAGACATTTTGATTATTGAAAATCATTACAAGTGAGATGAAAAAAAAATTCTATATTTCAAAGTTCAATAGAATATAAATGAACATTTAGATCAACTTGAATTAAGAGATTGAACGAATTTGGAAAGAAGAGAATTACCTCATGTGGTGCTTTGCACATCTTTTCAAAGTTTTGGAGCACATTTTTGTGCATTTTTCTTTGGATGGGCTTATTTTGTGCCTCTTTTTCACTTTGCAAATTTTTGTGTATTGCTTTTGATTTTTGTACATTTGTACAATGTTCAAGAGTAATTTGACCAATTCTTTCCAAAATCTATAATCTAAAATTTCAAATATTTCTAGGTGCATAAATATCATTTGAGCATAGAAATACAAAATAAGAAAACATCAAAATTGCAATAACAATATTAACTTTTATGTAGTCTAAATGAATATACATGAATTTAAAAGTTCTAATTACAACAAGTTATAAACAAATTATAAATTTAGAAATTCTAGATTTTCTAATATAGATAATCTCAAATTACAATCGAATTTAAGCACTATGTAGATTAAAAAAAAATACTAATGAAATTCATAAACATTAGCCACATTTCAAAACAAATCTAATAAAAACAAACTTTCATTAAAATTAAAGGAACGGATTACACAACAAAAAAAAAAATTGAACTTAGAAACATAAAAGAAAACAAAAACAAAACAAACAACAAAAAAAATACAACAGACACACATAAAAAAAATTCTACTGGTCTGGAGGAGGAGGAGGAATGCCGCCAAAGAGATTGAAGTAGGAGGCCATCAACATGACATTGGTATTAATTTCATGAATTTCATCTTTAATGTTACCAATGTCTTGTTGCTGCTGTATAAGTTGAGCATCAAATTGATCAAATCTTTGATCAATGTGAGTCTCTAGTCTATCAAATCTCTCAATCAGATTCTGGTAATCTGATTGAGAAGCAGAAGCTTGCACTCCTTCTTCTTCTTCTTCTTCTGAAGCACTAGCATGTGCTTTCTCTTTTTCTTTTTCCTCCTTGAAGAGCAATCTGAATGATGCATCGTTATAGTAAACTGGCTCTACATATTCTTCATCAGGATGCACTATATTGTACTTCTTCTCCAAAATATAAGTAATCAAGTGCCCTAATGAAATATTCTTTTTCCTCTTCTGATCAGGATGTCCTATTTCTGAAAGCCCATAGATATGATCTAGGATGAGTTGGGCTTCATCAATAGGATGTCTTTGCATGATTAAAAAGGTTAGAACAGAAAGGAGAGGAGTAATGTTAATCCTATCACCAGCTTTAGGAATAATTGAGGATCTAAGGATATGCTGGATGATTCTGGCATCTTGGGTCATACCGGATACTCTAGCAACATGATAGGTTATGCATGTCTCTCTAATCACCCTATTGATTTCAAACCATTTGAAGGTGTTTTCTGATGTTAGGGTGTGGGCTCTATATCCTTCAGTTCTTAAGTTTAAAAATGCACCAAGGTCGTGCTTGGTGATCTCAACTTTTTTCTTAAAAACAAAAGAACTAATGATAGAGTGGTCAGAATTGAAACTCATGTTGGCTAGAAAGTAATGGTAGGTTTGCTTATTGTAGAAATGGACGAGAGAAAGAATGAACTGAAATTGGGTTGAGGCGAAGAGGTGCAATACCCGAAATTTCAACTCTGTTTGGATAAGAATGTGAGACGGAGTGATTTTTGCAGTTGCAAAACGAGGAAAAGATTCCTCATTTGCCTTGGAAAGAAAGTTGTCTGGGGCATTCCTGTTAGGTTTCTTCACCAAAACTTTTTGTCTTTTGCTAGAGGAGGCCATAGTTGATTTGTTGTAGAAAGGGATTGAAAAAGATGTTTGAAAGTGTGATTGTCAAGTTTGAAAGCCTTCATATTTAAAGAAAAACGATACGTTCGTCCTGGACGAAAATATTCGTCCTGGACGAAAAATTATCGTTCGTCTGGACGAAGTAATTTCGTACAGACGATCCAATTCGTCCAAAATGTAACGGCTTTTCGTATTCAACACAACTTACGATGCGTCCCTTCGTACAGGCTTTTTGACTTGACCGATCGTACATACGAAAACATTTCATACAGACGATTGAAAAGTGTTTCGTTTTAATGACTCTTGAAAACCGTCCCCTACAATGAACCGACACATGTTCGTACAGACGAAAAAATTTCGTACAGACGAAGTTCGTATTAAAAACTGTCTTATCCACTCAACCGCTGCATTCAATCGTCCCGACGTTTGGGAAAAAAAAATTCGTCCTGGACGATTAAATATCGTACATACGATCAAATAAAAAACTGCTCTCAAAACGGTTTAAATTCGCGCAAACTGTT
This sequence comes from Dendrobium huoshanense, assembly GCA_016618105.1. NCBI lineage: Eukaryota > Viridiplantae > Streptophyta > Magnoliopsida > Asparagales > Orchidaceae > Dendrobium > Dendrobium huoshanense. Next base: position 30,145,748 of record CM028351.1, read on the forward strand.
CCTTCACATATCGTCCCGTACGAAAACATTTCGTCCTGGACGATTTCCTCCAAAAAAAAAATTTAATTTTGAATTTTTTTTAAATCAACAAAATCAACAAAAAACACAGAAAACATAAAACCAAAAATCATAAATCCAAAAACAATTCATTAAAAACACACAAAATTCACAAAATTACAAAAACAAAACACAACAAGTATCAATGTTGCAAAGACATTTTAGTTAAGCATTCAAATCAATAACACCAAGCCTTGTTCTTAAAGTACTGAAGGTATCAAAGGCTAAAGGTTTTGTAAAAATGTCTGCAAGTTGATTTTCAGTTGAAACATGTATGAGTTCAATTTCTCCTTTGGATACATGATCCCTTATGAAATGATGCCTTATATCGATGTGTTTGGTTCTAGAATGTTGAATAGGATTTTTGGAAATGCAAATAGCACTAGTATTGTCACAATAAATTGGAATAGTGCCTATAGTTAATCCTAAGTCAATCAACTGTTGTTTTAACCAAAGTACTTGTGCCACACAACTTCCTAATGCAATGTATTTTGCTTCTGCAGTAGATAGTGCCACTGAATTTTGTTTTCTACTAGACCATGAAACTAATGAATTTCCAATGAATTGACATGTTCCAGAAGTGCTTTTCCTATCCACTCTACAGCCTGCAAAGTCAGAATCTGAGTAACCAATAATTTCAAATGAAGAGCTAAACTTAGGATACCAAATTCCTAAGTTTTGAGTTCCTAGTAGATATCTTAAAATCCTTTTCACTGCTGTCAAATGTGATTCTTTTGGATCTGATTGAAATCTAGCACATAAGCAAACACTAAACATAATATCTGGTCGGCTAGCAGTCAAGTAAAGTAAAGATCCAATTATCGCTCTAAATTTCTTTTGATCAACAGATTTTCCCTTAAGGTCTTTATCTAACTGAACTGAAGAACTCATTGGTGTACTAACAGGTTTAGCATTGTCCATTTCATATTTTTTTAGGATGTCCTTAATATATTTGGTTTGACTAAGAAAAGTACCTTCCTCAAGTTGCTTAAGGCTAAATCCTAGAAAGTAATTTAAATCTCCCATTAGACTCATTTCGAATTCACTACTCATTGTTTTAGAAAAATCATCACAAAGATGTTTATTTGAAGATCCAAAGATGATGTCATCCACATAAATTTGAACAATAAGTATATCCTTTCCAATTTTCCTTAAAAAGAGAGTTGTATCCACACTTTCTTTTTCAAAAGATCTTTCAAGTAGGAAGGTGCTTAACCTCTCATACCAAGCCCTAGGTGCCTGTTTCAATCCATATAATGCCTTTTTTAATTTGAAAACATGATTTGGAAATTTAGAATTTTCAAAACCTGGAGGTTGTTCTACAAAAACATCTTCTTCAATTACTCCATTTAAAAAGGCACTTTTAACATCCATTTGAAACAATTTAAAACCTTTAAAACAGGCAAAGGCTAGTAAAACCCTAATTGCTTCAAGTCTAGCTACAGGGGCAAAAGTTTCCTCAAAATCAATTCCTTCAATTTGATTATACCCCTTAGCTACTAATCTAGCCTTATTTCTAATGACTACTCCTGAGTCATTCATTTTATTTTTGAACACCCACTTGGTTCCAACAACACTTTGATCTTTTGGCCTTGTAGTTAGTTCCCAAACTTTATTTCTTACAAATTGATTTAACTCTTCTTGCATGGCCAAAATCCAAAATTCATCTGAAAGTGCTTGATCAATGTTAGTGGGTTCAATAGTTGAAATAAAGGCTGAATGATTGACTTCCTTGTTTAATCCACGCCTAGTTCTAACACCCTCACTTGGTTCACCTATAATCAATTCCTTTGGATGGTTTTTAGAAAATCTCAAATCTCTAGGCAAAGGGTCTTCTCTTTCTAAATTTTCTTCCACATTTTCTTCCAAATTTAATCTATCAATCTTTTGGGAGTTTTCTTCAATTTCTTCTTCAACAACTTTTGGCTCTTCCATGTTTCCATTTTCATCAAAAACAACATGTGTGGTTTCTTCAATGACTAAAGTTCTTTTGTTGAATACTCTATAAGATTTTCCAACACTTGAATATCCAACAAAAATTCCTTCATCTGATTTTGGATCAAATTTTCCTAAGGCAGATTTTCCATTATTATGTATGAACACCTTGCAACCAAATACATGCAAATGAGACAAATTTGGTGTTCTTTCTTTTAGCAACTCATAGGGTGTTTTATTCAAATTTGATCTCACATTCACCCTATTCAGAACATAGCATGCAGTGCTAACCGTCTCAGCCCAAAAATATCTAGGAAGTGAGTATTCTGCTAACATTGCTCGGGCGGCTTCTATTAATGTTCTGTTTTTTCTTTCAACTACTCCATTTTGTTGAGGAGTTCTAGGTGCAGAAAAATTATGATCAATCCCCTTTTCTTTACAGAAATCTTCAAATTTTTCATTTTCAAATTCTCCTCCATGATCACTTTGTATAGAAATTATTTCACATCTTAGTTTTCTTTGTATCCAAGTTGAAAAATTTCTGAATTCCTCAAATGATTCACTCTTATGAAAAAGAAATTTAACCCAGGTGAATCTTGAAAAATCATCTACTATAACAAATCCATATACCTTTCCTCCTAGACTTACCGTGCTTACAGGTCCAAAAAGATCCATGTGAAGAATTTCTAATGGTTTACTGGTCCTTAGATCTTTATTGAACTTAAAAGAGGACTTCACTTGTTTTCCTAGTTGACATGCATCACACAGATGGTCCTTAGTAAAGTCTAGTTTAGGTATTCCTCTCACCAAATTCTTTTGGGTAATTTTTCTAAGATTTTTCATACTAGAATGACAAAGTCTCCTATGCCAAAGCCATGATTCATCAGAAATAGTTTTCAAACAAAAAGCAGTAGGAGATTGAATACAATTTAAATCTAGCATGTAGACATTGTTCACCCTTTTTCCATTTAAAACAATTTTCCCATTTAGGCTAATTATGCAGCTAGTAGGTAAAAATTTTACATTATAGCCCTTATCACATAGCTGACTTATGCTAAGCAAATTATGTTTTAAGCCTTCAACTAATAAAACATTGTCTATGAAAAAGTTTTTCAAATTTCCAATCATACCTGATCCAACCACTTTCTTTGTGGTATTATCTCCAAGTGTAACCTTGCCTCCACTCCTGGCTTCCAGCGTTATGAATTGAGCAGTATCTCCAGTCATGTGCTTAGAACATCCGCTGTCCAGGTACCATATACTCTCACGAGGTCTTGTGTGAGAGTATTCCTGCAAATTCTCAAATGTTAGACCTGGGAACCCAAACTAGTTTGGGTTCACCTTTATGAAATTTATAATCAGATGCATGTGTGATATGTCTAGGTTTATGCATCTTAGTTCTCCACACCAAATTAGGTTTCATCTTTAAAGTGCAGGTGTGAGATATATGTCCCAAAAATCCACAATTGTTACATTTAACATTAGGAAAAATATTCCTATGTTTTCTTTCATATGATTGTCTTCTAAGGGATTTCATGAATTTAGGATAATATTTAGGATTTGTAAAATCTTCAAGTTTAGGGGGGTTCCTATTATCCTCGAGAGCTCTTATAGTAAGTTTGTAAAATGAATTCATATCCTCCAAGATTCGATTTGTATAATTGATTCTATATGTCTTGCTCTCAGATTCATCCTTAAATTTCTTAAATTCTTTTTCAAGTTCAGCATAGGATGATTTTAAATTCTCAAAATTTTTATTCAAGTCATCATATTCATCAAGTATTTTCATGTGGTTGCTATCAATTAAAGCATGATCTTTCGTAAGGATTTCGTGTTTCTTATTAAGCTCTTCCAATTCTATAACTAAACTAGCATGCATCTTTTTCGTTTTCCTATATGCATCATGCATGTGTTCAGAAACTTCAAACAATTCATTATAAGTTAAATCACATACCTCTTCTTGATCTGATTGTTCAGATTTATCTGCCATCAAGCAAAGGTTGGTGACTTCTTCTTCTTTTTCAGTCTCAGATGAGTCTGAAGCTGAGTCTGCCCAAAAAGCCTTTTGAAACTTCTTCTTGCCCTTCTTTACCATTGGTTTCTCATCTACCTTCTCCTTGCTAGGAGTGGCTTTGAGTTTTGGACAATCAGTCTTTATATGACCTGGTTTCCTGCATTCATAACAAATCACTTCATTAGAAACCTTGCCATTTCTGTTATACTTACCTCTATTCCATTGCTGGCGTCTCTTCTGCTTCCTCTTTAAAAAGCTTCTGAATTATCTAGTCATTAGTGCAATATCGTCTTCATCCTCAGGTTGTGAGTGTTCACTTTCTGACTCTTCCACATTTAGTGCAATATTCTTGTCCTTTCTTGGTTCACCTACATCAATCTTTCTTTGACTTACTCCTTGCTCGTAAGCAATGAGTGAACCAAGAAGATTGTCAATTGAATAAATGTTCAGATCTTTAGACTCTGTAATTGCAGTAATTTTAGCATCATATGTAGTAGGTAAACAACGAAGAATTTTATTAACCATTTCAGCATTTGTTAATTCCCTACCAAGTGCATGCAAAGAGGTGACAATTTGAGTGAATCTTGTGTACATGTCAGATATAGATTCATTAGGTTTCATGCGAAATAGTTCGTAGTCATGTAACAAGATATTGAGTCTTAATTGCTTAACCTCATTTGTCCCTTCATAAGTAATACAAAGTCTATCCCATATGTCTTTTCCGCTTTTACAAGTGGAAACTCGCATGTAGTCTTCAGATTTTAAAGCACAAAAGAAACTATTTAAACATTTTGCATTTAATTGTGCTAAGTCACGTTCTTCTATAGTCCAATCTGCATAGGGTTTATCTACCCTAATTCCATCAACTAATCTAGTTGGTTTTGTGTAACCTTCCTGGACTAGCATCCACATGCGATAATCAAGTGACTGTAAAAAAGTAGACATGCGTGTTTTCCAAAAATCAAAAGGAATATTGTCAAACAGTGGAGGTCTAGTGATAAAGTAACCCTCAGGTGTGTTTCGGTTTCCAAATGTAGCCATCTACGTTAATCAAAAAGTAGTTCAAACTTATGATTTTGAAACAATGCTCTGATACCACTTGTTGAGTCCAGTAATTAGGTTGTTAAGCCTAAGTAAATGTCCCACGGCTACCAAGAGGGGGGTGAATTGGTAGTTTTAAAAATTTTAAACCCTCTTAATAATAAAGTTGAACCGAAATAAAATTTTTATTTAAAGTTAGTAGAAAAATGTTTTTCAACCACAGAGTTGTTAAAACTGAAATTCAAAGTGCGGAAACGTAAAAGCAATAAAGTAAATGACACCAGATTTATAGTGGTTCGGTCTATAACCAGACCTACATCCACTCCTCAGAGGCACCCTCTAAGTATTACACTAATACCACAAAGTGACTCTCCTTTAGCACCCACAGCAAGGCGGAGAAGCCTGTACAAAACACTCTTTTCACCACTACCCGGTGCGGCAGAGAACCGTCGTCCTTTTACACAATCCACAGTGCTGGCAGAGAACCGTCGTCCTTTCACACTCTCCTAGTGTGGGCAGAGAACCCTAAGGCTGTTCACACTCTCCAAGTGTAGGCAGAGAACCTTCTCCCTTTTACACTCTCCTAATGTGGGCAGAGAACCCTCGTCTGTTCACACTCTTCAAGTGTCGGCAGAGAACCGGACCTTCTTGAATGATCTTCTCACAAGAATGTAGAAAGAAGAAAGAAAAGAGTGAAGAAATCCAATTTCACAAGTAGAGACTCTTACCTTAGCAATCCAAGTGAAGCCTTCTCGCTCCAGTGGTAGGAATCCTCCTTTGAATGCTCTCTTCCACTCTCTCCTTGGCTATTCTCTCAAGAGGCACAAAGATCAAATGACTAAAAGATCGGGTGGCAGTCTAATTTGGACCTTTTATAGAAAAGACAAGAAAAACCGCCCAAAAACTGCAAATTTCCAATTCTATACGCAGTGGATCGTCCTGTACGATCCTGGATCGTCCTGGATGATTTTACTTAAACGATCTGAAACGACCAAATTTGTATATGTGTACGAAATGACTTCGTACAGCTGATCGTCCTGTACGAACTAGGTTCGTCTAGTACGAACGGTTATTACTAGGTCGGTTCTAGAAACTGCTGAAAACTGTTCTAAGTCGGTTCATCGTTTGGACGAAAATAGTTCGTCTGGACAAAAAATTTTCCAGAGAGCCGATCGTCCTGGACGATTATTTATTTCGTCTGGACAAAAATTTTCCAGAGCAACCATCGCCGCGGACGATAATTTGTTTTCGTCTGGACGAAAATTTTCCCGAGAGCTGATCGTCCGGTACGATATTTATTTTCGTCTGGACGAAAATTTTCCAGAGCACTGGTCGCCTCGTACGATGATAAAATTCGTCTGGACGAAAATTTTACAGAGAACCCATCGTCCGGGACGAAAATAAAATTCGTCCTGGACGAATAGGACTTAGAAAAAAAAATTTTCAAGCAAGTTCCTATTCGTTCCAAGTGCTCTACAGGAGATAACTGACAGATCGTCCAGTACGATAAATATCGTCCTGTACGATCAGTATAGAATTTTAAGATCTCCTAATTTGTGTGTGTGAGATTTTATTCACTCAATTACAATCACTCCCTTTCAAAATTAATTCAAAGAAAAGACAAACTTCAAATAAACAAAATATCATATGTTGAATTTGATTTGAAGTTTTCGTAGTCTGGAGTCTGATTTTCCTGAAATGTTAGTACGCACAAGAGCAAGTGCAAATCTTCTAAAATTGTTAGGAGATAACTATACATCTGAACAATAATGTTTGGAATCATCAAAACTACATAAGTTGCACAAATATAAATCATTCAAATAGCAACTATTCAAACACGCTGTGTTCGTTTGAAGATTTTGCAGCTGTTGAACAAGTTCTGTCAGGTGAACCTTGGTGGATCAGTGATCAAGTTGTATGATTGGATAAATGGTCTATCAATTTTAATCCTTTATCTCTTAGTGTCATCTCGTCTCCAATTTGGATTAGATTGCCTAATCTTCCTTTGCAATGCTGGGATGAGATCAATATATGCAGGATTGCCTCGCAAGTAGGCAAACCATTTCTTCTAGATGGGAACTCCTTTAAATGGTGCAGGAGGGAATATGCTAGGGTGTGTGTTTGTGTTTCTCTGGATATGAACTTAGCACATGGTGTTTGGGTGGAAGGTTTATCAGGCAAGTTCTTCCAAAAAGTTGAGTATGAAGGAATCTCTAAGATTTGTGCTGGTTGTGGAAGAATTGGGCATGATTTGAATGCTTGTAATGAGCCAAGGAAGATGATGGGGCTGGAGAAAAATTGCAATCAGATTGATAGTAATCCTATCAATGATGTTACTGAAGATATTATGGGAAAGGCAGTTGAGAAGGAAACATGGACTATTGTTAGTAACAGGAAGAAGAATTTTTATAATTTTCAGAATTATAAAAAATTCCTTCCCAGGAAAAATTCTGCTCCCATGAAAAAAGTTTTTATTCCTAAAGCTGTTGCTTCTGTTAAAGTAAATCTTAACTCTTCGGCTGATAAAGAGGATGGAGCTAAGTTGGATGAGGTGAGGGAGGATTCTTATCTGGCGGGTAATAATGTTGAACTAATTACTGTGGCAGATAATCCAGATGAGGGTATGTTTCTTAATGCCAAACAGGTGATTGATAATGAAGTAAGCATTGCAGTCGAGATTAACAATAAATTTGGTTCGTTATCTGATTTGGAGGAGGGAGAGAGAGTGGAGCCTGCTGCTGTAATTGATATAGGTATAATGGAGGAAGGAGAAATTCTTGAATCTACTTTGGAAGGGGATGTTTTTAAGGTAGATAAGTCAGAGAAGCAAAGTCCAATGACTGTTCTGGAAGTTGATATAGCCAAGAATCACTCAGAATCGAGTTTGGAGGGCAACTTTTCTTTGGATAAAAAACTAAACTGGCTAAAGAACTCAAATCTCTTGGTGTAAGTAATATTATTGCTCATAATAGGAAGGTTGAAAGTGGAAAAGTTAAAAAGAATGGGGGTCCGTCCCCCATCTTTAGAAAATGAATTCTTTATTATTCTGGAATTGTAGAGGAGCCAAGAAAGTGGAGGCTGCTCTATATCTCAAGGAAGTGGTGAAGGATTATAAAGTTTTTTTTGTTGGTTTGATGGAAATAAAGATTTGCTCTTTAGATAACAATCAAATTTTGAAGATTTTGGGAAGCAACTGGAATTTTTTCATGGTTCCAGCTGGTGGTCTTTCAGGAGGTCTTTTGATTTTATGGAGGAAGGACTTGGCAGTTTTCTCAGTTTTGGAGGCTTCTTCTCAACTAGTGGTGGGGAAGTCGGAGGTGTTTTGTAAGGGAAGTTGGATTGTTGCTTCTGTGTATGGAAGTACGGATGGTCAAGAAAGAAAACTACTTTGGGAGAGTCTGGAGAAGCACTGTTCGGATGATTTACCTTTGGTAATTGGTGGTGACTTCAAATGTATTCTCTCTCAAGATGAGAAAAGAGGTGGGAGGAAATTCAGTATGTCTCAAGGATCCAAGGATTTTCAGCAGTTTTTGATTAATAATGACCTGCATGTGGTTAAAGCTTTGGGACCAAGGTTTACATGGTGCAATAATAAATCCGGTAGTGCTCACATTCTTGAAAATTAGACAGGTGTCTAATTAACTCCTTGGCAATGAATATGTTACAGGTTGCTATTGTTAAGCATCTCCCTTGTATTGCCTCGGACCATTGTCTGATTCTTTTTGAGATGTTTAAATCTTTGGAGATCAGTAAGAGGGATATATGGTATGAGGAGGTGTGGGCTTCGTATCATGGTGCAACAGCTTTAGTGAGGAAGATATGGAACAAAAAATCTGTTGGTGAGCTGGCTTTGATTCTTAATCGGAAGTTTAAAAAGGCTCTTAGAGGTATTTTCTTCTGGAGTAAGGAGAAACACCAAAACTTAATTGAGCTAAGAGACAGTTTAAAAAAAGAAATCCTGGAAATACAGATGGAGGAATCGGATAATGGTATTTTAGGAGAAAAGCTGCAATTGCTTAGATTCAAGATCAATGAACTGAACGTCACTTTAGCTCGTCTCAATGCTTGGGGGAAACAAAGAGCTAAAGTCAAATAGATGGAAGAAGGAGATAGTAATTCTTCCTTTTTTCATGCCTTTGCTAGTGCAAGAAGGAATAGCAATTGGATTCATCATATTAAGAAGAGAGATGGAAGTATATCAGAAGAGGAATCTGTTATACAGAATGTTTTTTCTGAGTTTTTCATAATGAAGTGGCAGCATAGAATTTGCTCATTGGAGGGGTGGATAATTCCGAAAGAAATATCTCTCCTGGTTTAGATGGTATAACCTTCTCATTCATGAAAGATTTTTGGAATGTGATTAAGGATTATATGTGGGCTGCAGTGTATCATTTCCTGTCCTCTTGCAATATGGAACAATCGTGAAAAGAAACCTTGATTTTGCTAATTTCGAAAATCAAGTGTCCTCAACAGCCTTCTCACTTCCGGCCTATTAGTCTTTGCATGACTATCTATAAAGTAATTGCAAAAATGCTTCTTAATAGGTTGGATAAGGTTATTCATAAACTCATTTCGGTAGATCAAGCGGCTTTCATTAAAGGTCGATCCTTATCTGAACATGTGTTGGTGGCTCAAGAGATTTTCAATAAATTCAGATGGTCCAAAGCTAAAGGTGGATTGTTAGCAATCAAGCTGGATATGGAGCAGGCTTACGATAGCATGGGATGGGATGCTTTGAGGCAAGTTCTCATTCACTTTAATTTTCCTCCTAAATTTAGGGAACTCTTATTAAGTTGTGTGCTGAATCCGAAGTTTTGCATTTTGATTAATGGGAAGAAGATGTATTGGATTGAAGGGAAGTGTGAATTTAGGCAAGGTTGACCTTTATCCCCCTATCTCTTCATTTTGTGCTCTCAGATTTTGTCTGATGCTCTTTGTTTAAGGATTAATAGGGTATCTCTGTTTCTCGGTTAGCACCTAAAATTTCACATCTGTTGTTTGCAGATGATATTCTTATATTCTCTGAGGCTAAGGTGAAGGAGGTTAAGGAATTGAGGAGAATTATAAACAATTATTGTGATTGGACTGGCCAGATGGTTAATCACTCCAAATCCATGATCTTGTTTGGAAAAAATACAAGAAAAAGAGTTCAGAGGAAAATGATGAAGATTCTTAAGTTTAAAAAGGTTAAGGAGATTAATTATCTGGGTATTAAAATGGCTTTAAGGAGGTTAAGGACAGCGGATTTCTAGAATCTTTTAGAAGCAGCGGCTGGAAGATTAAATACTTGGGGTTCAAAAAACATCTCTCTTGAAGGTAGATTAGTCCTGGTAAAGTCTGCTTTTTGGTCTTTACCTCTATTCATGTCTTCTCTTTCTCTTGTTCCTTTAAGAGTTTTGAAGGATTTTGATAAGATGTGTAGAGGTTTTCTATGGTGTAAAGGGGTTGGAAATGCTGGAATTCACTATGTGTCTTGGGAACTGCTTTGTAAACTAAAAAGTGAAGGTGGTAGAGGTCTCTTCTCGGCTGTATCAAAAGATGGTCCTCTTCGGGCCAAATTTGATTGGAAATTTTTTAGCAACCCAAATTCTGTTTTGAACCAGATTTTGAGAGCTAAGTATGGAGTTGATATATGGTCCTTTTCGGTTAGGACTGGGTGTTCAATAACTTGGAAAATTGTTACTATGGGTGCTAGATTTTTTAGAAAGGTGGTTAGATGGAAGATTTCTAATGGTGATTCAATCAATTGGCTGTATGATACGTGGATTTTTGATAGAAGCATTGCTATGTGGCCTACCTTTGTTAATGTTCAAGAGTACGCAGACTTCCCTCTCAGCATATTCATTTCCGATGGTCAGTGGAATTTTGACAAATTGAAAGAAACTTTTGGAAGTCATCTAATTAATATCATTTCTAATATCCCGATTGATAATAGCAGACAGGATGATCAGCTGGAACTTTTACAGAAATTTTCTGGTAAATCATTCACAGCATTAGCTTCGTCAGCGAGTATGAATCATGTGGAGGTTAGTAATCAATGGATTTGGATGAGGAGAATAAAGCTGAAACCAGTTATTGATCTATTTTGGTGGAGAATATGCAACAATTCCTTGCCGAATTTTTCATTCCTTCTGAGAAGAAGATTGAGTACCTTGGGTGAATGTCCAAGAGAATGTGATGAGGAGGAGAATGTGAACCACATTGTGAGCAGCTGTTCGAAACTCAGGAAAATTATCTTGACTTTAAGTAACTGGGGATTTAAAGTTCCAGTTTTTAATAATCTGGATGAATGTTTAGTTGAACTTCAAAAGTTGCAAGGAAATAATGCTTTGCTGGTTAATATGTTATGTACAGTGGTTTGGATGGTTTGGAAGAGCAGATGTAAATTGGTACATGGTGATAAAGAAGATTCTTAGATATATATTGCTACTAATGCAATTTCATATGCTTTAAGGAGTAATTTCATTAATTTTCAGCCGGATAACTAGAATGCTAACCAGCAATTGATATCTATACATTAGCATCCCTCTCCCCCGGATGGATAAAAATTAATCTTGATGCTGCTATCAAAAAGAACAATGTAGCTGGTATTGGTGGTGTGGCTAGAGACGGCACTGGGAGATTTCTGATAGGATTCGGTTATCAGTTTTTGCATTGGGATTCGGCTCATTTGGAAATGCTTGCGGTGTTGTACCTGAAGAATGTGATCCAAGAATGGATGTTTGAAGCACAAGGGGTTATCATAGAAGGAGACAATGTCAATATCATTAAAGTTCTTTAGAGGTCTATTAAGAAATGGGAGGTTAGTAGAGTTATTGAAGATGAATTAGCTTTTTTACTGAATTTTAAGTAAGTTTGTTTTTCTTGCTCTGGTAGAAATGGTAATAAGTTAGCAGATATTTGCGCTAATGTGGCGTTAAATGGGTCATTTTTTTGGGATAGTCTTCATTTTGATTTTATTCCTCCTTCTTTCTTGTATTGTTTGACGGAGGATAGTAGCATCCTTGGTGTGACGTGAGGTTGTATTGTTGTTTTTTTTTTTCTTAATGCAATTTTATGCATTTTCTTAAAAAAAAAAAACCTAAATCAAGCAACTATTATTTCAATCAAAGTACTTGTGCCACATAACTTCCTAATGTAATGTATTCAGCTTATGTAGTAGATAGGGCTACTGAATTTTGTTTTCTACTAGACCAAGAAACTAAAGAATTTTTAATGAACTGACATATTTTAGAAGTGCTCTTTCTATCCACCATACAACCTACAAAATCAGAATCTAAATAACCAATTTTTTCAAATGAAGAGCTAAATTTAGGATACCAATTTCCCAAGTTCTTAGTCCCTAACAGATATCTTAGAATCCTTTTTACTGCTGTCAAATGAGATTCTTTTGGATCTGATTGAAATCTAGCATACAAACAAACACTAAACATGATATCAGGCCTGCTAGCTGTCAAGTAAAGTAAAGATCTAATTATCCCTCTAAATTTCTTTTGATAAACAGATTCTCTCTCAGGCTTCTTATCCAACTGAACTGAGGAACTCATAGGTGTACTAACTGGTTTAGCATTGTCCATTTCATACTTTTTGAGGATGTCCTTAACATACTTTGACTGACTAAGAAATATACCCTCCTCAATTTGCTTAATGCTAAAGCCTAGAAAGTAACTTAAATCTCCCATTAGACTCATCTCAAATTCACTACTCATTATTTTAGAAAAATCATCACAAAGATTTTTATTTGAAGATAAATTTGTATAATAAGTATATCCTTTCCAACTTTCTTCAAAAAGAGAGTTGTATCAACACTTTCTTTTTCAAATAATTTTTCAAGTAGGAAGGTTCTAAATCTCTTATACCAAGCCCTAGCTGTCTGTTTAAATCCATATAATGCCTTTTTAAATTTGAAAAAATGATTTGGGTATTTAGAATTTTCAAAACCTGGAGGTTGTTCTACAAAAACATCCTCTTGAATTATCCCATTTAATAATGCACTTTTTAATTCCATTTGGTACAGTTTAAATCCACTAAAATAGACAAAGGCTAGCAAAACCCTAATTGCTTCAAGTCTAGCTACAGCGGTAAAAGTCTCCTCAAATTCAATCCCTTCAATCTGATTATACCCCTTAGCAACTAATCTAGCCTTATTTCTAATGACTACTCCTAAGTCATTCATTTTATTTTTGAATACTCACTTAGTTCCAACTACACTTTGATCATTTGGCCTTATAGTTAATTCCCAAACTTTATTTCTTACAAATTGATTTAACTCTTATTGTATAGCCAAAATCCAAAACTCATCTGAAAGTGCTTGATCAATATTTATGGGTTCTATTGTTAAAATGAAGGCTGAATGATTGACTTCTTTGTTTAATCCACGCCTAATCCTTACACCCTCACTAAGTTCACTAATTATTAATTCCTTTGGGTGATTTTTAGAAAATCTCAACTCTCTAGGCAAAGAGTTTTCTATTTCTAAATTTTCTTTCAAATTTATTTTATCAATATTTTAGGAGTTAATCTCAATCTCATATTCTAGAACATTTGGCTCTTCCAAAATTCCAGATTCATCAAATATAACATGTTTGGTCTCCTCAATTATCAAAGTTCTTTTGTTGAGTACTCTATAAGATTTTCCAACACTTGAGTATCCTACAAAAATTCCTTCATCTGATTTTGGATCAAATTTTCCTAAGGTAGATTTTTCATTGTTATGAATAAACACCTTGCAACCAAAAATATACAAATGTGATAAATTAGGTGTTCTTCCTTTTAGCAACTCATAGGGTGTTTTATTTAATTTAGATCTCACATTCACCCTATTCAGCACATAACATGTAGTGCTAACCGCCTCAGCCCAAAAATATTTAGGAAGTGAGTATTCTGCCAACATTACTCAGGCGGCTTCTATTAATATTTTATTTTTTCTTTCGATTACCCGATTCTGCTGAAGGGTTTTAGGTGCAGAAAAATTGTGATCGATTCATTTATCCTTACAAAAATTCTCAAATCTTTCATTTTCAAATTCTCTTCCATAGTCACTTTGTATAGTCATTATTTCACATCCTAGCTTTCGTTTAATCTAAGTCAAAAAGTTTCTAAATTCCTCAAATGATTCACTTTTATGAAATAGAAATCTAACCCATGTGAATCTAGAGTAATCATCCACAATCAAAAATCGGTATACCTTCCCTCCTAGACTTACAGTTCCAATTGGTCCAAAAATATCCATATGTAAAATCTCTAATGGTCTAAGTTTCTTATTTGACTGAAAAGAAGACTTCACCTATTTTCTTAATTGATATGCATCACAAAGGTGATCCTTAATAAAGTCTAGTTTTAGTATACCTCTCACTAAGTTCTTTTAGGTAATCCTCCTAAGGTTTTAATGCTAGAGTGATAAAGTCTCCTATGCCAAAGCCATGAATCATCAGAAATAGTTTTTAAACAAAAAATAGTATGAGTTTGAATGCAATTCAAATCTAGCATATACACATTATTTGCCCTTATACAATTCAAAACACCATTTCCATTTAGGTTTAATATGCAGCTAGTAGGAAAAAATTTTACACAATATCCTTTATCACATAGCTGGCTTATACTTAACAAATTATGCTTTAAGCTTTCTAGGAATAACACATTTTTAATATAATTTTTTTTAAGATTTCCAATCATACCTGACCCATCCACCTTTCTTATGGTATTATCTCCAAGTGTAACCTTGCCTCCACTCAAGTCATATGCTTTGAACATTTGCTGTCTAGGTACCATATGCTCTCACGAGGTCTTGTGTGAGAGCGACCCTGCAAGTTTATCAAATGTTAGAACTGGGAACTCAAACAAGTTTGGGTTCTCCTTTTGGCAAATTATTATGAGATGCATGTATGATATGTCTAGGTTTATGCATCTTAGGTTTCCACACAAAATAAATTTTCTTCTTCAAAGTACAGGTGTGAGCTATGTGTCAAATCAATCCACAATTGTTACATTTGACTTTTGGAAAAGGATTCCTAAGTCTTCTACTATTCATTTATCTTTTTAAGGATTTCATAAATTTAGGATATAAAATAGGATTAGTGAAGTCTTCAAGTGTAGGTGGAATCCTATTATCCTCGAGATCTTTTATCGTTAAGTTATAAAATGAATTCATATCTTCTAAAATTTGATTTGTAATTTATTATTTAAATTTTGATCTCAGATTCATCCATAAAATTTTTAAAATATTTTCCAAGTTCTGCATAGGATGATTTTAAACTTTCATGATTTTTATTCAAGTCATCAAACTCATCAAGTAATTTCATGTGGTTGTCATCAATTAAAGCATAATCTTTCCTAAGGATTTCATGATCCTTTTGTAGTTATTCAATTTCTAAACTTAGACTAGCATGCATTTATTTTCCTATATACATCAAGCATGTGTTCAAAAATTTTAAAAAGCTCATCATTAGTTATGCCAGATACCTCTTCTTGATCTAACTGATCAAGACTATCAGCCATTAAGTACAGATTAGTGACTTTCTCTTTCTTTTATATCTCTGATGAGTTTGAAGCTAAGTCTGCCCAAAAAGCTCTTTAGAATTTCTTCTTGCCCTTCTTCACAAATGGTTTCTCCTCTATCTTCCTTGCTAGGAGTGGTTTTGAGTTTTGGGCAATCTGTCTTAACATGTCCAGGTTTCCTGCACTCATAGCAAATAACATCATTTGAAACCTTAACATTTCTATTAAATTTACCTCTATTCCATTGCTGGCGTCTCTTCTGCTTCCTCTTCAAAAAGCTTCTGAATTGTCTAGTCATAAGTGTGATGTCGTCCTCATCCTCAGGTTGTGAGTGTTCTCTCTCAAATTCCTCCACATTTAGTGCTATGTTCTTCTCCCTTCGTGGTTCACCTGCATCAATCTTTCTTTGGCTAACGTCTTGCTCATAAGAAATTAGCGTACCAAGAAGATTATCAATAGAGTATATGTTTAGATCTTTAGACTCTGTAATTGCAGTAATTTTAGCATCATAAGCAGTAGGCAGACAACGAAGAATCTTATTAACCATTTCAACATTCGTTAGTTCTCTACCCAATGCATATAAAGAGGTGACTATTTGTGTGAATCTTGTGTATATATCAAAAATGGATTCATTAGGTTACATGTGAAACAGTTCATAATCATGCAACAAGATATTAAGTTTAGATTGCTTAACCTCATTAGTCCCCTCATAAGTTATACAAAGTCTATCGCATATGTCCTTTCCACTCTTGCAAGAAGAAACCCGCATGTAGTCTTTGATTTACGAGCACAAAAGAAACTATTTAACCATTTGGCATTTAATTGTGCTAAGTCACGTTCTTCTACTATCCAGTCCATAAAAGGTGTTTCAACACTAACTCCGTCAACTAGTTTAGTTGGTTTTGTATACCCTTCCTGAACTAAGATCCACATTCGCTAATCAAGTGACTGTAAAAATGTAGACATGCGTCTTTTCAAAAAATCAAAAGTACTATTATCGAACAATGGAGGTATAGTTATAGAGTAACTCTCAGGTGTATTTCGGTTTCCAAATATAGCCATCTAAGTTAATCAAAAAGTAGTTTAAACTTATGATTTTGAAACAAAGCTCTGATACCACTTGTTGAAACTTGTTCAATATGAATTAGGTTGTTAAACCTAAACTTATGCCCGAACGGCTAACCAAGATGTGGGTGAATTGGTAATTAAAAACTCAGTCCCTCTTTTTAATATTTTAAACTGAAAATAAACTTTAATGAATTTTATAGAAAAAGATTTTTCAACCACAAGTTAATACTGATAAAAATAAAAGTAGCGAAAAAATAAAAGACATGATATTTATAGTGGTTTAGTCAAACACAACCTACATCCACTCTCCGGTGGCACCCTCCGAGTAGTGCACTAATACCACTAGTGACTCTCCTTTTACACCCATAGCAAGGCGGAGAAGCCTTTACAAAACTCCCTTCCACCACTACCTGGTGCAGCAGAGAACTGTCGTTCTTTTACACTCTTCCTAGTATTGGCAGAGAACCGTTCGTCCTTTCACACTCTCCCGGTGTAGGCAGAGAACCATCTGTCCTTTCACACTCTCTCGGTGTAGGAAGAGAACATGTTTGTTGTTCACACTCTCCAAGTGTAGGCAGAGAACCTTTTGTCCTTTCACATTTTTCAAGTGTCGGCAGAGAACCGGATCTCCTTGACAGATCTTCTCACAAGAAATATAGAAGGAAGAGAGAAAAGAGTGAAGTAATCAAAAACCACAAGTAGAGACTCTTACCTTTGAGAACCAAGTGAAACATTCATGCTCTAGTAATAAGAATCCTCCTTCAAACACTCTCTCACACTCTCTACTTGACTCTCCTTTTAGTAGGCATGAAGATCAGTAGGCAAAAAGATCTAGACACAATTTTAATTGGACTTTATATAGGAAAGACATAAAAAAAACGTCCAAAAATTGCTAATTTTCAAGTTTTTTCAAAGTGGATTGTCTTGTACGATCGTGGATCGTCCTGGACAAACTTATTTAAATCAGTTGCATATGAACCCAATTTATATTGTTACGAACAAACTTCATACCTGATTATCATCCCGTACAAACTAAGTTCATCCGGTACGAACTGTTATGCCATAGGACGGTTTGACAAACTGCAGGAAGTTATCAAAATTTGGAAATAATTAAACATTTTTGTCCTGAGACGAATAATAGTTCGTCTGGACAAAATTTTTATAGAGAGCATTTCATCCTAGGTCGAAAGGAACTCGTCTGAATGAAAATTTTCCAGAGAGCATTTTGTCCTGGGACGAACTGAAATTCATCTGGACGAATATTTTACAAAGGGCATTTTGTCATAGGCAGAATATAGGATTTTGTTAGAACAAAAATTTTCTAGAGAGCATTTCATCCTGAGACGAATTGAAGTTTGTCTGGACGAAATTTTTCTAGAGACCAATTCGTCCTTGCACGAAAAGGATTTCGTGTGAATAAAATTTTCCTGAGAGCATTTCATCCTGGGATGAATATAAAAATTCATCTGGATGATCAGGACTTAGAAAAATTTTCTTACTTCCTGTTCGTTCCATTGCTCTTCCGATGGGATAATTGACTTGATCGTCCTGTATGAACATGATTCGTCCCGTACGATCAGATGAATTTTAAAGATCTCCCTAAGTGTGTGTGTGTACTAAATTACTTAATTACAATCACTCCCTCTCAAACTCAATATAATGAAAAATACAAGCTTGAATTTATAAATTATCTCATGCTGAATTTTGATTTGAATTCTTCATTAGTCTGGAGTTCGATTATCCTGAAATGTTAGTCCACATAAGAGCAAAAATAATTCTTCCAAAAAGTGTTAGAAGAATACAAAACTTAAAATAATAATATTTGGAATCATCAAAATAATACAAGTTGCAAGAATGTAAAACATGCAATTTGCAACTCTCTCAACAAAAAGCACATTGCCGAAATTACCCCAACTAGCAGCACGTCTCCTCTTTTCTAGCAAAGTTGGTTTCTTTCCAAAAAATGAAGGATATTATTGGCTATTGTCCTTCTTATAGAAGCTCAAATAAATTAGCTGGATAACCTTCAACATGAGAAATGAACTATCACAATACCTTTTTGTTCCGTAATAAGGCATGCTCTGTATTCGTCATGCTTTTCCTCTTGTGTTTTTAATTAATAAATATTAAATTAGATAAAAAGAATAAATTTGATATTTTAGCACTTAATTCACTCAATTTGAATGGTTCATGCATTGCTCCTCATGGTCAAATCTACCTTAAGGTAGGTGGGAAATTGCCCCTCCCCCCCCACCCCCCAAAAAAAATTATTATATGATTCTTTAAGTAATTTTCCCCCATTTATGTATTTCTTTTCATTATAATTACAAGGAATTTCAAGAATTTGTCCCCCTAAAAGTTTTAAAATACTATGGTCTTTTAGGCAATTATCCCAACATAATTAAACACATTGTGTAGAGATGTTATTGTCATGGAACGATGAACCAAATACAAAATGAAATGGTAATGAGAACCCAATAGATCAAACCCCTTCAGAGGGCGCTGCACCCTTGGACCCCCGACATATCTACAAAGTGTACAACTATGCATTAGTCCCTATGTTCGAGCCCATTTGGACTCGATTTGGGCCAATTTAGTTATCATTAGATTTGTCTTGTTTAGATGTTCAATTTGACATCAAGGTTGCAAAGATTGGAATTTTGATGGTACCAAATTTAATTTCTAAAATTTTTAGCTTATATATGCCTTGAAATTAGTGCCTGACCAAGATGATTTTTGTTGACGTATAGTATACAATCATATGTTTAGATCAATAATATAATTGATAGTTTTAGTTAATGTAATATAGTTTATAAATTGTTATTAGGATTATTATATTATTAGGAATCTTAATATTTATTTTTGGATAAAAATAAGCCTAGTTATAAAAGTTCGATAGGGATGTTAAGCCCTATGAACTAGTCCCGAGACTAACCAAGAGGGGGGATGAATTAGTATTTTAAAATTCTTTAAAAACAAAAGAACGATTATCACAAACCAAAATCACAACGAAAAAACAAATGCGGAAAATTAAAGTGCGGATGTAGTAAAAAGAGCACAAGGGTTTATAGTGGTTCGGTCAACTTGACCTACGTCCACTCCCCGAAGGCTCCCTCTGAGTATTGCACTACCAATGTGACTCTCCTTTAGCCCCCACAGCTAGGCGGAGAAGCCCCCACAAAAATACCTCCTTTTTGCCACACCCGACAAGGCAGAGAACCCAACTCCTTTTGCTTCCTCCTGAAGCAGGTAGAGAACCACGATCACTTGCTGAAACTTACCTCTCTCAACCCTTCCAAGGATAAGAGTCTCTAGGGAAGAAGAAATTGAACAATGCTTGGAGCAACCCTTGTGAATCCCCTTACAAGCTCCCCCTCACAAGATCCTCTCTCTCTCACCCTCTCTCTCTCCTTAGGTTTTCTTAAGTCAAGACAACAACCAAGGTTGTTCAAAAATGTTGAACAAGAGCTCTTAAATAGAAGAGTTTCAAAGGAGCTCATTAATTGAAAGTTGCAAACTTTATCATCCAGGACGATATGGAAATTGTCCTGGCCGATCAGTACAAATCTTATAAGATTGGCCAGAGCATTTCCATGAATGCAAACTAGATGATTAAAAATTTTCTTGACCATCCCAGACGATCTCACGATCGTCCTGGCCGATCAGTTCAAATCAGAGGAAAATCGTACAGAGCATCGCCCTGAATTTGAACGGGATGATATTTATCGTCCATAAGCTACTAAGTATTTTTGAATAGATCATCCTGACCGATCCTACCATCGTCCAAGATGATGTGATCGTGTAAATTATCCTTAATTAATTCCTTGATTCTTGGATCAATTTAGGCATAATTATGTAATATCATCCAGGCCGATCTCATGATCATCCTGACCAATTTCCAAAAATACATAATACCTAAATTGATCATGGCAAAAATTTCTTTCTGTATTGAGCATATCATCTTGGTCGATACAGGTATCATCCAGGCCGATCAATTAATTACGGCTGCCTTATATAAGAAATCCTGATTAGATCTTCTATTTTGAGCACGATCATCCTGGATGATATAAATATCATTCGAGACGATGTGAGTAAAAACACAAGTTCTAAATCTCTCAAGTGTGTGTGTGTAGAGTTACTTAACATCAGTCGTAGGTCGTGATGAGCAAGATATTAAAGATTGTATTTGGTTTCAAAAATATAGGCTATGAGATGTCCTAAAGTAAGGTTGGGTTTCCTTCTATGGCCTGGATTGCGAATAGTTTTTAAATGATCAATGTATCAAAAAATTAGGTCAGTAGCATTAAACTCTCTCCGGACCATGATGAAAAAGGTAGTTAGAGAAAGTAGATGAGTGTTGTGGACTCGGTCCCTGACTTTTGGCATAATGGAGATGCAAAGGACATGCTGAATTGTCCTAGTATCTTTAACTAAAGAGCTAGTCTCTCTAACATGAAAGGGTGTGTTGGTCTGTCAAAGAAAATGATTTACCGTGGACCAGTCTAAATTAGGATCTGAGACAATTATATGCAGCTTATCCCCGGTGATGGATAGATGCAATTGAAAGATCGTTAGGGATGTTAAGCCCTATAGAACTGGCCCAAAGCTAATTAAAAGAGAGAGGAGAATTGGAAAACTTTAAAACCAAAGATAAAACTCCAACCAAAATCACCACAAATAAAGTGTGGAAGAAAAATAAATGCGGAAGCGATAATAAGAAAAGAACACACCGGATTAATAGTAGTTCGATCAAACCTTGACCTACGTCCACTCCTTGGAGGCGCCCTCCAAGTATTGCACTAAAAAGTGACTCTCCTTTAGCCCCCACAGCTAGGCGGAGAAGCCCTTACAAAATCACTTCCACCTTCCCCGATGCGGCGGAGTCGTCGGGTCCTTTGACACCAAAGAGATCTTCTTCTTTGGTGAACTTACCTTGAGAAAAGTCTTGAATCCGATGGTACTAAGGTGCGAGTTTGCCGGAGCAACCGTGTGGAATCCCCTCCACACTCCCTTGAGTTCCCCCCATCACAAGATCTTCTCCCTCTCAAACTCCACCCTTTCCTCTCTTCCTTTCAAGCACTCTCTTCAAGTTTCCCCCATAAGAATGAAGCTACAATGGCTGCCAAAGAAATTTACAAAGTGCCTTGCCATAGCTTAAAAAGAAGCTCTCAAAATGAGCTCATTAATGCAAGTTGCCGCCATTATCGTCCAAGATGATAGGCATATCGTCCTGGCTGATTAGCTCAAATATGAGGAAAATCATCCTGAATATCGCCCTGAAATGAAGCTGGACGATGTCTAATCATCCTGGACGATCTTGCGATCGGCCCAGACGAAATCTCCATTAATTGCTTTCCAAAACTGCCTGAGAAATTTTGGAAAAATTGTCTTCGATCGTCCTGGACAATATTTTATAGTCCAGGCCAATCCTATAGACGATGTCCAAAAATAGGTTATTTCTTAATATATCTAGCAGCAGATTCTTGCTGAATTGAGTCGATTGTCCTGGCCGATACAAAATCATCCAGGACGATGTGTTTTGCATAAAGACGGCTGCTTTAATGAGGATGCCCTAATTAGGGTTTCTACTTTTGTCAGATCGTCCAGGACGATATAAATATCGTCTCGGACGATGTTACAAAAAATAAAAAACTTTTAGGGCACAACAGAAAATCTTCCAAGGTACAAATCATCAGATGCCACACCTAATACAACAGACTCAAGAAAGAAAAAAGATTATAAATTGACACAGACCTAGTCTACCCAATCTTGAGCTGGTTCCAAATTGTAGTCTGATCGTGTGGACTTAAAACATTAGCACATAAGGCAATCATAGAGAAATAAGGAATGTTTGCTATCATCAAAATCATAAACCATAGATCTGCAACTTTCCCTGATCTAGTGAAAAACAAATATACTTAAAATGAGAAAGTTATCTCTTGGTTTTAATCAAAAACTTAGTAGAATTGGATTGACAACGCATAATCCAGAAAAAGTAAGAAATTCATAAATTTTTAATCCAAGCTCAAGTTCTTTTAAAGGCTAAAAAAACTTTTTAATTCAATATCCAAATTAAGGAATAAATGGGAAAAAGAAACATTAATTTTTCAAAACTCCTTTCATAAAACATATCTAATAGAAGATCAATGCATGAATTGTTGAATCAGGAACCAAGATTTTCAAGCACAAGTTTCGAACATATCAAGGATTTTCTTAAGTTTTTAGTAGTATAAGAAAAAAATAAGCATATATATTTTTTTTGTGGGCTCATTTTATGCCCTTTATCACTTGAATGGCTCTTTGAACATCTTTTGATTTTAATACACTTTGTGTATTTTTTTTTAATTTGGCGTCA
Organism: Dendrobium huoshanense; assembly: GCA_016618105.1. Classification (NCBI taxonomy): domain Eukaryota; kingdom Viridiplantae; phylum Streptophyta; class Magnoliopsida; order Asparagales; family Orchidaceae; genus Dendrobium; species Dendrobium huoshanense. The sequence continues at coordinate 30,168,715 of CM028351.1, forward strand.
TTGCGCATCTTTTAGTTTAGCATCATTGGCCACTTTTTAATTATTTTCAAAAAATATGCTTTCTTTCTTATATTTTCAAAACCAAAGTAAAAGAAAATTATTGACAACACGAATAACTTGATTAAGAAAATTTCATGGTGGATTCAACAATCTTGCAAAAGATTCCTATGCGATAGAAAAAATGTAGGGATGTAAAAAAAAATCAGTTTCAAAATCCAATTTAAAATATGATGAAGATTTTGAATCAAAAGAAAAATAACCTCTTTAAGAAGAGAGAAAGAGAAACAAAATCATGAGTTCCCTTCCTCTGACTATTTTAGAGAAGTCAAACACAACTTACCAAAGATTTCAAGAAAAAACAGGAAGTAGATTTTTCATTTTTAGAAAAGTGAATGTGTGTGTTGATCAGAGAAAAACTTTCACGAAAATAAAAATTTCAAACAATAAACAAAACTAAAACACAAAAATAAAAAAGAAAAACACAAAAACACGAAAGGCTTTTAACCATTTTCCATCTCCTGGTCAGATGCTTCAGAAACCAGATCTGCCCATGAGATTTTTTGTCTTTCATTGTTTTCCCAGTTTGAATTTTTCTTTGCCTTGCCCTTTTCTTTCGTAGGAAGAATTCTTAAATTAGCGCACTAATTTTTCATATGTCCAGGCTTCCTGCATAGAAAGAAAATAATGTTAGAAGAAATATGGACATCCTTACCACTTTTACCTTTTTCTCCACTTTTGCTTATGCTTAGGTGAGCTTTGTGATTTTCTTGACATGTCATTGCCTTCACACCAACTAGGCTATCTCTTTCTATATTTTCTGCTTTTAGAACAATCTTTTCACCTGCATCTAAAAGTCTTTGACCCAAACCTTGCTCGTAGGAAATGAGTGAGCCAATAAAATTATTAATAGAATATTCATTCAAATCTTTTGATTCACAAATAGCAACAACTTTGGCATCAAATTTTTCAAGTAAACAATGAAGAATTTTATTGACTTTTTCAAAATTTGGAAACTCTTTTCCTAAGGCATGCAATGAGTTTACAATTTGAATGAACCTGGTATACATGTCTAAGATCGTTTCAAAAGGTTTCATGGAGAATAATTCAAAATCATGCATTAACAAATTCAACTTGGATTGCTTGATTCCGCTATTGCCTTCATATATAGTGTGCAATTTATCCCAAACTTTCTTACCGGTAGTGCACGTGGATACTAACATAAAATCATCAAAATTTAATGCATAGAAAAAATAATTTAAGGATTTTGCATTCAATTGAGCATTGAGTTGTTCTTCCCTGTTCCATTGACTAAACGAATATCAATTTTAACTCCATTAACAATTCGTGACGGTGATGAATAACTAGTTAAAATCATATGCCACATGCGAAAATCAATTGATTGCAAGAAAATAGACATGCGAGTTTTCCAAAAATCAAATGACATATTTTCAAATAAATGAGGTCTGGTGATTGAATAACCTTCCGCAACATTACGATTAGCTATGGATCAAAAAATTCAAAAGCTTTTGAAAACTTATTTTATGAAAACAGAGAGGTGAATTGGAAAACTTGAAAGATCGTTAGGGATGTTAAGCATTATAGAACTTGCCCAAAGCTAATTAAAAGAGAGAGGTGAATTGAAAAACTTTAAAACCAAAGATAAAACTCCAACCAAAATCACCACAAACAAAGTGCAAAAGAAAAATAAATGCGAAAGCGATAATAAGAAAAGAACACACCGAATTTATAGTGGTTCGGTCAAACCTTGACCTACGTCTAATCCTTGGAGGCACCCTCCAAGTATTGCACTAAAAAGTGACTCTCCTTTAGCCCCCAAAGCTAGGCGGAGAAGCCCTTACAAAATCACTTCCACCTTCCCCGGTGTAGCGAAGTCGCCGGGTCCTTTGACACCAAAGAGATCTTCTTCTTTGGTGAACTTACCTCGAGACATGCCTTGAATCCGATGGTACTAAGGTGCGAGTTTGCTGGAGCAACCATGTGGAATCCCCTCCACACTCCCTTGAGTTCCCCACCTCACAGGATCTTCTCCCTCTCAAACTCAACCATTTCCTCTCTCCCTTTCAAGCTCTTTCTTCAAGTTTCCCATACAAGAACAAAGCTACAATGGCTGCCAAAGACTCTTACAAAGTGCCTTGCCATAGCTTAAAAAGAAGCTCTCAAAACGAGCTCATTAATGCAAGTTGTCGCCATTATCGTCCAGAATGATAGGTATATCGTCCTAGCCGATTAGCTCAAATATGAGGAAAATTGTCTTGAATATAACCCTAAAATGAAGTTGGATGATGTCTAATCATCCTGGACAATCTTAAGATCGGCCCGGACAAAATCCCCATTAATTACTTTTCAAAACTGTCTGAGAAATTTGGAAAAATTGTTTTGGATCATCCTGGACAATATTTTATAGTCCAAGCTGATCCTTTGGACGATGTCCAAAAATAGGTTATTTCTTAATAGATCTGGTGGCAGATTCTTGCTGAATTGAGCCGATCGTCCTGGCCGATACAAAATCATCCAAGATGATGTGTTTTGCATAAAGACGGCTGCTTTAATGAGGATGTCCTAATTAGGCTTTCTACTTTTGTCAGATCATCCAGGACGATATAAATATTGTCCCGGATGATGTTACCAAAAATAGAAATCTTTTAGGGCACAACAAAAAATCTTCCAAGGTACAAATCATCAGATTCCACACCAAATACAACAGACTTAAGAAAGAAAAAAGATTACAAACTGACACAGACCTAGTCTACCCAATCTTGAGCTGCTTCCAAATTGTAGTCTGATCACGTGGACCTGAAACATTAGCACATAAGAAAATCATAGAGAAATAAGGAATGTTTGTTATCATCAACATCATAAACCATAGATCCACAACAGCAATAGTTCAGCACAGTCCTGATATGTGATCTCGACCGGGCGTCAATTCAAATAGGAAGTCAGGGCTGTGAAAGTATAATTTATACGAAGATTTGCATAAAATTCTAATAGAAGTTCTAAGGAAAAAGGGACAGCGAGGGTAAGAATGAAATTGAGAGAAGTGCGAGCAAAGGGATCCATTACCGGATATGAAAGGTGGACAGGATTGATGGTTTTGGAAAGGGTGATGCCACATTCTTTCTAACGACAGTAAGTTGCTTTATCCTCCACTTCCCTGAATCGAGGGTCCAGAGTGGCCCTTGAGGAACTTCTAGAAGCCTGTCGGACTAGCTTCCCACCAGCCATAGCAAGAAATCAGTAAGAAAAAATTAGATAAGAAGAAGCTTTGAGGTGAAAATAATGGCTGTAATGGCTTGTATTTAAAGAAACGGTCATATCGTCCAGGAAGATCACAGAATCATTCAGGACAATTTGGTTCAATTATTGCATACAGGCCAATTGATCAAAAAGGCAATCCGATCGGCCGGGCCGATCAGATATCAACCAGGATGATTAGACACAGGCGATCATCCCTAGGAGTCAAGTCGGACGACCGTTGAAAAAGCAGATTGTTCGGGCCAACTAGGTGTATCGTCCAAGACGATGAACAAAAATTGATCATACCGGCCGAAGTTAAAATATTTTAAATCTATGCCATGTGTAACATCCAGGACAAACAGTGGATCGGCCAGGACGATTGTCTAAAAATGGATCATCTGGGGCTGGTTTTAAGGATTTAAACGTACTGACATGTGGATGATCTAGTGTATCAGCCAGGACCATGACCATAACTGCATCGGCCAGGATGAAAATTGTATCGGCCAAGATAATCAAGATGATTGTAACAGAGTTCAATCGAATCGTCCAAGATGATAATGTATCGTCTAGGACGAGTTACAGAAGGCTCAGAAAAGTTTAGCATATGGAATTTTGAAGAGAAATTATTATATCATTGAGGATGATAGAGGTATTGGCAGGACGATGTGACAAGAATTTGAAAATCAAGAAAAGATGGAGATGATCAGAGAAAACCATAAACAAAAATAAATACAACAAAAAAAGATAAAAACAAAAAAAATGAAGTTTTTGGTTTTCAATTTTTCTATTTTTTTTTGTTTTTAGCAAAGCAAGCATATGAAAAATTTTCCAAATAATTAAATTTTAAAGATTTGAAAGATCAATGAGTTAACAATGTCACAATCTAAAAATGGAATACAATCCGATCCTGTTTACCCTAGCTCGGACTTCTTTCAGGATAAAAATTATCTTTTCAAAATAAGAGGTCTAACTCAGAATAAATTAGATAAAAAGAAGATCCATTCAAAACTTGGTTACAAATAAAATATCTTATAAAATAGTATACCAAAGTAATTTGTCTCTATCATGGAATTTAAAATCAAGCCTTTGAAAACATCAAATACCCCATGAGTCCTTCTAAGTTTTAAAAGTTTTGAAAAGAGAGGATAGCTTGCATTTAGTGGGCTCATTTTATGCCTCTTGTCACTTTGATTGGCTCTTTGAGCATCTTTGATTTTTGATACTTTTCTATTCAATTTGGCATCATTGGCCTTTTTTTTTTTTGCAAGCTAAAAACTCTTTAACAAACCCTTAAAAAGGTTCTTAGTTGTGATTATATCTTCTAGATATTAGAGAAGAGGAGCTCTCTCCCTAACATAGGGAAGAACAAACCACAAAAAGAAAATCAAAATCATATAATAAGTGCAACAACAAGATTTTAATTAACTTGAAAGATATATAAGAACTTTGGATCATATATATAAGATAGACTATTGTAGCAAGGTAAAAAGGAACTTAATTTCAAAAACCATTTGTTAAAATGAGATAGACTTTTTGTTTAGAAAAGAAAATAATATCACCAAAAGAGGTTAGAGGGAGGGAAACCATCAACGATGTTTTCCCCCTTTAACCGATTTAGAAATGCTAATCATTGGCCATAAATCTCCAAAGTTTTAAGAACAAGCAAATATCATCATAAAGAAAAAAAAAGTAAAAACGACTAGAACAACTGAACAAAATCTATCACAAAAAATAAACATAGCAATAATCAAAATGCAATTCAAGAATTTGTTAAGCAACAAGTTTAAGCAGTTATGAGTTGCGAGTCTCCGTTTGTCCAAGTATCCTATGCTCTCACGAGGTCTTTGGTGAGAGCAAACCTGCAAGAATCAACAACTGTCAGATTTAGGAACCCAAATAGGTTTGGGTCCCTTCTCATGAAAAGTAAAATGTAATACATGTGGGCTATGCTGTGAATTATGCAATTTTGGTCTCCACACCCAATGTATACTACGGTGAACAGTGCAAGTGTGTGAGATGTGTCCTAGCAAGCCACATGAAAAGCATCTAACACCAGGAAAAGGATTTCCTAAATGGTTTGGATTGTAATGCCTCTTCCTAGGTCTTGGCTTTAGATCAGAAGTAGGTGTCATCCAATTTCTCTTAATTGAGTCCAATTCATCTTTAAGCCTCAAGTTAGTATCTTCCAAAGCATTATTATCAATCCTCAAGTTGCGCTCTATTTCTTTAGATTTTTTCAAATCAGATTTGAGTGAGGTGTGTGAAACTTTTAATTCATCATGCTCATTAATTAATTCTGAATGCTTTTTGTTTAAATCATCAAATTCATCAAGTAGAGCCATGTGATTTGAATTAATTGTAGAATCAACTTTGAGAATAATTTCATGCTCTTTTTGTAAATTTAAAAGTTCCAACTTCAAACTAGCATGAGTTTTCTTAAGTTTTTTGTATGATACTTAAATTTTCTCACAAATTTTGAACAATTGATCATACGGTTATTTACATGCCTCTTTTTCATCACTTTGATCAATATGATCTTCCGCCATTAAGCACTAGTTTGTTATTTTGTCTTCAGGTTCAGTCTTCGATGAATCGATTGCAGAATCCGCCCAAAACACCTTTTGAAGTGTCTTTTTGTCCTTCGTGACCTTGGGTTTTTCCTCACCCTTTTCTTTGCTTGTGTGATCTTGAAGTGTAGGACAATCCGCTCTGACATGTCCAGACTTCTTGCATTCAAAGCAAACAACAGCAGAAGATCTTTTAGAATATTTATTATCCTTACCTTTTCTCTAACTTTGATGATGCTTGTGCTTCTTCCTTAGAAAGCTTTTGAATTGCCTTGTGATCAAGGCAATATCATCGCTCTCAGACCCGGAAGAATTAGAATTCCTATGGTTGGCCTTCAATGCCACTGTTTTCTCCTTCTTTTTATCACCTGCATCAAGATTTCTTTGATTCTCTCCTTGCTCATAAGCAATGAGTGAGCCAAGTAAATTATCAATCGAATAGGTGTTTAAATCCTTAGATTCAGTTATAACAGTGATTTTAGCATCAAAAGACGAAGGCAAGCATCTCAAAATCTTATTTACTTTTTCATAATTTGAAAGTTCTCTTCCTAAGGCATGCAAAGAAGTTATATTTGAGTAAACCTTGTATACATATCAAAAATCAATTCAGAAGGTTTCATTCAAAAAAGTTTGCAGTCATGCAAGAGAATATTCAAACAAGATTTTTTCACTTCATTGGTTCCTTCATAAGTAATGTACAACTTATCCCAAATCTCTTTTCTAGTTGAGCAAGCAGAAACACACATGTAATCTTCAGACAGAAAAAATAGTTCAATCACTTCGCATTCAATTGAGCTAAAGCTCTTTCATCGGTAGTCCATTCAGCAAAAGCAACTTTAGTTTTAATTCAATTAACTTCATGAGTAGGTGGAGAATATCCTTCTTTAATAAGCATCCACATGCGATAGTCAGTTGATTGCAAAAAAGTATTCATACGAGTTTTCCAAAAATCAAAAGAAAGGTTGTCAAACAAGGGAGGTCGTGTAATAGAATATCCTTCAGTTGTAATATGATTCCCAAAGTTAGCCATGGATCAAAATTCAAAAAGTTTTCAAACTTTATTTTTATGAATCCCGCTCTGATACCACTTGAAAGTTTGTTAGGGATGTTAAGCCCTATGAACTAGTCCTGAGGCTAACCAAGAGGGGGGAATTAGTATTTTAAAATTCTTTAAAAACAAAAGAATGATTATCACAAACCAAAAGCACCACGAAAAAACAAATGCAAAAAATTAAAGTGCAGAAGTAGTAAAAAGAACACAAGGGTTTATAGTGGTTTGATCAACTTGACCTACGTCCACTCTCCGGAGGTGCCCTCCGAGTATTGCACTACAACCGTGACTCTCCTTTAGCCCCCACAACTAGGCGGAGAAGCCCTCAAAAAAATACCTCCTTTTTGCCACACCCGGCATGGTAGAGAACCTAACTCCTTTTGCTTTGTCCTGAAGCAGGTAGAGAACCACGATCACTTGCTAAAACTTACCTCTCCCAACCCTTCCAAGGACAAGATACTCAAGGGAAGAAGAAGTGGAATATGCTTGGAGCAACCCTTGTGAATCCCCTCATAAGATCCTCTCTCTCTCTCTCTCTCTCTCTCTCTCTCTCTCTCTCTCTCTCTCTCTCTCTCTCTCTCTCTCTCTCTCTCTCTCTCTCTCCCTCTCTCCTTTAGGTTTTCTCAGGTCAAGACAGCAGCCAAGAATGTTCAAAAATGTTTAACAAGAGCTCTTAAATAGAAGAGCTTCAAAGGGGCTCATTAATTGCAAGTTGCCGACTTTATCATCCAGGACAATATGGAAATCGTCCTTATCGATCAGTACAAATCCCATAAGATCGGCCAAAGCATCGCCCTAAATGCAAACTAGATGATTGAAAATTTTCTTGATCGTCCCGGATGATCTCACTATCATCCTGGCCGATCAGTTTAAATCAGAGGAAAATCGTCCAGAGCATCGCCCTGAATTTGAGCTGGCTGATATTTATCGTCCAGAAGCAAGTAAGGGTTTTTGAATAGATCGACCTGGCCGATCCTGAGATCGTCTAGGATGATGTGATCGTATCAATTATCCTTAATTACTCTCTTGATTCCTGGATCAATTTAGGCATAATTGTGTAATATCGTCCAGGCCAATCTCATGATTGTCCTGGCCGATTTCCAAAAATATAGAATACCTAAATTGATCATGGCAGAAATTTCTTTTTGTATTGAGCATATCGTTCTGGCCGATACAGGTATCTTCCAGGCCGATCAATTAATTACGGCTACCTTAACTAAGAAATCCTGATTAAATCTTCTATTTTGAGCTCGATCGTCCAAGACGATAAAAATATTGTCCGGGATGATGTGAGTAAAAACACAAGTTCTAAATCTCTCAAGTGTGCTTGTGTATGTAGGGTTACTTAACATTAGTCACTTTAAGCAATTAAAATTGACTCAAGAAAGAAAAAGAAAATTACAGACTGACTCAATCCTAATCTACCCAGTATTGAGCTGATTCTGATTTCCGACTGATCTTTGAGTCCTCAAAAGTCAGTAGAAAAAGGCAGTCGTAGTGAAACAAGATTTGTTTGCTATCATCAAAATCATAATCCAAAAAACATGTTTGTAAAATTATAAACTATCAAGAAATATGTGAGACTTCTATGAAGGTTAGGCACTTCTAGTCCTCATCATCCTACTAATGGTTGTAGGAATATTATATTAGCCAAATGACTAAAGCCATCTGACTCTTATCTCAAATATATTATAATTTTCATGTAGTGTAAGCTTTATTGAGTAAAAATTCTCAAATACATTTTATTGAAATGCAAATTTCTAAAATGCAATAAAAAGAAAATTTGAAATGAAAATATGTCATATAGTGTAAGCCTTATTGAGTGTCAAGTAGAGTTATTGCATACTGGATTGTCTGCGGTAGTAGAAAAATATAAAGTTTAACGTCTTAGCTTTATATGAAGCTTCAGCACACAATTAGAAAAAATAGAGTATGCAACATTCATAGGAAACACTAAGTTTTTTGTGTGGAAACCCGTTGAAATGGGAAAAAAACATGGGGCCCAACCCAGTTTTAAATGATCCACTAGTATTTGCAGAAGAATACAAGAGGCCCTTCCTTGGGAGAAACTCATTGGTTTGATGTTGCAAATATACATCATATAGAGTGTGTTATATGGTGGAAATATGAAGAATCTCTATTATCATGCTCATTTGGTCAGAAGGATAATAGTTGGTGGGCGACAAAAGTAAAAAAGAACATTGTCTGGTGATGGAGGTCAAAAGGATGGTAGTCGACGATCGATAATGGTCGAAAGGACTGTTGTCTGATGATGAATGTTAGAAGGATCATATTTATCAGGCGATGGAGGTCGAAATGACTGTAGTCGGTGGGTGATAGTGATCATAAAGATCATTGTCTGGAAATGAAGGTCAGAAGTACTGTTGTTTAGGGACAAAGATAAGAAGGACCATAATCGGCGGACAAAAGAGGTTGAAAGGACCGTAGTCGACGGGCTACAGAGGTTTGAAGGACCATAGTAGGCAGGTGATAGTGGTAAGAAAGACTGTTGTCTGGTGAAGGAGGTCGGATGGACAGGCGATGGGATGATGTCCGGTGTCTATTGGTGGTCGAGAGGTGGTCAAGGAGGAGTATGGTGGCAAGAGAACTCTTCCTTCTCTTCTTCTTGCTTGGATCTCCTTCCTCCTCCTCCCCCTTGGGGCCCCTTTCTATGAAGAATGAAGGGTCTATTTATAACTTTTGTGAGAGTGGCATGACCAGTAAATAGGAAGGAGATCAAGGGTAATTTAGGAGTTGTTTGAATGGATAATTGATGTTGAATCCTTTGATATTGGACTATTTATTAGGCATTTTAATGCCTTAATGATTTCAGATTTTAAAGATCTTGGCTCATGGATTTGTGTCATCAAGCTGCTCGATTCAATTATTAGCATGTCACGTTTGAAAACCGTTCTATAATCAAAATTATGGTTTGAACCTTCTGAATGTGCTTCGGGTCTTCAATTTCCATCCATTTGGTCCAGGATTGAGTATAATTTGGTGTCGTTGGGTTTGTATTTCTAAGATGTTCGATTCGATTGTAAGTTTGCTAAAATCGTAGATCAAATGATCTCTGATTTGACCTTTTAACTTTCCAACTAGATTTTCTTTGAGATTCATGCCCGATCAACTTAATGTTTTGATGATTTATTAAGAGTAGTATGAGAATCAATTTTCAATATAATTTTTATGCATACCGTTAGGGATCTAATCTTCTATTAAAATAATTATATTCTTTACTTGTTATGAATTAATTTTATGTTTAATTTGTATCGATCAACACATTTAATGAGATCAAATTCGCATGATTTGGTGAACATCACTTAAACTTTGTTTGGGATAAATTTCTTATTTCTTTTCTTTTCAGATTGGAATCACTTTTTTTATTTGGCCATTGATTATTTATTTCTTTCAAAAAAATTTGTACTAGAAAACTGCTTTCTACAACAGTTTTAAGAAGCTACTTTCTCTACTATAACTTTACAAAATAGTACCAAAGTTATCCTAAATGAAACCTTGGGATGACTTTCTTACTACTTCTTAAAGCATCTTTCTAGTACAAAAATTTTAATTTTTGTACTATAAAAATACTTTAAGAAGCAATAAAAAAATTGCCTCAAACGAAACCTTAAACTATAAAAGATAGCCAAAATTTTAGGTGCATGTCCTATGAAATATTAATTTACCATAAAAAATAACATCTATTATTATTCAAATGTTTTTATTTTTTTAATGTGAATATAAAAGATTAATATTTGATGTAAGCTTAATCACCCGATGGAAATAATGATTATTTAACCAATTATAGTTGTTAGGAAATGAATCAAGGGAGATCAAAATTAGACGGGATACATAACTATAATATCACTTAATTATTAAATCGATTTTTAATATAAGAAATTAAGTTTATTTTTGAATATCAATACCTTAGTATTATGAAATAAATATTTTTTTCAATTATTTGAGAGGAGACAGGTTCGTTTGGGATGGCTTTTTTGTTTCTTTTTCAAGCAGCTTCTCAATACAAAAATTAAAATATTTATAGTAAAAAGTTGCTTTAAGAAATAACAAGAAAGCCGTCCCGAACAGTGCCTTTAGCTTTCTTACTGCTTTTTAAAGCGACTTTTTTGTACACATTTTTTTAAACTTAAAAAATTTATTTTAAAAAGCTGTTTTAGAAAGATGTAATAAAGCACCATCCCAAACGAAGCTTCTTAAAGCATCCTCCTAATACCAAAATTAAATTTCTTGTGCTAAACAACTGTTATAAAAAGTAATTAAAAAGCCATCCCAAACAAAACCTAAATCTTAAATTCCATACATCTTACAAATCTTCTAATTAATAATAATAATAATAATAATAATAATAATAATCTCTTTTTTTTTTTACATGAGGGTTCCTTACATCAATCATTATTACTACACTCAAATATAAGTATCAACAAATAACATGCATCAAGAGCTCGCTTAATCACAAGAGAATATTAATTATAGGAGATAATAACCCTAAATAATGATTTCTATCAACTTATTAATACATTTAAAATTGTTCCCAACTACAAAAATTTTAATGGAATCATCTTGAGACTAAATCAACTAGAAAGCAAATAAATTGCATCCACCCTTTGCTTAGCTATTGCCCAATCTCCAAAAACAGATCTATTTCCTTGCAATGGTTATACATAATTACCTCCTTTTTATGACAATTATCACTCTCTATATTGATCTCTATTAATTCTCCGACATATTCATATTCCATGACATGATTAATTATTAAAAGAATCCCATAAACATCTCAAGTAAGGTAGAAAGTTTGCTAATTACTCGCTTGAGAAGAGTAAATATCGAAGTCCCTTGAGAATAATTAGTCAATCAATCCCCCTTCTCTCTCTCTCTCTCTCTCTCTCTCTCTCTCTCTCTCTCTCTATATATATATATATATATATATATATATATATATATATATATATATATATATATATATATATATATATATATATATATGGATAGAAATATATATAGCCTAGAGTTGTCCATTATGAGGCAAAAGAGATTTGAGAAACAAAGTTTTGTGAAGATGGAGATGGAAGCAAGCAGAGAAAGGAAGGGAGGAGATGAGGTACTGATGAGGAGGCTTCACATAGTTTACTTCCTTAGAAGGAAAGGGAATATCGAGCAACCTAACCTCATCATAGTTCACCAACTCAACAGCGATAGTGTTCACCTTCGAGGTGCACAAGCTCATCATCTTCATCATCATCAACAACATCATCTCTCTCTCTCTCTCACTCTCTTAATTGATTATTTTGTTCAATAAATTTCTTACTTTGTTTATATGAAATTAATATCATGATTATATTTTAAGAGATGGATATCTGAGCTCAAGGTAAAAGAAATGATGGATTCCTTTGCTTGGACATACAAGGGGTTTGCTCATTAATAGCTTAACATCTTAATGCAAGTTTGTTCTTCTTTACGAGTTAACTTAGGCTTCATTTGGGATGATAGTTTTAATGTTTCTTAAAATTGCTTTTTAGTTTAAAAATTAAAATTTTTATATTAGAAAGCTTCTTTAAGAAGAAGTAAGAAAGTCATCCCAAATGAAGCTTTAGTTTGATGTCATCTTATACTATGTAACATTGTATTATGAAATAGATAACAAACCATTTAAATTAATACTTCTTAAGATAACAATTTCCTTATTTGGTAGTTAATACTATATTATTAACATATAGAAGCTTTAACCATGCTTTAAATGGTAATTTTCTTTGGGATGTTCTAGAAGTTAATAAGGTTCCTCCTACCTTTTATTATTTGTTAAAGGAGGAAAGTGATAGATCCTCTATCACTTAGACTTTTGTACTTTTTTTCCTTTAAATGCATTTTGCAATTCCTCAAAAAAAAAAAAAAAAAAAAAAAAAAAAAAAAGATAGAAGCTTACTTAATAGAGATTTAATACTATATTAAAATGGCAAATCTAACTATTATATATGACATTATATTACAAAGGCATGCATATTTCATCGATAATACTACTATTACAGGAAGTTCAAGGCCGGCTATATATGGCAGGAACTCACCGAAGATTACCTCATCATCCCTACCTCCTACTGCGAGTATGTATTAAAGGGATCTCTCCTCTCTCCCATCAAAATTTTTGATAAGTTAAAGGAAGAAGCAAAGTCCTTGGCTGCTCCTACGACTTTAAGAATGCCAGGTGAAACATTGCAGAGAGAAAAGACTGCTTCTCCGAAGCCTCCAATAAAATTATAGTAATAATTGCTAGTAGAAAAATTGAATTCAAGCTCAAAAGAAGCCAAAAGAAAAACTGTGGATTTCAAGATAGATTCTTGGAAGGAGGAGATGAAGAGAGTAGAGAAAGTCTGTTGTGAAGAAATTATTGCCATTGAGCTTTGGAGGCAGCTTATTGAAGTTAAAAGTAAGGAAAGTGGTGATAATAAAGCTCGTAGCTGGGCACCATTTGTTCTAAGAGATTTTCTAAGCTGTAGAATGGTGGGGACGAAGGACTCTATTATGAGAGATGTGAACAATCAGAATCATAGTGGTGGTAGAAGGAATGACAATAATAGTGCATAGTAAATTTTTTATTTTGAGGTGATGAAAGATAAATATTAACCTGCAACAGTGGAGGAAAGTAACAGCAGCAGGGAGGAACTGCTGGAAGAATAAACGACAAGAAATTTTCATTTAAGCAATTACTATAGAAAACAACTTTCTTAGAATATCTTAAAAAAATTGTATCATGACGATTTATATTTGAAGAATTTGCATTGCACTAATTTCTAGATATATTTAATAATATTTAAACTCATCCTAATACAATTTATATGATGCTATTTTAATCTAAGTTTTCTATAGTAGTGTAGGCTATTGTTATTATTAGTATGTTGATTGCTTGTAATTGAACAATTAGTGTAACTACATTATAATTAGTTTGAAACAACTATAATTAAAACTTCAATGGCTTGCAAGGGTCCCAAGATAGAATTTCTCTACAAGTTATCCTCTTATTTCTTATATTTTTGGACTCATATTTGTTACGAACATGTTTTTAGATTATGATTTTGATGATAGCAAACAAATCTTGCTTCACTATGACTGCTTTTTTTTCTACTGACTTTTCAGGACTCAAAGATCGAACGGAAATTAGAATCTGCTCAAGATGGGGTAGATTAGGGTTGAGTCAGTCTGTAATTTTATTTTTCCCCTCTTGAGTCAATTGTAATCTTTGGTGTGACTAATGGAAAGTAACCCTACCCACACACACTTGAGAGAGTTAGAATTTCTATTTTTAATCAAATCGACCAGGATGATATTTACATCGTCCTGGATGATCGGGCTCAAAATATAAGTTCTAATCAGGGGTTCTTAATTAAGGCAGCCGTCATTAGCCAGTCGTCCTGGATGATACTTGTATCGACCTAGACGATATGCTCAAAATAAAAAGATATTGCCGCCATAAACAATTAAGGTATTCTTTATTTTTGGCAATCGGCTAGGACGATCTTGGATCGGCCTGGATGATATTCACAATTATGCCTTAATTAATCAGACAAATCAAGGAAGTAAATAAGGATGATTGATACGATCAAATTGTCCTGGACGATCGCAGGATCTGCCAAGATGATCTATTCTAAAACCTTAGTTACTTCTGGATGATAAATATTGGCCAGCACCAATTCAGGGGCGATGTACTGGACTAACGGGATCGGACAGATTGAATTCAGGGCGATGCTCGGGACAATTTTCCTCTGATGTGAACTGATCGGCCGGGATGATCGTGATATCAACCTGGATGATCAAGACAATTTTTAATCATCCAGTTTGCATTCAGGGTGATGCTCTGGCCGATCTCATACGATTTGTACTGATCAACCATGATGATATCCATATCTTCCTGGATGATATAGTCGGCAACTTGTAATTAATGAGCTCCTTTGAAGCTCTTCTACTTAAGAGCTCTTGATCAACATTTTTTATCATCCTTGGCTGTTGTCTTGACCTGAGAAAACCTAAAGGAGATAGAGAGAGAGGGAGAGAGAGAGAGAGGATCTTGTGAGGGGGAGCTTATGAGGGGATTCACAAGGGTTGCTCCAAGTATTATTCCACTTCTTCTTCCCTGGAGTCTCTTGTCCTTGGAAGGGTTGGGAAAGGTAAGTTCTGTTGCGGATCTATGATTTTGATGATAGCAAATATTCCTTATTTCTCTACGATTGCCTTATGTGCTAACATTTCAGGTCCACACGATCAGACTGTAATCTAGAACCAGCTCAAGATTGGGTAGACTAGATCTATGTCAGTTTGTAATCTTTTTCCTTTCTTGAGTCTGTTGTATTTGGTGTGGCTATAACTTGGTAGAAATTCTCTTGCTCCCTATATGATTTCTGTTTTTGGTAACATCGTCCGGGACGATATTAATATCGGCCTGGATGATCTACCAAATCCAAAAACCCTAATTAGGGCATCCTCATTAAGGCAGCCATCAACAGATCGGTCTGAAGATACTTGTATCGGCCAGGACGATAATCTCAATTCAGAAAGAATCAGCCGCCATAATCAGTTTAGGAATTCTTTGTTTTAGGAAATCAGCCAGGACGATATTATTGTCGTCCAAGATGATCTAACTCAATCATGCCTAAATTGATCTGGTATCTTTGGAAAACATTAAAGGTTGATTGATACGATCACATCATTCGGGACGATCGCATGATCGGCCAGGACGATGGCCTGGACGATCTACATTGGACAGCTTGTATTCAGGGTGATGATCAGGACGATTGAAATCAGTATTAAACTAATCGGCCAGGACGATCGTGAGATCGGCCTGGATGATGTAACCAGTTTTCTTCTTATCGTCTCAAATCGTCTCGGGCTAATGAGCTTAATTTGTACTGATTGTCCATGATGATATTCCTATCGTCTTGGACGATAATGTCGGAAACTTGCATTAATGAGCTCGTTTTGAGAGGTTCTATTTAAGCTTAGGCATGGCACTTTGTAAGTGTCTTTGGCAGCCATTGGAGCTTCATTCTTGTGGGGAAAACTTGAAGAGAGAGCTTGAAAGGGAGAGAGGAAAGGTTGGAGTTTGAGAGAGGGAGAAGATCCTGTGAGGGGGGACTCAAGGGAGTGTGGAGGGGGTTCCACACGGTTGCTCCGGCGAACTCGCACCTTAGTACCATCGGATTCAAGGCTTGTCTTGAGGTAAGTTCACCAAAGAAGAAGTCTCTTTAGTGTCAAAGGACCCGGCAACTCCGCCGCATCGGGAGAGGTGGAAGTGATTTTGTAAGGGCTTCTCCGCCTAGCTGTGGGGGCTAAAGGAGAGACACTTGTGTTAGTGCAATACTTGGAGGGTGCCTCCATGGAGTGGACGTAGGTCAAGGTTTGACCGAACCACTATAAATCTGGTGTGTTCTTTCTTTATTACTTCCGCACTTTTAATTTTCGCATCGTTGGTTTTCTATGTGGTGATATTGGTTTTAGTTTTATCTTTGGTTTTAAAGTTTTCCAATTAGCCTCTCTCTTTTAAATTAGCCTTGGGCTAGTTCTATAGGGCTTAACATCCATAGCAAACTTTCAAGTGGTATCAGAGCACTCTCTAGTGTCATCTGAGTACTTTCAAGTTCCAGCAAGCAATCGAGGTTCTCTGCCTGCTTCAGGAGGAAGCAAAAGGAGGAAGGTTCTCTGCCTTACCAGGTGTGGCAAAAAGAGGTGCTTGTAAAGGCTTCTCCGCCTAGCTATGGGGGCTAAAGGAGAGTCACGATTGTAGTGCAATACTTGGAAAGCGCCTCCGGGGAGTGGATGTAGTTCGAGTTGACCAAACCACTATAAACTCTTGTGTTCTAGTTTTTTCCTACTTCCACATTTATTTTCTTCCGCGCTTATTTTTTTTTTTCTTGATTTGGTTTGTATTCATGCTTTGCCTTAAGAATTTTTTAAATACCAATTAACCCCCCCTCTTGGTTAGCCTTGGGCCAGTTCTATAGGGCTTAACATCCCTAATGAACTTTCAAGTGGTATCAGAGTGGGATTCAAAAATTTAAGTTTGAAAACTTTTTGAATTTGATCCATGGCAAACTTTGGGAATAGAAACACTACTTAAGCTTATTTAATTACACGACCTCCATTGTTTGACAACTTACCTTTTTATTTTTTGAAAACCCACATGTCAACGTTTTTACAATCTACTGATTATCGCATGTGGATGCTTATTAAAGAAGGGTATTCTCCACCTTCTTGTGAATTTAACAAAATTAAAATAAAAGTTGCTTTTACTGAATGGACTTTCGATGAAAGAGATTTAGCTCAATTAAATGCAAAATGTTTGAGCTATTTTTTTTTGTGCTTTAAAGTCTGAGGATTACATGCGTGTCTCCACTTGCAAAACTGATAAAGAAATTTGGGATAAATTATGTATCACTTATGAAGGAACCAATGAAGTAAAACAATCCTGTTTGAACATTCTCTTGCATGACTAAGAACTTTTTCGTATGAAACCTCATGAATCAATTTCTGAAATGTATATGAGATTTACTCATATTGTTACTTCTTTGCATGCCTTAGGATGAGAACTTTCAAATTTTGAAAAAGTAAAAAAATTTTTGAGATGCTTGCCTTCATCATTTGATGCTAAAATCACTACTATAAGTGAATCTAAGGATTTGAACACATATTCGATTGACAACTTACTTAGCTCACTCATTGCTTACGAGCAAGGGGTGAATCAAAGAAATCATGATGTAGGTGAGAAAAAGAAAGAGAAAATGGTGGCACTGAAGGCACACAAATCTAACTCCGATTCTTCCGGGTCTGAGAGCGATGAAGTTGCCTTCATCTCAAGGTTATTCAAAAACTTTCTAAGGAAGAAGCAAAAGCATTATTGGAGAAAAGGTAAGGATAACAAGTATTCTAAAGGATCTTCTGATGTTGTTTGTTATGAATGCAGGAAACCTGGACATGTGAAAACAGATTGCCTACACTTTAAGATCACACGAGCAAAGAAAAGGAAAAGTGTGAGGAGAAATCCAAGTTCAGGAAGGACAAGAAAAAAGTTCAAAAAGCATTCTGGGCAGAATCTGCATCAGATTCTTCTAAGACTGAATCGGAGGAAGAGACAACAAACCTGTGCTTAATGGGAGAAGATAATCTTGAGTAAAGCGATGATGAAGAGGTATGTAAACCAACTTATGATCAATTCTTTGAGATTTGTGAGAAAATCCATGCATCATACAAAAAACTTAAGAAGACTCGTGCTAACTTAAAATTGGAAAATATGAATTTACAAAAAGAGTATGAAGTTATTCTAAAATATCATTCAATGATTGATTCTAATCACATGGCTCTTCTTGAGTAATTTGATGATTTGAACAAAAAGCATTCGGAATTAATTGATGAGAATGAAGCATTAAAAGTTTCACACACCTCTCTTTAATCTGATTTCAAGAAATCTAAAGAGAAAGAGAAAAACTTAAGGGTTGAAAATGATGTTCAAAAAAATACAAACTTGAGGATTAAAAATGAATTGGATACACTTAAGGGAAATTGGAAGACTCTCACTTTGAATCCAAAGCAAAAACCTAGGAAGAGGCATTATAACTCAACCCATTTAAGAAAACTTTTTCCTGAAGTTAGATGTTTTTCTTGTGGTATGCTAGGACACATCTCACACACTTGCACTGTTCACTGTAGTACACATTGGGTGAGGAGACCTAAGGTACATGATTCACAGCATACCACACCTGTATTGTATTCTACTTTTCCTAAGAAGGGACCCAAACTAATTTGGGTTCCTAAATTTAACTGTTGTTGAGTTTTGCAAGAGTGCTCTCACCAAAGACCTCATGGGAGCATAGGATAATTGGACATATGGAGGCTCGCAGCTCCTAATTGCTTAAACTTGCTGCTTCATAATTTCTTGAAATGTTTTTTTAATTAGTTTTGTGTTATTTTTTGTTGTGTGCTAGTTTTTTTTAAGCTTTGCTTTTATGAATGGTTTTATGTATGATTATTTTTTAAGCTTTTAGATTTTGGAGATTTAAAGCCATTGATTATCATATCTAAATCAGTTAAAGGGAGAAACACCGTTGATGGTTTCCCTCCCTCTTACCTCTTTTAGTGACATAATTTTCTTTTCTAGACAAAAGTCTATCTCATATTAACAACTAGTTTTTGAAACTAAGATTCTTTTTATCTTGCTACAATAATCTATCTTGTGTATAATATCCAAAGTTCTTATATATCTTTCAAGTTAATTGAAGTCTTTCCATTGCATTTATTACATGATTATGATTTTGTTTTGTGGCTTATTCTTCCCTATGTTAGAGAGAGAGCTCCTATTCTCTAATATTTGGAGGATATACTCACAACTAAGGTTCTTTTTAGGTGTTTTTGTTAAAGAGATTTTAGCTTGAAAGAATTAAGAGGGAAAGTGGAAAAGATGCAAATTTGAAATGAAAAATATATATACACAAATGTGTATCAAAAATCAATATGCTCAAAGAGACAAGAGGCATAAAATGAGCCCACTAAATACAAGCTATTATCTCTTTTCTGGACTCTTAAAACTTAGAGAACTCATTGGTTATTTGATGCTTTCAAATGCTTGATTTCAAATTCCATGATTGAGACAAATTAATTTGTTATATTATTTATAAGATATTTTCTTTGTAACCAAGTTTTGATTGGATCTTCTTTTTACCCAGTAAAGTTTTTTTGAGTTAGACCTTTTGTTTGTTTTTTTTTAAAAGATGATTATTGCCTTAAAAGAAGTCTGATCTAGGGATTAACAAGATCGGATATTCTACCTATTCATATTTTGACTTGTTAACTCTTTGATCTTTTGAATCTCTAAAATTTAATTGTTTGAGAAATTTGTCATATGGATACTTTGCTAAATAAAAAAAAAATTTAAAACCAAAAAACAAGAATTTTTTTTTCCTTTCTTTCATTTTTCTTTTTCTTTTTCTTTCTAGTTTTTCTTTTAGCCTTTTTATTGTTATTTCTAGATTTGTATTGTGAGTCATTTATTTTTGAGGGCTTTGATCATTAACATCTTTTCCTTATATTCAAATTTCTTGTCACATCGTCCTGACCGATAACTTTATCGTCCTAGATGATAGGATAGTTACTCTTCAAATTTCCATCTGAACTTTTCTGTGCTTGCTGTAACTCTTCATCCTGGATGATAATTTATCGTCCTGGATGATCTGATCGAATGCTGTTGCAATCATATTGATAGTCTTGGCCGATAACATATTTCATCCTGGCTGATGCATTTTTGGGTCATCATCCTGGCCGATACACTAGATCGTCCTGAATGATCTACGTATCAGCACTTTTAAATCTTTAAAAACGGCCCCGTACGATCGATTATTGGACAATCGTCCTGGCCGATCCACTATTTGTCCTAGACGATACACATGGCACAGATTTAAAATGTTTTAACTTTGTCCAGTACGATCAATTATTGTGCATTGTCCTGGACGTTATACCTAATCAGCCCAGATGATCTACTTATTCAACGGTCATCTGGCTTGACTCCTCGAGACGATCGTCTGTATCTAATCATTCTTACCGATATCTGATCGGCCGATTGGACCGCCTTTTTGACCAATCAGCCCGTACACAATAATTGAACCAAATCGTCCTAGATGATTCTGCGATCGTTCTGGATGATATGGCCATTTCTTTAAATTCAAGCCACTCCAGCCATTGTTTTCACCTCAACCTTCTTCTTCTCTTGTGTTTTGTTAACTGATTTCTTACCATGGCTGGTGGGAAGCGAGTCCGACAAGTTTTTGGAAGTTCCTCGAGGGCCACTCTGGACCCTCAATTCAAGGAAGTGGAGGATCAAGCAGCTTACCGTCGCTACAAAGAATGTGGCATCACCCTTTCTAGAACAATCAATCCTGCCCACCTTTTATATCCGGTAATGGATCTCTTTACTCACACTTCTCTCTGTTTCATTCTTACCCTCACTGTCCCTTTTTCCTCAAAACTTCTGTTATAATTTTATGCAAATCTTCGTATAAATTCTACTTTCACAGCCCTGACCTCCTATGTAAATCGACGCCCCATCGAGATTACATATCAGGACTATGCTGAGCTTTTGTAGCTATCCACCATCGGGGATAAGCTGCATACAATCATTTCAGATCCTGATTTTGACTGGTCCATGGTAAACCATTTTCTTTGCCAAACCAACACACGCTTTCATGTTGGAGAGACTAGCTCTTTAGTCAAAGATGCTAGGACAATTCAGCATGTCCTTCGCACCTCCATCATTCCAAAAGCCGGGGACCGAATCAATATCACTCCTCTGCTTTCTTTGACTACCTTTTTCATCATGGTCCATAGAGAATTTAATGCTACTGATCTAATCTTTTGATACATTGATCATTTAATAACTATTCACGATCGAGGCCATAGGAGGAAACCCAACTTTTCTTTAGGACATCTCATAGCCTACTTTCTTGAAACCAAATACAATCTTCAATATCCTGCTCGTCACGACCTTCAGCCTCCTTGCTACTCAAACAGCTCTTTAAATATCCTTCACAGTACTCGTCTCCACCCAGGGGATGGGGAACCTCAGGGGGCTGAGGAGGAGGCTCCCGCTACCGCTCCTGTTCCTGATCCTACTCCTCTTTGACAGCACTCACAGCTTGACCAGTTATTAGAGAGATTTGATCGTTGGGAGACCCTTTTTGATGCTTACGTTGCTGTACAGGAGCAGCAACATTTTGAGGACATTGCCCGCTATGAGCAACACCGCACAGAGGACTTAGCCCGTTTTGACAGCTACATTACTCACCGGCAGCAGCAGCATGACCAGGACATAGCCTGGTTAAATTATCAGTTTACTATGCAAGCTAGCTACTTTCAGCTGGCTCCACCACCTCCACCTCCATCTGATGATCAGGATCCCTCATTTTTTTAGTTGTAGTTTCTGTTTTATGTGGATTGCTTCATGTTTCTGTATTATGTTTTTTCTTCATTTTTTTTTTCTTTTTGTTGTTTCCTCCTCCTTTTTGAGATGTCAAAAGGGGGAGTAGTGTGTTTACACTCGCTCTCTTGATTAGTATGTTTGTACTTATTCTAGAAAAAGCTTGTTTAGTTAGAAATTAATTAGAAATTAATTTTTGATATGTTTGCCATCAGCAAAAATAGGGAGATTGTTACAAACATGTTTTTAGATTATGATTTTGATGATAGCAAACAAATCTTGCTTCACTACGACTGCTTTTTTTTTACTGACATTTCAGGACTCAAAGATCGAACAGAAATCGGTATCAGCTCAAGATGGGGTAGATTAGGGTTAAGTCAGTATGTAATTTTATTTTTTCCCTCTTGAGTTAATTATAATCTTCGGTGTGACTAAAGCAAAGTAACCCTACACACACACACTTGAGAGAGTTAGAATTTCTATTTTTAATCCAATCGGCCAGGATGATATTTATATTGGCCTAGACGATCGGGCTCAAAACAAAAGTTCTAATCAGGGGTTCTTAATTAAGGCAGCCGTCATTATCCAATCATCCTAGATGATACTTGTATCGGCCTGGACGATATGGTCAAAATAGAAAGATATTGCCACCATAAACAATTAAGGTATTCTGTATTTTTGTCAATCGGCCAGGACGATCTTGGATCGGCCTGGACGATATTCATAATTATGCCTTAATTAATCAGACAAATCAAGGAAGTAATTAAGGATGATTGATACGATCACATTGTCCTGGACGATCGCAGGATCGGCTAGGACGATCTATTCAAAAAACATAGTTACTTCTGGACGATAAATATCGGCCAGCACCAATTCAGAGGCAATGTACTGGACGATCGGGATCGGACACCTTGAATTCAGGGCGATGCTCTGGACAATTTTCCTCTGATTTGAACTGATTGGCCGGGACAATCGTGATATCATCCTAGATGATCAAGCCAATTTTCAATCATCCAGTTTACATTCAGGGCGATGCTCTGGCCGATCTCATGGGATTTGTACTGATTGACCAGGATGATATCCATATCATCCTGGACAATATAGTCGGCAACTTGCAATTAATGAGTTCCTTTGAAGCTCTTCTATTTAAGAGCTCTTAATCAACATTTTTTATCATCCTTGGCTGCTGTATTGACCTGAGAAAACCTAAAGGAGAGAGAGAGAGAGAGGGAGAGGATCTTGTGACGGGGAGCTTGTGAGGGGATCCACAAGGGTTGCTCTAAGCATTGTTCCACTTCTTCTTCCCTAGAGTCTCTTGTCCTTGGAAGGGTTGGGAGAGGTAAGTTCCAGCAAGCGATCGAGGTTCTCTGTCTTCTTCAAAAGGAAGCAATAGGAGGAAGGTTCTCTGCCTTGCCGGGTGTGGCAAAAAGAGGTGCTTGTAAAGGCTTCTCCGCCTAGCTGTGGGGGCTAAAGGAGAGTCACGATTGTAGTGCAATACTCGGAGGGTGCCTCCGGGGAGTGGATGTAGGTCGAGTTGACTGAACCACTATAAACCCTTGTGTTCTTATTTTTTACTTCTTCCACATTTATTTTTTTCCGTGCTTATTTTTTTGTGGTGATTTGGTTTGTATTCGTGCCTCGCCTAAAGAATTTTTTAAACACCAGTTCACCCCCCCCCCCTCCCCTCTTGGTTAGCCTTAGGCCAATTCTATAGGGCTTAACATCCCTAACGAACTTTCAATATTTCAAATTTTGGAGTGTGGCATTGGCAAATCATAAGTCCAAGTGGTTGACAATTATTGGCTAACTCCTCAAATAATCACTACGTTGTTTCAGGAAACTATCAATGATAGATATAATCAATTATATGTGTCTTCACCCAATCACCACCAACCATTGATCATAAAGCACAACAAATGTTCATATGTACATTTTTATATGTGAGAAATCCATTATTTTCCCTTATATACATGCTCGATCTAAAAGAATGGAGCAATTGGATTAATTTATTTTTATTATTAAAGAATAATCTATTGATAAATCATCAAAAATTATCTTGAACGGGCACAATTCTTGAGGGAAAATCAAGTTAGAAACTTCAAAAATTAAATCATAGACCAAGGAACTCCAATTTCAGCAAACTTATAGTCAAACTGAATGTCTTGAAAATACAAACCTAGAAACTCTAAATTTGACTCAATCCGAGCCCAAATGAGTCCAAACTAAGGACCCGAAGCACTTATAGAAGGTTCAAACCATAAATTAGATTATCAAACAATTTCCAAAAGTGATATGCTTATAGTCAAATCGAGCGGCTCGACGAGAAATTCCAACGAGCTCAAGATCATTGATTTTTGATATCAATAAGGCACTAAAATATTTGATAAATGGTTCATGTTCAAGGGTCGTCTGTTTGTGTGTTGGATCTTAGTATAATGCTGAGATGTTAAACTTTGTACTTCTCTACCACTGTGAATATTCCTCTATAATTTTTATGATGTGTTGTGGCATGTTCTGAAGTGTTTAAGAACATTATATAACTCTATTTGGGATTTGATGGTGTAACATGTATCTACTATTTAATGGCCTCTGTTGCTTGGACAATTATTTTGAATGGAGCTCTACTTGTAGAAATAGCCATTGATGAGATCCAATCTAACTCATTTTCTTAAGCGATATTTATATTCAAATTTCTCTAGAATAGTTGATGATAAAAGAATTTAATCATTATTAAAGTATGTTGCTCTTTGTTATCAAAGCATTTCTATTTTTTCTATGTTTTATTAACATATATATATATATATATATATATATAAGTTATAGTTAAAATCTTTGACTTTATTTGAAACTTTATTTTAAAGAATCTCAAGTAAATTTTAGCTGAAATTGAAACCAACTTAAATTAGCTAAAATGAAAATATTTTAAAGAAATCTCGATTAAAACTCATTAAAATCTCTTTCGCTCCTCTCTTGCCCCAAAACGGAGACCGCCTGGTAATAAGACATCAAACAAAACTTTTCAATTAGGCCCCCCTGAATAAAATTTTTGGCTCCGACACTGATAAAAAGTTAAGGCTCCAGTTTGCAATTCATATACTTAGCCCACCATCCCTCTCCTACATTTAATTTGCTTTCTATTTTCTTTTCTTAGTTCGTTTTGCTAGTGTAGTTTTTATTTGCACATCAATTTTGGTATATTTTGTTTTACACAAATTTTGGAGGTCTCCCCCTTCATAGTTTTGCTCCCTCCCCCCCCCCCCCCCCCCCCCCCCCCCCCCCCCCCTACACATGTAACTAATTTCTTTCTTAATTAATAGAAATGGGATATGCCCTTAATTTGTATAAAAAAAGCAATATATTTACCTTTTACTGCTACCTAACATACATCAAATTGTAATTTTAAGCAGTTATTAATCTTTTCAGTCTTGCTCTGCAACTATATATATATATATGTGGAAATAAGGTTGAAGTTGGACTCCCACTAAATTTTTTTTAAACTTCGCCACTACGTTAACCCTAGTTAGTGATCAATATGAGGAATAGCAATTGGCTAAGGCCTTCTGACTATTATCTCAAATATCTCAAGTATATTATAAATTTCATGCAGTGTAAGCTTTATTGAGTAACAATTCTCAAATATATTTTAATGAAATTCCCATTTCTAAAATGCAATAAAAAGATAAATTGAAAGGAAAATATGCCATATAGTGTGAGCCTTATTGAGTTTTGCTTAGAGTAATCTGTGAATCAATTGTCATTATAATTTTCATGTAAACTGTTAGTGATCTAATCTTCTATTAAAATAATTATATTCTTTACCAGTCAGGAATTAATTTTTGGGTTTAATTTGTATCGATCATCACAGTTAATAAGATCAAACTTGCATGATTTGGTAAATATCACTCAGACTTCATTTGGAAAAACTTTCTTACTCCTTTGCTTTTCAGATTGCAATCATATTTTTTATTTAGCCATTGGTTAATGGTTTCTTTCAAAAAAAAAAAAAATTATACTAGGAAGATGCTTTCTACAAAAGCTTTAAAAAGTTACTTTCTCTATAGTAACTTTACAAAATAGTAAGAAAGCTATCCTAAACGAAGGCTTGGGAGGACTTTCTTACTGCTTCTTAAAGCATATTTCTAATACAAAATTAAAATTTTCATACTGAAAAGCTGGTTTAAGAAGCAATAAGAAAGTCATCTCAAATAAAACCCTAATTTATAAAAGATAGCCAAAATTTTAAAGTGCATGTCCTATGAAATATTAATTTACCACAAAAAATAACATCTATTATTCAAATGTTTTTATTTTATTAATGTGATATCAAATATAAATGATGAATATTTTATGTATGCTTAATCACCCTAGGGAAATAATGATTATTTAACCAATTATAATTGTTAGGGAATGAATCAAGGGAGATCAAAATTAGGATGGATACATAACTATAGTATCACTTAATCGTTACATCTATTTTTAATTTTAGAAGTTAAGTTTAATTTTGAATGTCAACAACTTAGTATTGGTGCATAAATATATTTTTCAATTATTTGATAGGAGACAAAG
The DNA here is from genome assembly GCA_016618105.1 of Dendrobium huoshanense. NCBI lineage: Eukaryota > Viridiplantae > Streptophyta > Magnoliopsida > Asparagales > Orchidaceae > Dendrobium > Dendrobium huoshanense. Next base: position 30,195,116 of record CM028351.1, read on the forward strand.
GCTTCATTTAGCATGATTTTTTTATTGCTTCTTAAAGTATATTTCTAGTATAAAATTTTTTGTAATAGAAAGTTATTTTAAGGAGTAAGAAAGTTGTCCCAAATGAGGCCTAAGGCCTTTTTGGGAAAACATTTTTACTGCTTTTTATAGCAGCTTTCTAAAGCAATAAAAAATCCATCCCAAATGAAACCTAAATCTAAAATTCCACATAATTGTAACAGTCTTCCAATTTGTTTACATGAAAGTTCCTTACATCAACCATCACTCCTCTTAAATAGAAGTATCATCAAGTAACATGCATCAAGAGTTTTCTTAATCAGATGAGAATATTAATTATAGGAGATAATCACCCAAATATTAATTTCTATCAACTTTTTTTTTTTAATTTTTTTTTAATTTTTTACTTCTATCAACATATTAATGTTGTGAATATGAGATTATGGATTAGAATTTTAATAAAAATAAACATTCATGTTTTTCTATGACTGCTTTGCCTACTAACATTTAAGGTCCACATGATCGAATGCAACTCAAACCAGCTCAAGATTGGGTAGATTTTGGTTGAGTCAGTCTGTAATGTTTTTCCTTCTCTTGAGTCAATTATAAAAGTGATTTCTGATGCTAAGTAACCTTGCACACACACACTTGAGGGATTTTGTGTGTTTTTTTCTATTTTGAGTACATCTGCCTGGATGATGTTCATATCGGCCAGGATGATCAAACTAAAAATAGAAATGCTAATTAGGGCATCCTAGTTAAGCAGCCATCATTAAGTACATCATCCTGGACGATCCTTGTATCTTCCAGGATGATAGACTCAAATCAGAAAGAATCAGCCACCCTGATCAATTTAGGTATTCTTTATTTTAGTACATCGACCAGGATGATCTCAATATTGGTCTGGACGATGCAGCATAATTATGCCTAAATTAATCTGGTAATTATGGAAAGCAATTAAGACTGAATGATATGATCACATCGGTCGGGCTGATCGCAGGATCGCCCGGGATGATGTCCTAGATGATTAACATCAGCCAGCATCTATTTTAGGCTATATTCAGGATGATTGTACTTGAATTTGAACTAATTGGCCAGGATGATATTGTATCGACCTTGACGATATAACCAATTTTCTTCTGATCGTCCCAAATTGTCCTGGCTGATTGAGCTTATTTTGTACTGATCGGCCAGGATGATATTCCTATCATCCTGGATGATAATGTCAGTTCTTGAAATTCTATTTAAAGAATCCAAAATTTCTCATGCAAAGAGACCTTTAGCTACTATCTTGACCTGAGAGAGATAAGATGAGAGAGAGAGAGAGGGAGGAACTTGTGAGGGGGAGTTTGTGAGAGGGATTCACAAAGGTTGCTCCAACTAAGGTTCCAAGGTGTCTTCTCCTTTCTTCATCCTTCATTCTTGGGGGTTCAAGGGTGGTAAGCTTCCGTAATTAGTCAAGGTTCTCTACCTACTTCAGGAGGAAGCAAATGGAGTCGAGGTTCTCTGCCTGCTTCAGGAGGAAGCAAAAGGAGTCGAGGTTCTCTGCCTGCTTTAGGAGGAAGTAAAAGGAGTTGAGTTCTCTGCCTGCTTCAGGAGAAAGCAAAAGGAGTTGGGTTCTCTATCTACTTTAAGAGGAAGTAAAAGGAGTTGGATTCTCTGCCTCGTCGAGGTTAGCAAAAATGAGTTTTTGTGAGGGCTTCTCCGCCTTGCTGTGGCAGCAAAAGGAGAGTCACTTTTGTAGTGAAATACTCGGACGGCACCTCCAGGGAGTAGATGTAGGTCGAGTTGACCGAATAACTATAAATCTGGTGTGATCTTTCTTTGTTTTGAATTACACATTTATTTATCCACACTTTAATTTCTGTGGTGTTTTTGGTTTAAAGTTTTATGCTTTAATTATAAGAAGATTTTTTAAAATACCAATTCACTCCCCCTCTTGGTTTGCCTTGGGCAAGTTCTTAAGGGCTTAACATCCCTAACAAAATCTCAAATAGTATCAGAGCGGGATTCATAAAAATTATGTTTGAAAACTTTTTTAATTTTTAATCCACAGCTAACAACGGTAATCGTAATGATATGGAAGGATATTCTATAACACGACCACCTTTGTTTGATAAACTTCCTTTTGATTTTTGGAAAACTGGCATGTCTATTTTTTTACAATCAATTGACTATCATATGTGGATGCTTATTAAAGAAGGATATTCTCCACCTTCTCGTGAACTTAATGGAATTAAAATTGAAGTACCTTTTACTGAATGGACTTTTGATGGAAGAGATATAGCACAACTTAATGCAAAGTGTTTGAACTATTTTTTCTGTGCTTTAAAATCGAAAAATTACACGCGTGTTTCTACTTGCTCTACTGGAAAAGAAATTTGAGATAAATTGTGTATCACCTATAATGGAACTATTGAAGTAAAGCAATCTCATTTGAATATTTTATTACATGATTAAAAACTTTTTTGTAGGAAACCTAATGAAATAATTTCTAAAATGTATATAAGGTTTACTCAGATTGTTACTTCACTGCATGTGTTAGGAAGAGAACTTACTAACTATGAAAAAGGGAACAAAATTTTAAGATGTTTGCCTTCCTCTTTTGATAGTAAAATCACTGTAATTTCTGAGTCTAAAGATTTAATTACCTATTCAATCGATAACTTACTTGGTTCACTTATTACTTACGAGCAAGGGGTGAACCAAAGAAATCTTGATGCAGGTGAGAGGAAGAAGGAGAAAATGGTGGCACTTAAGTAAAATGACTTGAAGACTGACTCATCCGGGTCTTAAAATGATGATATTTCCTTAATCAAGAGGAAATTTAAGAGCTTTCTAAGGAAGAAGCACAAGAATCGTCAGAAGTGGAATAAAGGTAAGGGTAACAAAAATTTGAAAAATTCTAATGATACAATTTGTTTTGAATGCAGGAAGCCAGGACATGTTAAAATTGATTGCCCTACACTCAAGTCTCACCCATGCAAGGAAAAGGGTGAGGATAAAACCAAGTCCAAAAAGGACAAGAAGAGATTCCAAAAAGCATTCTAGGCAGATTCTGCTCAGACTCCTCTGAGACGTAATCGAAAGAGGAGACAAAAAACTTGTACTTAATGGCAGACAATAATATTGTTCAAAGTGACCAAGAAGAGGTTTATGAACCAACTTATGATCAATTATTTGAAATTTTTGAGCACTTGCATGCATCATATAAAAAAATCAAGTAAACTCATGCTAGTTTGAAATTAGAATCTTTAAAATTATAAAAAGAGCATGAAATTTTTTTTAAAGATCATTCTAAAAATTATTTTAATCACATGGCTTTACTTGATGAGTTTAATGAATTAAACAAAAAAATGATGATTTATTTGATGCTCATAATTCTCTACAATCATCCCATGCCAATTTAGAAAAAGAAAATAAAAATTTAAAATGTCTAAAAGCTTTTGAAAATAAAAAACATTCATTTCATGTATCACATAAAAACCATCACCATAGATTAGTGCATTCTTTTCTTGCAGTTAGATGTTTTTCATGTGGCATGCTAGGACATATAACACACACTTGCACCATTCACCATAGTCCACATTGGGTATGGAGACCCAAGTTACATTATTCACAGCATGCATTGCATTCTACTTTTCATATGAAGGAACCCAAACATACTTGGGTTCCTAAATCTGATATTTGATAATTTTGTAGGCAAACTCTCACAAAAGACCTCGTGAGAGCATATGGTATCTGGATAGTGGTGCTCTTGATATATGACTTGTGATGCAAATCAAGTTATTTTGCTGGAGATCGACTAGGACAGGAGGCAAGGTGACTCTTAGAGACAACACCACTAAGAAGGTGGTAGGAGCAGGTATAATTGGTAATTCCAAGAATCTTCTGATTGAAAATGTTTTGCTTACAGATGGATTGAAACACAACTTGCTCAGCATCTGTCAGCTTTGCGACAAGGGCTTTATCATAAAATTTTTGGCAAATTCATGCATTATCAGCTTAAATAATAACACTATTTTGCTGGGAAAGCAGATCAACAATGTTTAAATGCTTGACTTAAATAACATTGAAAGTACTACTTAATTTTTTAAAAAAACTACTGCTGATGATTCATGATTGTCGCACAGGAGATTATGTCATGCAAGTATGAGAACCCTTAAGAAAGTGACCCAAAAAAAACCTAGTTAGAGGTGTCCCCAAGCTTAAGTTTTCAAAAGACCACCTTTGTGATGCCTGCCAATTAGGAAAGCAAGTCTACTCCACTTTTCACTCCATTAAGGACATTAGCACCTCTATACCTTTAGAAGCCCTTCACATGGATTTATTTGGACCCATTAGCACTGCCAGCTTGGGAGGGAAAGTCTATGGTTTTGTAATTATCGATGACTACTTGAGGTTCACTTGGACTAGATTTCTATCACACAAAAATGAGTCTTTTGATGAGTTTAGAGCCTTCTTCACTTGGATTCAGAAAAAGCTAGGTTGTGAGATCTTGACCATCCATAGTGACCATGGGGGAGAGTTTAAAAATGAGAGATTTGGAGATTTTTCTGAGGATAAGGGGATTAGTCACAACTTCTTAGATCCTAGGACCCCTCAGCAGAATGGGGTAGCTGAAAGGAAGAATAAGACCTTAGTGGAAGCCGCTAGAGCCATGCTTACTGGGTATTCACTTCCAAAATACTTTTGGGTTGAAGCGATTAACACAGCTTGTTATGTGTTGAATAGGGTGAATGTTAGAGCCTAATTAGATAAGACACCCTATGAGATCCTTAAGGGTAGGACACCAAATCTTTCCCACCTTCATGTCTTTGGTTGTAAGGTTTTCATTCACAACAATGGAAAGTCTCACTTAGGAAACTTTGACCCAAAATCTGATGAAGGAGTGTTCTTAGGATATTTTAGTGTTGGAAAGTCTTTTAGGGTGTTTAATAAGAGAACTTTGGTGGTGGAAGAAACTACTCATGTAGTGTTTGATGAGTCTGATCCTAGAATACCTAGAGTTGAGGATGATGATGATGTTGGAGAGATTACCACTTGAGTAAAAATTTAGAGAAGAGGGTAGAGCACCAGAATAATGAAGGAGTAGGAGAGGTTACCCAAGGAGTAGAAAATGTAGATCTAGAGGAAAGGGTTGAACCTTCACATACTTTGCCTAGAGATTGGAGATACGCTTCGAGTCACCCTAAAGATTTGATCTTAGGAGACCCTTCTAATGGAGTTAGGACTAAATTTGGACTTAGGAAGGAAGTGAACTACTCTGCCTTTATCTCAATGACGGAACCCACCAACATAAACCAAGCCCTTTCTAATGAGTTTTAGATCTTATCCATGCAGGAGGAGTTGAACCAATTTGTTAGGAAGGATGTTTGGGAGCTTGTAGAAAGTCCTAAGGAATAAAGTATAGTTGGAACCAAGTGGGTCTTTAAGAATAAGGTGAATGATTCTGGAGTGGTGGTTAGGAATAAGTCAAGATTAGTGGCTAAGGGGTATAACCAAGTAGAAGGGATAGATTTTGAGGAGACTTTTGCCCTTGTAGCTAGATTAAAAGCCATTAGAGTGCTATCAGCCTTTGCCTGTTATAAGAGATTTAAGCTTTTCCAAATAGACGTTAAGAGTGTCTTTTTAAATGGGGAAATAAAAGAGGATGTGTTTGTAGAACAACCCCCAGGTTTTGAGAGTTCCTAATTTCTAAATTACGTTTTCAAATTAAAAAAGGCCTTATATGGATTAAAGTAGGCACCTAGAGCTTGTTACGAGAGGCTTAACACATTCTTACTAAAAAGGGAGTTTTTTAAGGGGAGCGTAGACACCACCCTATTCCTGAGGAAAGTAAGAGATGATTTACTCATTGTTCAGATCTACGTCGATGATATACTATTTGGATCTTCTAATAAAAGGCTATGTGATGATTTTTCTAAAATAATGAGTAAGGAGTTTGAGATGAGTTTAATGGGAGAGTTGTCTTACTTTTCTTTAGTTTAGTATAAAACAAATGAATGATGGAACCTTTCTAAATAAATCAAAATATATAAAGGATATCTTGAAGAAGTATGAAATGAACAAAGACAAGCCAATTAGTACTCCCATGTCGGGAATTCAGTTGGACAAAGACCCAAATGGAAAATTTATTGATCAAAAGAAGTACATAGGGATGATTGGATCTCTACTTTACCTGACTGTGAACCGACCCGATATAATGTTCAGTGTTTGTCTTTCTGCTAGATTTTAAGTTGATCTTAAGGAATCCCACCAGGCTGCAGTTAAGAGAATTCTTAGAAACCTTTTAGGGACCCAAAACTTAGGAATCTGGTACCCTAGGCACAACACTTCTTTTGAGATTATTGGATATTCTGATTATGATTTTGTAGGATATAAGGATGATAAAAAAAGCACTTCTAGAACTTGTCAATTCATAGGACAGTCTTTAGTCTCCTGGTCTAGTAGAAAGCAAAACTCTGTTGCTCTTTTCACTGCTGAAGACGAGTATATTGCTTTAAGAAGTTGTGTGGCCCAAGTCCTTTGGTTAAAACAGCTAGTACTAGATTTAGGATTACCTGTAGGCACCATCTCAGTTCTTCGTGACAACACTAGTGCCATCTGTATTTCTAAGAATCCTATCCAACATTCAAAAACTATGCATATTGACATAAGGCATCACTTTATTAGAGACCATGTGATTAAGGGAGAATTTGAGTTACACCATGTGGTGACTGAGAATCAACTGGCTGACATATTTACTAAACCACTGGCCTTCGAAACTTTCAGCACTTTAAGGACCATATTGGGTATGATTGATATTAATGCATGAACTTGATCTCTACTAATTTTTTTTTAATTATCTGCTGATTACTTTGCTTTATCTTTTGTTATATTTTTTTGGTTATTTATTTTTTTTATGTTCTCTTTGTTTTTTTTTTTGGTACTTCACTTTTTTGTATGCCTTAATTTATTTTTTTTAAATAATCGCTGAATTGATATCGTATGCCTTGTTTTTGTCTTTTTGAAAATTTATAGTCAATGTTTTACATCTCTCAATCTACTAAAGGGTAAAAACACCGTTGATTGTGTCTCTTTCTCTAACCTATTTTGGTGGTGAAATTTTTTTTCTAAATAAAAGGTCCATCTCAAATTAACAACTGGATTTTGCAATTGAGATCTTTTCTACCTTGCTACAGTAATCTATCTTATATTATAATAGTCAAAGTCTTTATGTTACTTTAATATTTTTTATTATCCTATTAATGCATCTCTCATATGATTTTTTATTCTATTTTATGGTTTGTACTTCCCTAAATTAGAGAGTGAGCTTTTCTTATCTAATATCTGGAAGATATACTCACAACTAAGAATATTTAGAAGTTTTTAGAAAAGAATCTAGCTTGCAAAAAATAATGAAAACAAAGTGGTCAATGATGCCAAAAGTAAAAGATGCTCAGTAACGCTAATTTAATATATATTCATACACACAAAGTGTATCAAAAATCAAAAGATGCGCAAAGTGCGCCATTCAATGGACAAGAGGCATAAAATGAGCCCATCAAAAAGAAAGCTATCTTCCTTTCTTCCAACTCTTAAAACTTGGAAGATTTCATGTATAACTTGAGATTTTCAAGAACTTGATTTCAAATTTCACGTTTGTAATAAACTACTCTGATATACTATTCTATATGATATATTTTTGAAACTAAGTCTTGATCGAATCTCTTTTTCTTATCCAATTGATTTTTTCTGAGTTAGGCCTTTTGATTTCAAAAGACAATTTTACCCTAAAAGAAGTCCGAGCTTAGGGTTAGCATGATCGGATATTTTACCATTTTTTGGATGTTTGATGTTGTTAACTCAATAACTTACAAATTTTTAAAATTAATCACATGGAAGACTATATCATGTTCATGCCTTGATTTAAAAAAAATATAACTTTCTTTCTTTGATAGTTTTTCTGTAGCTTGTTTTAGTTTATATTCTATTTTTTGTTTTTATTTTATTTTTGATTTCCTCCTCGTTTTTGTGATGTCAAAAGGGGGAGTAGTCTGCTGAATCATGTACTTTGATCCTAGAATTTAGTAAACAACTTTCTCGTTACTCTGCTTCCATTAAACTGCCATAACTATTTGAACTTTTCTTATTGTGTTTGACATCATCAAAAAGGGGGAGATTATTGCGAATCTGAGATTATGGATTAGACTTTTGATGATAGCAAACATTCATGTTTTTCTATGACTTCCTTGTCTACTAACTTTTCATGTCCACATGATCGAATGCAACTCAAGCTAGCTCATGATTGGGTAGATTTAGGTTGAGTCAGTCTATAATGTTTTTCTTTCTCTTGAGTTAATTAAAGTGGTTCCTGATGCTAAGTAACATTGCACACACACACTTGAGGAACTTTTTATATTTTTCTATTTCGAGTACATCGACCTGGATAATATTTATATTGGCTAGGACGATCCGACTAAAAATAAAAACCCTAATTATGGAATCCTGGTTAAGAAGTCATCATTAAGAACATCATCCTGGATGATCCTTGAATCGGTCAGGACGATAGGCTCAAATCAGAAAGAAACAATCACCATGATCAATTTAGATATTCTTTATTTAGTACACCGACCAGGACAATCTCAATATCAGCTTGGACGATGCAACACAATTATGCCTAAATTAATCTGGTAATTATGGAAAGCAATTAAGGCTTATTTATACGTTTACATCGACCGGGCCGATCGCAGGATCGGTCAGGATGATGTCCTGGATGATTGACATCACCATGCATCTATTCTGGGCGATGTTCAGGATGATTGTACTCGGATTTAAACTAATCGGCCAGGACAATATTGTATCGGCTTTGAAGATGTAACCAATTTTCTTCTGATCATCCCAAATCGTCACGGCTGATTGAACTTATTTTGTATTGATCGGCCAGGATGATATTCCTATCATCCTGGACGATAATGTTGGTTCTTGAAAAATTCTATTTAAAGAACCCAAATTTTCTCATGTAAAGAGACCTTTAGTTGTTGTCTTGACCTGAGAGAGCCAAGAGGAGATGGAGAGAGTGGAAGAGAGAGGGAGGAACTTGTAAGGGGGGAGTTTGTGAGAGGGATTCACAAAGGTTGCTCAAAGAAAGGTTCCAAGGCATCTTCTCCAGTCTTCATCCTTCATCCTTGGGGGTTCAAGGGAGGTAAGCTTCAGAAATTGGTCGAGGTTCTCTGCCTGCTTCAAGAGAAAGCAAAAGGAGTCGAGGTTCTTTTCCTTCTTCAGGAGGAAGCAAAAGGAATTGAGGTTCTCTGCTTGCTTCAGGAGGAAGCAAAAGGAGTTGGGTTCTCTGCCAGCTTCAGGAGGAAGCAGAAAGAGTTGGGTTCTCTGCCTGCTTTAGGAGGAAGCAAAAGGAGTTGGGATATTTGCCTCACCGGGGTTGGTAGAAAGGAGTTTTTGTGAGGGCTTCTCCGCCTTGCTGTGGGATCAAAAGTAGAGTCACTTTTGTAGTGCAATACTTGGAGGGCGCCTCCGGGGTGTGGACGTAGGTCGAGTTGACCGAACCACTATAAATCTGGTGTGATCTTTCTTTGTTTTGATTTCCACATTTATTTTTCTGCACTTTGATTTCTTTGGTGATTTTGGTTTTAAGTTTTATGCTTCGATTATAAGAAGATTTCCTAAAATACCAATTCACCCCCCCCCCCACCCTCTTGGTTAGCCTTTGGCCAGTTCTTAAGGGCTTAACATCCCTAATGAACTTTCAATTAATACATTTAAAATTGTTCCCAGGTATAAAATTTTTAATGGAAACATCTTGAGACTAAATCAACAAGCAAGCAAATAAATTGCATCCACCCTTTGCTAGCCGTTAGCATAATCTCCTTTTTTGTAAGGGTTATACATAATTACCTCCTTTTTATGGTAGTTATCACTCGCTATGTTGATCTCTATTAATTCTACAATATATTCACATTCCATGACATGATTAATTAGTAAAAGAATCCCATAAAGACCCAAGATTAGGCAGAAAATTTTTGCTAATTACTTGCCTGAGAAGAGTAAATATTGGACTCCCTTGAGATTAATTAGTTAATCTATCCCCATCTCTCTCTCTCTCTCTCTCTCTCTCTCTCTCTTTATATATATATATATATATATATATATTCTAGAGTTGTCCACTAGGAGGCAAATTAAAAGAGACTTGATAAATAATGTCTTATAAAGATCGAGATGGAAGCAAGCAGAGAAAGGAAGGGAGGAGATAAGGTACTGATGAGGAGGCTTTACATAGTTTACTTCCTACGCAGGAAAGGGAAGATTGAGCAACCTCACCTAATTAAAGTTCACCACCGAAATAATAATGGTGTTCACCATCAAGGTACACAAGTTCATCATCATCATCATCATCATCTCTTTCTCTGTCTCTCTCTCACTCACTCTCTCTCTCTCAATTGATTATTTTGTTCAAGAAATTTCTTACTTTATTTATATGAAATTGATAAAACGATTAGATTTTAAAAGATGACTATCTGAGCTCAGGAGAAAAGAAATGTCAAAATCCTTTGCTTGGTCATACAAGAGGTTTGCTCATTAATTGCTTAACATCTTACTATGAGTTTCTTCTTCTTTACGAGTTAACTTAGGCTTCGTTTGGGTTGGCTTTTTTCCTCCTTAAAACAACTTTTTAGTACAACAATTAAAATTTTTTTTTACATAAAAGATGCTTCTTAAAGAAGTAAAAAAGACGTCCCAAATGATGTTATCATCTACAACTATGTAACATTGTATTATGAAATAGATAATAAATTATTTGAATTAATCAAATCTTAAGATAAGGCTTTCACCAATGATATTAAAAGATAGGTAATTTAGTTCATTGATATTTGGCAGTTAATACTATATTATTAACAAATAAGCTTACCTAACAGTGATTTAATACTATATTAAAATTGAAAAAATTGACTATTATATATGACATTATATTACAAAGGCATGCATATTTAACACTGCTATTACAGGAAGTACAAAATCAGCTACACTGATGATGACCTCATCATCCCCACCTCCTACTGAGAGTATTTATTAAAGGGATCTCTCCTTTCTCCCAACAAAATCTTTGAGAAGTAATAGGAAGAAGCAAAGTCCTTCGCTGCTCCTACGACTTTAAGAATGCCAGGTGAAACATTTCAAATAGAAAAAACTACTTCAAAGCTTCCTGCAGAATCAAAGGAACTATTGCCAGTAGTCAAGCTCGGAAGAATCCCATAGAAAAACTGTGATTTTCAAGATAAAATATTGGAAGGAGGGGATGAAGAGAGTAAAGAAACTCAGCTATGAAGAAATTGTTCCTGTGGAGAATGGGAGGCAGGTTACTGAAGTTAAAAGTAAGGAAAGTGGTCATAAAAGTGGTCGCAGTTAGGCATAATTTGTTCTGAGAGATTTTATGGGCTGTAGAATGGTGGGGATGAAGGACTCTATTATGAGAGCTGTGAGCAATCAGAATCAGAGTAGTGGTAGAAAAAATAGTAGTAGCAGTACCTAGGTAATTTTTCTATTTGAGGTGGTGAGAGATCAATATTAAATGGTAACAGTGGAGGAAAAGTTGCAACAGTTGGGAAGAAAAGTAGGAATCAGCTAGCAGAGTTTGTTGCTAGAAGACTGAGACAAGCAATTTTAATTTAAGCAATTACTATAGAAGGAAACTATGTTAAAATATTTTGGTATGAGGATGAGCTCGAATATTCTTATATTTATTTTGAGATTAGTGTTATATTTAAAGAGTTTGGTTGTAATTGAATAATTAATGTAATTACATTGTAATTGGTTTGAAACTACTATAAATAAAACTTCAATGGCTCATTGGAGACCAAGATGGAATTTCCCTGCATTTTCTCCTCTTATTTCTTCTGTCTTTGGAATATGATTTCAAATTTTGGAGTGTGGCATTGGAAAATCACAAGTCCAAGTGGTTGACAAATATTTGCTAACTCCTCAAAGAATCACTACAATGTTTCAGGAAACTATTAATGACAGATAAGGCTCGTACCATTTCAAAATCCAAAGAAGGCCAAATGGGAAGAATCAACAAATTAAGACTTCATTTAGGATAGCTTCCTTTATACTTTCTAAAAGAGTTTTCTTGAACAATAATTTTGAGTTCAATAAATTTTTGTATTTAAAAATTATTTTACAAAATAAAAAGAAAACAGTCCTAGGCTTGATTTGGGACAGTTTTTTTACTAATTTATTTTTTAGATCATTACTATAGTTTCTTTTTAGTTACTACTTTTTCATTGCTTTCAAAAATGTTTTGTACAAGAAAGTTACTTTCTGTAATAGTTTCCAAAAATTACATCTTCACAGAGCCTTATAACCATCTTTATAAAATGTAATAGTTGGCCTGAACAGAATCAAAAAAGTAGGTGGCAATCATGTTGCCAATAAACAAAATCTCCCAAAGATTGCCCATGATCTTGAAAAGCTCGAACACTCGAACAAACACCTCATTCAAGAAAACCTTGGTGAGGATGGTATACCTTTCCTAAGCTTCATTTGGGATGACTTTTTTATTGCTTTGTAAACTTATTTTTTAGTATACTTTTTAAAAGCAGAAAAAAAAAGTGGTAAAAAACTATTCCAAATGAAACCTTAGTTAAATATTTTGATTATAATAAAAAAAACAAAATATATTCCAAATGCCTTGTATTCAAGCTAGATATGCCACTTGTTAGTGAAGAAAATGCAAAGCTGGTCATTTTTTTTCCTGCTGTCATTTATTTAAGAAACAATGAAGCATTGTTACTTTGATTGATATGGATTGATTGGGTTGGTTTCACTAGATGCATTTAGTTTTTGAAATGAATTCAAAAGAAGTGTTATCCAATGTTTTGGACTATCGTTGTATCAATATTTGCAATAAGATCTACCAAATTTATAGCAAACATCACCAATCCAAAAGTTCTATAAAAATTTTGAAGAATTATCCAATCATATTTTAGCTGCATCAACATCTTTGCTTCAAAGTTATTTTGAATTAGGTTTCTATTCATATATTCAATGACAGATTAACACATTGCTATCTGATTTCCTATTGTAAGCATTCCAATTAGTGCTACCAATGGATGGTCCTTACCTGCCTTTCGGATGGTTAGATTAAAGCCCATGCTATTTCCTAAGACCAGCTGATTGGTTGATTTTAGCTTTGTAATTTTTGGATATTCTATATTGGTCTTCATTGTATTTTCCTTTTTTATGGAATAAAAATGCTTTTGTAAAACAGAATCATTAAACTAGATATTTATTTTTAGGTTTCTTGTGATTATATTTTTGGTTCATCCCAGTTGTTTCTCTCATTGAACTTTACCATCTTTTTTATCCTATCTCCATCTTCAAATCTTGATTTGTATTCCTCCTTATCATTCATCGCAAGAACTATGTATGGATCTTATTTGAATCATGATCAAATAAAGTTCAAGCTGTCAAATACTATGTTATTTAAACTTTATTCAAATAAGTTTTGAATGTCATTCTATGATTATGTTTAGATCATGTTTTCAAAGACATTTCAATTGTATACTGAGTATATCTTATCATAATTTGATAGTTATTCGAACATGTTCGATCAATATTTGAATTTGTTTAAATATGATTCAAATAATTTTGATATTAATATATTTGTAGAGCTGTGAAGTTATAAGCTGGTGAATTTTTTTTATAATTAAATCAAGCATCAGCATTCTTATATTGTATGGTGGGAATGAAAGAAAGCTTGTAAGTATGCACATACATGATGCTAATTATTATAATTCAATTAATTATTTGAATTTCAAGCATTCATCGGTTATTTAACCCTAGTTAGTGATCAATATGAAGAATAGAAAATGGTTAAGGACTTCTAACTCTTATATAAAATATCTCAAATATATTATATTTTTCATGAAGTGTAAGCTTTATTGAGTAACAATTATAAAATATATTTTATTAAAATGTTGATTTCTAAAATGCAATAAAAAGATAAATTGAAAGAGAAATATGCCATATAGTGTGAGCCTTATTGAGTGTTGATTAGTGTAGTCTGAGAATCATTTTTCATTATAATTTTTATGCAAACTATTAGGGATTTAATCTTCTATTAAAATAGTTATATTCTTTACTAAATAGGATTAATGTTTATGTTTAATTTGTATCGATCAACACACTTAATAAGATCAAATTCGCATGATTTCATGAACATCACTTAGATTTTGTTTGGGAAAACTTTCTTACTACTTTGCTCTTTAGACTATAATCACATTTGGTTATTGATTATTCGTTGCTTTCAAAAAAATATGTGTACTTGAAAATTGCTTTTTACAACAACTTTAAGAAGTTATTTTATCTACTGTAACTTTACAAAATAATAAGAAAGTTGTCCTAAATAAAACCATAGGCTTCATTTGGGACGGCTTATTACTACTTTGTAAAATTTGCAGTAGAAAGCAACTTTAAGAAGTAGAAAGAAAGTTGTCCCAAATGACGCCTCAATCTATAAAAGAACAAAAATTGCGTAGGTCTAGGGTTGAGTCAGTCTGTACTTTGTTTTTTCTCTTCTTGAGTCTATTTGTAATTGTCAAAGAGACTGATGCTAAGTAACCCTACACACACACACTTGAGAGACGTAGAATTTATGTTTTTACTCAAATTGGCCAGGACGATATTTACATCGTCCTGGATGATCAGGCTTAAAACAGAAAGTCTAAATAAGGATTCTTAATTAAGGTAGCCTTCATTAATAGATCGGCCTGGATGATACGTTTATCGGCCAGGATGATAAGCTCAAAATAGAAAGAAGTTGCCGCCATAGACAATTAAGGAATACTGCATTTTTTAATTATCGGCTAGGACGATCATTGATCGGCCTGGACGATATTCTCAAATTATGCCTTATTTGATCAAGAAATCAAGGGAGTAATTAAGGATGATTGATACGATCATATCATCCTGGACGATCGCAGGATCGGTCATGATGATCTATTCAAAAACCTTAGTTACTTCAGGACGATAAATATTGGCCAGCTCGAATTCAGGGCGATTCTCTGGACAATTTTCCTCTGATTTGAACTGATCGGTCGGGACGATTTTGAGATCGGTCTGGATGATCAAGCTAATTTTAAATCGTCCAGTTTGCATTCAGGGCGGGGCTCTGGCTGATCTTCTGAGATTTGCACTGATCGGCCAGGCCGATGTCCATATTGGCCTAGACGATATTGTCGGCAACTTGCAATTAATGAGCTCCTTTGAAGCTCTCCTATTTAAGAACTCTTGTACAATGTTTTGAAAAACCTTTGGCTGCTGCCTTGACCTGAGAAGGCCTTGAGGAGAGAAAGAGAGAGAGGATCTTGTGAGGGGCAGCTTGTTAGGGGATTCACAAGGGTTGCTTCAAGGATCTCTCTACTTCTTCTTCGTCTAGCGTTTCTCATCCGTGGAAGGGTCGGTAGAGGTAAGGAGTTAAAATCTGGTTGTGGTTCTCTGCCAGCTTCAGGAGGAAGCAAAAGGAGATAGGTTCTCTGCCTTGCCGGGGTGGCAAAAAAGAGGTTCTTGTAAAGGCTTCTCCGCCTAGCCGTGGGGGCTAAAGGAGAGTCACGTTTGTAGTGCAATACTTGGAGGGTGCCTCCAAGGAGTGGATGTAGGTCAAGTTGACCGAACCACTATAAATCTCTTTGTTCTTGTTTTCTTGCTTCCGCATTTTAATTTCTGCATTTATTTTTCTCGTGGTGTGATTTAGGTTTATGTGATTTTTGTTCTTTATGAAAAGAAATATTTAAAATACCAATTCACCCCCCCTCTTGGTTAGCTTGGGACTATGTTCATAGGGCTTAACATCACTAACAAACTTTCAGGGTTCTCTGCCCACACTAGGAGAGCGTAAAAGGACGACGGTTCTCTGCCAACACTAAGGAAAGTGTAAAAGGATGACTATTCTCTACCGCACCGGGTAGTGGTGAAATGAGTGTTTGTAAAGGCTTCTTCTCCTTGCTGTTGGTACAAAAGGAGAGACACTATTAGTATTAGTGCAATACTTAGAGGGTGCCTCTGGGGAGTGGATGTAGGTTGGTTTAGACCAAACCACTATAAATCGTATGTCTTTTTATTTTACTGCTTTTTATTTTCTGCATTTAATTTGTGTTTTAAAAATTGTTGTTGAAAAACTTTTTATAAAAATTCATTAAAGTTTAATTTTGGTTCAATTTATAAAAAGAGGGAAAATTTTTAAATTCCAATTCACCCCCCCCCCCCCCTCTTGGTAGCTTTGGGGACATTAACTTAGGTTTAACAACCTATTCACTAGACTCAACAGAGGCTTACATAGTTTACTTCCTAAGCAGGAAAGGGAAGATCGAGTAGCCTCACATCATCAAAGTTCACCACCTCAACAACAATGGTGTTCACCTTAGAGGTGCACAACCTCATCAGCATCACCATCATCAAAATCATCTCTCTCTCTCTCTCTCTCTCTCTCTCTCTCTCTTAATTGATTATTTTGTTCAATAAATTTTTTACTTTCTTTATATGAAATTGATAACATTATTAGATTTTAAGAGATGGCTATCAAAGCTTAGGGGAAAAGAAATGATGGAATCCTTTGCTTGATCATACAAGCAGTTTTCTCATTAATTGCTTAACATCTTAATGCAAGTTTCTTTCTTCTTTACGAGTTACCTTAGGCTTTGTTTGGGATAGCTTTTTTTCTATTTCATGATGTAACGTTTTAGTATAAAATTAAAATTTTTGTACTAGAAAACTGCTTCAAGAAGCAGTAAAAAAATTATCTCAAATAAAATCTTAATGTGATGTCATCTACTACTATGTAACAATGTATCACAAAATAGATAACAAATTATTTGAATTAGTAACATCTTAGATATTAAAAGAGAGGCAATTTAGTTCATTGATATTTAGGAGATAATACTATATTATTAACAGATATAAGCATATTTAATAGAGATTTAATACTATATTAAAAAGGAAAATCTAATTATTATATATGACATTATATTACATAGGCATGCAAATTTCATACATAATATTGTTGTTACAGGAAGTACAAAATCGGTTATATCTAGCAGGACCTCAGCGACGATGACCTCATCATCCCCACCTCCGACCTTGAGTATTTATTAAAGGGATCTCTCCTCTCTCCCATCAAAATCTTTGAGAAGTTAAAGGAAGAAGCAAAGTACTTGGCTACTCCTGCGACTTTAAGAACTCCGGATGAAACATTGTAGAGAGAAAAAACTACTTCTTCAAAGCCTCCTATAGAATTGGAGGAACAGTCGCTAGTAAACATCGAATTCAAGCTTCGAAGAAGCCCAAAAGAAAACTATGGTTTTAAGATGTATTCTTGGAAGGAGGAGATGAAGAGAGTAGAGAAAGTCTGCTGTGAAGAAATTGTTCCCATGGAGAATTGGAGGCAGCTTACTGAAGGTAAAAGTAATGAAAGTTGTGATAAAAAAGCTCGTAGTTGGGTACCATTTATTCTGAGAGATTTTCTGAGTTGTAAAACGGTGGGGGCGAATGACTCTATTATGAGAGTTGTGAGCAATCAGAATCAGAATGGTAGTAGAAAGAATAACAACGACAATACTTAGGTATATTTTCTATTTGAGGTAACGAAAGATCAATATTAAATGGAAACAGTGGAGAAAATGTAGCAGCAGTTGGAAAACTAAGAGAAACAATTTTCTTTTAAGCAATTAAGGTAGAAGAAAACTTTGTTCGAATATATTAATACAAATGGTATCAGGATGATTTATATTTGAAGAATTTGCACTGCACTAATTTCAAGATAAATTTAATAGTATTCAAATCCATTATGATTCAATTTGTATGATGATATTTTAATCTAAGTTTTCTACAGTAGTTTAGGAAATTGTTATGATTAGTGGGTAGATTTCTTGTAATTGAATAATTAGTGTAACTACATTGTAATTGGTTTGAAACTACTATAAATAAAATTTCAATGCCTCATAGGGGGCAAAGATAGAATTTCCCTGCAAGTTCTCCTTATTTTTTATGTGTCATTGACAAATCAAAAGTCCAAGCGGTTGACAGCTATTGGCTAACTCCTCAAAGAATCACTACGCTGTTTCAGGAAACTATCAATAACATATAAAGATGCTTTTCCAAAGATGTCCAAATAGGGATAATAAACAAATTGAGGTTTTATTTGGGACATCTTTCTTTATGCTTTCTAAAATAATTTTCAAGTAAAAAATTTCGAGTTTGATACGTCACAAAAAGTTGTCTTGATCATGCACAAATCACGAGTTACATTCAAATTGGAAACTTCCAAAACTAAATTTGGGACCATCTAAACTCCAAATTCAGCAAACTTATGATCAAACTAAACGTCTTGAAGAGACTAACCCAATGACACCAAAACAAGCCAATCTGAGCTTAACTGGGTCCAAATCGAGGGCTCGAAGCTTATTTGGAAGGTTCAAAGCATATATTGGATGACCAAATGATATTCAAATATAACATACTTACAGTCGAATTGAGCGGATCGACGAGACCAATCCAACGAGCTTAAGATCACTTAATTTTGACATCATTTAAATGCATAAATGCTTAGCAAACGGTCTATAATTGAGGAGACCAATATGGATCATCCAATGGAGCACTCCAAATCTGACCCAAATCTTCTTCACATTTATGGGGCATGCCACTCTAAAAAATCTATAAATAGACCCCCACTCCCTACATGGGGGAGGCTTGAGATTGTAAAGAGTGCTAGGATTCAAGAACTCCAACACCACCACTGGCGAACCTCCGTCAACTATCATCGGACCATTTCCTAGCTGCAAACCGCTGCCAGACTTCCATCTGGCCACCGACTGCCACCGTACTTTCACCCAACTATCGACCACCAAGCATGCACATCATTGGAGTGTTGATGTAAGTTCAATACAACAACAACAATAACAATAACAAAAAAAATAATAACATTATGCTTTTATCCCACTATGTGGAGTCAACTATATGAATTCTTGTCCTCCATTGTGTCTTGTTAAGTATCAAATTCTCATTTAAATCTAATAAAGAAAGGTCATTTCTAATATTTTCTAACCAAGTCTTTTTAGGTCTACCTCTACCTTTCTTAATATTTGTCAAATCAAATATATCTACTATCCTAAATGGAGCATCGAAAGGCCTTTGTTTTATATGAATAAACCATCTAAGGAAACTCTCTCTAATCTTATCTTCCACTGAAGCTAGTCCAACCTTTTCACACATATTCTCATTTGGTATCCTATTTCTAAGAGTAAAGCAACTCATCCACATAATTATCCTCTTCTCTGCAACACTTAATATTATGTTTTTTTTTAATGGCCAACATTCTGCACCATAAAGAATTGCAAGTCTCACCACCATCTTATAGAATTTTCCCTCAAGTTTGAGAGAGACTTTTCTATCACACAACAAGCTCAATACATTCCTCCACTTCAACCATCCAACTTGAATTCTACTAATAATATCCCTATATATATATATATATATATATATATATATATATATCACCATCACTCAAAATAATAGTCCCAATATATCTAAAACATATACTCTTATTAATGACTTAATCGCCCAAGTCATAATCCCCCCACTAGATCTATTATTATGAAAATTACACTCCATATATTAAGTTTTATATCTACTCAAACAAAAAATTTTAAACTCTAAGGTTGACCTCTATAATTCAAGTTTACCCTCAACTCCCTCTATAGTCTTATCATGTATACTATACATGCTTAATGTAGTTGATGTGAGTTAAATAAAGAAAGTAAATTACAATTAAAATAATGTAGCTGACTTTATTTTATATGAACTTATTATCTATAGTATACTTTCTTTTATTTGCTCCAATAACTATAGAAACTTACTGTTCAAAACATCATTTAAAATATAATTCAACTCAAGAAAAATTTTGATAAAATTTTCATTCTTAAAATATTAGATTTATAATTAGGACTATTTGAAATCTAACTTCAATAATTTTTTAATCAAACTGAATATCTTAATTGGATGACCTAAACACTTCATAAGATTTAAGTTCTTAATACTGCCTAACGTAGAGCTTACAAGTAACTCGAGAAATTATGTAAATTCATACTTTTTCTACATGCCCATTGAATGGTTTCTAATTGTTGTATCGTTCATTGCAATGCTTCTATAGAATGATATATCTTACAACTTCTGCACCAACTTTTATTTTTGATGTCGCATTGGCAATACTGGGAAATCATAAAATGATAGAAAGATAGTAGGATTAAAATTTCCACCTTTATCTCATTTGCTGAAAGGTTAGCTCTTTGAAACTATTTAGCTTTGCCCTTCTTGGGATACTAGGCCTGCATTAGATGTCCTGTTCTCAGTTAGATGGCAATTTGTTTAATGGCTATGTGTTTAAGTAATGAACTATAGTAAGGTGTATGTTATAGTGGATGTTAATGTTTAATCCTTATGAAGTTGTACATGATGATATTATGGCTGAAAGCTTTCAGAAATCATAAAAAGGACTAAAATTAATATCTTTATCATAGTTTTGAATATTGTACTTGTGCTACATAAACTATAAAAAGCAAGTGGATTCATATACAGAAGTAAGAAACGTTTGAATTTTGTGAGTTTCTACAATAAATACACAATTAAAAATAAAATTGTATGTGTAGTATACTGTCATAAAATCCAGACGAATACTCTACACGTAATAATCTCTCTAGAGAAATTATTTTGTGAGGTGTCTGGTTGTATCCTGAGGCCAATCCGGATGCACCATGTCATCCAATACACTATGCATTGGGTGTCATGGTGCGTCCAAATTGTCCTCCGGATGCGTTCAGATTGGTCCAGTTGCGTTCAAAAACTGTATATAATAACGTTTTTCCTTTTTAAGGCACCAAATCTCCTTGTTTCATTTTATGATGATCTTCTAATCTACAATGGGCCATAATTTAACTTAAAATTTTAAGAAATTAAAATTTTCAAGGAAATTAATTTATAGAGCAAAGTATTTTAAAATTTCATTCAAGAGATCAACTACATTTGATTAGTCTATAAAACTTAAAATAGTTCAAGAAGAATAATTTCAATACAAGTCAAAACATCATTTTGTTGAACACTTATAACACATACACCAATACATCATGCTAGAAAAGGAAGAACCATAACATAGAGAATCCAACACTTGAAATCAAAAGAAACATGTCAATAACATGTATAAAATCTCAATAATAAGTACAATAAAGGAGTAAGAACTAAAATCTAGAGGAACCCTAGTTTAGAGGTGGCTAAGGAGTGAATATAGTAAAGTAACTATTTATTGTAGCTATTTGTGTATTGTTAGAGTCAAATTATCCTTTAATCCACCCCATGTCTTCATTATACCTAGCATCCTGCTGGTTTAGGTAAGCCTCAATTTGATCAAACCAATGATTAAAATGAGTTTCTAGTTTATCAAAATGCTGCACCATTTCTTAATAGAAATTTTGATCAGGTCTAGAAGCAGGTGCAGGTGCTGAAGCAGGGTTTCCTTCTACTCCTTTAGATTCTTCTCCCTAAGATCCTTGATCTTGATTAAAAAGTGCACAGAAAGAAGAATTGATAAAGTAGGAAGTTTAGTAGGAGGATCATGATGGATTAAGTTGTACTTCTTTAGAATGTAGGAACCTAAGTGTCCTAAAACCACTTTTTTTCTCCTATTATGAGGAACTCCAATATAGAAAATTTTATAGATATAGTCCATAATTAGTTGGGTTTCATCTATAGGAGTGTTTTTCATTATAAGGTATGTGAATGTTGACAATAAAGGAGTTGGATTGATACAATCACTAGCCTTGGGTACAATAGAAGTTCTCAAAACATGTTGGATGATCTTGACATGCTGGTTTAGGGTATACACACGAGAAAGATGATTAACTTGAGCTATACCTCTAAGAGTTTTATTAATTTTAGACTAGTAAAAATCAAATCTAGAGATCATGGTGTGTGCCCTAACCCCTTCAGTTCTATGATGTAAGAAGTTGCCTAAATATTCCTTGGTTATTTCTACTCTTTACTTTAAGACATACAAATTTAACCTACTGTGATCTTCATTCAATCTCATGTTTGCAAGAAAAATTTGGAAGGTGACTTGATGGTAGGCATAACTCAAAGTGAGGATAAAAGAGAATTGAGTTGAGGTGAAAAGAGGCATAATTGGGAAGTTAATGTCTCTTTGATTTAGGAGATAAGGGGGTAATCTTAGCTTCAACAAAATGATTGTAAGCTTTCTCATTATCTTTCAAGATAAAGTTCTCATCGTGTCTACTTGAATGAGATGAAGAAGATTTTGAAGTATGTGGATGCTTACTACTGCTAGCCATTTTTAAAGCTTGGACTCGAGATGGTTTGAAATTGAATAGGATTGTAAAGAAAAAAACCATCGAATACCTTTCTATTTAAAGAAAAATAAGCAATCATACAGTGCAAAAATAGTTTGTATGTACAATTTTAAAATCATGGGGGACAAAAATAATTTTAAACATATGAAACAAAACTGCCAAAAATGAAACAACTTTTTGTAAATTGCTATTCCCAAGGAATAGTTTCATATAGACTTTTTGACTTTATGATCATACAGACAACATCAATTCATCTGGAATGATCAAAATAATAATGATTGTATTTGGCAGTTAGATTTGTCCATATGAGAAACTGACAACAGAATCGTACAGATGAAATAGGATTTCATATGTACAATTTGACAAACAATAACTAAACCTGGTGAAAAAAATGTCCCCAATCATATAGATAAAAAAATGACAGATTATGACATTGTACTGTATGGTATGCATTCAACTAGAAAGAAATACATGTATAATCTATAGAATTCATACAATACAAAAAAATGCATACAATACAAAAGAAAGATTAAAATAAGACATGATAAACAAAAAAACTCTTTTCAAAAAACCATTCACCCAAGTTCCATGACATGCAACAATGAAAAAGAAAAGCAAAGCTCAATACTAACAATAAAAAATAAATATAAACTAAATAAATAAAAATACACTAACAAATAAATAAACACTAAAAAATAAACTAAGAAACAAACAGACACTTTAATACATTGCAAATCCAATTCGTAGAAATTCAATTTTAAGTATTAAGATCAATCACGCCTAATCTAGCACTTAATGTGCTAAATGTTTCAAAAGCCAGTTGTTTTATGAAAATATCTACAAGTTAATTCTCAATAGCAATAAGATGTAATTCAATTTCTTGAATAGGATTCTTTGAAATACATATAACACTTGTATTATCACAGAAAATTGGAATAGTACCACCAAAAAATTCTAAATAAATAAGTTGTTATTTTAACCAAAGAACTTATGCCACATAACTTCCTAAGGTAATATTTTCAGCTTCAACAATAGAAAGGGCTATTGAATTATATTTTCTGCTAGACCAAGAAACTAAAGAGTTTCCTATGAATTGATAAGTTATAGAAGTACTTTTTTGATCAACCCTACATCATGCAAAATATGAATTAGAATATCCAACTATTTTAAAAGAAGAGCTGTACTTAGGATACCAAATCCCTAAGTTTTGAGTTCTCAAAAGATATCTCAAAATTCTTTTAACAACAGTTAAATGTGATTGCATTGGATCAACTTAAACTCTAGCACATAAACAAACACTAAATATAATATTTGGTCTGTTAGTAGTTAAGTAAAGTAATGATCCAATTAATCCACTAGATTTATTTTTATCAATAGATTTTCCCTTAGAGTTTATATATAACTACACTGAGGAACTCATTAATGTACCCAATGGTTTAACATTATACATTTCATATTTATTGAGGATATCCTTAATATACTTTGAATAACTAAGAAATTCTCCATCCTCATTCTATTTTATGCTAAAAGTAAGAAAATAGATTAAGTCTCCCATCAAACTCATTTCAAATTCATAACTCATTAATTTTAAAAAATTATCACAAAGATTTTTATTGTTGGATCCAAATAAGATATCATCAACATATATTTGAACATTGAGTATGTCATCTCCTACCCTTTTTAAGAAGAGAGTGGTATCCACACTTTTTTTTACAAATGATCTTTCTAAAAGGAAAGTGCTCAACTTCTCATACCAAGCCCTAGGTGTATGTTTTAGCTCATACAATGCCTTTTTCAATTTAAACACATGATTTGGAAATTTTAAATTTTTAAAACCTAGACGTTGCTCAACATAATATCCTCTTGTATCATCCCATCAAGAAATGCACTCTTAACATCCATTTGATATAATTTAAAATTTTTAAAATAGGCAAAATCTAGTTATATGAGCAAAAGTATCTTCAAAATCAATTTCTTTTATTTAATTATATCCCTTGTCCACCAATATTGCCTTATTTCTAACCACTATACTTAAATCATTTATTTTATTTTTAAATACCCACTTAGTTCCAACAACACTTTGATATTTAGGTCTTTTAATCAATTCCTAAATATCATTCCTAACAATTTAATTCAATTCTTCCAGCATGGCCAAAATTCAAAATTTATCAAAAATTGCTTGATTTATATTAGTGAGCTCAATCAATGAAATAAAAGTTGAGTGGTTCACTTTTTTATAAGTCCATGCCTTATTCTAACACTCTCAATAGGTTCACCTCAAATCATTTCTTTAGGGTATCTCTTAGAAAATTTCCATTCTCTTGACAAAGTGTTTTTTTGTTCCAATATTCTCTTCCAATTTTGTCTTTTTAATTCTTTGGGAGATATCTTCAATATGTTCTTCCTCCAACCTTAGCTCTTCTAAAATAACAAATTCATTAAAAACTACTTGTGTGATCTCCTTAACTATCAAAGTTCTCTTGCTAAAAATCCTATAGGATTTACCAACACTAGAACATCCTAGAAAATTTCTTTTATCAATTTTTTCTAGAGTTTTACTATTAATATGAATGAACACCTTTCATCCAAAAACATGCAAATGTGAAAGATTAGGTTTTCTTCCCTAAAGAAGTTTATAGGTGTCTTATTTAAATTAGTATAATATTCACCCTATTCAAAATATAACAAGTCGTACTAATTGCTTCAGCCCAAAAGTATTTCAGAAGTGGATATTCAGCCAACATGGCTCTAATGACTTCTATCAAGGTTCTATTCTTTCTTTTAATAATCTTATTCTGCTGAGGGATCCTAGGTGCTGAAAAGTTGTGATCAATTTCTTACTTTCTACAAAAATCTTCAAATTTCTCATTTTTAAACTCTTGTCTATAATCATTTTGAATTGATAGAATTTTACACCCTAGTTTCCTCTTAATCCAAGTAGAAAATCTTCTAAAATCATCAAATGATTCACTCTTATGAGATAATATTTTGACCCAAGTGAATCATTAAAAAAGTATCAATAATTACATATCAAAAAATTTTACCTCCTAGACTTATAGTGCTAACTAGTCCAAATATATCCATATGTATGACTTCTAGTGGTTTGCAAGTTCTAAGATTTTTAATTGAATGAAAGGAGGACTTCACTATTTTTCTGATTGACATGCATCACACAAGTGATCCTTAGTAAAGTCTAGTTGGGGTATCCCTCTAACCAACTCTTTCTAGATAATCTTCATAAGATTTTTCATGCGTGCATAATAAAGTCTTCTATGCCATAACCATGATTCATCAGTGATTATTTTGATATAAAAATCATTAGAAGATTTTATAAATTTTAAATCAAGCATGTAAATATTATTTACCCTATTTCCATGTAACACATCAATTCTATTTTGGCTTATAATGCAACTTGAAAGAAAAAAATTTAATACAATAACCTTTATCAAAAAACTGACTAATACTCAATAAATTATGTTTTAAGCCTTCAACCAATAATATATTCTTAATATAAAAATTATTGTTGTTACCAATAATATATATACCTACCACTTTTCTTGTTGTATTATCTCCAGTATCACTTTGCCTCCATTCCTGGCTTCCAGCGATATGAATTATGTTATGTCTCTACTCATATGCTTCAAACATCTGATGTCCAGGTATCAAATGCTCTCATGAGGACTCGTATGAGAATGTCTCTATAAAATTATTAAATGTTAGACTTGGAAACTCAAATAAATTTTAGTTTATCTCTTGGAGATGATAATCTGGAAGCATGCTTGATGTGCAATGATTTATGCATCTTAGGTCTACATACTAAATGTTTTCTAATATGAATCATGCAAGTGTGAGAGATATGACCAATCATTCTACATTAAAAATATTTAACACCAGGAAAAGGGTTTACTAATCTTTATGAGTTATACTATATTTTCCTTAGTTTTGAAATTTTAGGCTTCTGATCAAGATTGGTAACTTGTTCAAGTATAGGAGGTGTCCTATTTTCCTCAAGAGCTTTTAATTTTTCTTTAAGATATGAGTTTGCACTTTCTAAAATAGCATTTTCAACTCTTAACTCATGTTCTCTTCAATTTGTTTTATCTATAAACACCTTACATTCATTTTCAAGATATGTAAAAGATATTTTTATAATTCATGTTTCTTATTCAAATCATCAAAATCATCAAATAATGTCATGTGGTTGCTATCAATTGATGCGTGATCATTCCTAAGGATTTTATGCTCTTTTTAAAAATTTAAATACTCTATATTCGATTTGGCATGCAATATTTTGAGTTTCCTATATGTAATATGGATTTTGTTAGAAACTTTAAATAGCTCATCATAAGATAAATCACATACAACCTCTTTATCTGACTGATCAAGTTTATCTGCCTTTAAGCACAAGTTTGTGACTTCCTCTTCTACTTATCTTTCTAAGGAATCTAAAGCTGAGTCAGCCTAGAAAGCTCTTTATAGTCTTTTGTTTCCCTTCCTAACATTGGTTTCTTCCTCAACTTTCTCCTTGCCAAGATTAGCTTTGAGATTATGGCAGTCGATCTTAATTTGTCCAGGCTTTTTGCATTTATAACTGATCACATCATTTAAAACTTTTGCATTTGTATGGAACTCACCTTTGCTCCACTACTAATGTCTCCTATGCTTTCTTCTCAAAAACATTTTGAATTGTCTCATCATGAGTATAATATCATCTTCATCCTTAAGATATGACTGATCACTTTCTGAGTCATCAACTTTCAACGATATATTTTTCTCCTTTCGCTTGTCACCTACATCAATTTATCTTTGTGTCACTCCTTGCTCGTAAGCAATCAGTGATCAAAGCATATTATGAATAAAATAAATAATTAGGTCTTTTGACTCAATTATGATAGTTATCTTTGCATCATAAGCTGTAGATAAATAATAAAGGATTTTATTAAAATTATTAGAATTTATTAATTCCCTATCTAAAGCATGCAATGAAGTAACTATCTGTGTAAAATGAGTATACATGTCAGTGATTGATTCATTAGGTTTCATGTGAAATAATTCATAATTGTGTGGTAGAATGTTAAATCTAGATTGCTTCACCTCATTAGTTCCTTCATATGTTTTGCAAAGTCTGTCATGATTTTTTTTTCCAGTTTTACAGGTTGAAAAACACATAAAGTCCTCAAATATCAGAGCACATAAAAAATTATTTAAATACTTTGTGTTTAGCCGAGCTAGTTCTTTTTTTCCTTTAATGTGAAATTAGTAAATGATGTTTTAATCCTAATGCCATCAACAAGTTTAGTTGGTCTAGTGCAACCTTCCTATATTAAAGTCCATATGTAATAGTCATGTGATTGTAGAAAAGTAGACATACGAGTCAAAAGGAATGTAAAATTCAAAATGAATGTTATTAAATAGTGATGGTTTAGTAATCGAATATCCTTCGGGAGTGCTACGATTTCTAAAAGTATCAATGATTAATTTGCAAAAAGTTGTCTAAAACTTAATTTTTGAAAAAGTCTCTGATACCATTTAATAGTTTGACTATGTTGTTAGACCTAATACAACTATCCTAAGGCTAATCAAGAGGGGGTGAATTGGTAATTTAAAAATTCTATTAGATTTTAGAATAATGATTTAAGATTCTTTACCACAATAATAAATTTTTACAAAAAAAATTTCAACCATAACAAACCAAAGTGCATGAAATAAAAAAGCAGTAAAAAGTAAAAGAATAGAAGAACACCAAATTTTATAATGGTTCAGTCCAACTAGACCTACTTCCACTCCCTGAAGACTCCATCAAGTATTGCACTAAATAAAAGTGACCCTCCTTTTTCTTCCACAGTAAGGTGGAGAAGCCTTTATAAAACCTCTCTTCCACCAACCCAGTGTGTCATAGTACCAACATCCTGTCTCACACTCCTGGTGATGGAAAACTACAAACATCCTTTCTCACCCTCCTAGTGATGGCAGAGAATAAACATCCTTTTTTACCCTCTTGGTAACGGAAGAGAACCAGCATCCTTTTTCACCCTTATGGTGATGGCAGAGAACCAACATCCTTTTTCACCCTCCTTGTTTTGGCAGAATACTAGGATCTTCTTTGAAAAACTTCTTTCAAGAGCCTTAAAGGTAGTAGGGAGAAACCTGAAGAACAAATAAGAGATATTTACCTTTGGGTAACCTTGTGAATCCCCTTACAAATTCCTATCAAAAGATTTCTCAATCTTTTCCCCTAAAACACTCTCCCAAACACTCACCTTTCCAGTCTTGAAAAACATTATCAGCAATAATTCCAAAAGATTGTAGGTGACAGTTTTTAGGAATCTTATATATGAAAGACAAAAAAAACAATCCATAAAACTAAAAAAATTCAAGATGAACGTACTCTGATCATATATTACGATCGCACTTAATCCATATGAATAGTTCAAAATTTCATATATTATCTTATACGAACAAAATTTTGTACTCTGTAAGTCATCTGTAAGAACTAACATCATATTGTACGAATAAATCAAAACTGAACTATTTTTTTTTTTTTTAGTTTAATCATGTATGAACCCATTTTGTATATTATGAATCATCTGTATGAACCTAGTTTTGTACAATACAAATAGTTTAACCAAATCATGCTTCATTTTATACTAACATGGATGATCCCATTTCATACTCTATGGCTCATTTGTACAAACCCAACTTTGTATAGTATGAACAATTCAAAAAATGGTGAGTTTATTTGGTACGAATATGGATGACCCCAATTCATATTTTCTAAGTCAAATGTATGAACCCATCATCGTATAAAATTATCAGTTCAAAAATCTATGAGATCATTTGGGATGAATTGGTATGTATGCATTTCGTACTCTATGAGTCATATGTACGAACCTAAATGGTACAGTATGAACAGTATAAAAAATTTCTTGACATGATTTAATTAACTTCATTTTGAAGAAACTATCATGACAAACTATCCAGTACAATTTGAAAATCATACAGTATGATTAGTTTTAAAAATTAAAGTTTTAACTCACTCCCACAGTGTGTGTGCACGGTTATCCAATTATAATCATGCTCACTTAGGCTCAAGAAAAATAGAGATGTTATATACTCCATTACATGAAGCCCTAATCTAATTTGTTATGAAGTCTTTGATAGTCTGGAGTATAATTTCCTTGAAATGTTAGTACACACAAATAACACAAAAAATATATATCTAATGTATGTTAGGAGAAATAATAATCATAATAAAAATATTTTATTATCATAAAAAACTCACATTATATAAAACTCAATCTTAAAATCTAAGTTACAACTTTAGGACCAAAGGAGGAAGCCTAAAGACCTAATTGGAGACAACACCTAAACCATAAGAGGTCTCTAAATACATTAATAAATCCCATCCCATTCCTTCCCTTACACCCTAAAATCAAACCCTAAAAATTCGCCCTAAGACCCATCTACAACACTTTGAACCTAAATTGAAACATTCTTTTGCACCTTTGGCATGGCTTAATCCACCCATCTTTACCCCATGATCCAAGAGCAAACTTATACACTCACATTTTATTAAATATACAACATGTCCCTACCAAACAAAATTGACATTTTCACAAATGAAGTCAACACAAAACTAGACAATTTTATGAGGGACACTCCAATCATTCATTTAAGCCATTTTTCATAATAATAAAACTATGAAAAACCTTTGACTATGCTCAAAACTCAAGATCCAAAAAATACCCATGTATGTAAAAACATATATTTTCAAACTCTCAAGAACACCTAACCCTTGGTGTCCCATCATAAGCCATTCCCATACATTCTTAAACATTTATTGATCCATTGCTACCCATGGTTAACCAAATCAATCATAAAATCCTACTTTTCCCTTACACCCTAATTCCTTTGATAAGCCCATTCCCAACCTTCAAGTGGCTTGCTAAGACATCCAAATAACTCCTTGAGTTTACATAAACTCATTAGCTGTGATACCTCTAAGATTATAGTATAGCTCAGACCAATTTAACCAAAGTGGAAAAGAGAAATATTTGAAATTTTTTTGTTTTGGACCTAATACATATGTTTGGGAGTATTTTGGTGCAGGAAAAAAGTTGCATGTATTATACAATGAGCCCTAAAGAAGTAGAGTAAATTTTGGTTAAATATAAAAAAATTTATGTTTGAGTGCCACAATAATTGGTGTCTAAGCTCCTTGACATTTTTATAATACTAAGCATCAAATAGTGACATTAGAATGCTCTAAGCCCTTGAAGATAGATTTTTGAACTAACATCTATGCGCTAGGATTCATATTATTTAAAATTAAACCATTATTTTATTCATTTCATCACGTTCAACTGACCGAGACTAGAAAGAATGATAAGGGTTTCAAGAGAAAGAAGATACTTTTTTAGCTCTTCAAGCCATTTCTAGACGTCGAGCTAGTTGGAAAGGTTTTTAGATTGATGTACGTTACATTTTTCCTATCTCAATTTTTAATAATTTTATATTTGTGATATTTTATTGATTAAATACATATTTTTATAATCTAAAATTGAAGATAACTTTATACTGGGTGAACTTTCAATCTATAACATTTTGCATGATATAGAGATAGATTCTTAAAATTTTAAATTTATTTTGGGAATTTTTTATTGGGTATTTTGGAATTTGTGTAATTTTTATTGAATAAAAAAAATTAAAACCCTAAAATATTGTTGTAGTGTTTTTAATGTATTTAATTGATGTTTATACAATCTCTGATATTTTTGTTATATTTTGAAGCTATAAATTTTTGCTCAATTGTGTTTATATTGCCTAACATTAAGGCAATTTAGCAATTTTTAAATTTAATCCAATTATGGTTTAATTAATAAAATGCAAATAAAGTGTATAATGGTGAGAGAAATGTGAAATGGCATGATGTGGTGTTGTGTTATGCCTTAATTAAGGCAGGTTTTTTTTATGCCAGTGCTAGTGGATGACTGGGTAGGATTATATTATTTTAGATCTAATGGGATATCAAGATGGGATTCTATTATACTAGAGCGAGTGGGCAAGTGAGGTAGGATTATATTATACATGAATTATTAGACTACCAATGTGGAATTCTATTAATGAAGATATATGAAATTTAGGCTTGAAAGCCATTCTGATAATCACCATGAAATTTTTATTTATAATTGAAATGCTTTTAGGTGCTTATATGATATTTGATTCCAACTTTTGTTTTAGTTTCAATATTATCTTTTTATACATTGCTTTAATTATTATTTTAGCATTTTCAAATTTTTTTTTTTTTTGTTTTGGTTTAAAATTCTATTTTAATTTATGATAGTCATGTAACTTATATTTAGGCACAACTCCTTTGATTAGTCATGATATAGATTCTTATATTGTAGGTCTCGTGGCATAGTTATTATGTGAGTCTTATACATGGGTTTTTATATATTCAATCTGATGATATGAATAAGTATTTATACAATTTTATGAGATTACAATCTTCTAGAGTTTTAAGTGTTATTGAACCTAATGCTTCTAAGGATTGACAAATAAGAATAGAGAAGACTCTGGATGAGATGCATTATCCTAGTGAGAGGAAAGTTCCATTAGCTATATTTTTATTAGTTAGTGATGTATAGCATTGGTGGCTTGGCCAGTTCAGAAAGAAGTTTTAGGATCATACAAACACTTTGAGTACTTGAGAGGAGTTTATAGAGACATTCAAGAGTTGGTTTGTACCTCCATATGTAAAGAGATCTTTTTTTAAATTGTTTTTGGGAAATATAATAGTGAAGCAGAATGAGGATGAGTTTGCTGCTCTCTCTAAGTATGCTCAATAGTTGATTTGCACTTCTGAGGAAAAGTATTACCAATTTCTTGAGCAGGCAACCTTTATTGGAATAAGATATTAAAGATTTTTCTTGGTTGGTCTGGAGGGATATGGGGATAGAGGTTGATTTGATAGTAATTAAACAGCATTGGAATACGAGAAGGGAGATGCTTAATAATGAATCAGCTGGCTGTAGACATTATGGGAAGAAGAGTAGGTAAAATCTACTGAGTTTAAAAGGAGCACATAATCAGAAGTGATTTATTTGGGATTACATAAGGGCAGTGTTGATAACTATAAAGGACTACTTAGTGGGTCACCATTATGTCAGCATTATGGCATGAGACACAATTGTCAGTGTTATAGAGCATTAGGTCAATGTTTTTACTTTGGTTAGTATGAATTTAGGATGGTTGAGTGTCCACATGATGGATTTAATAGAAATTCTAATTTTGGACCTCATAGTTCAAGGTAGTTGACACTAGGTAGGCCGAGGATATTACCATCCTGACTACACTTTTTGGCTTTTAGTAGTTAAGATGTTAGTTTGATAACATGAAGTTAGTGTTCTGGAGGTTCATTAGGTGTTGGTAGTTCTATTATTTTTACCTTAGTTCTTCCATTATTTACAATCTAACATAGTAAGAGGTTGGTGATTCTATAAATATTGTGTCTAGTACTACTTACATTTATTCATCTCCTTAACAATTTTTTTTTTTTTTTTAGTGTTAGTTAATCTTTCATATTAGAGTAGTATTTTGATTCTCTCGATTTTTCTTTCTATCTTATTACTTATTTCTTTATATGTGTTTTCTTGCAAGATATTGTAAGGTAGGTAGTAGAGTTTATTTTTATAATTTAGAATTTTATGAGAGACATTAAAAACTAGTTTGATTATATTGTCCATTTTTACATTTGATGTTAATTTTGGTATGAACTTGATGAGTCGATATGCGGTAAAGATTGATTGTCTGAAGAAGAAAGTGACTCTGTATTAGAATGGGGAGTGTTTTATAATTCAAGAAATTAGAGGTAATTTTTCTTGTCTGATTTCTTCTTTAGAAGTCGATAAGCTCTGGATGAAAGGTAATTCAATTTTTTTAGCATTTGTTAGAGTTGTGGAGATCATTTTTGCATATATGGGTAGTTTTTTTATAGTTCAAGCTTTTTTAAATGTTTTCTCTAAGGAGTTAGTGACTTTACCACTAGATAGAGAGGTAGAGTTTTACATAAATATTTTTTTAGGTATAACTATGATATCTAAGGCCCCCATGTTAGATGTTAACCTAAGGAACTTCAGGAGTTGGAGGTGCAACTTCAAGAGTTATGGATCAAGGTTCATCCATCCAAGGGTTTTTTCATGGGGAGAACTTATATTGTTTATTAAGAAGAAGGATGGTGAGTTAAAGATGTATTTAATTTATAATGAATTGAAGAATATAACTATACAAAATAAGTATCATTTTCTTATGATCAATTAATTATTTGATCAGATGATTAGATGTCTAGTATTTTTTAAGACTGATCTACTGATCTAATCATTAGTTGAAGGTGAGAGAGGAGGATGTGATGATGATCGAAAACATTTTGCATTAGATATATATGCATTATGAGTGTTTAGTCATGCTATTTTGAGTAACTAATGCCCCAACGATCTTAATGGATTTGATGAATAATATTTTTACAAAGTACCTAAACTAATTTATGATAGGTTTTATAGATGGCATTCTAATTTATTCTAGATTTGAAGAAGAGAAAGTAGTACACTTTAAGGTTGCTCTAGAAATTTTGAGTAAACATAAATTATATGCTATGTTTTGAAAGTGTGAGTTTTGGTTGACTTGCATTTTGTTCTGGGGAATGTGGTGAACATTATAGGTATTTCAATAATTCTCTAGAAGGTTTAGGTTGTTCCTGATTGGCCAAGGCCTACTACAATTTAAAGATTCCTACTTTTTTAGGCTTGGTTAATTATTATTAAAAGTTTATCCAAGGATTTTCTTATATTTCATTGTCATTGCTGAGACTAACTCAAATGTTAATAGCTTTTGTATGTACTTTAGAGTGTGAGGATAATTTTTAGAGAAGGATTATTAGATTTTTGCTCTGATTTTGACTATTCCTTCAAGAATAAATGAACTTTAAGTTTTTAGTGGTATTTCATTGAAAGGATTAGGATCCATATTGATTCAGCATGACAGAGTTATTTCTTATGCATCTTGATAGTTGAAACCACATGAGAAGAATTATCCAACACATGATATTGAGTTAGCTACTACTGTATTGGCTTTAAAAATTTGGCAAAAATATTTATATAAATTTAGATGTGATATCTTTAGCAATCACTAGAGTTTGAAGTATATTTTAATTCAAAATGATATCAAGGATTATGATTTATCTATTTAGTATCTCTTGGAATGACCAATATTATGGCAGTTACTTTGAGTAGGAAGTCATCAAGTACTTCTCTTTTGTTACATTTATATACTTTCTTAATCAAAATTTGGAAAAATTGGAGACAGAGAAAACATCTGCTTATTTAGATTTGAGTTGATTATTGTAGATGATTATTTAGCCTATTATACTGGAATTAATTTAGGAAGCTTAAAAATTAGATACAAAGTATTTAAATCGAAGTTGTTAGATTAGGGTTGGTAAGAGACGTGAAAATTTTTTATCTTATTTTAGTATCATTTTCAACAAAGATATATAATATGTTCTTTCTATTGTTGGACTTAAAGCTGAGATTCTAAATGAGGCAAATTAGTCAAGCTATACTATTCATCAAAGAAGTAATAATATGTATAGAGATTTAACAGGTATGTTGTGATAAAATGGATCTAGGAATGATGTACTAGAGTTTATTTCACAATGCATGGTCTATTATTTGGTGAAGGTTGAGCATCTCTGGCCATGAGGTCTTCTACATTCGTTGATTATTTAAGAGTGAAAATGCAAAGAGTTGGACTTTGCTATGGGTTTTTCTAGATCAAGGTAAGGGTATAATGCTATCTAGATTGTTATTGATTGACTTATGACGTCACCCATTACATCTTATCTGACTAATTGATCTAGTTGACATGTTAGCACTTATATATGTTAGGCATATTATCATATTCCATGGTGTGTTAAAGGTGTTTGTATCCAATCATGATAGCTCATTTACCTCATGGTTGTGGAGAAGTATTTACTAAGGATTGGTTGACAAATTATATTTTAGTATAACTTTTCATTCATAGAGAGACAGACAGTTTAAAAGGACTATTCTGGTACTATAAGATCTTCTGAGATTTTGTGTTCCAAATTTTGTGGATAATTGTGAAGATCATATCCCGTTGATAGAGTTTGCTTATAATTATAGTTATTAGTCAAACATAGTTATAGTTCCTTATGAACATCTGTAAGGTAGGAATTACAAGAGCCTTTTGTCCTTAATAGGGGTCAAAAATAGAAGGGTGATAGGATTAGCCTTTATGGATGTTACTATGATAAAGATTCATCAAATCAAATAAATATTAAGATTTATACAAGATAAGTAGAATAAATATTATGATAAGAGGCGTATATTTAAAGAGTTTAAAGATAGAAATTTAATTTATATCAAATTTTCCTCTATGAAAGTTGTCAACATATTTAGGAGAATTAATGAGATGAGTCTTGAAAGTTCATTAGGTTTGTTAAGCCCTTATGAACTAGCCCGAGGCTAACCAAGAGGGAGGTGAATTGGTAGTTTTAAAAATTATTAAATAAAAATAATAATAAAAAATTTAGACCTTTTTGAATATTAAAAAAAACATATCAACCCTTGATGCGGAAGCAATTAACCAAACAAATTAGAGGTTTTAACCATACAATCAACCACACAAAAATAAAGCATGAATATTAAAATGTAAAAAAAGTAATAGGAAAGAACACAAGATTTATAGTGGTCCAATCAACTTGAACTATAAGTCTACTCCATGAAGACACCCTCGCCATGTATTACACTGAACCTTCAGTGACTCTCCTTTTGCTCCCACAGCAAGGTGGAGAAGCCCTTAGAAACTCTTTCCACTTTTCCGATGAGGTAGAGAATCTCGAATCCTTTTTCACCCTCCTAGTAAAGACAAAGAACCTGGAATTCTTTTACTCCCTCATGGAGTAGGCAGAGAACCTAATTTGATGCTGATGATTTCCCCCCCCCCCCCCCCCCCCCCCCAATATCCACCAAGGAATTAAGGATGAAGCTCGAAGATGACGAACAAATCCTTTCTTGGAGCAACCTTTGTGATTCCCCTCACAAACTTCCCCTCATAAGATTCTCCTTCTCTCTCCCAAGCTCTCTTTCTCCTTCTCTAATCTCCCTTAGGTTAGGACTTCATAAAAAGATTTTTTATCAAAGGATAAATACTTAAGCTTAAATTGAAGAACTCCAAAAAAGCCCAAATTTTCAACTTGCCAATAAGATCTCCCTTAGGTTTCCTGTTCAATTAGAATACAAAGTTTGATCAAATTATTTAGAATAATATATAAATTACCATGTACAATTAGTTCAAAACATGACTTTTCATCCAGTAGATCGTTCGACACTTCCAAAAAGATCAGAAGAAAAATATATTGATCATCCCGATCGATCTTGCGATAATCTTAGATGATTAATTCAAATCATAAAAATCATCCTAGTAAAAGATTTAAGATGTCTAATACGTTTAGAAGAAAAAAAATCATGTATCATCTTATACAATCATAGACCATTCTACTGGATGATATAATTATTCAATCTAACCATACTTAGATCTCTAATCAAAGGATTAGTTTAGGCATGATTGTTATAAATCATCCAGGATGATCAGGATCATCGTGTATGATTAGACTAAAATTTTCAATTATAAATCTTGCCTAAATCATCTTTGGCGGCTTGATTGTTTGATTAATGCCTATCATCTTATATGATTAAAGGATTATTGAGGATGATTGTTATAATTAAGATTATTTGACACATAAGCCCTAATTAGGATTTTGAGCTCAACATATCATCTAGGACGACCTAGAATTTCCTGTATAATTTATTCAAAATTGAAAAAAAAACTCCCTAACTTACTCACTCCCTCAAGTGTGTGTGTGTGTGTGTGTGTGTGTGTGTGAAAGGTTACATAGCTTCAGGATCCATCATATTACATTTAACTAAAGAAAAGGTAAAAAAATATTGAAATATAGACTGACTCAATCCTAATCTTCCCATTCTTGAGCTGGTATGCAAGTGAGCTTGTGATCCTTAAATGTTTGTTCATAGCAAAGAAAAAAAGGTATGCAATAAATTTAACTAATAGGAATTAGAAAGGTGAACAAAATAATAATGTTTGTTATTATCAAAATCACAAGCTTAGCCCTAGATTTGTAACAATCTCCCCCTTTTTGATGATGATAAACATTATTATTAAAAAATTTTAACAAATTCCTTACACTCCCCCATACCAGTTTAATTCATTTATTTAAAAATTTTGGGAGGTAAAACATAGAACAGGAAATCAGAATAATATAAATTACAAAATAAAAATAGTAGTAAAAACTAATATTTAAGACAAGCTTTTGCAAAGCAAACAACATCGTACTCCCCCTTTTGACATCACAAAAAGGAGAAAATAAGAAAATAGAAAATAACACAAGTAGAAACTAAACACGTCAATATAATAATATTAATAACATAAACTAAAGATTAAAGGGACCCTGATTAGGAGGAGGTGGTGGTGGTGGTGGCTGATGAAGCGAGTAATTGAGGCAAACTACTCTCCAAACTAGGTCATGTCTTGCTCGTGCATCTGCTACTGCTCAGCTACATATTCATTAAAGCATGCTTCCCACTTGTCAAATCTCTATTCCAGTCGATCTAGCTAGAACTGCTGGTGAATAAAAATAGGAGCGGGAATGGTTTCTGCTTCTTCATCCGCAGCTTCCCCATACTCTAGATGATGATGAGTATTATGGAAGATGATGAAGGAATTTTTGGAATATAAAGTAGGTTGGTAGTTAGGTTGGTTAGGATATTAAAGATTATACTTGGTTTTTAGGATATAAGCAATGATGTATCCTAAGTCTAGATTTGGTTTTCTCCTGTGGCTGGGATCCCTAATTCTAGTGAGGTATTCAACATATCTGATTAGGAGATTGGCAGCACTAAAATCTCTACTAGCCATTATATAGTAAGTGGTGAGGGAAAGGATGGGAGTGATGTGAATTTGATCCCCAACTTTAGGAATAATAGAAGTTCTAAGAATATGATGGATGGTCCGAGAAACTTTTCCTAAAGAACTAGCTATATAGTCATAAAAATGAGCAACTGTGTTCTAAGGAGAATATTAACATGACTTCAATTAAATTCAAGATTGGAAACAAAGATGTGAATTCTATCTCCAGTGGTGGAAAGGTGAAGAAGTTAATGGAGGTCCTGATAGGTGATTTTAATGGGCCGTCTGTTCACATAGGATTGGAGTTAAGTGTAGGTGGAGTTAATTTGAAGGCTGGCAAAAAACTCAAAATAGAAGTTTAAAGTTGAAGGAAAAATAGAGTGTCAGAATGAAAGCAAGAGATGTATGGGCAAAAAGGTCAAGTACTCGATAAGTTATAACATTTGAATTTACCACTTTTAAAGGCGTAATCCCTTTAGATTTGTATCGAGCATAAGCAACTTGATATGCTGCTTCAATAAAGTAGGGATTGACAGTTTCTCTGGAGGAACATCCTTGCATTACTCTAGAATATTTACCACAAGCCATTTTTAGAGTTTGACTAAAAGAGAGGAGTTGAAGGATTTTGGAGTAAAAAAACCCAATGGAAATTGTTTGTTTATATAAGGTCAGCCACATCATCCAGAACGATTGTGAGAACATCCAGGATGATCATGACTAATATTTTGTCTGGAATAATTGGTCAAAAAATTGATCATATCATCTAGGATGATTAGACACAGATGATCAACCCGATGAGTCATAGTGTATGAACATAGACTGGCTCAAATATCCAGGACAATGAGATGGATCGTCTAAGATGATGAGTCATTAAGGATTGTACCAACCGAATTCCAATAGTCCAACTTCCTATACCATGTGGATCATATAGGATGATTGTGGGATCGTCTAGTATGATTACCAATAATGAGTGCAGAACAACCATTGGATGGAAGGTGAGCAGTAAATGGATGATATCATCCAGGATAATGTGAATAAAAAAATTCAAAATTCTAAGGATTGATAGAGTTGATCAGAAGAGGTTACAAAAATAAAAATAATAATAATAATAGGTAAAAACATGATGAAAATACGATAAAAATAATAAAAAGAGTAGAAAATAAGAGTTTTTTTTAATCAACCATCATTCAAAAAATAATAAAATTACCTTAATTTTAGATTTAAAACTAGTAAGAAATAAATTAATAATGTTGAAATCTAAAAAAAAAAAAAGTCAAACAACCAATCTTATTAACCCCAGCTCGGACTCATTACAAGGTAAACATATTTTGCAAATAATAATCTAACTCAAAGAAGAAATTAGATAAGAAAAGTGATATGTTCAAAACTTCATTCTAGAAGAAATATCTGATAGAATAATATAGCAAAGTAATTAGCTAAAATCATGGGTTTCAAAAATCAAGTGTTTGAAGATATCAAGTGACATATGAATTCTTCTAAGATTTAAAAGTTTGAAAGAGATGGAAGCTAATTTTTTGTGGGCTCATTTTATTCCTCTTATCAGTTGTTTGGTGCACTTTGTTCATCTTTTGATTTTTAGTAAATGTTGTGTATATTTTAATAATTTGGCTATCACTACGCATCTTTTTTCAGTTTTTCTTTTAGGCTCATTTTATGTCTCTTATCATTTTTGCGAGCTAGCTCCCTTTCGAAATCTTTAAAGACTCTCAGTTGTGGGAATATCTTCCAGATATATGAGAATAAAAACTCACACTCTAATATAAGGAAGATTAAACCACCCAAAGCAAAATCATATTTAAATGATAAGTGCAACAACCTAATCAATAAAACTTGAAAGTGATTTAATGACTTTGAACATTATTCATATGAGATAGAATACTATAAGAAGCTAGAAAAGATCTCAATTTCAAAGTCCAATTTTTAATTTCAAATAGATTTTTACTTCAAAAAAAAAAATACACCGCTAAATGAGTTAGAGGAAGATAATAATCAACGGTGTTTCTCCCTTTAACTTATTTAGGGAGGTCAATCATTATTTACAAATTTTCAAAACCAAAAGAAAGAAAAAATGTCATTCCAAAAGTGACCATTATAAAAAAACAAAGGAAAAAATAACATAAAAAATAAAAAAAGATAACAGAAGAACATAAACATAAATAAACATGCAAAAAAAAAAAAAAAGAAAGACCATAAAATAAAAAGAAACAATTTTAAGCATTAATATCTATGACACCTAATCTAGCTCTCAAGATACTAAAAATTTCAAAGTCCAATGATTTAGTAAAGATATCAGCAAGTTGGTTTTGGGTGGCTATATGGTATAGCACTATGTCTCCTTTAGTAACATGGTCCCTAATGAAGTGATGTCTTATGTCAATTGGTTTGATTCTAGAGTGTTGGATTGGGTTCTTTGAAAAACACATGGCACTAGTGTTATAATAAAGGATTTAAATTGTGCCTACAGTTAAATCTAAATCCAGAATTAGTTATTTTAACCAAAGGACTTAGGCCCCATAACTTTCTAAGGCAATATATTCAACTTCAACAGTAGAAAGTGCAACTGAGTTTTATTTTCTACTTGACAAGAGACTAAAGATTTTCATATAAATTGATATTTTCCATAGGTGCTCTTTCTATCCTCTCTACACCCTATAAAGTCTGAATCAGAATATTATATAATCTCAAAATATGTGTTATCCCTTGGATACTAGATTCCTAAGTTTTGGGTTCGTATGAGATATTTAAGATTTTTCTTAATGGCAGTCCGGTGGGACAATTTTGGATCAACTTAAAACCAAGCATATAGATAAACCCTAACCATAATATCAAGTCTACTATTAGTTAAGTAAAGACCTGATCCAATTATCCTTTATATTTTTTGATCAACTAATTTTTCATTTGGGTCAAAGTCTAATTTAACACCGGAGCTCATTGGTGTGTTTATTGGCTTGACTTTATCTATTTCATATTTCTTCGAGATGCCCCTAATATATTTTTATTGATTAATAAAAGTTTCATCATCCATTTACCTTATGATAAACCCTAAAAGTAAGTCAATTCTCCCATCAAACTCATCTCAAATTCCTTACTCATTATTTTAGAAAAATCATCACATAAGTTTTTTATCAAAAAAATCAAAAATTATATCATCAACATTTGTTAATGAGTAATTCAACTCATACTCTCTTTAGAAAAAGGGTGGTATCTACGCTCCCCTTAGCAAACTCTCTTTCCAGTAGGGATGTGCTAAGCCTCTCATACCATGCCCTGGGTGCCTATTTTAATCCATATAAAGCCTTTTTTAATTTAAAAATATGATTTGGAAATTGGGAGTTATCAAAGCCTGGGGGTTGCTCTACAAACACATCTTATTTTGTTACCCAAGTTAGAAAGGCACTATTAACATCCATTTGATAAGTTTGAATCCCTTAAAATAAGAAAAGGTTAGTAGCACTCTAATAGCTTCCAATTTAGCTACAGGGCTAAAAGTCTCTTCAAAATCAATACATTCTATTTGATTATATATTCTAGCCACCAATCTTACCTTATTCCTCACTACTACTCCAGAATCATTCATTTTATTTTTGAAAATCCATTTTGTTCTAACCACACTATGGTCCTCAGGTCTTCTAACTTGCTCCTAAACATCATTCCTTACAAATTGATTCAGTTCTTCTTGCATGGATGAAATCCAGAATTCATTAGATAAGGCTTTATTTAGGTTGGTGGGTTTAATCATTTAAATAAAGGCAGAGTGGTTTACCACATTCTAAGTCCATTCCTAATTCTAACACCTTCAGATAGGTCTTCTAAGATTAGTTCTTTAGGATGACTCAAATAATATATCCATTCTCTACGAAAAGTGTTTTTAGACTCTATTATTTCCTTTAAATTTATATATTCCAATCATTAGGTGACATCTACAACATCCTCTTCTTCTACCAGAGACCCCCAGAGTTATTAGATTCATCAAACACAATATGATAGGTCTCCTCAACTACCAAGGCTATTAAAGACTCTATAGGATTTCCCAACATTTGAGTAACCCAGGAACACTCTTTCATCAAATTTTGGGTTAAAATTTCCTAGTTGAGACTTCCCATTATTCAGAACAAACACTTTATATCCAAAGATATAGAAGTAATATAGGTTGGTGTCTTACCCTTCAAAATTTTATAGGGTTTCTTATTCAATTTGGATCTAACATTCACCTTATTCAGAACATAACAGGCTGTATTCACCACTTCAGTTTTTTGGAAGTTAGTATTCAGCTAACATGGCTCTAGTGGCTTCTACCAGGATCATGTTCTTCCTTTAGCTACCCCGTATAATTATTTAGTCTTAGGAGCTAAAAAGTTGTGATTTATCCCTTGCTCCTTACAGAAAGATTCAAAATTTTCATTCTCAAATTCTTCACCATGATCACTATGAATTATCACGATTCCACAACCTAGCTTCCTATGA
Source organism: Dendrobium huoshanense (assembly GCA_016618105.1). Taxonomy (NCBI): domain Eukaryota; kingdom Viridiplantae; phylum Streptophyta; class Magnoliopsida; order Asparagales; family Orchidaceae; genus Dendrobium; species Dendrobium huoshanense. Next base: position 30,238,003 of record CM028351.1, read on the forward strand.
ATCCAAGTGAAAAAAGACTTAAACTCGTATAATGATTCACTTTTATGAGATATGAATCTAATCCAAGTAAACCTTGAAAATAATCATCAATAATCACATACCCAAAGACTTTCCCTCTTAAGCTTGTAGTGCTGACAGGTCCAAAGAGATCTATATTAAAAACTTCTAAGAGTTTGCTAGTGGAAATGCCTTTAATTTAGGGAAAAGAGGATTTGACTTGCTTTCCTAACTAATAAGCATCACACAGGTGATCCTTATTAAACTCTAGTTTGGGTACCCTCTAACCAAATCTTTTTAGGTGATCTTTCTCAGGGTTTTCATACTAGCATGACACAACCTATTATGCCACAACCAAAATTCATCAATAATAATTTTTAAGCAAAATGAAGCATCACATTCAATATTATTTAAATCAAGCATATAAACATTGTTGATCCTTTTTTTCTGTAGAACAATGTTGTTATTTAAGCATATAATGCAGTTGTTTGAAAAGAAATTTATGTTGAAGCCTTTATCATAGAGCTGACTAATATTGAGCAAGTTATATTTCAAGCCATCAAATAGTAAAACATGTTCAATGATGTAACTTTTAGAGTTGCTAATTATACTTAACCCCACCACTCTCTTGGTGGTGTTATCTCCAAGTGTTACCTTATCTCCTGCCCTAGCCTCCAGCAAAATGAATTGACTTGCATCTCCAGTCATATGCCTTGAACATCTGTTGTCTAGGTACCATATGCTCTCATGAGGTCTTTTGTGAGAGCACCTCAATAAAATCATTAGATTTTAGATTTGGAATCCAAATAGGTTTAGGTCCCATCTTATGAAAAGAAGAATGTAATGCATGCATGTTATGCTATAAATTTTCAACTTTAGGTCTCCACACCTAATGTGTACTATAGTGAACAGTGCAAGTGTGGGATATATGTCCTAACATGCTACAAGAAAAAATGTCTAACACCAAGATAAAATATTAATTAATATATTTGGGTTATTGTGCCTCTTCCTAGGTTTAAATGATGCATGGAGATTTGATGGATTATGAAACTCAAACATTATGGGTGGCTTTTTATTTTCTTTAAAAGTAGTTAATTTAACTTCTAAAAACTTATTTGTATTTTCAAGAATTGAATTTTTTTATTTTCAAAACATGCTCCTTACTATATAAATCAGTTGCAAGAGTATCTAAGTCCTTATATGCATTTTTTAGCTCAACTTATAAACTTTTCAAGGAATCATGCTCATTAGTTAAATCAAGATGCTTTGTATTCAATGAGTAAAATTCATCTAACAAAGTCATATGATTGTTATCCATAGTTGAATGATCATTCCTTAGAATTTCATGCTCTTTTTGGAGATTTAAAAATTCAATTTTGAGACTAGATTGTTATTGATTAGAGTGATCAAGATGTTCATTAGCTATTAAACACAGGTTCGTTACTTCCTTTTCATCTTCAATTTTAGAGGAGTCTGATGCCGAGTTTTCCTAGAAAGCATTTTGGATTTATTTCTTGTCCTTCTTGACTTAGTCTTTTCTTCACCCTTCACCTTGCTTGAGTGAGATTTCAGAGTTGGGCAGTTAGACTTCAAATTCCCTAGCTTCCTACATTCAAAATAAATAATGTCAGAGAAAACTTTATAATTCTTATGGTTCTTTCCTTTGTTCCATTTCTAATTATGCTTTTGTTTTTTTCCTTAAGAAGCTCTTGAATTGCCTAGTAATAAATACAACATAAACATTTTTAGAACAAAAGGAATCAGTGTAAGAATCATTAGCCTTTAAGGCTACATTTTCTTCTCACATGCATCAAGCTGCCTTTAGTTCACTCCTTGCTTATAAGTAATTAGTGATCTAAGTAAGTTATTAATTAAATAAACATTCAAGTCTTTATATTTAGTAATGACAGTAATTTTTACATCGAAGAAAGAAGGTAAACATCTCCAAATTTTGTTAACTTTTTCATAGTTTGTGAGTTCTCTTCTTAAGGCATGCAAAAATATAACGATATGTATAAACCACTATACATTTCAAAAATTGATCTGCTAGATTTCATATAAAAAAGTTCATAATCATGAAAAAGAATGCTCAACCTAGATTATTTAACTTCATATGTACCTTCAAAAGTTATGCATAATCTATTCCAAATTTCTTTTCCAGAAGAACAAGTGGAAACACACATATTATCTTCAGATTTTAAAGCACACAAAAAGCAGTTCAAATATTTAGTATTAAGTTATTCTAGATCTCTTTCATCAAAAGTCCATTTAGTAAAAGAAAGTTCAATTTTTATGTCATCAACAATTTTAAAAAATTAATTGATTACATAAAAGTGGGCATGCAAGTTTTCAAAAATCAAATGGTATATTATCAAAAAGAGGTTGTCTAGCGATTGAATAACCTTCCATGATGTTTCTATTTCAAAAGTTAGCAATGGATCAAAATTCAAAAGTTTTCTAAGACTTGATTTTATGAATCCTGCACTGATGCCTCTTAAAATTTTGTGAGGGTTGTTAAACCCTTATGAACTAGCCCAACGCTAACCAAGAGGGGGGTGAATTGGTAGCTTAAAAAAATTAAACAAAAATAAAAATCTTTTGGCAAACTTTTTAAATATTTTAAAACAAAAAAAGATCATACCTTGATGCGAAAGTGATTAATAAAATAATTTAGAGATTTTAACCATACAATCAACCATAAAAAATTAAAGTGCAATAATTAAAATGTGGATAAGTAATAAAAAAAACACAAGATTTATAGTGGTTCGGTCAACTTGACCTACGTCCACTCCTTGCAGACACCCTCTACAAGTATTGTAATAAACCTTAAGCAACTCTTCTTTTGCTACTACAACAAGGCAAAGAAGCCCTTGCAAACTCTTTCCACCGTCATGGTGAGGCATAGAATCTTGAATCCTTTTTTAGCCTCCTGGTGAAGTCAAAGAATATCGAATCCTTTTGCTCCCTCCTAGAGTAGGTAGAGAACTTGATTTAATGCTAATGACTATCTCTCTACAGATGCTAAGGAACTATAGATGAATCTTGAAGAAGACAAATGAATCCTTTCTTGGAGCAACCTTTGTGATTCTTCTCATAAACTCCCCCTCATAAGATTCTCCTTCTCTCTCTCCCAAGATCTCCTTCTCTAAGCTCCCTTAGGTTAGGACTTCGGCAAAAGAATTTTATCTAAGGATAAATACTTAAGCTTAAATAGAAGAGCTCCAAAAACTCCCTAAATTTTAACTTGCTGATAAGATCATCGAGGACAATTTATAGATCATCATGTAGGTTTAGTTTAAATTAAGCCTTCCAGCCATGATGATTTGGGTTTTCAATATGATTAAAACTCAAAGTTTATTCTAATTGTCTAAGATGATGTATATATTACCATGTACGATTAGTTTAAAACATGACTTTCCATCCTTTAGATCGATCGGGACGTCCAAGACCATTATAAGAAAAATGTATTGATTGTCCTAGCAGATCTTGTGATCTTCCTGGAGGATTAGTCCAAATCATAAAAATCATCCCAGCGAATCATTCAGGATATCAAATATGTTTAGAAAAAAAAATCATATATCATCCTATATGATCATAGATGATTATTCTGGACAATATGATCATTCAATCTAACCATATATAGATCCATAATCACAAGATCAATTTAGGCATGATTACTACAAATCATCCAGGACAATCAGGATCGTCCTATACGATTATACTAAATATTTCAATTATCAAATCTAGCCAAAATCATCTTTGTCAGCTTAATTGTTTAATAAGGCCTATCATAATATAAGATTAAAGGATTATCCATGATGATTGGTATAATCAAGCTTATTTGATATATAATACCTAATTAGGGTTTTGAGCTCAACAGATCATTTAGGATGATCTAGAATTATCATGTACAATTTATTCAAAAATTGAAAAAAAGAAATCTCTTACTTACTCACTCCCTTGAGTGTGTATGCAAGGCTTCTTAGCTTCAGGATCCATCATATTACATTTGACTCAAGAAAAAGGTGAAAAATAAATTAAAAATATAGACTGACTCAATCATAATCTCATTAATCTTGAGCTGGCTTGCAACTGTGCTTGAGATCCTAAAATTTTAGTCCATAGCAAAGAAAAAACAAGTATGCAATAAAATTAACCAATAGGAAATAGTAAGGTGAGCAAAACAACAATATTTGTTATTATCAAAATCATAATGTTTAGCCCCAGATTTGCAACAAGTCTAAGGTATATTAGACCTTCTGAGATTATTGAGAAGAATTGTAGTTCTACTTACATGTTATTATTTCTTATATATATATATTATTGTTATTGAGGAAGTAGGAATTTGATATGAGGAGAGGTTATTTACTGATGATATTCAATTTCACCCAAATATATATTATAGAGAAGAGCCTGATGGAATTTCTGAATAAAACATTAGTAAATTGACTAGTAAGAAGATCCAGATGGTCAAGGTGCAATGGAATCACATGACCACCAGAGAGTCTACCTTGGAGAAAAAATCTAAGATGCGACAACTATACCAAGGTATATTTTGAATTGCTTTGATTTTGAAATGTCAAGGATAAATTTTCTGAGGTGAGAGTTATGTGACCTCTAGGATCATAGTAAATTTTTGACCAAATTGATCGAGCTAAAAAGAGATAAATATTTAAGATTATGTTTGGAACAACGTTGCATATATTTCGGTGTATTTTGGTGCTTGAAAAATGTTGCATTTATTATAGAATGAGTCCAAGGGGTCTAGAGTGAATTTTGGCAATATATGAAAAATCATACTATTTGAGCTCCTCAATTTTGGGTGTCCAAGCACCTTAGCACTACAAAAGTATTAGGTGCCAAATAGTGACATTGTAGTGATCTAAGCTCTAAAATCTAGATTTTTTAACTAGCATCAAAGCACTAGGTGACACCGCCACAACACTAGGCCACTAACTTCAGTTTAATTTTAAAATTAAAACATTATTTCATTCATTTGACGGCATGTGGCTTATAAAGATGAGAGAAAGATAGGGATTTTGAGAGAAAGAAAAGGATTTTTTAGCGACTTTTGGCCTTATTTAGCTATTATGTTAGTTGGAAAAGTTTTTCAGATCTAGTTAATTACATTTTCCTAGTCTTACTTTTTAATAATTTGATATTTTTAGATTTTTTTTATGAATTGATATTTTTGTTACCAAAAAATAAGGATAACATTTTTTTTTGTAAAAACTTTTATCACACAGCTTTTTATATGTTATACAGGTTGAGATTCTAAATATTTTGAATATTTTCTAGAGATTTTTCATTGGGTGTTTTCTACAACTAGATCTTGGGGTCATTCTTCCCATAATAGGATATAGTATAGCTTGTGTGGTATTAGGTCATATCGGGTTGGGTTGTTACATTGGCACCCTTCGTTGATAATGGTTGACCAAATTAACCTTAAGCTTTTAAAATGACCAATAAAAATATCCACTTGAATTAAACCCAAATTAAATCCACGCTTTAGCCAAATCCCTTCCTAATATAAGGGCACATCTTAAATTTCCCACCCCAACCATGCCATCTGCTGGTTCGACTTAGGTTAACTATTAAGCAAGCCCAAAAGGAACCCAAACATGCCAAAAACATATTCTACCCAAAATGGCTAGGACTAAAACTTACATATAAACTCTTTGGACACCATTAACCCTCTGAACCCATTCTAGCTCATTCAACCACCTAGCTTGAGCTCAACTAACTCAAACTTCCCAACCTAACACCCTCCAAGTCAATCAATTTAATTTAAACATTATCTAAACCCCTTGGCCTCTCACAACCCTAGTCCAATTGGGAACATTCCCATCAATCATTTTGGCCCATCCTTGGGGCCTCTAACAACTGACATTGGCCGGGAGGGATGGTAGCCACATAATTAAAAAATCTCAAGATTTTCCTATATAGTGAAAATCCAGATGAAATTTAGATCTCAAAACACTCCCCAAGCCAAGAGAAAGAAAAAGCATACGTTCCCCATATGTAAAATTGTTTTAACGATTAAATCTGACTTAGCTTTGGTGACCCCTCCATGGACAAAATTAAACTTCTTCGATTGGTCTCCACAATATCTACTCCTTGAAGCAAAAGTATTCCTTGAACCTAGAGGAACATAAGGAAAGCAAAAGCCCCATTATTTACTCATTGTGATATGAAAATATAATTCCTAATCTCCCTAGTGTAGGGGTTCTGATCTTTATAAAGGAAACTTCGTCCATGGTCATCTAAGCTTTGTATATGAAGTTCCATTTATAGAGATCATTTGAAATCCATTTTATCCAATTTAGTCCATTGGATCTTTAAGATCTTAAGGTTTTGCATAAAAAACTTCCTTTTACTTCCAAAGGTTGAAGGTGAAATCATAGCCATCCATTCCATCTATTTTGCTTAAACTTATATAATTTTATCGTATAATTGCTCATTCAATCTCCCAATGATTTAACCCTTTGATTCGTATCCATCTAATTATAGATTAAATGGCTGCCATTTAAACTAATCTACTGAGGGGTCCATAGTGGATCGAGCAACCAATATGCATGTGTCTTATGGAAAGTGCATAGTGATGGGGTCGTTATATTTTTAAATCTCATGGTTTAAGAGAGTTAAAGGATTTTTAATGGTTAATTCTAAAATGAAAGTACTTGATACACCCAGAGGGAGGTGAATTGGATATTTTAAAACTTCTTTAACAAAAAGAAAATTCTTTTTATAACTTGATGTGAAAGTGAGTTATATTCATAATGAAAAGATAATTAATAATTTCATCCATGCAGCTAATCACAACAAAAATAATAAAGGAAAGAACACACCAGATTTACAGTGGTTTGGTCAACCTTGACCTACGTCCACTCCATGGAGGCACCATCCGAGTATTCCATTAAACCATTCATTACTCTTCTTTAGCCCCCACAGCTAGGAGGAGAAGCCCTTAAAAAATGACTTCCACTTTCCCTAGTACAGCGGAGAATTTGGGTCTTTTGACACCAAATAGATCTTCTTCTTCTCAAAACTTCCCTCAAGGCAAGCCTTAAATCTGATGGTACTAAGGTGCAAGCTTGGTGGAACAACCATGTAAAAACCCCTCCACACTCCCATAAAACCCCCTCCAAGGATCTTCTCTCTCTCAAACTTTACCCTTTTCACTTTCCCTTCCAAGTTCTCTCTTCAAGTTTTCTCTAGAAGAATGATAACACAATGGCTACAAAAGACTCTTACAAAGTCTTATGAGAAAGTTTAAATAAAGGGATTAAAAAAACCCTAAAAATTAATTCATACATAATTGATCATACAGTATGATCTCAAGATCATCCAGTATAATATACAAAATTTGACTTATTAGTACTGTATGATCACTAGTTAGTAATATACAAATAGTTTAATTTGCATGTTTATAATGTACGATCCTTAGTACAAACAACAGCACGAACAATTCATTTTTCCTATTAGTGATGTATAGTATGATCTCAGGATCGTTCAGTATAATATGCAAAATTTAACATGTTAATACAGCACGATTACTAATTAGTACTATATGAACAGCTCAATTTGCTTGTTTGTATTGTACAATCATCAGTACAAACATTAATACAAACAATTCATTTTTCCTAATTGTACTATACAATCATCAGTATGAATGATCAATTATATAGTATGATTAGTTTAATCAAAAAGCACTTCATCTAGGATAAATCATGGGATAAACAAAATCATCTATATTGTTCATATGGTACGATCCAGTTCATATAGTTCAATAAGAACATCAAAATTAAGTAGATTTTATTAACTAATCATAGTAATAAATTAGGGAACATTTTAAACATCATAAAATATGATTAGATTAGTACAATATGATTAGAACAACTTTTCAAATTCAAAATTTTGCCTAATTTAATGGACAGTGGATTTTCTAATTATAACATATCGTATAGTATAATGTGGTGATCATACTATACGATCAAAAATATTTTTCCCAGACAAAATAATATATATTAATTAAATTTAGTAACACCAAATAATATAATAGAATTCATATCGTACAGTACGATGTACAGAAAAATTAAAATATAAAAAAAAAAAAATTCTCCCCTTGTGTATGTGTGTGCACAGTTATCAAGCTAACATACATCATTACTGGACCTGACTCAAGTAATTTAAAATTAAATAAATGAAAATAATATACTCATTTAACATCATCTATTCTACCCAATCTTGAGCCCTGAATCATTAAAGAATGGTGCATGGTGTACCTGAAATATTAGTCAACACAAAGACAAATATGCACTATAAATATTGGAAGAAAAAAAAATTATAATCAATATTATTATTATAATCAAAACTATAAACTCTAAAGCCTGAGTTATAACAATCTCTCCCTTTTTTATGATGATAAATAATATTGGTTGAATTTGAAAACTAAATATTTTCTCCTAAACTCCCCCTCACTAAAAGAATTACATTAAAAAATAGGGTAATTACTTTTTTTAAAGATATAAATTTTTAAAGTTAAATAACAGAAAAAATTAAAAATAAAATATAAATACAACATTTCACAATACATTCTCCCCCTTTGACATTATAAAAAAAAAAGAGATAAAATAACACATAAAATTAAAATAAATATAGAAGAAAATAACAACATAATAAAAAATGAAAACATGAAATTATGCTTAAAATATAATATTTTTTTTCTTTTATCATTATCCCATATTACAATCGGCTTATTTTTAACTTTTTCTTTTACAGGAGAAGTTTTTAAGTTGGGTCAATCAAACTTCTGATGTCCGAGTTTCCTACACCCAAAGCAATTAACATAAGAAGAAAACTTTACATTTTCTAACATTTTTACATTTGTTCCACTTTTGTTGATGCTTATGCTTGTGCTCAAATAGACATTCAAATTTTTTTGTTGTCAATGATATCTCCTTACTATCATCATCTACTAAGCTACATTCATCCTTGTCTTTAGCTTTTAGCATTATAGTTTTCTCATCACCTGCATCTAAAAGTCTTTGACACATACTTTTCTAATAGGTAATGAGTGAGCCTATTAGATTTTCTATAGAATAATCATGGGATGACAAAAATCATCTTTGTTGATCATATGATATGATCTAGTTCATATAGTATAATTAGAATATCAAAATTAAGCAAATTTGATAGATTAATCATAGGAATAAATTAGGCAAAGTTTTAAACATCGTATAGTTTGATCGGATTCATACAATACAATTAGAATAACTTTTAAAATTCAAAATTTTCCCTAATTTAATGGGCCACATGTTTTTTAATTATAATAAATCATCCCGTACGATATTGTGCTTGTACTGTATAATGAAAAGTATTTTTCCCAGATAAAATTAAATATTTTAATTAATTTTTAACACCAGATTGTATAGTACGATGTATAAAAAAATTAAAATATTTAAAATCATTTTTTCTCCCCTTATGTGTGTGAGCACGATCACCAAGCTAACAAACATTATTACTTGACTTGACTCATGAAATTAGAAGTTAAATAAATGAAAATTGCATACTAATTTAATATAACCTATTCTACCCAATCTTGAGCCATGAATCTTTAAAGAACGGTGCATGGTGTACCTGAAATATTAGTCAACACATAAATAACAATGCACTATAAATATTAGAAGAAATAAAAAAAAATAATCAATATTATTTATTATCATCAAAATTATAAACTTGGAAGCCCGAGTTGCAACATAAAATTCATTGCTCCTTATCCAAAGGCCATTTTATGTGTTTGACCTCTCTAAAGATTTATGAAAGAGAGCATTATCCAATGAAGAAAAGTTTGAGGTTTTTTATTCCATTTATTGCATGTAATTCATTAAATATAGTAAACACAAATTTTTTTTCATGGCTTATATTTATCTCTCATTACCCTCAAACTTTTAGGGAATAATCTTACATATATTACTTGCATCAAAAATATATTTCATGGATGTTTGAGGTATATTTTAGCCCCAAATGAAAATTTAACTTTCAGGTTGCCAAAGAATTTCAAATTTATGTATTTTTTATTTCAATTATTTCTTGCCATGACTTATATGCGATTATTAGAGGCCTATGTAAGTGTATGTTTTTCACTAAGCTTACCCCAATCCAAATTATAGTCTACCTTAAGAAATTCTCTTATTAATTAGGATTTGACATTTAAGCAAAAATGTTGAAATTTAACCCCTTTGAATTCAAATAGCTTCAAACTTTTACCAATTGAATTAGAGAAGACTAGGGACCTTTGGTATTAATTTCATCAAATTTGGATTCCCTTTGGTCACCTAACTAGTCAACCAGAGAATTATCCCTATACGAAGCCATACTTTTTCCTAGGAACTTAAAAAAATTCATAATAATTATAAACAAATATTAAAATTCAAAAATATGTTATTTTGAACTCCTAACAGACCCTAGAACTTAAGAAAAATAATTTTAATCCATTAACTTCAACGTAATCAAATGAATAAATTTTTAAGAATTAATCAACACATTAACATGGATAAATCATTAAAAATCATAACCAGCTCAGAAGGGACCCAAATTTTGTGAGGATAACATATAGATTTCTTAAGATGCATGCCCCATATTTCATAAAAATTGAAAATCATTTAGGTCATCTAATGACCAATTTGAAATTTACCTTAGTAAAATTTTTAATGCTTAATACACTACGCTTGATTAACTTTATTAAATGTTTAAATACTTAAATGTTTACTTAACTAATTCACAAAATTAGAAATATTCATCTAATTAATTCTTTATTAATATCATCTATATGTACTAAAATTAAAGTTAAGGTGTTAAAGATTTCCATAATTGGACTTTATATGTTAATCAAACTTGACCTTAAACTCATAAGTAAAACTAAATCATTACTTATATCATTAAAAAATTATAATGTACTGATTAATACAACAAACTTTATCCCTTCTATTTTTATCTTTTTAGTAACCTAGAATGTGTTTCTTATGGGTTCAAAGCTTCACAAACCCATAAGTCGTCATGTTCTTAAAAATGTAAAGCTGATTAATATAAGGATAACAACCTTCGTAAAATATTTACATTCATTTAACTTAAAGCTAATTAAAATGTCAATTGAGCCTAGAACCAACCTCTAAAACATAGAAAAATGAAACATCCAAGCCTAGTGGTATTGAGTGTAAAAGTATAAAATCTATAGAATCTTTGGAGCCTAACATGTCTGAAAAAGCACATGCACCACCAAAAAAATATATAAGAAAAGAATGCAATTTTTAATCACAAATATTGCAATCAATCGATCAATGCATGTGTAGTAAGTGTATAAATAATTCAATATACAGAAAGAAAGTCTATGGTAAAGGCCACAATATAAGAATTAGGGCCTACTGTAAAGTAAAAGTAGCCAAGCTCCACTGATTATAAGCATGTATTTTGACACCTATACAATGATGGAAGTCTTTATAAAGTAAATTTCTTATTTAATCCATCAAATTTTCTAGCTCTATGCTCCACGTATGAACAAGTATCAATAGAATTTCAAAAGAAATGAACTTTAACAGAGAAGAATTCTTTTGAACTTATACTTTATAAACAATTTACTTTTAGACCTTCATAACTCACATCTTACAACCCTTTATAAATTTATATTTTACATTTAAAATTGTAAATGACTTAAATCCCTATAGGGTTAGTATGAATAATATATATATATATATATATATATATATATATATATATATATATATATATATATATATATATATATATATATATATATATATATATATATATATATATATATAATGCAATGAGAGTAAACAATCATCTCACCACACACCCCCAAAATAGTATCAAATTGCTATAGAAGTATAAAAACTATAGAATCCTATGACCCTTCTGTGTTAGTAAAAAAACAAAAAAGCATATACACCAATGAAAAAAAAAAGGAAAAGCATACAATTTCTTATTACAATTTTTTACAATCAATCAATCAATGCATGTGTAGTATGAGTCTAAATAAAGCAATGTAAAGATAATAAGCTGGCAGTAAGTGGCACAATATACAAACTAGGGTCACCTGCGAAGTAAGGTGTTCTATCACCACTTACTACAATCTTGAATTTCTACACCTATATAATGAAGCAAGGCTTTACAATCAATCAATCAATGCATGTGTGGTTCAAATATATCCTACGTAGATTAGTGTTTCAATTATCTATATGTTGAACTGAGTTGTTAATGCGTTGAAAGGATTTTCTTAAGTTCAAATTTTAATACTTTAATATTTTATATTTTGTTAACATGTTTTAATTGGTTAAGTTGTTTTGTTTTGGTTTTAAAGAATCCTAGGAATTAATAATTCCAATTGGCTTTGAAGTTATTAATCAACAAGTCTTAGGATTTCAAATAAATGCATTAGTTTCAATCCAAAGGATCGATAAAACAAACACATAATGTCTCTTTTTAATTAAGATGGATTTATTTATTTTATATTAAAAATAACCATGTTAATTAAAACTTTAAATTGTGTGGTGTTACTAATCAGCAAGTCATATTCGTCCAAATAAAAACTTTTTATTTTTCCCTTAAACGATAAAACAAATACATAAAACCTTATTTTATTTATTTTACATTTATTAAATTATTTAAGCTCATTGAATTTATTTATTTAATTAAATAGAATCGAATTTGATTTATTATATAAATATATTTAACTTAATTCACTTAATTTTTATTTATTATTCTCTAATTTTTATTTTATTTATTCAATTTTAAATTTTATATGACTTTTTAATTAATTTCTTATATTCATTAAAGTTTTATTATTTAATTTTTATTTAAAATTTTAATTTTTTTCATCATTAATTCTTTGTTATTTTTATTTTATTTAATTTTTTTAGAAATAATTAAATTAATTTTTTTATTTAGTTAAATTATTTTATTTATTTAAATTATATTGAACTAATTAAAGAATACTTATTTATTTATTTTATTTTTTTATTAATATTTATTTATTATTTTTTTTATTAACTTTTATTTATTGATTTATTATTCTTTCATTCATTTATTAATGGGTTTGGCAAGAGTTTGACTTTTACTTTTAATCAAAATTTGGGAGATTTATGATTTTTCTTACATTCTACATGTTATTTAGGGTTCAATGTTATTTAGTTTATATTTTTTTAATTTTTATTTATTTAGTTTTAATTAATTAAAAATTTTCCCCTCTAAGTGATTTATTTAATAAAGGTATTGAGGGTATTTTATTTTTAACCAAATCAACTCCAATCAATATTAAACCATCAACATATGTTTGATGTTACCAAAATTTAGATCTATATGAGTTTGGAATCATTTGGAATTTTATTAATATTTTAAATTTATTCATTTATTGACTTTTTAAATTTATTTTCTTTTATATTTTGAATTTTCTAATAGGGCTTTTATTTTTTGTTATACATTTTATTTAAGGTTAAATGCAGCTTACTTTTTTATATGTTTAATCCTCTATTGAATTTCAAAGGTCTAGTTTGCATGTTGACCTGCAGATTAATCCTTAGAAATATGTTCCCATCAAAGTCTCCCTAGGTTTTATAATGAATTTTTTAAGTAAATATAACTATATTTAAGAAAATTCCTATTATGTTCTCTAAACATGAAATTTCACCAAAACAACATTTGCAAATTAACCCTTAACACTAAAGGTAATAAATTCCAAATAAACATGGTAATATTCCCAATGGATACATACTTATGCAATTTTAAATTTATAGGTCGAATTCTAAGCTATGAATTTAAAATTTCAATTGATGATTAACCAAGCCTCAAATAGTCAAATAAATTTTTGAATTTGTATAACATCCCCCAAAAATTATTTCTTAAAATTTGCAAGCAATTGGAATTGTCTACATGAAGTAATTTAAGAAATACAATACACAACATTTGTTAGATTACTTGAAATTTACTTAAAATTAGACCTTTTTTCATAGGGCTTTTATAGATATCCTCACGTTGAACCCATAGAGGGGCTACACATTCATTTTTGGCCAATAAGATGATTAAATACAATTTTTTTAAGTTTGAGCTATTTTTTGTATTTGAATTCCTTACATCTAGAAATTACATAATTAACTAGTTGATTGTTCTTGTACTTTTACACTTATCAGGAATAATTGGTCACTTAAAAGATAGTAAGCCCTAAGACAGCACGGTGTCAATCTCATTCATTTGATCAGAGATAAAACCTAGAGTGGACTTATAAATCTAGTTTGAGTCAATCACAACCACCCCATCAATTCAAACAGAATGTGAAATTATGATTTTTTCTTCAACCTCCTACTCATAATTTCATCCACATGTACTTTATTGCATGATTAAGTGAACATAGCGAATATATATAGCTTAAATTGATCCAAAACAATTACCTGGATGAGAAATTTTATTATAATTACTAGATAGCCTAGGATTGATAGTTTCCTTCATAATTAACCAAAGCTAGCTAAGTGATGGATCGAGTTTAAAAATTATGTATATTTAAAGCACAATTGAAGGGCCTTTCACTTTAGGCATACTCCAAGGACCTGGGGAAAAACTTTCCTTCATACTACATAAATTGAGGAGCAGAAAACTAAGACTGAGTATTTGGATGGAAGTGAGTTGTTGAAGCTCACTTAAACACACTCCAGAGATACTCTAGAGGTCTAGGGAAGCTATGGGATTCACAAATGCTATTAGGGGATTGTTTGAAATTAGAAAATAGAACCTATCTTTATTGAAATTAAGGGTATTTATAGATTAATAGAATTTGAACTTAAACCAACTTTTAGCCATGCAAGGCTTTTCCAGGTGGCTTAATCAATTTGAGATATGCCAAAGAATGTTTAGTAGCTCAGGAAAAAGGTTTGAGGTCATGTGATTTGTTATAAAAATTGTTATAGCTAATCCAATGCTTTAAAATTATTTTTGCACCTATTATGGCGTCCTTTGGCAACACCATAACATAAGATTAGCTAGGTACATTTTTGGGACCCATGGGCAGGCAATGTAATGGTTGGTTTGGTACAAATCAATCTGGGTTTGAAAATGGTGTATTTCAAGACATTTTAAAAAACTTAGGTTAGCCAATTTAGGTAACCCAGGGTAGCACATAGGTTGGGCTTTTGGGGTTAAATGTGTGTGGTCCTTATATACCTAATGCTTGTATTAGTTAGGTTTAATTCCACATGGATAGTGATTTGGAGAAAGAAAAATTCTTTTAGATTTCTTAGGTTAGCCCAAATTGCTAAACCAAGTGGGCCTAATGGCTGGGCTAGCTTTGACAAACGTTTGGCACCCTAGGGACTAGTTTGTAAGGTTTGGGGGCCAAGTGTCCCATTGGTCAAATCAATTTAAGTATATAAGGCTTTATGTATATTTAGGTCAAATAAGGTAGACTTGGTTAATTAGGGTTGACCAGACTCAAGAATTTGGTCTAATGGGTTGGATATGGTTTATGTAATTGAAAGGAAATAGTTTTGGGTGAAGCCAAGGTCTCCACATAAACAATTGTTTGAAATAATCATTTAGGTCAAAAGAGGGCTCAATGATTGATTTGGTCAACCAAGGTCACCCATGACTCGCCAAGGGTAGTACATTCAATTATATATGAATTAATGTTTAAAATATTTTGGAAGCTTTGGCCTTCCTTAGTTTAACTCCAATGAATGTTTGAAGGATTATGTTCAAATGGGCCCTTTATGGAAAAAATGACCGATCATGGTCAATTAAGTTCAATCAACCTTTTGTTTGGATTTAAACATGGCCAAGGATGATTATAGGATGCTTATGGGTCAAAATTATGACTTAAACTAAAATTTATAATATGTTTCATGCATATGATCATGATGTAGGCTTTAAGAGTTCCAGTTGTAAGATGAGATCAACCTAGGTCATTCATGAGAACTTAGAACCTAATGGATTGAAATCATGATAATCATAATTATGAATAAGGTAAAATAAATTCTAAGAGTTTATCAAGGAGGTTTGATCCAAAATGCCATGTAAAGTGAAATTAGTTATAAATATTTGTTATTTTTGGATTTAAGTTTACAAGCTTTAGGTTTAGGGTTTAGAAGGGCATGGGCGATTTTGAAAGTGCTAGGAATTCCCCAAAGAGATGATATGTTAATGGTGAATTGGTCAAATAAAATTCGAATGAGTTTCACTTAGGGTTTTCAATGATAATAGGGTTACAAAAATGTGAAAAATCCTATTCCATAAGGGTATTAATTTAGGTTAGATTTTAATTGATTCTTAAAGATTATGAATGAGTGAAAGTTTATGAAGATTAAAGGGGATTTAAGATCATTGAAGATTGAAGTTTAATATAGCATTATTTTGTATTGAACTTGATTGAATGATTTGAAGATGAGTGGAGGGTTAAAGATTAAACTTAGATTTTTTTTTTTTTTTTTGAAATTTGCAAATTTGCATTGAAAATGAACCAAAGAAAACTAATTACAATTGATAAAATGGTAGCCATCCTTCTTGATCAAATCCATCAAGGTGGACGGTAAACTACCAAAAGAAGAACTATCAAACAAAAAATTGCCATCGAAAGCCAAAGTAGCACAAAAATCAACTACTTTGTTACAATTCCTACTTACATGATGAAAAATGATTTTATTAAAATCATTTAGAAAGTAAAGCTTATTATTCAAGCTCTCCTCCAAATGCCAATCAGTCTTCTTGACTGATTATTGAATGTAAGTAATCACATTGATGTTGTCACTTTCAAAGATAACACCAATACTCTCAAGCATCCATCCTTGAATGAAATCCTGAAGAGCAAGGATAGTTTCCAATTCTAATTGAGCAATGTCCCAATGCAAAGAATTCCTACCAAAAGCAACAAGCACTCTACCTTTGCAATCTCTAAAAATGCCACCAATACTAGCCCGGTAATTAGATAGCAAAGAAGAATCAACATTAATCTTGATCCAGTCTAGTGGTGGAGGGTGCCAAGAATTCAAATACTCTCAAGAGAGGTTAGCACACCAGCTATCTAGGAAAGGATAAAGACTAGAAGTAGCTAAAGAGATAACATTCATCACAACCATAAAGGTAGACATTGCAGCTTTCCCATGCTTGACAAGATTACGGTTCTTCCAATTCAAGAAAACCGTGGTGCAGTACAATCTAACCATTCCTAGATTGCCGTCACATTGCCATATAAGTTCCATTAAACAATCATCAAGAGTATGAAACATGTTTATAGAAAATCCCCACTCTCTGATTTTGGAAATAATTTCAGTAACAAACTTGCAGTGAACCACAATATGTTCATAGCTTTCAACCTCACAGCAGCCTCTAGCACAAGAGTCACTAGTAGCAAATCTTCTAAATTAAAGGAAAGAGTTAGAAGGCATAGCAAACTTACTTAACCTCCACCAAAATAATTCCACCTTGAAGTTGATTATATGCTTCCTTAACCAATCATAAAAACCATCATCAAGAGCATTATATCTCTTGTTCATCACAGCTTTAAATGCCAATGCTGAAATAGAACAACCCGAAAGCTTCTTAATTGGTTCCAGCATATCACTGCCACCGTCTCTGTCCACCTGAACTTGCTTGATTATCAAAACCAAATCATAATGAAAAAACAAACTCATCTTCATGTCATCCCACATTTCATCATCATTTAACAGTTGCTGCACCTTTATACCTTCTAAATCAACATAATTAATAAAAGTTGGCCAGGTATTAAAACTTCTGTCAAGAATCCAGATGTCACTGAGGACATCAATTTTACTACCATTGCCCACTTTCCATTTAACAACATCCTTGAGATACTTGCCTCCTTCTACCATAATCTTCCAAGCATTAGAAGAGTTGTGTTTACAAATTCCGTCCAGTATGCTATCAGAATATTTGGCAATAAGAGTTCGGTGTAACAGAGATTTTGGGTTCTGAATGTAATTCAAAGCAAGTATATCTTTCAATGTACCACTCTTATTGATACAAGACTGTAAACCAAGTCCACCAGCACTTCTTGGCTTACACAATTCATCCCTAGAAACATAGTGTAATCCTCTTCCCCCATTTGCTTTGTGCCAAACAAAATTCCTGCACAACTTCTCAATTTCCTGCAGCACTTTTTTAGGAACCAGCAAATGCGTAATAACAAAATTTGGCAAAGTTAATAATGAGGATTTCAAAAGCATAATTCTTCCCCCCAAAGATAAAGTTTTCTTTCCCCAAACATTCAGCTTATCCATAACCTGAGCCAAAAGGTCTTGGAAATCAACCACCTTCAATCTTTTAAGAGACATTTTGATACCCAAATACTTCCATTCATTGACAGCCTTGAACCTGAGAATTCTGATCAACCTCTTCTTGCTAGATCTGCTAACAGCTTTACCAAACAGGATTTGAGACTTATTAGAGTTCACCTTAAAACCCGTCCATTAACAAAACTCCTCAATGATTTTCATCATACTTCTAGCCAGCCCACATGTTGCTTGAGAGAAGATAAGAATGCCGTCAGCATAAAGTAAATGAGTAATTTTTGGTCCCTTAGAAGACACCTGTATGCTCAACTATGACCCCTTTGCACCAAAACATTAGAAAGGAGTTGAGCACACATTATGAACAAGTACGGTGACAATGGACATCCTTGAAGGAATCCGCTACAAGCTTCTATCCATCTAAGCTTATTACCATTCAGTATAATGGCAAACATTACATTCAACACACATTCCATAATAAAACCAGAAAAAGCCAAAGGAAATCCATACCAGCCAAGAATTTACTGCAAAGTACTCCACCCCATGTTGTCATAAGCCTGCTCCATATCAAGCTTTACTGCCATTAATCCTTTTTTTATTTCTTGAGGTTTTAAACTTATGGAAAATTTCTTGAGCTAGAATGCAATGCTCAGACATAGATCTCCCTGGAGTGAAAGCTAGCTGCTCCTTAGAAATCATCTTATACATGAGGTTCTTAAGTCTATTCACAAGCATAGTAGCAACAATCTTGTATGTTGTTTGACAAAGACTAATGGGTCAAAATATTTGAAGGGACAATCGGATTATTCGCCTTGGGGATTAACTCAATCAAAGTGTCTTTCCAATTTTTATGCGTAATATCGGAGCAAAAAAACTTCTTGATCGCCAACCAAGTTGTTTCTCCAACAATGTTCCAATAACTCTTGAAGAATGAAGAGGTGACACCATCAGATCCGGATGATTTGTTATTTCCCTGCTGAAACACTGCCATCCTACACTCTTCCATCACAAATTCATTGTCTAACACCTTTCTATCCAACTCATTAAGTCTCTGTGAAGCATTAATATCCGGCCAATCCGTTAGAAGACAATTCCTATGCTTCCACTTTTCTTCAAAAAATTGAAGAAAAATCTGTTCAATTTGCTCTTCCTCATCAACTATCTTATTGTCCTCATTCTTAATATGCTTGATCAGATTAGCACTCCTTTTTGCCGATGCAAAGTTATGAAAGAATGCAGAATTCATATCACCTTCCTCAATCCACCTAGTCTTAGCCCTTTGATTCCACCATGTTACAAGTCTCTTCAAGGTAACATTCAATTCATTCACCTTGTGTCTAAGAAGACACAAATCATCAATCGAGAGATCAACATCAGACATCTCCTTGGCTTGTAAATCTAGAATGCCTTTCTTTAAATCATCTCTAAGCTTGCAAAGATCTTTGCATTTATTCCTATTCCAAAAGAATAGGGCCTTCAAAGTCCTTCTGATCTTTCTATGAAGAATCTCTACCTCATCTCTGAAGTCCTTCTTCATCCAAGAGTTGTAAACAATGCCTCTTGCAGCTAGATAGGATCTCCAAGTATCCTCAATATGAAGTGTTTCTCCTTAATGGTATGCAAAGCTTCCATCTTATATACAATCAGACTATGATCAGACGCCGCCCGAGCTAGATGCCATGCTCTTTCAGAAGGAACAAATTGCAAGGAGGTTGAATTCACCAAGCATCTATCAAGCCTTTCCCAAATCTTTGAGGAACCATCTTTGTTATTACACCAAATGTAATTTGGTCCAATAAAACCTGCATCATAAAAATCAGAATTAGTCATAAAACTTTTCATCTCTTTAGACCCCCTAGAGAAGATGAACCTCTTCTCTTCCTTCTTAAGGATACAATTAAAATCTCCCCCCACTATAGAAGGACCCGACCCTATCATGTTCTTCTCAAGTAAACTCCAAAGATCCCTTCTCTCCACACAACATCTATTCCCATATATTGTTGCCATATTCCAATCTCCCATCAGAGGAGTAGAAAGAACTCCAATAACAGCTTGAGAAGAGCTTTCTTGCATAACAAAAGAAACTTTGTTCCTATTCCAAATAGTCAGAATACCCCCAGACATGCCTACTGCTGGGTGATGAAAAAAATCCCAATCTCTCCCAATAAAATAGTCCACATCTCTTCTATCAATACTACTAAGCTTAGTCTCCATAATCCCAATAAAAACCACCTCATGTTCCCTAACAGTTTCCCTCAAATATAGAGAAGCCTCCCTTTTTTTGGCTCCCCTGCAATTCCAAAACAGTAAAGTCGTCATTAATCAGCAAAAGGGGAACCGTCCCCGCAAATCACATTGCCCTTCCCAGCTCTTCTTTTCTTCCTATGATCTGGCTCAAATTTTACCCAATGACTTTAATTCCTTATCCAACTTATCTTAACTGAATTGTTTTTTAGTACCCCATTAGACTTCAGATTATTCACATTCCCTTCTAGCAACAGTTTTGCCTTCAATATGCTGATTCGTAACTTCCCCCTCTTCGTCCTCATTCATGAGAATCTAGAACTTATTGTCCACTTCAATATTAACCTCATTTTCCCTATTGTTATTAACAACAATAGAGCCCAATTCCTTCTGATGTTCATCCTAAACTGCAATAGAATTTGCTTCCAGTTTCTCCTGTTGAGCTGCAACCAACACCTTACTGTTTGTAGCCTTCTCCCTTCTTGCGAATCTTCCTTCTCTACCAACTCTATTGTTTCTATTAATTCTATTCTTGAATCGAACATGGATCCAAGGACCATACTCTGGTTCAGAAATTTTCTCCTCTGCAGGAACACTAACCACAGTTTCTTGCTTACTGCTCACCTTTACAACCACATCAACCTTCTTAGTTTTAGGAAAAAATCTCTTGTCATATCCCACCTTGCCACAATGAAAATAGAGCAAATCAATATTCTCATATTCAATATGCTGAAAAAACTTTCCAGTAATACCGTCAATCCATACACCCTTAGGAAGGCTGTTTTCCATATTCAACTTTATACAAACACGTGCAAATTCATGTTTTCCCCATCTGAAAGAGTTTCCTTCCACGTACATAGTAAATCCTATCCTTGATGCAATTTAAGCAATATTCTCTTCATCCCAACAGTAGAGAGGCGAACAGGGGAGACATATCCAAACTGGAGCAGTGATCCCCTTGAAAGAATTTGGGTTAAATGACGGAGACCATTTGTCCATTCCCACTATGTAACCTCCAATATACCATGGACCACCATTGAGTACTTCATCCATAGCCTCCTCACTCTTGAAAGAGTATAAAATCCAGTTCATTCCAAGCGACGACATATGGAAATTCCCAAATTTGCTCCACTTTCTTCTCAATTCGACGCTGCACATAGGAAAAGAAATCTTGTCACCCAGGACTTTAACAACCAGCGAGAACTTCAGTACCTTGGAATTCATAATCTCCTTTTCAGCATTTAACTTAACTGCAACTCCATCATCTGACATTTCAACGATGTCATTGTTGAAAGAAAGCCTGATTTGCTGTGGTTTCTTCCAAGCTTCAACAAACTCATCCTTCGAATTTTCATTATCACTGGTTCCATCCTTATTAACACAAACCTGCACAGAATCAACATCTCTAGACACTTCTTGATCCAGAATCTCAATATCGGTCGTTAAATTCTGACCCGTAACATTCTCCTTGTTACATAAAGACTTATTAACTTTAAAGATTAATCCCTCTGAAGAAGATGTATCCAGATTTAAATTTTCAAACAACAAATTTGATTTTGCATTATCAATGATTCCGCCTGTAGAACGCTCAAGCAAAGGTTTCTTTCCTTTACCTTCATGATTAAAATCTTGACGAGGCAGAGGTCAAAATCCCTCTCTAATCACAATACCCTTATTCGACATACAATCAAATCCCGTCGAACGACCTGATGCCATTGCAACACCGGAAGAAGGCCATAAACACCTTCCTCCAATCAGCAATCTTCAAACCCGCCACCAGAAATTGCCCGTGAAAATTCAAAACAGTCGAACTTTCTCTCTCTAGAAAATTGCTGGAGCTTCTCTCTCTAAACCTCAAACCGACCAAATGGATCGCTGAGCCAAGATTAAACTTAATTACTGATTAAAAATTATTAAAATAATGGTAATTATTAATAATCAATTGAAAGATTGAAAGAAATTTATTATTGATATTACCAGTTAATTTAGTGATTGAAGTTTGATTTAAGGATTGAAGATGATTGAATGATAATCCTCATACAAAAATGAGGTCAACAAGTAATTTTTTTTATAGAGAAGGATGGTACGATGTGTGTGTGTGTGTGTGTGTTATGAATGAGTGAATGTTTATGAAGATTAAAGTGGATTTAAGATCATTTAAGATTGAAGTTTAATATAGCATGCTTTTTTATTTAACTTGATTGAATGATTTGAAGATGAGTGGAGAGTTAAAGATTAAACTTAATTACTGATTAAAATGATTAAATAATGATAATTATTAATAATCATTTGAATGATTGAATGAAAATTTATGATTGATATTACCAGTTAATTTAATGATTGATGCTTGATTTAAGGATTGAAGATGATTGAATGATAGTCCTCATACAAAAATGAGGTCAACAAGTAAATTTATTTATAGAGAAGGATGGTATGATGTGTGTGTGTGTGTGTGTGTGTGTGTGTGTGTCTATATATATATATATATATATATATATATATATATATATATATATATATATATATATATATATATATAAAGATTATGAATGAGTGAAAGTTTATGAAGATTAAATGATAGTCCTCATACAAAAATGAGGTCAACAAGTAAATTTATTTATAGAGAAGGATGGTACGATGTGTGTGTGTGTGTGTGTGTGTGTGTGTGTGTGTGTGTGGAAAAGATTATGAATGAGTGAAAGTTTATGAAGATTAAAGTGGATTTAAGATTGAAGTTTAATATAGCATGATTTTGTATTGAACTTGATTGAATGATCTGTAGATGAGTGGAGTATTAAAGATTAAACTTAATTACTGATTAAAAATGATTAAAATAATGATAATTATTAATAATCATTTGAATGATAGAATGATAATTTATTATTGATATTACTAGTTAATTTAATGATTGATGTTTGATTTAAGGATTGAAGATGATTGAATTATAGTCCTCATACAAAAATGAGTTCAATAAGTAATTTTATTTATAGAGAAGGATGGTATGATATGTGGTAGGGTTGTCAATTCGGGTCAGCGGGTCAGGTTTGGGTCAAACCCAAAATGACCTGGCTTTAAACAGGTAAACCTCACCTGACCCAATTTTGTAAATGGGTCAGCTTTTAACGTGGATCCGACCTGCACGGATTATCGAGTTGACATGACATGACCCAAATTTTTAAAATACTCCAGGCGGCGTAGCAGCAGTGACAACACACGATGCAGCGAGCCAGAGATGCTTCAGGTTTGGGACACACCACGCCACCGACCACATGCACAGCCAAAGCTTCGGGAGTTGGGATGCAAGTGACTTGATGCTTTGCCGCTGTAGGATGTGACTCGATGCTTCTGGTGCAAATTTAGGTCTATGAACTATGTTTTGATGATTGGCAAACACTCTTACTTGACTTGGACTGCCTTTTTACTACTGACTTTTCAGAAATCAAAAATCGAATAGAAAAACGGAGCCAGCTCAAGATGGGGTAGATTAGGGTTGAGACAGTCTGTAATTTTATTTTTCCCCTCTTGAGTCAATTATAATCTTTGGTGTGACTAATACTAAGTAACCCTATACACACACACTTGAGAGACTTAGAATTTTTGTTTTTACTCAAATCGTCCAGGATGATATTTTACATCGTCCTTGACGATCAGGCTTAAAATAGAAAATCTAATCAGGGGTTCTTAATTAAGGCAGCCATCATTAGCCAATCGGTCTAGACGATACGTGTATCAGCCAGGTTGATAAGCTCAAAACATAAAGAAATTGCCGCCATAAACAATTAAGGTATTCTGTATTTTTGGTAATCGGCCAGGATGATCTTGGATCGGCCTGGACGATATTCACAATTATGCCTTAATTGATCAGACAATCAAGGAGGTAATTAAGGATGATTGATACATTCATATCATCTTGGATGATCGCAGGATAGGCCAGGACGATCTATTCAAAAAACCTTAGTTACTTCTGGATGATAAATATCGGCTAGTACAAATTTAGAGCAATGTGCTGGATGATCGGGATCGGACAGCTTGAATTTAGGGTGATGCTCTGGACGATTTTCCTCTGATTTGAATTGATCGGCCTGGACGATTATGAGATCAACCTGGACGATCAAGCCAATTTTCAATCGTTCAGTTTGCATTCAGGGTGATGCTCTGTCCGATCTCATGGGATTTGTACTGATCGGCCATGACGATTTCCTTATCGTCCTGGATGATATTGTCGGCAACTTGCAATTAATGAGCTCCTTTGAAGCTCTTCTATTTAAGAGCTCTTGTTCAACATTTTTGAACATATTTTGCTGTTGCCTTGACCTGAGAAGACCTTGAGGAGAGAAAGAGAGAGAGAGAGAGAGAGAGAGAGAGAGAGGATCTTATGAGGAGGAGCTTGTGTGGGGATTCACAAGGGTTGCTTCAAGGATCGCTCTGCTTCTTCTTCATCTAGAGTTTCTCATCCGTGGAAGGGTCGGTAGAGGTAAGGATTCAACAACTGATAGTGGTTCTCTGCCAGCTTTAGGAGGAAGCAAAAGGAGATAGGTTCTCTGCCTTGCCGGGGTGGCAAAAAGAGGTTCTTTGTAAAGGCTTCTCCGCCTAGCTGTGGGGGCTAAAGGAGAGTCATGATTGTAGTCCAACACTCGGAGGGCACCTCCGGGGAGTGGACGTAGGTCGAGTTGACCGAACCACTATAAATTTCTGTGTTCTTATTTCTTACTTCCGCACTTTAATTTCCGCACTTATTTTTCTTGTGGTGTGATTTTGGTTTATGTGATTTTACTTCTTTGTGAAAAGAATTTTTTAAAATACCAATTCACCCCACCCCACCCCACCCCCCTCTTGGTTAGCTTGGGCCAGTTCTATTGGGCTTAACATCCCTAACAAACTTTCAGCTTCGGGTGGCACTCAATGCTTCAGGTGGCACCGCACAGCATGCGAACTCAGTTTTGACTGGGCAGGGCGGGCACTCGATGCTTCTGGTAGGGCGAGGCAATAGACGTCGACAAAGGGTTTTCAGGTCATTTTTGGGTTTCCAGCTCAACCCGACCCATTTTTTGAAATGGGTCAGTTTGTTGAACCTAAACTCAACTCATTTCACAAACTGGTCGAACCAAACCCAAATTTTTTTGGGTTGTGTCAAAAATTTACACCCCTAATGTGTGTGTGTGTGTGTGTGTGTGTGTGTGTGTGTGTGTGTGTGTGTGTGTGTGTATAAAGATTATGCATGAGTGAAAGTTTTTGAAGATTAAAGTGGATTTAAGATCATTGAAGATTGAAGTTTAATATAGCATGATTTTGTATTAAACTTTATTGAATGATTTGAAAATGAGTGAAGGGTTAAAGATTAAACTTAATTATTGATTAAAAATGATTAAAATAATGATAATTATTAATAATCATTTGAATGATTGAATAATAATTTATAATTGATATTACCAGTTAATTTAAAGATTGTGTTTTATTCAAGGATTGATGATGATTGAATGGTGGTCCTCATAAAAAAATGAGGTCAACAAGTAATTTTATTTATAGAGAAGGATGGTGCAATGTGTGTGTGTGTGTGTGTGTTGATTATATAGAATTAAAAGAGGTTATAATTAAGAACAATTACCCTTTATTAATTATTCATGATTTATTTTATCAGCTCGCATGATTTTCTAAGTTTTTCAATAATGATCTAAGCTCTAGATATTGTTAGGTGAACATGAGAAGATGAAGTGGTAAATACTACTTTAATACCCAATATATGCATTTTGAGTTCTTAGCATATCCTTTGAGATAAATAATATGACTGCATTTTTTATGGATTTAATAAATAAGATATTAGGCTACTTTTATTGGCCGGGGCCTGCTGTTATTTTAGAGGTGCATAACTTTCTAGGCTTGGTCATTTATTACATGAAATTTGTGAATATATTTTATATGATTTCTACCCCTCTAATGAGGCTGACTAAGAAGTTTATGACTTTCAATTAGATATACATTTGTAATAAGAGTTTTCAATAACTAAAGGATTATTTGACATTTTCCCCAGTTTTAACTATTTAATTAGGTATAGAAGGATTTTTGGTGTTTTGTAATGCTTTACTAAAGGGGTTGTAATGGGTTTTGATGCAGAATAAGAAAGTTATAGTGTATGATTCAAGAGTGTTAAATCTTCATGATAGATACTACAAGATGCATCATTTAGAACTTATTGTTGTATTTGTATTGAAGATATGGAGGCACTTCTTGTACAGGGTAAGATTTAAGATTTTCACTAATCATTTCAACTAGAAGTGTAAATTCACTCATAATGATCTAAATGTGAGCCAAAGGATCTGGCTCAAACTGATCAAAGATTATGAATTTATTTTTGGTATCATCATGATAAGATAAATGCTGCATTAGTTGCTCTGAGTATGAAGTCCTCTAGACTATCAAATGTTTTACTAGCTTTTTAAATATACTCTAATTTGATATATGGAAAAGTTAAAGTTGGAAGTGATTTTCCCTAATAATTGAAATTCTTGTATTCTAACTCATATGATCATTCAATTACCTTAATAAAAAAGTGTTATGGAAGCCCAAAAGTTAAATGAAGAGTATTTGAACCCAACTATTCAAATAAATCTATTTAAGAAATCTAAATTTTGATTGTCTGATTCTAGTTTTATCTTTATATAGACATGCTTTGGGTTCATAGTTCTTGAAATCTAAGATTAGTAATTCTACTTATGGCACACTATTTAGGATACACTTCTCATCCAAGGAGTAGTGAAATATACTATGATTTGAAAGGTATATTTTGGTGGCCACGATTAAAAATTGATGTAGTAAATTTTATTACTAAATTTGATATCTATTAGTTATTAAAAGTAGAGCACCAACAATCGAGAGGTTTTATACAACTAATATCAATTTGGGAATGGAAATGGGAGGAAGTTATAATGGACTTAATTATGGGATTTTCTTGTTTAAGTTAGGGACATGAAACAATCTAGGTTGTAGTAGAATGGTTAATGAAATCTATGCATTTTAACTGATGTGACAAACTAATTCAATGGATAGATTAGCACATGTATACGAGAAGTCATCTAATTCAATAAGATACCAAAAGTGATAGTGACAGGTTTACTACTAGATTATGAAGAGGTATTCAATAAGGTTTGGGAATTAAACTACATTTTAATAAAGCTTTTCATTTGAAAACTATTGGATATAATGAGAGGATTATTCTGTGTTGGAAGACCTTATATTAATATATATTTTGTACTTTGGGTGAAGCTGGGAGGATGATTTACCTCTGATTGAATTTTCCTATGATAACGACTTTTAATCAACCCTCAATATGGCCCCTTATAAAGCGTTGTGTGGTAGGAGGTGTAGAACCCTTTATTAAGGAGAGAGGTAGGTGGAATAAGACTGATTTGGCCAACATTAGTTGATGATGCCACTAAAAAGATTTGTCTGGTCAATAATAAATTAAAAGCTTTACAAGACAAATAAAAGTAGTATTTTGATATTATTCATTGAGTTATAGAGTTCTTAGTTAAAGATTTGGTATATGTTAGAATTATACTAATGAATGACATCAATAGGTTTGAGAAAGAAGGAAAGTTGAGTATAAGGTATGTTAGACAATTTGAAATAATTAAAAAAATTTGAAAATCTACTTATATCTTATATTTGCTGTAGTAAATGTTTAATATTTATAATATATTTCATATTTCATCTCCGAGGAAGTGGTTATTTGATTATGGAAATCAAATTTTTGTAGATGAAGTTAAGATACGTTTGAAACTAAGCTACCGATAGGAACCATAAAAGATTATAATATGTGATGTTAGATGATTAAGGAATAAATAAATCTCGATGGTTAAAGTATAATAGAAGCATAGAATAAAAGGGGAAGCAACATCAGAGAATGTTTGTGAAGTAAGACAGTTATATCCTGATATATTTTATTTATGTGAGTTCTAAAATATCAAGGATGATATTTTTCTGAGGGGAGGATTGTACACCTGGGAAAATAGTGCACTTTATTACCTATTTTAACCTAGTCTATAAAATACTCTCTAATTTTTTGCATTTGATGCCCATTACATGTGTTGGGGAATGCTTTATATATATGTGTGTGTGTGTGTGTGTGTGTGTGTGTGTGTGTGTGAAAGTCTGAATCTATTCTAGAGCAAGTCTTGGGGTTATATGTTCAAGGTTTAAACACCTAGAATTTTACTCATAGGACACTACTATATTAGGGTAGGTAGTGCCGTAACATTGAGCTCTTCATCTTTTGGCCAAAATAATTAAGTGTTATGGTGCTAAAAGTAATGTTGCAACATCATGCCTTCCTAGAGGGAGCATTGTAGTGTGCAGGAATGACCGTCGTAGAACCAGACCTAAAATAGTTTATAAAATTTCTATTTCTTACGATTTAATTTTTATCAAAACCCATTTCTTCTCCTTAGTGTTACTGACTAGTGAGTGAGAAGGTTTTTAGAGAGAGAAAGTTGAGTTTGAGTGATTTTGGTTCATTTTTTACTCTTGACCTAATTTTGAAAGTTGTTTAAATCGAGGTAAGATAAATTTTGCCTATTATAGTTCTTAAAAATATAATGTTTTTTTTTTCCTAATAAAATTTATATTTTGTATTATAAAAATAATAATAACTTTGTAAATGTTATACTTTAACTTTATAACTTCCCATATATTATAGAGAAAATTAATATTGACATCTAGGTATTTTTCTTGAAAATATCTACCACGTAGTCTATAAGTTATGCTACTTTATTTAACTAGAAAATAATTATGATTCGAGAGAGTAATACTATAATATGATTAAAGCTTCAAAATAATATTTGGCACAATCCCTGGTTATTTGGTGATATTCTAAAATTGTGAAATTCTACCCAATAGCTAAATCTATTGATTGTTGATAAGGAATTCTATAAATTTTGAATTTTTTTATTTAAATTTTTATTATTATAAAGCAATGATTTATATATATTTCTTCTTAATGTGTGATCCTTAGGAGATCTTATGTGCTGCAAAACTTTTTTTATGGTATTAAATGTAAAGGGAGTCCTAAGAGCCTCAATTTATAAATATTTGATATGTGATAAACTTTGATATTCTGAAGGGCTTGTTTTTTAATATACTAGAAGAATGAATCATAAGGGCCTATTTTTTATGGGAGGCATAAGGGACTGAGGAAAATTTGTTTCATTCTATGCTTATATAAAATACTAATTTATTTACTTTCCTAATATTATCATTTAAATTTTTTTTATCTTTAAGCATTATTCTATTCAAAATATTAAATTATTATTTCATATTTTTATAACTCATTTGAATGCTTAACAAATGATATATAAAAACAATTAGATCTGAGGGTGTGATCTGAGTTATATTTGCTCACACCTATTTTGTATGGAAAACGGAAAGAACGTATTGAGTAGTTGATTATTCAAGATCAAATTGGTATGACCCTTTCAAGGTACTTTCTAAATTTTTTTAATGGTGTTATGGATAGGTATTTAATTATTCTATTTTGGTTTGCAGTCATGTAATATATGTATAAATGTTATATAAACATTTAATAATAAATAAAAAAGAAAAAAAAACTTTTTGGATGAGTTTATTCTAATATATTTATTGATATAACTTAGATGTCAATGGTTTGTGTAATTGAGAAAGAAATTAAATAACATGCTAGAACTTAGATCTTAGGTTGGTTTATCACAAGTCTATAAGGTATGACTAGTTTATCTATAGGTCATATCATGTTGGGTGGTAATTAAAAGTTTGTATAGGTTATTAAACCTAATAGAGCTGTCCCAAGGCTAACAAAGAGGTGGGGGGTGAATTGCTAATCTAAAAATCTCTTAGATTTTAGAAAACCGTTTTAAGAAATTTTACACAATGATAGATTTTCACAAAATATTTTTCAACCAAAGTAATATAAAGTGCAGAAAATAAAAATGCAGTAAAAAGTAAAAGAACAGAAGAACACCAAATTTTATAATGGTTTGGTCCAACAAGACCTACGTCCACTCCCTGGAGACCCCCTCTCTAGGTATTGCACTAAACACAAGTGACTCTCCTTTTTCTCCCACAGCAAGGCTGAAAAGCCCATACAAAACCTCTATTCCACCAACCTGGTGTGGCAGAGAACTGTCATCCTTTTTCACCCTCCTAGTGAAGGTAGAGTTTCATCATCCTTTTTCACTTTCCTGGTGAAGGCAGAGTACCGTCATCCTTTTTCACTGTCCTAGTGAAGGAAAAGTACCCAATCTACACAGAGATATTCTCTCAAGAGTCTTCACAGAAGTAAGAGATCCTCACCTTTGGATAACCTTGTGAATCCCTCATAATTTTCTCTTACAAGATCACTAACTCTCCACTCCTAAAGACTCTCCCAAATCACTCTCCTTTTCAATCTCAAGAGAAATTTGTAGCAAATAGATATAAGTGTCAGTTTTTAGGACTCTTATATATTAATCATAAGAAAAACTTTCAAGAGAACTGAAAATTATAAGTCAACCGACTTAAGATCGTACAGTATGATCAAGGATTATTTGTATGAACATTTCAAAAATCCAAGTATGAACATGTACAAACTTGATATCATACTCTGTCAGTCATCTATATGAATAGTTTAAAATTGAACTTATTCATCTAGTATGATCCTGTACAAACCTCATTCCGTACTCTGTCAATCATCTGTATGAAATCACATCATACAGTACAAAGAGTTAAAATAAATTATGCTTCTTTTGGTACAAACATGGATGACCCCAATTTGTACTTTATGAGACATCTGTATGAACCAACTTTGTATAGTACGAACAGTTCAAAATTGATGATTCATTTTAAATGAACTGGTACGCACCTATTTTGTACTTTGTGAATCATTTGTATAAAAAACCAATACAAACATTTAAAAAATTTAAGACATTATTTGATTAACTTTATTTTGTTGGGAAAGAAACTAGGCAAATCGTCTAGTACAAATAGAAATTATATATTACGATTAGTCTTGAAATTCTTAAGTTTTAACTCACTCTCCTGTTGAGTCTAGTAAATAGGTTGTTAGACCTGAGTTAATGTCCCAAGGATACCAAGAGGGGGGTGAATTGGTAATTTAAAAATTTAAACCCTCTTTGAAAAAGTGTTGAACCGAAATGAAAATTTTTATTAATTTTTTATAGAAATCATTTTTCAACCACAGAGTTTTTTAAACCAAAAATAAATGCAGAAAAGTAAAAATAGTAAAGTAAATGACACCAGATTTATAGTTGTTCGGTCTAAACCAGACCTACATCCACTCCCCAGAGGCACCCTCTGAGTATTGCACTAATACCAATAGTGACTCTCCTTTTGCACCCACAGCAAGGCGGAGAAGCCTTTACAAAACACTCTTTTCACCACTACCCGGTGCGGCAGAGAACCGTCCTCATTTTACACAATCCCTAGTATTGGCAGAGAACCGTCCGTCCTTTCACACTCTCCTAGTGTGGGCAGAAAACCCTTTGTCCTTTCACACTCTCCTAGTGTGGGCAGAGAACCCTTCGTCTTTTCACACTCTCCTAGTATGGGCAGAGAACCCTTTGGCTGTTCACACTCTCCAAGTGTCGGTAGCGAACCGGATCTCCTTGACAGATCTTCTCACAAGAAATCTAGAAGGAAGAAAGAAAAGAGTGAAGTAATCCAGATTCACAAGTAGAGATTCTTACCTTTAAACTCTAAGTGAAGTCTTCACGCTCCAGTGGTAGGAATCCTCCTTTGAATGCACTCTTACACTCTCTCCTTGGCTATTCTCTCAAGAGACACGAAGATGAAATGACAAAAAGATTGTGTGGCAGACTAATTTGGACTATATATACAAAAGACAAGAAAAACTGCCCAAAAACTATAAGTTTTCAATTCTGTACGCAGTTGATCGTCCCGTACGATCGTGGATCGTCCTGGATGATATTACTTAAAAGCCTTGAAACGAACCTGTTTATATATGTGTACGAAATGTTTTCGTACGAGCTGATCATCCCGTACAAATAAAGTTCGTCCGGTATGAACCGTTATTACAAGCTCGGTTCCAAAAAAACTATAGAAAAAATCGTTCTAAGTCAGTTGTATCGTCTGGATGAAAATTGATTCGTCCGAATGAAATTTTTACAGAGACCAGATCATCCTGGAAGATATTTAATTTCGTCTGCACGAAATTCTTACAGAGACCAGATCGTCCTGGAAGATATTTAATTTCATCTGGACGAAAATTTTACAAAGAGCAGATCGTCCTTGACGATATTTAATTTTGTCTGGACTAAAATTTTACAGAGACCAGATCGTCCTGGACGATATTTAATTTCGTCTGGACGAAATTCTTACAGAGAGCGGATCATCCTAGATGATATTTAATTTTGTCTGGACGAAAATTTTACAGAGAGCAGATCATTCTGGACGATATTTAATTTTGTCCTGGACGAATAGGACTTAGAAAATTTTTCTGCCCAATTCTTATCGTTCCATGTGATCTTAATAGGAGATAACTGTCTGATCGTCCCGTACGAACTGATATCGTCCCGTACGATCAGTATAAATTTTATATGATCTCCTTTTATGTGTGTGCATGTTTTTATTCACTCAATTACAATCACTCCCTTTCAAGTTTATTAAAAAAAATACAAGCTTCAAATTCACAAAGTATCTCATGATGAATTTTGATTTGAAGTTTTTGTAGTCTGGAGTTAGATTTTCCTGAAATGTTAGTACGCAGAAGAGCAAATATAAATCTTCTAAAATTGTTAGGAGATAACTACACATTTGAACAATAATGTTTGGAATCATAAAAACTATACAAGTTGCAAAAATGTAAAGCATGCAAATAGCAACTATCTTAACAATCTCCCCCTTTTTGATGATGGCAAAACAATTATTGTTTGTAAAAAAAATCTCCTAAGCTCCCCCTGAATTGATGAATACATAAAAATAAGGAGGCATTTTGAATTAAAGAACAATATTTTTGTTTTTCAAAAAAAATTAACAAAAACAAAATAAAAATAAAAAAAGGATAAAAAATACAAGCTAAATGACACAAAATCAAAATACAAACCAATACAATAATTTCTCCCCCTTTTTGACAACAACAAAAAGTGAAGAAAAAATAGACAAGAAATGTATGTAATTATATGAAATCCATTTGAAAATTTAATCTAAAGAGTGATTGACATAAGGTATCCAATCTAAAACTAATAACATTAGGTAAATCATAGAAATTCATAGAATTTAAGAAGTGATATAACAGTGTAAGTAAGAAGAATTTATCAAAGACATTATTCAATTTAGACATTTGAGATATAGAAAATCATTACAAGAGAGATGAATAAAAATTCTATATTTCAAAGTTCAAAAGAAATATAAATGAACATAAGATCAATTTGAATTAAGAGATTGAAAGAATCTGGAAAGAAGAGAATTACCACATGTGGCGCTTTGCGCATCGTTTTCAAATTTTTGGCACATTTTTTGTGCATCTTTTTACATTGGGCTTATTTTTTGCCTCTTT
Organism: Dendrobium huoshanense; assembly: GCA_016618105.1. Taxonomy (NCBI): domain Eukaryota; kingdom Viridiplantae; phylum Streptophyta; class Magnoliopsida; order Asparagales; family Orchidaceae; genus Dendrobium; species Dendrobium huoshanense. The sequence continues at coordinate 30,272,089 of CM028351.1, forward strand.
TTCACATTTGCGAACATTTGCGCATTCCTTTTGATTTTTGTACTCTTTGTACAATTTTTCAAGAGTAATTGAAACCAATTCTTTCCAAGATCAATAATCTAAAATTTCAAATTTTTCTAAGTGCATAAATATCACTTGAGCAAAGAAATACAAAATAAGAACACATCTAAATTGCAATAATAATATTAGTTTTTATGTAGTCTAAATGAATAGACATGAAATTAAAAATTCTAATTATAACAAGTTATAAACAAATTTTAAATTTAGAAAGACTAGATTTTCTAATGAAATTAATCTTAAATTACAATTTAATTTAAGCACAATTAAGATTAAAAAGACTAATGAAATTCATAAAAACTAAACACATTTCAAAAACAAACCAAATTAAAATCGATTACAACAAATATTGATATTGATGAAAAAGATTACAAGATCATTTCATAATATCAATAAAAAAGAAAAAAACACTAAACTTTTAAAAAATTAACACAAACAAACACAACTAAAACAAACACTAGAACAAACACTAATACAAACAAAAACACAACAAACATAAAGAAAATCATCACTCATATTTCTATTCTTCTGGAGGAGGAGGAGGAATGCCACCAAATAGGTTGAAGTAGGAAGTCATCAACATAACATTGGTATTGATTTCATGAACTTCATTTCTGATACTACCAATGTCCTGTTGCTGCTGCATAAGTTGAGCATCAATTTGATCAAATCTTTGATCAAAATGAGTCTCAAGTCTATCAAATTTCTCAATCAAATTCTAATAATTTGATTGAGGTACAGATGTTTGCTCTCCTTCTTCTTCTTCTTCTTCAGAAGCACTGGCAGGTGCTTTCCCTTTTTCCTCTTTGAAAATTGCTCTGAAAGAAGCATCATTGTAGTAGACCGGCTCTTCATATTCATCATCAGGATGCACTAAATTGTATTTCTTTTCTAAAACATAGGTAACTAAGTGTCCTAATGAAATATTCCTTTTTTTTTTGTTCTGCATGCCCAATTTCTGAAAGTCCATAAAGATAGTCTAAGATAAGTTGGTCTTCATCGATAGGCTTACCACTCATAATCAAAAAAGTCACAACAGAAAGGAGTGGGGTAATATTGATCCTATCACCAGCTTTTGGAATAATAGAAGATCTAAGAATGTACTGGATTATTCGAGCATTTTTTGTCATTCCAGAAACTCTAGCAATATGATAAGTAAAGTCATTTCCTCTAATCACCCTATTGATTTCATACCACTTGAAGGTGTTATCGTTCATAAGGGTGTGGGCTCTAAGACATTCAGTTCTTAAGTTAAGAAAGGCACCTAAGTCATGTTTAGGGATTTCAACTTTTTGTTTGAAAACAAAAGAACTTATAGATGAGTGGTCGGAATTGAAACTAATATTGGCTAGGAAATAGAGAAAGGTTTGTTTGTTGTAGTGGTAGATGAGAGAAAGAATAAATCCAAACTGAGTAGAAGAAAATAGGTGCATTACCTTGAAGTTAATCTCGCTTTGAATCAGAATGCGAGAAGGTGTGATTTTAGCAAAGGCAAAATGAGGAAAGGATTCCTCATTTGCTTTTGAAAGGAAGTTTTCAGAGGAATTCCTGTGGGGTTTCTTCGCTAACACCTTTTGTCTCTTGCTTGAGGAGGCCATTGTCGATTTGAAGTTGAAAGGGATTGAAATTGAAGTTTGGAGATGTGATTGTTGAGTTAGAAAGCCTTCCTTTTTTATAGAAAAAGATACGTTCGTCCTGGATGAAAATTATCGTTCGTCTGGATGAACAAATTTTGTACAGATGATTAAATTCGTCCAAAATGTAACGGCTTTTCGTAATCAACACAATTTACGATACATCCTTTCGTACAGACTTTTTGACTTGACCGATCGTACAGACGAAAACATTTCATACAGATGATCAAAAGTAATTCGTTTTAATGTCAGTTGAAAATCGTCCCCCGCTATGAATCGACGTCTGTTCGTCTGGACGAACAAAAGTTCGTACGGACGAACTTCACAATTAAAACTGCCTTATCCACTCAACAGCTGCATTCAATCGTCCCGACATTTGAGGAAAAAAATTTCATCCTAGACGATCATCAGATCATACAGACGAACTACATTAAAAACTATTCTCAAGACATTTCTTATTACGCAAATTGAATTTTACACACATCGTCCCGTATGAAAAATTTCGTCCCGGACGATTTTCATATTTTTGGATTTTTGAATTTTTATTAAAGAAAATAAAACAAAATACAAATCACACTACACTATGACAAAAGCACAGACTCTAAAAATAAATTCACTCAAAACACAAAAAAATAAAATCACAAAAACAAAAATCATAAAAACATAAACTACTAAAACATATCAATGTTGCAAAAACATTTTTATTTAAACGTTTAAATCAATCACACCAAGCCTTGTTCTTAATGTACTGAAAGTATCAAAGGCTAAAGGTTTTGTAAAAATGTCTGCAAGTTAATTTTCAATTGAAACATGAGTAAGTTCAATTTCTCCCTTGGATACATGATCCCTTATGAAATGATGCCTTATGTCAATGTGTTTGGTTCTAGAATGTTGAATAGGATTTTTGGAAATGCAAATAGCACTAGTATTGTCACAATAAATTGGAATAGTACCTATAGTTAATCCTAAATCAATCAACTGTTGTTTTAACCAAAGTACTTGTGCCACACAACTTCCTAATGCAATGTATTCTGCTTCAGCAGTAGATAGGGCCACTGAATTTTGTTTTCTATTAGACCATGAAACTAATGAATTTCCAATGAATTGACATATTCCAGAAGTGCTTTTCCTATCCACTCTACAGCCTACAAAGTCAAAATCTGAGTAACCAATAATTTCAAATGAAGAGCTAAACTTAGGATACCAAATTTCTAAGTTCTGAGTTCCTAGTAAGTATCTTAAAATCCTTTTCACTACTGTCAAATGTGATTCTTTTGGATCTGATTGAAATCTAGCACATAAGCAAACACGGAACATAATATCTGGTCGTCTAGAAGTCAAATAAAGTAAAGATCTAATTATTCCTCTAAATTTCTTTTGATCAACAGATTTTCCCTTAAGGTCCTTATCCAACTAAACGGAGGAAGTCATTGGTGTACTAACAGGTTTAACATTGTCCATTTCATATTTTTTGAGGATGTCCTTAATGAAAGTTCGCTGGGGATGTTAAGCCCTATAGAACTGGCCCAAGCTAATTTCAAAGAGAGAGGTGAATTGGAAAAACATTAAAACCAAAGATAAAAACTAAAACCAATATCACCACATAGAAAACCAACGATGCGGAAATTAAAGTGCGGAAGAAATAAAGAAAGAACACACCAGATTTATAGTAGTTCGGTCAAACCTTGACCTACGTCCACTCCTTGGAGGCACCCTCCAAGTATTGCACGAACACAAGTGTCTCTCCTTTAGCCCCCACAGCTAGGCGGAGAAGCCCTTACAAAATTACTTCCACCTCTCTCGGTGCGGCGGAGTTGCCGGGTCCTTTGACACCAAAGAGACTTCTTCTTTGGTGAACTTACCTCGAGACAAGCCTTGAATCCGATGGTACTAAGGTGCGAGTTCGTCGGAGCAACCGTGTGGAACCCCCTCCATACTCCCTTGAGTCCCCCCTCACAGGATCTTCTCCCTCTCTCAAACTCCACCCTTTCCTCTCTCCCTTTCAAGCTCTCTCTTCAAGTTTCCCCCACAACAACGAAGCTCCAATGGCTGCCAAAGACACTTACAAGTGCCTTTCCTTAGCTTAAATAGAAGCTCTCAAAATGAGCTCATTAATGCAAGTTGCCGACATTATCGTCCTAGCCGATCAGTACAAATTAAGCTCATTAGCCCGGGACGATTTGAGACGATCAGAAGAAAATTGGTTACATCGTCCAGGCCGATATCACGATCGTCCTGGCCGATTAGTTTAAAACCGATTTCAATCGTCCTGATCATCACCCTGAATACAAGATGTTCGATGTAGATCGTCCAGGCCATCGTCCTGGCCGATCATGCGATCATCCCAAATGATGTGATCGTATCAATCAACCATTAATGCTTTCCAAAGATACCAGATCAATTTAGTCATGATTGAGTTAGATCGTCCTGGACGACAATAATATCGTCTTGGCCGATTTCCTAAAACAAAGAATCCTAAACTGATTATGGCGCCTGATTCTTTCTGAATTGAGATTATCATCCTGGCCGATACAAGTATCGTCATGGCCGATCTGTTGACGGCTGCCTAAATGAGGATGCCCTAATTAGGGTTTCTGATTTTGGACAGTTCGTCCAGGCCGATATTAATATCGTCCCGGACGATGTTACCAAAAATAGAAATCATATAGTGAGCAGGAGAATTTCTACCAAGTTATAGCCACACCAAATACAACAGACTTAAGAAAGGAAAAAGATTACAAACTGACATAGATCTAGTCTACCCAATCTTGAGCTGGTTCCAGATTGCAGTCTAATCGTGTGGACCTGAAACGTTATCACATAAGGCAATCGTAGAGAAATAAGGAATGTTTACTATCATCAAAATCATAGATCCGCAACAATCTCCCCCTTTTTGATGATGGCAAAACATTTCAATTTAAATTTTCATAAAAGTAAAACTTCCTAAACTCCCCCTTACTAGAATAAATCCTTTTTTTAAAAAATAGGGGAGATAAAAATATTTTTGTTGTTTTTAAAATTTTTTAAAAGAAAAAAGATACAACGTTCTCCCCCTTTGACATTATCAAAAAGAGAGGAGGCACAAACAAAAAACAAAACGAATAAAAAACATTCCCTGATCAAGTGAAAAAACAAATGTTCTTAAAATGAGAAAGTTACCTCTGAGTTTTAATCAAAAAAACTTAGTAAAATTGGATTGACAACACATAGACCAGTAAAGGTTAGAAAATCAAGAATTGATAATCAAAACTCAAGTTCTTTAAAAAGGCTCAAAAACTTTTTAATTCAATATCTAAATCAAGGAATAAATTAGAGAAAGAAACAATAATTTTTCAAAAACTCCTTCCATAAAATATATCTAATAGAAGATCAATGCACGAATTGTTGAATCAAGAATCAAAATTTTCAAAGTCAAGTATCGAAAGTATCAAAGGTTTTCTTAAGCTTTTTAAGAAGTACAAGAATGGTAAGCATTAACTTTGTGGGCTCATTTTATGCCACTTGACAATTAGATGGCGCACTGCGCATCTTTTGATACACTTTGTATATTCTATATTTTTCAATTTGGCACTTTGCACATCTTTTATTTTTTGCATCATTGGCCAATTTTTTTTTAAATGCTTCCTTTCTTAAATCTTAAAAACAAAGGAAAACCCATCTTAGTGACAAAGTGAATTTCTTGATTAAGAAAATTATGAGTTAGATTAAACAACTTGCAAAAGATTCCTATGCGATAAATAAAATGTAGGGAGAAAAAAAATTTGTTTCAAAAACTAATTTAAAAAGATGAAATAGATTTTAAATCAAAAGTAGGATAACCACTTTTAGGAAATAGAGATTGAGAAAAGAAAATAATGAGTTTCCTTCCTTTGACTATTTAGAGAAGTCAAACAAAATTTACCAAAGATTTAAAAAAAATATATGAAGTAGATTTTTCATTTTTAGAATAGTGAGTGTGTATGTTGGATCAAAGAAAAATATGAATAATAAAAAAGGAATAAGTAAAAAAGAAAAAGAAAAGAAAAGAAAAACAAAAACCAACAAAAAGAAAGAAAAACACAAATAGCCCTTTTTAACCATTATCTCTTTCCTGGTCCGATTCTTCAAACACTATGTCTGCCCATGAGATTTTGTGTTTTTAATTATTTTTCCAATTAAACTTTAGCTTTGCCTTGCCCTTTTCTTTTGCAGGGAGTTTTCTTACATTAGGGAACGTATTCTTCATATGTCCAGGTTTCCTACATCGAAAGCAAACAATGTCAGAGGAAATATGGACATCCTTACCACTTTTACCTTTCTTCCACTTTTGCTTATGCATTGGTGAGCTTTGTGATTTGCTTGACAATTCATTGTTATTTTCACCAACTAAGCTTCCTCTTTTCGTATCTTCGGCTTTTAGAACGATCGTTTCACCTGCATCCAAAAGTCTTTGACCCAACCCTTGCTCGTAGGCAATGAGTGAGCCAATCAAATTATCAATAGAATAATCATTCAAATCTTTTGATTCACAAATAGCAACAATTTTAGCATCAAATTTTTCAAGTAAACAACGAAGAATTTTGTTAACTTTTTCAAAATTTAAAAAATCTTTTCCTAAGGCATGCAATGATGTAGTAATTTGAATAAACCTTGTATACATGTCTAAAATCGTTTCAAAAGGTTTCATAGAAAACATTTCAAAATCATGCATTAAAATATTCAACTTTGATTGCTTGATTTTATTAGAGCCTTCGTATATGGTGTGCAATTTATCCCAAACTTCCTTACCAGTAGTGCACATGGAAATTAACAAAAAATCATCAGAATTTAAAGCAAGGAAAAAATAATTTAAAGATTTTGCATTTAATTGAGCATCCATTCATTCATCCCTATTCAATTGATTAAAAGGAATATCAGTTTTAATTCCATTAACAATACATGATGGTGATGAATAATCAGTTAAAATCATATGCCACATGCGAAAATCAATTGATTGCAAAAAAATAGACATGCAAATTTTCCAAAAATCAAATATAATATTTTCAAACAATGGTGGTCTAGTGATTGAATATCCTTCCACAAAAATACGATTAGAAATATTAGCCATGGATCAAAATTCAAAAGTTTTTAAAAACTTATTTTATAAAAACGCTCTGATACCACTTGAAAGTGCTCAGATGACACTAAAAAGTGCTCTGAATATAAGCTGTCCGATGTAGATCGTCTAGGCCATCGTCCCGGCCGATCATGCGATCATCCCGAACGATGTGATCGTATCAATCAACCATTAATGCTTTCCAAATATACCAGATCAATTTAGTCATGATTGAGTTAGATCGTCCTGGACGACAATAATATCGTCCTGGCCGTTTTCCTAAAACAAAGAATTCCTAAACTGATTATGGCGGCTGATTCTTTCTGAATTGAGATTATCGTCCTGACCGATATAAGTATCATCCAGGCCGATCTGTTGACGGCTGCCTTAATGAGGATGCCCTAATTAGGGTTTTTGATTTTGGACAGATCATTCAGGCCGATATTAATATCGTCCCGGACGATGTTACCAAAAACAGAAATCATATAGGGAGCAAGAGAATTTCTACCAAGTTATAGCCACACCAAATACAACAAACTTAAGAAAGGAAAAAGATTACAAACTGACATAGATCTAGTCTACCCAATCTTGAGCTGGTTCCAGATTGCAGTCTGATCGTGTGGACCTGAAACGTTAGCACATAAGGCAATCGTAGAGAAATAAGGAATGTTTGCTATCATCAAAATCATAAATCCGCAACACTTAACATATTTAGTTTGACTAAGAAATGTTCCTTCCTTAAGTTGCTTAATGCTAAAGCCTAGAAAGTAATTTAAATCTCCCATTAGACTCATTTCAAATTCACTACTCGTTGTTTTAGAAAAATCATCACAAAGATTTTTATTTGAAGATCCAAAAATGATATCATCCACATAAATTTGAATAATAAGTATATCCTTTCCAAATTTCTTTAAAAAAAGAGTTGTATCCACACTTTCTTTTTCAAAAGATCTTTCAAGTAGGAAGGTGCTCAACCTCTCATACCAAGCCCTAGGTGTCTGTTTCAATCCATATAATGCCTTTTTTAACTTAAAAACATGATTTGGGTATTTAGAATTTTCAAAACCTGGAGGTTGTTCTACAAAAATATCTTCCTCAATTACCCCATTTAAAAAGGCACTCTTGACATCCATTTGAAACAATTTAAAACCTTTAAAATAGGCAAAGGCAAGTAAAACCCTAATTGCTTCAAGTCTAGCTACATGGGCAAAAGTCTCCTCAAAATCAATTCCTTCAATTTGATTATACCCCTTAGCAACTAATCTAGCCTTATTTCTAATGACTACTCCTGAGTCATTCATTTTATTTTTGAACACCCACTTGGTTCCAACAACACTTTAATCTTTTGGCCTTGAAGTTAATTCCCAAATTTTATTTCTTACAAATTGATTCAACTCTTCTTGCATGGCCAATATCCAAAATTCATCAGAAAGTACTTGATCAATGTTAGTGGGTTCAATAGTTGAAATAAAGGCTGAATGATTAACTTCCTTGTTTAATCCACGCCTAGTTCTAACACCCTCACTCGGTTCACCTATAATCAAATCCCTTGGGTGGTTTTTAGAAAATCTCAAATCTCTAGGCAAAGGGTTTTCTCTTTCCAAATTCTCTTCCACATTTTTTTCCAAATTTATTCTATCAATCTTTTGGGAGTTTTCCTCAATCTCATCTTCAACAACATTTGGCTCTTTCAAATATCCAGATTCATCAAATACAACATGTGTGGTTTCTTCAATGACCAAAGTTCTTTTGTTGAATACCCTATAAGATTTTATAACACTTGAATATCCAACAAAAATTCATTCATCTGATTTTGGATCAAATTTTCCTAAGGCAGATTTTCCATTATTATGAATGAACACCTTGCAACCAAAAACATGCAAATGAGACAAATTAGGTGTTCTACCATTTAGCAACTCATAGGGTATTTTATTCAAATTTGATCTCACATTCATCCTATTCAGAACATAGCATGCAGTGCTAACCTCCTCAGCCCAAAAATATCTAGGAAGTGAGTATTCTGCCAACATTGCTCGGGCGGCTTCTATTAATGTTCTGTTTTTCCTCTCAACTACCCCATTTTGTTTAGGGGTTCTAGGTGCAGAAAAATTGTGATCAATCCCTTTTTCTTTACAAAAATGTTCAAATCTTTCATTTTCAAATTCTCCTCATTGATCACTTTGTATAGAAATTATTTCACTCCCTAGTTTCCTTTGAATCCAAGTCGAAAAATTTCTAAATTCCTCAAACAATTCACTCTTATGAAAAAGAAATCTAACCCAAGTGAATCTTGAGAAATCATCCACTATAACAAATCCGTATACCTTCCCTCCTAGACTTACAGTTCGTACAGGTCCAAAAAGATCCATATGAAGAATTTCCAATGATTTACTAGTTCTAAGATCCTTATTAGACTTAAAAGAGTACTTCACTTATTTTCCTAATTGACATGCATCACAAAGGTGGTCCTTAGTAAAGTATAGTTTGGTATACCTCTCACTAAGTTCTTTTGGGTAATTCTCCTAAGGTTTTTCATACTAGAATGATAAAGTCTCCTATGCCAAAGCCATGATTCATCAGAAACAGTTTTCAAATAAAAAGCAGTAGAAGATTAAATACAATTTAAATATAGCATGTAAACATTGTTTACCCTTTTTCCATTTAAAACATTTTTCCCATTTAGGCTTATTATGCAGCTAGTAGGTAAAAATTTTATATTATAACTCTTATCACATAGCTAACTTATGCTTAACAAATTATGTTCTAAGCCTTCAACTAATAACACATTGTCTATGAAAAAGTTTTTCAAATTTCCAATCATACCTGATCCAATCACTTTCTTTGTAGTATTATCTCCAAGTGTAACCTTGCCTCCACTTCTGGCTTCCAGCGTTTTGAATTAAGCAGTATCTCCAGTCATATACTTTGAGCATCCGCTGTCCAGGTACCATATGCTCTCACGAGGTCTTGTGTGAGAGCAATCCTGCAAAAATATCAAATGTTAGACCTGGGAACCCAAACAAGTTTGGGTTCACCTTTTTGAAATTTTTAATCAGATGCATGTAAGGTATGTCTAGGTTTATGCATCTTAGTTCTCCACACCAAATTAGTTTTCATCTTCAAAGTGCATGTGTGAGATATATGTACCAAAAATCCACAATTATTGCATTTAACATTAGGAAAAGTATTCCAAAGTTTTCTTCCATTTGATTGTCTTCTAAGGGATTTCATGTATTTAGGATAATATTTAGGATTTGTAAAATCTTCAAGTTTTGGGAGTTTCCTATTATCCTCAAGAGCTCTTATTGTCAGTTTATAAAATGAATTCATATCTTCCAAGATTCGATTAGTATAAATGATTCGATATGTTTTGCTCTTAGATTCATCCTTAAAATTTTTAAATTCTTTTTCAAGATCAGCATTGGATGATTTTAAATTCTCAAAATTCTTATTCAAGTCATCATATTCGTCAAGAAGTTTCATGTGGTTGTTATCTATTAATGCATGATCTTTCCTAAGGATTTCATATTCCTTCTTAAGCTTTTCCAATTCAAAACTTACTCTAGCATGCATCTTTTTCATTTTCCTATATGCATCATGCATGTGTTCATAAACTTTAAATAATTCATCATAGGTTAAGTCACATACCTCTTCTTGATCTGATTGATCAACATTATCTGCCATCAAGCAAAGGTTGGTGACTTCTTCTTCTTTTTCAGTCTCAGATGAGTTTGAAGCTGAGTCCGCCCAGAAGGCTCTTTGAAACTTCTTTTTGCCCTTCTTTACAATTGGTTTCTCCTCAACCTTCTCTTTGCTAGGAGTGGCTTTGAGTTTTGGGCATTCAGTCTTGATATGACTTGGTTTTCTGCATTCATAATAAATCACTTCGTTAGAAAGCTTGCTATTTCTGTTATACTTACCTTTATTCCATTGCTGGCGTCTCTTCTGCTTCCTCTTTAAAACGCTTCTGAATTGTCTAGTCATCAATGCAATATCGTCTTCATCCTCAGGTTGTGAGTGTTCACTCTCTGACTCTTCCACTTTCAGTGCAATATTCTTCTCCTTTTGTGGTTCACCTACATCAATCTTTCTTTGACTTACTCCTTGCTCATAAGCAATGAGTGAACCAAGAAGATTATCAATAGAATAAATGTTTAGATCTTTAGACTCTATAATTACATTAATTTTAGCATCATAATCAGTAGGTAAACAACGAAGAATTTTATTAACCATTTCAGCATTAGTTAATTCCCTACCAAGTGCATGCAAAGAAGTGACTATTTGTGTGAATCTCGTGTACATGTCAGAAATAGATTCATTTGGTTTCATGCGAAACAATTCATAGTCATGTAACAAGATATTGAGTCTTGATTGCTTAACCTCATTAGTCCCTTCATAAGTTATACAAAGTCTATCCCATATATCCTTTCCACTTTTGCAAGTGGAAACCCGCATGTAGTCTTCAAATTTTAAAGCACAAAAGAAGCTATTTAAACATTTGGCATTTTGTTGTGCTAAGTCACATTCTTCTATAGTCCAATATGCAAAAGGTATTTCTACCCTAACTCCATCAACTAATCTAGTTGGTTTTGTGTAACCTTCCTGCACTAGGATCCACATACGATAATCAAGTGACTGAAAGAAAGTAGACATGCGTGTTTTCCAAAAATCAAAAGGAAAATTGTCAAACAGTTGAGGTCTAGTTATAGACTAACCTTCAGGTGTGTTTCAGTTTCCGAATGTAGCCATCTACGTTAATAAAAAAGTAGTTTAAACTTATGATTTTTAAACAAAACTCTGATACCACTTGTTGAGTCTAGTAAATAGGTTTTTAGACCTGAGTTAATGTCCCAAGGCTACCAAGAGGGGGGTGAATTGGTATTTTAAAAATTTAAACCCTCTTTGAAAAAGTGTTGAACCGAAATTAAAATTTTTATTAATTTTTTATATAAATTGTTTTTCAACCACAGAGTTTTTTAAACCAAAAATAAATGCGGAAAAGTAAAAATAGTAAATTAAATGACACCAGATTTATAGTGGTTAGGTCTAAACCAGACCTATATCCACTCCCTAGAGGCACCCTCTGAGTATTGCACTAATACCAATAGTGACTCTCCTTTTGCACCCACAGCAAGGCGGAGAAGCCTTTACAAAACACTCTTTTCACCACTACCCGGTGCGGCAGAGAACCGTCATCCTTTTACACAATCCCTAGTGTTGGCAGAGAACCGTCCGTCCTTTCATACTCTTCTAGTGTGGGCAGAGAACCCTTCATCCTTTCACACTCTCCTAGTGTGGGTAGAGAACCCTTCGTCCTTTCACACTCTCCTAGTGTGGGCAGAGAACCCTTCAGCTGTTCACACTCTCCAAGTGTCGGCAGCGAACCGGATCTCCTTGACAGATTTTCTCACAAGAAATCTAGAAGGAAGAAAGAAAAGAGTGAAGTAATCCCAATTCACAAGTTGAGATTCTTACCTTTAAACTCCAAGTGAAGTCTTCACGCTCCAATGGTAGGAATCCTCCTTTGAATGCACTCTTACACTCTCTCCTTGGCTATTATCTCAAGAGGCACGAAGATCAAATGACAAAAAGATTGGGTGGCAGTCTAATTTGGACTATATATACAAAAGACAAGAAAAATAGCCCAAAAACTACAAGTTTTCAATTCTGTACGCAGTTGATCATCCCGTACGATTGTGGATTGTCCTGGACGATATTACTTAAAAGCCTTGAAACAAACCTATTTGTATATATGTACGAAATGTTTTCGTACAAGCTGATCGTCCCATACGAACAAAGTTCGTCCGGTACAAACGGTTATTACAAGGTCGGTTCCAAAAAAACTGCAGAAAAAACCGTTCTAAGTCAGATGTATCGTCTAGACGAAAATTGATTCGTCCGGACAAAATTTTTACATAGACCAGATCGTCCTGGACGATATTTAATTTCGTCTTGACAAAATTCTTACAGAGAGAAGATCATCCTGGACGATATTTAATTTCGTCTGGATGAAACTTTTACAGAGAGCAGATCGTCCTGGACGATATTTAATTTCGTATGGACTAAAATTTTACAGAGACCAGATCGTCCTGGACGATATTTAATTTTGTCTGGACAAAATTCTTACAGAGAGCAGATCATCCTGGACGATATTTAATTTCGTCTGGATGAACATTTTACAGAGAGCAGATCGTCCTGGACGATATTTAATTTCGTCCTGGACGAATAGGACTTAGAAAATTTTTCTGCCCAGTTCCTATTCATTCCATGTGATCTTAATAGGAGAACTGTCTGATCGTCCCGTACGAACTGATATCATCCCGTACGATCAGTATAAATTTTATATGATCTCCTTATGTGTGTGTGCATGTTTTTATTCACTCAATTACAATCACTCCCTTACAAGTTTATTAAAAAAAAATACAAGCTTCAATATCACAAAGTATCTCATGATGAATTTTGATTTGAAGTTTTCGTAGTCTAGAGTTAGATTTTCCTGAAATGTTAGTACACACAAGAGCAAATACAAATCTTCTAAAATTGTTAGGAGATAACTACACATTTGAACAATAATGTTTGGAATCATCATAACTATACAAGTTGCAAAAATGTAAAGCATGCAAATAGCAACTATCTTAACATCTCCTAGTGTGTGTATATGGTTACCCAATTACAATCACACTTTCTAAGACTAAAAAAAATAAAAATTTTATAGAGTTCATTTCATGAAACCCTAATATACTCTGTCCTAAAATCGTCAGTAATCTGGATTATAATTTCCTTGAAATATTAGTACACACAAACAACAAATAAAAAATGTACCAATGCATATTAAGAGAGACATTAATCAAAATAGTAATCTTTTGTTACCATCAAAAAATCACATTATATAAAACTCAATCTTAAAGTCTAAGTTTCAATAGTAATAATTACTTTTTAGTATCATAGTAATAGTTTTGGATGTATGATTTATAAAATATAGCTATTAAAATTAATCCGTTGAGTGAGATAATTCTAGGTTATGTTTAGGTATTCATTTTTGCCTTTGTTTTTTAGTATGTGTTTTTACTTGTGTTCTGTGTGGTTATTTGATAGATCTGTAAGACCTTGTTGTGATAGATGGATAGAGTGTTAGTCAAATGGCACTAATATAGAGTAGTACTCTTATTGTCTGCTATAATACCATTTCATAGTTTGTCAGTATGGTAGCCCAGCTGATGGGAGAGGTTTAGAGAAGGATTTCTTTTATTTAATTTGATGATGTTGACAAGCACTTATAGATGTTTTTAAGATTAAAGCCTCTTAGGTTTGAAAGTGTGGTTGATCCTAGAGTAGTAGAGGTATAGATGATGAGGATTGAGAATAATGTTGATGAATTGCAATGTCTTCTTGATAGGAGTGTTTCATTGGCTACTTTTTTTTTTTTTGAAGGAATGCTAAATTGTATTAAAAACAAAATAAACCAATACAAAGAAAACTAGAAACTCAAATAATCTCTAATCCATCACATTCCTCTTTTAAAATACTAAGAAAGGAATGTGGGATTTCCACATTATTCAAATCTTCCCACATAAAATTATTATTGCATCCTAAATTGGCACAAAAATCTGCCAATTTGTTGCAATTTCTACTAGTATGAGAGAAAAGAACCTGGTTGAAGTCTTGAATAAAAGCAAGTTCCTTTTTGATCCTTCCATGTTTCTTCCAATTCTTCAAATTAACTTGAAGTTCTTTGATAATATTGCTGTTGTCTCCTTCTATGATTACTCCTTGAGCTTCAAGCATCCATTCTTTCAAGATATTTTTCAAGTAATAAACCGCCAAAAGTTCCACATGAGCAATGTCCCAATGTAGATAATGATGACCAAAAGCTGATAGAAATCTGCCTTTATTATCTCTTATGATCCCTCCAATACCAGCCAAGTAATTGCTTTTTAAGGAAGCATCAATATTTATCTTTATCCAACCGGTTGGAGGGGGACACCAAGATGAAAACAGCTTGAGCTGATTAGTATCCCAATTTTCCGGATGAGTAACGATAAAGTTGCTAACAGTAGCTAAGGAGACGGTATTAGCAGCCATAAAGAAGACAGATTCTTCACTCTTCCCGTGAACTAGCTTGCATCTATTCTTCCAAGCTATGAAAACTGTTGTACAGTACATGTTTGCCAATAAAGGATTAGTTTTAGAAGCTTTAACTAATCCATCCAAGCAAGAGTTAAAATCCTCAAAAATCGGAATATTAAAACCCCAGTTGTTAAGCATAAGCAAACAGTTATTTAATTTACTGCATTTTGCTACAATATGGCTTTAATCTTCAATTCCTGTACATCCTCTCGGACAGCTTGCATTGGTAGAAATTTTTCTTCTCAATAAGAACTCACCCGAAGGAATTGCAATAGAGGGTCTAAGCTTTATGCTTTTAACCCAATTCCAATGGTTTTCACCCAGAAAATTGTTTGAATCGGCTTCATAACAAAGAGCTGCTATATATTTTCTGGAATGATGTTTTAACAATTCAATTTGATCTTCATTTTGTTCTTTCTCAATAGGAATTTGGATAATAATATCCATAAGAGTCTTGCCAAAAAATTTCTCTAAAGAGTAGAGATTCCACTTCCCATCAATGATAAAAGAACTTAACTTGTGATCAATAGGATCCAACATGTTTATGAATGAAGGCCATATGGACAGATTTTTGTCAAGGATCCAAGTATCTTGCATCCAATTGATAGAATTTCCATTCATAACTTTCCATCTCACAATCTTTTTAAGAAAATAAGCTCCATTAGTAATGATTTTCCAAGTAGGAGAACCATTAATTTTAGTGGTCTTATTCCAAATATCATTACCATACTTTCCTTTGATAATTTGGTTAAGAAGGGAATTAGGCTTTTTAAGAAACTCCCAAGCAAATTTAGCTTGAAGTGGCCCAACCTTGGAAACTGCAGAGAACAGTCCTCTACCTCCTTCATTTTTTGCTTTGCAAAGAAGATCCCAAGAGACATAATGCAATCCAATTCTCCCATTACTTTTATTCCATATAAAGCTTCTACACATCTTATCAAATTCTTTTAGAATTGATATAGGAACAAGGGATATAGATGATAAGAACATGGGAAGAGAAAGAAAAGCATATTTGACAAGCACAATTTTCCCTTCCAAAGAAATACAATTTTTCCCCCCAAGTATTCAATTTATTGGATGCCACTTCCATCAGATTATGAAAATCTGATCTAACTTTTCTTCTTAATGTTATTTTAACACCAAGGTATGAAAACTCCTTCACAACTTTGTACTTAAGAATAGAAGAGATTAAGTTCATCCTTCTCCTATCAGTGTGTTTCCCAAAGATAACCAAGGATTTGGATGAATTAACCTTTTGTCCAGTCCAATCACAAAATTTGGAGACAATTTTTTTCACCAATTTCACCTCTTTGACAATAGCTTTGGAGAAAATAAGGAAATCATCGGCATAAAATAAATGAGAGACATTAGGAGCATTGTGAGTGATAGAAATCCCTTTTCCACATCTATGAATATGGAGAGCATCTGAAAGAATTTGAGCACAAAGAATAAAGAGATAAGGAGACAAGGGACAACCTTGTCTAAAGCCACTTTTGCCTTGAATCCAATTGGTCTTCTTCCCATTGATTAGTATGCAAAATTTAGGATCTAGAACACATTGCATTAACAATTCTTTGAATTTGATAGGGAAATTATAGTGAATAAGAGCTTGTCTTAAAGCTTGCCATCCCATACTATCATAAGCTTGTTCCATATCAATTTTGATTGCCAATAGACCACTTTTAGCTTTAGAATACCGGAATTTATTAAAGATTTCTTGAGCCAAAAGAACATGTTCAGATAAAGAGCGGCCTTTAATAAAAGCTACTTGATCATGAGAGATTAGAGAATGAATAACTTTCTCCAATCTATTCAAAAGCATTTTGGCAATTAATTTGTAAATGGACAAGCAAAGGCTAATTGGACGAAAATTAGAAGGAAGTAAGGGACATTTGATTTTAGGAATTAACACAATCAAAGTCTCTTTCCAAGAGTGGTGCATCTTGCCCGAAGTAAAAAACTGGTTAATAGCTAAGCAAACATCATTATGAATAATGTCCCAATAGCATTTTAAGACGGAAAAAGAAATACCATCAATTCCGGGAGAGATATTTTTGCCTGAAGAGAATACAACTGCTTGCAATTCGTCCTTAGTGAATTCAGCATCCAGCCCACTGTGGTCTTCAAACGGGATGACAGCCCGAGGAGCAGGCCAATTGAGCAGTGAGCATTCTCTGTGCCGCCATTTGGAATTGAAGAATTCATAGAAAACCTCCTGAATATGGATAGGATTTTCAGTAATAAAACTAGAATTATTCTTGATATTGCTGATCCAGTTGATGTTTCTTCTAGCATTGGCAAAGGCATGAAAGAATGATGAGTTTGAGTCTCCTTCCTCCATCCACTTAGCTTTGGCTCTTTGTTTCCACCAAGAGTTTAGACGGGCTAGAGTAATGTTGAGTTCATTGATCTTGAATTTGAGAAGCTGGAGCTTAAGATTAGAAATTCTACCTTCAGCTTCTTCATTTTGAAGTTCCAAGATTTCAGTCTTCAATTCGTCTCTCAACACATTGAGATTTTTAAATTTTGCTTTGCTCCAGAAGTATAAGGCTTTCAAGGTCCTTTTAAATTTAGAATTCAAAGAAGTTACTGGATAAATACAATTGCCGAATCTCCAGTATTTAGAAACTACAGATTTAGCTCCATAATAAGAAGCCCAAACTTCCTCAAATCGGATTATTCTATCAAAAGCTTCAGCAGGTTTGAATATTTCCATGAGAATAGGACAATGATCCGAAGCAATACGAGCTAAGTTCTTTACACAAGCTATTTGGATACAATTGAGAGCTGTGGAATTGATAAAATAACGATCAAGTTTTTCCATAATACGTGCTCCTCCCAATTTGTTGTTGCACCATGTAAATTTTGGTCCATAAGCTTCCACATCATGAAGATCATTATTAATCAAGAAGTTCTTCATATCTATAGAACCTTGAGATAAAGAAAATTTCTTACCCTCTCTCTTCTCTTCTTGTGAAAGAATGCAATTAAAATCTCCCCCCACTACCATAGGAAATTCATTAGAACAATGTTTTTCCAAGCTCTCCCATATAACCTTTCTTTCTATGGCATTAATGCTTCCATAGACATTAGCAATCAACCATTGGCTACTTAGTATGACAAATTCTATCGGCTAACCATAGTGATTTGGTTTAGTTTTTCTTAAGTCAAAGCTACATAGCATAACATCTATCACCTTGAAAGATAAACTGATGCTTAGTGATCGATTTGAACATAAATAATTTACTTTCATATCTTAGCTCGATATAAGAAAATTTCAATTCAACTTGAAAGATAAAAGGAATATTCACTTATCATTTTGAATATGAATGTATAAATCAACGTATAAAGTTATAGTATGCATCTAAAGTATTCTTCTCATATCTTGAAAAAGATATAAGCTAAGATTTTTATTTTACTTGGTTTTAACTCACTATAGAGGCAAGCCCCTATAATTAACTTCATCTTAAGATAAGTCTTAAGAATACTCTTGATTAAATTAAAGGCTAGACTTTCTAAATGTATAAAGAGTTGATTATAGGTTTGTGTTCAAAAGAACTTTAAAAAGGACTGAAACTTTAAATTAAAGATTTAGATTTCAGAATGATTGGATAACTGTCGTGGGGATAGGAAAAACTAAAGAGAGAATACTATCTGGGCTTATGTCAGCCTAGAGTGAACTTCCAGCTAACATCCTAAGTTCTAGCAAATTTCCTTATATATGCAAGAAAAGATGGCTCTATCCTTGGAATTAGGGGAATTTAGTTCACAAAACCTTAATATGTACTCTTTAATATATAAATGCATCTAATATAGCATAATGCAACGATGTATGAAAATAGTATATACAAACTTTATTCATTTTTAATACAAATGGAGTTGAACCCAAGGTTTGTTGTATACAAGTAAAGGAGACAAAGATCCACCATAACAAGCCTGGATTTCTATCCAAATAAAACGTAGTTCGAAATATAATTTCTTACTTTAATATTTATCTTGAGGCTCCAAGATTTTCTATGATATTCTAAAAGACAATGATCCTTAAAGGAAGAAGAATAATTTCCTTTTTGAACTTCAATATATATAAGGAAACATCTTTAACTTCATTGCAACTCTTGACACTGTGCAACTCAATCTATCTATACAAAATCTAAAGAATTACATTTATAAATTTATTTGTACGTCATCACCTAGATATATTCTAATTTCTAGGAAAATATAAAAGCAATGTATATAAAATATATAAATACAATGCAATATTGGTGTATGTATATAAAATATAATACTACCTAAGAGCCAAAAATAACCTTAGAGAGCCTAAGGTGCATCAACAAAAAATATAAACATGAATTTCAAAGTATTGAAAGTAAACATATAAAGCATGAATACCCTCTAAGAAAGGTATTCCTAAAAAAACCCATACCATTAGCCTAGGCTATACTAAAATTAGAAGCCCTATAAAACTAAAAAAAAGTGTGTATAATATGTTGTGAGGTGTGGATAGGCCTTAGGCTTTTATTAATTAATATTATCTAATATTTTTTAATTTATTTTATTTTAGGCAAAAGGATGATTTATTTTAAATTATTTTTTAATTCATCTGATCTCCCTCTGAGGAATCAAATCCAATTCGCCCTTTTTCTAATGTATTTGAGAGAATGAATGAATGAATTCATTTGTTCCACCTTTTCCAGAAAAATAAAGTGCCATTCTATTTCAATTTTTTTATTTGTTGTAGTTTTGTGGGTGGCCAGTTATGGCGAAGGTTGATCACCAGCTATCTCCAACTGATGATACTTCCTATATACCACCTTCTTCTTAGTCTAGGGTGACTAATTTTGTTAATCATTTAGAGAGTTTTAAAGGTATGAATATCTCAAAGATGAAGCTGATCAGAAAGGTTCACTAAAGTAGAAACCATTGGTGATTCGAGATGGGTATAGGCATCTTGTTCGTCAAAATGCCTTAATTGAAGGGAAAGGGAAAAAATTGTTTCCTTCCTGACTCTGAAATTTATAATAAAAGGCAATCATTCAATAAGGAGAATTTTATTCCACAATCTGGTTCTAATGACATAGGGAAGCTTCTTCCTCTACAAGTTTGGATATTAATGTTAATAATTTTTTTGGTTTCATTTCTTCAAATCAGAATGATGAAAATATTGTCAATTGCAATCTTTCACAAAAAATTATTATCACTGATTTTGAGATTAGTGATAAGGTTTCAAAAATTTTAGAAGATCATATTGTTAATAGTCCTAAGACTAATAATGTTGATATTATCTTTTCTATGCCTAAAGAAAATGTGATAAATGTTTGAAGTAAACCTTCCCATATAAAAATTAATCATATTTCTATTGAATTTAAAATGTTTGAGGGTGGAGTTGCTTAAAACATAATGCAGATAAGGAAAAATCTATTACTCAAGTACTTGATAAATTGTTGGTTTTTAAGGTGTCTGGCAATAATATTATGTTTCATATTTGTAGTATGGAATTAAGATGACAATGGAATCAATTTGGTGGATTTCATTTAACTTCTTTGTGATTAAATTTGATTTTATGTTCATTCCATTCCTTTGAAGCTATATAAGGAGTTTTTAGTGTTGGACATTGGTGAAAGTTCGTCAGGGATGTTAAGCCCTTGTGAACTAGCCCGAGGCTAACCAAGAGGGGGGTGAATGGTGTTTTAAAATTTCTTCAAAGAAATCACAAACATAACCAAAAAAATCACCACAAAAATTAAAGTGTGAAAATTAAATGCAAAAAAATAAAAAAAAGAACACACCAAAATTTATAGTGGTTCGGTCAACTTGACATACATCCACTCCCCGGAGCCTCTCTTCCGGGTATTGCACTAAACTCAGTGTCTCTCTTTTTGCGCACCCCCCCCCCCCCCCCCACAATAAGGTGGAGAATCCCATACAAAAACACCATTCAACCGACCCCAGTGAGACAAAGAACCCAACTCCTTTTGCTTCCTCCTGAAGTAGGCAGAGAACCTAACTCCTTTTGCTTCCTCCTGAAGCAGGCAGAGAACCTTGATCAATTTCTGAAGTTGACCTCTCTCAAACCTCCAAGGAACCAGGGATGACAATAGAAAAAGATTACTCATATCCTTACTTGGAGCAACATTTGTGAAACCCCTTACAAACTCCCCCTCACAAGATCCTCTCTCTCTCTCCCTAGCTCTCCCTCTCCACTTGGCTCTCTCAGGTCAAGACTGCAGTAAAAGATCTCATCTTAAAAAAACAAGAGATTTTATAAATAAGGGCTTCAAATTTACCCTAATTTGTGATTAATCACCAAAGATCATCCAGGACAATCTACCGATCGTCCTGTATAATAAGTTCAAATTTAGCTCAATCAGTCTGGATAATTTTGGAGAGTCTAGATGATTAGAAGGTTCCTTTATTCAGATCATCCATAATAATATTATATCATTATGTATGATTAGTTCAAGAATCGAATATCATGTCTGGAAGATGAAAAATAACTTGATCGTCTGAGCTGATTAGTAAAAAATATCAGATATCATCCAGAACATAGCACATGGATGGATGTCTGGATGATTAAAAAATAACTTGATAATCATGGATAATTTTTTATTGTCCCGGATGATTAGTTCAAATTAATACATATCATCCAAAGTATCATTCAGGTCGTCTAGGAAGAACTAAGGTTTGTTTAACTGATCGTCCCGAATGATCCTGTGATTATCCAGGATGATATAATCAAGCAATCAAACCTTAATTGCTTTCCTTAATTACCAAAATAATTTAGGCATAATTGTAGTGCATCCTCCTCGATGATTTCCAAAAATAAAACATGCCTAAAAGGTTATGGCGGGTGATTCTTTCTGATTTGAGCTTATCATCCCGGAGGATGATAATATCATCCAGGACGATTTGCTTAATTGCCACTGCCTTAACCAAGATGCTCTAATTAGGGTTTTATTTTTGATTGATCATCTAGGATGATTTTGGATCTTCGCTGATGATATGATCAAAAACAGAAAACACTAAAAATAGACAAAATTTTTCCATGAGCATGTGTATCCCAAGCTAGCTTGATTTGCACTCGACCTTGCGGACCTGAAATATTAGTAGGTAAGGCAGTCATAGAAAAATAGAAGTAACAAAAATGTTTGATATCATCAAAATTATAATTCTTGAAATTAGATTCACAATACTTGGTAGGTTGGAGGTCATATAATTGGAATGGAGAAATGGACTCCTTTATTCTCAACATTAATAATGACAGGATTATCATCTTCAGTTTGGATTCAACTTCCTCATTTACCTTTACAATATTGGGATGACATAAATATAATTAAAATTGCTTCAAAAGTTGGTGTTCCTATGTTACTTGGTGGAAATATGTTTAAATGGGAAGGAAGGGAATTTGCAAGAATATGTGTTTATATAAAATTTGATTCAAAATTACCCTGTGGAGTTTGGGTTGATGGTTTGATTTGCATATTTTTTCAAAAAGTATAATATGAAAAAATCTCTTCATTTAGTTTTGGATGATAGGCCAAGAGTGTTCTTCTTATCCAATAAATAGGAATGATGTAGTTAATGATATTTCAAAGGTTGCTGCAAGTATAAGTAAATCTATGCAAGCTAAAGGTATTCATAAAAATGTTATTACCAATAAAGTTAAAAAATCATGGAAATAACATGCAGTATGAACCTTGGATTCATGTCAATTTTTCAAAAAACAAAGGGAAATTAAGAAGAAATTCATCGATTAGTAAAGTGAAGAAAATAATTTCAAAGTGAGGTTTTATGTCTATAATACTGAAGTCAAGAAGAAGGTTGGTTCAAATAAACCTGTTGGGGAGGATGGTAGAAATACTATTGCAAACTCTATTCATAATGTAATTTTTGATAGTTCCTCTAAGATGATAGATAAAAAAAAGTTTGGATATACAAACTAATGATGAAAATAGCAATATGGACCCAACTCTAGATCACAAAAGTTTAGAAATTCTATATGAGACATTCGGTAATGGGAATTTAAAAGAATTATTATTGAAGGTGCCAAATAATGTTACTGGCAGTAATAAACAAGATAGTTCTAGTTTGGAAAAAAAAGAATCAGTTACTCATGAAAATTCTTTTAATAAGATGGAAGGAAATGTTATTGGTAGTTCTTTGTTGATAAAAAAAAAGCTCAATAATGAGCTCAAATCTTTAGGACCTAATCAGGATTTTCCTATAAAGCAAAGATGAGATTGGTGTGTGAGATTATTAGGTGGGGATCTCTCCCCTTCAATATCTTAATGTAACTCTTTGTATTTTGGAGTTGTAGAGGAGCCAAAAAGAGGGAGGCTTCTCTATATCTTAGAGAGATTGTTAGAGACAATAATGTGTTTTATATTGGTTATGTTGAAACTAAGTTAGCTAATATTAATAGGAGGGAGGTTGATGGGATTATTGATAATGACTGAGATATTTTTCATCATCCCATTGAGGGTATGTCTGGTGGTATTTTGGTTTTATGGAAGAGAGCTGTGTTGTTGTTTAATGTTGTGGAGCATTTGTCTCAAGTTTTTTTTGGGGTTGTTAACATTCCTTTTAAGGGTAGTTGGAATATTGCTACTATCTATTGGAATAAGGATTTACTTATTAGGGGAGGGCTTTTGGAATATCCTAAAAAATTTACTTTTAATATCATTCCTTTTATATTTGGTGGAGATTTTAATTGTATCTTATTTAAAGAGGATAAGAGAGGTGGTAAAAATTTCATATATTCTAAAGGGCCTCTGGAAATGAAGCCTTTTATGGCTAACAATTATTTTCATGATGTATATATTATTGGACCAAGGTTTACTTGGTGTAATAATAAGGAAGGGACGTCTAGAGTTTGAGAAATATTAAAAATAAGCCTTGTTAATTCCACATCATTATAAAGTGTTCCATTGGCATGGACTAGATATCTTGCTAGAGTAGCTTTAGATCATTGTCTGATTATTTTTAATATGGGTTTGGTCTCTTAACCATAACTCAAAATCATAAGATTTGAAGATGTTTGGAAATCATATCTAGGGGCTTGTAACATTGTCTTAAAGTCATGGAGAAAGTCAAATTTTGGTAATTATTCTAAAATTCTTTAAACAAAATTAGGAAGAACTCTTAAAGCACTTTATTATTGGAATAAGAATAAGCTTAAGAGTTTATGTGCTACTAAAAATGAGTTGAAGAAGGAGATTATGGAACCTCAAAATGAGGAAATTGCTGACGGAGGTCTTAATCCAAAAAAATTATGATTGCTTCAGAGGAAAGTTCATTAATTAAATGGTACTTTGTCAAGACTATCTTTATGGTGGAGTCAAAGAGAAAAGGCTAGATGGTTGGAGGAAGGACACTGAAACTTAAAATTATTTCATTATTATGCTTCAGCTAGGAGTAATGATAATTAAATTAAATAAATTAAAGATGGAGATAATGTATTGGTAGAAGATTATGAAGAGATTGAATTAGTTTTCTATAATTATTTCAAGACCAAATGGAAGAATAAAAGTTGCATGCTATCAGATTGGCCTGAAATATGAATGAACATAGAGTTTTGGATTCAAATTTGTAATACTGAATGATTCTTTCTCACAAGAAGAATTTGTTGCTGATATCTTTCAAATAGGTAATAACAAATCTTTTGGAAATGATGTATAACTGCATCTTTATTTAAATTTTACTCGAAAATAGTTAAAGATGATACTTGGAATGCTATTGAATGTTTTTTAAAAACTAGACATATGCATGATAGATGGAAAGACGTGCTTATTCTTCTTCTTTCTAAGATTAAAATCTTATTCTGCCTTCAAATTTTAGACCTATAAGTCTATCACAAACCATTTACAAGATAGTTGCTAGAATGGTTTTGAATAGACTGAAGTGGTTCCTTCCTAAGATTATAATTGAAGATCAAGTTACTTTTATTCATGGAAGATCAACGTCAGACCATTATTTTCAATAGATTTTTAATAAATTCAAAATTTTTTAATTTAAAGAAATGTTTTATGACAGTCTGACAGTCAAAATTAATACGAAGCAAGCATATGATATCATGGGTTGGTCGGCCCTATAGCAGATTTTAAAATTAGTTGAATTCCATTCTAAGTTTTTAAACTTATTATGGGATACATGCAAGATGTTAGATATTATATTCTAAGTAATGGGTGGAAATCTAAATGGATAAAAACTATAAGTGAATTTAGACAAGGTTTTTTATTATTTCTATACTTATTCATCATGTGCTCACAATTACTATCTAATGCTACAAAAAAAGAGAAGAATTGTGGTTCAAAATTGTTCCTTAGGATGAAGAGAGAACTCAATTATTATATGCATATGATTTTATGATAATTGCAATAGCTTCTACAATGGTTGTTGAAGGAGTGGCACCCCCTAGAACTAATGCTCAGGTTATGCTTAAAGTTTTAAAGAAAAATATTTTTTCAAGATATAAAAGGCCTAAAGTATTAATCTGTGATTGGGAAAGCCATTTCTATCATATGAGAGTAGAAACAACATTAATTAAATATGTTATTTATCATAAAGTTGCAATAGCTTATCATCCCCAAACTAGTGGCCATGCTGAAATAAGTAATATGGACATTAAAAGAATTTTGGAAAAAATTGTTAGTTATAATAGGAAATATTGGGTTATAAACTAGAAGACATATTACAACTACCTTTAAAACTACAATTAAAATTATCTCCCTATAGGTTAGTCTTTGTAATAGCTTGCAACCTTTCTAGAGAATTAGAGCTTAAGGCATTCTAGGAGGTGAAATAATTAAATTTCAATCTTAAGAGTGCGAAAGATAAAAAATTTATTACATTTGAATTAATTAGAAAAATTTAGAAATGGGACTTATAAAAATACTAAGATTAATAAAGATAAAATTTAAAAATGGCTTGATCATAAGTTTCTTAAGAAAGAATTCAGCTCTGTATTAGAGGTTTTGCTCTTTAGCTTTAAATTAAAACTATTTCCAAGAAAACTAAAGTCAAGGTGGTTATGACCATTCAGTATTATCAAAGTATTTCCCTACGGTGCTGTTGAAACTAAGGATAAGAAAAGTTTACATGTCTTTAAAGTCAATGGCCATAGATTGAAATTTTATTTAAGAGGGAACATAGATCGTTTGAGAAATATCACTATTTTGGTCCATCCTTAAATACAATAATTGGTATATTCTGCTTGAAGATTATAAACTTAGCACTGATGGGAGGAATCACAATTATATTATGTGTTTGAATTTCTTATGTGTTATTTTGTTTTTATTTTCTTAAATACTTTATTTTCTTTTGTTTATATTATTACGTTCTATCATTTACATTTAATTTAAATTCTTGTTTATGCTTAACTGTTGAAAATTATGCTCTTCACTGTGATTCCACTTTAATTATTTCTTTAGCCAAAATAAAAATAGTAATTAAAAATTTATATAAATTAAGATAATAATAAAATTGTAGATGATAATTTGAATGAACAAAGCATAGTAATTCATAATTTGATAATCATAAAAATTAACCAAGGATGATCATTTAAGTCATTGACTTGTCTTGAACTTAGAAAATATACACTATTTCACTAACTACTGAATTTGAGAATAAATAATTGAGTTTAGGGAAAATAACTGTGCAGCTTAAATTATGAATATCATAGTAAAATTTATTATGGAAGTAGTGATCTTACTAAATCCTTACATAAAATCAATTAGGGTTACAAGAGGGATGAAAAAAAAATTGATATTTGAAATAATTAATATGTACTTGAAGTATAAAAAAGGTGAAAACATGAAATATCAAAAGAAAGAATTGAAATAATAAAATAAGATGAGTGCATTCAAAAATTGGTATCTCTGAAAGTTTTAGTCCAAAAAGTATCCTAATACTAAAAATTAAATAGAACAAGATAAGTGAACTAATATATATGATAACTCCAAGCACAATGAATCTCTAAATAATATGTTATTCATTTCTAAAATTAGAAGTCAATATTCTACATACACTGATAGTGGATAAGTTCAATTAAAATAATAACAAGGATAATAACTTAGGCTAATTACTAATGATTTTTAAATTAGCATTGCAACATTGATCATTCATAATTCATTCTAAACCATGATGTATTATCTTACATTTAAATAATTTTAAATTACTAATTTTTATTTAGGCTATTAAGCTAACCAATAGGTCGTTGCATATTACTTGAGGGCAATCAAATACTTAAGATTGGAGGAATTTGTTAAGTGTAAATTATGTACTATTTATTGTATTTTAATTTAGTGAAAATGTATTAGTTTAGTTGTGTTTATGTAGCAAATGTTCAATAAAAGGAAAAAATCTATAAGAAATGAAGAGCACTACAACATTCCAATTAATATCAATACATCATATATAACACATCGATGCTAGACTAGGGAATTGAAATGTAGCATCTTGAAGAAAATAGTAAATAATTTAGTTCCAAACAGACCTAATGTCAGCATCACAATGCTTCATAGCATCATGGTATTAGAAATCCATGTCATAGCACCTGAGTCTTAGGAATTTGAATGCTAGAGCACTGATCCTTACAACACCACAGCATCATCTTACAAATTTGAGAGCCACAACACTTAAATTTTATAGCACTATGATGGAGCAGCTAATTAAAGATGGAGCCAATCCAATTTAGGAAAGTGATGCATGAATTCAACCAAGAGACGCGGCTGTCGACTTGATTTTTTAGAGTGGTCAATTATATGAATCAAAATATAATCTCTATGCATAAATCATTGAACTATACTTCAAACATAAATTCTAACTCGTTATTGTGCTCTAGCATAGTGATCAATTCATCAACTTTAAAATTACTTATTGATAGTCACACTTATTTATTACTTGATCATCCAGTCATTCACTTGATAATCACCAAATGATTATCAGTGATATGATCATTACAAAGCCAAAATTCCTTCCATCATTAACTTTCATTAACTTACTAAAATTTCAAGAAAAAATTAATTATTTGACATTCACCATTAACAGTATTATTATTAGTTGTTCAATAATTAACGATCATTAATGATTAACAAAGATCTAAGCATTTCAAACTTGAAACTACTATGAATCATTGATCAAAATAAATCTAACTCAAACCTACTAACCAAACTCATTGACAATTTACTAATTCCAAAATCTAGTTTTAAAACCAAACCCAAAACCCCTTAGTATATAAACATTTTTGGAGAAATTTCAATCACCATGAAAATTGACAAAATGACCTTAAATTCTAGATCGGTCAATTGCATATTGGTTATTTATGTCTCTAAAGTCAACCACATCATCTTGGAAGATTTTCAAGACTCTTATCACCTGAAACTCAAAGCATTTTCATATGTTGTAAAAATTTTAAATATTTAAAACCTATGCGATTGAACAACATATTATAATTTTTGACCTTGGAAGCCTCTCCAAACTCATTGATTATGATCATCATCACTAGCATAATGCATTGAAAAAATATTGAACTTTGGTTTATCATACTTAAATATCAAAACCATAAAACCATGGAATACTAAAATTGAATTTTTCTTAAACTTTCATATGGCTGAGTTAAAAAAAAACCATGAAACCTCCTCTAACATATCCCAAATAAGATTTAGAGTGCATTGAACAAAACCCCAAGCCCTGGTCAACTCTTGTTGGCCAAGTCAACCTAAGTTTACCAAAGGGGCCCTTAAGCTGTAGAGCATTCATATTAAACTAAATGGCCTCCCCTTTGTATGGGACTACCTCTAATACGTCCATAACATCAATTGGAATAAATTGGACCTACCATTACCCCTAGTCAAAACTAGTTATCAAGTCAACCATGGTTGACCAAAGCACACCTTATACTCTTCAAAAATTTTTAACTCCTGATTTTGAACAAACCATTGAAACTCACTTTGGAGGATAGTTCATTAAATTCTCATCTATCACTCCAAAAGGTTTGAACCCTTGGGCCCACCAAATATAGTCAATAGGGTAGAACCAAGTGCACTTAAAGGGGTTTTATGAGCCAAAATCCAACCCTTATCAAATTAAATTCCATGAACTATTATAATAGGTGTTATATAAACTTGAACATATGACCCAAGGAGCCCAACACATGGTTTGATCCGGGTCAACCATTTGTGTTAAACAAAACCCTCCAAAAACTAATTTTCTTTGGTCCAAAACTAACCCAGCCCAAATTGGACACAATCAATGGATCAAGCACACTCTAAAACCTTCTCTCTAAAGGTCATGTCAAGATCAAGCCACATGGGCTACTGATGTGGCAATAATCTCCAAAATAATCTCTCTCTAATGATTGGTTCAAACTGGGGTTTACGAGAGAGAATTTTCTAGAGAGAGAAAGGTTGGTTTTCTAGAGAGAGAATTTTCATCTTCACTGTACGAATTTGGATTTCCCGCGCTCTTTTCTCGCGGTCGGTGGTGCCATCGCCGGAAGTTCGTCGGTGTTTTTGGCCGATGTCATAGACGTTCCGTGGCCCTCTAGTACACTATGCATTGGTTGTAGAGGGAGGAATGGTGTGGTGATCAAGGAGGGGGCGAATCTGCCGATTCGTCGAGTTTTTGTAGAAGGCAAAGAGAAGAAGGTTTTGAAGGATGGTTCTGATGTTCATCTAGATTTAAGAGAATTTATTGGTGTAGAAAATTTGGCTTTTCTTAATTCTTCTGGGATGGAGGAGCCGATCTTGAAAGTTAAAAGTTTTTCTGGGGTGAATAAGGCCAATCAGATCCCAATTGATCTGATGGGTGAAGAAATCTTGAAGAATCAGGAGGTTAATGGTGATGGGAAAGTCTCTGGTAAGGATATGTTGAACGTAGAAATTTTATTGAACAAATTAAATGATGATAATGGACAAAATTGCATTGGCGTGATTGGTGGAGCTTGGTCAAAACTGAAGCACATTAAGATTGCGTTTAATAAAGAGCAAGTTGAATTATCTGAGGATGGGATTGCTGTCCGGCTTAATTCAGAATAGGAATTTAAGAACTCTAAAGTTTTGAAGCATCCAATTGTTATTAAGGTTCTTGGAAACAATGTGCCTTTCTCTGTATGCAGCGTGGAACTGAGAAGGCAATGGAGTAAGTTCAGTGGATTCCATATGACTTCAATTGGCATGAATTGGATTCTCTGTTCATTCAAGACAAATGAGGTGGTGGAAGAAATTTTAAATGGGGGGCCGTTGTATGTTAATGGATACATTGTCGGCATGGACAGGTGGTATCCTGCCTTCGATCCATATTCCTTCAAAGGGATTTCAGCTCCTATTTGAATCAGACTCCCATGCTTACCACTTTATTGCTGGGATGAAGATAATTTAGCAAGGATTGCATCTCAATTTGGCACGCCTATGTACTTTGATGGGAATACTTTCAGATGGGGGAAGAGAGAATTCGCCCGTATATGTGTTAAGATCAACCTGAAGAAGAAATTTCTGAATGGTGTTTGGATTGATGGACTACCTGGTAGGTTCTTCCAATGGGTGGAGTATGAGAAGATTCATTTACTGTGTTATCATTGTGGTCGAGCAGGACATGATGTGAAGGAGTGTCCTGAGAATGTTGTTCAAGGGATCAAGGATCAGACGGTGAATAAATCTGAAGCTGTTATAGGGGAGTTTAAAAAAGATGAGGTTGAACCTAAGCCTATGGTGAACAAATCAGAATATGGCCCTCTGATACATGTCCACTTTAAAAACAAAAGATTCCTCGGAGTGGGAGGTGGTGATAAAGCAAAGAATGACAATAATGGGAGCAGCCTTGAAAATAGGGGAGGTGTGAACCAAGAAACTACTACCCATAAGCAGATTCTACATGACAAGGAGAATACGGGCATAGTGGAGAAGTTCTTGGGTCCTGAAACTACTACAGAAAAAGTAAAAACTGTTGAAGACATTCGGTCAGGTATTTCTCTAAATAACAAATTTGATGTGTTGATTGAAGATAGTGAAGTGGACCTCATGGGAGACCCGAAAGAATTTGATGAATCACATAACAGGGCCCTGGAAATTGTTGATGTTTTAAGTAATGTAACATCGTGTTCTAGTGGGCCTACTAAAGTTAAACTTGCTAAAGAGATGAAATCCTTGGGGCCAATGGATTCAGAGTTTAAGAAAAAGAAGAGAGATGGAAGATTGAATTCCATGAGTGGGGTGGGACCCCCTACACTAGCTTAATGACTTCGTTATTATTCTAGAACGACAGAGGGGCTAGGAAGAAAGAAGCTGCTCTGTATTTGAAAGAGGTTGTTAGAGATCATAACATTTTCTTCATTGGGCTTATGGAGACAAAGTTGACAAATATTGACAGGAAGGATGTAGATGGCCTTATTGGAAAGGACTGGGACTATTTCCATTTTCCTGCTAATGGTCTTTCAGGAGGTATCCTTGTGCTTTGGAATATGAAGGTTATGACTTTTATTATTATTGAGTCCTCTTCCCAAATGATAGTTGGAGATCTCTCTATCCCCAACTTGGGATTGTTGAAGGTTGCTACAGTGTACGGAAGTAGATGTTGTAAGGAGAGGGAGCTTCTGTGGAGCCAGTTTGGTTGTTGTATGGATAGTTCTACCCCCTCTATTATTGGTAGGGATTTCAATTGTATCTTGAACAAAGAAGAGAAGAGAGGTGGTAAGAGGTTTCTTTTTTCTAAAGGACCTAAGGATATGAAGTATTTTATGACAAACTTTGATTTCCATGATGTGGGGAGTATTGGACCAAGATTCACTTGGTGCAATAACAAAGATGGAGCCTCTAGGATTTGGGAGAGGCTGGATAGGTGTATTTTGAATTCGGCTGCACTCCAAAAGCTTCCTATTGATGCCACTAGGCAACTTGCTAGGGTGGCATCGGATCATAGTCCTATTTCCTTCAAGATGGATGATAAGGTGCGTATCAAATCAAAGATAATCAAATTTGAGGACACTTGGAGATCTTATCCAACAGCAAGAAGTATTGTGTATCATGCTTGGAAGAAAGATGATTTTGGTGATGAAGGTATGGTACTTCAAAGGAAGATTAGTAGAACTTTGAAAGCCCTTTTTTTTTGGAGTAAAAATAAGTGTAAAGACTTGAATATGCTAAAAGAAGATCTTAAAAAGGAGATTTTGGATCTCCAACACAAAGAAGCCGTGGGCATTGATTAGTCTGCTCAAGATCTCATCTTACTTAGAAGTAAAATTCATGCTCTAAATGTAACTTTGAAAAGATTGTCCACATGGTGGAATCAAAGAGCAAAAGCAAGATGGCATGAGGATGGAGACGTAAATTCAAAAATGTTTCACAATTTTCCTATAGCAAGAAGAAATGGCAATAAAGTGAATCAAATCAAAGATGTGTATAATAAGATGCAAGTGGAAGATGATGAAATTGAGAACGTATTCATTCAATACTTTGAAGCAAAATGGAAATCCAGAGATTGTGAATTAGAGGGTTGGCCAGAGATTGGTGAAAACCAGAAGCTGACAGCTGAAGATGTTGCTGCTCTTAATGTTGATTTCTCGGTGGGTGAGCTACAGCATTCGGTTTTCCAGCAGGGGAATAATAGATCACCAGGTATGGATGGTCTCACCTCTTCATTTTACAAGTGCTATTGGGATATTGTTTGGAAAGATCTATGGAATGCCATTAATTGCTTTCTAATTTCAGGGCATATGAGAAAAGATTGGAAAGATACCTTAATTTTGTTCATTGCTAAGGTGAAGAACCCGTTACTTCCTTCCAATTATAGGCTGATTAGTCTATGCCAGACTAACTACAAGATTTCAACTTCAATGCTAGTGAACAGGTTGAAGAGATGTATTCCCAAATTGATTACTGAAGAACAATTTGCCAGGTAGATCAATTTCAGAACATTGTCTTCTAGCTCAGAAGATTTTTCACGAGTTCAAGATATCCAAACATAGAAAAGTTTAATGGCCTTGAAGCTAGACATGGAGAAGGCATATGATAGCATGGGCTGGCCAACTCTTGGTCAAATTCTTTTTTGGTACGGCTTCCCTTCTATGTATGCTAACCTTATTTTGGAATGTATTGTAGATGTGAGATTTTTCATTATTATTAATGGAAAGAACTCCAAGTGGATCAATGCTCGTATTGGATTTTGGCAAGGATGTCCACTCTCCCCTTACCTTTATATCATGTGCTCTCAACTGATGTCCAACTCTTTAGAGCAAAGGGGTCAAAGTCTTGGCATTCAACTCTCCCCTAGTGGACCGAGGATTATTCACCTTATGTATGCAGATGATGTACTTATCTTCTCTCATGCTTCCAAGATGTTAGCTAAGGATTTGAAGGCTATTGTTGAAGACTTTTGTAAGTGGACAGGGCAAAGAATTAATGTCAACAAGACACAAATTTTTTTTGGCAAGAGTGTCAGCTACCCAATGAAGAATAAGCTTGCCAAAGTTTTTAGCTTCAAAGTGGTTAAGGAGCTGAACTACCTTGGGATTAAAATTTCTCTTAATAGGTTGAGGGTGGCTGATTTTCAGGATCATCTAATCAATGTTATGGATAGACTTAATGCTTGGGGTAAGAAGTCTATTTCTATGGGTGGTAAGATCACTCTCATTACAAGTTTACTTTTAACTATGCCAAACTTCTTAGTTACACGCTCTTTGATCCCAAAAAGTGTGTTATATGCCTTGGAAAAATGTTGTAGAAGCTTCATTTGGTATAAATCTGATGGCAGCCATAGTATTCATTATGTAGCTTGGGAGGAGTTATGCAAACTAAGAAGAATGGGTGGGCTAGGCTTGTAGTCCCCTGTTATGAAGGTTGGCTCTTCGAGATCGAAGTTAGCTTGGAATTTCATACAGAAGCCGAATACCTTATTCCACATATCCATTAAATCTAAATATGGGAAGGATGTTATGAATGGCACATATAAGAAAACTACTTCTAAGGCTTGGCAGATCTTATTAGATGGAGGTAGACACCTTAGAGGTATTACCATATGGAGAGTTGGCAATGGTGGGGAGATTAATGTCCTGAATGATGTATGGATACTAGATAGATGTATAAACCGTTGGCCCACTCTAGTTGATTGTGACTCTTTTGAGGGGATGTGTGTCCAGCAGCTATTACTGGACGATGGTCATTGGAATTGTTCACTGCTTTAGAATGTTTTTCATCCAGATTTCATTGTGCTGATTAATCAAATTCAGGTTGATCCCAGTGTAGAGGATTGGTTGGAGCTGCAGAAATTATGCTCAGGTAAGACTGTCTCTGCCTTGTATTTTGATCATGTATTGAAGTGTAGATACAATTCAAGTGAAGATGAGTATTGTAAATGGATTCAAAAACTCAATCTTAGTAAGAAAGTGGAGATGTTCTAGTGGAGGATTGGAAATTCTGCTATCCCCACCAACCTCTTTCTCAGGAACTGCAGAATTTCGGTGATAGACACCTAAGCTAGAGGTTATTTAGAGGTGGAAAGCTATGAACATATTATAGTTCAATGTAAGTATCTGATTAAAATTGTTATGTAGTTGATTGAGTGGGGTATTCACATTCCCGTATTTCATTCTTTGGATCAATGCTTAAGGGAATTAAGAAGATTATCTGCACGTCATATTGGCATTGTAAAAATTTATTGCACCATTGTCTTCTACTCTTGGAGAAATAGAAATGAAGTTAAGCATGGTAAAGCTTCTCTACCGTGTTATTTGGTTGCAGCAAATGCTCTTTCAATAGCTATTACTAATTCCAATCCATATCTTTCCAACTGGGGTACTAATCTCCTTAGGGAGTCTCATGACACTTGGTGCCCTCCACCGAAAGATTGGTTGAAAATTAATGTTGATGCTTCCTTACTTTCTTCTGGGATGGCTGGTATCGATGGTGTCTTCAGGGATTATAGAGGTAGATTCATCCTTGCTTTTGGGAAGAACATGGTCCATTGGGATATTGCTCAGCTTGAGCTGCAAGCGGCTTTCTCGGTAAGAGACTATGTTAGAAGCTGGATGCTTGAATATAAAGGCGTTATTGTGGAAAGTGATAACATCAATGTTATTACTTACCTCCAGAATTCTTTAAAGACGAATAAGTGCCATATGGATAACAATTCGGCCAAGGATTCCTTCTTCCTGAACGACTTCAATAAGGTTCTTTTTTTATATGCTTATAGAAATTGAAATAAAGTAGCTAATTTGTGTGCTACTTTGGCATTAGATAGTTGTTTTTTCTTTGATAGCTTTTCTTTTGATGACATCCCTCCCTTGTTAATAAATTTAATCAAGGAAGAGTGTCATCCTTTTGACAATTGTATCTAGTTTCTTTGTTACCTTATGCATATAGCAATTCTTCAAAAAAAAAATTATTGGTTCAGACCTAACTTCCCCAATAAAAAACCATGTTCTTTCAAACTCTATAGAATAATTCTTAAGACCCTATTGATCAGTACAAAATTTATTTGGGGGTGGGGTATAGCTTAATTTGAAAGATCTTGACCCTCCATTATATTTTATCTCACCTATAAATATGCCCCAAAATTCTAAAGAAAAAGGTTGAATAAATTAATTCCTTAAGCTCCACAAGTCCCTCAGCTCCTCCAGAGCTTCTCCTAACCTTCTTCATTTCAAGAAAAACCCCAAATTAGAGAGAGAAATAGAGAGAATGGATAATATTACAAAATCTTTTGATCCAGTGCAAACCAGCTCTTTAAGTCTTCTAAGAAGTTTAAGAGGACTTATCCATAAATACATAGAGCCCAAAAATTGAGGAAATTCACCAACTGTTTAATGGTTTTTTTTTTTCATTTTGGGTTTAAGATTCAAATTGCATTTACCCATGCAATTAAATACATAGAACCCCAAAATTCTAGGGATTGGAAGATAAGAATACCAAGACTTTATGTTCCAAATTTTATAAAATTTAGATGGGTATTTTGAAAGTTATGAGCATTCAAAGTTCTAGCTCATTTTGAACAAAACAAATTGAATCAATCTGAGTTTTTTGATCTCATGATCAGACGACTCATATCATGAATCATGTGTGTATCAGGAGTGGGGTTCAAATGTGTGCTTTGATTGTGAGAGGGTTGACATGGCCACATCAAGCTCATTCATTTTTTCCACAACTGATATAACAGCACAAACAATGCGCACAAGTGGATAAATGAAGTCATCATTGTCAAACACCACTTCTTGGATTCGACATGCTGAAAGTTCGATGGGGATGTTAAGCCCTATGAACTTAGTCCCAAACTAACCAAGAGGGGGGGTGAATTGGTATTTTAAAAACTTCTTTTTAAAACAAGGAAATAAAATCATATAAACCAAATCACACCACGAAAATAATGCGGAATTTAAACGTGCGGAAGCAAGAAAAAGAACACAGAGATTTATAGTGGTTCGGTCGACTCGACCTACGTCCACTCCTTGGAGGCACCCTCCAAGTATTGCACTACACAAAAAGTGACTCTCCTTTAGCCCCCACGGCTAGGTGGAGAAACCCTCACAAGAACCTCCTTTTTGCCACCCCGGCAAGGCAGAGAACCTATCTCCTTTTGCTTCCTCCTGAAGCTGGCAGAGAACCAGAACCAAAAGCAACACTCCTTACCTCTACCGACCCTTCCACGGACGAGAAACTCTAGACGAAGACGACGCAGAGAGATCCTTGAAGCAACCCTTGTGAAACCCCTCACAAGCTCCCCCTCACAAGATCCTCTCTCTCTCTTCTCTCTCTCTTTCTCTCCTCAAGGCCTTCTTTGGTCAAGGCAGCAGCCAAAGATCTTTTAAAAACGTTGAACAAGAGCTCTTTAAATAGAAGAGCTTCAAAAGAGCTCATTAATTGCAAGTTGCCGACTTTATCGTCCAGGCCGATATGGACATCGGCCTGGCCGATCAGTACAAAACAATGAAGATCGTCCAAAGTATAGCCCTGAATGGAAAATAGGACGATTGAAAAATAGCTTGATCGTCCAGGCCGATCTCACGATCGTCCTGGCCGATCAGTTCAAATCAGAGAAAAATCGTCCTGACAATAGCCCTGAATACGAGCTGGCCAATATTGATCGTCCTGAAGTAACTTAAGGTTTTTTACTAGATCGGCCTGGCCGATCCTGCGATCGTCCAGGGCGATATGATCGTATCAATCATCCTTAATTACTTCCTTGATTTCCTGAACAATTATGGCATAATTTGTGAATATCGTCCAGGCCGATCCGAGGATCGTCCTGGCCGATAATTTAAAGATATGGTATACCATACTTGTCTATGGCGGCTACTTCTTTCTATTTTGAGCTTATCGTCCTGGCCGATACACGTATCGTCCAGGACGATCTGTTAACGTAGGCTGCCTTAATTAAGAATCCTTAATTAGACTTTCTATTTTAAGCTGATCGGCCAGGCCGATCAAAGAAATCGTCCTGGCCGATATGAGTAAAACCAGAATTTCTAAGTCTCTCAAGTGTGTGTGTGAAGGGTTACAAAGCATCAGTCTTTTTGACTATTACAAGAGGACTCAAAAGGTAAAAAACAAAGGTACAGACTGACTCAACCCTAAACCTACGCATTTCTGAACTTGGCTCCTTTTTGATTGTCCGATCGTCGATTCCTGAAAAGTTAGAAGCAACAAGCTGTCCAAGAAAAGCAGTGTTTGTCAATCATCAAAACATAAGACATGAAAAATAGATTTGCAACACATGCCACCACCACTATTTTTTTAAAGATTGAAAGTTATAATTTTGAATTAAATGATTTAAAAAAAGTAGTCAAAAGCTCATAAATTTTAAAAAAATTACAAAAATCCAAATCTCCATCATATTGAATGTTCTTGAGCTCATTGAAATCCTCATAAGCCCAATTTTATTTTAAAAATAAAACCAAGAAGTTTTTACCACTAAATTTTGAGAAAATTGTCTTAAATTGAAAACTTATTTTATTGGATTACACATGATCTACTAGTTAAATTGATTTCTGATTTGGATGGAAGATACTAGAACAAGTTGTTTACTTATCATAATTTTCTTGAGACTCTATTTACTATGGATTTTTGTGATTTAAATTTTTAAGGAGATGTGTTAATTTTTAAACCATAAATTTGTAAATTTATATTTCTTTAAATACAAAGAATTTTCTTGTTGTGTGTTTATATTCATGCAAAGGTTAGTTTTCTACTAATTTCATCTAAATCTGGTAAATTAAACTCTTAAATTTAATCACCAAAGATATAGATGCACTTAGGTTTGGTGATTGGTTTTGAAACCTAAGAGGACTTGATGATCACAAATTTAGTGGGTTTGAAAAACATGTATACATGTACCTATGTTTCAAATTTCATTGCATTTTGAGGTTATTTGGTCTGTCATATAGTGAATCCAAGATTGATGGCCATAATTTACCTAAAAACTTCAATAAATTTTAATGACATTAAATTAAATCCAAAAAATACACTCTAATTATTAAATTACTCATAATTAAAAGCTTAATATAGGAAAACTAAAAACCCTTCGAAGTTCTTCCAAAACAAAAATATTTTAAAATTAAAAAAAATAACAAATTAACTAAAATAAATAATTAAAAATATAAAAATACCAAATAAATTTTAAAGATTAGTAATGATCAATATGAGTCATTATTGACATTAGGGGAAGATTTCAAGAGGTTTGAAATTTATCTAGTACAAAATTTAGAAAACCTCTTTAATTAAATAATTAAATATTTTCATAAAATAGTCAAACATCTATAATTCATATCTAATTACAAAAAACTCTAAATTTAACAAATTCAGTGGCACATAACTCATCTCTAGGTTTAATATTTATGAAAAATAATAAAACTCAAGAATTCATTATAACTCAAAAGGTAATATTTGATCATACTTAATACAAAGAAATGCACTAAATCTCCTAAATTCATAACTAATTACAGAAAACTCCAAATTAAGCAAATTCAAAAGCATCAAATTCATAATTAAATCTAAAATTTATAAAAAAGAAAAAATTCAATAAATCACTTTAAATTAAAATTCAATTATTTGGTCAAGCTTAATTCATAAAAACAACCTTAATTTGCAAAATTAATAACTAATTCCAAAATATCCAAATTTAACAAACTCAAAGGAATTGATCTATTTTCTAGACATAGAATTTATAAAAACTATAAAATTCCAAAAATTAAAATAATTAATAATTAGCAACATTAATTCATTAAATAATCAAAAAAATTAACAATTCACTAAATTACCAAAAATTCAATAAACCTCCAATTCGATGAATCAAATCAAATGCTACACAATAATAAATTGAATATGAATTTTTTCAATGAGGTTTTTAGGTTGGACAACCTAGGTTGTTAGGCTGAATATCCTAAGGAGGAATTTTTCCTCATGCCCGTTGTGACAACATGCTAAATAAATTTGAAAGAATTTAAACATTAAAATGTAAACTTAAAAAATTAGTAATCGATGAATTAAAATTAGTTAAAAGTTACGAATAAAATACTTAAATATTATAGCTTTTATACCCTTGTGCTTTCCATCAATGAGGGAAATATGTATTGAATTAGAAAGCTTTAAGGACTAAAATAACTAATTAAAATGAAAGACTCTATGCTATATATCTACCCTAATTTTGAAGGACATGTAGCATTACAAATATGAGGCTAGGACTTGCTATTCAATAGCTTCTTGCACTTAGAATTTGTTGAGGATATTTTTAATAAAACCTAAAATTAACAACTACAATAATTTAAATAATCCTTAAAAAATTTTATATTTTAAAATCATTAACCTCTTGAATTT
Source organism: Dendrobium huoshanense (assembly GCA_016618105.1). Classification (NCBI taxonomy): domain Eukaryota; kingdom Viridiplantae; phylum Streptophyta; class Magnoliopsida; order Asparagales; family Orchidaceae; genus Dendrobium; species Dendrobium huoshanense. Next base: position 30,311,775 of record CM028351.1, read on the forward strand.
AAGCCACCCTCAAATAACCTTAAATAAACCAAATCAATTATAGATAACTCTTAATTAATAAAACTTAGGACAAATCCAAACTGCACAGCCTTATAAACACACTTATATGGTTTGTTAGGATAACCAAAATTAGCCTAAGCTAGGCTAGTGCTTTAGTTTAGTTTGCTTGTGGAGTGCCTTGCCAAGAGTGTCTCATGTTTGTGTGTTAACTCTTCTATACTCTAGATATCACATTTACAATTATGTTGGTGTGTAAGAGATTGAAGTAAAATTTTAGAGCGATGTTATATTTCTTTCAATTAATGTTTATGTATATATATGCTCACACTTCACCATTTCATATGTGCTTCTTGTATAAACTTCTCTTTTATATTCATAAAAACGTAGTGTACCTAGGAAATGATGTAATGAAAAATGTGAAGTCAATGATGTAAATGTAAATGTTTTAGATTTATATATAATTAGATTGAGATGTACAATGTCAAGAGTTGTAAAAGTTTGAAAACAATTTTTTATATACATGTATAGGTTCCTAAAGGAAATCTTCCTTTGAAGATCATTACCTTTTAGAATTCTATGAAGATCCATATTCCAAAAGATTGAAGATTATTATAAATAATCATATTAAAATCCATATTTATATAGGAATAGAAATCTAGGCTTGTTGTTGGTGGAGCTTGACAACCTTTTTCTTTACAGCAGACTTTAAGTTGTACTCTATAATTATTATCGAATAAACATTTTATATATAATTTTTCATTCATCATTTAATTATGCAATAATTTACTTATTATGGACTCTTTATTATAAAAGATTCTAAATTATGACTCTTTAATTCTAATGATAGAGCCTATCTAATCCTGCAATCATATGAAGATTGATTATAATTAGATTATTAGCTAGAAGTTCACTCTAGGTATGTATAAATCTAGAGAGCATACACTTCCTCAGTTTCTATGCATTCCTTTCCTAATTTATCCTTTTAAAGTCTAAGCTTTAAAATTAAAATTTAAAATGCAAATCCAAATAAAGAATTTATAATTTAAAGCTTGTGAATTAAAATCTTAATATCCCACAAATTTTTGTAAAGCTATACGCATTTGAAAACTTTAGTCATCACTTTAATAGAGAGTGTTCTCTTAGGAGATGTAATTAACTCTAGCGCTTGCCATTAAAGTAATTCTATAACCTTGAATAAAATAAACCCTACATTAGTTCATTTCATGTATAGGAAAAAAATTTGTGGATGTAGACCTGAGTTTTAAACATTATTTTAATTTCATAATAAAAAGATAAGTTAATATTATTTTTATCCTTAGTGATAAATTCAATATTCTTTATTATTTTCATTATAAAAATTAATGTATGATTTTAAGTTCATGAAAAGAATGATAGGTGAATTTTTCTTTTATTCTTAGGCATGCATTGAGTATTCCTTAAGCAATTTTTTTATGAAAGTAAATTCATTTATTTAATTTTGGATTAAAATGATAAGTGAATATTCATTTTTATCCTAAAGGGTAAATTGAGCATTCTTATGTTGTGTTTGATCATGAAAATTAATTGAAGGCTTCACTTCTCAAATCGATAGTGAAACATTAGTCAATCCTTTGGAATGGTATAATGTTAACTTGTGAAGAATAGACTGAAGAAATCCTAAAACAAATCAAAGCAAATCATGTGTGACATAAGTAAAATTTGTCCGCATTTTTTTTGGCAACTCCACACGAGATAGACTTCTCTTTCCATCTTTAGTGAAGACTAAATTTTTTAAACACAAATAGATTTAAGTAAATATTTGGACTATCAGATTTCATTTATATGCATGTTTATTTAAATTTTAGTCTTTTTTATTCATGTCTTATATAGTTTTATATATTCATATTTTGTATAGCCTTGTGCCATTTATATTTGTATATGTATACCGAGCCAACCTTCTATATTCATTCTTTATTCAGTCTTCCATACTTTCATGTTTATTTATATTTGAGTCTATGCTTATTAGAGTAAGCATATCCCACGATTACTTTGTTTCATCCTAAAACCAAGTGAATTAAGTATAACCAAAATATTGAATTAGTCCTATGTCAGGTAGAGGTTACACTTATTTATAATTTTGCATTTATATATGTATTTGTATGCTTATTTTAATTTTAAGTATTTAAGTCCATCCCTACATGATTAAGTATACCCCATCCCTATTTTCATCTTAACAGCCAAGCAGATTTAGTCCAACTAGAATATCGAATTAATCATAGGTCAGGTAGGGGTTCTGCCCATTTATAGTCTTGCATTCATATGTGCATTTATATGGTTATTTAAATTTCAACCATTGATTCTATGCTTACACAAGTAAGAATATTCCATGGTTACTTCATTTCATCAAAAAAAAAATATATATGCAAACTCAGTCCAATAAAAATATTAAATCGGTCCTAGGTTAGTAGGGATGCTGCCCATTTGTAGTCTTACTTTTTTGCATGTTCTGTGGACTTACATTTTTACTTGTGTATAGTCTTGCACGTGTATTTCGATTCCAGTCTTTATAATTTAAATTTCAAGGTGGCCTCCCCTCTTATATAAGGTACCTTTATAGAAGTCATTATCTAATCAAAACCTAAAGCACCTAACATTATATCCTCTATATCTAAAAGTTTATGGACAAGGGTCCAAGTCCAACGATCTTTGAAAAATCCTAATAAAAATCAAACATCTATCTTCACATTTAATTCAAATTCATTTTGATTGAATAAGGCATCATCAAAATATTAAAAATAAACTCAAATCTCAACTTCAAAACATCACCTAGTCTTTCAAACTATGTCCAAATTTAAATCCTTAAAAATTAATTTCCTTAATTAATAATACACTTAATCTTTCATACTGGATCCTGATTTAAAATCTTAAAAATAATTTAAAAAATCCTAATTTAATTTTCTCTCAAGACTTTTAAACTGAGTCCCATTTTAAATACTTGAAAATAAAATTATTTCAATAACATCCCTTAGTCTGAAGTCTTGTAGAATGGGTCTTGATCTAAGTCCTTACAAAATCAAAAATAAAAAATAAAGTTCCAAACTCAAACCAATTTCTCTAAAATTATTTTTAAAATATGGTTTTAACTATTTGTTAAATAGTATTTGATGCATTCTTCTTAATGGAAATTATTCCTCTATCCTAAATCATAAAGAATAATATTATAATCAACTCCATGAAATACTTAATGGTAGAAAAGTTGTGATTGATCAAAGCTATAAAATATAGTAAATTATTTCCCCCCCCCCCCCCCCCTCCCCCACTCACCTCTTAAGACTGGGTAGACTTCAATTTTATATTTAAATCTATATCAAAAATAAAATTGACATAGAAATGAAAATCTGATCAAAATTCCTCCAATTTTACAATTTATAGGCATATTTGCATGATCATAAATCTATTCAATGATTTTCCTTATCAAGTTATCATTCTTGTTAAAAGATTGAATTTAATTTGTACATATTTTTTATGTATACAAGAGAGTGATTTTTCTTCTCTTAATTTTAGAAGATAATCTTATAATTTAGAATAATTATTTTAAAGATTTCAAAAAGAAGTCCCTTTGTGAAAATAAAAGATACATAAAGCATGCCAAAGTAAAAGATGCCCAAAGTGCACCACAAAAAAAAGATTCATAAAATGTGCTAAAATAAAAGATGCATAAAGTGCACACAAAGTAAAAGAAGCGCAAAGTGAGCCACAAAAATAAAAAGATGCATAAAGTGAGCCAAAAATAAAATGGTTAGCTAGCTTTCTTTTCTAGTGAGAGAAAGGTTCATAAATTTGAATTTTTTTGTTCCCGGTTTTCATTCCTTCCATTTAGGAATTGACGGGGAGATTGTGGTGGATGGCCGCCGGCCATCTTTGGCTGTGGCGGCAAGAGGCGATATAGTTAAAGGTGTTCTAAACCAAAATCAGGGTGGGGATAATTGCCTGAAAGTTAGTTCAAAAATGAATAAAGCTTATTTGGTGAACAAAATTTCTAATTGTCCATTGGTGATCAAAGACAGTATCATTTAGGTCCCGAAAGAGATATTATATGTTGAGGGTAAAGCTAAGGCTATTATTGTTGATGTTGGAAATTTAACCTCAAGGGTATCAAATATATCTTCGGATCAGGATTTTTTTTATCCATCGAGGTCGTCTTCTGAAATGAAAATCTATGTTAACATGTTTAGGAATTCAAATGCAATCTCTAGACATGCCCATGGGATAAATGCGAATTCCTGTAACACTATTAACACAAATCTTCATTTTAATGGTGGTTCGTTAGCAGAGGAGATTGGTGTCATGGACAAGGTGAATGAGGTAATGCCAAATAGAAATGGGATTGAGGTAGAGGGAAACCCGTGGAAGAAAAAGTATTACATCATGTTGGATTTCAAAGATGAAGATATGGTATTCTCTGAGGATGGTAAAGCTATGAAAATGAAGGAAGATGTTGAGATTTTGAATTCTAATAGGATGAGAAATTCCTTAGTAATTAAGGTGTTTGGGAAGGAAATACATTCGCATATTATTGCATGGGAAGTGAGAAGGCAATGGAAACAGTTTGGGAACTTTCACTTTACAACTCTTGGCAAGGGTTGGTTTTTGTGTCCTTTTGATTTGACAGAGATGATGGAAGGTGTTCTGTTAGGAGGTCCTTGGTTTGTTAATGGCCATATAGTGGGAATGGAGAGATGGACGGTGGAGTTTTCTACTCTATCTCTGAAGGGTCTAACTTCACCTATCTGGATTAGGATGCCTCACTTACCCTTGCAATGTTGGGATGAAGTTAATATGGCAAGGATTGATTCATCGATTGGAAAACCTATAATGATGGATGGAAACATGTTTCAGCGGGGGAAAAGGGAATTTGCTAGAGTTTGTGTGAGGGTCAAGCTGGATCAATGGCTTCCCCTAGGAGTTTGGGTGGAGAGTATATTAGAGAGATTTTTGAGAAGTTTGAGTATGAGAAAATCTCCACATTCGGTTATGAGTGTGGATTGATAGGAGATGCGAAAATAGATTGCGAAGTAAGGTATAAAGAAACTTTGGAGAGGATTGTTGATGATGGGAAGTCTAGGCTAGTTAAGGAGGTGGAAAAATCTAAAGAGGAGGACATTGATTCCACATATGGACCATGGATCATGGTTAAAAGGAGGAATAGTAGAAGACCTGAGAGGCTAAAGGAAAATCTGAAGGTTTTTAAAAAACATTGGAAGAAAACCAAGGAAGCTCATGGGGAGAAAGCTATAGTGGAAATTGCTCTTCATAATGCTAATACTATGGAGGAGTTGGTTTCAAATGCTAAAGATAAACAACTGGAGAAGGGGGAAATAGCAGTGGAACATGATTTGCCTTTTCACTGGTTGCAGCCTGTTGCTATTGGAGATGCAACTGTGAAGAATAATGTTAATGCAAAGGTTGGAGATATGGTTGATGGTATGTTTTCTTCTAATAAACATTTTATTTCTATAAATGCAAATAAGTTTGATGTTTTGAATGGGGAGGAGGAGGAAAGAGGAGAAGCTTTAGTGGGTATTATAAGCTCTATTCGTGATGATGTTAATTATGATGGAAAAGTGCTTCTTGGAAATTCTGATAGAGATGGAGGAACTAAAGGCAGTGAGGGGAGATTGGGAGGTATGGAGAAGGACAAATAAATTGGGTCTAAAGGGGAATTAATAAAATGTAAGCTTGCAAAAGAACTTAGGGGCTTAAGTCCTATTAAGAACAATTCCCGGGGAAGATTGTTTGATGGAGGAAATAAGAAGAGAGATGGGGGCTCTTTCACCAAAAAATTTTAAATGTAATACATAGCTCTTTGGAACTATAGAGGGGCCAAGAAGAGAGAGGCCTCTCTTTATTTGAAGGAAATTATAAAAGATTACAGGATTTTTTTGTGGGATTGGTAGAAACTAAGATCACCTCTCTTGATAGAGGTTCTTTTGAAAGAATGATGGGACAAGGGTGGGATTTCTTCCTACAACCTTCAGTAGGGCTTTCTGGTGGAATTAAGATTCTATGGAGGTCAGATATGGCATCCTTCTCTGTTGTGAAGACATCAGATCAATGTGTTATTGGGGATCTTAATGTTTTCAATAAAGGTGTGTGGATGATTACTACGATTTATGCTAGCAAGGAGGCTCATAAGAGGAGAGGGCTATGGGATTGTATCCAGGAGTTTTCTCAGAGGAAAATTCCATCCATTGTTGGTGGGGATTTCAATTGTATATTGGCTCAGGAAGATAATAAGGGTGGAAAAAAGTTTTCTTTCTCTCAAGGCTCTTTGGATATGACAAAGTTTATGAATGATAATGACTATCACGAAGTTGGAATTGTTGGTCCTAGGTTCACTTGGTGCAACAATAAGGTTGGAGGTGGAAGGATTCTAGAAAGATTGGATAGGTGTATTCTCAAATCATTGGCCATTAACAAAATTCAAATTACAGTAGTAAGACACTTAGCCAGAGTGGCTTCTAATCATAGCCCAATTGCGTTGAAATTCTTTGAGCCGATTTCAAGAGGGAGAAGATGTATTAAATTTGAAGATGCTTGGTTATCTTACAAAACAATAACATATATTGTTTCTAATAGTTGGAAGAAGGCTTTTATGGGGGATGACAAGGAAGTCCTTCATAAAAAATGAAAAATGTCTTTAAAGGACTTATTTTACTGGAGCAAGGTGAGATTGAAAGAATTCTCTAAGGAGAAAGATAAATTGAAGGCTGAAATTTTTCAAATCCAAGAGGTGAAAGTTCGTTAGGGATGTTAGGCCCTATGAACTAGCCCAAGGCTAATTAAAAGAGAGAGGTGATTTGGTATTTTAAAAAGTCTTTAAACCAAAATCACCATAAAGAAATCAACGATGTGGAAATTAAATGCATAAGTAATAAAGAAAAGAAAACACCATATTTGTAGTGGTTCGGTCAAACCTTTACCTACGTCCACTCCTTGGAGGCACCCTCCAAGTATTACACTACAAAAGTGTGTCTCCTTTAGCCCCCACAGCTAGGCGGAGAAGCCCTTTCAAAATCACTTCCACCTTCCCCAGTATGGCGGAGTCGCCGTGTCTTTTGACGCCAAAGAGATCTTCTTCTTTGGTGAACTTCCCTCAAGAAAAGCCTTGAATCTAATGGTATTAAAGTGCAAGTCTGCCAGAGCAACCATGTGGAATCCCCCTCCACACTCCCTTGATTCTCGCCTCACAGGATATTCTCCCTCTCAGACTTCACCTGTTCCTCACTCCCTTTCAGGTTCTCTCTTCAAGTTCCCTCCAAAAGAACGAAGCTACAATGGCTGCCAAAGACACTTATCAAGTGTCATGTCATATCTTAAATAGAAGATCTCAAAATGAGCTCATTAATGCAAGTTGCCAACTTTATCATTCTAGACGATACTAATATCATCCTGTACGATCGGTGCAAAATATGCCCAATTAGCCAGGACGATTTGAGATGATCAAAAGAAATTTGTTCATATCATCAAGGATGATAATATATCATCCTGGATGATCAGTACAAATTGTGAAATATCGTCCTGAACATCGCCCTGAAAAAGAGCTATCCGATGTCCAATCATCCAGCGTATCGGCCCAGAAAATCCTGCGATCGTCCAGGATGATTTGATTATCCAATCGTGTCATAATTGCTTTTCGTTAAATGCCAGATAAATTTGGGAAAATTTTCCTGGATTGTCCTAGATGATATTTTATAGTCCTAGACGATCCCCTGGATGATGTCTAAAAATAAGTAATTCCTAAATAGATCTGGTGGCATATTCTTTCTATTTTGAGCCTATCATCATGGCCGATACAAAATTGTCCAGGATGATGTTTTTGCATAATGATAGTTGCTTTAATGAGGATGCCCTAATCAGGGTTTCTGCTTTTGAACCGATCATCCAGAATGATATAAATATCATCCCGGACGATGTTACCAAAGACAATAAACTTTAGGAAACAATCAGAGAATCTTCCAAGTTACAAAATATCATGAACCACACTACATACAATAGATTCAAGAAAGGAAAAAAGTGTACAAACTGACTCAGACCTTGTCTACCCAATCTTGAGCTAGTTCCAAATTATAGTTTGATCGTGTGGACCTGAAATGTTAGTAGATAAGGCAGACGTAGAGAACATATCATCAAAATCATCATCTATGAAAATAGATCTGTAACAATCTCCCCCTTTTTTATGATGGCAAACATTATGATTTGAATTTGTAAACAGAAAACATTTTCTCCTAATCGCCCCCTCACTAAAATAAAACTTAAAAAATATGGGATAAAAATTTTTTGTTGTTTTTAATTTTTTTGAAAGAAAAAAAATACAAATTTAACAGTACGAAAAACATAAAAATTTAATAGTACGTTTTCCGCCATTGACATTATCAAAAAGATAAAGGGCACATACACTTAAACAAAAATGATTAAAAGATAAAAACGATCCCTGATCTAGAGAACAAAACAAATATTCTTAAAATGAGAAAGTTACCTCTTGGTTTTAACCAAAAACTTATTATAATTGTATTAACAACACATAGCCCAAAAAAGGTTAGAAATTTAGAATTTGATAATCCAAACTCAAGTTCTTTAAAAATGCTCAAAAACTTTTTAATCCAATATCCAAATCAAGGAATAAATTAGAGAAAGAAATACTAATTTTTAAAAGCTCCTTTCATAAAATATATCTAATAGAAGATTAATGCACGAATTATTGAATCAAGAATCATGTTTTTCAAAATCAAGTATCGAAAGTATCAAGGGTTTTCTTAAGCTTTTAAGAAGTATAAGAATGGTAAGCATTAAATTTTGTGGCCTCATTTTATGCCTCTTGTCAATTTGAATAGCACTCTTTACGCATCTTTTGATTTTTGATACACTTTTGTGTATATTTTTCAATTTGGCATCTTTGCGCATCTTTTATTTTTGGCATCATTGGACTTTTTTTTTTTTTTAATAACAACCTTTCTAAAATCTTAAAAATAAAAGTAAACCCATCCTATTGACAAAGCGAATTCTTGATGAAGAAAATTATGAGTTAGATTTAACAACTTGCAAAAGATCCCTATGCGATAAATAAAATGTATGGAGATAAAAAAATTTAGTTTCAAAGACTAATTTAAAATATGAAAAAGATTTTGAATCAAAAGTAAAATAACCTATTTTAGGAAATAGAGATTGAGAGTCAAAAATATGAGTTTCCTTCATTTGACTGTTTTTAGAGAAGTCAATCACAACTTACCAAAGATTTCAAGAAAAATAGGAAGTAGATTTTTCATTTTTAGAAAAGTGAATGTGTGTGTTGATCAGAGAAAAAATTTCACGAAATAAGAAAAAAATCAAAGAATAAACAAAGATAAAAACACTACATAAAAATCGAAACAAAACAAGCAAAAAAAAAAGAAAATAACTAAAAATAAAACACAACACAAACACACAAACAAGGCTTTTAACCATTATCTTTCTCCTGGTCCGATGCTTCAGAAACCAGGTCTGCCCAAGAGATTTTTTGCTTTTCATTATTTCCCAAGTTTATAATTTGCTTTGCTTTACCCTTTTCTTTTGCAGGAAGAATTCTCAAATTAGGGCATTGATTTTTCATATGTCCGGGATTGCTACATCGAAATCAAATAACATTAGAAAAAATATTAACATCCTTAACATTTTGACATTTATTCCTCTTTTGTTGATGCTTATGCTTTGGTGAGCTTTTTGAATTGCTTGACAAGTCATTGCATTCGTCACCAATTAAGCTATCTTTTTCCGTATCTTCAGCTTTTAGAACAATCATTTCATCTGCATCCATAAGTCTTTGACCCAAATTTTGCTCGTAGGCAATGAGTGAGCCAATCAAATTATCAATAGAATATTTATTCAAATATTTTGATTCACAAATAGCAACTACTTTAGCGTCAAACTTATCCAATAGACAATGAAGAATTTTGTTAACTTTTTCAAAATTTGAAAATTCTTTTCCTAAAGCATGCAATGATGTCACAATTTGAATAAACCTAGTATACATGTCTAAGATTGACTCATAATATTTCATGGAAAATAGTTCATAATCATGCATTAACATATTCAACTTAGATTGCTTGATTTCACTAGTGCCTTCGTATATGGTGTGTAGTTTATCCCAAATTTCCTTACCAGTAGTGCACGTGGATACTAACATAAAATCTTCATAATTTAAAGCACATAAAATAATAATTTAATGATTTTGTATTCAATTGAGCATTGAGTTTTTCTTCCTTATTCCATTGATTAAAAGGAATATCAGTTTTTATTATATTTATAACACGTGATGGTAATGTATAACCAGTTAAAATCACATGCCACATATGAAAATCAAATGATTGCAAAAAAATAGACATGCAAATTTTCCAAAAATGAAATATAATATTTTCAAATAAAGGTGGTCTGGTGATTGAATAACCTTCCATAATATTATGATTTGAAAAATTATCCATGGATCAAAATTCAAAAGCTTTTAAAAACTAGATTTTATGAACTTGGCTCTGATACCATTTAAAAGTTTGTTAGGGATGTTAGGCTCTATAAACTAGCCCAAGGCTAATTAAAAGAGAGAGGTGAATTAGTATTTTAAAAAATCTTTAAACCAAAGATAACAAACCAAAATCACCATAAAGAAATTAATGATGCGGAAATTAAATGCGAAAGTAATAAAGGAAAGAACACACCAAATTTATAGTGGTTCAGTCAAAACTTGACCTACGTCCACTCCTTAGAGGCACCCTCCAAGTATTACACTACAAAAGTATGTCTCCTTTAGCCCCCACGGCTAGGTGGAGAAGCCCTTACAAAATCACTTCCACCTTTCCCGGTGCGGCGGAGTCGCCGGGTCCTTTGACACCAAAGATATCTTCTTCTTTGGTAAACTTCCCTCAAGACAAGCCTTGAATCCGATGGTATTAAGGTGCAAGCCTGCTGGAGCAACCGTGTGGAATCCCCCTCCACACTCCTTTGAGTCCCCCCTCACAGGATATTCTCCCTCTCAGACTTCACCTGTTCCTCACTCCCTGTCATGCTCTCTCTTCATATTCCCCCCAAAAGAATGAAGCTACAATGGTTGCCAAAAATACTTACCAACTGTCATGTCATAGCTTAAATAGAAGATCTCAAAATGAGCTCATTAATGCAAGTTGCCGACTTTATCGTCCAGGATGATACTAATATCGTCCTGTACGATTAGTACAAAATAAGCCCAATCAGCCGAGAGGATTTGAGATGATTTGAAGAAATTTGTTCATATCGTCCAGAACGATAACATATCATCCTGGATGATCAGTATAAATTATGGAATATCATCTTGAACATTGCCCTGAAAAAGAGTTGTCCGATGTCCAATCGTCCAACGTATTGGCCTAGACAATCTTGCGATCGTCCAGGATGATTTGATCATCCAATCAAGTCATAATTGCTTTCCTTAAATGCCATAATAATTTAGGAAAAAATGTCCTGGATCATCCTGGATGATATTTTATTGTCTTGGATGATCCTCTTGATGATGTCCAAAAATAAGTAATTCCTAAATAGATCTGGTGTCATATTCTTTTTATTTTGTGTCTATCATCTTGGCCGATACAAAATCATCCAGGATGATGTTTTTTTCATAATGACGACTGCTTTAATGAGGATGCCCTAATCAGGGTTTTTGCTTTTGAACTGATCGTCTAGGATGATATAAATATCATCTCGGACGATGTTACCAAAGACAGTAAACTTTAGGTAACAATCAGAGAATCTTCCAAGTTACAAAATATCAAGAGCCACACCACATACAATAGACTCAAGACCTACTCTACCCAATCTTGAGCTGGTTCCAAATTATAGTCTGATCGTGTGAACCTGAAATGTCAATAGATAAGGCAGACATAGAGAACATATCATCAAAATTATAATAAGAGTGTTTGCTATCATCAAAATCATCATCCATGAAAATAGATCCGTAATAAGAGGAAGAAGCTAGAGATGGGTGGTTGAATGAAGATAAATTATGGATGCTTAGAGCCAAGGTCAAAGAGCTTAATGTCAATCTTAATTGTTTAAATACATGGTGGAAGCAAAGAGCCAAAGTTAAGTGGATTGAAGATGGTGACTCAAATACCAAATTTTTTTATTCTTTTGCCAATGCAAGGAGTAATGTCAAATGGATTTCTCAAGTTAAGGATCCTGAAGGGGTCTTGACTGAGGAACCGAAGGAGGTGGAGGAGGTGTTTTTCAGAACAAATGGAAAAACAGGAATTGTTGTTTGGAGGAACCGTGGATGGTTGTAGATGGGGAGGACAAACTACTGCTGGATAGGGAGCTTTTTAAGTTCGAGATTGAGGAGGTTGTTATGAAGTTGGGCAACAATAAAGCTCCGGGTAGTGATAGGATCACTTACTTCTTTTTTAAGGCTTATTGGAGCATCATAAGGGAGGATGTGCTTAGAGCGGTGAAGCAGTTTTTTTCCACATATAGCATGTGTAAGGAATGGAAGGATACATTGATAGTGTTGATTCCCAAGACTTCAAACCCGGTTTCTCCAGGTACCTACCGTCCAATCAGTCTTTGCAATTCTATCTATAATATTGTGGCCAAGGTTTTATTGAATAGAATGTTGGGAATCATTCCTAAAATTATTTCTTAAGAACAGGTGGCCTTTGTGAAGGGGAGATCGATATCATATCATATTCTATTGTCTCAGGAAGTATTTAACAAATTAAGCCATTCTAAAGTAAACAATGGTTTTTTAGCCATCAAAGTGGACATGGAGAAAGCTTACGATAGTATGTGTTGGGCAACTCTCAAGAAGATGATGATAGACTTGGGATTTCCATTCAAATTTGTTAACATGGTCATGGAATGTATCTCGGATCCAAGATATCCTATTTTGATTAAAGGCTCTAATTCTAATTGGATTGAGGGGAAGAGTGGCTTTCAGCAAGGATATCCACTATCTCCATTTTTATTTATCTTATGTTCTAAACCGTTATCCAACACTTTCCATAGAAGAGGATCGGATGTGGGTGTTAGAATTTCATCAAAATCTCAGAAAATTTCTCATCTTCTATTTGCAAATGATGTCTTACTTTTTGTTGAAGCCAAAGGGACAAGTGTGAAGATGAGAACCGTTTATCTTTCTCTCCCTATTTTTATCATGTCACACTCTCTCATTCCTATGAGAACTTTGAAGGAGTTTGAGAAGCTTTGTAGAGATTTCATTTGGAACAAAAGAAATGGCAGACGGGGGATTCATTATGTAGCATGGGAGAAAATGTGAAAACCAAAACAACTTGGAGGCTGGGGAATTCAATCAGCTGTGGCCAAGAAAGATACTTTGAAAGCAAAATTTTCTTGGAAACTTTTGGAGAATCCGGGTTCTTTACTAAATAGGAATCTTCTGTCTAAATATGGAACCATGTGGTGGGACAATGGTTTGACTAGAGGTGGTTCTTCATCTTGGAAGATCATTTCTAGTGGGTGGAATGCTTAAAAATTTTTGTAAGATGGAAGCTTGGGAGTGGATCCAAGATAAATGTTTTGAAGGATATATGGATTCTAGATAAAAGTTTACTCAAATGGCCAACATTTGTAGGATCTTTGGATGATGACAACACAACTCTTGACTTCTTCATTCAAGAGGGAAGTTGGGACCGTGCAAAATTGAGCTTGTACTTTGGTAAGGAGTTACTGAATCTAATTTGTAATGTACAGATTTTTCAAAACTTAAATGAAGACTGCATGGAATTTAAATTGAAGATGACCGAGAAAACTATCTCAGCTTTATTAGTGGAGGAGGATCACAAGTATGTGAAGGATGATACTCAAATATCTTGGATATATAAGTTGAATCTGAATGCATGAGTGGAACTATTTATCTGGCGTTTGCACTAGGATGCTATTCCTACAAAAGTTTTTCTAAACCGAAGGGGATTATCTGACTCTCTGTTATGTCCATTTGGATGTGAAGCAGTAGCAGATGTTAACCATGTTTCCTCAAAATGTTTCAAGTTATAAAAGGTAATGAAGGTACTTAGAAGCTGGGGGTTCCATTTACCATAATTTAATGATTGGAAGGACTGTTTCATAGGTTTGAGGAGGCTAATGGATTCTAATTTGATGTTGGTTAGAATCTATTTTACACTATTATGGTTTGTTTGGAACAACAGGAACAGGATTAAGCATGGGAAAAATGAGGAAAACAACGTGATGATTGCAGCTTATGTACTTGGTTTTGTTAGCTCAGGTAAATAGTCTTTAATATTGTCGGACTACTGGGTTGCTAATCAGTTATATGGACTATTATTTGACAAATGGCAACCTCCTCCACCCGAGTGGGTTAAGATAAACTTTGATGCTTCTTTGAAAGACAATTATGAAGCAGGCATTGGTGGCATTGTAAGGGATAGCAAAGGAAGGTTTGTTTTAGCATTTGGTATGAAGAAAGTGCATTGGGACATTGCTCAATTGGAGCTTTCAGCAATTTCAGTCCTCAAAGAGGTGTTGCAAGGGAGACTTCAAGATGTAAAAGGCATTATTGTGGAAGGGGACAATAAAAATGTTCTCAATCTTCTTCAAAACCTGTACAGCAAATCAAAGAAGAAAAATTGGGACATGGGAAGTGAAGATTTATCATTATTAAGCAATTACAATAATGTTACCTTTCATTGTGTTAATCGCAATTGTAATAAGTTAACAGACTACTGTGCTAACTTAGCCTTTTCTTTTTATTTTCTTTGGGACTTATTTTTTTAGAGTAACCTTCCTTCTTCCTTTGTTCAGTTATTAAAGGAAGAATGTGATAGATTGGATTACTCTCATTAGCTTGTATCTAGGTTCCTTCTTTTTATTTTATTCAAATTTGCATTTCTCAAAAAAAAAAAAAAACTAGCCTTCTTTTCAAAATCTTAAATCTCAAAAAAATTATTTTTCTTAGACATTTTTCTTTATGCTTTAGTTTTAAAATATTGATACTAGATTCATCATCATACTTTAATATTATATTCGATATATAAATCCTACAAGAAAATAGAAAACATTAAATTTCTTGCTCCAATTTAACTCTTTTGGGATAGAATTTAAATTTAAATATATAAGAAATTCACTAGTTTATCTTTTTGGGAGCTTGATCTGGGTTAACAATTCTAAGTCCTTAGAATTTTTCATTTTAGTTGGAGTCAATATTCATCTACCTTAACCTTTGAACTTGTTCCCATTTATCATTTTGACATGTTCACGGCGATTAAGAGGATAATTTTTTAATACAAATAATAAATTATCTATTCTCTAATAGAAATTGAAAATATAAATATTTCCTTTTGGATTGGTGTAAACCCTTACACTGAGGCATCCATTTCTTTATGATCCATCTTTGACAAAATCAATTGAAAGGTATAAGCCATCTTTTCATGGCATTCTAAATGCTTCATTGAATCTGCTAGTGTGGAGCAAGCCCCTCATAGCACCATCTTAGAATCATTGAACCCACTACTAGTGGATCAAGCCCCTCATAACACCTAGTTTGAATATCAGTCTTCTAAGGATAGGTGTGAGCCCCAACACTTAGGCTTCCTTTTCTAATGATCATTCACTAGTGGTGGATAGAGCCCTTGTTGACCTAATTCTTGCATAAGGTTCATTAATAATAACAAAATTAAAAACAAAACTCAAAATTCTAAACCTAAAGTTAAGGCTAAAGTTCATTACTCCATAAACCTTTTTGGGTGATTTTTTAATCATAAAAAAAACCAAACCAATTGACCTCTAATTCATGACCCATTAGTTGCATATTCATCAGGCTTGTCTTTAAGATCTCCTCTCCAAGTTTGAGGCCAATTTGAGCCCTCTAATCCCACAAATTGAATTTATTTTCAAAGGCTACAAAACCTTCAGTGGGGAAAACATGAAGAAAATATAAGGAAATTGGATTGACTCTCTAATTTCACCAATTTAATTTGGGTGAAATGTTAAACCCAACATTTTGTTAGAAATTTTCTCACTCACCTCTCATTTTGTTTCTCTTTTAATGTTGGCCTTGCTCACCCAAGGAAGACATGCAAAGAGGGGCAAAACAAAATAAATATAGTTTGAATTATTAATGTAAAAAAAATTCTACAATTATTAAACATGGAGAGAGAGATAACTCCTCAGTGGAGTAGCCAAAAAAAATTAATGTCTTTGGAAGTATGCAAATCAACTACAATTATATTTTTGAGATAATTTGTATATTGAGTTGTGTGATTTTTAGTTGAACTTAGTGAGAGAAAGTCTGAGAATTCAAATTTCATTTCCATTTTTTCAGTTCGTCTTCAACGGCCCACATCTTACGCTGGTGGTGCTTCCGGCGATCTGCTAGAGATCCGACGACCTTGGGAGGAGAGGATGGAGCGTAATTGGGTCCTCTCTTCGGAGTCCTGGGCAAATAATATAAAGGGTCTTTCTATTCCAGTGAAAAAATCGACATAAGTTTTCAATGGTGGCTCGAAGACTCTTGATGATTTTAATAAGAATTTCAAAGTGAAACCTCTTATCATTAATGAGGGAGGTTTTTTGCAAAAGAAAGTTTCTCTCGTTCCAGTGATTGGGAAAGGAAAAAAGATTTTGAAGGAGGATGGTGGTTTTAATGTGAAATCCTTTAATAGTTTTGTTTCTGTTGACAAGTTAATTGGAAAATTCAACTTGGAAGGGTCGTCTTCAAATGGTAATAGGATATCTTTGATCAAAAGTTTCAACTATGCTTCACTGCCTCTTCGCCGATCCGGAAAGACTTGGTGTCTCTCCCCAAGTTGAATTTTAATTCTTGAAATGAAGAGAAGGTGGATGAGGAATTGCGGCAAAGGAATGATGCTGAGATATCTTCTATAGCTCCTGTTGTTGCTAAAGAGGTTCTGAATAATCCTTCTAATCCAGCGATCAGTCGGAATAATGTGGAAAACCATTCAGTTTGGCACAAAAAATATAACATCAAAGTTGATAGCTTGGAGCTGGGATCTTTTTTAACTGAAGATGGGAAGGGAGTTAAATTTCTTGCTGAGAAGGAATTTGAGAATGCCAGGAGGTTGGAGAAAGCTTTAGTCTTGAAGATCTTTGGGGAAGGCATTCCTATCCATTTGGTGAGTATGGATTTAATAAGGCAGTGGAATAGTTTTGGAAAATTCCACATAATTGGCTTGGGTCATGGATGGATGTTATGCTCTTTTGAAGATTCAAATGTAGTGGATAACATCCTATCTGGTGGCCCTTGGTGGGTGAGAGGGCGGGTAGTAGGATTGGATAAATGGTTTGCTTTATTCAATCCTAATTCTCTCAAAGGAATTTCAGCTCCGGTGTGGATCAGGCTGCCTAATTTGCCTCTTCAGTGCTGGGATGAGGTAAACATTTGCATAATTGCTTCTATGGTGGGAAAGCCTTACCTTCTTGATGGGAATATGTTCCAATGGAGTAGAAGGGAGTTTGCACGGGTATGTGTTCGCATTCCCTTAGATTTGAAGCTCCCAAAAGGTATTTGGGTGGAAGGAATGACTGGAAAATTTGATTAAACAGTTGAGTATGAAGGATTTTCAAAAATTTGTGCTGGTTGTGGCAAATTTGGTCATGTTATTAATGACTGTGCTGAAGTTATTAAAGACAATATTGCAGTAGATGGGTTGTCTAATGCAACTGTTATAAATGAAGAAAGAATTCAAAAGGAAGATGCTAAATTGAATGCAGATGACTAGAAGGTGAATAATGATTCCTGGATCCAGGTGAGGTATGGCAACAGAAGAGCTAAGAGAATGGCAGAAAGAAGAAGCTACTTTAATAAAATCTCCATCCCTATAAAAAAGTTATATGTTCCTAAGCTTGGTCCATAAAATTCAACGAATACTGTTGAACCTGAAGATGTTGGTTTGAGAACAGATTCTTCTATTCCAGAAATTATTGAGGTGCCGGAAGGAGCTTCTAAAGAAAATATTGGAGCTGATCTTCAAGCTGACATTCCAGAAGAACAACATGTTGAGGTAACAAGGGTTGACTCTTCTCTTAAAACTCTCAATAAGTTTGATATTTTAGCTGTTCTGGAAGAATCAAATATAACTGAAGAGATGGAGATTCAAGAAGGTAGCTGTGCTGAAGAAGGTGAAATTGTTGAAAATAGTTCCCATAACATGTCAAATTTGGAAACTATGTGTGATGAAAAAATCAAATTAATCCACATGATGGATAAGGAGGTTTCAAAATCTGAGAAGGCTGTGGTTGGAAGTTTATCTTCTGGAATGAAGGTTAAACTTATTAAAGAGCTTAAGTCTCTTGGTTTGGGTAATATACTGGATCGGGACAGGAAAAAGGAAGGAGGTAAAGCTAAAAAGAATGGGGGACCTTCCCCCATCTTTAAGCAATGAATTTGCTGATTTTTTGGAATTGTAGAGGAGAAAAGAAATTGGAGGCTGCTCTATGTCTGAAGGAAATGATTAAAGATCACAAGGTGTTTTTTGTTGGATTGATGGAAATTAAACTGATTTCTTTGGAGAATTCTCATATTCCCAGATTTTTGGGTAATAATTGGGATTCTTTTTTGGTTCCCTATGAAGGATTATCTGGAGGCTTGATTGTTCTATGGAGGAAGGACTTGGCATCTTTCACTGTGGAGGAAGTCTCCTCCCATGTTATAGTGGGGAAAATGGAGGTTTTTAACAAAGGAATTTGGAAGGTAGCAACTGTGTATGGGAGCACTAAAACCAGTGACAGGAAACTCCTTTGGGAATGTTTAGAAAAACATTGCTCGGAAGACTTGCCAACAGTAATAGGAGGGGACTTCAACTGTGTTCTCAATCAAGATGAAAAGAGAGGTGGGAAAAGATTTTTCTTGTCTCAAGGAGCTAAAGATATGAAGAACTTTATGATCAACAACGATCTATATGAGGTGGGGTCTATGGGACCTAAGTTTACTTGGTGTAATAACAAAGCCGGAGGAGCTTGGATTCTAGAGAAGTTGGATATATGTCTTATCAATTCCAATACTTTGAATTCTATTCATCTTGCACTGGTGAAACACTTATCCAGTGTAGCATTGGACCACTGTCCTGTTTTATTAGAGATTTTTAAACCAAGGGTGGTTTACAGCAAAGAGATCCAGTATGAAGAAGTTTGGGCTACTTATCTTGGAGCAGAGGCAATTGTGTAGAATTCTTGGAGCAATTTTGCTGGGAATGGTCCAGCATCTTCTCTTAATGCTAAATTTAAAAGAACTTTGAGAAATTTTTTTTCTGGAGCAGAGCTAAGTTCAAAAACCTTATGTCTCTTCGGGACAAGCTAAAAGAAGAAATATAGGAAATCCAACAAGAAGAGGCCGAAGTGGGGATTTCTTTTGAAAAGCTACAGATTTTAAGATTCAAAATCAATGAGCTAAATGTCACTCTTGCACGGCTTAATACCTGTTGGAAGCAAAGAGCTAAAGCAAGATAGATGGAAGAAGGTGATTGCAATTCTGGTTTTTTTCATGGATTTGCTAATGCTAGGAAAAATAGAAATTGGATTAGTCACATTAATACTAATAAAGGTAGTATTACGGAGGACGACAAAAAAATTCAGAAAATTTTTCAGAATTTTTTAAACTAAAATGGCAGCATAGACAATGTATGTTGGATGGCTGGCCTGACCCTTCGGCAGTCATAAGTGAAATTGATCAATCTGTTCTGGATGTAGAGTTCACAATGGAGGAGCTTCAAGCCATAGTGGATAAATCGAGGAGTAATATTGCTCCCGGTTTGGATGGAATAACTTTTTCATTCTTAAAGAAATTCTGGAACTGGATTGCAAATGATGTTTGGCTAGCAGTGAGTCAATTCTTGTCTTCTGGTGATATGCACCTGTCATGGAAAGAAACTATTATTGTCTTGATTCCGAAGATTCAAAATCCTCAAGAGGTAACCAATTATCGGCCTATTAGCTTATGCATGAACATTTATAAAATAATCGCAAAGATTCTTTTGAGTAGATTGGAAAAGGTTATTCATAAGATTATTTCGGTGAACCAAGCTGCCTTTATCAAAGGGCGGTCCTTGTCTGATCATGTACTGTTGGCTCAAGAAGTTTTCAATAAATTCCAGTATTCTAAAGAAAGGAAAGGACTTCTAGCAATCAAGCTTGACATGGAACAAGCTTATGATAGTATGGGTTGGCAAGCTTTGAGGCAAGTGCTCTCTCACTTTAAATTTCCTAGCAAATTTAAGGAGCTTATTTTGCAATGCATCTTAGATCCTAAATATTGCATCTTCATCAATGGAAAGAAAACTAATTGGATTGAAGGGAAGTGTGGGTTTAGGCAAGGATGCCCTTTATCACCTTATTTGTTTATTTTATGCTCCCAAGTCTTATCATATGCATTAAATAGTAGAAAAGGGGATGTGGGGATCTCTATTTCTTCCAAGGCTCCTAGAGTGTCCCATTTGCTTTATGTGGATGATATTTTAATCTTCTCATAAGGCAAGACCAAAGTTATTAAGGAATTGAAAACTATTTTAAATAACTATTGTTTATGGTCGGGCCAAAAGTTTAACAACTCTAAATATATGAATTTTTTTTGGAAAACATACTAACCATAGAATTAAGAAGAGAATTTCTAATCTTCTTAATTTTAAGATGGTTAAGGAGTTGAACTACCTTGGTGTGAAGATGACCTTGAGGAGATTGGTATATTTGGATTTCTCTAAGCTTATGGAAGTGGCAGCTAACAGATTGAATACATGGGGACAAAAGTTCATCTCTTTGGAAGGAAAGTTGGTTCTCATCAAATCGGCATTCCTTTCGCTACCAATGTTCTTATCTTCAATTTCTCTTGTTCCTTTGAGTATTCTTAAAGACTTTGATAGAATGTGTAGAAGCTTTTTGTGGAAGAAGAAAGATGGGAATGCAGGTCTTCATTTTGCTTCATGGGAGAAGCTTTGCAAGACTAAGGAAGAAGGTGGTAGAGGCTTATTCTCAGCTGTATCAAAAGTTGGTCCTTTATGGGCCAAATTGGCCTAGAACTTCTGTATGAAGCCTACTGCTTTGCTGAACCAAATCCTGAGATCTAAGTATGGAGGAGATGTCTGGACGACACCAATGAAGAAAGATTGCTCACTGACGTGGAAGATCATCACCATGGGAGCTTATTATCATAGAAACATTGTTAAATGGAAAATTTCTAATGGCAATTTGATTAATTGGATGTTTGATAGTTGGATTCTAGACAAATCTATAGCAAAATGGCCGACTTGTGTTAACTGTTTGGAATCAACAGAATTCAAACTCAACTCTTTTATTTTGGAAGGAAAGTGGAATAATGATCAATAACAATTGTTTTTTGTGGAGTAGCTGATAGATCATATAACTCAAATTCCCATTGATGCCGGCAGAAGGTATGATCTTATGGAGCTTAAAGCTAAATTTTCTGGAAAATTAATTGCGGCATTGGATTTTCAAGCATTCACAGATAATAATGGAGGAACTGGTATATTGAATTGGATGAAAAAGTTATAACTGAGATCGAATGTTGAACTATTTTGGTGGAGGCTTTGTAATGATGTCATTCCTTCTAATGAGTTTCTATTTATAAGGAGATTGAGCATTTTCTCAGGTTGCCCGAGAGGTTGTGAAGAAGATGAGAACGGATGCCATATTGCAGGGAAATGTGGTAAGCTGCGATATGTGATTTCTATTCTCAATAGCTGGGGATTCAAACTTCCATTTTTTGCCAATCTTCATGAATGTTTGGAAGGTTTAAAGAAGCTTGTTGGAAAGGATTCCTTCATTGCAAATATGTATTGTACTACTACTTGGCTTGTGTGGAAAAGCAGATGAACATTGATACATGATGGCATTGAAGACTCGCTTAAATCTTTGGCGGCAAGGGCTGTTTGTACAGACACTGTAAGTAATTTCATTAATTCTGCTCCGGACAACTGGGATACTAACTAGCGAAAGTTGTATTGCTCTTGGTATCCTCCTCCACTCGGGTGGATAAAATTAAATGTAGATGCTTCTATTTTAAGCAATAATATGACTGGTTTTGGAGGTGTGCCAAGAGATGATAAAGGAAGATTTCTTATAGCTTTTGGAGCTAATCTTATGCACTGGGACATTGCACAAATTGAATTGATGGTGGTTCTCTACCTGAAGAATATCATTCGGGAGTGGATGTATGAAGCTCAAGGAATTATCATTGAAAGTGATAACTCCAATATCATAAAACTTCTACAATCGGCTATGAGAAGATGGAAGGTTAGTAAGTGCCTTGATGATAATTTGGCTTTCCTTCTTGATTTCAACCAAGTATTGTTTTCTTTTGCTAAAAGAGATTGTAACAAATTACCGGATGTTTGTGCTAATTTGGCATTAAAGAATTCTTTTGTTTGGGAGGATATTAGCTTTGAAGAAATTCCTCCTTCATTCTTGTTACGTTTGAAGGAGGAATGTGATTCTTTAGGTTCTTCTTAAGGAGCTTGTTTTTAAGTTGTTTCTTATTTTAATGCAATTTGCATTTCTTCAAAAAAATAAAAGTTAATTTGTATATAGATTTTTGAGTATCCAGTTTTGATGTCAAACACATCATTATGAATGATAAATCACCTTGGAAGGTGAAAATATGATTTTATAATGGGTTTAAATTATAAAACTATAAATTTCATCTTGACTATCATAGTCAAATTTAAGAAGAAACTATGTATGACCCTGAAGAGTTAAAATATTATTGAATCATTTATTTAGCTACGATAATCTGGATGTGTTATCATTATTTACATTGTCAAAGTCATCATAATAAATGTCATATCTTCCCAAGGAAAGAAAATATCATTTATTATAAACTATTTGAGCATGACAATAATGATTGTCTTTTAACTTTTATTTTTTCAAAATAATAATTCCCCCCATCCTATTTAGGAGATAAGTTGGATGGGTATTATTTTATTTGTGGTCTTAAATCTCCCACGAAGGTATGCCTTCATAATTCAATACATAATAGAAAGTTTTAGGCCTCTTATAAGTATTCTTGATTAAAAGAATGGTATAAATTTTATTTTGGATTTTCTAAGAGAAATATGGAAGAAGTGAGGTTAGAATTTTCAATTGGGATTAGATAAATCTTTGAACACTTATCTTGGAGGCCAAAGGATGAGAAATAGGAGACTTTTTAGGACTCTAAAATAATTCATAAATGCCTCAATCTGAATTTTGGGCAAAAGAAAATTTTATTTTTTTGTTTTTAGTTTATTAGAAATTTTTAATTAAATTTTTGATGTTAGGGACTTACAATTGTAGGTCTGCAAGTATCCTAAATTTAAGTTGGATGCTAAATGATAATGAACTAAACTTAACTAATGAAATATAAATATGGGCTTAAAACATTCTGGATTAGAATGCCAGCTAAACCACGAAGGCACTTTAAAACCTTATATCCAATCAATATAAAAGATGGATAGACTATTATGTAGGGTTTTGAGAAATTGGGGTCAACATTTAGACAAGGTCTTAATTGGCACATTTACCTAAATAAGGAAATTATGCTTGATGCAATTAAAATTTAATAATTTTTAATTAATTTCTAATGCAATGCATGCTAATTCATTCTTACATGAAAAAAAAAAACCATAATGAAGAACTTAAAAAATTTGGCCTAGAAAATATATTTTTTTCCTAGAAATGCACAATATCCCCTAGATAGAGCCGCACCCAATAGATTAGGTGATCTGCCACGACACGTAGGTAGGGCTGTGCCTAAAAAGAAGAGAAGGGTATATGAATGCATAAAAAACTCTTGGGAGTTCCTAAGCTTACATCTTAAAGAGCATTTATCTTTTAATGTGAGCAAAAAAAATTTATTTAGTTATGAGTTAAAGATTTTTTTGCATTGTCCTTAAGAGCCTAAATGCAAACTATGCTAAAGAAAAACACACATACAAGAAAAAAATATATAAAAATATGTAATATTTAGGGCACAATCAATTTAAACAGATCATCAAATCATATATAACCAAATAAAAGTAAATGTTATATGTCAAGTGCCACTTAATTTATAACTCAGGGTCTGCAGGAATTAAAAGTGGTCAGGCACCACTGATAATATCCCATATTCTAATCCTACATAATGACACAAGTGTTAATATGTGATATTTTTTATCTTCACTCATTCATCCCTTTACTTTAGACTCCATGGATCCACCGGGTCTAGATATCCAAATGAAAAGAACTCCTCCCTGAAGGGTCATTTCTTTTCTCTTTAGTTTTAAAGTCATCCTAATTTGGATCTCCAAATATAAAAAACTCCTCCCGAATGGACACTAAAATATCCAATTTTAAGTGACTTTCATAACTCTTCAAAATTTAAATTTACACTTTAAAAAATATTAAATGATTCTAATACAACATGCATGTTATTTTAAGCAGATATATTCAAAATCATAAAGATAATCACAAGCAGTTATATTTTCATCTGCTCATATTTGAGCCAAAACATTCATTTGGCCATGCTCTTTAATTTTTAGGGGGCTTAGCACATTTAGCACCTACAAAAAATTTTGTTAATGAAATTTTTATCAACCCCCTTTTTATATCCCTGCATGAGCATAGCCACCTGTAAAAAATTTTGTTCGCATCTAGATCATTCCTAACCTAGGAGAAATCTAACATCCATCACATTATATGCCAGATAATTACAACAAGAATATCATATCAAGGCATCACATAACAGATTAATTCATAACTACTAGCATGCAATCAAATCGGCATCAAACCCAAAAAAAATTCCATGTCACACAAAAGGCAAGTATAAAGGAATAATGGCCTAGCCTAAATCTAGGATTGGTTGTTTTAACACGCCATCTACAATGTGTGCAAAAGGCTCTATGGATTATGTGTCATAAATTGGTTATAGTATGAAGTTTTCTAGTGGTTTCTTTAATTTGTTGTAGGTCAAGGGGAGTTTATTGCAATTTATGTATTAGTGTTTTAGTGTTCATTTTAGGATGAGTTTTAAGTGTTGGAGTTTGTTAATTATTAGTCTCCTAAAATCATAAATTTTAATTGTGTGTTTTAGTCCTTAAGCCTCAAAACTTAATACACTTTTGCCCTCTAAAATGTAATTTGCATAAAGTATGGAGGCTCCCATTCATTAGTGATTTATGGTAAAATATTTAGGTTGAATAATAATTTTCTTTATTTATACAATGACCGTAAGGTTTATTTTAGTCTCCTTGAGGCTAAATTAAAAGGCTCGTAGGACTGAATTACCTATCAATTATCTTCAAGTTTAGGTTTTATTTAAGTCATTGATTAAGTTATCTAATTTTGTAATTATCTAATTAATATTTATTATTTTAATTGTCAATATTTATCATCAATCAATTCGTGGCATTATCAAAACAGGCATTAGGACCAAGGCTTCCTTGGGACACGTAACCCCATAGCTCAAGGTAGTACATCCTAAAAAAACTTATTGATGTAGTTATATTAAGGATTTAAATTCTTTTAAGTGGATGGTTACTAACCTAATAGAGTTTATAATTTGTGTTTTACACTCCATTGAATCTCTTTTTGGCATTGCTCCCAAAATCCCCTCGTATAACTACTCTAATTTGGTGTAAGTCCCCAATAAGGGAATTTTTTGATATGATAATGTGATCCTTTAAGGTTAGATGTGTGTCCCTACACTTAGGCCTCATTTTCTTATGATTATCTTCTAGTGATTAAAAAAGACGCTCTTGGTACTATCCTAGTATTATTAAACTAGAGAGTTGTGAAGCAAGCCCCTTATGGCACCATATAAGCATCATTAAACTTGTTAATGGTGGAGCAATCCACTTGTGGCCTCATATGAGTATTATTCAACCTACTAGTGGTGGAGCTATCCCCTCATTGCACCATCCTACTATATATATATATATATATATATATATATATATATATATATATATATATATATATATATATATATATATATATATATATATATATATATATATATATATATATATATATCCTATATGGTTAGGTTAAGTCCCCATATAAAAGCTTCCTTTCCATATGATAATCGAATCCTTTGAGATTAAGTGTCAGTCCCCACACATAGGCTTCCTTTCCTCATTATCATCCTCTAGTGGTGGAGTAAGTACCTTGTGGAACCATCCTCATATCATTGAACCCTCTAGTGGTTGAGAAATCCCCTCGTGGTATGATCCTAATTTGCATATCAATCCTTTATAGTTAGGTATAAGTCTCTAATGGGAAGTCTATTTATTGACCATAATTTTAAGTGAGGTCAATTATCTGAATCAAAATCAAATCTTCACATATAAATCATTGAACTTTACTTAAAATCTTAAATCAAATTAATCTCTATGTTCTAGCATTGTAATCAAATAATTGACTTTAAAATCATCATATGATAGTTAGTCTTGATTATAATTTGGTCATCTGATTAGTCACTTGACAATCACCATATTATTATTAATTATATAATCATTACAAATCCAAAATTACTTCAATCATTAAACTTTATTGACTAATTCAAAATTCACGAAAAAATTAAAGAACAAATTAATCAGTTGATAGTCACCACTGATAATCTTCTAATAACTAGTTCAATCATTGATGATCATTGATTATTGAATGATATGACTTTTTTAAACCTTAAACAGCTCTGAATCATTTAACAAACCAAATCTAAATAAATTCCATTAATCAGGCCCAATGCAAATTTAGAAATTCCAAAATCCAATGTCAAAACCAAACCTAAAACCACTTGGTCCATAAACTATTTAGGGAGAACAATTAATCTCTCTAAAACCTGACCAAATAACATTTGATTCATAATCGATCAGTTGCATATTAATTAGAATCTCTAGGGTCAACCACATCAACTTGGTGGAATTACGAGACTCATAACCTCTAAAACTCAAAGCTTTTCCATAGGTTGTAAAACCTTCAAAAATTTAGAGCTTATACAATTGAACATAATATATTTTGATTTTTGACCTTAGATGCCTCTCCAAACTCATTAATTATGATCATCATCACTAGAATGATACATCGAATAAACATTTAACTTTAGTTAACCATGGTTGACCATAGTTGATCACCAACATCCTAAAATGTTGAAACCACTAAAACGGAATTTTTCTTAAACTTCAACATTGCTCAATCAAACCAAAGCTTGAAACCTCCTCCAACATATCCCAAATATGATTTCTAAGGAATTGAACCATAAGCCTTGGTCACTCTAGTTGACCATGTCAACCCAAGTTGACCAAAGGTCCCCTTAAGCCCTTAAATATACATATTGAACAAAATGGCCTCCATATTGTATGGGACCACCTCCAATATGTCCAAAAAATCATTTGGAATGAATTGGACCTACCATTGACCCCTAGTCAAATCTTATTGACCAAGTTTGCCAAGCTTGACCAAAGCACACCCTATACACTTAGAAATTTATAATTCTTGATTTTGACAAAACCATTGAACCAAACTCTAGGGGATTGCTCATTAGATCCCCATGAGTCACCAAAAAAGTTTGAACCCTCGGGTCAACCTTTTTTAGCTAATTGAGTTAAACCAAGAGCACTAAAAGGGTTTTTTTATGTGCCAAAGTCCAACCCTTATCAGATTAAATTCCATGAACTATTATAATAGGTGATAAATAACCCTATGCATATGACATAAGGAGCCCAACCCATGGTTTGACCTAGTTCAACCATTTGGGTTGAACCAAACCCTTTAAAACCTATTTTCTTAAGCCCAAAATGAACCTGGACAAATTTGGACCCAACCAAAGGATCAAATGCACTCTAGAACCATCTCTCTATATGTCATGTCAAGCTCAAGCCATATGGGGTACTAATGTTGCAAGAATCTCCAAAATAACTTTTCTTTAATGATTAGTTTAAGTTATACTCCCTAATAACTAACCATATGCATTCAAACTCACCATAATGTTTCTTAAGCTCCTATTGGGCAGTACAAAACTTAAGTTGGAGTGGCTCATAACTTAGGTGGAAAGATCTAGACCCTCCATAATATTTTCTCTCTCTAATAAATATCCCCCAAAACTCGATAAAAAGGGTTGATCAAATTCATTTCTTAAGCTCCGTAGTAAGCCCCTCAACTTCCCCATAGTACTCCCTAGCTTTCTTCAATTTAAGGAAAGCCCAAATTAGAGAGAGAGAGAGAGAGAGAGAGAGAGAGAGAGAGAGAGAGAGAGAGAGAGAGAGAGAGAGAGAGAGAGAGAGAGAGAGAGAGAGAGAGAGAGAGAGAGAAACAAAGAGCAAGAATAATCTTTCATTATCTTTTGATCTAGTGCAAACTAACTCTTAAAGTCTTATAGAAAGTTTAAGAGGACTTCTCCATAAATCCATAGAGCCCAAAATTGAGAAAATCTAGCCACGAGTTAGTGGTATTTTCCAATTCAAACTTTAAAATTCAAATTGCATTTACCCACACATTTCAATACATGGAGCCCCCAAACTCTAGAGATTGGAATATTAGTATACCAAGAGAGTCTATGTTTGAAATTTCATAAAATTTTAAAGGATATTTTGAAAGTTATGATCGATCAAAGTTCTAATTCATTTTCAAATAAACATATCAAATCAATTTTAGCCATCTGATCGTATAATCAAATGGCTCAGATTATGGATCACACACATACTGACAATGGGGTTTGACCACGAGCCATGCATCATCATGAGAGGCGTGATGTGACTACATAAGGCTTGAACATTTTTTGTTCAACCAATCTAATATCTAAATCCACGTGCATATGTGGTTAAGTAAAGTCATCAATGTCCAACACCTATCCTAGGATGTGATGCGCCACCACTTCCATTTTGCCAAGAATTGGAAGTTGTAATTTTGAATTAATTGATTTTAAAAAAAATAATAAAAGCTCATAAAATATAAAAAATCACAAAAAAAACTAAATCTCTATCAAATTAAGTGTTCTTGAGCTCATTAAAATTGTATTGAGCCCAAGTTTATTTTAAAAATAAAATCAAGAAGTTTTGACCACTGAATTTTGAGTAAACTAATATTGATTAAAAACTTATTTTCTTAGATTACTTAAGATCAAATGGTTAAATTTAGCTCCAATTTGGATGGTAAATATTAGATCATGTTGTTTACTTACCATAAATTTTTTGAGTCACTATGTACTCTAGATTTCATGTCAGCAAGCATCGCAGTAGAGAAAAGCTTTCAGTGTTGCGGTGTTAGTTCATTTTATGGGTGTTGTGGATCAAGTGTCTCAAGCCCCGCGGTGCTAGAATTATTTTTTTACATTTTTCTATAAATAATCTATTTGTAATGTTAGTATAAAAGTTCAGTCACTTGTTTAATTATAGTCCTTATAGTGTTTCTCTGATTTTTAATTAGGAGTGATAACTAAGGGATCTAAGAGATGTACTAGGTACATTCCATTAGAGTGTTTGCCATATATTTGTGAAAACAATTATATAATTTTAAGGAGCATATGAGATCATTGAACCATAGAGATATCTTTTCTTATGAACTTTCCTTCATTAGTGCAATTAATAGAAATGAATATGTTTCACTAGTTCTTCATGTTTTGCTAAATTCTCTTATTTTGGATTGATGTTGTGAATGAAATATAGAGTACTAATGAATTCTTTTCATCAATAATTTTATGATGATTTTGATATACCAGGTCTTAATTTAATGCACATAGTGTCTATATGTATTCTAAATATCATGTGTAATATGGAGCATAGGAATAAGAAAGTAGGCATAACCTCATATGTTGGATTGATATGATGCTAGCATACGCATAGTGTTTTTCATGTATGAAATATATATAGAGACGAATTGTCATGAGGGATTTAACAATACATGATTTACATACTCTTCTAAGATTTTTATAGGGTGACAAACTATGTGAGTTTAGAGTGGTATTGATGTTGGAAGAGTTTAATCAATCTTATATCTCTTCACATTTAATTGAGTGGTCAGTGATGCATATGTTATGAATAACATCAATATAAAAGAGAATCATTAGAAAACCTATTATATTTTCCATCAATCCAAAACTATGTATTCAAATAGTGTTTTATTTAAATTATTATTTTTTAAATTAAGTGATTAAATCTCCTCCAAAACTTATTTTATTTGAGTAGGATAATTATTACAGTTAAAGTAGACAATACTAGTATTTGCATGTAAACATTCTTCCGCGTGGGATTGATACTCTACTCAATCACTTTATTACTTTATTTGACATGTAGACTTGCATACATTAAGTAGGGTTTTTTTATGATTTTTACATCAAAGGAAGCCTAAGCATGTTTAGGGATTGATAGAGCCCTAAATCATTTTCATAATTTGATATTACTCCACCACCCCTATCAAAAGCCTTACTTCAAATCCTCACTTACAGAAGACTCACACTAATGATTATCAAAAGACTTATGCAAAGTTTATTAAAAAAGCTTAAATAGTGGACTGCCAAAAACCCTAATAATTCAATTCTGCCAACTCTATTCATACTATGAGATAAAGGAATCATATAATATGATTATTTCAACTATCCCATTATTAATACTATATAATAAATAGTAGTACAACATGATTAGTTCAATTTTTTCATTGATCACACTAGACGAATGAATGGTTGTATAGTATGATTAGTTTAAATTAAATATCAAATTATACAGGATGAACCAAAACATCATCTAGAGAGTCATTGGTTGATTTGTATAATACGATCATAATCATACTAGACGAACCAAACATCATCCAGAAAGTCCTCGTATGATTTGTGTTAAGAGAGTTGCTACTTAGCTTTTGCATGTTTTATATTCTTGCAACTTGAATAGTTTTGATGATTCCAAATATTATTATTTTAATAATTATTTTCTCCTAACACTTTTTGGAAGAATTGTTTTTGCTTTTGTGTGGACTAACATTTCAGGACAATCGTACTCCAGACTAATAAAGACTTCAAATAAAATTCCAGCATAAGATATTTTATAAATTGAAGTCTGTATTTTTCATCTTTATTGAATCTGAGAGAGTGTGATTGTAATTGAGTAATTTAGCACACACACACTGTGGGAGATCTTTAAAAATCAAAATTTTCTTATGCTGATCGTACGGAATGAACCAAGTTTGTACGGGACGATCAGGTCATTTACACCCTCGGAGAAATGGAATGAATAGAAAGTGAAGAAAAATTTTCTAAGTCCTGATCGTCCGGACGAAATGTTCCATTTGTCCCTGGACGATGTTCTCTGTTTTCTCACTTTGAATAGTTTGTCAAGACGATTTACCTAGTTCGTCCCATGATGCTCTCTTGACCCATGACTTGAACTATTCGTCCAGACGATTTACCTAGTTTATCCCAGGACGATGTTCTCTGGACTCATGCCTTGTTCGGTTCGTCCAGACAAACTTGTACATTTGTCCCAGGACGATGTCATCTGTTGCTTAAACATATGGGCCGTCCTGCAATTTCATCCCAACGAACCCTTGATATAACTGTTCGTACGGGCCAATTATCGGGTATGAAGTTATTTCGTACCAATGCACATTGGTTTCGTACGCAACAATATTTACACTATTCGTACGAACAAAATCACGTCGTATGGGACAATCAAGTATGCACATATTTGTAATTTAGCAGTTTTTTAGATGGTTTTTTGTGTCCTTCATATAAAAGGACCATTTAAAATTGTCTCTTGTATTCGTGCAAACTGAAGAGAGATTGAAGGAGAGAGTGTGAGAGAGTCTTAGAAGGAGATTTCTTACCACTGGAGCGTGAAGGATTTACTTGGTACTCAAAGGTAAGGATCTTTATTTTTGAATTGTGATTACTTCACTCTTCTCTCTTATCCTTCCAGATTTATCATAAGAAGATATTGTCAAGGAGATCCGATTCTCTGCCGACACTCGAGGAGTGTGAACAGCGAATGGTACTCTGCCTATACTTGGAGAAGTGTGAAAGGACGAAAGGTTCTCTGCCTACACTTGAAGAGTGTGAACAGCAAAGGATACTCTGCCTACACTTGGATAAGTGTGAAGGGATGAAATGTTCTCTGCCTACACTTGGAGAGTGTGAACAGCGAGAGGTACTCTACCTACACTTGGAGGGTGTAGAAGGACGGCGATTCTCTGTCGCACCGGATAGTGATGGAAGAGAGTTTTTATAAAGGCTTCTCCGCCTTGCCGTGGGAGCAAAATAGGAGACACTAAGTGTTAATAGTCCAATACCTGAAGTGGGAAACTTCAGGGAGTGGATGAAGGTCGTGTTTGACCGAACCGTTATAAATCTTGTGTCTTTTATTTTCCGCTGTTTTTTTACTTTACTTTTTTTGTTTGAAAGTGTGGTTGAAAAATTATTTTTATAAAAAAAAAAAATTCACTAAACTTTTTATCTGTTCAAAAAGAGGCATAATTTTTTAAATTACCAATTCACCCCCCTCTTGGTTAGCCGCTAGGATATAAGCTTAGGTCTAACAATCTAATTCATACTTAACAAAGTTTCAACAATTTGTACAGTATGATATATAATCATATAGTAAGATTCATAATCATACAATGCATTCTATAATCAATTCAGATTCAAGTTTATTCTTTATTTAATTGACCTAAATTTGATAATAATTCAAAATATTATACAACATGAAAGGATTTATACAGTATGAACAATTCAAATTTCAAAATTTAAATTTGCCTATTTTAGGTAAGTTAGATTTAATGATGGGTTTCTGGTTATAGTTGATCATTCAATATGATACGATGTTTATAATTTATGATTAATTATAATTGAATATACTTTTTCATTCAAATTAAATATTTTAATTAATTTCTATTTGAATTGATTATGCAGCATGATGTAGATCGTATAGTACAATTAACAAAAAAAAAAAAAAAATTATTTTTCACTATCTCTATATGTGCACGATTATTAAGCTAACATACACCTTTTTACATAATTGAGTTAAGAAAGATAAAATTACAAGCTCCTTTAAACAAGCCTAATCTATACAATCCATTCTTGAGCTCTAATTCTCTAATGATCTTGTGTATGTTAAATCTAAAATATTAGTACTACACACAAGAAAAATATGTAACATATAGATCATGTGAAATTATATAAAAATCTAATAATATTTGTGATCATCAAAAGGTAAGATAGGGCTCCTCAAATGTAATACTTAGCTTCTATGAGCAAGGAGCAATAAAAAACAATATGCACTGGTGGATACCAAAAGGATCAAATCTGATTTAAGAAATTTTATATGAAGCCCATAACTCAAGTTATTCAATTCATTGAAGAAGCATGAAGATGTATACGATTTAAAGTCATTAGAAACCTAGTTGTGTGTTGTAATCATTACCAATACCAGAATGGAAGTGGGAAGATATAGTAATGTATTTTATTATGGAATTTCTCATATCATGATAAGGGCACAATTGCATTTGGGTTATGAGTGACAAACTTACAAAAGTAGTACAATTTTTTCTTATTAGTCAAACTAATTTAATGAAGAAATTAGCTAAGTTATTAATTAAGGAAATTATTATATTATATGGAATTCTATAGGTTATTATATTTGACAGAGATGATTGTTTTACATCTCGACTATGGAAGTGTATTAAAAAAAGTTTGGGCATAAAATTACATTTAAGTACAACATTTCATTCGCAGACTACTTGGGGTAGTGGAGTAACCTAAAGAATTGTGAATATGATTTAGGGCTCTATCATACCTAAATAATACTTAAATTTTTTTATATAAAAATATAAAAAATATAAAAAATCCCACTTAATATACACATGTATACGTGCTGAATCAAGTAATATAGTGATCGAGTAGAGTACCGATCTCACAAGAAAGAATATTTACTTAGAAATACTAGTATTGTCTACTTCAACTGCGACAATTATCCTGCTCCATAAAAATAATGTTTGGTGAAGATTCAATCACTTCAATAAGATCAATAACAAAGTAATGGATACACTTATATAAATAAAATATTTTGGAATGAATTGTAATATTAATATGTTTCATACTGATTCTCATAATAATTTGATGTTATTCAGAATATAAGCATCATTGAGTGCTAAGTCAAGCACGAAGAGACAAAGGACAAGTTTAATGCATTCTACTCTTAAGACCACTCTAAACTCCAATATTCTATTACTCCCTAAAAAACTTAGACGAGTACGTAAATCATGTACTATTTATGTTATGTGGTAATAAAATCAATCATGGCGGCGGGTGGCAGTGATAGTGACTAGAGGTAGGCAGTGTCCAATGACAGAGATATGCTGTGGTAAAGATTGATACAAGGTGGTGACAATAATGATGGCTAGCACCGGATTACAATAGTGGAGGCAGGTTGTGACAATAATGACAAATTTATGATATATTTAAAAATCACTTAAATATATATATACCAAAATAAAATTTGAGAATAAAGTTAAAAATATTAAAAATTTACATTACATTTATCTTAAAATGCTAAAATTCCATGACTTCAAATTAAGCAGCGGCCAGCCGAGCATCCCTACAGTATGCCTATCTCGTGTTTGCTGGCTTAGTCCACCCCTCTCCCACTAATCCTGTCCTGCAAGGCACTGATCTCGTCCATCTCCAAGGCATCCCGCCGATTGCTGTAAAAATACGCTTTCGGTTTTCTACTGCTTCCTAGGGTTTCGCCGTTTTCCTGGAACGATGTACGCCGACCGGGTCACCGCGGGGACCAAGCGCTCCATCAAGGAGCGCCTTGACGGTGACATGGAAGAGGATCTTGGCCAGCGCCGGAAGCCAGAGTTGAAAAGGTTCTATTTCTTATCTTCATCGCATATGCACGTTTAATAAGGCAAGCAGACTTTAGGGTTTCCTTGTTTTTCAGGCTGATGCTTCTTGAACGAACAATGAAACAGTGCTAGACCGTCAAGCTTTATATATCTATATATTTTTCGTATTAGGCTTTGACTCAGATTGTATGTGGAGGTGATCGTCTATTTGCTCTATGTGCTGCTTCAGTTGCTGTTAATGACTGGATAGCTTGTAATGTGAACTTTGCATGCTATTACTTACATAAGACCTTAAGGGGCTGTTTGGTAGCAGGATTTAGGCAGGATATAGGCAGGATTTGAGGCGAATTTGAGCGAAATCCAGCCAAACGGCCTAAAATGCAAAACCAAATCTCACGGCAAGTGAAATCCGGGATAGACGGAAAATTCCGCCGATTCGAGCGAAATCCGGGATTTCGGAAATCCTATATTTTGCGGGATTTACGAAATCCAGGCGATAGAGTCCCTTGGATAAATCCTGCTTTATAGCCAAACAGTCACACAGGATTTAACTGGATTTATCATAAATGTTAACAAACAGTTTTTAGGATTTAACCCCTCAGGATTTCGTAAATCCGGGATTTGGAGGATTTACGAAATCCTACTTAAATGAAATCCTACATTCTACCAAACAGCCCCTAAGTGTTGAGTGTTCTGCTTTGAAATTTCATTTAACTACATGGCAGTGTTTGAAAGAGAATATATGCGTTTCATCCAGTTGAATAGCATGATAATCTGAGTCTGCAAACTCTACTTTGGTGCATTTGTAAATGATGTTGCCAGTGTCATTTTGATTTTTGGCATTGTGACACTTTGATTTTTGGCATTGTAAATGCATATATATTCTTTGTTTCATTAATACTGTGGTTCTTGGTTTATGATTTTTTATGTTACCTTGGCCAGATAAGTTTTTTAGATAGTAGAATGAAGGCACTTGCCCTAGGTGTGCTTAGCTTAAAGTTCATGTTCAGTTTTGAACTACTATATATATATATATATATCCACTGCCAACAAATGAATGTATAGACCTTTGATATGTAGAAAAAAATATAGTAAGCTTTGTTTTACTCTCAACACTCTAGTGAATGACCCTGAATTGGGAGTACTTGGCTGAACTATATCTTTTTTTATATCAATTTCGCTAGCTTGATGCTCAATATATTAGTTCAGGGCTTAGGGATATATGAAATTATGTGAAAGGTGATATAATTTATTCTTAAGATGAATAAAAATCACGTATGAATTTTTAGATTGAAAGGATGTGACTCTCTTTCTGATTTAGGGCTTAGATGCTATATTGGTAAAATATCAAGCCCTTTTTTATGTCCATATAGAATAAGTTAAAAAAAATTGCATATTGACATTTCATATGTTGGAACACATGGGCGAGTAAAAAAATAATTGTATGCTAACAGTTCATGCGATGGAACAAGTGAGAATGGATAATTATAGTTTATGTGCTAGAAAAAATGGTGTGATGGAAACTATGTTGCACTTTCACAGACACGTCGACACAATGATGATATGACAATTATTAAAAATATATGGCACAAGTATGATGCAGACAAAACATTAAAATTTTTAAATAATGCATAAAAATTAAGAATGCATAATATTAAGAATGGAAAACAAATGATAAATCAACTTTATAATTAGTTATGTAGCTTAGAATATAAAACGATAAGCATAAACTGTATATTGCAACATAAAAAATGCATGAACTGTTGAGGGCAACATGAAGCTTAAAATATTCACTAAAAGGAATGATAGGATTAACTTCTTTAGGGGTTTGTCTTTTATTTTTCAGTATCATTATCATTAAATATCATTGCTTCTAATTTTGACTTATCAAGTGAAATATTTGCAATCTTTAATATTGTCAAGGAACTCAAATTCATCTCCAACAACATTCACATCTTGTTATCATTCATATAAATTAGGGTCTTTTTAAATGAAAGATGAATGTTTGTATGCCATAAATAAAATTTTCAGCCAATTGTGGAGTAATTTTATTTTATTTTTTCATTGAATGAATGAATGAATATGTGCTTTAGTTTCTCTCACAATAAAATGAGGATGAAACTGACCAAAAAGTTTTATGGTATTTGCTTGAAGTACATGTGTTGAAGTTCTATGAATTAACCACCATATTACACAAATATTTTTGATAACCAAAGTCCTCTAAATATCTAAAAGAATTTAGTAATCTCTATAGTAATCATTCATCTCTCCTCATCATTTAGGTACCAATGTTTCAAAGAATACAAAAGACAAAAAAATTAGACAATTACTCTTGAATAAACTAACAATTAATTATAAAATATACATTGAAATTTATCATGAATTTAAAGAGTGAGCTAAGTAATGCAGAGATGTGTTACTGTTGATCCATCTATCCTCTAGAATAATATAAACATCACTCCAAAAACTTTGAGTCTTCATTATGTGGCATTTTTTCATATCTATATATTTTCTCTTTCACGTTAGCCGATATGGAATCACATATCTCATAAATAAAATGTAAATAGGACTTATATATATTAGTCTCTCTTAGCAT
The DNA here is from genome assembly GCA_016618105.1 of Dendrobium huoshanense. Classification (NCBI taxonomy): domain Eukaryota; kingdom Viridiplantae; phylum Streptophyta; class Magnoliopsida; order Asparagales; family Orchidaceae; genus Dendrobium; species Dendrobium huoshanense. The sequence goes on from CM028351.1 coordinate 30,349,192, forward strand.
CTCATAAATTGGATTAAGAAAAGTTAAAATATAGTCGAATATTATCCTTCCATAGGTCATTTAATATTATTTCTTTTATATACCTTACCTTTTTCAACATCAACCTCTCGATAACAAGATTAATTCTCACTAACCACTATGGACTGAAGTGCATTTTTGATTTATTTGAAATTTCTCAAAATTATTATGAGACAAAAAGAGTTTCAACTATGGTAATGTTTCTTAAATTTGAGAAATCATCGAAAATAAAAAGGCTCATTAGAGTGATTCATTATGAAATTTCTAATTAAACCATCTCTTATAATGATTATGTAATAATGACATTTATTATAAGTGATCTCATTTCACTCAATATTCTTAGTTGCACAAATATTCCTTAGAGCAAAATTTATAGTATGCTAAATACATGGAATCCAAAAGATTTGAGGATGTGTTTGCTCCACAAGCAGCTTTGCTGCTCTACAAATAGGTGCATTTTAGTAATAGCTTGAATAACATTTAATGATCCAACCATCATGATTATCTATTTGATCAAATTGGAAATGAAAATTTTATCTTTATATTGCCTTTCATAATTAACAACTTTAATGAACATTGGGTAATTATTCGTGCTGTCATCAAATTGATGAGTGGTCTTCTTTAAGGATTGTTCTAGCCATATCAAACACCAAACTAGCTCCTCGCCCCTTCCATACTTCCAAGTTAAAGAAACTTCTTAATATTCTATCTCGCTCTCTCTCCAGTAACTTTGATCTAATGACATTGTATTTAGGTGGAGAATAAACTGTAAGGATATTATTGCATGTAAAAGTAAATGCATTATTGTGACGAGGATTCCTTACAAGGTTAAAATAGTCTAGTTAAGAAAAAATCCTTGCAATTACACCAATAAGTTGCTCTTGCATTTGCAAATTATTGTCTTTAGAAAATATTAGGAATGACCTTTCTTTATTAGATTTAAACGAGAATTTGACTTTTAATAGAACACAATGGAGAAAAAGGATTCATGTAGCCGACCCCACGTAGTGGGATAAAGGCTTGTTGTTGTTGTTGTTGTTGTTGTCTTTTCCAAAGAATTACTTGCAACACATTTTTTTCTCATACGTTAATATCATTCTATTCTAAATGATTTTGTTCTGAGTGGCTTTACTCTTTGAGATAGGATACATAATGAGCATATACGTGAATAGGTTGGAGTAGCACCAGCGGAAGATAAGATTTTAGAGAAAGCCGCCTTAGATTGCTTGGTCACATAAAATGTTGGTCTTCTAATGACCCGGTTAGGAAAGTGGATATATTAGATTTGACTTATGTTACGAAAGGTAGAGGTATACCTAAAAATACTTGGTTAGAAAATATTAGAAAAGATTTTTTTTTATTAGATTTAAATGAGAATTTCACTCTTAATATGACACAATGGAGAAAAATGATTCATGTAGTTGACCATACGTAGTGGGATAAAGACTTGATGTTGTTGTTGTTGTTATTGTATTGGCTGTAGCATTATTAACTCAAATAGAGGAGGAAGTAGAATGCCATGAAACATGAGTAGGGGTGAAATTCATTCAATTGTAACAAACTAATCTCAGGGAAAATTTTAACTCCATGCCCAACAATTCTTAGTAAATGGGCTTTCGCTCTAAAATATGATCTTTTGTTAGTGACATTACAATAATTATATTTAAATGAAAAATCTCTTTCACATCATATCAAAGTTATTGGGTGAGAACGGTTTACCTCAAAACTGGGTGAGAACAGTTCACCCAAAAAATGAACTAAAATGGAATACACTGTATTTAATTTATTTTAACTTGGATTTATTTTTCATCCAACCAAACACCAAACTTTTCAAAACCCTTGCATTTACTTTAATTTACACTTACTTTACTTCCAACCAAATAGCCCCTAAGTGCGTTCCTCCCAAACAACCCCTAAGTGCGTTCCTCATCTCTCTAAGTTATTCCGAGTGAAAATTTATGTACCCAACATCGATTATTAGTTTTGGACTTTAAGATAAAGGGATAGATAATGAAAAATAAAGTAAAACAATATTCTAGGATTAGATGGGAGCATTTAAATAATATTAACAAAAATATTTTTGAGAGTAAGATTTTAGATCTTAAGATTTTATCTGTGCATGAGGATGCTAATATTATGTGAGAAAAAGTGGTTAGTTTTATTAAGAATATTGCAAAAGATGTGCTTGGAGTATCAAAGGGAAAAGCTCCTAATAGTAAAAATAGTTGGTGGTGGAATTCAAATGTGCAAGAAAAGATTAAGAATAAGAATATTTATTATAAAAATTGGTTTAATTTTAAAAATTCTGATAATTGAGAAAGATATAAAGAGGCTCGTAAGGAATCTAAGAAAGCAATATGCGATGCAAAGACCTTAGCTTTTAGTGATTTATATAATAGATTAGATACTAAGGAAGGAGAAAGATATATGTATAAGCTAGCCAAACAAAGAGATAGGAGTAGTAAGGATTTAGTTCAAGTGAAGTGTATTAAGGATGAAGATCAAAAAATACTTTTCTTAGAAAATGATATTCAACAAAAGTGGATGAGATATTTTGCTAAAGTTTTTAATGAAAATTGTGAAAATAATATTGACTATAGTGACCTTAGCACCCTAAATGAAAATAAAGATTTCTGTTTTTATCGGTGTATTAGTAAAACCGAAGTTAGAGAGGCTTTAAAGAAAATGAAGGTTGGAAAAGCTGTTGGACCTGATGATATTCCAATAGAGGTGTGGAAATATTTAGGAGATGAAGGAATTTCTTGCCTTACTAAACTTTTTAATACTATTTTGAAGACTAAAAAGATGCCAGATGAGTGGAGAATGAGTGTGTTAATTATTATTTTTAAGAATAAAGGTGATGCACAAGATTGTGCGAATTATAGAGGAATTAAGTTAATGTGTCATACTTTAAAACTATGGGAGCGAGTTATGGAGCATAGGTTGCAGCGTGATACTAATGTTTCTCAAAATCAATTTGGATTCATGCCGGGTAGGTCGACTATGGAAGCTATACATTTATTAAGAGGTTTGATGGAGAAATATAGAGAAAATAAGGAGGTTCTACATATGATATTTATTGATTTAGAAAAAGCATATGATAAAGTTCCAAGAGAAGTGCTATGGAGAGTTCTTGAAAAGAAAGGAGTTAATAATGCTTATATTCAAATCATTAAAGATATGTATGCATGAGCTATTACTTGTGTTCAAACACAAGGTGGTTTGACCAAGTATTTCTCTATTTCGGTTGGGTTACATCAAGGTTCAGCCTTAAGCCCATATCTTTTTGCTTTAGTCATGGATGTTCTCACTAGACATTTGCAAGAGGATGTACCTTGGTGTATGCTTTTTGCTAATAATATTCTTCTTGTTGATAAGACTAGAGAGGGAGTTGAAAGTAAACTTGAATTATGGAGGTCAACATTAGAGACTAAAGGTTTTCGCTTGAGTAGATCTAAAACGGAATATATGGAGTGTAATTTTAGTATTAATAGACATAATAAGGGGATTGTGACTTTGGGCGATCAAGTCATTAATAAGAGTACACGTTTTAGATATCTTGGATCTATTATTCAGAGTGATGGTGAAATAGATGGGGATATTATTAGCAGAATTCAAGTTGGATGGTTGAAGTGGAGGAATGAATCGGGCTTGTTGTGTGTTAGAAAAGTACCCCTCAAACTTAAGGGAAAATTCTATAAGATGGTAGTGAGGCCTGCAATGCTTTATTGTGCTGAATGTTGGCCATTAAAAGAGAAGCATAATACTAAGTTAAGTGTGGCAGAGATGAGGATGCTCAGATGGATGAGTGGCTTTACCCTTAGAGATAGGATACAAAATGAGCATATACGTGAAAAGGTTGGAGTAGCTCAAGTAGAAGATAAGATTAGAGAGAGTCGCCTTAGATGGTTTGGTCACATAAAACGGCGGCCTTCCAATGACCTAGTTAGAAGAGTACAGATATTAGATTTGACTTATGTTAAGAAAGGTAGCGACAAACCTAAAAAGACTTGGTTAGAAAATATTAGGAATGACCTTTCTTTAGTAGATTTAAACGAGAATTTGACCTTTAATAGGACACAATGGAGAAAAAAGATTCATGTAGCCGACCCCACGTAGTGGGATAAAGGCTTGATGTTGTTGTTGTTGTTGTAAAATAACTATTAGGCTTTGCTAAAAAATGGTCCATATTGGCTAGATGTTTAAGGTGTGTTTGGTATACTCTTCTTGAGCCCGTGATCTTATACAACATGGATTACCAAAATAAAAATAAACAACTATTTTGTTTCTTTGGCCTTTTAAATAAGAAAACAAAGCAATGTAATATAAGCAAACAACAAATTTGAGTTTTCAAAAATAGTAAATAAAGTGCCAAAATTAATGTGTGGTCTTTATGTGCCAACCAAACCGATGGTTTCTTAGTTGTGCTTATAAAATATGATGTGTCTGGTCATTTGGAATTAATTCAATGGCAACGGTCTTACTCGTGTTCTCGACCAATTTAGAATGTGACTTTTTGGAACTGGCCCAATGTTATTAGTCTAGTTATGTTTCCATGCCAATTAATGTTCAAGATCCATAGCTCCTAATAATGTATGGCTAGAAAAAAGATACTAAAAAAAAGAGCGTTGAAAAGCTTGAATATTAATATACTATGCGTATTCATAGACTAGATCATGATCGAATATCAATAGATCCACGACAAAACTCATGAGGGTATTATATTATTTAAAAAAAATTTCTTACATAATATTAGAGAAATTTGAAGGAGAATACTTATCTAGGATGATCAATGTCATGTGTAGGTTTATAATGGTTTCTCAACAAGGCGGATCAATATATAGCATAAAAGTTACCTAGAAAGTGAAAGAAAAGAGGGAGAATATTTTATTGCTTTTCTTGAAAAAATGCTAGTAATGATATGAGTGTGAGGGGCTTCCCTTTCATTTTTGTGTTTGCAGTTGGTAGGTGCTTGGGTCGACTTACGGTTTGATGGTGTAGAGGCCTTTCTATATGTGTCGCCTTGCCTACTACTCACGAGTAGTAGATGTGCTATTGGGTGAAGTCGCCCCTCACTAAGATCACCCTTTTGCTTGTTGGGAATTTAACTGCAATATGACATGTTGATGCCATGGTCCTAAAGGTGTTCAATAGGGATTTGCGGAATATAGCATGGTCGGTCGCTGGGGTGTCGACAATGAAGTTTTTCATTTGCGTGTACTGGTGATGTCCTCACTCTAGGTAATTGGTAGGGCGAGTACTCATTCGGTATTTTAAAAATCATAGAGCGGTCTTGAAGTAGAGGTGAGTTAGGAAGTGAGCAAGTTTATTTTATTAAAAATATATTTAAAATTAATGTTTAAATAACTTTCTGTTTCTATCAAAATGCTACCAATCCGATAGTTGGGATCGTGGCTATGACGTCCATAGCATCGTTGTGAGGGTTTCCTCCACTTGGCTTGTCTTCTTCATTGAAGGTGGCGCGGGCAACGTCCATTACTGTAGCTTGTGACATGGATGCCGAGTTGACTTCCCTGGCTTTTGTGCTTGTTGGCGAGCTACTTGTTGCCCCATGCAATTTTTGCTTTAGTATCCAGAAGTACAACAATGATTTTTTTAATATTGACTGGGAGATAAATTGCTACATTAATAGGTTTGGATGGAAGATAAAATATGGAAGAACTTTTAGAAGAAGCCTTAGATTTTTCTAATTTATTTCTTTTTAGAGTTTTTAATTCTAAATTAGTTCAACTAAGATTGCGATATTTCATAACTAAATAAATTGTCGGAAGGAGGAAACCTATTTATTATTATAGCATGTACAAGTTCAATTTAAATGATAATTCTAGAAAGTATTGTCTTAGCATGCTATTTAATTTAAATACAAACTTATCCTAACAAGGAAAAAACAAATTCAATTCATCCTTATCTTTTTATAATATGAAACTTGATCAAAAGATCCATATTTCAGAGTCTTGATCTTTATCATATGATGTCTTATTAATGATTTTATTCATTCGTACGGACTCCTAGAGACATGCTATTCCGTCTCAATGGTTTGATCTATAAATTGCCATTGTCAATAATTTCCATAAAAAAATCGATTGTTAAAACCTGATCAGGTATGATCCCGTATATCTTTCCATGATTTGATGTTTGAATACTGAGGAAAGCTTTTCCTTATGGACATATTTGTGGTGAATGGTCGAATTGACCATCCCCCTCATGATGCCGTCCTTAGATCAAAGGTGCAGCTTATGAAGAGGCCCAAGCGAGCAACCAAGAAGTCTCTTATTGTGACTATACATGATGGAACCGCTAGCCGTAAAGTGGGTTGATTCATTATCTTTGATGATGTATGCAAAGTCCTATCTTTTCAAATTAACATTTAGGTAAATAATTATTTGTTCAGTTTAATTATAAATCCTGATAGTAGGAAAAATCTTGTTTTGCTGCCCTATTTGATGAATTTGTGTTAGTCACTACATGCCAACTAAGACCTGATTCCCTGGGTTGTATTAAAAATGTTTCGACGTTTGCTTTTGTTTTGTTGTATATTTTATCATATTCTTTTGTTTTCCAATCTTATTGTATGTATTTTAAAATATTTGATGATACATATCAAAGGCATTATTAATTTTTTCAAAGCTATGGTTGATTTTATCAAGGGCAGCTATGATGAGCTAGAAACAAGATATGAAGTCTTGAAAGGAACCAATGGTGGTCGTATGCACTACTATAACCAATAGTAATTAACATAAGCAAATAAATTCTTACCCCACAAATTCAGAACTAATTATTACGTAACGATGCCAATGGACTTGCCTCGTTTTGTTGATTTGATTGCCCTCCTTTGTTATGCTTCATGACTTCTTGTTTAACCTGGCAATGATATCAAATTGAATGAGGATTATAGTGGAGTTTTATGCGGAGGATTGGCTTACTCCTGAATTTAATGTTATTATGGAATTGAGGGCAAGTTTCTGGAAGGATTCTGGAGGTAGTTAGGTTGGGTATTGAATTGTAAATGGTGATTCCAAGAGGTATTGTTAGAGAGGGGTTTATTTATGGATTGGACAATGGATTGTTGAATTTTGGCTTGTATGCGTGTGGATTTTTGAGGTGTGGATATACTTATGTTGTTTGTAGATCCAGAGGAATGAGGGGAAAGCTAATGGAGGCCTTGGGGAAAACTAGGGTTTATGGTATGACAACTAATCTTGGAAGTGAAAGGTCAGGGGTTTTGATATGGAATGAGGGAAATCAGGATGAGGTGTTGAAGGCGATCGTCGTTGTATTCCTTGAAATCTCAACGACGATCGCCTTCAACACCGCAACTTGGCCTAAACGGAAATGATCACTCTTACGTCTTATTTTGTCGTTTTAATTTGCTAATAGTTATAATCATAATTGTTTTTATCAAGAAATCGTACGAGTTCTTATCATATCACTTTAAGCATTGTAGTCCTACATCAAGTGTCCATTCATTTAACGAAGGAAGTGAAATTCATGTCTCCAATGTCTCCACATGCTTCATGATGTTCTTGTTTGAAGTTGTAATGACACATTTTAGTCTGTTTCATAGATCAAGGCCCGCATATAGTATTGATATTAGAAACATATCTACCCTTGACATCTTGGATTTGAGAGAAAGGTTTGCAAACTTGTTCTCCCTTAATGTTTGATTACATAGAAGTTGTACTGGCATACGAAATAGTATACCATATCTTTTTTGTTGTGAATTTTGTCTTACTGAACTGATCACTAGCAAGCATCTACTGTCTCTTATCGACCATTAAAGTCTTTTGGGAAACATAGGTTCCCATCAATTGTTATCATATGCCTATTGTTCATGTTTTCTTTTATTTATTTAGACTACATTCTTTGTGTGAGGCATATCAAAATTCTTTAGTAATCATATACATATGAAGTAGCCCATTTTAAAATAGGGTTAAGGAACATGCGATTTGTATATTCTGATTTTTTTAGAAATTATTTTAGATTAGGATCTTATTTAGACCAAAGACGTTCGTGATTGTTGTCCACTTTGTTTCCTTACCAATTTAACCTCTCGAACTCTATCATGCTGATATAGTTTGTTATTTAAAAGATTGTCTAAAACATATTGGATTGCAATCAATCAAAAACTAAAATATGGCCTAGCAACAAAAAAAAAAAAATCCTAAGCATTCTCAAAATTATCTGTGCTCCATTTGCTTAAAGCTTGTAGTACTTTTGACTTTTGTTTTTGACAGCATATTATTTTATTCAAGAGATTAAGGGCATTTGGATTGCATTGTGATTTGCTTGTTTAGAAATTTTCTAGGAAGTATACCAATAAAAATGAATTGCATGGGTTCCAAGGCATTACCATATAATAACCAATTATATTTACTTTTGAAGTAGAATGAAAAGAAGAATTTGTACTCTGACAAGAATATTTACTTAAAGCGGCTTCGAATGGTCTTTCATGAACATAGTGCTATGTTTATGTAGGATGGTATATTTTTTATTCGTTTGTGTCTTGACTACTGTGATTAATGATTGGTTACTTGATATGATACAATGCCTGATTATTCAACTTATCATCAAAATCGACATGTTATGATATGCCTTATTTGGGCATGTAATCTTCTACTTTATTTGGACTTATTATATCTTATATTTGGATTAATTATGTAATAAATTTATAATGAAAGCAACTTTATTATATAATTCTTTTATAAAAGACTCGCCTTTTATGAAAGATCAATTGTTATTTCTTTTTAATATGTTTTGATGTCTTTCATTTATCTTTATGGTTTTAGGCTTTTGAAATCTTTATAAACAAGAGGGTGCATGTAAGAAGGAATACAATGTTATGAATACAAGAATTAGCAATAGTAATTGTCTCCAAATCTATCCTCCTTAGGTCCAAACCTCTTCTCCTTACATGAGATCTATCATTTCTCTTACTCTCTATCTCTCCCTCTCCTCTTTGGCTTATTATTCCTCTCTCTCACATTTTGTACGATTTTAATTACAATCGTTTCTTTTCTTATCAATCAAAGAAGCATATGCACAATAAATTTTCATCCTTGCTAAGCCAAAGACCCTAAAGACTGCAATACTTGGATGCTTCTTTTGATATTAACACCATGTCCAACAGCAATAATCTCTCTAAATTGATCATACCAACTTGACCTAACTTAGATTCTTCTTTTGATATTAACACCATTTCCAACATCAAGAATCTCTCTAATTGATCATACCAACTTGACCAACTACCTCCACTCTATAGATACTAAATCAAACCTCAAAAGTCTCCATGCAAACCTTGAAATTCTCCACAGACATCCTTCGAATATTCATTTGTCTTCTCCTTTTTATACTCATCAAATGTAGAAGATTTTTTCCTATACGGAAGAAAGCAAGAAGAAAATTCATTAGAGGCATGGGTATCCTCTTTAGAGTTTTTGGTCATGCAAATTGAGGGGAGCTCAAGGGTTGTGTGTTTGTGTTCCATCTCAATCTCCAATCTCGATGGAATTTGGTTATGGAAACTTCGATTACAACTCACTCCATTTCCACCTGTCTCAAAATGGGGTTAGTTGTTTGCGATGTTGCTCTTCATGACTCATAATTCGCCTTCTTAAGTTTATTCTTCGAACTTTGGTCAAACCCCCCACTCTACTATAGCATATTAACCATGTTACTCATAATATACTATTTGGGTAATTTTGAAGAGCATATCCCCTAAACATGTATTATTGTTCTCATTTTTCATAAACCTATCATGATACCTATAACATTGCCGTTGTCATGTCACAAGCCCCGGACAAGGAAAGTAGAGAATTGTGTTAGTTAGTCGACAATCGGTGTAAAACTTGTCGAATAATCATGACGTGAATCATTTTATACATTACGTTAATGCTAGGGTGTTTCTTCGGAGCAACGCGTTGTATAATCTGAATACATTAAGAAGTGTGTAAGGGCAGTTGCACCAGTGCCTGGGTACAATGTTAAATAAGCAGGGTTCCCTTCTCACATCATGGATGGATGTGTGCAAAGAGGCTAGTCTATGAAACTAAATTTTTTTTATAAAAACTTGGAATATAGGTTCTCTTATAGGCAAATTATTGAAATTAATATATATTATAATTTATAGGATAATAAATATTCTATACATTCAAGAAAACTAAATGGATGGAGAGAAAGTTAAGGAGATTGATAGTTAGGATTTAAATGTTGGTATTCAAATATGAGTTGTACTAAAAATAGTATATGTGATTATAGGTAAGAGTTTGAAAAATAATGTTGTAAAAATTAATAAAATTGGATATAGAATTATAGTTTTGAAAATTGCTGTTGATGCTAAGATTATTAATACAATAAATGCTTATGCTCCTCAAATATGTTTGTATATGTATTTAAAATTAGAATTGACTAAAACATGGATATGCTGATATAGTTTGTTACCAACTTATGATTTTGTATTTACTGACACCTTATATAAGAAAAAGAGGACCATCTCATCAATTACAAGACTGGATATAGTAAGACTTAGATTGATTATTATTATAAGAGAAATAAATCGTTTAGATTGCAAAATAATTTCGAGTGAAAGCATATGTATCCAAGATCGTTTATTAGTTTTTGACTTTAAGATGAAGAGGCATAATATAAAAAATAAAATAAAATATTATCCTAGGATTAGATTGGACATTTAAATAACACTAATAAAATATTTTTGAGAGTATGATTCAAGAATTTAAGTTTTGACTATACATGAGGAAACTAATGCTATGTGGGAAAAAATAGCTAGTGATATTAATAATGTTGAAAAAAATGTGTTTGGAGTATAAAAAAAAAGTTTCTAATAGTAAAAATAGATGGTGGTGGAATCAAATGTGCAAGAAAAAGATAGAAATAAGAAGCTTTATTATAAAATTAATTTAGAACCAAAAATTTGAAAATTTAAGAAAGGTATAAAGAGGTCCGTAAAGAGTCTAAGAAAGTAAATACGTTGCAAAGAATTTAGCTTTTTATGAATAACACCTATAATACCACCTTCAGGTGCTCCAAATGCTCGAAATCATATCCTAACATCTTAAATAGCCATCTAGGTGCTCCTCGGTCACCATCTTTTGCTCTAACAAGTACTTCAAACTCCTTTGCTTTGTCTTGATAATGAAATGTCTACCCAGCAACTACGATTGTGACTTTTGAATGACCAACTTAATGGCCATCAACTCCCTCACATAAACTGACTTTAGCCCAGCTTTGATTGTCAATATCTAGCTGAAGTAAGCTATGGGCCTTTGATTCTGTATGAGCACCCCTCCTATCGAAACCCTGATGCATTAGTCTCCCCTATGAAAACTTGCATGAAATTTGGTTATGCCAAGACTCATATTGTGGTCATGGCCTTCTTCAATCTCTTAAAATCTTGGATAGCTACCTCCCACTAGGAAACTATTATTCTTTAATTGCTTTGCTAGTGGCTATACTATAGTGTTGTATCCCCTCATAAACTTTTTGTAATACCCATTCAACCTTAGAAATCTCCTCAACTCTTTCAGATTTCTAGGTAGCGGCCATTTCAACATAGCCTCATTCTTGGCTTGATTAGCGGTCACCCTCCTTTTATACTATGTGCCTTAAGTACTCCATCCTGGGCTGTGCAAAACAACACTTTTTTATGTTAGCTGAGTATGCTCCTGTAACACCTCTAATACCACATTCAATTGCTCTAAATGCTTCTTGTTTGACCTAAACACTAGGATGCCATCAAAGAAAATCCTATTTATGAGAGATTGTAATGTAGCAGGGGCGTTGGTGAGGCCAATCAACATCACCAAGAACTTATAGTATCCCTCATGTGTCCTGAATGCAGTCCTCAAGACATCCTCCTCTCTCATCCTGATCTGATGGTACCCTGACTTCAGATCTATCTTCGTGAACACTACTGCTCCACATAACTCATCTAGCAACTCTTTTATCACATGAATATGAAACTTGTTTGACATATTCTCCTTATTCAGGGCTCAGTAGTCCACAAAGAATCTCCGACTCCCATTTTTCTTAACTTATAAGACTGGGCTAAAAAAATGCCTCATACTCGGCCTGATGATCCCTAACTCTAACATCTTCTGGATCAACTTCCCAATCTCATCCTTCTGGATTTGAGGGTATCGGTAAAGTCTGATACTAATCGGTGACAACACCTTCCTCAAGGAAATGGCATGCTCCTGCTCCATCGGTGGTGAAAATCCTTAAGCTAGCTGAAAGACCTTACTGATATGTTGTATAAGCGGATGTATTGAAAGAGGGATGCCACCCCCTCCTCCAAATTGATCCCCTCTAAACTCTACAAATCCATAAATCCTCCCCCCACATGCTGTATGATCCTCACCATGGTTTTGAGGCTTTGGATAACCCTCGATCTTTTCTGATCACCATCCTCCCCCCACATACTTTGTGTCTCTCAAGGTTTGCTGCCATTTCACTCTCAGGATAGCATCCGTGCTCCTTAGCTCCAATGGAAGGAAGTCCTCCATCACCTGGACACCTTGTATGGTTAGAACCAACCCCTACTCACTCCTCTGCATGTCTACGCTTTCATTGTGCCCATCATCACTCCGTAGTATCCTATGTCCACCAGTATCACTCTCAATTGGTCCATGACCTAGTTGAAGATTAAATTGTGGGTAGACCCGCTATCTATCAGCACCACTATCTCCTCTCACTTTCATGATGTTATTTGTAGTGAATCCTACCACTGAGTTCAATAAAATATTTTCCACGTGTAAATGCACCTCTTCCTCCACAATTGCCTCACACCCACCTCTCTTATCAGCTTCCTCGTCTTCACAGACAGTGAGAACCTGAAAAGTTCGGTCCTTATACTAGTGTTCCGATTTATACCTCTCATCACATCTGAAACACAACCCCTTCACCCAAATTTCTTGTAACTCCATCTTAGTGAGTTTCTTAAAGTTTCTTGCAGTTCCCTCTCCTACAATCTTCTTCTCTGGGATCTCCCAAAGACTACCCAGTAACAGCCCCTTGTGCCAAAAAGGTTATGGTCTTCCTGTACGAACATCCTAAACTGCTGCTTCTGGTCTCTCTCTCATGGTGCTTCTGAGCCTCCACTAACTGGTCTAGCTCCATAGTCTCTCCCAATTCACGAGGCCTTGTTACTTTAACTGCCACCTGAATCTCTTGTTTGAGCCCTTTAATAAAGTTCTTCTCCAATTCAGTCTCTGAAAGTCAGTCTAGTCGGTTAGCAATGTACCCAAACCTTTCACGGTACTTTACCATTGTTCACTCCTACGTCAGAGCGGATTGAAATCCCCTCCCCAGTTGGTTTAGAAATGTTCAAACAAATAGTCCTTAAACTTCTTCTAGCCCCGTATGGGCTGCCTCACATCCCTCCACTATTACCATGTCAATGTTTTCCCCTCCAAGCACTGACCGGCTGTCATCAGTCTTTCTTCCTTTATCAACCCATTGACGACAAATTACCTTTCGACCTTGTAGATCCAACCATATGCATTCTCTTACTCAAACATAGGCATCTTTAGTTTACTCAACCTCGGATCTCCTTCATTCCCTTGTTTCCTCCATAAACTCCAATTCCCCAAGGGGCTGGTACCCCCAAGTGTCCCGATCATCCCTTCTATGCTCGTACCCATACCCTTTGTCAAAATCTCCCCTCTTCCTTTCAAAATCAGCACCCCTCCGGTCTTAAACAACCCCTCTCCTTTCAAATTCAGCACTCCTTCGCACCTAATTATTCCATATCCTTTCAAATTCGTTACCCCTTTGCTCATACCCAACCCCTTATGCCTTACCCCAACCCTCTACCTATCTCCTCCCTATGAATGGGCTTTAGAGGAGGTCTTTTGTCTTCTCTCTTCAAAATTCCCACTTCTTGTTCTTCCCCTTTCCTTATCGGATTGAGGTTTTCCCTACTCCCTTAGCTGCTTGTGGTTTACCTCGCCTTCGATGACGATGTTTTAGTTTGACCTCGAGCATCTTCTTCATCATCTACTCCTTGATGATAAACATCCCATTGATCTTTTCGTGGATGGCTGAAATTTGAGGTTAGATATGAAATTTTTTATTTCAATTGTCTGATTTCCTCGTAGAATACTTCAACTTTTTTATGTGCCATATGTACCTGGATCTTGGCTCCAAACAACAAAAAACAACAATTTGATGCGAATATGGCCTCCAAACAGCAAAAGTTAGCAAGAACAAAGAGGGAAATACAACAGAATTCAGCGAGGGAGACTTTTATTTCAGCCCAGGAAATTGTTGTTTTAGTAAAAATTAGCGAACGACTCAAGAAAATTTGGAAGAAGAACACCTAAGAATAATTTTTATTGAAAGAACTATAAAGAAAAATATAAGATACAATTGGATCTTCAATTAGAGAGGAAGATCCAGCTCTACCAAATCCATAGCCATCGGCTGGAGCCTTTTCACCTAAGCAAACTTCAATTTCTGCAAACAAAAACATTAAAACTGAACACAACCAATTTAAAGTATGCCAAAAACATAATAAATTCGAAAACAACCCTCTTCATTTGAGTTTTCCCTCCTAAGCATCTCCCCCTTTCCCTTTGAAATTTTTCATGTTCAATAGAGAAGTAAGGATTTTGTTCAAGTGAAGTGCATTAATGATGAAAATTAAAAAGTGATTTTATTTGAAGAGGATATTCAACAAAAAGTAGATGAGATATTTTAATAAGCTTTTCAATAAAGATTGTGAGAATAAGATTGAGTTTAGTGGCCTTAGCATCTTAAATGAAAATAATTTTTTTGTTTTCTTCGGCATATTTGTAAAACTAAAATTAGAGAGACTTTAAAGAAATTAAAATATGGAAAACTATTAGACTTGATCATATTACAATAACAGTGTGGAAATGCTTAGGAGATGGAGTTTCTTAGCTTGTGAAACTTTTTAATATTATTTTGAAGACTAAAAATATGCCAGATGAGTGAAGAATGATTGTGTAGATTCTTATTTTCAAGAATGAAGGCGATGCACAAGAGTGTGCGAATTATAGAGGAATTAAGTTAATGTGTCATACTTTAAAACTATGTTAGAGAGTTAAGAAGAATAGGTTACGATGTGATACTAATGTTTCTCAAGATTAACTTGGATTCATGCAGAGTAGGTTTACTATGGAAGCTATATATTTATTGAGAGGTTTGATGGAGAAGTATAGATAGAATGAGAAGGATCTCCATATGATATTTATTAATTTAGAGAAAGTATATAATAAGTTCCAAGAGAAGTGCTATGGAGAGTTCTAGAAAAGAAATGACTTAATAATTTTGTATTCAAGTTATTAAGGATATGTATGCAGGAGCTGTTTTATTCAAACACAAGGTGGTTTGACCAAGTATTTTTCTATTTCAGTTGGATTACTTCAAAGATTGGTTTTAAGCCCACATTTTTTGCTTTAGACATGAATGTTCTTACTAGACATTTGCAAGAGAATGTACCCTGGTGTATGCCTTTTACTGATGATATTCTTTTTGTTGATAAGACTAAGGAGGGAGTTAAAAGTATACTTGAATTATGGAGGTCAACCTTAGAGTCTAAATGTTTTCATTTGAGTAGATCTAAACCAAAAATATGGAGTGTAATTTTAGTAGTAATAGATCTAGTGAGGGGATTGTGACTTTAGGCGATCAAGTCATTAATAAGAGTATTTAGATATCTCAGGTCTATTGTTTAGAGTGATGATGAAATAGATGAGGATATTGTCAATAGAATTCAAGTTGGATAGTTGAAGTGGTGGAATACATTGCGCCTGTTGTATGTAGAAAAGTATCCCTCAAACTTAAGAGAAAATTTTATAAGATGGTGGTGAGATCTGCAATGTTTTATGGCATAGAATATTGGCCATTAAAAGTAAAGCATAAAATTAAGTGTTGTAGAGATGAGGATGCTTAGGTGGTTGAGTGGCTTTACTCTTACAAACTGAATGTTGAATGAGCATATACGTGAAAAGGTTGGAGTTGCTCCAGTGATAGATAAGACTAGGGAGAGTCGCTTTAGATGGTTTGGTCACTTAAAATATCAGCCTTCTAATGACTTGATTAGGAGAGTAGATGTGTTAGATTTGACTTATGTTAAGAAAGGTGAAGGCAAACTAAAAATCTTGTTTAGAAAATATTAGAAATGACATTTTTTTATTAGATTTAAATGAGAATGTTACTCTTAACATGACCCAAGGGAGAAAAAGGATTTATGTAGCTAACCCCGTAGTGGCATAAAGGCTTGACGTTGTTGTTGCTGTATCATGATACCTTTGTTTTCTCCCTTTCATATTATAATGATAATGCACTATCGACACTTTGATAATCAACTCTATGATCATTATGTTTGGTTGCATTACCCACCTGCTTCACGTTTCTATTTATTTTGATAAAATCCATCCATTCCAGTTGCTCCATGTTGACGAATATTTTCGCATCGACTCGACCCCGATCGAGCCCGACTAGGCTCGATCGCGCTCAATCAACTCAATCGATCATCGTCGAGGTGAAATTGACACAATTTAAACCCCAATTTAATTAAATTAAATCCAATTTAATTTGATTAAAATCAAATCAATCCAAATCAAACCCCGTTGAGCGTCGTGGAGCCCAATTCGACACAATTCGGCGCCGATTCAAGTTTGACTTCGCAAAATTAACTTGATCGGACCCACTCAGAACCAAATCGACTCAAATCAATTTTAGTCGAGTCCAATTTGGGCTTAATTTCAGCCCCAATTGATTGATTTAAGCTAAATCAAATACCTAAATCTGAAATCGAAATGGACGACTCAGATTTCTTGTTGAATTCTGCCCTAAACCTCTCGTTTCACGTGTGAGAGAGGGGATTGGTCCATTTGGGCTGCGGCTTTTTGCTGCTGCTCGTGTTCTCCAAGAGCACGAAAAGGAGAGAGGGGGAGCATTCGGCTCCCCCGTTTTGTTTTCGTCCCAGACAGAGCGCGGGAGGGAGAGGGGGGAGCGATCGGCTCCCCCGTTGCTTCTTTGTTCGGCCCGTCCTGAAGAGAGGAGAAGAAACGCGAGGAAGCGAGAGGGAAGGGGGCGGAACTCCTCTCCCTTGCATGCGACTCCACCGCACGGCCCGTCGCCCCTCTTCCAACGAGCGAAAGCTCCTTGCAGGCGGCCCTTCTAAAAAAAAGGAAGATGGAGTTGGAGATTTGAGGGTTTTTTCTTCATTCTCAAGAAATAAATCGAAGGTTAAGCCCTCCATTCACTTCCTTCCTCAAAAATCAGCAAAGTTAGCTGCTTCTCCCCCTTCCTCCTTCAACTCCGGCAAGTTCGTGGCGATTTGGAGGCTGTTGGAAGTTTCCAAACAACAAAGGAAGCCTCCAAAACCTCCCAAACAGCAGTTTGATGGCTTGGGAGCACCTTGGACAGTAGTGGCGACGTTGGGAAAAACTTGGCCAGCAGCCACGTAGCCTCCGGGAGCATCCAAACAATGATAACTGCTGTCTGGAGCAGTTTGGACAGAAAATCCACCCTCCGGAAAGGCTTGGACAGCGACGGTGACCTCCGAAAAGACTTGGACAGCAGTCTTCTTCCTTAGGAATATCTTGGATGGCATTTAGAACTTGGATTGGAGCTTGATAAAGGCTTGGACAGCATTTAGAACTTGGATTGGAGCTTGGTAAAGGCTTGGACAGCAGCTTGGACAACAATTTGGAGCGTTAGGACAACCCGGGTGAGGTAAAATCCTAAAATTTAGTGAAACTTAGGGTCCCCCAAGGCCAATGTTTGTGTGGTTGACGTCCCAAAGCCCTATGTCCCTTAGAAACTTAAATTTATGCTTCCCCGAAATCCTATGATCGCTGTCCTCTTTGTAAACTTGGGGAAATAAATGGCGATGTGCGTAGGGGTGTTGGATTGGTATCCAACACCTCTCAAATGCATGTAAGAGCATTCATTTTGTGCCTAGTACCTTCGCCTACGATCAAACCTTAGGTTAAGTATTATCACTCAACCATACCTTGAATGATAATGTGTAGGGACTCTCACATCTTATAGCATGCATGTCACATCTAGCAAATTGTAAGTTATGACAAAATTAACTTAGATATTTGGGAATTGCATCGTTAACATTTGTGATTTTGTTCGAATTTGTTGAATGTCAAGAAAGTGAATTCAATTGATTTTGGAAGCTTACAAACAAATAGTGGGGTCTTTCATGAACCTTCAAGTTCATGTTTTAAATCCCATGACAAAAGAAATTATTTGAATTCTCTTTTGATAAATCTTCAAATTGGGAATGAAAGACAAATGGTGGATATCTCCAAGACAAATGTTTGCATACTTAACTAAATTAGTTTGCATGATTTGAATTGCAATCCTTAACTTGTAAAAGTTTGGAAGATAATTAAATAGGCTTCTTTAATTCAAAGAAATGAACTTGAGTTGTTTTATGGACCCTCAAAGGCCTATGACCCCTTCTGTTTTGGGATTATCTAACCCTATTTTATAACTTCCAAAATTGAATGTTTAAGGTGAGATTCACTAAAATTCCCGGATCTAGAGAATCATCTACACATACATGCATCCTTAGGTTTTTATTAGATCACACCCAATTTGATCCTAAATCTCCTAGAAATCATAAGGATAGATCTCCCCTATCCAAGTTTCTAGATCATGCCAAAATTGATCTAGAGACCTCTCCAAAACCTTAGGAAATCAATTCTTCCCTTTCCTAATTGAGTCCAAAACACTCTAAAAGACATAGGGAAATTCCTTTCAAACGCGCATCTCCTCTTTCCTTGAATCCAAAACATTTATGGAGGAATGGAAAATCTTCTCTCGTACATAATGCTTGGAGCATTCTCAAAGCTCCAAGTTTTAGATTGTATGAATCATTTGCAACTTGGAACCAAATCCCAAGTTCTTTCATCCCTTTTGTTGGAACATAAACCAGCAAATATCCCCTCATGCATGATAGTTAGAGCATCCCCAAGGCTCCAATTATTATATTGTGTGAATCATTTTAATTTAGGGTCAAAATCCTAGGTTCATGCTATTATGTTTGTTGGTACAGAAATCAATAAACATTTATCCACCCTCCTTCATACATGATGTTTAGGGCCTCCTCAAGGCACCAAAATGTTAGATTGTATGAACTTTGGCTCTACTTTAGGAACTACCACCAACCATCATCTCCCTTCATATGTGATGATTTGGAATATTCCAAATTTCTATAATGTCACTACATGAAAATCTTGGACCTTAGAACCAAATTCTGGATTCATTCATCCCTTCACTCTAACTAAATTGAGTGAAGAAATCCATTTGAAAACCAAACGTTTAAGGGATCTCTTTCGATCTTGCGACCTCTAGGTTACATTTCATTTTCGTCTTTCCTACAACTCAAAAGTTGTAGGAAACTATCTCATTCAACAAAGACCCCAAATTTTGAGAATGTACGTCCCTCTTTGAACACCAAATGTTCAAAGAATGTTCGTGGGGTTGTAGCTTCCAAGTTGCATTCCTTCTCCTCCGTCCCTCTAATCTAAATTGGAGGAATGA
Organism: Dendrobium huoshanense; assembly: GCA_016618105.1. Classification (NCBI taxonomy): domain Eukaryota; kingdom Viridiplantae; phylum Streptophyta; class Magnoliopsida; order Asparagales; family Orchidaceae; genus Dendrobium; species Dendrobium huoshanense. The sequence goes on from CM028351.1 coordinate 30,368,776, forward strand.
ATTCCCCCTCTTTGGACACCAAGCGTTCAAAGAAACTCTTATGATTTGCAACCTCTAAGTTGCATTTCTCTTTCCCTTTCCTACAAGCTAAGATTGTAGGAGAGCATCCAAATCCATCTTCATGCTCTCAAACCCAAGTTGGGAGAATGAATTCCCCTCTTTGAACACCAAATGTTTAAAAAGGTTTTAGAAGCTTGCAACCCAAAGTTGCATCTTTCCTTCTCCTTTCTACAACTCAAAAGTTGTATGAAAGTTTCATTTACTCAACCCATGTTGATTGAATCAATCTTATTCCAAACCAACCTATTTGTTGAATCAAAATCAAAAAGTAGTTCAATTCAAAATCATTTATTTGTTGAACCAAACTCAACAAATAATTCCATATCCAGGGAGTCGAAACCCTAGCTTTCCTTCATTCTCCTAACCCAAACTAGGTGAATGAGTTCCTCTCTTTGGACACTTGAAAGTTCAAAAAATCCTTAATGTGTAGGCCCAAATCTACACATCATTCTCTTATGTTTGCTTAATCTAAATCTAGCAAACTAAATACCCATCGTTGAACATAAAAGTTCAATGATAATCCCTATTGTTACAAATCTCCCTCACCAATTGAGCTGAATTCAATTAGTGACTCACTTTTGTTTGCCTAATCCAAATTATGCAAATGAAGTCTAACTCCTTGAACACGAAAATTCAAGGAGTATCCTTTTGATTTGTAGCCTTAAAGCTACCAATCTCTCTTTACTTCTATAGGTCCCAAAAGACCTTAGAAAATGTTATACCTTAGCCCAAAAGCTATATGTTCTATCTCATTCAACTCCAAAGTTGTAGGAGATTTCCCCTCTCTTTAGCTCCAAAAGCTAGAGTGAGTTCTCCTACATTTAGCCCAAAAGCTAAATGTTGAGTTTCTTCTTTCTCCTCTTAGCTCCAAAAGCTAAAGATAATCCCTCAACATGTAGCCCAAAAATTACATGTTGAACACCTTTCTTAGATCCAAAATCTAAGTGATATCTTTCATTTAATCCAAATTGAGTGATCTTTCCTATGACATTTAAAATGTTAAACTCATAGATATCCCTTAGGAATCATCTAATTTATTGAAGTTCATTTTACTATATTGGATGAATTTCACTAAGTCCTAAGTGAAACCCCTTGGGCATGTCTATCTTACCCTATTAGATAGACAATTCTCTTATCTAAACATTAAGATAACTTCAAAACACCTAAAAATCATTTAGACTCCTTTTGATATAATGATCAATCATCTCCCTCAAAAAGTGGGATGCCCATATCATTGTATCTTAGGATTCATAACTAACAGGCTTGCCCAAAAGCAAGCATGTGGTTACTTTATAGGTTCTTCATAACCCTTTTAAATATGAAACATTTAAAAATCAAATAAAATCTTTAAGTCAAAAAAAAAAAAACTTAAAGTGAAACCACCCTTGGATAAATATTAAACATCTTCATTCCAAAATAAAAGCAAGGACTCTTAGTGTGACATACCACACAAGCCTCACACACTTAGGTGCACAGCCTCTTAGGCATGCTAGGATTAGGAATTTTTTTTTCTGCGCATGTGTTTGATGTTGTGGAGTGATTGTCTATTGGATTGTCTGCGTTGTGGGCACTTGTCCTTAAGTGGATAGTGTAGAAATATACATGTTCTTCTTGCAGGTGGCCATATCTAAAAGGGGGGGCGCTCATAAATAATAAACTGCTTGCATGACAGGTGCTGCTTAAAACCCTCCAAAAGATGTGACTAATAGGGTAGAAGTAGATGTTTGACACTCTAAGCGCTAAACAAGATTTTGAATGTAATGTTTTATTATATAAACTGCCTCTAATCCATTGCAGGTTTGAGTTTCTTTTCTTTTCAAACATGATTTGATAGAAATTGTAATTGTATCAAACTTGTGGGGGTTTGGAGCAAAAGAATGAAATGGACTAGAAGGATTAACCTGCAAAGGTGAAGCCCAATGTCCATTCAGAAGTCAAGAGCTTGAAGAACCCCCCACAAGTAGAGTCTGTAATTTTAACTGGGTTGTATAATGGCAGACAACTCAGCTGCCAAACCTGTTTGTAATAACTCGGACTCTATTTACATTCCATGTACTTTATTCATAAATAAAAACATACTTTGATTGTTTACCTGATTGTGCAATAGAAATGCATCTTTTTCCTAGGTTTTTTTCTTTGTTTTGTTTGGGTATGGCTTGGACTGTTTGATGCGGTAGGCTCTTAGGACAAAAGTAAGACTTTTACCCATTAAAATGTAATCAATCTAAAAATTAATTTAGGCTCCATGATTTTCTAAATAAGAAAAATTGTATGGCTCCCTTCAAGGAGCAAAGTTTTCCAGAATGAAAAAAATAAACATGCATAGCCTAACAAGTGTCTTATGTAGAAAAGCCTCCATATAAGGATTAGATAACAAAATTTTTTTTTTGTCAGTCAACATCTGTATACCCACATAAATACGCATCTTGGCCTCAAAGTCAAGTTATAAGTCATACATTCTAAATAAAAACAAACATCCACTCTACATTTGCATTGAGACCAAGACACATAGTTTTAAAAGCGATTAAGAGGGTTTAGCTGGTAGTCCCTTCCAGGCGGGATAATAAATCCAGAGGTTGGGCAGGTTATGCCTCTTGTGAGGTGTACTTTGTAAGCCCCTTTGCACTCGTTAGATTTAGGTTCGAGGCATTACCTATCGGTAGTCCTCATCTTAGTCTTAGGTTCTGAGGCATGAGTTGATTCCAAATCACCCTACAAGTCCTCATCCCTTGGACAATTCCTCTAATATGTGTTGTTGGAATGTAAGCCCCAACTTTCTAATTAAAATATTAATTTAAATCAAAATCAAATTTTTAAAATGTAAAGCCCAACAAAGGATAGTTTGAGCACCTCTGAGTTTCCCACAGAATCAAGGTCTCCTACTTCACCTCCCTTGACCTTCATTCCAAAATCTAATTTCTAAGTTGATCAACTCCTCTCTAAAATTCCTAACAGACCAAATTTTTTAACTAAGACTTTCATGGATTTCAAAAATCAAATCTTAGCCAATGTTTAAATGACTTCAAAAAGAAAGAAAAATTACTAATTTAATCAAAAGTTTTACCAAGCCAAAACTTGGGATGTAATTAACCATAGGGCAAGCCCCTATGGGACGTCTATACCCCAGAAATAAAATAAACCCCATTCGACCAAACATCGAATGAGGAAATCTTTGTTTCAAATTGTAAATTTTATCATTGAGTCCATAAGGAAATGATATTTTTATCATTCGGGGTAATATATCATGTTCTTATGCTGTACTCGATTATAAAATATACAATCCGTTTGAGGATACAAAAATTTTTCAACAGATTTTCTGACGACTCTGCTGAGGAGGATGTCTCTTTTCATCTAAACTAGTGATTTTATTTTAATCATTTCAAATATTGGCTAAATGACATTTGCAAAATCAATTTTGTATTGTATACCTCTTCTTTTTTCAAATGTTGGGTTAAATGGTTCCAATACAAGCAAATGCAAATTAAAATGAACTTTCCAAATCACTTTCAAAAGTGAGAAAGATGAACTCTGATTTTTCAAATCAATTATTTAAAAAAAAAAAATCATTCTCAAATATTCAATTTCAAAATCTTCTCTTCACCATAATTATTGTGGTTGTATAAGTCTACAACCAAACAATGCCAAATGGTGTGGGATTCCAAAATCAAACAAATTCATCCATCATCCGTTAAATTCGAGTCACAGTTATGGGTGGTCAATGATTCAAGTCAGTGGTCAAAAAATCCAGAAAAGGTGCAGTGATTGGTTGATGTTATGATAATTGAATTCAAGAAGGTACAACAGAAAGGTTGATACAAAAAATTTTGATTTTCAGGAAGAGTCCAAAGTTTGAGAATTCAAGAAAGCCGGGATGGAAGGCAAATTGGTTTTCAAATTTGGTAACCACCTGCATTTGTCTTTTGATCAGTCTCATTTTGCTACAGGAGATCTGATAAAATTTGGACAAGGTTTTGAAGGTGTGGAGGTCCTATTCCAAGGCCCAACCCCTTCAGAAGTGGAAGTCTTAGAAAGTCAACACCCATCTGAGAGGGTCCTTGAAGCCAGCTTACCTGTTAGGAAGATGTCACCTCCTCAAAACAGTAGGAAGAGGGTGGCTGAGGTCCCCCCAAAAGTCTTAGCCTCTCAACCTTCTACTGTTGGTAGTTTGACCTTCCCTAAGGCACAAATGTCCAATGAAAGACAAAGCACCTTAACTCCAATGTTACTTGAACAAATGACAGTTGAGAGACAGTGTGAGACAGTTCAATCTTTAGCAGTTGTCCCAAACCACTCAGAGCATGAGAAATTATTTCAGTTCAGTCAATATGAAGAAGGGACTAGTTCCACCTATGTTATGACCAAGTCTCAAAGAAGAAACAAAAACAGAAGACAAAAAGAGGTTAGAAAAGGAGCAAGCTGAGTTAGAGGCTGAGATGATGAAACTCTCTCCTCTTGATGAGGGTAGTGAATTTTACCCTCTTTCTGTGTTTAGGAATGAAGAAGCTGTTGAGAAAAGAATTACATCACGTCCAAGACCTTTTACTAAAATTCCCAAAAGCACACCCAACGAAAGGGCAAAGCAGTGGGAGAATGACATCAGAAATGTTTTTCAAAGAGTAGCTGATAGAACCCACTCAACAAACGAGAAGGTAATTAAAGCTATGAAGAATGTGATTTGCAAATGTGTTGATACAATCCTTAGGGAGAACAAAGATCTCAAGTGTGAAAGCCAGTTTTCTTTGTTTTCCTTCCAGGTTCGTCCGGACAAAGTGGAGTTCGTTCGGGACGATCAGTTATAAATTTGGTGATAGAGAGATTCGTCCCAGGACGAAGGTTGTTCGTTTATACGAAATTTTTCCAGAGTGCAACTCGTCCAGGGATGAAAGAATTGGAATTAATTTTCGTCTGCACGATCCGTGTCCAGAGGAGATCGTCCCGGGACGATCGGGGCATCGTCCTGGACGATCCTGTTTGATAAATATCTGAACAATGTCATTTTTGAAGAGGGAGGACGCTGAGGAGAGAGAAAAATAGAGAAAGAGTGGATTTTGGATGACTTTGGTCCGTTTTCATCCGTCGCCGTAGTTGGGAAAGTTGATCTACTCGAGGTAAGGCACATTATGCCTTTCTCAATTTTCAGAAATGTGGTTTTTGACGGATTTCTTGTTTCGATTTTCGTTTTCGTTAGCCTAAAAGTGATCCATCTTTGTATCGACGAAACTTTTACCGCGTAACTTTTGGTATGTTGTAGAGATGACGTTTTTGCACGTTTTGAGTATTTTCTGAAAAGTTTTCACCTGGTAGTTTGAATTCTGCGGAGTTTTTATCGAATATAAAATTATCTAGATATTGAAAAATATTGTTTTAGTACAATGAAAGTCTTAAAATGATGTTTTACACTATCTGTGGCAATTTAGAAATTTTCAAAAATTGTGATTTGATATGTTGAAATTTCTGTGGATTGCCGTTATGCCACTGACGATTTTTCTAATATAATTTGATTTTTTTGAATTTGACGATTTGATGTATTTGAATGCTATCAGAAGGGAGGGAGTTGTAAGGGGCCGGAATCCTTTGAGATTATGTCTGTGTCAGGGAAGGGAGTTATAAGGGGCCTGAATCTTTTGAGATTATGTCTGTGTCAGGGAAGGGAGGTATAAGGGGCCAGAATACTTTGAGATTCTGTCTTGCTCCGGGAATATGAAAATGAATTTTAATATGATAATTTTGTATATCTGATATGTTCTGGTGCTGTAATCACAAAGGGAGGCATAAGGGATCAGAATCCGTTGAGATTTTGTCTGTGTCAGGGAAGGGAGGCATAAGAGGCTAGAATCCTTTGAGATTCTGTCTGGGTCAGGGAAATCTGTTTTGAAATGTGATTTGAATGTTTTCTGAAATCTGTTCTGAACTTTGAATGAATTCTGATTTGAATAATTCTGTGACGTAAATTTGATTCAGTTCTTCTGTCTTTGTTACTTCATTTGTTCTGAACGAATATATGTATTCTGTTTGATTTATGTTCTGTATGAATCTCTGACCTCTGTCTGATATTCTGATTTTTTTACGATTATCTGAATTCTGTACGGCAAATGTTTTTAATGCCTTCATGCGTATTTTGATATGAGAGTTTCTGTAGATTTTGATTGGCTAGTGTAGTCTTGTTGAGCTGTTAGCTCATCCTTGTTATCTGCGTGGTTTTTAGATTCTGGAAAAGGAAATGAAGTGTTGGAATAGCCGTTCTGTGTCTGATCTGAGATTAAGTATTTTATACTTTTGATGTTTGTACGGTTATGACTATTCTGTTCTTCTATTCTAGTCTTTTGGTTTATAGCCATGCACTGTATTGACATGATTATTTTGAAGAATGAGAAGAAAGAAAATGTTAGATGAATTTTTGTATATTAGAAGTTTAATAGTAGCTATGTGTTTTTTGTATAATTATTCGAAAGAAAGTCTGAAATCAAATTTCAAAGCTAGATCCTGGATTCATCCGTCGCGACTCGACACGATGAGATTCGTTCCGGTCGGGTTGGGTTGTGACAATTAAAGTGGTATTAGAGCATAGTTTTAGAATATGAGATTGTAAGACAGAGCTATAGGACTCGATCTGTAAGTCTGTCAGGGCAGTTCTAGTTTGTTTGGATTTTTATTATTTTGTTTTGTGTGCATAGTTGTATTCTGTGTGATATGGATCTGCCAGATCCAGATATGACTGATTGGTAGAGTGCTAGTCAGGCAGCTCCTGTGAATAGTTCTGCCCCAATGGTTGGTTCAGATACAGTTTCACAATTTGCTATGTTGGTTGCTCAGATGATGAGCGAGACACAGAATAGAGTTTCTGTTGTTAGATGTGAAGATGTATATCGACATCTACAAATGTTTCTAAGATTGAAGCCTCCGAGATTTGAGGGCATTATTGAGCCCAGAGCAGCTGAGGATTGGTTGAGGAGGTTGGAAAAGATATTTGACGGCATGCAATGCCCTTCTGATAGAAAGGTACCGTTAGCAGTTTTTCTGTTGGATGGTGAAGCGAAGCGCTGCTAGATGGGCCAGCAAAAGGAGAAATTCTAAGGTAAACTGAACTCATCGATTACTTGGGAAGAATTTTCTGAAGTATTCAGATCTTGGTTTGTACCCCTTTTGCAAAACAACAAATGCATGAGACTTTTCTGAGATTGGCTCAGGGGAGTAAGACAGTTATGCAATACGAGACAGAGTCTACTGCTTTAGCTAGATATGCTCCTCAGTTGGTGAGTACTTATGCGGAGAAGTGCTATAGATTTCTGAGGGGACTACGGGATAGTCTGAGGCAACCCCTGGTACCATTTCATATTTATGATTTCTCTGAGCTTGTGGAGAGAGCTCGTCTGATAGAGAATGATCTGATGGCTACTCAGCAGCAGTGGACTGCTAGTAGGAAGAGATTCAGTGGTGATGCATCTGGTAGTAATTTTTCTAGGAAGAAAAATAGATTTGTATCTCCAAGAGGAGTGGACAGTCAGTATCTGCTACAGTTCTGGTAGTGGCAGTATAGCTAGTTCTGGTTCAGTCAGTGGGGCCCTGGTGTGTCAAAATTGTGGACAACGACATTTTGGCCAGTGTTATAGGATGACTGGTTAGTGTTTCAAATGTGGTCAGCCAGGACATCGAATAGCAGAGTGTCCACAAGACGGATTTGATCGACGATCTGAGTTCAGATCTGAGAGCTTGTTAGATCGGCAATAAGGCCGAGAACAGTTCCTCTACGTACTGTTTCTGAAGGATCATCTGGTAGAGCTGGTAGGTCGGGTTATGTGATGAGGAGACCATCTGGTGGAAATCAGAGAGAGCTTAGTAGTTCTGTAACTCCAGCTCCAGTTCAGTCATGTGTGTACAGTTTGAATCAGCAAGAGGCTCTAGATGCTCCGGATGTGGTGACAGGTACTATTTACATTTCTGAACATCCTTATTATGTTTTATTTGATTCTGGAGCCAGTCATTCGTTTATTTCCGAGCATTGTTTTGATGCTTTGCACTTGGATTCTGTTACGTTACCTGTTTTGCTTTCTGTTCTTTTGCCGACTGGAAATAATTTGATAGCCCAAAAGTTTTGTTTCTGTGAGATTGAAATTTCTGGTAAGAAGTGGAAGTCTTTTTTGATTTTGTTGCCGATTTCTTTGTATGATGTTATTTTGGGTATGAATTGACTGAGTATGTATGAGGCTCAGATTGATTGTCTGAAGAAGCAAGTTACATTATTCATGGATGGTGAAAGGTATGTATTCCAAGGGTTAAGAGGTGTTTTATCCTGTTTGATTTCTGTGTTGGAAGTCAGAAGAATGTGGAAGAAGGGTTGTACGGTGTTTTTGGCATCAGTACGGGATATGAATATAGATGCGGGTTCTATTTTTGATATCCCGGTAGTACGAGACCTTTTAAATGTATTTCCTAAGGAGTTAGTTGGTTTACCTCCGGACAGAGACGTTGAATTCTGTATCGATGTATTTTCTGGTACGGCTCCGATATCTAAGGCTCCGTACAAGATGGCACCGAAGAAACTTGCAGAGTTGAAAGTTCAACTCCTAGAGTTGGTTGATAGAGAATTTACCCGTCTTAGTGTTTCGCCTTGGGGAGTATCTGTTTTATTTGTGAAGAAGGACGAGACAATGCGTATGTGTGTTGATTACAGAGATTTAAATAAAGTCACAATCAAGAATAAATATCCTTTACCACGAATTGATGATTTGTTTGATCAGCTTGCTGGATCTTCTGTCTTCTCAAAGATTGATTTGAGATCAGGATATTATCAGGTGAAGGTGAAGGAAGTTGATGTGATAAAAACAGCTTTCAGTACTCGGTATGGGCACTACGAATTTTTGGTTATGCCATTTGGGGTAACAAATGCACCAGCTGTTTTTATAGATTTGATGAACAGAGTATTCAAAGATTATCTGGATCAGTTTGTGATTGTTTTTATTGATGATATTCTGATATATTCTGCTTCTGAGGAAGATCACGCCAGACATTTGAGAAGTGTGTTGGAGATTTTGAGGCAACACCAGTTATATGCAAAATTCTCCAAGTGTGAATTCTGGCTGAAGAGCATTTCTTTTCTAGGACATGTGGTGAGCGGTGAAAGTATTTCTGTTGATCCCCAAAAACTTCAGGCAGTTGCTAATTGGCCAAGGCCTACTACGGTGTTTGAGATACGTAGTTTCTTGGGCATGGCTGGATATTACCGAAAATTTGTGAAGGAATTTTCTCAGATTTCTGCACATCTGACGAGACTGACTCAGAAGTCAGTAGCTTTTGTTTGGACACCGGAGTGTGAAGCTAGTTTTTCAGAGACTGAAAAATTGTTTGACTTCTGCTCCAGTGTTAGCACTTCCATCCGGTACGGAAGGATTTCAGGTATTTAGTGATGCTTCATTTAAAGGTTTGGGCTGTATTCTGATGCAGCATGGTCGGGTAATAACTTATCCCTCAAGACAGTTGAAACCATATGAAAAGAATTACCCGACGCATGATTTGGAATTGACTGCTGTTGTATTTGCTTTGAAGATTTGGCGTCATTATTTGTATAGCGTTAGGTGTGAGATTTTCACGGATCATAAGAGTTTAAAGTATATATTTATTCAGAAGGATCTGAATTTGAGGCAAAAAAGATGGCTTAAGTTGATCAAGGACTATGATCTGACTATTCAGTATCAGCCTAGTAAGGCTAATGTGGCAGATGCCTTGAGTAGGAAGTCTTTTGGATTATCATGTTTACAGCTCACTTCTGATGAGTATCTGATACGAGATATGAAAAGATTATAACTGGAGGTGATTTCCTCTACTAGTCTGGATTCTGGTATTGTGACTCATATGAATATTCAGCCCTCTTTGGAAGAGAAGATTCATGAAGCTTAGAAGTCCGATGCTGAATATTTGAAGTTGATAGATCAGATCGAATCTGGTAAGAAACCTGAACTACAAATTTTCTGATTTCGATGTTATTTTCTATAAGAATAGGCTGTGGATTCCTATGTTTGGAGATTTGAGGAAAGAGATTTTGCACGAATGAAAAAGGATATACCATTCATCCAGGAAGTGGTAAGATATATGGAGATATGAAAAACTTGTTTTTGTGGCCTGGAATGAAAAAGGATATAGCGGAGTTCGTTTCGAAATGCGAAGCCTGTCAGTTAGTGAAGGCAAAGCATCAGCGACCGGGAGGTCTTTTGCAGTAGTTGCCTATCCCTGAGTGGAAGTGGGAGGAGGTAACAATGGATTTTGCTATGGGTTTTTCCAGATCGAGGCAAGGGCATGATGCTATTTGGGTGATTATCGATCGATTGACGAAGTCTGCACATTTTCTTCCGATCAGACAAATGGATCCGGTGGAAAAGTTAGCTCAGATTTATGTTAAAGAGATTGTCAGATTACATGGTGTGCCAAAAGTGATTGTATCTGATCGGGATGGACGGTTTACTTCCAGACTTTGGAGAAGTATTCAGCAAGGATTGGGTACGAAGTTGCATTTCTGATGCATTTAGATTTTTGCATTATGTTTGAACAATATTAGTTATATTTTCTATTTTTGTTTTATTTTTTTATGCTATCCAATAATGGTGGTAAATCCAATGATCATGGTAGGAAAAGGTTTGGATTTTTGCTTCCTTGGGTTTTTCGGCTTTGGGGGTCCATTTTGTCCTTTGGATGGTTGCTGGTTTCATGAGGGCATTGGCTGTTTCGGTTTGAGCTTAAGTAGTTGAAACATTAGTAGTGCCAGCTCATTAATATCTAGTAGAGGAGTAGCTCATTATGAGCTGATGTTTAGTTATAAAATTAATGTTGGGAGCATGATTTGGTGGGTGGAACTTGATCTTTCACATTCTTCTTGAATTGGAGTTGCTGCAGCTTTTCTTCTCTGGATTTTTCTCTCACGGGCTGCTGCTCTCTTCGGGTTTGTTGCTGCCTCTTCGGGTGGCTGCCTACTTTACTGCTCTGGCTCCTCTTTTTTGACCGTGAATTAATTTCCCTGAATTGCCTCCTGGTTTCCTGTGCTGTATCCGTGGCTTGTGCTTGCTCCTGGCTGGTTCCGTGGCTTTATTCATTGGAATTTTGATGTGACTCTTGGGATTTCAGCGGGGAAGGCTCTTGGCCTTTTATTTCTATATGGGAATTAGGGAACTTTTGGCTGTTATGTTTCCCCTCTATGGCCTATATATATGAGATATTTTGAGAAGAAATGGTTGGTGAATATTTGAGAGCAAAGTGCTATAACCTGCGGGTTCTTCTTGGAAAAGCTTGAGAGCTTTGTCCACCTTCTTTCCCCCTCTGGAAAGCTTGCGAGCTTCTCCTCTTTCGTCTCGGCTTCTAACCTCTTTCTTCTCTACGCAAGTTCCACTCCAGCTGTATCTTTCTTCTAGTTCCGTTGGTGAAGTTGTTGGCTGTTTTTGTTGGCTGTTTTGGTGAAGTTGTTGGCTGTTTGGTGAAGTTGTGGGCTGTATTGGTGGCATTTGCTGGAGAAGTTTGAAAGGACTTTGGAATCCCTTAGCTGTGGTGGACCCTTGGTTTGCATATCTAAACCTTATTTTAAAATATATTCCTACAATCGGTGCATGTGAGGAGTCCTCTTGTAGGATGTTCTGAGGATAGCCTTTTTTTTAAATATTGTTTCTTTGTTAGTTTTCTTTTGTTTTAGTCGTTGGAAGTTATCTCTTTCCTATTCTGAAGTTAGTTGTTTTCTCTAACCTATTTTGTTCTCTAAGTAATGTCTTAAATTTATAAAAGTAAGATTTGATTCTCTTTGTTGTTCTCTCTTTGTATTTGCTTTAATTTGCTTACATCAATTTCAGTACAGCTTTTCTTCCGCAGACTAATGGATAGTCTGAGAGGACTATTCAGGTACTGGAAGATATTCTGAGATTGTGTTTTGGATTTTGGAGGCAGTTGGGAAGATCATGTCTCACTGATAGAATTTGCATATAATAACAATTATCAATCAAGCATTGGTATGACACCCTACGAAGCTTTGTATGGCAGAAAGTGTAGAACTTCTTTGACTTTGACTGAGGTGGGAGATAGACAAGTAATGGGTTTAACTTTTGTGGATGATACTGTGGCAAAGATCAATTTGATTAAAGGAAGGTTGAAATCTGCACAAGACAGGCAGCAGAAGTATTATAATCAGAAACATAGATTGATTGTGTTTCAGATGGGTGACTTTGTATATGTCAAAGTCAGTCCGATGAAGGTGTTAGCAGATTTGGAAGAATAAGTAAGCTTAGTCCAATGTATGTCGGACCTTTTGAAATCATTGAAAGAGTTGGTAATTCTGCTTACAGGTTGTTATTGCCTGATCAGATGTCTGATATACACAACGTGTTTCACGTATCCTCTTTGAGAAAGTGGATATCTGATTGTAGAAAGAAACTTTTTGCTGACGATGTTGAGATTCAGGCAAATCTGCAGTACAAGGAAAAGCTTGACAAGATTTTGACTTATGATGTGCGAAAGTTGAGAAGTAAATAAATTCTGATGGTTAAGGTTCAGTGGAAACATAGAACAACAAGAGAGGCTACTTGGGAGAAGGCGTCGGATATGAGACAGTTATATCCGAATTTGTTTCTGACTCAGTTTTGTTTTGGGAATGTCGAGGACGATATTGTTCTGAAGGTGGGGAGATTGTGAAAGCCAATTTTCTTTGTTTTCCTTCTAGGTTCGTCCGGACGAAGTGGAGTTCGTTCGGGACGATCAGTTATAAATTTGGTGACAGAGAGATTCGTCCCAGGACGAAGATAGGTTCGTCTGTACTGAATTTTTCCAGAGAGCAACTCGTCCAGGGACGAAAGAATTGGAATTAATTTTCGTATGCACGATCCGTGTCCAAAGGAGATCGTCCCAGGACGATCTGGGCATCATCCTGGACGATCCTGTTTAATAAATATCTGAACAGTGTCATTTTTGAATAGAGAGGAAGCTGAGGAGAGAGAAAAACAGAGAAAGAGTGGATTTTGGGCGACTTTGGTCCGTTTTCGTCCGTCGCCGTAGTTGGAAAGTTGATCTACTCGAGGTAAGGCATATTATGCATTTCTCAATTTTCAGAAATGTGGTTTTTGACGGATTTCTTTTTTTGATTTTAGTTTCCGTTAGCCTAAAAGTGATCCATCTTTGTATTGACGAAACTTTTACTGCATAACTTTTAGTATGTTATAAAGATGATGTTTTTGCAAGTTTTGAGTATTTTCTGAAAAGTTTTTTACCGGGTAGTTTTAATTCTGCGGAGTTTTTATCGAATAAAAAATTATCTGGATGTTGGAAAATATTGCTTCAGTATAATGAAAGTCTTAAAATGATGTTTTACACTATATATGGTAATTTGGAAATTTTCTGAAACTGTGATTTGATCTGTTGAAATTTCTGTGGACTGCCATTATGTCACTGACGATTTTTCTAATGTAATCTGATTTTTCTGAATTTGATGATTTGATGTGTTTAAATGCTATCAGAAGGGAGTTATAAGGGGCCAGAATCATTTGAGATTCTGTGTGTCAGGGAAGGGAGTTATAAGTGGCTGAAATCCTTTGAGATTATGTCTGTGTTCGGGAATATGAAAATGAATTCTGATCTAATAATTCTGTATATCTGATATGTTCTGGTGCTGTAAGCACAAAGGAAGACATTAGTGGTCAGAATCCGTTGAGATTCTGTTTGTGTCAGGGAAGGGAGGCATAAGGGGTCAGAATCCTTTGAGATTCTGTCTGGGTTAGGGAAATCTGTTTTGAAATGTGATTTAAATGTTTTATGAAATCTGTTCTAAACTTTGATTAAATTCTGATTTGAATAATTCTATGACGTAAATTTGATTCAGTTCTTTTGTCTTTGTTACTTCATTGTTCTGAACGAATATAGGTATTCTGTTTGATTTCTGTTCTGTATGAATCTCTGATCTCTGCCTGATATTCTGATTTTTGTATGATTATCTGAATTCTGTACGGCAAATATTTTTAACGCCTTCATGCGTATTTTGATATGAGAGTTTCTGGAGATTTTAATTGGCTAGTGTAGTCTTGCTGAGCTGTTAGCTCATCCTTGTTATCTGTGTGATTTTTAGGTTCTGGGAAAGGGAATGAAGTATTGGACTAGCCATTCTGTGTCTGATCTGAGATTAGTTATTTTTGTACTTTTGATGTTTGTACGGTCATGTCTTTTCTATTCTTCTGTTCTGATCTTTCTGTTTATAGCCATGCACTGTATTGTACATGATTATTTTGAAGAATGAGAAGAAAGAAAATGTTAGACGAATTTTTGTATATTAAAAGTTTAATAGTAGCTATGTGTTTTTTGTATAATTATTCAAAAGAAAGTCTGAAACCAAATTCCAATGTTAGATCCTGGATTCATCCGTCGCGACTCGACGCGATGGGATTCGTTCCGGTCGGGTTGGGTCGTGACACCAAGGATATCAAATTGATTATTCAACCATCACAAAAAGACATGCAACAGTTTGCCCGACAGCCAGCTGTGCCAATATTGGTGGATGGTTATGATTTTAAACCTCGCCAGAAAAGAGCAGTCAGTGAGCAGATAGTTCTAGTTGACGGGTCAGCAGTTCCACCTAAGATCTATGGCAGACCAAAGGCTTATTACTTTGATCGCCAAGTGGCCCCTTGGTCTTCTTTGTCAGTTTCTAGTAGATTAGATGTACCTACTAGGTTTAGGAGGTCTCCCAAAGAAGACAGACCTTCTAGTCCTCTCGATGAGCCACACTATGGGTCACATTCAGACTCCACCTTTAGATGAGGTAAATGTGAGACGCCAAAAATCCCATGTCTCCTCATCTTGGGTGAAGGAAGAATGGAGACCTACTGTGGTGACTCCATCAGTAGTACATTCCTCCCCTCCTAGTTGTGTTGATTCCAAAGACAAAGGGAAAGCACCCATGAAAATTAACAACTATGAAGAATATCATCCTTCTCCTGTCAATCCTTCAACAGGTAAAACTGTTGAAGAAATGATTGGATACTTGAAAGAAAGCCTCAAGAAAATTGATGAGGATGAAAGGAGAGAGGAGGAAAATCATAGAAAGTTGATTGAGAATTTCAACCCTGATGAGGATGATCTCTTGGATGATGAGGATATCTTTGTTATCAACTATGACATAAGAGGATCCTCTCTTTCAGAAGACCCTCATGCAAATGAGTTGTTGGAAGTGGGGGAAGGGAGTGAAAATCCTTAAATATGTGCTCTACAACAGCTTAGAAAAAAAAAAGGACAAGAGGTTGGATGAGATGACATCCACCATAACAACTCTTACTACTCAGCTTTTGGGGCCCCAAAAGGTCTTGAACACAACAGTTGAGCCTTCTACCAGTACAAAGAAAGAAGAATCAACAAGTGCAGCTTCTTTGCTTTCAGTGGTGTGTGGTCATGAAGAACAACACTAGTGATTTGCTTATTGTTGTAAATGGTTGGCAATTATCTTTGTCTAAATCTTTCCTAAAGATTGCAAACAAACTACCCAAAATTCAATTGGAGTTTCCAAAAAGAACTCAAATGCCCACAAAAGGCCTCTTTGGTGTTCCTTTAAATAACTCAATGGATGGAAAGGGTCCTTCACCCTTGAAACTTCATGAAAGAGAGTTTCAATGGTGAAGGGAAAAAGAAAGAATCAATTTCCAAAATCAAATAGGTTATCCTTCTAAATGGCAAAGGGAAATCCCCCAAAGCCTATCTCTCTTTCTAATTTCATGTATGTTCCAAAGGGTGTTAATGAAATGAACAATCCTTCTGCGTACGTGCAATCTGTCCGTTGTAAATCTAATAACGAACAAACTACAAATGAATCCTTCCAATTCTCTGAATCAAGTGAATCACGTTTTGGTGATGATCTACCCATGCACAAAATGCAGGGAGCAAAGATTGTCATTGAGCTTGAGTCACTTGACTTAGAAGCAAATCAAGTGAAAGAAGAATCAAATTCTGAAATTTTGATTGATGTGACCTCAACTTCTGAACCTGAACAAAGAACATGGGTAAATCTCAGAAGTGGTCGTGTTGTATCATTTTCAGTGGCATTAAACAAGATAAATGAAAAGAGCCTTTCAATCAAAATGAGGGCGTGGTTCCACCAACACTTGCCCCACAATAGCAAGTGGGCGGTGGACCACCAAAAGTGGATTAAAATGTACTAGCTCACATTAGGAAACTCCTTGCGAGGCTGAGTATATATGATGCACTCGTACTTTCTCCTGAAATGCGAGAGGCTTTGATCAAGGCTCTTCTTGACCCTGAAATTTGTTTGGCTCAACTCGTAGAGTGTTCCTTTGAGGAGGCTTTACACTTCAAAGAAGTACCTGGAGTAACCTTTTCCGATGAGGTCTTACTTCTAGGTACTTCAGATCATAATCGTCCACTTTATATAATTGTTGATATTGACAACTTCAAGTTGAATAGAGTGCTTGTTGATCCGGGTGCATCGGTCAACATAATGAGCCTGAGAACTTTGGCCCACTTTAATGTTGACACGCAAAAATTAAGTTCTGACAAAATGATGTTGCGTGGCTTCAATAAAAAGGGGCAAAGGGCTTTAGGCTCCGCCACTCTTTCACTTTTGATGGGGGATTTGAGAATTGAAGCTAAATTCCACATCATTGATTCTGAAACTTCATTTAAAACACTTCTTGGTAGGCCTTGGCTCCATGAATACAAAATGGTTCCTTCCTCTCTACACCAATGTATGAAAGGAATGGTGTAGAGCACTGCATAAAGGGAGATTTGAAACCATTTAGTGTGCATGAAGTCGGGAAATACGAAGATGCTTCTTACTATGTTCCAAAGAGGCTGTTAGTATTTTCTAGATCTGTGGTACCAACTGAAGATCAAGTGGGAACTAGTGCACCAAAAGAAAAATGTCCAACACTTGTCCAAGAGCACCTTCAAGAGGAGCTTGAGGACAAGATTAGATGGAATCCCGCCCCTCCTTCAACACAACGAGGAGGTAGGATGGCACAACGTGCTCGTGGCAGAGATCGTGGCAGAGGAGGCAGAAGCCAAGATGGGTGGAGGATGAGGGCCACCAAAGCCTCATCTCCACCACCTACTCCTAGAAGGCCCATCACCCATGTAGGCTCAGGGTCCAATTCAAAGGCTGAGCCAAATGTGATAGGTAGTTCAAAAGATGGTGCTTCAAAATGGGTAATCACTGAAAAGCCTATTTGGAACATTAAAGAAAATCTCCCATGTGATGAGGACAACTCTCAGAAAGAGGAGGTGTCCAATTTCACTACATATGAAAAGCTGATTGAGTTTGTAAAGACTTTAACTTCTTTGTCTGAAAGTACAGTAGAAAATTTGAATGTATGTGTTGCACCTAAGTTAGAAGAAGAGGTGGAGAAGGAGCGTGTCTTTTATAAGGTACATCGACCCTGAAGTTCAGAAGTGGGTGTAGAACTTGAGCATCTTTCTTTGAATGAAATGGTACAACTACCTTTTGATTGATATACTGCTGGTGTCAAAAGTTTAATTAAAAGGGGTTTTGCCCCTTTTATGTGGTCCAAAGGCGAAGCCCAACAACATGAAAATCTATGGAATCCCAAATACAAATTGAAGAAAATAGATATGGTGTTAGCTTTGGTACTGTCGGACCAATAAATGATGATGATTACTGTTTGGTTATTACCAACAATCTGGAAGTTGATATGATCTTTACAGAAACCTATAACGCTGTTGAGAGGTTATGGGTTGTTTGGTTGCCTGCAAAAGAAATGCAGTGTAAAGTAAATGTAATGTAAAGTAAATGTAATGCATTTTGAATACTTTGCTCTGTTTGGTTGTCTGCAAAAGAAACGCAGGAGATTTGTTTCCCTTGTTTGGTTAGATATATCCAAAATAAAGTAAAATTAACTTTTTATTAATTATTTTTTACAAGGAAGAGAACTACATTCGGTGAACACCATTACATCTGTAGATCAGTGCATCATAGATGTATATATTCTGAAAATAAAAAAACTAAAAAAAAAAACTTCAGCAAACAAAGTCAAAGTATATCTAAACTAAATAAACATGTTGTGGGATTCAGAAAAAGGAAGAAAAGTAAAGAAGAATGGATGAATAGTTTTAACTAAGAGAAGTATGGCTAACAGCTACGTGGGAAAATACTTCTTATTTAAATAAAAGAAGATGGCATTCCAATATGAATGACCATACGGTATAACGAAATACCTTCAACAAGGAGCACTGTCAAGAAACCAAAAACCTCATCAAGTTTAAAAATTGTAATAGCCTGGCCCAACTTTTTTAATGGCGAAAGTTTAGAAGATTCAGAAATTTCATTGAATCTCCCCAATATCTTAGCTCTCTTAGTTTGGGTCAACATTGAAGGAAAGCACTCTAGGTTAGAAGCAAAGCAAGACAAGTGACCAAACCTGCTCGTCTAGGGAGGAAAAAAGAAAAAGGAAACAACACTCTTGGTTATTAATATCATTGACGCATAATTAGAAAATCGGCTTAACCATCCAGAAAACTAACTACGGTAATTATACATCGAAGATTAGGCATAGGATAAACGAGTATAAAAAAACTGATGAAACGATCAGAACAATTATAAACAACAATAATGCATGAAAAACTCCCATGCCACTCCTGATCAAGTTCACAGATTAATAGAAAGCAGAATAAATAAAATACTGAAAAATATTTCCTGTGTTTAGAATAAACCGTTACAACACAACAGGAAATATTACCACATTTGTAACATGTAAACCAATGAAACAGGTAAGCTCAAATTTCAAAACAAGATATAATTGAAAATGAAAGGAAGAGAAGCCACGAGGCTGTGAAAGATTTTATGTTTCAGTTAGACAAGGCCGGCTACAAAACTCACATCATGGTAAGAAGGCGGAACAATAGCGCAAGTGCAGGAGTAGCAGTAATTTGTTGTGGACCCTTCTCACAACATTGTGACAGGAAGTTAATCCAACAATATTTCGGCTTTATGTACGAGATGTTTATAAGCTGCGTGCACTGTGCTTTAGTGTTCAAATATCAACATATAAATCCTACCGTTAGGACTTTCACAACAGTTGGACCAGGATCCATAGCCATTATCTTATTGTTTTCCAAATTTAACTTGATTCTGAACTTTTATATGAGCAAAAGTTTTATAACTTTCAGAGATCATCAAATAAATAAAGTTTCATGTAGCACTATGCCTACAAGCTTTCTTGGTAGTCACTTAAATTATGAATTTTGTATGTGCTGGTGTATGAGCATGTTATTTAGAAAACAAAGACCCAAAAAAATGAAAATTAAAGCATCCTTATATAAAGCTTAGCAACTACTCTTCCTTTCAAAAAGCCTTACATATCAAAATTATAACATGTCTGACAAATGCAAAATGAAAAGTGATATAGGACATGCACTTTTTAGGAATTCATGAATGTGAGCGATACATTCCAAGGAAGCAACTTCTTATCTGAGTGCTGATGGCTTTATTGTATAATTCATATCAAACAATGAAACATGGCAAGACCACGGTAATAAAATGAAGCCAGAGCATGATAAACCTTTGACAATTGAACCATGAAGGCTTATTAGTTGTTCTCCTTTTTGTGAATTTGGCATGAGTTCTTCAAATAAAGTTAAACAGGCCCATCAATTTTTGAAAAATAATTTGATACAATCATGAAAACTGTCACCCAACGCATCAAAATAATATGTTCAATCATCCTAATTCATATAGTATTCAATGTTTGAAAATCAAATTATTATCATTAATAATAGCCTTTCCCTAACCATTTGGGTTCAGCTTTATGATCACTCCTCATTTATTAATTCCTACTAAGTACAGAATGAGGTCAAACTCTAGCTTACCCAAACTTCTAGGTATGTGCTCACATCATCTAGTCATCTTACATTTGCATTTTCCACCCATTGTTGTATATGATCAGACTACCTAAGTCTATTTTTCACCACCTACTATTTAATAGGTGCAACTCTTATCATCCCATAAATAATCATGTGTCCCTTGATCCTTCTTAATTTAATCATGCCAATTAATTATACCTTTAAGTTTCAATGATACTATCATATTATATAAGATTACAACTCACTTCACAATTTTAATCATGCCAAAGTTACAAAATTTGAATAGTAGAATCAACTCAATTTTCACGAATGGAATTATCTTCCATGGCCTCCTTTAATCTATGTTCCAAAGTGGAATAAACGCCCTTCTTCCTCAGTTTTTAACTTTGAAATTCTAATATAAAAATGGTCAGTTGGCTATACATGCCACACTCACTTTCATATAGTGGGTGCTATACAATTATCTTCCATGGCCTGCTTGATGATAAAGCTTATTGCTACTCACACAAACTCATTAGATCACCAATTCTTCCACGTTGTTGAGCTGTCTTAACTCAATGCACAGTAAATAAATCCTACGGTAACTTCACAGCTTTTCTCCAGCTATGTAGCTGACCAAGTAACATTACCACTTCAGAAGAAAAGGTAAAAATTGGGTAACCTGCAGTAGTCGATTTCCCCACGCCGCCTTTCCCTGATGCAACGGCGACAATATCTTTAATCCCATCGACTGAGGAACCCTTAGTTGCAGCTGTCGTACTAAACCCTCCCACCGTTTTGGATACCTAACCAAACCATGAGAAAGTATAAACAAAAAAAAAATACAAAAAAAAACCCTGCAGCAGAAATGCCATGGAAGATGAAGAATAAATGCAGGAGGTTTAGTCCGGTCGCCGCACAGTGATTCTTAGACGATACAGTGCTCTAGCATGGATAGCGGCCATGGAATAGCTTTATTTCGGGTCTCGATCGAACTCGCTTCGAAAGCGCCGGGAACGAGGGATCAGAAAAGAATTGCCCCTCATGAAGGTCTACAATTTCGGTTCACGAACAAGTAAAGGCGACGAAGTGGCTGCGGCGAATGGAGGCGGCGAAACAGGGATTCGCCTCTTCTGGTCGTATGAATGGGTGAGCTGTGAGAGGCGTCTTCTTCGGCTTCTAGAGAGGGAGACAACAACTGTTGGGGATTTTGGAAGAGAGCCGGGTAGAGAGTGGGAAGAACGGAGAAGAAGAGGGACTTATAAGCTCAGCTTCCGCGACACCATGGCTATTGCGCGACGGAATTTGTAACTCGCTCAAATTGAGCGGCTTTCGAAGTCGCGGGATTCTCCTTCGCTAATACACTACTAATACTGCGAACGAGTTCCTTATGTTCCGCTAAAAAATAACCAAACACCTTAATTTAAGAAATGCAGTTAATTACATTACTTTACCCTACTAATACTGCAAACCAAACAGCCCCTATGTTTAGAGGCTAGCAACGACCCAGATTACCCTCAAATTAGGGTGCACCCCTTGAATTTGAGGAAGAATTCAAATCAACAATTGATGAACTTAAAGAAATCAATTTGGGAACTGAAGAAAATCCATGCCCCCCTTTTATAAGTGCTTTGTTAAATGAAAATGACGCCAATGATATGGTATAACTCCTGACGGAGTTTAAGGACTGTTTAGCATGGAGTTATGATGAAATGCCGGGATTAAATCCAGACATAGCAGTCCACAAACTTGCCATTCAACCAAATGTTGTTCCAGTCAAATAAGCTCCTAGAAGGATGCGTTTGGAGATTGAACAACAAGTGATTAAAGAAACGAAAAATTAATTGAAGCTGGTTTCATCCGAGAGGAAAAATACCCCTCTTGGTTGGCTAGTATTGTCCATGCTAAGAAAAAGAACGGACAGATTCGCGTATGTGTTGATTTTAGAGACTTGAATAAAGCATGTCCTAAAGATAAGTTCCCATTACATATCCCTGAACTCATGATTGACATTGCTTCCTCTTATGGTCTCTTTTCCTTTATGGATGGATCCTCGGGGTACAACCAAATCAAAATGGCCCCGGAGGACGAGCAATATACTGCTTTTAGAACACCTATTGGAATTGCACTGTTTTAAGGTCATGCCTTTTTGGCCTTAAAAATGCTGGTGCAACCTATCAGCGTGCAATGACCAGAATCTTTGATGAACTCATTCATGACAAAATTCAATATTACATTGATGATCTCGTGGTCAAAGCAAACAAAGAGAGGATCACCTGTTTGATACAAAGGTTGTGTTCGAATGGCTTTGTTGGTACAACCTCAAGATGAATCTTTGGAAGTGCGCCTGTGGGGTGACTTCAGAAAATTTCTTGGGTTGTTGTTCGACATAGTAACATTGAAATTGACCCTACTAAAATCAAAGCGATATTAGAAATGAAACCTCCTAGAAGTCTTACTCAACTGAGATCTTTTCAAGGTAGGTTGACATATCTATGACGCTTATTCAATTTGTCCAGTAGATTGCAGCCCTTTCAAAGGACTCAAAATTCTATTTGGATGATAGCCACCAAAGACTTTCGATAGTATAAAACGCTATCTCATGTCTCCACTTGTTCTAGCCGCTCCTATTCTAAGGAGGCTGTTAGTTCTCTTCACTACAATGTCAAACGAATTTCTTGAAGCTTTGTTGGCCCAAACCCAACAATGAAAGATAAAGAAAAATGCTTTATAAATACAAGTGCTTGTTAGAAAGTATGAAGTATCAATAATACAGGAATATTGTAGGTAATTGTCTCCAAACCTCTTCTCCCTAGGTGTTACTGGTCAATCCTCTTCCTAGCTCTTGTTCAATCTTTCTCTCTCCCCTTCTCTCGGTCCCTCTCCTCTTTTGGCTGATTCTTACTCACCTTTTGGTGGATTTCTAATAAATGCATCCCTATTATTATCAGTCAGGCAAGCATAGATGCAAGCATCCTTCATCCTCCCCAAAACAATCTCTTTGCACTAATAAGAATTCCTCTTCCACGTCACCAACATGATGTTAGATCTTTTTGGCAATTTCAGGGAAGCCTTTGAAGCTATAGCGGAGAAAGAATCCAAGATATCATAGAATAACTCGGCAGCATGGAATAGTTTCTAGAAATTTTCATGAGCTCTTATAATGCAACTTTTGTATGGTCTTTTCAATATGCTTTTAGATGGCACTTCTGCTTTCTTTTGCATCTGTTGTTTGATTTCTTGCTGGTTGTTTTGTTGATGTTTCTGTTTATCTCATGTTTTGCATCATTATTTATTGCTATATATTTGTATTCCTGTATCAGTATTGCAAGCCCTACGATCAACAACACTGACATCCATTGACTTTAACAGGCAGCGCCAGGTTGATGACAAATGGAAACATGATCTTTTTGAGGGTGACAAAGAATCTTCATCTTCAAGTATAATAACTGTAAAAATATCAATAGCAATCTTTGGATGTAGTTAGTTCCCTTTAGCATAATCAAATTTCTAACTGGTAAATGATGGTTACCCTGCATGTTATTAATTAAGAATCTAAAGTTGGCCCTAAGGATCTCCGGTTTAAGCTTCAACAGAAAGTTCCTCAACAAATTATCCAAAGAGGGAAAGATGCTGGAGTAAGAGATCTCCGAGAAAAACTTTCCGGTGTCATGCATTCTCAATTAACAAACTCTGATCCACCAAATGCTAAGGCGGTACCAGAGAGTTCTATTCCTGTTAAGAAAAGTGTGACTTCTGTTGAAGCATCTGTGCAGGAGGTTAAGAAGATATCCAACCCAACTTATTCTGAAAAAAAGACTAAGCAAAAGGTTAGTCTAATTTAGTTCACCTCTCCTACAATTTGTGTATTGCTTTCATGGACTAAATCATTAAAATATGTGGAATATTATTGTGTTTTTCTCCTAGTGTATTTTTTTATTTTTTATTTTATTTTTGAAGAGATTTGAATCAGTGCCATCTTATTGGAAGACTAATGGAAATACCATGTAAGCCATTACTCATCTGTAATTTTCTTGTAGACGCATTTGAAAGCAGCTATTCAAGGGTTCATAAAACTCATCTATATGAACCAATTTGATTTTTTATTTTCGTTTGGAGATTTTTGTGCCTGCATTATCGGTATTGATCATTGGTCTTGTGAAGTTGAAAACAAAAAACTTGCCCCAGTGTTGGGGCTTGCTGTGGAACATCAAATAGATCTGGCTGTAAATAGGTGGGAGCGATCGTGGCACAATTGATGTGGGGAGAAAACATGAAGAAGATAACTCCAAGAGCTAAACAGCTCAAACACCTAAAAACAGTGACAATACTATTTCAATTCCAAAAATGCTAATTCATATTACTTCCCTCTCACAACTCCTATACTTATAAGCTAGCAAAGAGACGTAGCGAAATCAAGAACATTCTAGAATCCTATAACAAACTTGTAACAAACCAATTAACATATGCCTAAGGAATAATTTTATTAATGATGCTCTGCATCATTCTCCTCTGGTACGAAGAAAGACGAAGCAGGGCATGGAGTCTGTACAAAGGGGATTTGGTTGCGGGCCTGGGACAAATCTGAGATGGTGCCATTATATCGTGCTGAAGCCCGGAGAAAGTAACATCATAGCCGCTCACTTGTACCTAGTAGAATCTGGGAAGACCCCTGTTTCCGCTAGAAACTGTGACGTCAGCCGGTGAAGCCCGGAAAGAACTGCTGTAAATGGTGGCGTTTGCAATTGTTGCAAAGGAGGTAGCGGAGGAAGTACCGACAAAAATGAAAAGGTCTGAGCCAGCATAATGCTACTTACTGTCAAAACTTTGCAAGAAACCTTATCAACCTGAAGCCTCCCCGCCACACCCGTCAAGGCATTGCTGACAAACACTGTTTGATAGGTCTTCGGTGCACCACGCCATTCCAGAGATACTTCTAAGATTAGAGTAGTTAGTTTGCCTTGCTCCAAATGATGTAATAACTTTGGCTTGTAGGTAGGAACAAGACCAAAGCTATGGTGAGCCTTCATAGAGATAGAACCACATGTGATAAGCTGTATAAGCACATTAGTTGCTTTTAATCTTGGCACTATGGGCATAAGAATCTTCTCCTCAAATATTCGGAAGCTCTTTATCATATGACATTTGCTCTAATTAAAGACTCCAATGTCTCCATCTTTCTACCAGAGGAAGAAGCACTTGATGAGTTTAGTGGTGGAGAGATCTCATTCCTAAATAATTCAGAGTCTTCCATAGATCCTGTGATCTGCTTCATCTTGCTTTGTTCATACTCAAAATCCTTAAAGCTATCATCAGTAGAAACTTTTCTAGTGCAATTATTCTTCCGCTCCACGTAAGTTCTTCTCCATCCATCATTAGTCTGGGTTGAAACATCAACAGCACTACTCGACTTGTACACCCTGTACTCGGCTAAGCTAGGGGGCACTGTCTTAGAGGAGATATTGCTAGGGGAACCTGGCTGATGCGCTAAAGGGCATTTGCTCATCTTCTTGTCTTCGAGGAGGAGTTGGAGGCGGCGATGATGGTGATGGAGTTTTTTTTACTCCTCTTATGTTGACGTCTATACAATACCCAAAAGAAACAAAAAAAAAAATGAAATCATACCTTAACCGTTGGATCCATAATTTATGCTGAAATCCCGGTTGGAATCCTCGTATCTGTCGAAGACGTCCGCGAATCCCGCTGATTCGGCGCCGTTCAGTCTCTGTCTCGCGAAATCCTGCGGAAAAGCTGCGAGCTCGTCTCGATCGCATCCCGGATCGGGCCTTTAAAATGAGAAGGAAACCCCCTCATTCGCAGAACACCGACGCCTCCTCTCTTCGACTCTCGACTCCCTCCTCAATCCCGCTCTCACTCTCTCCCGTCCCGCTTCACTGCTCCAACCAAATCCCGACCACCCTCTCCTCTGTTCAATTCTACACAACAAACCCCACATCAACTCCGGCCAAACTCCTCTCAGGCGACCTCATTCCGACCTCCAGAGCCATGACCGAGGTTTCATAAGCCCGAAGGCCTCTTCATACCGAGCTCTTGCTACTCCCGTCCCTGCCCTATTCGCAAGCCGTCAACAGAGAGAGAGAGAGAGAGAGAGAGAGAGAGAGAGAGAGAGAGAGAGAAGGGAGAGAACACTTACCCGAATCCTTCCTCCACCGATCTCTCTTGCCCGAAGCCTTCCCACGACCAAACCGAGCTCTTCCTTCCCGATTCCTCCCTCTCTGCCTTGGCCGAACACTCCTACCCGTGAGCCCCTTAGGTATTATTATTATTATTATTATTATTTGGAATTAATTATAATTAATTTATAATTAATCCCAAATTAAAATTTACTTAATTTATAATTAATTTTAAAATGAAATATAATTAGTTATAAATAAATATAACTAATTATAATTATTTTATAATTAATTATAACTTAATTTAATTAATTTATAATTAATTTTAAATTAAATATAATTGATTATATATTAAATATAATTATATATATATATATATATATATTTTTTTTTTTTAAAATTTAATTTTAAATTAAACCTCATTAATTTGTAATTAATTTTAAATTAAATATAATTAGTTGTATCTACAACTAATTATATTTAATTTATCATTAGTTATAAATTAATATGCTTCCCTACCTCGATCCGCACTCGCCGACGGCCGCCAAGGTATAACTCTCTAATCCTAAAACTCCGAGAACCCGTTTCAACGCATGCGTCGAGACAAAACGACCACCCATGCACGCTTTTCTTAGCGTGGTGGGAGGGAGTGCGTCCCGACGCTTGCGACGAAGCGGGTAATCACCAAATTCCTTCTTCGAAGTTCGTTTCGCCTTGGAAACCCCGCCTATGCACGCTTTTCTTAGCGTGGTGAGAAGGGATCCCGATGCGATGCGCACGACGAAGCGGGGATACCCATAAGTACCCGCTTGCGGGGAAATAATTGTTCTTGCAAAATATTTTCAAAAAAATAAAAAATACTTTTTTACGAACAAAATACCCATGCACGCTTTTCTTAGCGTGGTGGGGGATCGAAAAATTACACGGCCGCGGTGTCCTCGAAAGAGGGCATCTACCATGCACGCTTTTCTTAGCGTGGTGGGAAAGGCCCAGTTTTCCGTAGTTTTCCCCTAAATGGGGGAGACGCCGGAAGGTTGCCGAAATTTCGGGTGAAAGTGATGCTACACTTGGACTTGATTGCACTCGAATGACATGCAAGAACGAAGAACTAGAACTTGATTGAACTCGGAACAACCAAGGACTTGGAACTATACTCATAACTTGAATCAAGTGAAGAAGACTTGAGCTTGCATTGGGGTTTGAACTCAAGAAGACCACAAGGAAGTTTGAGTATCATTGAATAACTTGAAGTACAACTCTAAAATAAAACTTGCAATTTTGTAAAGTTATTACTTCAAATGAAATCCAAGACAAGAACCAAATGACAACAATCAATGACATGAAGTTTCCCATAAAATTAAGAGTCCCCATGGAGATGCCAACTAGCAATAATGCAAAGATTTTCAAATAAAGTAGCCCCCTCGATCAGTTAAATGTATTCAAATCAATGTCATACATTCAAGTGAGAATTCATGTATAAGCCCCTTACACTTATGAGAGTCATGTGGATTAGAATAAAGACATTGAGGATAATATCAAGTTCCTTACACTTGCTATAAATCAATTTTGAAAGCCAAGAACTCGCAAGTGGGGATTTGATTGCAAATAAGAAGAAGATTGTGAAGCTATATGGGGGCTATTAGAACCTATGAGATCATTCACAAAATCAAACATGACTTGTCTCCAAGCAATAACTAGTAAGAATCATCATTTCAACCCAATGGTCATCGTACAAGAGCTCCAATAGATGATAATATTGAATGAGTTATGAATGCTGTGATACATTTACAAACAATACATGAAGGTATAACAACCTCTATACGAGGTTAAATTGCAAGCATATGTGTCAAATAACCAATGAGCTATAATGCATGCAATATAACTCATAAAAGTGGCGATCATGCAGAATGCATTATGAAAGTGTTAATCCATGAAGAAAGGCTCATGGGTATTGTAAATCTACAAAAGAAGCTACTAACAAAGATATAAGTGAATGTAATAGATCATCAATCAACTTGAAGGCAGATAATGATGGCGGACAAAGATTTATAATATATATGGGCATTTACAAACAAATGTAGATGACAGTTCATGTATTCATTAGTTCATCTACGAATGACGACGAATAAAATACAGAAGACCTTCAATAAGTGCAAGCTCCTATGATATAAGGCAGGAGATTAGTTAGTGCACTATGATCCGCCTACGAAAATCAACAAGTAGTGCACGACAGTCTACCTGTAAGAAGCAGCGAACAATTCTATCCAGAAGCTGCTACGCCACGCCACCGGATCCGCAACTTCTACGCAAGCGGACAGAAGACGACTACGAATACTTTCAAAGTAACCCTGTACGTGCACTATAAATTGTATACACATAGGTACACTAAAAGAGTAAAAATAATTATAAAACCCGCATGGGCCCCGGCGAGCATGTTATTGGTACACACGTGACGTCTAGGGATGCTGCGCGGGTTGACAAGTGAATTCTAGTTCGAACCCGATCCTCCTATATGGGTAAATAGGAGTCAACAAGGTTCGAATTCTCAAACAAATATACGGTTGCTACGACCGGTATATTTGTTTTAATACATTCATATTAGGCCTTCAAGGCCTATAACAATGAGAATTCACTATCAAAGGGCATAAAGCCTATGAAACCCGATCTTCTGTCGACAACCCGACAGAGTTGACAAGGTTCAATACATAAAAAGAAATGACTCCCAAACACCCCGATGATGGCCATGTTGAATGATTATCTCAACCGGAGGGGTTCACAAGCATTTTCAAATGTCTCTCAAATATCCAAATGCCTATCAAAATCCAAATCTCTACCCAAATACCCACGAAAATCCAAAAACTCATAAATTCTAAAATCCAAAAAATATTTAAAATTGAAATAAATCCATCAACGCAGTTAAAGCAAAATCCATCCGCCCTCCGCAACAGTTTGCCGAGGCGGACAAATTCAAATAAACTCTAGCTCACAAAGAGCGAAATGCCTAGTCGAAAATATCACTAGGATCTATTCTCAACAATCTCTTGCTAGTAAGGACGTAGTACGTGTCCTCTAACCGGCAGTTTCGCCGCCAAATGGCACTGCAGGTAAACGGTTATGACCCGGGGCCCTCTGAACCGAGTGGTTTTACCGTCAAATGGCACCATATATAGCGGTTATGGCCAGAGCCAATACGCTCCTTAATGGCGTTAAATCCTTGAGATATGAATCAATAGGATATGATCGATAGGGCACAAAGCCCTCTGTTAGCTAAGGTGGATTCAAATTTGTCCCCTTAGACAAACATCCAACCCAGGTTTACAAGGTCGCCTTGGACGAAGCAACCCATGGCTGCCGACAAGGATCCTTCTGTCAGGTTGGGTCGACTACCTCCTCTGACTAAGTAGACCAGGGACCACGATAGCCCGGAACGACGGAACCATGGGATCTTGATCGGGTCTATCATCCATTCCCCCACCATCCGCTTTAAGTGCAATATGGTGAAATTTCATTTTTTAAATATCAAATCTCCAAACTTTCCAAATTTCCAAGATTTCAAACATTCAAATTTCAAATCTCCAAATCCTAATTCTATGCTGCTACTATATGCCAGATAACACGTATTTCTATACGAATCTGATTGATGACTAGCCTTAATCGAAAGTTCTCTCTCATGATTGAGAGGGGTAATTAACTATAGGGGCTTGTGCCTATAGGAAACCAGAACTCAGATCATAAAGTCCTCACAAAATGAGGGCGAAATCTCTGGGTAGTGTCTTATCTACAAACCCATCTGCCTTCCAAAATTTATCTCGGAACTTATCCGTTAAAACTCCCTCGCCGAATAAGAAAAGCGAGCGGAGGCTGGGGCCGAATATTCGGAGCCCACAGATTTCTGGCAACTCCGTTGGGGTTTGATTTCTCTTTCCATCTTTGGCTAGTCGTTTCAGTGCTATAGTAGCAGCTATATCAATTCGTGCTCAAGATTTTGAGCCTTTCAAAATGATTATTCAACAAATTCATTTGGCATTCAGCAGAATTTTAAGTTTATTTTTTGCTTACGCTAATGATTTTTGTCCATTTGTGTTTTGTGTTATGTGCAAGTCTCTGCATTTTGAAAGTGCGGGGTGATGTATCAGATTCTGATTACTAACCCTTGCCTTTTATTTATGCAAATGGATCTACAGAACACCCCGATGACTGTCCAACTGGGACAAGGAACTTGAAACTCTCTCAGCCCGGGTCTATCGGGTCTTGAAGACTGTAAAGGAGAAAGGGCTGAAGAAGAAGAAGCTCCAACGGCCTTTGGTGATTGAGGCCAGGAGAACCCTGCCAAGGGAAAGACTATCCTTTGTCGCAGTGAGAAGAGAAAGAATGTATACCCCACGCGGTGAACATCGGGGTGTGACACCTGAACCATATGTTCAGGGATCCACCACTGAAA
Organism: Dendrobium huoshanense; assembly: GCA_016618105.1. NCBI lineage: Eukaryota > Viridiplantae > Streptophyta > Magnoliopsida > Asparagales > Orchidaceae > Dendrobium > Dendrobium huoshanense. Next base: position 30,399,226 of record CM028351.1, read on the forward strand.
GGTCCCGGTGGAAAGGAAAACAAGTCTGGAGGCCAAAGCCTCAGAGGAATGAGAAAAAGAGAAGAGAAAGGAGGATTGATCTGGGCGTGACATCCGGTGAGGCTTCCCGGAGATCCGCACCCATCTACAAACAACATCATAAGTGGGTCCCGAAAAGGACCCATAATGACACTCCTCCAGACGGTAGACACTTTGGAGAATCCTCCGGGGGATCCCGTAGCCCTCCATCCCCTCCAAAAGAAGAGACTAACTTCAATCGCAGCCCACTGATCGAAGAAGTCCCCGTGCCTAATCAAGAACCGGAAATCCAATGGCGTCGTCGCTCGGAGATTCGAGTACTGGAGGAAAATATAGATGATCAAAATCTAGAGGAAGAATAACTTCTTGAAGGGGAAGAAAATATTGGAAAAAACATTGATTAATTTCTAGAGAAAAATTTAGAAGAAGAAATTCAAGAAACAAATGACACTCTGGATATGGAAGTTGTCTATATGGTGACACATGTAGACATCGATGATGGTGCCAATTATGATGACGATGAAGATGAAGAGCGATGGCAACCGCCACCCCGGCAAGTATACCGTCGTCGTCGTAGAGAAGGGTCCACCACTGGCAGAAGTCGTCATTCTCAAGAAGAAGTGGAGGAAGTAGATGAGAATTCTTCTGGTGCCGAAAATGTCACACTCGCTGAAATGCGGCGACAAATGAGGCGACAAATAAGGGCCAAAGACAGATAAATCTCTCAGTTGAATGAGAAGATGACTGAGATGATGGCTCAGATGGGGGCAATGATGCAGATGATGCAGAAAAATGTTGCTGTTGGTGCCATGCCCAATCCTCCTCCGGATCCTCCAAACTTTCAAATGCCTCAAGTATCGGGAGTACGGGGCACTCTTGAAGGTGGCAACGAAGTTCATAATGTCATCCGTCAGCCCACCCCACAGAATATTGCAAGTTCTTCTGAGCCTGTAACTGCTGCACAATTGAAAGGAATCATCACAGAAAATATCAGGGCTATTATAGCCGTCGATCAAGCAGAAAAGTTGGTGGGCAAAGGTCGTCCGTATCCTGCTGAATACGACCAAGTACCATACCCAAAAGGGTATTCTGTACCAAAGTTCAACACTTTCAATGGTAATAACAACCCCAGACAGCATCTGGCGCAGTTTAAAGCTACCTGCGGGAACACAGGAGGCAATGACGCCCTACTCTTCCGACAATTCGTTAGTAGTTTAACAGCGACTGCTTTCGAATGGTATGCTGAACTGCCAAATGATTCTGTGAAGACCTTCGCAGAATTAGAATCTATGTTCGTGAAAAGGTTTGCTAGTGCAACTGAGAAGATCACGATCGCTGACCTCGCTCTGGATAAGAGAAAAAGAGAAGAATCAGTGACTAAATATATCACTCGCTGGCGAAACCTAAGCATGAAATGTGAGCAGCAGCTTGAGGAAGAACTCGCAGTACAGTTGTTAATGGGCAACATTGATGATAAGATGCAAGCCTTCCTGTGCATGGCTATGATAAGTACATTTCAAGACTTGCTCGATAGAGTGGCTAAGTTTGAAAAGCTGAATTTCTCCAGATCAGAAAATCACTCTGATAAACCCGAGAAGGCTAAGGCCCCAGGTGCTAGAAGTGGTGATGCCGACTCTACGTTTTTCTCTAGAGCTGATAGAGAAAAACAAGTGATTTACAATATAGACAAGGGCAAGCAGCCGATGCAATATCAAGAAAAGCCCAAACAGACCTACAACCCCAACCCCCAATCAAAGCTAATATTAGGGGGAAATGATAAGCCGCGGACTTATCAAGCTGGAGGTCAGAGACAAGCAATAGGAACTGGTGATAGAACGTTCCAATCCCTCAAAGATAAAATGAATAAAGAATATTCATTTAAAAGGGAGAGTGTCGTCAAATTATTTCGACAAGTGTTAAAATCGGGTTTAGAACTGCCTGAATGCAAGAGACCCGAAGAGTCGAAGCACACTGGTGACCTGAATTATTGCCCATATCATCGGGTACTCAGCCACCCTATTGAAGATTGCTACATCTTCAAGGATTGGCTTGAAAGAAAATATCAGAAAGGAGAGATCACACTATCAGACAATGTGTTAACTCATCCCAGAAAAGAATCAACTCGGGTGGTTACGTCCTCTTCCGTACTCCCGACTGAAGAAAGAAGAAATGAAAAGAAGCCAGCTCAAGAAGAACAGTGGGAGACTGCGGTCTCTAAGAAGACTATGAAAATGTTGAAGCAACTTGAAGGAGTTACAGGTGTAAAGTGGAAGTCTCCTATTGAGCCAGTGCTAAACTTGAAAGCTCTGCCTATGACACGAGCTTATACTTCTAAACAATTTTCCAACCAAGTTGGTTCTTCAAATACTGAAAAAGAAGAAATCATCCAAGAAGAAGACTAAATTGAAGAAGCCCAAGGAGAAAATGACTGTAACTCAGAGAGTTATCAACAGTTTGGATGAGTACTACCAGACTGTGAGGCGACATATCAAGCTTGCTGACTTCATGTCGGAGCTTAAAATAGATGAAGCTGAAGAAGGAGATGAAGATTCTTTTCCAAAAGAAGTATGTCGGGTCATCTCAGTGGCGCCTAGTACCCCGATAAAAGAGGAATACACAGAAGAAATACCCTCTGAATCCTGTATGATGGTTTTGCCAATGGATTATAGTTCGGAGGAGGATTTGTACTTTCCAGAGGGAGACGAATCAGACCCTAGCATAGCGTCTCGGATGGGACATGTAAACCTGGGTGGTGATTCTGAATCAACAGATGAGTCCCTAGATGCAACGATGGCTGGCTCTGAAGAAAATGTACAGTTAAATGACTCTGAGCCGGAGGGGATTGCTCAAGTGCAGTTAATAAGCGGCAAGGTACTACCGCCTCCACCGAAGAAATGAGTCTCCAATAAGGACAAGGAGAAAGAGATAATTATCAACGATGACATTATCCCTGAAGATCCTAAGAAAAAGAAGACCTCAGCCAATGAGATAGATTATAATATCTTATCTCATCTAAGAAAAATTCCAGCACAACTCAGCATATACGATGCTTTGGTGATGTCTAAAGACCTTCGGGAGACTCTGATTCAGACTCTCAAAGATCCCGAAAGATACGAGGCGTATTTTGTTGAACATAGTTTGACTGAGGTTCTGCAAGCTCGAAATGAGCCATTCATTACTTTATCCGAAGAAGACATGATGCTCGGAACTGCAGACCATAATCGTCCTCTGTATGTTACTGCAGAGAGCGATAAGCTGATTATCAGTCGAATCCTAATCGATCCTGGATCATCCGTGAATCTGATAAGCTTGAAAGCACTGAGATCCCTCTGCCTTGATGTGGAAAACCTCGGGCCAGATAAGTTGATGGTGCATGGTTTCAACGAGAAAGGACAGAAAACTCTTGGATCATTTATGCTCCCTCTTGTATTTGGAGAGCTCCATACAGAAGCTAAATTCCATGTGATTGACGCGGATACTTCATTCAAGGCGCTACTAGGTCGTCCCTGGTTGCATGAATATGGCATCGTCCCGTCAACACTACACCAATGTATGAAGTATCTCAAAGATGGGGAGGAATTCAGAATCTCTGGCGACATTCAGCCCTTCACAGTTCATGAAGCCACAGTTTATGAAGATGCACGCTACTTCATGCCAAAGAAGCAAAAGTCTTCGAGCTCCCTCGAAGCTAAAGCATCAAATTCGAAGGGTACAAAGCGACCTGAACTGGAGGGTAGGAAAAAAAAGTTGGGGAGAAAGAAGGCAGCGCCGACTCTTCCCAAAGCATCGATCATCCCAAAAGAAAAGAAGCATGTACCTCATCTTGGAAGTGACACAGATGAAGATGATGATACTCCTGCTAAATCTTGAAAAGTATGCCAGTCCACAGATGAATGGAGCAGGCAGGTCGAATTTTCAAATGATGATTATGACTACGACTCCATTTACATGAACACGGTGCAGAATGTGTTCTCTAGAAGAATTGACAGCCTATCAATTTCAGATAGTGTGCTCGTAGTCACGCGTGTTCCCTTACAACATTTCAAAGAAATTATTCCGCGCGAGGTGCATAAAGTTGAAGAACTCGCCACTCTCTATCTGCCTCCCCGTAAAAATGGGACCGTGCTAGGGAATGTGTTATATTTCACGGGAGTTCGTGAAGATGAGAATCATGACTGGGATTGCATGCTCCTCGACTCCGAGGAATTATTTCCTACGAGACTACCTAGATTTAATACCAAAAATATTCAAAGAATGCTACGAAAACAAGTCAATATTCCTACCACCAAGCGACAACTTCGTACAAGTTTGGGCCTCTGGTTGGGAGGAATCCGCGTCCGTTACAGCAGAAGGATACAGACGCATATAAAGGTATTGGATTCATCAAAAGAAAATTTCTCCGAAAAAAGATTTGTCGCGCCATCACATGCGTGGAAATTGAATCTGAAGATGGTGATGCTGAAGAGACATACGAAGCTGATGATTATGATGAACAGCCCGTAGAAGCCAAGCCTGCACCAGAAGAGCTTGAAGATGGTGGATAGGCAGCCACTATGGATGAACTAAAAGAAGTCAACTTGGGGACTGAGGAAGACTCTCGCCCAACCTTCATTAGTTCTCTTCTACTCGAAGACCAAATAGAAGAAATAAAAGAACTCCTCTGTGAATTCAGGGACTACTTTGCCTGGACATATGCTAAGATGCTTGGCTTATCCCCTGACGTAGCAGTTCACAGATTAGCAATCAAACCGGATGTAGCACCCGTCAAACAAGCTCCAAGGAGAATGAGACTGGAGATTGAAGAACAGGTGATTGCCGAGATGAAGAAGCTCATTGATGTAGGCTTCATCCGAGAAGAAAAGTATGCTGATTGGATCGCAAATATCGTCCCAGTGAAGAAGAAGAACGGGCAAATTCGTGTCTGTATTGACTTTGGGGACCTCAATAAGGCGTGCCCAAAAGATGATTTTCCACTTCCTGTATCTGAACTCCTGGTGGATAATACGTCCAACTACGACATGTTCTCCTTCATGGACGGATCGTCAGGATACAATCAAATCAAGATGGCGCCAGAAGATGAAAAACATACGTCGTTCAGAACGCCCATTGGAATTTTCTGCTACACAGTTATGCCCTTTGGCCTGAAGAATGCTGGTGCCACCTACCAACGGGCGATGACTCACATATTTGATGATTTGATACATCAGAAGGTAGAGTGCTATGTAGATGACCTTGTTGTCAAAAGTCTTGGCCGAAATGATCACTTAAAAGATCTCAGAATTGTATTTGAGAGAATCAGAAAGTTCGATCTGAAGATGAATCCTCTCAAATGTGCTTTTAGGGTCTCCTCCGGCAAATTCTTGGGGTATGTTGTTCGTCATCGAGGAATAGAGATCGACCCCAACAAAATTAAGGCAATAACGGAGATGCCACCGCCAAGGAACCTTCGACAGCTCCGCTCGCTGCAAGGACAACTGGCTTTCATTCGGAGATTCATATCAAATCTATCGGGTAGATGTCAGCCCTTTTCAAAGCTAATGAAGAAGGATGTTCGTTTCAAATGGGATGCAGAATGTCAGGAGGCATTTGACAGCATCAAAAGATATTTGTTGAATCCACTCATTCTCGTAGCGCCAATTCCGGGGAGGCCTCTTATACTGTATACAGCAGCACTAGAAGAGTCCCTCGGAGCACTATTGGCCCAGAATAATGAAGAAGGCAAAGAAAATGCGCTCTACTACATCAGTCGAAGGTTGATTGGAGCAGAAAGCCGTTATTCCCCAATTGAAAATCATTGTCTGGCGCTAATTTTTGCAGTTCAGAAACTCCGCCACTACATGCTATCTCATAAAATCACACTGATATCAAAGATCGATCCGCTGAAGTTCTTGATGACAAGACCAGCGTTGACAGGTCGTCTAGCCAGGTGGGCAGTATTGTTATTGCAGTTTGAAATCATATACATGCCACAGAAGGCGGTGAAAGGACAAGCCTTGGCAGATTTTCTTGCTGCACACCCAATCCCGGCCGATTCTCCACTAAATGATGATTTGCCCGATGAGCAGATAATGCAGGTCGAGGAGAATGAAAGGCTACCATTCTGGGAAATGTACTTCGACGGAGCATCGTCGATTAGACCTGTCCGACCTCCAAATATTGCAAGAGCCCGAGCCGGCATCGGTCTCATTTTCGTAGCACTCGAGGGAGGCATAATGAGATTCTCATTCAGTTTGACTGAACCTCGAACCAACAACAAAGCCGAATACGAAGCTCTATTAGCAGGGTTGGAGATTGCAATCGATGTCAGAATCCAACATCTCCAAATTTTCGGTGATTCTCAGCTCGTAATAAATCAAATCCTCGGTATTTATAAAGTTGGCAAAGTTGAATTAGCCCACTATCACCGGCAAGCCCTCGAGCTTCTGAAGCAAGTACCAAATGTTAAAATGGCTCAAATTCCTCGAGGACAGAATGCTAAAGCAGATTGTCTGGCCAAATTGGCCAAAGAAATGACGAACATCAACGAGGAGAGGCCTATATTCATAGGAGTTTACACTCGAAGAGTATTGGAACCTGCTTTATTACAATTCCCGAGGGCAGAAGGAATTCCATATTCAAGTCAACAAGATAAAATTTCAGTTGACCCTCAACCTCTCCATCAGATCGTTATGGAGAATTATCCAGAAGAATATCACGTGGCCAAGAGACATAAAGCTAGTCAAGCTTCAGAATCGTGGTGGCATTGTTTAGATATTGAAGTCTAAAATGATTGGAGACAGCCATTCATTGACTACTTCAAGGAAAACAAACTCCCGATAGAAAAGTTTATGGCCGCACAAATTCGAAAAAGGGCATTGCGATATGCATTTGTCAATGACATGTTGTACAGACGAGCCTTTGATCAAATGTGGCTAAGGTGCCTAGGGACCAGGGAAGTTGATAAAGTGGTAGCAGAAGTCCACGAAGGGCTTTGTGGAGCACATCAGTCAGGTCCTAAGATGGCTGCTAAAATCAAAAGAATGAGTTACTATTGGACAACCATGGTCAGAGATTGTATTGACCACGCTAAGAGGTGCCACGAATGTCAAATCCACGGTGATGTTATAATCAACCGCCAAATCCACTACACCCAACCATAGCGTCTTGGCCATTTGAATGTTGGGGTACTGATATTATTGGTCCAATAGATCCGCCGTCATCAGCAGGACACCGTTTCATTCTGGCAGCGACAGACTACTTTTCAAAGTGGGCAGAAGCGGCTCCATTCAGAGAGGTCACATCCGAGCATGTGATCAACTTTTTCACCCACAATATCATCTACAGATTCGGTGTGCCACGCCGAATAATCTCAGATAATGGTACTGCATTTAAGAGTACAAAAATTTACAAGTTCGGTGATCGTCACAAAATCGATTGGCGATATTCATCCATATACAATCCAAGGGCAAATGGATTGGCGGAAGCCTTCAACAAGACGCTGGTGAAATTGTTGAAGAAGATCCTTACCAAGAATAAAAGAGAATGGCATACGAAGATGGCAGAGGCTCTATGGGCATACCGTACAACCTACAAGACGCCAACCAAAGCCACTCCTTATTCATTAGTGTTCGGTGTTGAAGCCGTATTACCATTGGAGATCGAACTACCGTCACTTCGGGTAGCAATTCAGAACGATCTCACTCAAGAGCAAAATACCCGTCTCAGAATGGAAGAGCTTGATGCACTCGATGAACTCAGGTTACAAGCTCAACAAAACCTGGAAATCTACCGAGGAAGAATGACAAAATCCTTCGATCGTATGGTGCGCCCTCGAACATTTCAAGAAGGGGAATTGGTCATGGTGCTTTGAAGACCAATCATTCCACATCGAAAAATCGGTGGCAAATTCGTATCAAATTGGGAAGGCCCCTTCGTCTTCGAGAAGGTGTACCAAGGAGGAGCATATCAGTTGATCAATCTGAACGGTCAGAGGCCTATGCCACCTATCAACGGCCGACATTTAAAGAAATACTTTGCATGAAAATTTCATGACGGATGTATTTTGTGATGATCAAAATTTTATATGCATATTTATCAATGCATGTTTGCTTATATTTTGAAATTCTCTTGTATAGCAAGAACGCATTTCAAAATCCTCCATCAGACTGGGGGCATTTTAAATATTTATTTGGGTCGACATCATACTGCGTGCCGAGATCCCCAAATAAATATTTAAAATCTCAAAGATACAAAGCCTATCCGAAATGTCCCTACGAGACGGGGCATTTTAAATATTCATTTGGGTCAACATCGTGCTATACGCCGAGATCCCCAAATGAATATTTAAAATCTTATATTCCAAAGTTAATTCCATTCTAAAATGTCCCTGCGAGACGGGGCATTTTAAATATTTATTCGAGTCGACATCGCGCTGCATGCCGAGATCCCCGAATAAATATTTAAAATTATCAATTCAGATATTCTTTTATGCTAAAGAATACAAAGATTTCTTTTTCAAAGTCTATGCAGGTGATCTCTCAAAAGATCGAGACAACACCTTCTCCAACTAACAAAGACTCAAAGGTCAAGAAAGTGACTTTTGTGGCTACACACTCCAACAAATTGAGCCGAAAAAGCTTGAAGTCTTCCAACAGCCTGAAGCATAAGGTTCGAATGGGTGTAAAATGTCGGATCCAACACGCCCAAATATGGCCGGATCGCTGGCAGCTCCGTCTACTCAACAAGCCATAAGAAAGGCCGTAGTAGCGGAACCCCCACTTCGTCAACCCGTCAGTAGGGACTGTAGGAAGCACGAAGGTAGATTTGACTCGACCAGTTCAAGTGATTGTAGTCTACAAAATTCTCCTAAATGATTGGAGAATCAAAGTTCCAGTGGAAGGATGAGTCTCGAACAACTACTAAATATTCGTAGGCTCCAAAATCTGAAACCACGAAGGATGATTTCAAATCTATCAACTTCAGCAAAATCAGCATTGGGGAGCGCAATTCCCATAGCTCGAGTCTGAAGCCTGAATGGGTGTAAGAGGTCGGATCCAACAAGCTCAATTATGGCCGGATCGATGGCAGCTCCATCTACTCAACAAGCCATAAGAAAGGCCGCAGTAGAAGAACCCCCATCTCAGCAACCAGAGGACTAAGAGCTGTCAAATCCCAGCTCTCCCGATCTGACAAACTCAAGTAACTCAGATTAAAGTCTTCTCAAGTGGTTAAGGATCAAGATACTACCTACGTTCGGTACTATCAACTGAATCCAGAACCTGCAAATCCTTCAACAAATCCGTAAAGCACAAAGCGAGGATCGAAGGAATCTTTCTTCAACAAGTCCGTCAAAGCACAAAGCAAAGGACCGAAGAAAATTATCCCAAAGTTCACGAAAAGCCTAGGGCTGAACTAAGAGGATTCTGTCATCAACAAGTCTATTATGCACAAAGCTCTGGACCGATGACTTTTCGTCACCAACCTAATACAAACCTAAGGGCTTAGGTCACTGGCATCTACTCCTTCATCAAGCCCGCCAAAGCTAGAAGCATAGGGCCGAAGGAATAAAAATCACCTGACAAGTCAATAAAGACAAATCGGGCAATTCTCCATCAATGACCGCAGCACAAAGTACATGACAAAAAGAATCAGTATCTCAACCATCCATGGATACATCTAAAAGAGATGAGAAGAAAGAGGGGTTAGTGTGACATCCAGATAAATTTTTGGAGATCCACTAAACAAAGATCGTAGTGTGACATCCAAGTAAAATTTTTGGAGATCCACTAAAGGAAAGTTTTAATGTGACATCCAAGCAAAATTTTGAAGATCCACTTAAAGAAAATCATAGTGTGACATCCAAATGAATTTTTGGAGATCCACAAAATGAAGACCCTTGTGTGACATCTAGAATAAATATCTAGAGATCCACAAGGTCAATTAGCTTACAACAAACGTGATTCGCTCTAGACGCGTACCACATATGTTGGGGGGCATTTGTTGACGTCTATACAATACCCAAAAGAAACAAAAAAAAATGAAATCATACCTTAACCGTTGGATCCATAATTTATGCTGAAATCCCGGTTGGAATCCTCGTATCTGTCGAAGACGTACGCGAATCCCGCTGATTCGGCGCCGTTCAGTCTCTGTCCCGCGAAATCCTGCGGAAAAGCTGCGAGCTCGTCTCGATCGCATCCCGGATCGGGCCTTTAAAATGAGAAGGAAACCCCCTCATTCGCAGAACACCGACGCCTCCTCTCTTCGACTCTCGACTCCCTCCTCAATCCCACTCTCACTCTCTCCCGTCCCCCTTCACTGCTCCAACCAAATCCCGACCACCCTCTCCTCTGTTCAATTCTACACAACAAACCCCACATCAACTCCGGCCGAACTCCTCTCAGGCGACCTCATTCTGACCTCCAGAGCCACGACCGAGGTTTCATAAGCCCGAAGGCCTCTTCATACCGAGCTCTTGCTACTCCCGTCCCTGCCCTATTCTCAATAGAGAGAGAGAGAGAGAGAGAGAGAGAGAGAGAGAGAGAGAGAGAGAGAGAGAAGGGAGAGAACACTTACCCGAATCCTTCCTCCACCGATCTCTCTTGCCTGAAGCCTTCCCACGACCAAACCGAGCTCTTCCTTCCCGATTCCTCCCTCTCTGCCTTGGCCGAACACTCCTACCCGAGAGCCCCTTAGGTATTATTATTATTATTATTATTATTATTATTATTATTATTATTATTATTATTTGGAATTAATTATAATTAATTTATAATTAATACCAAATTAAAATTTACTTAATTTATAATTAATTTTAAAATGAAATATAATTAGTTATAAAAAAAAAAACTAATTATAATTATTTTATAATTAATTATAACTTAATTTAATTAATTTATAATTAATTTAAAATTAAATATAATTGATTATATATTAAATATAATTATATATATATATATATATATATATTAAAAAAATTAATTTTAAATTAAACCTCATTAATTTGTAATTAATTTTAAATTAAATATAATTAGTTGTATCTACAACTAATTATATTTAATTTATCATTAGTTATAAATTAATATGCTTCCCTACCTCGATCCGCACTCGCCGACGGCCGCCAAGGTATAACTCTCTAACCCTAAAACTCCGAGAACCCGTTTCAACGCATGCGTCGAGACAAATTGACCACCCATGCACTCTTTTCTTAGCGTGGTGGGAGGGAGTGCGTCCCGACACTTGCGACGAAGCGGGTAATCACCAAATTCCTTCTTCGAAGTTCGTATCGCCTTGGAAACCCCGCATATGCACGCTTTTCTTAGCGTGGTGGGAAGGGATCCCGGTGCGATGCGCACGACGAAGCGGGGATACCCATAAGTACCCGCTTGCGGGGAAATAATTGTTCTTGCAAAATATTTTTTAAAAAATAAAAAATACTTTTTTACAAACAAAATACCCATGCACGCTTTTCTTAGCGTGGTGGGGGATCGAAAAATTACACGGCCGCGGTGTCCTCGAAAGAGGGCATCTACCATGCACGCTTTTCTTAGCGTGGTGGGAAAGGCCCAGTTTTTCGTAGTTTTCCCCTAAATGGGGGAGACGCCGAAAGGCTGTCAAAATTTCGAGTGAAAGTGATGCTACACTTGGACTTGATTGCACTCGAATGACATGCAAAAACGAAGAACTAGAACTTGATTGAACTCGGAACAACCAAGGACTTGGAACTATACTCATAACTTGAATCAAGTGAAGAAGACTTGAGCTTGCATTGGGGTTTGAACTCAAGAAGATCACAAGGAAGTTTGAGTATCATTGAATAACTTGAAGTACAACTCTAAAATAAAACTTGCAATTTTGTAATGTTATTACTTCAAATGAAATTCAAGACAAGAACCAAATGACAACAATCAATGACATGAAGTTTCCCATAAAATTAAGAGTCCCCATGGAGATGCCAACTAGCAATAATGCAAAGATTTTCAAATAAAGTAGCCCCCTCGATCAGTTAAATGTATTCAAATCAATGTCATACATTCAAGTGAATTCATGTATAAGCCCCTTACACTTATGAGAGTCATGTGGATTAGAATAAAGACATTGAGGATAATATCAAGTTCCTTACACTTGCTATAAATCAATTTTGAAAGCCAAGAACTCGCAAGTGGGGATTTGGTTGCAAATAAGAAGAAGATTGTGAAGCTATATGGGGGCTATTAGAACCTATGAGATCATTCACAAAATCAAACATGACTTGTCTCCAAGTAATAACTAGTAAGAATCATCATTTCAACCCAATGATCATCGTATAAGAGCTCCAATAGATGATAATATTGAATGAGTTATGAATGTTGTGATACATTTACAAACAATACATGAAGGTATAACAACCTCTATACGAGGTTAAATTGCAAGCATATGTGTCAAATAACCAATGAGCTATAATGCATGCAATATAGCTCATAAAAGTGGCGATCATGCAGAATGCATAATGAAAGTGTTAATCCATGAAGAAAGGCTCATGGGTATTGTAAATCTACAAAAGGAGCTACTAACAAAGATATAAGTGAATGTAATAAATCATCAATCAACTTGAAGGCAGATAATGATGACGGACAAAGATTTATAATATATATGAGCATTTACAAACAAATGTAGATGACAGTTCATGTATTCATTAGTCCATCTACGAATGACTACGAATAAAATACAGAAGACCTTCAATAAGTGCAAGCTCCTATGATATAAGGCAGGAGATTAGTTAGTGCACTATGATCCGCCTACGAAAATCAACAAGTAGTGCACGACAGTCTACCTGTAAGAAGCAGCGAACAATTCTATCCAGAAGCTGCTACGCCACGCCACCGGATCCGCAACTTCTACGCAAGCGGACAGAAGGCGACTACGAATACTTTCAAAGTACCCCTGCACGTGCACTATAAATTGTATACACATAGGTACACTAAAAGGGGTAAAAATAATTATAAAACCCGCATGGGCCCCGGCGAGCGTGTTATTGGTACACACGTGACGTCTAGGGATGCTGCGCGGGTTGACAAGTGAATTCTAGTTCGAACCCGATCCTCCTATATGGGTCAATAGGAGTCAACAAGGTTCGAATTCTCAAACAAATATACGGTTGCTACGATCGGTATATTTGTTTTAATACATTCATATTAGGCCTTCAAGGCCTATAACAATGAGAATTCACTATCAAAGGGCATAAAGCCTACGAAACCCGATCTTCTGTCGACAACCCGACAGAGTTGACAAGGTTCAATACATAAAAAGAAATGACCCCCAAACACCCCGATGATGGCCATGTTGAATGTTTATCTCAACCGGAGGGGTTCACAAGCATTTTCAAATGTCTCCCAAATATCCAAATGCCTATCAAAATCCAAAGCTCTTCCCAAATACCCACGAAAATCCAAAAACTCATAAATTCCAAAATCCAAAAAATATTTAAAATTGAAATAAATCCATCAACGCAGTTAAAGCAAAATCCATCCGCCCTCCGCAACAGTTTGCCGAGGCAGACAAATTCAAATAAACTCTAGCTCACAAAGAGCGAAATGCCTAGTCGAAAATATCACTAGGATCCATTCTCAACAATTTCTTGTTAGTAAGGACGTGGTACGTGTTCTCTAACTGGCAGTTTCGTCGCCAAATGGCACTGCAGGTAAACGGTTATGACCCGGGGCCCTCTGAACCGAGTGGTTTTACCGCCAAATGGCACCACAGATAGCGGTTATGTCCAGAGCCAATACGCTCCTTAATGGCGTTAAATCCTTGAGATATGAATCAATAGGATATGATCGATAGGGCACAAAGCCCTCTGTTAGCTAAGGTGGATTCAAATTTGTCCCCTTAGACAAACATCCAACCCAGGTCTACAAGGTCCCCTTGGATGAAGCAACCCATGGCTGCCGACAAGGATCCTTCTGTCAGGTTGAGTCGACTACCTCCTCTGACTAAGTAGATCAGGGACCACGATGGCCCGGGATGACGGAACCATAGGATCTTGATCGGGTCTATCATCCATTCCCCCACCATCCGCTTTAAGTGCAAGATGGTGAAATTTCATTTTTTAAATATCAAATATCCAAACTTTCCAAATTTCCAAGATTTCAAACATTCAAATTTCAAATCTCCAAATTCTAATCCTATGCTGCTACTATATGCCAGATAACACGTATTTCTATACGAATCTGATTGATGACTAGCCTTAATCGAAAGTTCTCTCTCATGATTGAGAGGGGTAATTAACTATAGGGGCTTGCGCTTATAGGAAACCAGAACTCAGATCATAAAGTCCTCACAAAATGAGGGCGAAATCTCTGGGTAGTGTCTTATCTACAAACCCATCTGCCTTCCAAAATTTACCTCGGAACTTATCCGTTAAAACTCCCTCGCCGAATAAGAAAAGCGAGCGGAGGCCGGGGCCGAATTTTCGGAGCCCACATCTTACAAGACCAAGAATACATGGAGGGCATTCCCCTTCCTCTTAGAGCACATTAAACTGACTTATAACATCTCTGAGCTAAAGACCATCGGGAGAGGAAATAGGAACTTCGATGAAATGAGGGTGTTCGAGATATCCATTTATGCAGAGATAATACACTACGAGGATCTTTCTCCTGATGTGGGAGTGTTGACTGTGGTCGTACTCATGTGCGAGACGGGAATGGGAGGCAAATCCATGGGTTTTCAGGACACGATTGTACTTTGTCGGAAGTTGTCCGATAGGATGGATCACGTGTAGACTGAAGTGAGTGCGTGTGGGAAGGAGTGGGAAGAAAGATAGGGGTGTGAATAAGCGCGGGAATGGGCAGTGCGGAGCTGGGCTTGGAATTGTGGGATGCAAAGGCAAGGGCGGGAACAAATCTGAATCGTGGGAAATGTCTGGTTGCCGTCGAAACAGATCAAATCGCGGCTGCCGGTTGGAGGTCGAATCGCTAGTATGATTGTCGGCTGATGGAGATTGGTGCGTGTAGATGGAGCATGCTTGGGTGCTGGACTGCGGGTTCGTGTCGCGTGCGAGAGAGGAGACCGAAGGTGGCTTGCTGGAGCGGAGGGAAGCTGCTGGCGGTTCGGATTGCGTCTGGTCGCACGCGGGAGTGGGGCGTGGCTGGTCGTGCGCGGGAGTGAAGGCGGAGCCTGATTTGCGCAAGTCTGAAGTGGATGTCTGCTGTCGCGAGTGACGCGGACTGGACAAGCAATGTCACAAGCTCCGATCAACGGTACAGGTCGATCATGAGGGGTTGTTCGTTGATGGATGCGTAGGTTCGCCGTTAAGGTTGCCGGTTAGTGGAGGCTTCGAACGTCGTCGATAGCCAAGCTTCATACATGATCTTCCCAAAGCATCCAAAACCCTGATCGATGTCAAGGGTTGATGTAGCAGCAGCCCAGGGCCCTGATCGATGTCAAGGGTCATACCTCGCTCTGATACCATCTGAAGTGGGGAGAAAACATGAAGAAGATAACTCCAAGAGCTAAACAGCTCAAATACCCAAAAATAGTGACAATACTGTTTCAATTCCAAAAATACTAATTCATATTACTTCCCTCTCACAACTCCTATACTTATAAGCTAGCAAAGAGACCTAGAGAAATCAAGAACATTCTAGAATCCTATAACAAACTTGTAACAAACCAATTAACATATGCCTAAGGAACAATTTTACTAATGATTCTCTGCATCAACAATGTATGTTGAACTCTATTGCATCTTTAAGTATCTGTGTAATGTTTTTTTTAGAATCTGTCCAAATCGAACTTCATTAAACATGAAACCCAACCCAAATAGACCAAGATAACCAGAATTCATAAAAGTGAAACTTAATGAATTCAAGTGCAAAGGGATATGAATTATGGAAACCATTGTGATAATAAATGTTATTTCTTGTTTTAGATACTACTAAAAGATACTGAAGTATTTTGTTATCTAGGTGTAGATGTATGGAGTACAAGCTTGTACACATATGTATGAATAAAAATGTAGCTCCATTTTCCATGTCTACATACAACATAGATGAAGTGGTGCTATCATACATTTACAGTCACATCCTATGTTGCATCGATACGGATACGGCGACACGGATACGACACGATACGGATACAGGACACGTCAATTCTTAAAAATAGGATACGGGTACGGCGCGGACACGACATTATAATTTATAAATCATAAATAAAAATTAAGAAAACAATCAAAACATAATATTTGAAATTACAAAAAAAAATGACAACAACATCATTTATAGCCTTGTAGCTTATATATCAAAATATAAGTAAGCATTAAATGTCTAGTACAACAACAAAATTCATAAATATAAATAATCTAGCACATGAAGTTTCAAGTATTCAATAGAAGGAATGATATAATTATCTTCTTCATTGGTTTGTCTTTGAACTTCCATATCATCTTCAATAAATATCATAGCTTCTAATTCAGGCTCATCAAGTGAAAGATTAATAATTTTTAATATTTTCATATCATCAAGAGACTCAAATCCATCTCGGAAATAAGAGAATCTTGCTCGAAACCACGGAAGTAAATACGACACGTCTTTATTTTTTTTTGGATTTTTTTTTGTTTTTGAACAGACACGCGTATCGGATACGCGTGTCCTTTTAAAATAAAATAGTATTTTATCGGAGGCGTATCCGTGTATCGGTGTATCGGATACATCACGCCTTCATAAATAGGTGTATCGGTGTAACATAGGTCACATCCATCCTGGAATGAATGACAAGGACAAATAAAGCTGACCCTTCTAAGTTGCTGATGATATAGTAGGGCTGTCAAAATCGGGTCATGGGTTGCGTTCGGGCGAACGCGAAATTGACCCGAGACTATTTGACCCGACTCGAGTCAGACCCGTTTTTGCAAACGGGTCGATTTCTTGGACCCGACCTTCTTCGGGTTCGGGTCAACCCAAACCCGACCCGCATATTTTTATCTTCTCTTTTTCGTTATTGTTGTTCGACTTCGTTCCGTAGGAGGTATGGAGATTGCACGAGAAACTTCTTCGGCTCCTTCAGTCCTTCATTGCAGTTCGACTTCGCTCCGACGACAGAAGTTACAACAATTTGGTCAAAAGCAGCCACGGGAGCTCGATCACTGTGAAGGTAACTTTCTCCCTTTCTACGGTTTTTGTTACGATCCGGACCGGTTAGCTCGCAAGTGCAAGGCGGGAACAGAGGTCGGACGGGAAAAGAGACAAGTTATCATATCATAACATTAAATCATCCAACAAAAATTAACATCTTTACTATAAAAATGAAAGAGCCACTAATACAAATCCAAATAAAATTTTCGTTTTCATTGATCTTTCAAAAGAGATAAGTACATAAAGAGTTCTTACAAAAGAATGGATCCAAAACACATCTAACTCTCTCAAAATCTATACATACAATCATCTATCAACAAAATAACAAAACTCAAAAGAACCTGCTGCCCGTCGTCTCCCTACGACGGTAAGTGCGCGGTGGTCGGTCTGTCATTTTCTATTCGCAAGATCTCCTGAAAAATTTTCCACAACAAGGGTGAGTCATAACTCAATAGGTAAATGCTTTTTCAATTAAATTTAGAGAAAACAAGACGAGGGAAATAACATGTATGTTGATGCTTTTTGTAGGAACATTAAACAAATCATAAGAATGTAGTAGCATGCCTTTAAGTCCACTATTAAGTTTCTTTCTTTAGTTAAACTTGCAACCGATCACTTAACTCAATACATGAATTATTTTCATGAACCATAAAGTGTTGCATATACATATAATATAATGTATATCTTATAATCACCCGTCTCGGAAGTATCTTTTGTACTGATCAGGTACATTTTGTTTGGTCAATCCTTTTCCATTTGTTTGATAAGAACCACCTTTATCATTTGGTTCATAAAAACCACCATTACCAATGCTCGAAAGAGCATCCCTTTACCAAAGATACCTCCGCATCAACAAGCACATACATTCATTCTTTAATTACTCATAAGGAGATTTTTATTCATGCATATGGTCAACTATCTCCTAATGTGCTATATGGTTTCATGATAGCAAGAAGAAAGAAAAGAGCAAAATGCAATCATGATTCATCACTTTAGAAAGAACAAATGCATTAAATATTATTATATAAAAGATGAACTTGCAATGTGAGTTAGCGCATGAGTAAAGGCTTATGTATGGTAACAAGTATAAGCTCAAATGTCTCTAAACCATTTCCAAAGGAGTTCTTAACAATTAAGCAATCATAGAAAATAAGCATGATACTTAAAGCATAAAAGAATATAAAAGCAATGTGATTGGAAAAACGCTAGAGCTTGCATAATAATGTAAAACATGCTATAAGTGAAAGAAATGGAATTTTCCTTCTAAATTTAAATGAGCCACATTTACCTACCTCAACACAACGAGCTTCACCTACTATCCTTATGAACTTCTCCTTTCCACTCGTTCAACACCTAAAAGAAATACATGCATCAAATAAAGAAGCACTAAACCCTCATAACCTTTCTAACCCTTAAGCTAGGGTAAATAAAGAACCCCCCCTTAAATCAAGTTTTCCATCTAAACCCCCTCAATTCCAATTTTATTTTTCTTTATAGAAGGATCATAATCATAAATTTCTATCTAAGCATACAATTTATTCCCTACACTCAACATAAACATAAAATTTAATTTTATTTTTTGGAATTCTTAAATAAAAAAATAGGAAAATCCTAACTTCCCTTAGAAAAACTCATGAAAAAGGAGGGGAAACACTTGCAAAACACATACCTTAGCCTTCTCTTGGATTTCCCTACGATCCCCTCCACGAACGGCCACCGAAAACCGCCCCTAAGCTCGCCGGAGACGCCTCCTACCCGCGCCCCTTTCTTCCTCTCCCGTTCGGTTCGGCCGAAATGGGGGAAATGGGGACCGAATGGTTCGGTCCCCTAATTAGAATGGGGCTCTTCTATTAAAAGCCTAATTACCTCTATGCCCTTACTTAAACATCTCCCCTATTCAAGAGATACCAAGGGCAAAATCGTCAATAAGGGTTTTCCGAAAATTTTAATTCCCAAAATACTCAAAATTCGCTATTGGTTCTATGCATCAAAACGATCAGAATTTTGCGGTCTATTTATAAAATTATTTTCGTTGAAATTCGACAACTTCGAATTTTTTCACTTAAAATTCGTCGTGGCGCTTTGAAAAGCGTGCGAAATCCTAAAACGGCATTTAGCAGGTTTTACAGTTTTCTTGTAATCTTCTCTTTCTCGTCATTGCTGTTCAACTTTGCTCCACTCCACGGACGTCGTTCCCTTCCGATCGCATTGAAAGTTACAACATTTTGATCAGAAGCAACGACAGAAACTCGCTTGCTCTTTTTATCTTGTCTTTCTCGTCGTTGTTGTTCGACTTTGCTTCACAGACGACATTCCCTTCCCGTTAGATCAGAAGTTGCAACATTTTGATCGAAAGCAACGAAGTTTGCTCGCTGTGAAGCATGGACAAATCCCGTAAATACGCCACACAACAAGATCCCGGGTCAAAATTGGGTCATTTTCGAGTTTCCAGGTCAACCCGAACCTGGCCCGAAATTTGAAACTGGTCAAAAATCATGACCCGAACCCAACCCGTTTGGGGGTTGGGTTGACCCGAACCCAAACTTTTTGTGTCGAGTTCGAGTTGGGTTTTCGGGTTGTGTCAAATATTAACACCCTTAGATATAGAATGCATGCATATACGTGGGATATTAGATTGTATTCCCTTTGCTTGCTTGTTTTATTGTTGCATACCTTTCACTAAGATTTGAATTAATTAACTAATGAATATCATTGTGGGTCTCCAAAAGGATACTGCTCGTGGAGTTTAGAATGCAAAGATTCAGATCACACTATTCGGTAGGACAAAATGGTAGTGTATACCTTTATACTCTATGCAAGCAGACCAATGGAAGAGCATGTAGAATTATACATACAATTATTCATGAAAAATAGTAGCTTTCGCCTACACATCTCGATGGATGATAATATGTATAACTCGACAGTCACAAGATTTCTTCCATTCGATATATCTGCTCGATTGTGGTTTATTTGATGTGGGTGTTGATTTTTCATAGGCACAAGCCCTAGTGGTTAATTACATCTCAGGCCTTACCTAAAAATATTCTCGATTAATATTGTTATTTTATTCTTTTATTGGTTTGGTGCATAGTGCGAGTTCCTAAATTATTTCAATCCAATGGGAATAAATTCTTTTATTTATCTTTAGTGAATATTAGATTTGTTTTTTATATGTATGAATATTTGATTAAAAAAAAAGTTTAGAAGATCAAATATTGATTTAACATTTAAAAAGAGACTAAACATCTATAATTCATTTAGTATTTAGAGAAGACACACTGGGGGAAGTATAATTTAAGCTTATGCTTGCCTGGAGTGAGCTACTAGCTAACATCCTAAACACATTCAATTATCTCATGAATGCAAGATAGGATGACTTTAATCCTAGCGAGTCAATGATTTTAATTCATAGGTTCAAATTAGGGCTATACAAAATATTCAAGTGAATCTAGCTAGCGCCATGTATGATGATGCATTAAGCAAATGCATAAATAAAATATTTTTATTCATTCATTTGAAAACATGGATATATCTCGGCGTCTGCAAGAAATTAAGGTGATCATGCTCCACCACAAAATGCTTGCAAATACATTTGCTTACTTTCTTCTGGCTCCAAGTCTTTTATAGGGTTCCAAAACAGAACACCCTTCAAAGGAAAGAGAATTATCTTTTGGAGCCCAATTTATTTATGTAAGCAAACATTTTTGAACATTTTTACGACCCTTGAAATTGAAATATACAAATATACAATGAGCACTTTACCATTTACATTCAATCCTAGTTAAATTCTACCTTGAATTTATAATTTTATAAGCATTCCCTATATATTCTATTTTGTCTTTTTTTACATTAAAGTAAAAGACAACATAAATACATATGCATGTATGAATATAGTGTATGCGTATGTAATTTAATAAACTAAAGTGCACCAACAGAAAAATAATTATGTATGCCATGACATCCAGAGTATTGAAAGTAAACAAACACACAAAATATACTCTCCAGGCAAGGTATCCGCATCACACCAAAATACACTAATTGTCTAACTTAAGACTAGAGTCGGTGATCTTAGCAAACAAGGGTGTCAAAACAGGTCAACAAGTCGGGTTTGAGTCCAATCCGAATGACTTGAGTCAAAACGAGTTAACCCTAACCCGACTCGATTTTGCAAACGGGTTAGGAATTCCAACCCAGACCCCACTCGTGCTGGTTACTGCTTAACTCGACCCGCAAACCCAAAACACAATGGGTTTTCGCTCATCGCACATGCAAGGTGCGGCGCGAGAGTGGTGCCAGCGGATGCAAATGGCTAGAGGCGGCGTTGAATAGTGGTGCTCCTATGCAGGTGAAGTCGGGTTGAGCCGGGGTTGACCAGTCAAGGCATGGTGTGGGTGCGGCTCCTATGGAGGTCGGAGGCAGGTCGACCAGGCGAGCCGCGAACGGCAAGATAGATGCGAGGTTGAGCCGGCTGGCAGCGGTCCCCGTTATGCAGGCACGAGTGTGGGACTTAAGTTCGCGGTAGGATCCGGGATCGAGTCGTAACGCAAGGATCCGGGTCACCCCCGAGTCAACCCAAACCTGACCTGATTTTCATACGGGTAAGAAATCCGAATCTGAACCCGACCTATTTTACAAACGAGTAGACCCGAACCCGGATTTTTTCGGGTTGGGTCCGGGTCGTGCTAATTTTTTACACCCATGCTAACAAATAAGTTCTAGTTTGTGTAAAATATTGTAAGTCATAGGGACCATAGTCAGTGGGTGACGGGTGTCGTATGGGAGGGTCTGAGTGACCATAGTCGGTGGGCGACGGGGGTCAGAGGGATTGGAGTCGACCTACGACGGCGGTTGATAGACTGTAGTTTTTTGAAGACGGGGGTTAAAGGGACCGTTGTTGGTGGGTGATGTTTTTTACCATATAACACTATTGCTTCCACTAAAAGCTTTGGGAGTTTTTCCTATGTCCATCAACATCATCAAAACACAAAGTCGATCCAATTGTCATAAAATACATCTTCGTAGGATACTCAACTAAAGACAAAGGTACAAGTGTTATTATCTCAACTCTAAAAACTTCTTCATCTCGAGGATGTTATCTTTCTGCTGAAAATCAAGCATTCTGTTACCTCATTGTCTTGAAGAACTGCTTAGGGATGAGGTCAACTCCTATGTCCTCAATCCCGATCTTCAAACCACCCGACCAAGACTTCCTTATAGATAAAGGTAGCCTCTACAGACAAGAACTGCAACAAAAAAGTGAAAAATATTATGATTGAAGTAATGAGAGCTCTAAAGATGTGAGTGGTTATTAATGTAAAACCATATAAAATAAGACGAATGTGTTATATTGTGTTTTCAAATTCTGGCCTACAAAGATGTGAGCGACAGCTGAAAACAAAGTTGATTGCGGATAAAATGATTTAAAACTAGGATGAATAGAGTGCAAAAAATATTTTGCTATCTACTGTTTTGATCTTTGGCATACTTGTTTTAATCTGCCATTTCAATTTGAATTATTGATCATGTCTACTGTATGATACATCACAAACTTGTTTTGCTTTATGCAATTACATTATGTTTCTCTTTACTAGCCAACTATGAATTTATTACTAAGTGTTTTTCACATATCTTATATAAAATTGCAGTCTGAGTCATCAGTAGAAGTATTTTTGCAGTCACTTGGCCTCGAGAAATACATAATAACGTTTAAGGTTGAGGAGGTAGGCCCACAAGTTTTACCTTTCCGTTAAACTCATGTTCTTTAAATGCCTTGAGTTTAACAAGTTCTCATTTATAGGTTGATATGGCAGCTCTTATGCACATGACTGAATCTGATCTTAAGGCCCTAGGAATTCCGATGGTAAGTTCTCCTTTCTTTGGTGAAATTTTTTGCGCTTCATTTGAACGTTTTTCTTTTGATTCTTAAGACTTTTTTTTTTTGTGGGGGGGGGGATCCATGGAGGGGCCTATGCGTTATTGATTCTTAAGACTCATTTTGTTGCTTGTAGATGAAAACATGTGTTTGAAAATGATAATTTTATTTGCATTCATTTTGTGCGTAAAATTAAAATTCTCACTTAGAAAATTTCAATTTATTTGTTGAGTGTTAATTTTTATTGATTTCTAGCTACATCCACTGAATAATGAATCTAAGAATATCACTAATTAAAAAAACATATTCTTACTTCTCAAGCAACTAAATGAGTCCTACATACCAAAAAAATTTAATGAGCGAAAATTTCACTTCCGCATAATAGTCATAATTAGATAAATTTGCACACTGTTGATTTACTTGGATGAATAGGCCAGAGATTTTATTTTAGACCAAAAAATCCTCGCTTTGGATTGCATGCTAATTTGAATTCCATATCAAGAGAACTAGGTTGGAATAAGGTTCAAATAAGATTTGAATCATATTTGAGGAAAATTCAAACATTGTTTGAGCCCTATTTGAACAATGTGTGAACAATTGTTATAACATATCCGAATCATATTGTCAACGACGAATGACATACCCTTGGAGTCATGGCGCATAGCACAAGGCG
Organism: Dendrobium huoshanense; assembly: GCA_016618105.1. Taxonomy (NCBI): domain Eukaryota; kingdom Viridiplantae; phylum Streptophyta; class Magnoliopsida; order Asparagales; family Orchidaceae; genus Dendrobium; species Dendrobium huoshanense. Next base: position 30,422,879 of record CM028351.1, read on the forward strand.
TATCGAGCGTCATTTTGAACACGACGCAAAATAAAAAATAATTATTAAAAAAGTTGGCGTTTGATAGATATTTGCATGAAAAATTTGTTTATGGTAGGCTGATAACATTATTTCATTTTTTTTTATGCACAACAATACATTCGAGCAAGCTTGTTTGAACAAGCATGTTCAAGAAAATCTGAACAAATAAAACAACCAAACCTATTTTAATACAAGAATTTCTAAGGGCATATGCTATCGATTGTCACATATCTATAAATTTTACTGATATTATGCTTTTCATTCATATCATTATAATAGAGGGTAGTGTTGAGCAATGATTATGTTAGACTCTATTGTTACTAGAAAATCATGAATTCAAAACTTTCGCTCATTTTAATAGCTGCAAGAACCTCAAGAAGGGCATTGTAAATCGAATAATACAGGAAAATGATAAGAGGGAAAAGCAAGGAAGGAGATATGCGGGTGTATAACAAAAATAAAGGAGAGAAGTTAGAGAAAAGTAGAGAGCTGTGAATACACGTAAAGGGAGCGAAGGAAGGATTATGCTGACACTTGAAGGGAGGCGAAATCCGTGCTAAATCCTATGCGGAATTGCAGAATCGAGCATCCGTGAGGTTTGCGGCTTCAACCGGGCATGAGGGAGGCGAAATCCGTGCGGGCGTGATATTGCTGCTTCGACTGCAGGGATCTGGCCTGCAGAGGGTTCAGACGTGATGCTTTTAGATTTAGTTAATAAATAAATAACTAATAATATAAAATTTATTATTATATTATTTAGAAATTAAAATTATATAATTAAAATTGAAATTGCACGCACCGTGCACCCCGTGAACCGTGCACCATGCGCCATGCACCTTTGCACAAATATGGCGCAAATGGCGCATGCTAACTTGAACCTGTGCGCCGCACCGCGTCGCGCTCCATTCTGCGCCATTGACAAGTATGATTTGAACATAGTTTAAACATATGTTTTATTAAGATTTCAAGTACTCTTAGATATTCTTTCTAGCTTTATGTTAGTGCTCCGTTAAAATGACAAATTTTATTATGCACAACAGAAACATTAAAAAATCATACTTATATTTGTTGAAGTCGCCGATGAACAATTTTTTCTTATTCTGGTGTAGTGTGGATGCAATCTAACTCTATTGAACGAAGAAATTTCAAATGAAAGTATAATGACAACAATAATGAAGAAAGTGAGTGTAGATAAGTGATCTATCATTCTTCCTATATAGCATGGATATAATAATAGGAATGATATTTTTGTCTGAAATGAATTATTGGGTATATTTTCTTAAGAAAATAAATAGGAGCATATTTGGCTAATTTTCTCTAGCATAAGACATAAAAGTCAAAATTCCCTTAATGAAAACAATAATGACTTAATAGTGAGATGTTATTCTTCCTATATAGTGGGATTTAATAGTGTATTGGTAGCATATATTTGATTTGGAGTAGCTCCAATGGAAGATAAGATTAGAGAGCGTCATCTTAGATGGTTTGGTCTCATAAAACACCAGCCTTCCGTTGATCTTGTTAGGAGAGTAGATATATTAGATTTGACTTAAGTTAACAAAGGTAAAGGTAGACCTAAAAAGACTTGATTAAAAAATATTAAAAATGACCTTTCTTTATTAGATTTAAATGAGAATTTGACTCTTAATCAGACACGATGAACAAAAGGATTTCTATAGCCGATCCCATGTAGTGGGATAAAGACTTGATGTTGTTGTTGTAGTAGTAGTTTTATCTAAATTGAATTATTGGGCATATTTCTATCAAAAAATAAATAGCGAGCATATTTGACTAGTTTTAGCTTGCATGAGACAAAAAAAGTCAAAATTTCCTTGAAGAGTAATGATTTAGATTTTAACCTTTTGTGTGAAAAATAAATATCACATTTTTAGGATCTTGAAGTTTGTAGATTTTAAAATGAATATTGATCTTGAAATACTTTAACCAAATGAGGGAAACTAATAAATTACCCTTTTCCAAAATATGTTTTCGACATTAAACAAACAAATAAACCGTTATAATAGACGAGCTTGTCTGCCGGTTTCACATTACGTTTTCTTGTTGCTTTGTTTCAGAATATCCTTCACTCGAATAAGCTTCAACTGTGCTACATTATTGAGAACGTCTCATTGTTCTTACTGTGCTGCATTATTACAATCTACTGAATTAACAGAACTCACTCTTCTTCCCTTGTTATATTTTCCTATTTTCACCAAGCTCCTGAATGCTTTTCATAACTGCTTGCCGTTGGATTTGAAGTATGAAGCTTGATGGTAGTATTTTTCTATGATAAAAAAACAGTTTTATTGTAGTAATAATGGTCTCTAGCTGTTCCCTTTCTATGTTTGATTGAGATTTCCTAACATGACATTCCTCATATTATCTAATTTGGTTGTTCCAGGGTCCAAGAAAGAAGATACTTCGTGCATTGGAATCGAGGTCTTAGGAGGATGGCATCGCTGTGTTGGGAACCTTTGGAGATGTGTAAATCATGCAAATCTTTATAGTATATGCATATTTTATTTTGCAGCGAGCGTAGTAAACCTCGGCTGATTGTTATTCATGTTCTCAATCAATGCCTGGTCGGTTTGTTGTTACCTCCGAGTTTGGAGGCCTTTATTTCTGTTTTTCATGCTGCTAATGTTCGATCTGCTAATTAAAGACACATCGAGGGCTTTAATTTTTCCATGGTTATTGACATATGTGATTAGAATGTCACCAAGTAGACATCAAAGTGGAAGCATTTTCGTGGAAGTTATTTTTATTGCTGAAGGCGTATTGACATACTCGGTAGTATTATTAATTTATAGTGCTTCTAGCGAATCAAACGTTTGATAAGTTACTCGTTCGGTTCGATTAAAACTCATGATTGTTTAACTAACTAAACAAATAAACTTGAACAAAATTTTTAATACTTGATCTTTAAATAAACATGTTTGAACACTAATATGTTCGGTTCATTTATATTCTTTGAAGTCCGTGAATATGCTCAACATTAAGCTTGATAAGAAGCTTGATTTGTATTCAATTCAGAACTTATGAATAAGCTCGATAAAAATTTGATTAATATTTAATTATAAAATTGATAAATATTTGTAATATACATATTTTAATTTATTATGATATAATTATTTTAATTAATATATTTTAAAGAAATTATGTATAGTAATATATATTGTAGTTTTAATTTCTTTACCATTGCCAATTTAATATATTACATTATTAGATCTTGCTCATTTGATAACTCAAAAACACTTCAGATTTGTTCATGGGCATGTTTGTTTGATAGTTTAAAAAAATTTGTTAAATATGTTCATAAACAGAGCTTGTTAAGGCTTGTTTGTTTAAAGCTTAATAAGCACTAAATGAATTGAACACGAATCAAACATGAACGATATTAATTTAAACGAACTAAACATGAACACAGTAAAATTCGAATCAAACTTGAACAAGCTAATAATAAACAAACATGAACACTCACATACTTGATTTAGCTCAGTTTGTTTGCAGCCCCATTAATTTATAATATATATTTTCTATATTTGGTAATAATAATAAAAAAATTTATATTATTAAATATTAAATATTGGCACGTTTCCAAAAATTGTCTTGATTGGGCTTGAATTTGGAGGCATATTTTAATTGAAAAATTTTTAAATTAAATTTGTGATCATACAAACTCTAATTTTAACAAAATTATAATCAAATTAAATATTAGGATGAGACGAACAAAATAACACAAAAATCGGCCAAATTTGTGCCGAAATAGGACTAAATTAAGGGGTTGAGGTATATTTGGTAGGTTCAAAGCATTAATTCGAATTGAGCAGCTTGATGAGATGAATCTAACGAGTCTAAGATCACTTAATTTTGACATCATTAAGGCACATAAATACTTGAAAAATGCTCTATTATCAGGGGAATTGATATAGGAAGTCCGATGAAGCACTTTGAATTTGTTATGAATTTTCTTCATATTTAAATGGCGTGTCACAAACAAAAATTTATAAATAAACCCTCACATTTGACATAAATGAGATTTTTGGTTGAAGATTGGAGAGACCTATGAGGATTCATGCAACTTGAGCTTCACCCAAGCCCAACCAACGATGAACTTTAGTTGACCATCAAATAACCATTGCTTAGCAATTGATTATTATTGGACTTCCTCCTGATCATCGTTGGATTGTTGTCAGGCTATCAATCCCCAACAGACTTTAATCCTACTGTTGACACTCCTTGGACTTTTGCCCGACCATCATCAGACCTCCACTGGACTTCCACTTTGATCACCATTGGAATTTCAGCTAACCGCCATTAGACATCCATTTGGTTGTCGTTGGACTTTCACCTGATTGCGATCATTACAAACTCCTAGGTATTTGTACAAAGTTTGATTGATTTTTTAAACTATTGTAATTGCACTACCTCTAAGTTAAGGGTCGGGTTAACCTTTGTAATGCACTCAAAATTAGTGGAATCTTCTCATTTGGGCTAGTCCTTATGGTTTTTTCCTTTTCTCCAGCTATCTATTTATGTGCTGAATATTTATGTATCGAAAGGCTAAAAAATTTTCTCACTTTGTCTACACGACATACTAGCTCGTAATAATTTGGTGTTGTTTTTGGGAAACAATACCCCTTTTAAGAACAACCAAAACCCCCTTTGATGGATAACAAACATAATAATCGCAACAATGGAGCCTCCTGCTCCAACACATGTTAATCCATAAATTAATCTATAAATAAGAGACGTCAGACATTTGCCTCTTATTACCCCGATGAGCGAAACCCTACTAGGGAAGGTACATCTGGACTTTCCTTAGAAAACTGCATCCAAAAAAGGAAGGAGTCTCAAAATGAAATCCTTTTGCGAGGGGCTTGTTAACAACCGCTAGCACAACAATAGGTGGCATGCCTTCCTCAAGGTCTACTACTCACCGTAAATGTTTGACTCGAACATATTTATGAAGAGCTCCCTCTCCCTCGGTCAAGGTTCCTTGTCATAGTAAGACATTGACCTCATTGACACAGTTAGCTCTGTCCATCCCTCTTATACAGCTTGGCCAACTCGAATTTCCCCAGTCGTCGTCAAGGACTTGGCCTAACATCACATTGTAGAAATCCTGCATAATGTTCCACGTGATTAACTACTGCAACTAGTTCTAGAAGAGTTCTGTTTAAGAGGTGGGAGGTAATCCCTTCATCGTTAGGATTGTGAGGAGTCATCACCCATAGCTGAAGCCATCCTTAAACATCCCATTCTTGCGTGCTTCAAATTGTTGAGCATAAAATTTTCTAATAGATCATTCGACCCTTACGAGTATACATCTCAAACCTTTTAGTCATTCGACCCTAATGAATGTAATGTATCTCACTAGACACGTCCCTCAACTAGAGGAGTATAGGCATCTCAATATGTCACTGACAAATATTTTAATGGCCATTTGAGATGAAGAAAATGTTAAGTGGCCAAATCTATTAGAGACGATCACAAAAATTAGGAGAAATTTTGCTACTTCCACTATAGTCATGGACACACAATTGAAGCTTGCAAATAACTTGTGGGGAAACTAATGCAAAAATAATAGCATGAAAATTACCAAATGGTTAGTAAGATCGAAACTATCGTGTGTGTGTGAACAACTTGTCATAGGACCTTGTATGGGTTTGATAGTCAACCAGTAAGAGTGGAAGGGATGATTAGCCTCCCAAACACACTTGGAGAAAAATTCTCTAGGCGGGCTACTCATCTAATCCAATTTATTATAATAAAATTAGAATCAACTTACAATGTTATCTTTGAGAGGCCACTTTTGTTAATTTTTGATTTTTGGAGTCGTTGCTTTCATTCCACATCTGAAAATAAAAAATTTAACCCTAATAGGGATTGACATGGTGCATGGAAATCAATAAGTTGCATAATTATGTCTCCTTAAGCAAACTCAACAACACCTATATGTTATCCTAAGCAATGAGAATTTTGAACTCTCAAATGAGGATGTCGCTCAAGAGCTTCACCCGTGGAAGATCTAACTTACATCTCCATATTAGACGAGCACCCCTTAAGATTGGTGCAAATTGGTTATTTGGTTTTAGTCAAGAAAAAGAAAAAAAATATGTAGATGTTCAATGTATAAATCATTATATTTTTTCATGGAATCAAACTCATATGCCTGGAGTTGACTAAGGTAATCATAATTCCCTCAAAATAAACCTATTGTGTAAGCCGATTATCCTTTTTTTTTTGTATCGGATCATCAACAATCAATTGTGCAAAATGTTGATAAACTCCCAGAAGCTGGTTTTATATGGGAGGTACATTATCCCTCATAGCTCACAAATGTTGTCATGGTTAAGAAGGCTAGCAGAGCTTAAAGCATGTGTGTAATTCATTTCCTTTTGAATTACCAACTTCACCATCATCCTTGTTTTCATTATCTTCATCACAATAGGAAAGCACAGAAAAGCTATTAAGAATTTGAACATCACCTGATTTTTTTCCTTCATTACCATCAGCTGCAAAATTTGCTGAAATTTCCATTGCCGATCCAGCCATTCGATCAACTCCAGCTTCTTCACCGAATTCCTCAGTTCCCATATTCAAATTGTCATTCTTTTGAGCTTGCAAAATAACATTGTTATTCATAAGCATCTTCTCTCCCACAATATTGTTTCTTGAAGGATTTTTGTTAAATTTTTTGCTGTTTTTGAATTGCACATGAATCCATGGCCCAAATTCTGAACTGTTAACATAATTTGATCCATTAGATTCTCCTTTAGCTTCAACAACATGGTTTACATCTAATTTATCTTTGTTATGATCCAAGATGCCAATAGAAACATTTTCCGGGCAAGAGTGCATTTCATGTTCCACTTTACCACATTGATAACATAGGAGATTTAATTTTTCATACTCCACACGTTGGAAAAACCTTCCAGCCACTCCTTCTACCCAAACTCCATTGAGTAACTTTTTCTCCAACTCAATTCTAACACAGATACGTGCAAATTCATGCTTACCCCAACGAAAAGTGTTGTTATCAAAGAACATAGGAGTACCAACACAAGAAGCAATCTTTGCCAAGTTTTTTTCATCCCAGCAGTAGAGAGGAACATTCGGAAGTCTGATCCAAACAGGGGCAGAAATATCCTTAAAAGAATTTGGATCAAATTCAGGGCACCATCTGTCCATTCCGACGATGAACCCATTAACATACCAAGGTCCACCATTAAGAATTTCTTCCACCGCCTCTTTTGTTCTAAACGAGCATAAAATCCAATTCATACCCATAGATGTCATGTGAAATCCCCCATATCTGCTCCATTGCTTTCGCAATTCAATGTTACATACTGAAAACGGGATGTTACTGCCAAGCACTTTGATCACAATTGAGTTTTTCAGAACTTCAATGTTTTTGACTTCCGTATCAGAATCCATCTTCACCGCCACTCCATCGTCAGTGAATTCAACTTGATCTTTGCTAAAGGCTATCTTGATGTTCTTCGGTTTCGACCAAGCATCAACAATCTCGTTCTTGTTTCCCGAGATGTCCGTCATACCCAGATTATCCTTTACAGATAAAGGATCTTTCGTCGTCTTCAATAGATCATCAGTCTTCAGCTCAATACTATCAGCATTCCGATTTTTCATTACCAGAACATTCTTCTTCATATTCCGCTCCTTCTTCAAATCAAGAAATCCAGAAAAATTGTTAACTAGATTTTCTGGCGCAATCGGATCAAGAACGGCCAAATCAGCATGTTCACCATCCATACAGTTAGAATTATCACATCCATTCACCAAAATGCTCTTCCCTTTGCCTTCAACAGATATCGGACGACAAGGGGGTTTCAAACCTTCTCTGATCACAATACCACTGGACGACTTCCCATTAGCTCACTGAGAGCTCAAAGATCACTGAACATTCATAAATTCAGCGATGAAGAACGCCAGCGTCGCCGCCTCCTTCAAACGCGGAGAACCCGCGAAAAACAAAATTTCAAAAAAAAAAAAACAGAGCGATTCTCTCACTAGAAAACCACTTCTCTCCCATAATTTTCTTAATCAAGTAGTCTGATTTGTCAATAGAATGGGTTTACTTTTGCTTTTAAAATTTCATAAAGATAGCATATTCTAAAAAAAAAAAAAGGCCAATGATGTTAAATCAAAAAAATGGCCAATGACGTTGTTGACCTTGTTTTTCGCTCAAGCACATTCAATCGACGCGATTGTTCCTCGTCGAGTTCGATCTAAACTCGAATTGATCCGAATTGGTTTTAATTTGACTCGACCCCGTGCATTCAAGCCCGAACAATTTATTTTTGACTGCGGCGAGTTCAATTTGACACGAATCGTCGTCAATTTGATTTGATGAAATCGATCGAACCTAATTCTCTTTTAAATCAAGCCAATTTGAGTCAAATTCATATTCAAGTCCAACTCAAATCAGCCCAAATTAATCCTAGATAAATTCCAATCTACTTTTCGCTTAATTTGAATCATTTCCTAAATCTAGTAATCTCATCGAACGGCTCTGATTTCCCCAAAATCTGAAGTCGACCATTGCCGATGTATGCAGTCGCATTGAGTACCCCGGCACTCTCTCTCGGGCTCTCGTGAAAAAAGATCTAGGCGAATCCCAAATTTTTTTCCCTCCTCTCTCTCGCGTGAGCTTAGGGGGACCGATTCTGCCTCTCCCCTCTTCTGCTCTGTCCCCCTCTTACACGCAGGACCATCCTTAGTCGCCGACCTCACTACAGGAGATCGGAGCCCTCTTCAATACCCCCATCCGCAAGCTCCAGCAAGGCCAGACCGAACCCGACTTCCCCTCCCGTCTCTCCTTCTGTTAGCAGAAAGAGCCGGACCGAGCTCCAGCTGTCGCCGTTCCAGCTCTCGGTTCCGGACATCCCAGGCGACCTCACCTCCTCCGAACCCGACGAGACATCTCTCACTCTCGGCTTTGCACGCCTGAACCGGATCCGCCATCTCCGCTGGCCGTGTGAGCAAGGGAGTTAAAATCCCTTCCTTGGTAACTAGCCTTCTCATCTATGTAATGGTTTCCTCTTCCTCTTCATCTTCTTATTCTTGTTCTTCTTATTCTTCTCCCTCTTCTTCTACCTCTTTCTACTACTTATTTCATTTCTTCTCCCACCACTCCTTTGCAAAAATCTGAGAACTAAATGTATTTGAATTTCATTTTGCTTCGAAAATATGATGGTTGAATGGTTTTGATCCTTGTCATAATTAGATGACACATTCACTACTATTTCTTGTTACCTAGTCCTATTATATTAGCTTGGTTATCAGATGACGTTTTAATTCTTAGAAGATGTTGAGAGTTATTGTTAGAAGTGGATAATTTCATATGGTGCAGACAAAGTGTGTGTTAATTTATATTGTTTGGAGGAAGATTTATTAGCATCATCTTGTATATGAAGCATGTACTTATTCATGACATGCATTGCAGGTAGTTTGAGACTTTATATGTAAAATTACTAGAAGCCGTAAGAGGTCATGTTGTTCTTCATTAAGAAGAGATGTATGCAAGATGTTTGTATTAATGTTCATTGAGAGATAGTGTAGATTCTGATCAAAAAGAAGAATTGTTTGAAGTCACCTTTGTACTTTGATTCATCTATATGTTTAAAAGTAATTTGGAGTAGAAGAAAATTTTCCTCTGTGCACTCATATATCTCATGAAAGTGAAGTTTGAATGCGAGTTTTCAACCTCTCAACCATGATCCACGACTTTGCAAACATAGTTTATTATTAGAAAATATATACAATGTGGCCCAATAGATGGTATGAAAGGTATAATGCTTTTTATCAAGCGTTCTTTTTGTGATTGTTATTTTAGTTATAAAAAAAAAGAAGAAAAAGAAATATATGTATGTGTGCATTTGGTGGAGCTTTTTTGCCTCAAGTTTTCTCTGAAAGTATGCATTCATCCATGGAAATTTTGTTAAATACATGGTGAGTACTATTTTAGTGTTAAAAAGAAATTTTTGATGTTGGTGAAATCATTATCTATGCATAAAGCTTGTAGTAGCTTGTTCTTCTTAATGATTATAGCATACGATGGGAGTTCAAGGTCTCATTTGTAGATCTTGAGAAATTATAGTTTCATTTACCAAATGCATGCAAGGTGTTTGGTGAAATGTCTTCAAGGAAAGATTGTGATATTTGGTTGGTGATTTATGAAATTTGGGTTTGCATATGAGGCCATTCTCTGTTTGGAAAGTAGCTACTTCTTTTTAAATTACATTACATGGTATATGTCAGTGATGATCTTTGAAGCATCATATTATGGTGAAATTAATTGGTGGAATGTGAGTTTTTTTGGATTTGAAAGAAACAAGTTACTTTTGTCCACTTTACTCTAGTTATTTTGTTTAAATATATGCATCGAGTTGAATCATGTATGTGTGAGCACATATTAACAAAGACATGTGGGTAGCTTTGTGTGAGAAATTAGGGTGATCATAAAGAAAATATATTGGTTTATAACGATGTCTCTTTTGTATTTTTGACAAATCATGTGGAGAATGTGATGTTTATTGGCAAGCACTTTTGCGATGGTTGCATTAACTTTAGAAAAAGTGGTATGCAAAGCAACATGTTGATTCATGATTATTTGGAAGACGAGCTTATTTTTTTATTGTGTATGTGGAACCCATGCTTTTTCATTACTTGTTTTATTTGATGAATGATTTGAAATCCTATGTTTTGGTTGTTAGAGAGCATGAGAGAGCTATGTTATTTGTTGTTAACACATGCACCTAAAGTGTTTATGGTTTTGCTTACTAAGGAAAATACATGTGTGAACTTGCCTGAAAAGAGTCCGTCCAATGCATAAGATCCATGCTTATTTATGAATCGCATCATGTGGTATATCATTTAGGGAGATTTTCCATATATAAATCGTTAAAGGCCGTAGGAAATTATGTTGCTCTTTACCAAAATATGCATGCAAAGTGATTCATAATTTTTGATTGGATTTGAAAAAGTTGAATGTGAGAATATGCTTCAATCTCATGTATGCATTTGATATTATGGATTTGTCGATTTGTTTTAAACTTATTAAATGTGTCTACATTATAAACTTCTTTCTCGCAAGATATTTCATGTGTGTAGATCCCTCATTTTATTTGTGATTTTGGGCAAGTATCTTACAATTCTGCTTGCAACATCTAAAAGCATCTTTTCCTAAACACATATGACCTTTTATAGTGAAAGATTTTACACAGTGGTTCGGAGTATTTCTTTTGTGACATGTTTGAAAATGAAAGATGTTTTGATTTGTCCCTTAAATAAAAAAGATGGATGTTTAAAGTGTTATTTTGATTTTTAGAGAATTTTATGAAATATTTCCCTTTGCTATTATTGAAGTTTTCTTATGAGTCACGTTGTCGCCGATTTGGAAAGTCATTTTCGATTGAAAGATGTCTTATTTTGCTTTGGTTGGAATGATTTATTAGTGGTTTTTTTGGATTTGTTTTATGCGACGAATTTTATGGGTGCTTTAAAATGAGAAGTTTTCTTTATAAAACTTTCTCGTTGGAAAGCTTTATGTTTTCTACCCCACTCCAAATGAAAGGAGAGGCACTTGATTATGGGTCGTTTTGGGTAGAATTTTGTGTCGAAAGTGATGATTTTGGTAGATGACTTTTGTAGGATTTTGTGTAGTATTTTGTTTAGAAATTTTCATTGAGTAGTTTGAGACTCCTAATTCGGTGGTTTGCTTAGTATAGAAGAATCCCTTAGTAGCTTTTCTTAGAACAAGTTAATGATTGATGTACGAATTATCCTTTGATTGAATCACATTAGTTTCTAAAGGATGAAATTTGGGTTTGGGACTTTAGGGAGCTTTGGGTTGGAAGATCTTTAGTATCTTTTTTTAGTTTTTTTTATTAGTCCTTGCTCATTTGGATTTTCTCCCTTTAGTGTTAGCTCCTAAAGATGAAAAGAATTTTTGGATGAATGTAAAACCAAAGAGAATTTGTTTCCCCTAGTTGTTGTAGGCTTTGTTTAGAGTGTGTGATAAATAGAAGTCCCAAATATGTCAAGTGCCTCATTTGGATTGTGGGAATAATAAAGGGCATTGTTGATGTTGCTTTAGGATACACTTGTCTTTAAAGAAGTGTGTCCAAAACAACAATGTCTACATCCCTTTTATTTGTAATTTTCATTCTTTTCTTTCTACTGCATTGCTATAAATTCTTAAGTCTAGTGACACATGTACGGAAGTCCTAAGAGTTAGAAAATAAAACTCCTCCTAGCCCTATGACTTTAATGACACATAAGGACAAAAATTAAGGACCGAGTCTTAGAAAACATAAACTTAGGATGCATGCTCCCTGTAGGATAGAGACATTAAAATGAAAATTTAGTGACACGTCTTCCTAGATTTCAGTTTTCTTTAATCCACTAATAATCAACCAACCGATTCTAATCTAATTCTAAAATATATTAAAACACTTAATTCTTAATCAAGTTATTATTAACATTTATAATTATTAAACTTCAAGTCTAAGAAATAAACCTTAACAAATTCTAACTAATCTAATAATTAACTCTTAACCAATCTAAAATCTAAAAGATGCAAATTTTCTTAGGAGATTAAATTATAAATGAAATTCATTAGGATTAAAATACTCTTAAAGATCAAACTTAGAGTAATCTTTTAAAATTAATAAACAAACCCCTTAATACATAACAACCACTCCAGAAGTGAAGTTTACTGGATGGACTACTCCGGGCTGCGGGGCTAAGTGTCCTAAGGAGGCCTGGTTCCTCGAGCCTGGTGGCACAACGTCACGAATGAATCCAATGGGGTGTTAGAATTTAAAATTAATTTCTTAACTGGCTTAAATCAAACCTTAATTGATAATAAATAACCCAATTCACCTTTCTTTTTAATTTATAACCAACTAAATTAATCAATCAAATCCTAAAATAAAATCTCTAAAATCAATCCTAAATTACTGATATTTAAACTCTAATTAAAATCTCCCTTTTGCCCTCTAACAAATAAAAAAAAAAATAAACAATTTCAACTAAATCATCCTACATAGGATCTATCCAAAACTACACAGCCTACACACACCTTAGACTTGTTTGGTTAGGACACGACTTCTAGCCCTAGGTTAGGCTGATATTTTCTTTTGTTATTCAGTATTTACTACTTGCACATGTTTTATAAATGTTAATATTAAATTTTCTTCTAGTTACATTTCTATTTATTTGCATTTCTTTTTTGAATGGCATCTACGCTCATTTGTGTATTTTTCTTTCATTTTGTCTTGCGAGGTACATTTGGATGACTTGCCCGCTTGAAGCTTTTAAGTGGCCGTGCCACAATCTGGAATTGCTTGTTTGGAACTTTTAAGTGGCAGCGCCAAAATCAGGTATGATCTCTGCAACTTGTAAAGTAATTTTCTTTTAATTAGATATCGAAATTGCTACACATCACACACGACTTGTTAATAGGTATTATAGCATGTTTAGGTAGCTGGCCTTAGGATAGTTCACTAGCGAAGCTTTGGCCTTATAGGTCAAAGCTTGCCCCCCTTCTGTGAACCCTAGAGACCATTAGGGTCATTTAGGCCTGTAGAGTAGGCCACCTATTTGTGCCAGTTGGCATCATTGTTTTCCCACACGAAGTGGGCATCGTTGTTTTTCTGCTAGGATTTTGGCCTTTTTCGGTTTTGGGTACGATACCCCCACCTTCTGTGATCCCTATAGACCATTAGGGTCATTTAGGCCTGTAGAGTAGGCCACCTATTTATACCGTTGGGCATCGTTATTTTCCCACACGAAGTGGGCATGACTATGATGATTTTTTGTGCGGGTATCTTGCCTGAAGGATACCCTTAAGGTGTGTTTATTTATTTTTTCTGTACTTTGGATGTCATGCATATGTTCTTACACACTTTTCTCCATAATGAACTTTACCTACATACATGCATGGCATTAGTGGACCTAAGGATCTTTCTTACTCGTACATTTGTTTCATGCATCATTAACAACGCTAGATATGTTTTTTTGCATATTGTAGAGTCCCTGATTCAACTCTTTCGAACTATTAATCATTGAATATTTAGGATAGAGCCTTCCCATCTTGCATACATATAGGGCAATTGGTTGTGCTTAGGATTTTAGCTGTCTTCCTTTTTCAGGCAAGGAATAAGTCTAGATTGCATTAGCTAGGTCGTAGGTGTTAATATTGTATGTACGATATTACATCTTCTATAGATTTAGGGTCTAAGGTGAGTGGTACAGGTGTACCACTATAAACCTTATTGGTGGGTAAGCTCTCCATCCTTTTGGAAGCTATAAATTCTACCTATCTGCGTCACATGGATGACGCCACCTCCTTCCTTCTCTCGTGCATGTTTGAGTGTAATATCTTCTCTCTTTTTCTCCAGTTTCCACTTCTTCGAACTGGCCGAGTGTTGACTGAACCACGTGTGACTGATTGAACCAAGTTGGGACCTTCTTCCTCTTTGATTAGGAAAGCCTAGAATTTGCCCTTGCACTAAACCCATTTAGAGAAGATAATCTAACATCCTTAATTGAGAGTTTTTCTAAGTCAAGGCTTATGATGTAATTAACTACGGGGGCTTGCGCCCGTAGGAAACTGATCCCCACAATCAAATAAACCCTATTCGATGCTGATGTATCGAATAGGGGAAATCTCGTGAACTTTTGGGTTATAGATATTATTATCCATCAAGGTTGGTAGGTGAAAGCCGCTATCCTCCATGACTAATCGTATCTATAACTCCATCTGCTCTTCCATCGGCCTGCTTGTGTCGATTGTAAAGGTCCACGACCATTTTGTCCTACGGGATAGTATGATCGTGCTCTTTGCATTCAAACCACACGAGCGGAATCCTTTCGGAGACCCACAGACGTCAAATTAAGAAAGATACACAAAGTGTATCAAAAAGTAAAAGATGCGCAAAGTGCGCCAAAAAACTGATAAGAGGCATAAAATGAGCCCACAAAGAGTATGCTTACTTTTTTCATGTTTACTTAAAGCTTAAGAAAACTCTTGATATTTTCGGTACTTGATCTTGTAAATCATGTTTTTTTTTATTCACCATTTTTTACATCAATCTTCTATTAGATATATTTTATGAAAGGAATTTTGAAAAATTATTGTTTCTTTTCTAATTTATTCTATGATTTAGATATTGGATTAAAAAGTTTTTGAGCCTTTAAAAGAACCTGAGTTTGGATTAACAATTTCTGAATTTCTTACCTTTAATGGATTATGTATTGTTAATCCATTCTTTACTAAGTTTTTCATTAAAATTAAGATGTAACTTTCTCTTTTTTTTTAAGATTTTCTTTTATGCCCCTTCTCTTTTTGATAATGTCAAAGGGGCAGAACATATTGTCGTATTTGTATCTTTTTTTCTCTTTTAAAAATTAAAAATAAATAAAAATTTTGATTTCCCCTATTTTTTAAAGTTTTATTCTAGTGAGGTGTAGATTAAAGAAATATGATTTCTTCTTTGCAAATTCAACCCGTAATGTTTCTCATCATCAAAAAGGGGGACATTGTTGTGGATATGTTTTCATGGATTATGATTTTGATGATAGCAAATACTATTATTTCTCTATGACTGTCTTATCTACTGACATTTTAGATCCACAAGATCAGACTACAATTTGGAACCAGCTCAAGATTGGGTAGACTAGGTCTGAGTTAGTTTGTACCACTTTTTCCTTTCTTGAGTCTATTGTATTTGGTGTCACTCCTGATGTAATGTAACTTTGCACACACATACCTTGGAAGAATTTTTGACTGTTCCCTAGAGT
This sequence comes from Dendrobium huoshanense, assembly GCA_016618105.1. Classification (NCBI taxonomy): domain Eukaryota; kingdom Viridiplantae; phylum Streptophyta; class Magnoliopsida; order Asparagales; family Orchidaceae; genus Dendrobium; species Dendrobium huoshanense. The sequence goes on from CM028351.1 coordinate 30,438,731, forward strand.
TTACTATTTTTGGTAACATCGTCCGGGATGATATTTATATCGGCCTAGATGATCTGTTTAAAAATAGAAACCCTAATTAGTGTATTGTTCATATTAAGGTAGCTGTCATTAAGCCAATCGGCCTAGATGATGCTTATATCGGCCAGGATGATAGGTTCAAATTAGAAAGAATCAGCCGCCATGATTAATTTAGGTATTCTTTATTTCAGGGCATTGGTAAGGATGATCTATACATCAGCCTGGACGATGCATCACAATTATGCCTAAATTAATCTAGTTATTATGGAAAGAAATTAAGGCTAATTGAAATGATCACATCAACCGGGCCAATCGCAGGATCGGCTAGGACGATGCTCTGGATATTAACATCGGCCAGACTCTATTCCGGTCGATGTTCAGGATGATTGCACTCGGATTTGAACTAATCATCCATGACGATATTGTATTGGCCTGGACGATGTAACCAATTCTCTTCTGATTGCCCCAAATTATCTCAGCTGATTGAGCTTATTTTGTACTGATCGACCAAGATGATATTCATATCGACCTAGACAATAAAGTCAGCAACTTGCATTAATGAGCTCGTTTTGAGATCTTCTATTTAAGCTTTTGACAAGGCACTTTTGTAAGTATCTTTGGTAGCCATTGTAGCTTCATTCTTTAGGGGGAAACTTAAAGAGAGAGCTTGAAAGGAAGTGAGGAAATGGAGAACTTTGAGAGAGGGAGAAGATCCTGTGAGGGGAACTCAAGGGAGTGTGGAGGGGGATTCCACACGGTTGCTCCGGCAAGATTGCACCTTAGTACTGTCGGATTTAAGGCTTATCTTGAGGAAAGTTCACAGGAGAAGAAGATCTCTTTGGTGTCAAAGGACCCGGCGACTCCGCCGCACTGGGAAGGTGGAAGTGATTTTGTAAGGGCTTCTCCGCCTAGCTATGGGGCCTAAAAAAGAGACACTTAGTTTAATGCAATACTTGGAGGGTGCCTCCAAGGAGTGGACGTAGGTCAAGGTTTGACCAAACCACTATAAATTTGGTGTGTTCTTTCCTTTATTATTTCCATATTTAATTTCTGCATTGTGTTTTCTCTGTGGTGATTTTGGTTTGTTTTGAGTATTATTTAAAATACCAATTCATCTCTCTCTTAATTAGCCTTGGGCTAGTTCATAAAGGCTTAACATCCCTAACGAACATTCACCAAATGCCCATGTTGACTATTTTACTAGTCAACTTGCAATATGGGATGGTTAAGGTGGAAGAGAAAGTTTCTTATCTTGAGAGCTATTTGAATAAGTTTGAAGATGACTTAAGGTTATGGGATGAAGTTTGACCAAGTCTTCATGAATTAAAGGAAAGCTTAAGTGACTTTGACCAAGTTTTTCATGGGTTGACTTGGTCAAAGTACTTTTGATCTAACTCATGATGGGTTTGAGTATATTTGAACTATGCTTTGGGATAGGTTTTAGGGTTTGAAGAAATCAATTTAATCAAATGGGTTGGAAATACCCAGTAGGGCCCTTATGGGAGTATTAGGCTAACCTAAATTTACATGGTTAATTAGATTGACCCGGGACCTAGATTTGAGCTCAGTAGGTTTAGTTTGACATTTTAAAATTATTGGACATGATTTCAAGATATTTGGAGGTAGGGGTGTAAACGAGTTGAGTCTAGTCGAGTATTTGCCTTATCAAGCCTAGCTCATTTAATCCTTAATGAGCTCGAGCTCAAGCTCGAGCCCGAGTTTGAGCTCGATAAGTGGGCTCAAGCTCGACTCATTTAGGAAATATCAAGCTCGAGCTCGACTCAAAAGTTCAGGCTCATTTGAAAAGCTCGAGCTCGAGATCGAGCTCGTTTGAAAAACTGTAGCTGCGAATAGGTTTTTTTATAAAATAAACTTTCAAATTTTATAAAAAATAATATTATAATATATATATATATATATATATATAATTATATCGAGTAGCTTGATAAGCTTTCGAGTCGAGTCGGGTTGAGCTCGAACTCGAGCTCGTTTATCATTCGAGCTCGATTGTAGGCTCGAGCTCGAGCTCAAAGCTCGATAAGCTCAGCTCACAAGATAGTTAACGAGTCAAGTTCGAGCTGGCTCATGAGCCGGCTCGGCTCACTTACACCCCTATTTGGAGGTATTTTTGTTTGAAATGAACATGAGTCAAGATTAAGGGTTTGGAAGTGATTGGATGCTCTGGATAAAGCTTCAAGGTCAAAATCCACTAGGTGGCAAGTCTAGTGGCATAGGTTGTAAATATTTGAAGGTTTTGTAGCCTTTAGATTTCAATTCAATTTTAAATATTAGAGACCTCAGAATGGGCTCAAATTTGGAGGGTTGTCTCTATAGACATGTCCTATCAATGTGCAATTTATAGACTCTAAATCAAAGGTCATTTGACTGGGTTTTAAAGTATTTGAAAATTCAATGGAAAAAGGCTTTCAGGACTTAGCCTTTTATCCTTGAATTTTGTTTTGAAATATTGGATTTGAATTAGGTTTTGAGTATAAATGATTGAATTTGAATTATCCATATCATTATGATCATTTAGGATGATCATAAGTGATAGGGTAGGATTGAAGTTGAATTAGAAGCAGGATCAATGTTTGAATTAGAGTTTATATTTTGATTGAGGTGTGAATTGAACTAAGGTCTGCATTGGATTAAGGTCAAGATTGATTTGAAGTCTGGATTGATCATAAGAGGAATTATAGGGCCTAGAATCTAGAAGGATCCTATGATCTAGAGCCTAGAAGGAACCTATAGTCTAGAAAATCCTAGGGTCTCACAATGACCTCATACAAAAATGAGGTCAACAATAATGTGGAAGGAATTATTGATGAAGCAGGTGGGTAGGTGGTCTTGTAGTGCAAGGAATGTCAAGTTATATTTAGATTCTAACACAAAGGTAGTTACGTGTAATAGAGACAAGTTTTACTTTAAGTGGGCTCTAGGATTCCTAATAGAAGCTATGTTATATATATACCTAATGATCATGTTTGTTGTATTTAAAGGCATGCTAGTCATACAATAATAGGTGACCAAGAAAAGTAAGGGTGTGATGGTCATATAATCACTAGTCCTTGGGATAACATTGTACCAGAGAACATGTTGTAGGATACATACATTCAGTGCATGGTGCTTACTAAGGGTTGTTGTTGAGGTAAGGGTAATTTCTTAATGGTTGTGTTGATAGTGCTCGAATTGTAGTCTAAGGCTTATGTAAGTTCATGTGGGGCTTAGCTAGTGTTGGATATGTTGTGAATCTGAATTCATGAATTATAATTTTGATGATAGTAAAATTTCTTATACTTCTATTTATCTATGACTACCTTGCCTACTAATGTTTCAGGTCCACAAGGTTAACTGCAAATCATGCTAGCTCAAGATTGGGTAGATAAGGACTGAGTCAGTTTGTAAGTGTATGTCATGTGTTTTACCTTTTCTTGAGTTAAATGTAATAAAGTGGGACCTGATGCTAAGTAACTTTGCACACACACACACTCATGAAGAAAAAATTCTATCTGTTTTAGAGTTTTCTATTTTTGATTATATCATCCAGGATGATTAGTTAAAAATAGAAACCCTAATAAGGCATCTTGGTTAAAATATCCAAAATTAAATAAATCATCCTGGACGATATGCTCAAATTAGAAAGAATTAGCCGCCAATTCTTTTAGGCATGTTATTACTTTTGAACATCATCTAGGACATCATCCACAACATCATCCTGGATGATGCATTATAATTATGCCTAAATTAGTTGTATGATTAAGGAAAGAAATTAAGATTTGATTGATTGATCATATTGTTATGGATGATCACAAGATCATCTGGAACAATTAGTTAAACAAACCTTAGTTTCTTCTTGGACCACCAGAACGATGTTTTGGACGATATGTACTAATTTGAACTAATCTTACAGGACAATCGATAAATCATCCTGGACGATCAGTTATTTTTTCATCGTCCGAACATGTAAAGTCTGGACGAACAGAGCAATGGTCTAGATAATATTCAATGTCTTGAACTAATCGTCTAGGATGATCGTGAAATCGTCCTGGATGAATAGTTGTTTTTTCATCGTCCAGATAGGCAACGTCTGGTAGAATATAGCAAGGTATGGACAATATTTGACGTCTTGAAGTAATCGTATAGGACGATGTAATGATAAGAATAAACAAACCTTCTAATCATTTAGCCTTCACCAGATTGTCCTAACTGATTGAGCTGAATTTGTACTGATCGTACAGGATAATTCGTTGATCATCCTGGATGTTCTTGTTGAGATTGTTGCAACTTAGTTTTTTTATTATTGATATTCTTATAATATGTATGTTTTTTGATGATTCTAAATATTATTATTTTAATTACAAGTTCTCCTAACATATTTTGGATGTATTGCTTTTGTTGTTCTTGTATACTAACATTTTAGGAAAATCATACTTCAGATTATTGAAGACTTAAAATCAAAATAGATTAGGGTTCATTGTAAATGGAGTATGTATTTTTTATTTTATTGAATCTGAGATAGCGTAATTGTAATTAAGTAACTATGCGCACACACACACACACACACACTAAGGGAGTATTTAAAATTTATAATTTCCTTAAACTAATCATTCTATATGAATTCGCTTCGTACATGATGATTTGTTGAATTATACTCTCTATGAGCAGCTTAATGAATGAGAAGAGAATATTTTTTGTAAGTACTAATCGTGTTGTACGAAGGGTCCTTCGTATAGACGACATCCATAGTATGAATTGGATGGGTCCCTTTTTGTCCCCACGAATCTCAGAGTTTTCTAAACTAATCATGCTCTACGATATCCTGATTATACAAACGACATCCAGAGTACAAATTGGATGGGTCCCTTTTTGTCCCGATGAATCTCAGAGTTTTCTGAATTGATCGTACTGTACGATATCTTGTTCATACAGACAACGTCTAGAGTACGAATTAGATGTGTCCCATTCCATCCCGATGAATAAAAATTTTTTTTTGAAGAAATCATACTATATGATTTACTATTTATACATACGACGTCAAGAATATGAAAATGTTGGCTACCTTTTTGTTCCGACGAAGTTAAGAAATTTTTAACCATTCATACATCATGAACATGGTTCGTTCTAGATGATTATCGTATACAAAAGTATTTCATACAAATTCATAAAGGTTCATATGCAACCATTTTTGAATGGTTCGTACATACAAAAATATGATTGTACTGTATGATCGTACACGCTCAAAATGGAAAATTTTAATTTTATGGAAGAGTTTTCATGTATTTCATATAAAATGTCCTTAAAAACTAATATGAAAATAGTTGTTCTTCATGATTTTTCAAGGGCAAGTGGAGTGTGAAGGGATCACTAGGTTACTCAAAGTTAAGAATCTCTTTTGATTTTTGTTTATTACTCTTCCATTCCTCTTTCTAATTGCTCGAGAGAGAAGATCTTTGAAGAAGATCCGGTACTCTGCCGACACTTGGAGGGTGTGAAAGGATGACTAGCTCTTTGCTGACACTTGGAGGGTATGAAAGGATGATGTTTCTATACCGACACTTAGAAAGTATGATCAGATGACGGTTCTCTTCCAACACTTGGAGAGTGTGAACAGACGACGATTCTCTGTCGAAACTTGGAGAGTATGAAAGGATGACAGTTCTCTGCCAAACCAGGGATTGGTGGAAGAGAGGAATTATAAAGGCTTCTCTGCCTTATTATGGGAGCAAAAAGAGAGTCACTTTGGTAATAGTGCAATACCTGAAAAGGGAGTCTTCTATGAGTGGATGTAGGATGAAACAACTATAAATCTTTGTGTTATTTTATTTTTCGCTTTTTTATTTTCTATAATTTTGTTATTGTGGTGAAAAGCTTATTTCAAAAAGATAATAAAATGTTGAAAATTTATTAAATTGGTTTTCTATTAAAAATCTAAGAAATTTTTAGATTATTAATTCACCCCCCTCTTAGTTAGCCTTGGGATAATTGTATAGGTTTAACAACCTATACAAAATCAACAGATCTATGTCGATTAATTGCAATTTAGGAAAAATTTAAAGCCCTTCTATATAAGATATCTTGTTTACTCAAGATTAAATCTTTGTTGATGTCCTGACCTAAGAGAGCCAAGAGGAGAGGGAGAGCTTAGGGGAGAGAGAGAGAGGTTCTTGTGAGGGGAGTTTGTGAGGGGTTTCATAAAGGTTGCTCCAAGCAAGGACTTGAGTCATCTTCTCTAGTCATCGTCCCTGATTCCTTGGAGGTTCTAGAGATGTCTACTTCATCAATTGATCAAGGTTCTCTACCTGCTTCAGGAGGAAGCAAAAAGAGTCAAGTTCTTTGCTTGCTTTAGGAGGAAGCAAAAAGAGTTGGGTTCTCTGCCTCACCGAGGGTCGATGGAAAGTCATTTTGTACAGGCTTATCCACCTTGCTGTGGGGGAAAAAGGAGAGACACTGAATTTAGTCCAATACTCAGAGAAGAGGCTACGGGGATTGAACGTAGGTCAAGTTGATCAAACCACTATAAGATTTGGTGTGTTCTTTCTTATTGCATTTTCACATTTAATTTTCACACTTTATTTTTTTGGATGATTCTTTGGTTTAAATCATGATTTCTGTTTGAGAATTTTTAAAATACCAATTTACCCCCCTCTTGGTTAGCCTCGGGCTAGTTCATAAGGTATTAACATTCCTAATGAACTTTCAGGATTGGTGGAGATACTCACACAAGTCATTAGCAATAACAGTGACTTGTCACACATATGATTTCATGGTTGTGCAACCAATAGTCATGTGAAGATTAGAGAAAAACTCTAGCAAAACTTTAATATGATAAGGAAATCATAGACAAATTAAAAATTGTAGGGTGGTGGTAGCAAAAAGTTTAAGTACCTGGTAGGATAGAACTTGTTGAATGAGTACTTTTAAATAAAAAATAGATGTGAACTTATATCTAACAAATGTTGCCTTGTTTTCCTCACATTGAAAGCTATCTTCTACCCTATAATGAAGGCATAATGGACCTCACTTTTGAGTAGTAGGAATAATTGAGAAGAGAGTGTAGGCTAATGTACTCTTGAGATAGAGGGTTATGTTAGAAGGTGTGAAGAAAATGAAGAATTAGGCCTCTCTTTCATAGGCTAGGGTGAATCATACAGTAACATTTATGGATTATACTATTTTATCAAGTACTGCTAAGACAACTCTTTGGGAAAACACAATCAAAGCCAAATCATACAATATGATCGACGATCTTCCAGAATGATCTTGTTAATTTTGATCATCCTGAGGAGTCGTCGGTATGATGAGTAAATTGTATAGTATAATTTACAATAAGTGATCATCCTAAATAGTTAATGTTACAATTATTGTTCTCTATCAGTCCAATCCAACATTTATCATATAGTATGATGTGTATATCGTACATTAAGATGTGAACAAAAATATATGTGATTATCAGGGACAATTCTACATGTACAAATACATACAAAAGTTGATAAATTTTTTTAAAGATAATACAAATAATAATTAAAGAAATAATCTTAAGACACTATAATATCCAAACAAAAGATAATAATACACACAAATCGTATAATCAAAATAATATAAATACAAACACAAACTAAAATAAAGACAAATCTAACACAACTAACACACTTAATATGTAGATACCCCAATTTTTACAGCACTTATGTCATTGACACCAAATCTCAAGTCCTGAATGTATTGAATGTACCATAATTTAAGGGTTTGGTGAAGATACCAATCAATTGATCTTCAATGTCCACTTGTTATAGTTCTATATCTCCACTAGTTATGTGATCCCTAATAAAGTGATATTTAATGTTGTTTTATTTACTACAAAAATGTTGAATAGGGTTTTTTGATATAGTTCACACAGTATTATTACACATGATAGGGATGGTTCCTATAGGTAGTCAAAAATCAAGAATCTATTGCTTCAGCCAAATGACTTATGCAACAAAACTTTCTATTGTTGTATTTTTAGCTTGTGTAGTGGACATGGCTATAAAATTTTACTTTTTATTGGACCATATAACTAAAGATTATCCTATGAACTAACATGTTCTTGAGGTTCTCTTCCTGTCTACCCAACATCCAATAAATTCTAAATTTGAGTATCCAACTATTTCAAAACTCAAGCTATTCTTTGGATATGAGATACCTAAGTTTAAAGTACCTATGAGATATCATAAAATTCTTTTATGAATATCATATGAGATTCCTTAGGGTAAAACCTAACACATAAATAAATACTCAACATAATATCAGGCTACTAGCAGTTAGGTAAAATAAGAAACCTATAATCACTTTAAATTTGTTTTGATCAGTTGATTTATCATCTAGGTTCTTATATAATTTTTTTGTTAGGCTCATTAGTGTATTCATGCTTTAACAACCTTTAATATTAAATTTCTTTAAATTTTCTTTAATATATTTTGTTTAGCTTAGTAATGTTCCAACCTCTATTTGCTTAAAATTAAACTAAGGGAATAAGTTAAACTTACCCAACATACTCATCTAAAATTCACCAGTCATATTAGAAATGAATTCATTACATAAATCATCATTTGTTGATACAAAAAGAATATCATCAATATAAATATGAATTATGAGTACATCTTCTCCAATATTTTTAGTAAATAAGGTCTTGTCTATGGTGCACTTAATGAAGGATTGCATCTTCTTTAATTACTCCATTTAGAAAGGCATTTTTTTACATCCATTTGATATAGTTTGAATCCCTTAAAGTATGCAAATGCTAACAATACTCTTATGGATTCTAATCCAGCTATAGGGGCAAAAGGTTTCCTTGAAATATATTCCTTATATTTGATTGTACCCTTTAGCTACTAGTCTAGCCATATTTATAACTACTAATCAATTATCATTTAATTTATTTTAAAATATCCATTTAGTTCTAACAACACTCGGATTAGAGGGCCTACTTACTAACTCCCACACATTATTTCTAATAAATTGATTAAGCTCCTCTTGCATAGCTATAATCTAGAATTCACCAGCTAATGCATAATATACACTAATGGATTCTATTTTAGAGTTAAAAGCTATATGGTTAACCTATTTTCTAAGACCACACCTAGTCCTAATCCTTATGAATGGGTTTCCCAAGATAGCTTAGTTAGGGTGATTAGATGAATACCTCCATTACCAAGATAATGGATCCTGATCTTCTACTATATCCTTTAATTCAACATGTTTAACTATATAAATTAACTCTTCTTCTTCATCATCATCAATGATTCTAATTTCAAAAATCCTATTTCATCAAATGTAACAATGGTGGACTCCTTAATAACTAAGTTTTTTTTATTGAAAATTATATAATTTTTACTAACTGAGGAATATCTTAAAAATACATCTTCATCTTCCTTAGCATCAAATTTTTCTAAATGAGATATACCATTAATTTGAATGAAATATTTACATCCAAACAGATGTAGATGAGAAATTTATATGGTGTTTTATTTAGCTAAGATCTTATGTTCACTTTATTAAGCACATAATAAATAGTATTTATAGCTTTTGCCTAGAAATATTTAGGTAAACTTTATTCACTCAACATCACCCTAACAACCTCTATTAACATCTTATTCTTCCTTTCAACTATGCTATTAACATCTTATCCTTCCTTTCGACAATTACAAATTTAAATGCTTTACCTTTCTAAACCTATTGTGTTAATAAGTCTAAATAAATCCATGTGAATTTTTGTATGGTCTAGTGATTTCAACATCCTTAATTGAATTAAATGATGACCTAATTTTCTTTCTGACTTGACATGTATCACAAAGATGTTGTTTAAAGATTTCTAACTTAGGGACGCCTCTAACTAAATCTAGTTGAGTGATTTTCTTAAGAGTTATAAATCTTCTTAGAGTGAATTTTGATATTAAAGCCTTTATAATAGACATGACTAATAAATTATGTTATAAATCTTCAACTAATTAAAAACTTTTAATTATAAAGTAAATAGTTTTACATTTGATACCCGTGCCCATTACCTTTCTTGTAGTGTTTTCTCCCAAATTAACTTTTTCGCCACTCCTAGCTTCCAACATGATGAATTATTTTAGATCTATAGTCATGTTCCATGAGCATCCCCATTCAGGTACCAAATGTTGTCACTGGACCTTTGTGTGAGAGCATATTTAAAAAATAAGCATAGTTTAATTTTGGGAATCGATGTGGGTTTGGGTCCTGCCTTCTACTAATATAATTGTATTCAATGATGTGATTATGACATCTTGGGTTTCTTGACCATATGTGTTCCACAGTGTATTTAGAGTGTGCAAGTGCATGCAATTTATCTTAGTATGCCATAAAAATAACACCTAATTCTGGGGAATGAATTCAATAATCTATATGAGGGATGATGTGTCCTTCTAAATAAGGATGATCCATGCTATACTTATTTATGTGGCTTTACTATGTTTGTATGCTCTAATGCATTTTGTTTAAGTGATGTGATATTTTTAATAAGATTTCATTTACTGTTTGTCACATGCCTACTTCCACTTGCACTTGTTGTTTATTACTATCCATTTTTAAAGCTAACTCTTCTAGCTCTTTGAATGCTACCTTTAATTCAATATGCTCATTTTTTAGTAAGTCATGTTTTTTAATGCAATATGCTATTTAATTAAAGATTTATGTTGTTTATATAATGTAATATGATCAGTTCTCATGTTTGAATAACTATATGTTAAGTTGGTATACTCTTTTTTCAAGGAGGAATATTCTCTTTTAAATTGTGATTATTGCTTTTTTTATTTTTTATTAGAATCTTGCAATTGTTATGATAAAGAGAATATTCATCATATGATAGTTTACATATGTGATTATTATTTGAGTCCCCAATGCTATCTTTAGCAATAAGCACAAGTTTGTTAGATCCTTTTATGGCTCAAAATTTTATGATTTTGAAATAGTGTTCGACCAAAAGCCTTTTGAAAAATTTTCCCTTTTAAGCACTGCTTTTATCCTCTCCCTTTCCTTCATCGGGTGGTTCTTTTAGCTCAGGTATTCAAATTGGATGTATCATCATTTTTTGTATTCATAACAAATAACATTAGTGGTAAACTTATTTAACTTTGAGTTCTTACCTTTATGTTTGTTGTTATGACACATATACTTTGTTTTAAGAATCTTTTGAATTATCATGTAATTATAGCTATGTCTTCATTTCCATCTATACCTGAATTACTTCTTTCAGTCTTATTGGCTTTTAAATCAATTATCTGCTTCTTTCTTCTCCGGAATCTACATTTTTTTATTCACTTTTTGCTAATAAGCAATCAGCAAACCAAGGAGATTAATATATAATGTGCTCACTTTTTGCTCACAGGCAATCAACGAACCAAAAAGATTGTCAATAGAATGTTAATTTAAATCCTTTGAATAAGATATACCAGTAACTTTTGCATCCAATGATTTAGATAAGTAATATAAAATGTTGTTAACTTTTTAAGCATTTGATATTTCTTTCTCTAAGGAATACAAAGAAGTAATTTGAACCTAGTATACATATGAGAAATTGATTTGCTAGGTTGCCTGTGAAAAAATTTGTATTCATGCAATAACAAGTTTATGCGAGATTGATTTACTTCATTAGTTTCTTCATAGGTTAGACAAAGTCAATCCCATATCTGTTTACTAGTTATACAAGTTGAAACATGCATGTAAATTTAAGATTTCAATACACAAAAAATAGTTTAAATAATGTGCATATGATTGTGCTAAGTCATGATCTTGTACATACACAAAAAAATAATTTATAATGCAAAATGGTAATCCATAGCCATCTTGAATCATGTGCTACATTTAAATGTCAATAGATTTTGAAAAGGTAAGCATACACTTTTTCCAGAAATAAAAAAGATTGTTATCAAATAAAGGTGGTCAGGTCATAGAATATTCTTATGAAGTGTTATGATTACCAAAGAGTGCCAATGGATCAACTCTAGGCATTTAGATTAAAACAAAAAGAGAACCCTCTTTGATACAAATTAAAATTGCATTAATGCTACTTGAAGGTGCAAAATTTTAAATTTTTTCTTCTTAATATTTAAAATAAAATATGCAGACGAATTTAAGAGAATAAACAACTCAAAACAAAATAAAAAAATACAATTTTTTTTGTTTTTAAACTTTCTAGAATATATATATATATATATATATATATATATATATATATATATATATATATATATATATATATATATATATATATATATATATATATATATATATGTGTGTGTGTGTGTGTGTTAAGAGAGTTGCTATTTTGCATGTTTTACATTCTTGCAACTTGTATTATTTTGATGATTTCAATTATTATTGTTTTACATATATCTCCTAACACTATTTCGAACATTTATTTCTTGCTCTAGTGTGTACTAACATTTTAGGAAAATAAACTCCAAGATATTTAAGACTTGTAATCAAATTCAATAAATTTTAATATTTTTTATATGAGAGGGAGTGATTGTAATTGAGTGAAAAATCACAATATACACATTTGAGAAATTGTTTTTAACTGATCATACAAGACGAACTTAGTTCGTACGGGACGATCATTTCAATTACCCCTAAGGAGAGCAATGGATCGAATAGGCGGAGAGAAAATTTTTCTTAAGTCCTAATCGTCCAGGACAAATTTAATAGTCTTCCCGGGACGAATGTCTCAGGATTCTCACTTTCTACTGTTCGTCCAGACAAAATCAATGGTTCGTCCCAGGACGAACATCTCTGTATTCTCACTGTTCCCTGTTCGTCCAGATAAAATTTAAGGTTCATCCTAGAACGAACGGCTCTGTATTGAGGCTCGCTAAAATCGTCCAGACGAAACCTATTCGTCCCAGGACGAATTGAACCGACATACGTCAGTTGGTTACGTCCTGAAAAATTTTGTGAATCGACCTATGTAATAACCGTTTTGTACCGGACGAACTTGGTTCGTACGGGATGATTAGCGTGTACGAAAATAATTCGTACCAATATACATAAGTTTCGTTTCTGACCATTTAAGAAAAATCGTCCAGGATGATCCACGATCGTACGAGAGTGTGAAAGGACGAAGGGTTCTCTGCCCACACTAGGAGAGTATGAACAGATGAAGGGTTCTCTGCCCACACTAGGAGAGTGTAAAAGGATGAAAGGTTCTCTTCCCACACTAGGAGAGTGTGAAAGGACGGAAGGTTCTCTGCCAACACTGGGGATTGTGTAAAAGGATGATGGTTCTCTACCGCATCAGGTAGTGGTGAAAAGAGTGTTTGTAAAAGCTTCTCCGCCTTGCTGTGGGTGCAAAATGAGAGACACTATTGGTATTAGTGCAATACTTAGAAGGTGCCTCTGAGGAGTGGATGTAGGTTTGGTTTAGACAAAACCACTATAAATCTTGTGTCTTTTACTTTAATTTTTTTTTTCGCATTTTTCTTATGTTTAAAAAACTCTGTGGTTGAAAAAGTTTTCTATTAAAAAAAATTCATTAAAATTTTCATTTCCGTTCAACAAAAATTCAGAGAGGGTTAAGTTTTTAAAAATACCAATTCACCCCCCCCCCCCTCTTGGTAGCCTTGGGACATTAACTTAGGTCTAACAACTTATTCACTAGACTCAACAAGTGGTATCAGAGCTTTGTTTCAAAATCATAAGTTTAAACTACTTTTTGATTAACGTAGATGGCTACATTCGGAAACTGAAATACACCTGAGGGTTACTCTATTACTAGACCTCCACTGTTTGACAATATACCTTTTGATTTTTGGAAAACACGCATGTCTACTTTCTTACAGTCACTTGATTATCGTATGTGGATCCTAGTCCAGGAAGGTTATATAAAATCAACTAGATTAGTTGATAGAGTTAGGGTAGAAACACCTTTTGTAGATTGGACTATAGAATAACGTGACTTAGCTCAACTAAATGCCAAATGTTTAAATAGCTTCTTTTGTGCTTTAATATCTGAAGACTACATGCGGGTTTCCACTTGCAAAAGTGGAAAGAATATATGGGATAGACTTTGTATAACTTATGAAGGGACTAATGAGGTTAAACAATCAAGACTCAATATCTTGTTACATTATTATGAGTTATTTTGCATGAAACCAAATGAATCTATTTCTGATATGTACACAAGATTCAAACAAATTGTCACTTTTTTGCATGCACTTGGTAGGGAATTAACTAATGCTAAAATGGTTAATAAGATTCTTCGTTGTTTACCTACTGCTTATGATGCTAAAATTACTACAATTACAGAGTCTAAAGATCTAAACATTTATTCTATTGACAATCTTCTTGGTTCACTCATTGCTTATGAGCAAGGAGTAAGTCAAAGAAAGATTGATGTAGGTGAACCATGAAAGGAGAAGAATATAACACTAAAAATGGAAGAGTCAGAGAGTGAACACTCACAACCTGAGGATGAAGATTATATTGCATTAATGACTAGACAGTTCAGAAGCTTTCTAAAGAAGAAGCAGAAGAGACGCCAGCAATGGAATAGAGGTAAGTTCAATAAAAATGGCAAGGTTTTTAATGAAGTGATTTATTATGAATGCAGGAAACTAGGTCATATCAAAACTGATTGCCCAAAACTCAAAGTCACTCCTAGCAAGGAGAAGGTAGAGGAGAAACCAATTGTAAAGAAGGACAAGAAGAAGTTTCAAAGAGCTTTTTGGGCGGACTCAGCTTCAGACTCATCTGAGACTGAAAAAGAAGAAGAAGTCACCAATCTTTGCTTGATGGCAGATAATGTTGATCAATCAGATCAAGAAGAGGTATGTGACTTAACTTATGATGAATTATTTGAAGTATCTGAACACATGCATGATGCATATAGGAAAATAAAAAAGATGCATGCTAGTGTAAGTTTAGAATTGGAAGAGCTTAAGAAGGAACTTGAAATCCTTAGGAAATATCATGCATTAATAGATGACAACCACATAAAACTACTTGACGAATATGATGACTTGAATAAGAATTATGAGAACTTAAAATCATTCTATGCTGATCTTGAAAAAGAATTCAAAATATTTAAGGATGAATCCGAAAGAAAAACATATCGAATCTTGGAAGATATGAATTCATTTTATAAATTAAAAATAAGAGCTCTTGAGGATAATAGGATACCCCCCAAACTTGAAGATTTTACAAATCCTAAATATTATCCTAAATATATGGAATCCCTTAGAAGACAAACAAATGGAAGAAAACTTAGGAATATTTTTCCTAATGTCAAATGTAATAATTGTGGATTATTTGGACATATAGTTCACACCTGTACTTTGAAGATGAAATCTAATTTGGTGTGGAGACCTAAGATGCATAAATCTAAATATATCATACATGCATCTGATTATAATTTTCTAAAAGGTGAACCCAAACTTGTTTGGGTTTCCAGGTCTAACATTTGATATTTTTGTAGGGATGCTCTCACACAAGACCTCGTGGGAGCATATGGTACCTGGACAGCGGATGTTCAATGCATATGACTGGAGATACTGCTCAATTCATAACGCTGGAAGCCATGAGTGGAGGCAAGGTTACACTTGGAGATAATACCACAAAGAAAGTGGTTGGATCAGGTATGATTGGAAATTTGAAAAACTTTTTCATAGACAATATGTTATTAGTTGAAGGCTTAAAATATAATTTGTTAAGTATAAGTCAGCTATGTGATAAGGGTTATAGTATAAAATTTTTACCTACTAGCTGCATATTAAGCCTAAATGGGTAAGATGTTTTAAATGAAAAAATGGTAAACAATGTTTATATGCTAGATTTAAATTGTATTCAATCTCCTACTGCTTTTTATTTAAAAACTGTTTCTGATGAATCATGACTTTGGCATAGGAGACTTTGTCATTACAGTATGAAAAATCTAAGGAGAATTACCAAAAAGAATTTAGTGAGAGGTATACAAAAACTAGACTTTACTAAGGACCGCCTTTGTGATGCATGTCAATTAGGAAAACAAGTGAAGTCCTCTTTTTAGTCCAATAAGGATCTTAGAACTAATAAACCATTGGAAATTTTACACATGGATCTTTTTGGACCAGTAGGAACTGTAAGTCTAGGAGGGAAGGTATATGGATTTGTTATAGTTGATGATTTCTCAAGATTCACTTGTGTTAGATTTAGAAATTTTTCGACTTGGATTCAAAGGAAATTAGGGTGTGAAATAATTTCGATACAAAGTGATCATAGAGGAGAATTTGAAAATGAAAGATTTGAAAATTTTTGTAAAGAAAAAGGAATTGATCACAATTTTTCTGCACTTAGAACCCCTCAACAAAATGGGGTAGTTCAAAGGAAAAACAGAACATTAATAGAAGCCGCCCGAGCAATGTTAGCAGAATACTAACTTCCTAGATATTTTTGGAATGAGGCGGTTAGCACTGCATGTTATTTTCTGAATAAGGTGAATGTGAGATCGAATTTAAATAAAACACCCGATGAGTTGCTAAAAGTTAGAACACCTAATTTTTCTCATTTGCATGTTTTTGGTTGCAAGGTGTTCATTCATAATAATGGAAAATCTGGCTTAGGAAAATTTGATCCAAAATCAGATGAAGGAGTTTTTGTTGGATATTCAAGTGTTGGAAAATCTTATAGGGTATTCAACAAAAGAACTTTGGTCATTGAAGAAATCACACATGTTGTATTTAATGAATCTGGAAATTTTGAAGAGCCAAATATTATTGAAGATGAGATTGAGGTTAACTCCCAAAAGATTGATAGAATAAATTTGGAAGAAAATGTGGAAGAGAATTTGGAAATAGAAAACCCTTTGCCTAGAGATTTGAGATTTTCTAAAAACCACCAAAGGGAATTGATTTTAGGTGAACCTAGTGAGGGTGTTTGAACTAGGCATGAATTAAACAAAGAAGTCAATCATTTAGCCTTTAATTCAACTATAGAATTCACTAATGTTGATCAAGCACTTTCTGATGAATTTTGGATATTGGCCATGCAAGAAGAGTTGAATCAATTTATAAGAAATAAAGTTTGGGAATTAACTTCAAGGCCAAAAGATCAAAGTGTTGCTGGTATTGCAAATCTATTTTTCATGTCTTATGTTTTGATGATTGACAAACACTGCTTTTCTTGGACAGCTTGTTGCTTCTAACTTTTCAGGAATCGACGATCGGACAATCAAAAAGGAGCCAAGTTCAGGAATGCGTAGGTTTAGGATTGAGTCAGTCTGTACTTTTGTTTTTTACCTATTGAGTCCTCTTGTAATAGTCAAAAAGACTGATGCTTTGTAACCCTTCACACACACACTTGAGAGACTTAGAAATTCTGTTTTTACTCATATCGGCCAGGACGATTTCTTTGATCGGCCTGGCCGATCAGCTTAAAACAGAAAGTCTAATTAAGGATTCTTAATTAAGGCAGTCGACGTTAACAGATCGTCCTGGACGATACGTGTATCGGCCAGGACGATAAGCTCAAAACAGAAAGAAGTAGCCGCCATAGAAAAGTATGGTATGCCATATCTTTAAATTATCGGCCAGGACGATCCTCGTATCGGCCTGGACGATATTAACAATTTATGCCATAATTGTTCAGGAAATCAAGGAAGTAATTAAGGATGATTGATACGATCATATCGTTCTGGACGATCGCAAGATCGGCCAGGCCGATCTAGTCAAAAACCTTAACTTACTTCAGGACGATCAATATCGGCCAGCCCGTATTCAGGGCTATTGTCAGGACGATTTTCCTCTGATTTGAACTGATCGGCCAGGACGATCGTGAGATCGGCCTGGACGATCAAGCTAATTTTCAATCGTCCAGCTTTACATCCAGGGCTATGCTCTGGCCGATCTTCATTGATTTGTATTGATCGGCCAGGCCGATATCCATATCGGCCTGGACGATATTGTCGGCAACTTGCAATTAATGAGTTCTTTTGGAGCTCTTCTATTTAAGAGCTTCTTGTTCAACGTTTTTTAAAAAAAAAGATCTTTTGGCTGCTGCCTTGACCTAAGAAGGCCTTGAGGAGAGAAAGAGAGAGAGAAGAGAGAGAGAGGATCTTGTGAGGGGGAGCTTGTGAGGGGTTTCACAAGGGTTGCTTCAAGGATCTCTCTGCGTCATCTTCGTCTAGAGTTTCTCGTCCGTGGAAGGGTCGGTAGAGGTAAGGAGCTTTGCTTTTAGTTCTGGTTCTCTGCCAGCTTCAGGAGGAAGCAAAAGGAGATAGGTTCTCTGCCTTGCCGGGGTGGCAAAAAGGAGGTTCTTGTGAGGGTTTCTCCACCTAGCCGTGGGGGCTAAAGGAGAGTCACTTTTTGTGTAGTGTAATACTTGGAGGGTGCCTCCAAGGAGTGGACGTAGGTCGAGTCGACCGAACCACTATAAATTTCTGTGTTCTTTTTCTTGCTTCCGCACTTTTAAATTCCGCATTATTTTGTGGTGTGATTTGGTTTATGTGATTTTATTTCTTTGTTTAAAAAGAAGTTTTTAAAATACCAATTCACCCCCCCCCCCCCTCTTGGTTAGTTTGGGACTAAGTTCATAGGGCTTAACATCCCCATCGAACTTTCAAGTGGTATCAGAGCTTGATTCGAAAATTAAAGTTTGAAAACTTTTTGAATTTGATCCATGTCTAACTTTGGGAATCGCAACACTACGGAAGGGTATTCTATTACCCGACCTCCTCTGTTCGATAACCTACCTTTTGATTTTTGGAAAACTCGCATGTCAACTTTTCTACAATCTACTGATTATCGCATGTGGATGCTTATTCAAGAAGGTTATTCTCCACCTTCTCGTGAAATTAACGGTTTTAAAACTGAAGTTGCTTTTACCGAATGGACTTTTGATGAACGAGATTTAGCTCAACTAAATGCGAAATGTTTGAATTGTTTTTTCTGTGCTTTAAAATCTGAGGATTACATGCGTGTTTCAACTTGCAAGACTGGTAAAGAAATTTGGGATAAATTGTGCTTTACTTATGAAGGCACTAATGAAGTTAAACAATCCCGTTTAAACATTCTCTTGCATGACTACGAACTTTTTCGTATGAAACCTCATGAATCGATTTCTGACATGTACACTAGGTTTACTCAGATTGCTACTTCATTGCATGCACTAGGAAAAGAACTTTCGAACTATGAAAAAGTTAACAAGATTTTGAGATGCTTGCCTTCTTCTTATGATGCAAAAATTACTGCAATCACTGAATCTAAAGATTTAAACACCTATTCTATTGATAACTTGCTTGGCTCACTCATTGCTTACGAGCAAGGGGTGAATCAAAGAAATCTTGATGCAGGTGAGAAGAAAAAGGAGAAAACAATTGCATTGAAGGCACACAAATCGGATTCTGAATCTTCCGGGTCTGAAAGCGATGGAGTTGCCTTCATCACAAGGCAATTCAAAAGCTTTCTAAGGAAGAAATAAAAGCATCATCAAAATTGGAGAAAAGGTAAGGATCATAAACATATTAAAGGATCTTCTGATGTTGTTTGTTTTGAATGCAGAAAGCCTGGACATGTGAGAACTGATTGCCCTAAGCTTAGAGATCAATCAAGCAAAGAAAAAATTGATGAGAAAGCAAAGTCTAAGAAGGACAAGAAAAAACAAAGGAGCTTTTGGGCAGAATCTGGTACTGATTCTTCTGAGACTGAACCAGAGGAAGAAACTACAAACTTGTGTTTTATGGGAAAAGATCAAATTGATCAAGAAGAGGTATGTGAACTTTCATACGATCAACTTCTTGAAGTTTCAGAAAAAATCCATGCATCATATAGGAAATTAAAGAAAACTCATGCTAGCTTAAAATTAGAATTCTTAAATCTACAAAAAGAGCATGAAATTTTGATTAAAGACCATCAAACAATTGATTCAAATCACATGACTTTACTTGATGAATTTGATGAGTTAAATAAAAATCATGGTAAGTTAGTTGAAGAGCATGATGCATTGAAAATATCACACACATCTCTTGAATCTGATTTTAAGAAGTCAAAAGAAATAGAAAAAGATTTGAGGATTGAAAATGAAGTTTTAGAAAACACAAACTTGAAGATTCAAAATGATTTAGAAGCATGTAAGAAATCTAGGATGACTTCTACTTTTAATCAATTGCCAAAACCTAGAGAGAGGCATTATAACTCATATCACTTAAGAAATCCCTTTCCTGGAGTTAGATGTTTTTCTTGTGGCATGCTAGGACATATCTCACACACTTGCACAATTCATCATAGTTCACATTGGGTGTGGAGACCTAAGATGCATAATCCACAGCATACCACACATGCATTGCATTCTTCTCTTCATAAGAAGGAACCCAAACCTGCTTGGGTTCCTAAAACTAACATCTGATAATTTTGCAGGAAGTCTCTCACAAAAGACCTCGTGAGAGTATGTGGTACCTGGACAGTGGATGCTCTCGACATATGACTGGTGATGCTAGCCAGTTTATTATACTAGAATCCAGGACTGGAGGCAAGGTTACTCTTGGAGACAACACCACCAGGAAGGTGGTAGGAGCAGGTATAATCGGAAATTCCAAGAACCTTATGATTGAAAATGTTTTGCTTGTAGATGGATTGAAGCACAACTTGCTCAGCATCAGTCAATTCTGTGACAAAGGCTTCATCGTACAATTCTTCACGAATTCATGCATTGTAAGTTTAAGTAACAACACCATTTTGCAGGGAAAAAGGGTAAACAACGTCTATATGCTTGATTTAAATAGCATTGAATGTGCTGCTTCTTTTTGCTTAAAAACTGTCATTGATGATTCCTGGTTGTGGCACAGGAGGCTTTGTCATGCAAGTATGAAAACCCTTAGGAATGTGACCCAAAAGGACCTAGTTAGAGGTGTCCCCAAACTTAAGTTTACAAAAGACCACCTTTGTGATGCCTGTCAACTAGGAAAGCAAATTCACTCTTCGTTTCACCCCATAAAGGACATTAGCACCTCTAGACCTTTAGAAGTCCTTCACATGGATTTGTTTGGACCCATTAGCATAGAAAGTTTGGGAGGGAAAACCTATGGTTTTGTGATTGTTGATGACTACTCGAGGTTCACTTGGACTAGATTTCTTTCTCATAAAAATGAGTCTTTTGAGGAGTTTAAAACTTTTTCTACTTGGATTCAGAAGAAGCTAGGGTGTGAGATTTTGACCATCCATAGTGATCATGGGGGAGAGTTTGAAAATGAAAAATTTGGAGATTTTTGTGAGGAGAAGGGGATTAGCCACAATTTTTCAGCCCCTAGGACTCCTCAGCAGAATGGAGTAGCTGAAAGGAAGAACCGGACCTTGGTGGAAGCCGCTAGAGCCATGCTTGCTGAGTATTCACTTCCAAAATACTTTTGGGCTGAAGCGGTTAACACAGCATGTTATGTGTTGAATAGGGTGAATGTTAGAGTCAAATTAGAAAAGACACCCTATGAGATCCTTAAGGGTAAGACACCCAATCTTTCCCACCTTCATGTCTTTGGTTGTAAGGTTTTCATTCACAACAATGGAAAGTCTCACTTGGGAAAATTTGATCCTAAATCTGATGAAGGAGTATTCTTGGGATATTCTAGTGTTGTGAAATCTTTTAGAGTGTTTAACAAGAGAACCTTGATGGTGGAAGAGACAACCCATGTAGTTTTTGATGAGTCTGATCATAAGAAACATGGAGTAGATGATGATGATGTTGGAGAGATTACAAGTGGAGTAGAAAATTTGGGGAAGGGGAGTGAGCACCTAAACAATGGAGGAGTAGAAGGAGTCACCCAAGGAATAGAAACTTTTGATGAAAGGGGAGAAACTTCACACACTTTGCCTAGAGATTGGAGATACTCTACTAGTCACCCCAAGGATTTGATCTTAGGAGACCTTTCTAGTGGAGTTAAGACTAGACATGGACTTAGGAAGGAGGTGAACCACTCTACCTTTATCTCTATGACTGAACCCACCACCATTAACCAAGCCCTCTCTGATGAGTTTTGGATGTTAGCAATGCAAGAAGAGTTGAATCAATTTGTTAGGAATGATGTTTGGGAACTTGTGGAAAGACCCAAGGGACAAAGTGTAGTTGGGACAAAGTGGGTATTTAAGAACAAAGTGAATGATTCAGGAGTGGTGGTGAGGAATAAAGCAAGATTGGTGGCTAAGGGGTACAATCAAATAGAAGGGATAGACTTTGAAGAGACTTTTGCCCCTGTAGCTAGATTGGAAGCTATTAGAGTGCTACTAGCCTTTGCTTGTTATAAAGGATTTAAGCTTTTTCAAATGGACGTCAAGAGTGCCTTTTTAAATGGGGAGATAAAAGAAGATGTGTTTGTAGAACAACCTCCAGGTTTTGAGAGCTCTCAATTTCCAAATCATGTGTTTAAATTAAAAAAGGCTTTGTATGGTTTAAAACAAGCACCTAGAGCTTGGTATGAGAGGCTTAGCACATTCTTACTAGAGAGGGAGTTTGTCAAGGGGAGCGTAGACACCACCCTTTTTCTTAAAAAAGTTGGAGATGATTTACTCATTGTTCAGATCTATGTTGATGATATACTCTTTGGATCCTCTAATAAAAATTTGTGTGATGATTTTTCTAAAACAATGAGTAGAGAGTTTGAGATGAGTTTAATGGGAGAATTGTCTTACTTTTTGGGGTTGAGCATAAAATAATTGGAAGATGGCACTTTTCTAAATCAAACAAAATACATAAAAGACATTTTGAAGAAATATGAGATGGACAAAGCCAAGCCAATTAACACTCCCATGACTTCTAGTGCTCCGTTGGATAAGGACCCAAGTGGTAAGTCTGTTGATCAGAAGAAGTACAGAGGTATGATTGGATCTTTACTTTACTTAACTGCAAGCCGACCTGACATTATGTTTAGTGTTTGCCTTTGTGCTAGGTTTCAAGCTGACCCTAAGGAATCCCACATGACTGCTATTAAAAGGATTTTTAGATACCTTTTGGGGACACAAGGATTAGGGATTTGGTACCCTAGACATAGCACTTCTTTTGAAATTATTGGTTTTTCTGACTCTGATTTTGCAGGATGCAAGGTGGATAGAAAGAGCACCTCCGGAACTTGTCAATTCATTGGACAATCCTTGGTCTCTTGGTCTAGTAGAAAGCAAAATTCTGTTGCACTTTCCACTGCTGAAGCTGAATACATTACTCTTGAAAGTTGTGTGGCCCAAGTTCTTTGGTTGAAACAACAGGTATTGGATCTAGGATTACATGTAAGCACCATCTCAATTTTTGTGACAACACTAGTGCCATATGCATCTCTAAAAATCCTATCCAGCATTCAAGAACTAAACACATTGACATTAGGCATCACTTTATTAGAGATCATGTGACTAAGAGAGACATTGAGTTACACCATGTGACAACTGAAAACCAACTGCCAGACATCTTTACTAAACCACTGGCCTTCGATACTTTCAGTTCTTTAAGGACCAGATTGGGTGTGATTGACATAAATGCATGAAACCTTTTTTAGCTAAATTTTTCTTTTTTTGTTACCTTCTTTTTCCTTTTCGTGTACCTTAGTTTTAGATCTTCACTGATATAATATCTCTTGTCTTGTCTTTAACAATTTGTAGTTAATATGTTTTCATCCACTTAAACACCTAGATAGTATGAATATCTTGTGATTATGTCTCTTTCCCTAACGTAGTATTAGTGGCATAGTTTTCTTTTCTAATCAAAAGTCTATCTCAAAATAAAAGATTGTTTATGAAACTAAGATCCTTTCTAAAGCTTGCTTAAGCAAATCTATCTTGTATTTACAATGATTAAAAGTTTTTTTGTCACATCATGATCCCTCGTTACTCTTGTCTTCGATTATTAATCCTGCTTGTGGTAATTCTTCCCTATGTTAGAGAGAGAGCTCCTATTCTCTAATATCTGAGAAGATATATTCACAACTAAGTTTTTTTAAAGAGTCTAAAAGGGAATCTAGCTTGCAAAAATAAAAAAATTTGGCCAATGATGCCAACAAAAGAAGCGCAAAGACGCCAAAAAATTGAAAAATCTATAAAAAGATGCGCAAAGCGCCACAACATTGACAAGAGGCATAAAATGAGCCCACTCAAAAGCAAGCTACTCTCCCTTTTTATATCTTTTAGAACCTAGAAGTTTTGATTCTCAAAGGCTTGATCTCGATTATCGTTCGATTGTGACAAATCTACCTCATTGTTTTATGGAGATACTTTCCTTATGCCAAGTGGTGGGTAGATTCTTTTTCTCATATCCAATTAATTATTTGAGTTAGGTCATTGATTTCAAAAGACGATTCTACCCTAAGACAACGATTTTGGCTAAGGGTAAACCATGAACGGATATTCTCCTATTCTATGGATTAAATGAGATTGGTAACACGTTAACTCACAAATTTTTAAATCAATCACATGAAATACTATATCATTGATGTGCCTTGTTTTTAAAAAATAAAATAAAAAAATAAAATAAAAAAAGGGGGAGAAGTTTATGAGGAGAACCTCTTTTACTGTGCTTTCATGTACCCTCCTTTTTTGATATGTCAAAAGGGGGAGAAGTTTATGAGGTTATTTTTTCGGTTGCTATTAAATCTTTTTTAGTGTTTTGCCATCATCAAAAAGGGGGAGATTGTTGCAAATCTATTTTTCATGTCTTATGTTTTGATGATTGACAAACACTGTTTTTCTTGGACAGCTTGTTGCTTCTAACTTTTCAGGAATCGACGATCGGACAATCAAAAAGGAGCCAAGTTCAGGAATGCATAGGTTTAGGATTGAGTCAGTCTGTACTTTTGTTTTTTACCTTTTGAGTCCTCTTGTAATAGTCAAAAAGACTGATGCTTTGTAACCCTTCACACACACACTTGAGAGACTTAGAAATTCTGTTTTTACTCATATCGGCCAGGACGATTTCTTTGATCGGCCTGGCCGATCAGCTTAAAACAGAAAGTCTAATTAAGGATTCTTAATTAAGGCAGTCGACGTTAACAGATCGTCCTGGACGATACGTGTATCGGCCAGGACGATAAGCTCAAAATAGAAAGAAGTAGCCGCCATAGACAAGTATGGTATGCCATATCTTTAAATTATCGGCCAGGACGATCCTCGTATCGGCCTGGACGATATTAACAATTTATGCCATAATTGTTCAGGAAATCAAGGAAGTAATTAAGGATGATTGATACGATCATATCGTCCTGGACGATCGCAAGATCGGCCAGGCCGATCTAGTCAAAAACCTTAAGTTACTTCAGGACGATCAATATCGGCCAGCCCGTATTGAGGGCTATTGTCAGGACGATTTTTCTCTGATTTGAACTGATCGGCCAGGACGATCGTGATATCGGTCTGGACGATCAAGCCAATTTTCAATCGTCCAGCTTTACATCCAGGGCTATGCTCTGGCCGATCTTCATTGATTTGTATTGATCGGCCAGGCCGATATCCATATCGGCCTGGACGATATTGTCGGCAACTTGCAATTAATGAGTTCTTTTGGAGCTCTTCTATTTAAGAGCTTCTTGTTCAACGTTTTAAAAAAAAAAAAGATCTTTTGGCTGCTGCCTTGACCTAAGAAGGCCTTGAGGAGAGAAAGAGAGAGAGAAGAGAGAGAGAGGATCTTGTGAGGGGGAGCTTGTGAGGGGTTTCATAAGGGTTGCTTCAAGGATCTCTCTGCGTCATCTTCGTCTAGAGTTTCTCATCCGTGGAAGGGTCGGTAGAGGTAAGGAGCTTTGCTTTTAGTTCTGGTTCTCTGCCAGCTTCAGGAGGAAGCAAAAGGAGATAGGTTCTCTGCCTTGCCGGGGTGGCAAAAAGGAGGTTCTTGTGAGGGTTTCTCCACCTAGCCGTGGGGGCTAAAGGAGAGTCACTTTTTGTGTAGTGCAATACTTGGAGGGTGCCTCCAAGGAGTGGACGTAGGTCGAGTCGACCGAACAACTATAAATTTCTGTGTTCTTTTTCTTGCTTCCGCACTTTTAAATTCCGCATTATTTTGTGGTGTGATTTGGTTTATGTGATTTTATTTCTTTATTTAAAAAGAAGTTTTTAAAATACCAATTCACCCCCCCCCCCTCTTGGTTAGTTTGGGACTAAGTTCATAGGGCTTAACATCCCCATCGAACTTTCAGTTGGAACCAAGTGGGTGTTCAAAAATAAAATGAAAGACTCAGGAGTAGTCATTAGAAATAAGGCTAGATTAGTTGCTAAGGGGTATAATAAAATTGAAGGAATTGATTTTGAAGAGACTTTTGCCCCTGTAGTTAGACTTGAAGCAATAAGGGTTTTGCTTGCCTTTGCCTGTTTTAAAGGATTTAAATTATTTCAAATGGATGTGAAAAGTGCCTTTTTAAATGGGGTAATTGAAGAAGATGTTTTTGTAGAACAACCTCCAGGTTTTGAAAATTCTAAATACCCAAATCATGTTTTCAAGTTAAAAAATGCATTATATGGATTGAAACAGGCACCCAGGGCTTGGTATGAGAGGTTGAGCACCTTTCTACTTGAAAGATCGTTTGAAAAAGGAAGTGTGGATACAACTCTCTTTTTAAAGAAATTTGGAAAGGATATACTCATTATTCAAATTTATGTGGATGATATCATTTTTGGATCTTCAAATAAAATCTTTGTGATGATTTTTCTAAAACAATGAGTAGTGAATTTGAAATGAGTCTAATTGGAGATTTAAATTATTTTCTACGTTTTAGCATTAAGCAACTTGAGGAAGGTATATTTCTTAATCAAACTATATGTTAAGGACATCCTTAAAAAATTTGAAATGGATAATGCTAAACCTGTTAGTACACTAATGAGTTCCTCAGTTCAGTTAGATAAGGACCTTAAGGGAAAATCTGTTGATCAAAAGAAATATAGAGGGATTATTGAATCTTTACTTTACTTGACTGCTAGCCGACCAGATATTATGTTCAATGTTTGCTTATGTGCTAGATTTCAATCAGATCCAAAAGAATCATATTTGACAGCAGTGAAAAGGATTTTAAGATATTTACTAGGAACTCAAAACTTAGGAATTTCGTATCCTAAGTCTAGCTCTTCATTTGAAATTATTGGTTATTCAGATACTGACTTTGCAGGCTGTAGAGTGGATAGGAAAAGCACTTATGGAACATGTCAATTCATTGGAAATTCATTAGTTTCATGGTCTAGTAGAAAACAAAATTCAGTGGCCCTAACTACTGCAGAAGCAAAATACATTGCATTAGGAAGTTGTGTGGCACAAGTACTTTGGTTAAAATAATAGTTGATTGATTTAGGATTAACTATAGGCACTATTCCAATTTATTATGATAATACTAGTGCTATTTGCATTTCCAAAAATTCTATTCAACATTCAAGAATCAAACACATTGACATAAGGCATCATTTCATAAGGGATCATGTATCCAAGGGAGAAATTGAACTTATCCATGTTTCTACTGAAAATCAACTTGTAGATATTTTTACAAAACCTTTAGCCTTTGATACTTTCAGTACATTAAGAATAAGGCTTGGTGTAATTGATTTAAATGCTTAAATAAAATTATTTTTGCAACATTGATGTTTTTGTTTTCGTAGTTTACGTTTTTATGATTTTGTTTTTGTGATTTTTTTGTGTTTTTTTATTTTAGAGTCTGTGCATTTGTCATTGTCTATTGTGCTTTGTGTGTTTATTTTTGTTTTCTTTGATAAAAATACAAAAATTTGTGTAAATTATCCGGGACGAAAAGTTTTCGTACAGGACGATATGTGTAAAATTTAGTCTGCGTGATTTCAAACCGTCTTAAGAGTAGTTTTTAATGTAGTTTGTCTGTATGATCCTCACTATCATCAAGGACAAAATATATTTTCTCAAACGACGGGATGATTGAATACAGCAGTTGAACGGATAAGATAGTTTTTAATAATAAATTTTGTTCATACGAACCTTTTGTTCGTCCAAACGAACAGATGTCAGTTCATAGTAGGGGACGATTTTCAACTGCCATTAAAACGAGTTAACTTTTGATCGTCTGTACGAACACGTGTTCGTCTGTACGATCGTCTTGGTCAAAATTCTGTACAAAAGGATGCTTCGTAAATTGTGTGATTACGAAAAGCCGTTATTATTTTGACTCACTCGTTTGTCCATACGAATTATTTTTGTACGGGGACGATTCGAATTCGTGCGGGATGAACAAAATTTTGTCTGGTACGAACAATTGTAATTCTTTAAATTAACAGCAATTTTACTGAACAGTCACTCTCACACATCACTTTCAAAGACTTCATCTTTTCAAATCCTTCAATGGCTAGTTCAAGCAAGTGCCAAAAGATTTTAGCTAAGGGACCTCCTAGGAATACATCCGAAAATTTTCTGTCTAGAGCAAATGAAGAGTCTTCTCCTAGATTTGCCTCTGCAAAAATTACTCCATCTAGAGTTCTTCTTCAGGAGAAGTTGACCTTTAAGGTAATGCCCCTTTTTTGCTTCAACTCAATTTGGACTAATCTTCACCTTAGTCCATCTCTACAATAAGGAAACCTTCCAGTATTTTCTGGCAAACATGTCATTTAATTCCGACCACTCTGTTATCAGTTCCTTTGTCTTCAAAAAGAAAATACAAATCATCAAGGCTGACTTTGGTATCTTCTTAAATTTAAGGACTGAAGGGATTAGAGCACACACTTTTACCACCACTAGCTTTGACTGGACTGAAGTTAACAATGTTCTTAGTGGAATAAAAGTTAAGGACCATTTGCCAAAAGTAGCCACTTTAAATCATAATGCCCGAATCATCCAGCATGTTCTTAGATCTTCTATTATACCTAAAGCTGGTGATAGAGTCAACATCACTCCACTTCTCTCTACAATTACCTGCCTGATAATGACCAGGCAACCCATAGATGAGGCCCAACTCCTAATCGACTATATTTATGGTCTCTCTGAAATTTGTCATAGAGATCATAAAAAGAAAAAAGAACATAGCATTAGGCCATCTGATTGCCTACATTTTAGAGAAGAAGTATGATTTAATTCACCCAGTTTCAGACTTTGAAGAAACACTCAACTACAACGATGGTTCATTTTGGGCAATCTTCAACAAGGACGAACCAAGCAAACCTCATGTAGTATTGAGTGAAACAGAAGAAGAGGGTGAACCTTCACATGCTGCTGAACCAAATTATAAGGATTTGGTTCAAAGATTTAACAACTTAGAGGCTCACTTTGATCAAAGATTTGATCAAATTGAAACTCATCTACAGCAGCAAGACCTTCAGTACAATCAAGACATGGGATTCATGCATGAACAGATTAATTCCATTAATTCCAATATGTTTGTGATGAGTAGTTATTTCAACTTTTTTAATGCTGCACCTCCTCCTCCTCCAGATCAGGGTCCTTCAGAATGATTGTAGTATTTGTTTAAGTGTCTCTCTTTTTTTTTTGGTTAATGTGTTTATTTGTGATGTGTTTGTAATATGTTTTAGATTATCATCTTTCTCCTTGTTTTAATGTTGTTGTTATTGATATCATGTATGGTATTGTAATATCTTCATTTGATATCAATAAATGTTGCAATATTTTGTTATCTAATATTTTGGGAAATGTGAGTTAGACTTTATGACTTTCAATTTTTTTTAATCTTAATAGTGCCTTATTTAAATTGTAAATTAAAATTAATTTCATTAGAAAATATATTTATTCTAAAATTAAGAAATACTTATAACTTGATATTACTATAATCTTCAATTCCATGTCTCTTATTTAGACTACTCTAGTACTAATATTTTTATTGCATTTTAGATGTTTTCTTATTTTGTATTTCTCTTTTCAAATAGTATTTATGCACTTAGAAAAATTTGAAATCTTAGATTATTGACTTTGGAAAGAATTCAATTACTCTTGAAAAGTGTACAATTGTACAAAAATCAAAAGAAGTGTACAAAAAATTTAAAATGACAAAAAAGAGACATAAAATAAGCCCACAGTAAACAAATGCACAAAAATGTGCCAAAGAAATATATATATATAAACAAGATGCACAAAGCGTCACATGTGGTAATTCTTTCTTTCCAAATTCTTTCAATCTCTTAATTCAAATTGATCTTATGTTCATTTATACTTGACATTGAAATGTGAAATATAAATTTTTTTATTCATCCCTTGTGCAATGATTTTCTTTATCTTAATGTCTAAATTAACACATGCCTTTGATAAATTCTTTGTATTCTCTATGTTATAACACTTCTTCAATTATATGAATCTCTATAATTTCTCTAATGACTTAATTTTATTTGCATATCTTATTTCAATCACTTTCAAGATTAAATTATAAACTGAATTTCATACTTCTACTTACATTTCTATCTTTCTTCTCTTTTTCACTTTTTGTTGTTGTCAAAAAGGGGGAGAAATTGTTTATTATTTCTTTGTTTTGTTTTAATTTTTTGTTTGTTTTGTTTTGTTTTTTATTTTTATTTTGGGATTTGATTGTTCTTTTTTATAGTTGAATGTGTGTTTTAATTGTTTCTTCAAAATTAAAAACAAAAAATTTTTTTTTTACATATATGCCTCCTTATATTTCATGTATTCATCAATTCAGGGGGAGTTTAAGGGAGATATTTAGAATTGAAATTCCTATAAACAATAATTATTTTGCCATCATCAAAAAGGGGGAGATTGTTAAGAGAGTTGATATTTTGCATGTTTTACATTCTTGCAACTTATATTATTTTGATGATTTCAATTATTATTATTTTACATATATCGCCTAACACTATTTCGAACATTTATTTCTTGCTCTAGTGTGTACTAACATTTTAGAAAAATAAACTCCAAGATATTGAAGACTTGTAATAAAATTTAACAAATTTTCATATTTTTTATATGAGAGGGAGTGATTGTAATTGAGTGAAAAATCACAATATACACATTTGGGAAATTGTTTTTAACTGATCGTACAGGACGAACTTAATTCGTACGGGACGATCATGTCAATTACCCATAAGGAGAGCAATGGATCGAACAGGCGGAGAGAAAATTTTTTTAAGTCCTAATCGTTCAAGACGAATTTATTAGTCATCCCGGGACGAACGTCTCAGGATTCTCACTTTCTACTGTTCGTCCAGAAGAAATCAATGGTTCATCCCAAGACGAACGTCTCTGTATTCTCACAGTGCCCTGTTCGTCTAGAGCAATGGACGAACGGCTCTATATTGAGGCTCGCTAAAATCGTCCAGACGAAACCTATTCGTCCCAGGACGAACTGAACCGATATACGTCAGTTGGTTACGTCCTGAAGAATTTTGTGAATCGACCTATGTAATAACCGTTTCATACCGGACGAACTTGGTTCGTACGGGATGATTAGCGTGTACGAAAATAATTCGTACCAATATACAGAAGGTTCGTTTCCGACCATTTAAGTAAAATCATCCAGGACGATCGACGATCGTACGGGATGATCCACTGCGTTCAGAATTGAAAACTTACAGTTTTTGGGCGGTTTTTCTTTTCTTTTGTATAAATAGTCCAAATTAGACTGCCACCCAATCTTTTTGCCATTTGATCTTCGTGCCTATTGAGAGAAAAGTCAATGAGAGAGCGTGAGAGAGCATTCAAAGGAGGATTCCTACCACTGGAGCGTGAAGGCTTCACTTGGTGTTTAAAGGTAAGAATCTCTACTTGTAAATTTGGATTACTTCACTCTTTTCTTTCTTCCTTCTAGATTTCTAGTGAGAAGATCTTTCAAGGAGATCCGATTCTCTGCCGACACTTGAAGAGTGTGATCAGACGAAGGTTTCTCTGCCCACACTATGAGAGTGTGAAAGGACGAAGGGTTCTCTGTCCACACTAGGAGAGTGTGAACAGACAAAGGGTTCTCTGCCCACATTAGGAGAGTGTGAAAGGATGAAAGGTTCTCTACCCACACTAAGAGAGTGTGAAAGGACGGAAGGTTCTCTGCCAACACTGTGGATTGTGTAAAAGGACGACGGTTCTCTGCCGCACCGGGTAGTGGTGAAAAGAGTGTTTGTAAAGGCTTCTCCGCCTTGCTGTGGGTGCAAAATGAGAGACACTATTGGTATTAGTGCAATACTCAGAGGGTGCCTCTGGGTTGTGGATGTAGGTCTGGTTTAGACCGAACCACTATAAATCTTGTGTCTTTTACTTTAATTTTATTTTCCGCATTTTTCTTTTGTTTAAAAAACTCTGTGGTTGAAAAACTTTTCCATAAAAAAAATTTCATTAAAAATTTCATTTCCATTCAACAAAAATTCAAAGAGGGTTAAGTTTTTAAAAATACCAATTCACCCCCCCCCCCCTCTTGGTAGCCTTGGGACATTAACTTAGGTCTAACAACCTATTCACTATACTCAATAATATATATATATATATATATATATATATATATATATATATATATATATATATATATATATATATATATATATATATATATATATATATATATATATATATATATATATATATATATATATATATATTGTTTTTCTTTTTCAATTCAAAATAAAATTTTGTCAAAAATTGATTCTCCAAAATATCTTTTATAAGCCACGCTCGGGAGAAGAGAGAGAACGTCCAAGAAGTTCGGAAGATTTCAAATTTTACGATCTCCTGCTGTCATCGTTGATGGTGGAAGAGGGTCGCCGGTCATCTTTAGATGACCAAAACACCTCATCTTTAGCATCTGAAGTGCATCCAACTTCGTTGGATACAAAAGGTAGATTTTCGTTCAACCGTAGCTTCTCTCGCAATTCCTACTTCATGAATACTCCTCTGCTAATCAGAGAAGGTTGTTATGTTTCTAACCGGAAGACTTTGCCTAATGGAGAGAAAGGAAATGAAGTTATTTCATGTTTGGATAGTAAGTTGATTTCATCTGGGTCGCATTGTCTAAAATTGGATTCCTTATCTAATTCGGCTTTTCTTTCTAAATCTAATGATTTGAAGGCTTCATCTTCGGGTTCCAAAACAAAAGAGGATAGTTTGTTGGAGAAAGGAAATGTTGTTGATACTATCATTCTTGGTGAT
Source organism: Dendrobium huoshanense (assembly GCA_016618105.1). Lineage (NCBI taxonomy): Eukaryota > Viridiplantae > Streptophyta > Magnoliopsida > Asparagales > Orchidaceae > Dendrobium > Dendrobium huoshanense. The sequence goes on from CM028351.1 coordinate 30,471,764, forward strand.
GATAGTGTTAAAAATTCCCTCTTCAAATTCTGTTTTGTATAATTCTAATGTGTGGATTAAAAAACCACATATTAAAATTAATATGAAGTGATTTATTGATGAAAATGAGGATGTAAATGTGGTCAAGCTTGATATGGAGAAAGAAAAAGCCAATTTTCAAGTTTTGAAGAATTCCTTGGTTGTTAAAATTCTTAGTAAGAATTTGCCTTTTTCAATCTGTAGTCTTGAGTTAAGGCGACAATGGAGTAGATTTGGTGGTTTTCATATAACCTTGCTTGGATTAGATTGGCTTTTATGCTCGTTTCAGTCATCTGAAGCTGTGGAAGAAGTCCTTAATGGAGGTCCTTGGTATGTTGGGGGCTTCATCATTGGTAGAGATAAATGGTCTCCTAGTTTTTCTCCTATCTCTATGGATGGAATTTCTTCACCCATTTGAGTTCGTCTACCTCATTTACCTCTTCATTGATAGGATGAAACTAATATTACTAAAATAGTTTCTAAAATTGGAATCACTTTATTATTAGATGTCAACATGTTTAGATGGGGTAGAAGGGAATTTGCTAGAGCTTGTATTCAAGTTAAATTGAATACTAAGCTCCCTTGTGGTATCTGGGTTGAAGGTTTGAGTCGAAAATTTTTTCAAAAAAATTGAATATGAAAATCTTTCAACTCTTAGTTTCAAATGTGCAAGGATTGAACATAAAAATTATGTGTCCTAATGTCTCACATATTCTGAGTCTTGCTGATATGGAAGTCCCAAAGAGTTCAGCTCTTGTAGAGGAAACTTCATATGGCCCTTGGATGCATGTGAAGTTCAAGAACAAAAAGTTAAAAAAAAAAAAGTTTTGTTGGATGGTATGAAGAAATCTGATTTTCACAATTGGAAAAAATCTGTTAAGGAGGATTCGAGTATGAATCCTGAAGAAGATAAGGAAAATTTTGTTGATGTTTTATCTGATAAAGTTTTATCTGATAAAATCATATCAGATCTCAGGAAAACCAATAAGTTTAATGTGCTATCTCTTGAGGAAAAGGGTATTGTAGATGCTGAAATATTTGATGTTAACAATGCTGAAGTTGTTGACAAGGAAGTTTTTAATAAAAGCTCAAATGGGGATTCTGAATCTGCCAAAATTCTTGATAATGTTCAGAATGGTTTGTCTTCATTAGATAATGAGAATTGCTGGGTTAACCTTGATGTTTTGATTGTTGCTCAATCCGTCCAAGTTCTGGAATCTGTTCATATTTCAAAAGATGAGTTCAATATGCCACAAATTCTAGAAGGAATAGAGGATGCTGCAGTCATTTCTTCCGATTATGTTCCTATTTCAGTTAAAACTTTCAAGGATATTGGAAGTTTTACAGGAGATATTCCTATGGTTGAACCTTTACTCCAACAATTATTGCCTATAAAAATGTTGGAATTGAAGAATCTTTCAACAATTTTGGAGGATTATGTGGTGCGGTTCTTGCTATTGTACCAGAAATCGTTACTCCATCATCTGAGGTAAATTTAAATTTTAAAAAGGCTGTGATTGTGAAGGATAAAATTGTTGTTAATAAGGATGGTTATTCTTCCAATTCTAAACATAAGCTGTTTAAAGAACTTCAATCATTGGGACCATTGGAAGATATACCTGGAAGAAGGAATGCAGATTTCAGATTGAAGAATTTTAAAGGGGGCTCTTCCCCTTTAGCTCGTTGGTATGCTTGCTTGTTCTTCCGTTGATAGCAGTAGGATGGAATTCTATTTGAGAGGCTTGATGTTGGAGCTTCTTCTCAAAAAGTATTTCAGATTTCTTACTATGAGCAACGTCCTCAACATTTGGAAGTGGTATATGTCTATTTCAGTGGATGAGATATATTTCCCTACGGGTTTATTGGATGGCATTAGTTTATTTCTGAGATGCCTATTGGAAGTTTGCTTAGGTATTTCTCGATTGTCTGATGATCATTGTATTTACTTTCTAGTTTATTTGTTTAGTTTTTTTTATGCTTTATATTTGTTTTATAAAATTATTCTAATTGTTTATTGGATCTATACTAGTTCTTATTTTTTAACCAATTGAAAATATTGGGATGCTAAGCAACCTATTAGGTTGTTTAATATTTAGTATCACTACACCCCAAGGGTTTTAAAATAGGAAGTAATTGATCTCATTTCAATTATAATAATTTTATTTTAACAAATATGCTCTTCAATAAGATTCCTTTCCTTTTTTGGATCAAGGAACCCTTAGTTTTAATTTTTTTTAGTTTGTATCAGTGCTTTCTTTCTTTGTTTTAATGCAATTGCATTTCTTCAAAAAAAAAAAAAATCTTTTATAAAAACTCAACCAAAGTACAATAAAATAAATTGCAAGAAAATTAAAGTGAAGAAAAGTAAAAAACATCAATTTAACATTCTCACAAACTCCACTTCAAGAGAATTCCTACCCAGTGCAAATCCAAAAACTACATAATACTTATAAATTAAAATGTCCCAAGTGATTTGATACTATATGGTTACGTTGAAATTTTTCATTTTTACAAACATCTTTTTTTTTTTATAAATATTTTTTAATTAAATTTAACTATATATATATATATATATATATATATATATATATATATATATATATATATATATATATATATATATATATATATATATATATATAATTTTGAAATATAAAATTGTTATACAATTTATGTGTACAAATTATATCTAAATATATATCATAAGTTTATAATATTAAAAATCATATTTAAATTTAAAATTATAAAAAAAAACTATTATGCACAAGCTATTTAAAATTAAATACCAAAATTATATAATTGTATAATTATTTTATTATTTAAATTTTATTTAAACAATTTAAAAATTTATCAGAATAAATTCTGGTAGAACTATTAAAACTTAAATCTATTATTCCTCTCAATGTCTGATGTAATTTTAACAATTTTGATATTTTACCGAAACAATACTCTACGAGCTTACTGGAAGAGACAAATGATCTATCTGAAGCAAGAGGACCATAAATTAAGGGAAACAAAAAAGTAACATCAGAAATATTAGAGCTTAACTGCATAGCCAACGGAAAAACTAAAAAGAAAAGAAAACAGCAGCAAGCAAAACCTTAGGAGTACGAATAATAATCAGTAAGATTTCCATAATATAATGTAAATCACAATGGAGGGTAGAAGAATGAAGACAAGGAAAATCCGAGGAAAAGCAGGCCTCCAATTGTGGCAACGGTTCGCTGGGAGATCTTGGATGCCAGCATGCTCCCTCCCAACACTGCAACTGATGTACATATCGTGTGCCCTAATATAGCTCCCACGGCTACTCCAGCAGCATTCTTATGAGTAGCCAGCTACACGAAATATGCACTTCAATTTAATAACAGGCGCAATAGAATTAAATCAATGTGTAAGAACTAATAGATAACCACTGCAAATTATCATGACACATCATCACCATGCCACCCAGGTCAGATGATACGAGCTATGAACTTTCAGGTTCAATATTTATATATTAAAGGTTCATTAACACCTTATTATTCAACTAAATGAAAAATAAAATAAAATAAAATAAAATAAAATAGTATAAATATAAGTCATGAAGCTCAAGATCTACAAAGGAATAAGCCTAGAAACTGCCCGGAGTATTTATTTATATTCATGAATATTCTCCTCAATGGTTCAACAAATAGTTAGATGACAATAATTAAATAAAGAAGTCATTTAATGCTTTTTAATAGCTAATATAGGCTTCGTTTGGGACGGCTTTTTTATTGCTTTCTAAAATGGAGTTTTAGTACAAATTTTTTTAATTTTGTACTAAAACTCCGTTTTAGAAAGCAATAAAAAAACCGTCCCAAACGAAGCCATAGTCGCTCACTTAAAGTTGCTCTAGTCAAATTTATACATGGCGGTTGCATTTATGCATAAAGTTGATGCACGCGCAGCAATATACCTCTATTTAAATTTTTTAAAAATTTTTGTTTTTGCAAATATTTGAACTTTAAAGTATATAAAAAAGCACCAACATAATAGGTGAATTGTGTAATTCTTTTATTAATAATTACGAATGGATTGGTGAAACATAATGATGTCATAAGTTTAAATGTTAAAACACAAGCATAATAGTTGGACTCAATATATGATGTTTGACTAAAGAAGGTAAATAAATAAATTTAAATAAAATTTTAGAACTCGTCACGTTCAAGATTGACAAGCGCTCCCTAAGAAAAAGAAACAAACAAGCTTAAAAATGTCAGTGCTTGGCTCAGCACATCTCTTAAAACTAATTGCACGTAACATATATAGTTAATCCCAGCTTAAATTTTTTAAAAAACAAAAGCAATTTGTTGACCTGGCGTATAAAACAAAAGAGAGAAAAAACAAAAAAAATTTATTACCTGTTCGGTGCCGAATTCCGCACGTCGCTCGCGACTAATGTCGCGTCCTCACATCTCCGCATGATTTAGTGTCGTTAATAGGGAGAGGGAAGAAAGGCATTCGGTTCTGCTCTCTCTCGCTCTACGATATTTCTCCCTCCCTCTGTGCTTTTCGACTTCGCTCTTCAGATGACTTCCCACTCCTGTCGGATCGGAGGCCACGACATTTCAATTGGAAACAACGACTGAGAGCTCACTCCGCCTCCCACGTTGCTGTTCGACTTTGCCTTCGACGACTTTCCCTACCGGCCGAATCGGAAGTTACGCATTTTTGATCAGAAGCAAGAAGCCGCTTCTTCGGTTCCCGTCGCTATTGCACGACTTCGCCTCCCCCGCCGGCGTCGTTCCTTCCTTTTGGATCGGAAGTTACTTCATTTTGATCGGAAGCAAGCAGGAGGAGCTCGCTTGCTGTGTAGGTAACTTTCTCCCTTGCTCACGCTTCTCGACCGAATCCAGTGGATTAGCTGAACCCGAGAGAGAGAGAGGGAGAGATGTTGTTTTATTATTATTATTATTATTCTAATTAATTATAATAAATCTTAATTAATTAACATTAATTAATTTTAATTAGTTTTATTTAAAAATAATTTTAATTAATTATATTTAATTTTAATTAACTATAGTTATTTAATTAATTATAATTATTATAATTAATCATAATTAATTCTAAGTAATTAATCATGATTAGTTTTAATCAATTATGATTAATTTTAATTAAAGTTAATTTTAATTAATTATGATTGATTATTATTTTTAAATATAAATAATTAATATTAATTACTTATAATTAATTAAAATCTTTTATAACTAATTAAGGATAATAATAATTATTATTTGATTATAATTAATTATGTTTAATTATAATTAATTATAATTAGATATAATTAAAAAAAAAAAAAAGAAGAACCATGCTTGCACTCCCCTCTTGCATCGATCTACGAGCTAACAGTCGCCGACAATCACCGCCGGCCCCAAAGGTATAAAATTCTAACTTAAACCCCGTTCTCGACGCTTGCAGCGGACCGGAGAACCACCTATATGCGCTCTTGTAGCACGGTAGGAGGGAGCCCGGTGCGAAGCATACGGCGAGGCGGGTAAGCCCTATACACGCTCTTGTAGCGTGGTGGGGATGGTCCTCGACCTCGACACCGACACCGCCGACGACTGTTACGTAAGGTATAATTTCTAACTCCAATCCCATTCTCAATGTTTGCAGCGGACCGGAGAACCACCTATACGCGCTCTTGAAGCACGGTAGGAGGGAGCCCGGTGAGATGCATACGACGAGGAGGGAGAGCCCTATACACGCTCTTGTAGCGTGGTGGGGAGAGACTGCTGTTCTGGTACGTCACAGCTGTTCTGGTACGGATACTGCTGAAGGCCCCATACACGCTCTTGTAGCATGGTGGGATGAAATTTTGTACGGCCGCGGTGTCTACGGACACCTACCATACACGCTCTAGTAGCGTGGTGGGAAGGCCCAGCTCCCCAATTTTCCCCCAAATGGGGGATATGCCGGGGTGCTGCCGAAAGTTTCACTGAAATGCATAAGACAAACTATTTGGAGACATCATTTGAGCAGCAATACGAAGAACAACAGAAGACTTGTACTCGAACAAGAATACACAGAACTTGAACCAAAGGACCAGAGGACTTGTACGAACAACAAAGAACAAGGATTTGAACCTGAACAAACTCCAAATGATTTCTAAAAAGTTCAAATTCAAACTTGAATAAAATGCAATACGAAATTCAACATAATACAAGGACCTGGCTCAAACTCAAGTGAGATCAAACTTAATTTGAAAATGAAATGGATTAAACCAGACTACTTGAACTTGCATTCTAAATTCAAATCAATTTGAACTCAAGCAAGAGCTTGAGTTGGACTTCAAGAAGACCTGTACATTCTCGTTTGAATCGCTCTTTGTGGCTTTTCATTTACTGAGGTGTTCTTGCTGGTTGTTATGTGGCATTGGGTTGTATCGATTGAATGTTTAAGATCGTTGAAGGCAAAGCTTGAAGCAGTTTTCATGGTCTTCTTAAAATGCAACCAACAAAGGAGGACCGGCCTCTTAATGTGATGATAATCAAAGATAACAAGCCTATTTGCTTCATAAGATGCAACGAAGATCCTCCGTTTGAAATGGGATTCAAATAAGGTTCATCAGGAGCCTGAACCATACTTCAATACAAACAAACAACGGGGGACTCGTGACGAACAAGACCTCGATGCATGAATTCCTACAACAATCCCTACAATGCCTGTTGATTGAGAAGGTAATATGGGAGACCAATGATGGAGAATCCGCCTTCCTACAAATAAGTACAATCAACAATACCCACCTGAGATTAGTGATAGGTGGGCATGATGTTGGCAACAAAGGGTCTCCTACAAATACCTTCAGGAGGTCGTAGTGAGTACAACAGTCCCCTGCAAATGGCTACAAACAACTTGTGGATAACAACAGTGAGAGTCTCGTAAGCATAGCGAGCCACTGTGGACACAAGTATTGATACCATCTACGATAGCGATGGTCAAAATCTACAAGTACGCCGGGTACAAAGACAACCCGATGTACGAAAAGGAACACTTATTGCAGAATGGAAGAGATGTTTGGACAAATCCGAGCTAAACTTCCCGGTGATCCAAAATCCCTAAATCCAAGAGGAAAACAGTTATGATACCCATAAATACTGAAAATAACAAGTCTACTACGCCAAAGATCCTGAAGGGAGTTCTCCCCAAATTAGCAGTCTTTGACTCCAGAATCCAGAAAATCCTCCCCCGGTGATTGTGAAAGGGGGAGTCAACATCAAAATCAAACGCCACCGGATCTGCAACACTGATACAAGCAGACAGAAGGCGTCTACAACCTACAACGCTACGCCACCGGATCTGCAACACTGATACAAGCAGACAGAAGGCGTCTACAACCTACAACGCTACGCCACCGGATCTGCAACATTCGTACAAGCAGACAGAAGGCGTCTATAATTATTTCAAAGTACCCATGCACGTGCACCTTAGTTTGTATACACATAGGTACACAAGGGGTAAATACAATCTACACCCGCATGGGCCCTGGCGAGCGTGTTATTGGTATACACGTGACGCCTATGGATGCTACGCGGGTTGACAAGTGAATTCAAGTTCGAATCCGATCATTCTATACGAATCAATAGAAGTCGACAAGATTCGAACTACCTAACAAAATACACTGTTGTAGCGAACGGTGTATTTGTTTAAATACATTCTTTTTAGGCCTTCAAGGCCTAAAATCAAGAAAATTCACAAACAAAGGCACAAAGCCTATGAAACCCGATCCTCTATCGACCAGTAGATAGAGTCGACAAGGTTCAATCTAGAAAAAGGAAATGATCCCAAACACCCCGATGATGGCCGTGTTGAACAAATATCTCAACCGGAGGGGTCCACAAATATTTCAAATTCCACTCAAGTGTCCACACAAAATCCATACTCCAAAAATCCAAAATCAATCCCAAAATTCCAAGATATTTAAATTTGAAATAAATCCATCAATTACTTAAAGCAAAATCCATCCACCCTCCGCAACAGTCTGCCGGGCTGGACAAATTCAAATAAACTCTAGCTCACAAAGAGCCAAATTCCTAGTCGAAAATATCACTAGGATCCATTCTCAAACAATCTCCTGTCAGTAAAGACGTGGTACGTGTTCTCTAACCGGCGGTTAGCCGCCAAATGGCACCGCAGGATAAACGGTTACAACGACTCGGGGCCCTATGAACCGAGTGGTTTTTGCCGCCAAATGGCACCACAGATACTGGTTATGGCCAGCGTCAATACGTTCCTTATTGGCATCAAGTCCTTGAGATATGAATCAATAGGATATGATCGATAGGGCACAAAGCCCTCTGTCAGCTAAGGTGGATTCAAATTTATCTCCTTAGACAAACATTGAACCCCGGTCTACAAGGTCCCCTTGGACGAAGCAACCCATGGCTGTCGACAAGGATCCTTCTATCAGGTTGGGTCGACTACCTCCTCTGACTAAGTAGACCAGGGACCGCGATGGCCCGGGACGACGGAACCATGGGATCTTGATCGGGTCCATCATCCATTCCCCCACCATCCGCTTTAAGTGCTAGATGGTGAAATTTCTATTTTTAAATATAAAATTTTCCAAAATATCCCAATCCAAATCTTCAAATCTTCCAAACTCAACTCTTCAATTTCCAACCATTTTCTAACATCCGAAACCTTTGTTGCTACTATATGCCAGATAACACGTATATTCTACGTATATGATCGACGACTAGCCTTAATCGAAAGTTCTCTCTCATGATTGAGAGGGGTAATTAACTATAGGGGCTTGCGCCTATAGGAAACCAGAACTCAGATCATAAAGTCCTCGCAAAATGAGGGCGAAATCTCTGGGTAGTGTCTTATCTACAAACCCATCTGCCTTCCAAAATTTACCTCGGAACTTAGTTCGTTAAAACTCCCTCGCCGAACAAGAAAAGCGAGCGGAGGCCGAGGCCGAATTTTCGGAGCCCACAGATTTCTGACGACTCCGCTGGGGAATGGTTTCTCTTTCCATCTCTGGCTAGTCATTCAAAGGCTATAGTAGCAAGCATATTAAATTTTAAGTTTCCTGAAAATGAATCTTTTAAATAAGATCAATGGAAATTCGTTTAGCAGGGTTTTCAATTCCATGCTAATTTTCCTGCTATCATTCGTCCTGCGTTATTCCTGTTTTATGAAAATGTGGGGTGATGATGTATTAATGTGATCACTAACCCCTACCTTTCATTTGTGCTAGGATCCAGCTGGCAAACGCTGTGATTGAAACTGGAAATACTGGAGCCACCATCCACTTTGGTGGGCTCGAATTCTCAGCAGCTTCTGCAAGGGCTGCAGCCGTTCCTGTGTACGGCGTAAACTCTGAAGAACCTTCTAGAAGGTCCCACTCTGAAAGGACTACTGTCAGAGGTGCTGCCCAAGGAAGAACCTCTGTATTTGAAAGACTATCCCAGCCTGAGGCCCTTACTGCAAAGAGGGTTGTCACTGGAAGAAAGATCTCTGTGGTGACCGCAAACAACACCGTCCTGCCCAGAGAGACTGTTGCACCTGGGAGGTATGATAATGAAGCTTCTTCATCTGGAGGAAGGCTTACTATAAGGCAAAGGAGGAAGAGAAATGCAGAGTTGCGAGCTCAGCAATTACCTGTATCAGTCCATCCCTCCAATCTTCCAGCACAAAAATCAGAAGTCAATATTCCCACTCAGAACAGGTTTTCTAACCTGAAGTGGATTAAAAGAAATAGCTCTTCTGGTGAGCTCAAGAAATCTTTTTGGGAGCGTCAGCCTGAAGTTCCAGCCCCTCAGAAGATAAGAGAGCCCGAACGTCTATCTGCCCGGGTACACCGTGTACTGAAGACAGTCAAGGAGAAGGGCTTAATGAAAAAGAAGTTCCAGAGGCCACTGATTGTTGAGGCCCGAAGAACTCCTCCAAGAGAGAGGCTATCGTCTGTTGTGATAGCCAAACGAAAAAATTACCAACGCCAAGTTCCGTAGGAAGCACATCAGGGCGTGACACTTGGACCTCGTGTCCAAGAATCCGTCGCCGAAAGGGCTCAGCGGAAAGGCAAACAAGTTTGGAGGCCGAAGCCTCGAAATGAAAAGGTCTTTGAAGAAAGAGATAAGTCAAGCGTGACATCCGGAACAGTCTACCGGAGATCCGCACCTGCCAACAGAACTCGTCAGAAATGGGTCCGAAAGAAGGCCCATAATGACGACAATTATATGGACGGTCGACATCCTGGAGAGTCTTCCAGGAGATCCCGTCATTCTCCTACTTCAGCCAAAGAGGAAGTTCATTTCGATCGTAGTCCGCAGATCGAAGAAGTAATCATTCCAAGTCAAGAGCCTGAAATTCAGTGGCGACGCCGCTCAGAAATTCAGGTACGAGAAGATGAAAAAGAATATGATGATGATGATACTATGGAGATCGAAATGGTTCGTATGGTCAGCCACATTGATGTTGAAGATGATGATGGTGATGAAGAAGACCAACAATCACAGCCGCGCGTACGTGTTTATCGACGTCGCCACAGGGCTAGATCTATTGCCAGCCGAAGTGCTCGCTCCTCAGAAGGAGATGAGGAAGAAGAAGATGTTGGAGAAAATCCCTTCGGAGGTGAAGACATCACACTCGCTGAAATGAGAAATCAGATGAGGCGACAGATGCGAAGGAAAGACAGAGAAATCTCTCAGTTAAATGATAAAATGACTGAGATGATGACTCAGATGACGGCTATGGTGGAAATGATGCAGAAGACCACTTCTGTGGGTCATGTACCGGCTCAACCCGTCAACCAAGCTGTAAATCCTCAAAATCTCCAAGCTCCGCAAGCCTCAGGAGTGAAAGGTGTACTTGAAGGTGGCAAAGAAACTGATGATCCAACTCGCCAGCGTACTCCACAAAATTTGACGAGTGCCTCTGAACCTGTAACTGCATTACAGTTGGAAGGCATAATCAGTGAAAAGATTAAGACCATTATAGCTGCTGAGCAAGCAGAGAAATTGGTAGGAAAAGGTCGCCCGTACCCGGCTGAGTACGATCAGGTGCCATATCCAAAGGGATATTCTGTACCAAAGTTCAATATCTTCGATGGAAATAAAAATCCCAGACAACACCTGGCGCAGTTCAAAGCAACCTGTGGAAATACATGAGGTAATGATGCTCTGTTATTTAGGCAATTCGTGAGCAGCTTGAGTGGAACTGCTTTTGAATGGTACGCCGAATTGCCAAATGATTCTCTAAAAACCTTTGCGGAGCTGGAGGCCTTATTTGTGAAAAGGTTTGCCAGTGCAACAGAGAAGACTACCATTGCTGATCTTGCCCTTGATAAACGGAGGAAGGAAGAGTCAGTAACAAAATATATAACACGCTGGCGCAATCTCAGCATGAAGTGCGAGCAACAATTAGAAGAAGAACATGCAGTTCAACTGTTGATGGGGAACATTGATGATAAAATGCAACCCTTCTTATGCATGACTTCAATCACCACCTTCCAAGATCTGTTGGATAGGGTGGCTAAGTTTGAAAAGTTGAACCTGTCAAAGTCAGAAAGCCTCCCTGACAAACTTAAAAAGGCTAAGGCGCCTGATGCTAGGAGAAATGATGTCTACTCTGCATTCTCTCCCAGACCTGATAAGGTAAACGGGCAGTGTATAATGTGGATAAAGGAAAACAGCCTATGCAATACGAAGAAAAGCCAAAGCAGTCTTACAATTCAAATCCTCAGCCAAAACTGGTACTTGGAGGAAACGACAAACCTCAAGTCTTTCCTAGTGGAGGAGAGCGCCAGAGGCAGACTGCAGGAACTGGTGATAGAACGTTCCCCTCCCTCAAGGAGAAAATGAATAAAGAATATTCGTTCAAGAGGGAAAGTGTTGCCAAATTCTTCCGACAAGCACTCAAGAATGGTCTGGAGTTGCCAGAATGCAAAAGACCTGAAGAGTCCAAACACAGTGGCGACCCAAACTACTGCCCATATCATCGGGTAGTTAGCCATCCAATTGAAGATTGTTATGTCTTCAAAGATTGGTTAGAAAAGATGTACAAGAGGGGAGAACTGACATTATCAGATAATGTGTTGGTTCGTCCCAGAAAAGAATCCGCCCGGATAGTCACGTCCTCTTCCGTACTCCCGCTTAAAGAAAAAATGAAAGAACCTATTCAAGGTGAACAATGGGAGACTGTGGTCTCCAAGAAGACAACAAAAATGTTGAAACAGCTAGGAGTTCCAGGTGTCAAGTGGAAGTCTCCTACTGAGCCGGTGCTGAATCTAAAGTGGTTGCCTGCGTCCAATGCATCCACTTCTAAAAGCAACATGTCCAAGCTAGCTCGTCAAAGTCTGGCAAAGCAAAGACGAAGTCTTCTAAGAAGAAAGCCAAGTTGAAGAAGCCTGTGGCGAAGAAGACTGCAACTCAAAAGGCTATTGATAGTTTAAGTGAATATTACCAGACTGTCAGGAGGCCTATTAAGCTCAGTGATTTTATGAAAGAGCTTAAAATAGATGAAAAGAAAGAAGAAGCTGAAGATGAATCTCTTCCTACGGAGATATGCCGAATCATCTCAGCAACATTAAAAATAGTAGAAAGGGAGAAATACGCTGAAGAAGCGGCCCCTGAATTCTGTCTAATGGTATCATCAATGGAATTCAGTTCAGAAGATCTATGTTTTCCAGATGATGAAGATTCAGACCCAAGCATAGAATCACAAATGAAACAAGTGAAGTTGGGAGACGATTCCGAGTCTACAGATGAATCCCCAGACACAACAATGGCTGACTCTGAAGAGAATGCTTCATCAAACAAGTCTGAATCAGATGAGGTGGCCCAGGTGCAGTTGAGGAGTGGCAAAGTACTGTCACCTCCACCAAAGAAGGGGATTCCTAACAAAGATAAAGGAAAAGAGATAATTATCAATGAAGATATTATCCTAAATGACTCCAAGAAGAAAGAGACTTCATCTAAGGGGATAAATTACAATGTCTTATCTCACTTACGGAAGATCCCAGCGCAACTCAGCATATACGATGCCCTCTTGATGTCTAAAGACCTTCGAGAGACTTTGATCCAAGCTCTCAAGGACCCCGAAAGATATGAGGCATGTTTTGCTGAGCGTAATCTAACTGAAGTCTTGCAAGCTCGAAATGAGCCCCTCATCACCTTTGCTAATGATGATATGATGCTTGGAACGGCAGATCACAACCGCCCTCTGTATGTTACGGCAGAGAGCGACGGTATGATGATCAGTCGAATTTTGATTGATCCTGGATCTTCCGTAAATCTTATGAGCCTTAAGGCACTGAGATCCCTCTGCCTCGATGTGGAACATCTTGGGCAAGACAAGTTGATGGTGCATGGTTTTAACGAGAAAGGACATAAAACTCTTGGTTCGTTCATGCTTCCTCTTGTATTTGGGGAACTCCATACAGAAGCTAAATTCCATGTGATTGATGCGGACACTTCATTTAAGGCGCTATTGGGTCGACCCTGGCTGCATGAATACGGCGTTGTCCCTTCAACATTACACCAGTGCATGAAGTATCTCAGAGAAGGAGAAGAATTCATAATTTCTGGTGATATTCAGCCCTTTGCAGTACATGAAGTAACAGTTTATGAAGATGCTAAGTATTTCATGCCCAAGAAGCAAAAGTCATCAAGTTCTCTTGAGGCTAGAGCATCAAATTCTAATGCTGCAAAGAAACCAAAGCAAGAAGATGAGAAGAAGCGTGTAGGAAGAAAGAAAGCGACGCCAACTCTTCCCAAATCACCAACCATTCCTAAACAAAAGAAGAATGTACCTCATCTTGGGAGTGACACGGATGAAGATGATGTTACTCCTGCCAAATCTCGAAAAGTATGCCAGTCCACGGATGAATGGAGTAGGCAGGTTCAATTTTCAAATGATGATTATGACTACGACTCAATCTACATGAACTCAGTGCAGAGTGTGTTCTCCAGAAGAATAGACAGTCTGTTGATTTCAGACAGCGTACTCGTAGTCACACGTGTTCCCTTGCAATATTTCAAGGAAATCATTTCGCGCGAGGTTCATAAAATTGAAGAACTCTCCACTCTTTATCTGCCTCCCCGTAAAAAAGGGACTGTGCCAAAGAATGTGCTATATTCTACGGGAGTTCGTGAAGAAGGGAATCATGACTGGGATTGCATGCTCCTCGACTCCGAGGAATTATTTCCTACAAGGCTACCCAAATTCAATACCAAAAATATTCAAAGAATGCTACGAAAACAAATCAATATTCCTACTACCAAACGACAGCTCCGTACAAGCTTGGGCCTCTGGTATGGGAGAAGTCCGCGTCCATTACGACGAAAGGATATAGATGCATATAAAGGCATCGGGTTCATCAAATGAAAATTCCTCCAGAAAGAGACTTGTCAAGCAATCACATGCGGAGAAATCAAATCTGATGATGATTATGATGAAATATGCGAAGCTGATGATTATGATGATCAACCCGTAGAAGCTGAGCCTGCACCAGAAGAACTGGAAGATGGTGGACAAGCTGCTACGATGGGCGAGCTCAAAGAAGTCAACTTGGGAACTGAGGAAGACCCTCGCCCAACCTTCATTAGTTCTCTTCTACCAAATGATCAAGTAGAAGAAATAAAAGAGCTACTATGTTAATTCAGGGACTGCTTTGCCTGGACATATGCTGAGATGCCTGGCTTATCCCCTGATGTGGCAGTTCACAAATTGGTCATCAAGCCTGATGCAGCACCCGTCAAGCAAGCTCCAAGGAGAATGAGATTGGAGATTGAAGAGCAGGTGATTGCAGAAACGAAGAAGCTCATAGAAGCAGGCTTCATTCGAGAAGAAAAATATGCCGACTGGATTGCCAATATCGTCCCTGTAAAGAAGAAGAATGGCCAGATTCGTATCTGCATCGACTTCAGGGACCTCAATAAGGCATGCCCGAAAGATGACTTTCCGCTCCCAGTATCAGAGCTTCTAGTTGACAATACATCCAATTACGATATGTTTTCATTTATGGACGGATCGTCAGGCTACAATCAGATTAAAATGGCGCATGAAGATGAAAGACATACATCATTCAGAACACCTATAGGCATATTCTGCTACACAGTCATGCCCTTCGGCCTGAAGAACGCTGGTGCCACCTACCAGCGGGCGATCACTCGTATATTTGATGATTTGATTCATCAGAAGGTCGAATGCTATGTAGATGACTTGGTCATTAAAAGCATAGGCCGAAAAGACCACATTGATGATTTGAGAATTGTGTTCGAAAGGATCAGAAAGTACGATCTGAAGATGAACCCTCTCAAGTGTGCATTTGGGGTATCCTCAGAGAAATTTCTAGGATATGTTGTTCGACATCGAGGAATCGAAGTCGACCCCAACAAGATCAAGGCGATCGTGGAGATGCCACCTCCAAAGAACCTTCGGCAACTCCGCTCCTTACAAGGGCAGTTGGCTTTCATTCGGTGATTTATATCGAATCTGTCAGGTAGGTGTCAGCCATTTTCAAAACTAATGAAGAAAGATGTCCGTTTCAAATGGGACGCAGAGTGCCAAGAAGCATTTGACAGCATCAAAAGATATCTGTTGAATCCTCCTATTCTCGCGGCGCCAATCCCGGGGAAGCCTCTTATACTGTATACGGCAGCACTAGAAGAGTCCCTCGGAGCATTATTAGCCCAGCATAATGAAGAAGGCAAGGAGAATGCACCCTACTACATCAGTCGGAGATTGATAGGAGCAGAAATCCGCTACTCCAATCGAGAAGCATTGCTTGGCCCTGATCTTCGCAGTTCAGAAGCTCCGCCATTATATGTTGTCTCACAAAATCACCTTGATATCAAAGATCGATCCGTTGAAGTTCTTGATGACAAGACCAGCGTTGACAGGTCGTTTGGCAAGGTGGGCAGTGATACTCCTGCAGTTTGAAATCACATGTCCCTCAAAAGGCAGTGAAAGGGCAAGTGTTGGCAGATTTTCTCGCTGCACATCCTATCCCTGCAGATTCTCCGCTCAACGACGGTCTACCTGACGAGCAGATCATGAATGTTGAAAAAGAGGAGATGCTACGAGTATGGGAAATATATATTGATGGAGCATCGTCAATCAAGCGTGCTCGGCCTCCAAATCTAGAGAAAGCTCAAGCCGGAATCGGACTCATTTTCGTGGCGCCCGAGGGAGACATAATGAGATTCTCATTTAGTCTGACTGAACCTCGAACAAACAATGAAGCCGAATATGAAGCCCTAATAGCTGGATTGGAGATTGCAATCGATGTCCGAATTCAAAATCTCCAAACTTTCGGTGATTCTCAACTGGTTGTGAATCAAGTATTAGGAATTTACAAAATTACCAAATTCGAATTGGCCTGTTATCATCGGCGAGTTCTCGAGCTTATGAAGCAAATTTCAATTGTCAAGTTAACTCAAGTTCCCCGAGGTCAAAATGACAAAGCTGATTCTCTTGCTAAATTGGCTAAAGAAATGACGAATATGGACGACAAATGGCCTATAATAATTATGGTGCACAATAGGCGGATCTTAGAGCCAGCATTATTACAATTCCCGCAGGCAGAGAGAATACTCGATTCAAGTCAGCAGGATACAACTCCGGTTGATCCTCAACCTCCCCAACCAGTTGATGTTGAAGATCAGTCTGAAGAACAACAAGTTCCTAAGAAAAGGCGCAAGGCCAGTCAAGCTTCAGAATCATGATGGCATTGTCTAGATGTCGAGGAAGAAGATGACTGGAGACTACCTTTCATTGACTATTTTAAAGAAAGTAAATTGCCAACAGACAAATCACTAGCTGCTCAAATCAAGAAGAGAGCGCTACGATATGCATTTGTCAACAACACGTTATATCGACGTGCTTTCGATCAAATGTGGCTAAGGTGCCTAGGGACCAAAGAAGCTGATAAAGTTGTGGCAGAAGTTCATGAAGGACTCTGTGGAGCACACCAATCAGGTCCCAAGATGGCAATCAAAATTAAAAGAATGGGCTACTATTGGCCGACCATGGTCAGAGATTGTATCAATCATGCTAAGAGGTGCTATGAGTGCCAGATCCACGGTGATGTTATACATCAACCGCCAAATCCGCTGCACCCTACAATAGCATCCTGGCCATTTGAATGTTGGGGTACTGATATTATTGGGCCGATAGATCCGTCGTCATCAGCAGGACACCGCTTCATCTTGGCAGCAACCGACTACTTCTCAAAGTGGGCAGAAGCAGTCCCATTTAAAGAAGTTACGTCCGAGCATGTGATCAACTTCTTCACCCATAATGTCGTCTACAGATTTGGTGTGCCACGTCGCATAATCTCAGACAATGGAACTGCATTTAAAAGTACAAAAATCTACAAGTTCGTTGATCGGCATAAAATCGATTGGCGGTATTCCTCTATATATTATCCAAGAGCAAATGGCTTAGCTGAAGCCTTCAACAAAACGTTGGTGAAATTGCTAAAAAAGATTCTCTCCAAGAACAAAAGAGAGTGGCATACGAAGATGGCAGAAGCGCTATGGGCGTATCGTACAACTTACAAAACGCCAACCAAAGCCACTCACTCTCTAGTATTTGGAGTTGAGGCCGTACTGCCGCTAGAAGTTGAACTTCCATCTCTTGGAGTTGCTGTCCAGAATGAGATGACTCAAGAACAAAATGCTCGTCTAAGAATGGAGGAGCTTGATGCACTCGACGAAATTAGGTTACAAGCTCAGCAGAACCTGGAAATCTACCGAGTAAGAATGACAAAGTCCTTTGATCGAATGGTTCGTCCTCGATCATTTCAAGAAGGAGAATTGATCCTGGTGCAGAGAAGGCCAATCATCCCGCATAGAAAAATTGGTGGCAAATTCGTATCCAACTGGGAAGGACTTTTCGTCATCGAAAAAGTGTATCAGGGTGGAGCTTATCAACTCATCGATCTGAATGGTCAAAGGCCTATGTCGCTGATCAATGGCCGTTACCTGAAGAAATACTACGCATGAAATGTTGTGCTTAATGTGTTATGTTTTCATACATTATTGTTAGCATATACATTTCATATTTTGAAGTTCTCTTATGTCATGAGAACACATTTCAAAATTTCGCTGTTAGACTGGGGGCATTTTAAATATTTATTCGGGTCGACATCGTACTGCGTGCCGAGATCCCCGAATAAATATTTAAAATTTTAAGATTCCAATTCTATTCTGCTCTAAAATGACCCTGCAAGACAGGGGGCATTTTAAATATTTATTCGGGTCGACATCGCGTTGCACGCCGAGATCCCCGAATAAATATTTAAAATTATCAATTCAAACATTGCTTTGTGTTAAAGAATACAGATGCTTCTTTTTCAAAGTACATGCAGGTGATCTCTTAAAGAACGAGATAACATCTTCTCCAACAAACCAAGACTCAAAAAAGTCAATAAAGAGACTTTTGTAACTACACACCCCAATAAATTGGGCCATAAAAGCTTGAAGTATTTCAACAGCCTGAAGCTTAAGGTTCGAACAGGTGTAAAAGGTCGGATCCAACAAGCTCAAATATGGTCGGATCGCTGGCAGCTCCGTCTACTCAACAAGCCATAAGAACGGCCGTAGTAGCGAAACCCCCACTTCGTCAACCCGTCAGTAGGGACTGTAGGAAGAACGAAGGCCAATTTGACTCGACCAGTTCAAGTGATCGTAGTCTATAAAGTTCTCCAAAATGACTGGAGAATCAAAGTTTCAGTGGAAGATGAGTCTCGAACAACTACTGAATGTTCGTAGGCTCCAAAATCCAAAATCATGAAGGATGACTCCAAATTTGTCAACTTCAGCAAAATCAGCATTAGGAGAGCGCAATTCCCATAGCTCAAGTCTGAAGCCTGAATGGGTGTACGAGGTCGGATCCAACAAGCCCAAATATGACCGGATCGCTGGCAGCTCCATCTACTCAACAAGCCATAAGAAAGGCCATAGTAGAGGAACCCCCATCTCAGCAACCAGAGGACGAAGAGCTGTCAAATCCCAGCTCTCCCGATCTGATAAACTCAAGTGATTCAGATTAAAGTCTTCTCAAGTGGTTAAGGATCAAGATACTACCTACGTTCGGTACTATCAACTGAATCCGGAACCTGCAAATCCTTCAACAAGTCCGTAAAGCACAAAGCGAGGATCGAAGGAATCTTTCTTCAACAAGTCCGCCAAAGCACAAAGCAAAGGACCAAAGAAAACTATCCCAAAGTTCATGAAAAGCCTTAGGCCGAACTAAGGGAATTCCGTCATCAACAAGTCCGCTATGCACAAAGCTCTGGACCGATGACTTTTCGCCATCGACCTAATACAAGCCTAAGGGTTTAGGTCATTGGCATCTACTCCTACATCAAGCCCGCCAAAGCTAGAAGCAAAGGGCAGAAGGAATACAAAATTTCTGACAAGTCAACAAAGACAAATCAGACAATCCTTCACCAAGTTTGCAGCATAAAGCACAGGACAGAAGGAATCTAAATCTCGGGACGCTAGCAAAAGCTGCAGAATGAGCACCCTAGATGACATCTACAAATGTCCCTAAAGACTGGGGGCATTTTAAATATTTATTTGGGTTGACATCGTGCTATATGCCGAGATCCCCAAATAAATATTTAAAATTTTAACTATAAAATTTTAGAACTCGTCACGTTCAAGATTAACAAGCGCTCCCTAAGAAAAAGAAACAAACAAGCTTAAAAATGTCAGTGCTTGGCTCAGCACATCTCTTAAAACTAATTGCACGTAACATATATAGTTAATCCCAGCTTAAATTTTTTAAAAAACAAAAGCAATTTGTTGACCTGGCGTATAAAACAAAAGAGAGAAAAAACAAAAAAAATTTATTACCTGTTCGGCGCCGAATTCCGCACGTCGCTCGCGACTGATGTCGCGTCCTCACATCTCCGCACGATTTAGTGTCGTTAATAGGGAGAGGGAAGAAAGGCATTCGGTTCTACTCTCTCTCGCACTCGATTCTCTCGCTCTCCGATATTTCTCCCTCCCTCTGTGCTTTTCGACTTCGCTCTTCAGACGACTTCCCACTCCTGTCGGATCGGAGGCCACGACATTTCAATCGGAAACAACGACTAGGAGCTCACTCCGCCTCCCACGTGGCTGTTCGACTTTGCCTTCGACGACTTTCCCTACCGGCCGAATCGGAAGTTACGCATTTTTGATCAGAAGCAAGAAGCCGCTTCTTCGGTTCCCGTCGCTGTTGCACGACTTCGCCTCCCCCGCCGGCGTCGTTCCTTCCTTCTGGATCGGAAGTTACTTCATTTTGATCGGAAGCAAGCAGGAGGAGCTCGCTTGCTGTGTAGGTAACTTTCTCCCTTGCTCACGCTTCTCGGCCGAATCCCGTGGATTAGCCGAACCCGAGAGAGAGAGAGAGGGAGAGATGTTGTTTTATTATTATTATTATTATTCTAATTAATTATAATAAATCTTAATTAATTAACATTAATTAATTTTAATTAGTTTTATTTAAAAATAATTTTAATTAATTATATTTAATTTTAATTAACTATAGTTATTTAATTAATTATAATTATTATAATTAATCATAATTAATTCTAAGTAATTAATCATGATTAGTTTTAATCAATTATGATTAATTTTAATTAAAGGTAATTTTAATTAATTATGATTGATTATTATTTTTAAATATAAATAATTAATATTAATTATTTATAATTAATTAAAATCTTTTATAACTAATTAAGGATAATAATAATTATTATTTGATTATAATTAATTATGTTTAATTATAATTAATTATAATTAGATATAATTAAAAAAAAAAAAAAAAAAGAACCATGCTTGCACTCCCCTCTTGCATCGATCTACGAGCCAACAGTCGCCGACAATCATCACCGGGCCCAAAGGTATAAAATTCTAACTTAAACCCCGTTCTCAACGCTTGCAGCGGACCGGAGAACCACCTATACGCGCTCTTGTAGCACGGTAGGAGGGAGCCCGGTGCGAAGCATATGGCGAGGCGGGTAAGCCCTATACACGCTCTTGTAGCGTGGTGGGGATGGTCCTCGACCTCGACACCGACACCGCCGACGACTGTTACGTAAGGTATAATTTCTAACTCCAATCCCATTCTCGACGTTTGCAGCGGACCGGAGAACCACCTATACGCGCTCTTGTAGCACGGTAGGAGGGAGCCCGGTGCGATGCATACGACGAGGAGGGAGAGCCCTATACACGCTCTTGTAGCGTGGTGGGGAGAGACTGCTGTTCTAGTACGTCACTGCTGTTCTGGTACGGATACTGCTGAAGGCCCCATACACGCTCTTGTAGCGTGGTGGGATGAAATTTTGTACGGCCGCGGTGTCTACGGACACTTACCATACACGCTCTAGTAGCGTGGTGGGAAGGCCCAGCTCCCCAATTTTCCCCCAAACAGGGGATATGCCGGGGTGCTGCCGAAATTTTCACTGAAATGCATAAGACAAACTATTTGGAGACATCATTTGAGCAGCAATACGAAGAACAACAGAAGACTCGTACTCGAACAAGAATACACAGAACTTGAACCAAAGGACTAGAGGACTTGTACGAACAACAAAGAACAAGGATTTGAACCTGAACAAACTCCAAATGATTTCTAAAAAGTTCAAATTCAAACTTGAATAAAATGCAATACGAAATTCAACATAATACAAGGACCTGGCTCAAACTCAAGTGAGATCAAACTCAATTTGAAAATGAAATGGATTAAACCAGACTACTTGAACTTGCATTCTAAATTCAAATCAATTAGAACTCAAGCAAGAGCTTGAGTTGGACTTCAAGAAGACCTGTACATTCTCGTTTGAATCGCTCTTTGTGGCTTTTCATTTACTGAGGTGTTCTTGCTGGTTGTTATGTGGCATTGGGTTGTATCGATTGAATGTTTAAGATCGCTGAAGGCAAAGCTTGAAGCAGTTTTCACGATCTTCTTAAAATGCAACCAACAAAGGAGGACCGGCCTCTTAATGTGATGATAATCAAAGATAACAAGCATATTTGCTTAATAAGATGCAACGAAGATCCTCCGTTTGAAATGGGATTCAAATAAGGTTCATCAGGAGCCTGAACCATACTTCAATACAAACAAACAACGGGGGACTCGTGACGAACAAGACCTCGATGCATGAATTCCTACAACAATCCCTACAATGCCTGTTGATTGAGAAGGTAATATGGGAGACCAATGATGGAGAATCCGCCTTCCTACAAATAAGTACAATCAACAATACCCACCTGAGATTGGTGATAGGTGGGCATGATGTTGGCAACAATGGGTCTCCTACAAATACCTTCAGGAGGTCGTAGTGAGTACAACAGTCCCCTGCAAATGGCTACAAACAACTTGTGGATAACAACAGTGAGAGTCTCGTAAGCATAGCGAGCCACTGTGGACACAAGTATTGATACCATCTACGATAGCGATGGTCAAAATCTACAAGTACGCCGGGTACAAAGACAACCCGATGTACGAAAAGGAACACCTATTGCAGAATGGAAGAGATGTTTGGACAAATCCGAGCTAAACTTCCCGGTGATCCAAAATCCCTAAATCCAAGAGGAAAACAGTTATGATACCCATAAATACTGAAAATAACAAGTCTACTACGCCAAAGATCCTGAAGGGAGTTCTCCCCAAATTAGCAGTCTTTGACTCCAGAATCCAGAAAATCCTCCCCCGGTGATTGAGAAAGGGGGAGTCAACATTAAAATCAAACGCCACCGGATCTGCAACACTGATACAAGCAGACAGAAGGCGTCTACAACCTACAACGCTACGCCACCGGATCTGCAACACTGATACAAGCAGACAGAAGGCGTCTACAACCTACAACGCTACGCCACCGGATCTGCAACATTTGTACAAGCAGACAGAAGGCGTCTATAATTATTTCAAAGTACCCATGCACGTGCACCTTAGTTTGTATACACATATGTACACAAGGGGTAAATACAATCTCAACCCGCATGGGCCCTGGCGAGCGTGTTATTGGTACACACGTGACGCCTATGGATGCTACGCGGGTTGACAAGTAAATTCAAGTTCGAATCCGATCCTTCTATATGAATCAATAGAAGTCGACAAGATTCGAACTACCTAACAAAATACACTGTTGTAGCGAACGGTGTATTTGTTTAAATACATTCTTTTTAGGCCTTCAAGGCCTAAAATCAAGAAAATTCACAAACAAAGGCACAAAGCCTATGAAACCCGATCCTCTATCGACCAGTAGATAGAGTCGACAAGGTTCAATCTAGAAAAAGGAAATGATCCCAAACACCCCGATAATGGCCGTGTTGAACGAATATCTCAACCGGAGGGGTCCACAAATATTTCAAATTCCACTCAAGTGTCCACACAAAATCCATACTCCAAAAATCCAAAATCAATCCCAAAATTCCAAGATATTTAAATTTGAAATAAATCCATCAATTACTTAAAGCAAAATCCATCCACCCTCCGCAACAGTCTGCCGGGCTGGACAAATTCAAATAAACTCTAGCTCACAAAGAGCCAAATGCCTAGTCGAAAATATCACTAGGATCCATTCTCAAACAATCTCCTGTCAGTAAAGACGTGGTATGTGTTCTCTAACCGGCGGTTAGCCGCCAAATGGCACCGCAGGATAAATGGTTACGACGACTCGGGGCCCTCTGAACCGAGTGGTTTTTGCCGCCAAATGGCACCACAGATATTGGTTATGGCCAGCGCCAATACGTTCCTTATTGGCATCAAGTCCTTGAGATATGAATCAATAGGATATGATCGATAGGGCACAAAGCCCTCTGTCAGCTAAGGTGGATTCAAATTTATCCCCTTAGACAAACATTCAACCCCGGTCTACAAGGTCCTCTTGGACGAAGCAACCCATGGCTGCCGACAAGGATCCTTCTGTCAGGTTGGGTCGAATACCTCCTCTGACTAAGTAGACCAGGGACCGCGATGGCCCGGGACAACGGAACCATGTGATCTTGATCGGGTCCATCATCCATTCCCCCACCATCCGCTTTAAGTGCTAGATGGTGAAATTTCTATTTTTAAATATAAAATTTTCCAAAATATCCCAATCCAAATCTTCAAATCTTCCAAACTCAACTCTTCAATTTCCAACAATTTTCCAACATCTGAAACCTTTGCTGCTACTATATGCCAGATAACACGTATATTCTACGTATATGATCGACGACTAGCCTTAATCGAAAGTTCTCTCTCATGATTGAGAGGGGTAATTAACTATAGGGGCTTGCGCCTATAGGAAACCAGAACTCAGATCATAAAGTCCTCGCAAAATGAGGGCGAAATCTCTGGGTAGTGTCTTATCTACAAACCCATCAGCCTTCCAAAATTTACCTCGGAACTTAGTTCGTTAAAACTCCCTCGCCGAACAAGAAAAGCGAGCGGAGGCCGAGGCCGAATTTTCGGAGCCCACACAAATATACAAGGACCAAAACTTAGCAACTGAAGTCAAGTTGAAGCTTCAACAGAGTTCCATCAGAACACAAATAAGTTTTCCAATGAACACAAACTAGCACAGGTTACTTGGCTCAAGTCCACTCTATTAAAACTTATTTCATAAATATTAAGAAGCCTTCCACCACAAAATATACTTTCTGAAATTATTAGAAACATTAAAAAAAAATTATTTCTCTGGATGAAAGGTGATCATTTAATAATTCAGGTAGCTGTCCGCTACTAGATCCAACAAACAGAGTAGCGAAACAACATACAAAAAGAAGATGACGACGACAACAACAATGAGCTTCTATCCTAGTATGTGGAGTCGGCTAAATGAATCTTATTCTGCCCAAATGTTCAATTAGAAGTCAAAATCTCATTTAAATCTATAAAAATTTCATTTTTAATACTTCCTAACCAAGTCCTTTTAGGTCTACCTCTGTCTTTCTTAATATAGACCAGATTTAATACATCTACTCTCTTAATGAGTCATCATCGGAAGGTCGACGTTCTGTGTGACCAAATCATCTAAGACATCTCTCTCTAATATTATCTACCACTAGAGCTACTCCAATCTTTTCATGCATATGCTCAGAGCCACTCATCCACCCAATCATAATCATCTTTGCAACAACTTAATTTTATGCTTCTCGTTTAATGGCCAGCATTCTGTGCCATAAAGCATTGCAGGCCTCACCACCATCTTATAAATTTATTTTTACATTTGATGGGTGCATTTCTATCACACAATAGGCTCAATGCATTCTTTTCACTTCAAAAATCCAACTTAACAATCGACCCAAGATATCTAAAATATATCTTTTAAATGACCTGATCACCCGACATCACAATCCAACAATTAGATTTATTACTACTAAAATTATACTCCATGTACTTGATTTTAGATCTACTCAAACGAAAACCTTTTACTCTAAGATAGACCTCAATAATTCAAGTTTTTCATCAACTCCCTTTGTAGTCAAATCAAAGGAAAAAAGAGGAAAATTGGGAAGACGGAAAAAATATGCCAAACTAGTAGCATAAAAAGGCCAGATGTAAGAATAGCACAAGCATTCACAAGCTCGGAAAAAGATAAGTAGGAAATGATAACTTACAGCAATTGTGGTTATCTGGCTACGATCCCCCCATTCAGCTAAAAAAGTCAAAATGAAAGACTGCATAAACAGAAAGAAAAAAAAAACACATCTTTTAGAACATTTTCATGAATGTCATCATAAATGCCTTTTCAAGGATTGATAGAATAATATTTGAGATGTCAGCATAAAGAAATAGCAGGCTTACAGAGTACAGAATAGTAACATATTCCCAAAGAATGGCAAAAACGAATTTTCCAATTATTCTAATTTGCAATATGGTCTTTGTAACGACAAAAAAAAAAAAAAAAAAGAGAGGAACTTTGCATTTTATAAACCTACCTCTAGGAAAATAGGAGTGCAAAATCTGGAAAATAAACGACGATAAACTGATTTTCCTTGCCCAGCTTCAAGTTTTTCTTCTACCTGCACTTTCCAAGAGATTCAGACAATTGAGAAAATGTTGGAAAAACAATTTTCAGGAGAGATTGGCTTTAACAGAAATGAATTATTCTGAAAATTTCATTAATTTTCCATATGTTTAACCAATTCTATGTGCATGTATGGTGTCTTGTGCGTATTAGAGACTTAAATTGCTAAATAAACAATAAATTTAATACCACATTCAACTTCTACGAAACCCTTTGTAGTGTTTGCTTTCATATCCAAGGGAACATCCGTACACTTGAAGTTAGAAAATGCACTCTGAAAAACACGGGTTTATTATATTCTAGCACTTAGTTGGAAGAAGAAATCAATGTTGATTTAATTCCCAATTAACTTTAAAGTCTTTCAAATATGATGATTTCAATTTCAACAAACATTAATGAAATAAAATCGTCATTTTCTAAAACATAATTACTACTAAAAGCAACCACATGAGTCGTAAATTACTTCATATCCAACAAAACTCCCATATGGGGTTATTGAGCAGCTCATTGTGCATCTATGAAATTTTTCATTTGTTTAACCTTAACAAAACTGGACAGCAATCAAACATTGAAATTCTCTAGAACACACAAAACCTTTTTTTTGGGGTTTATCAATTTAAACTGCATGTCATTCATATTTCTATGAGGATAGCAGGTTACAGGATACAGCACACCTTGCGAAAGAGAATATAAGGTGAAAAAAATACAATGACAAGCACATACACAAAGAAGCAATTAATCAATTCGCAGGTATATACTGCCAAAATACCATAGGTACAACTATTGGATCCAAAACTATGTAGATGACATCTGACTTTATTAATAGGCCTATGCTGTGAGCAAATGATCTGAGAACTTGTGAGTGAATGGAGAGAAGAGGGAGAGGAAAAAGAACCAAAGAACTAGAGAATATGTAGAGAACTCAGGTAAGTGTTGAAGTTAAACTAGCATAAACTTCACCACAATCAGCTAAATGGTGTAGAAAAGTAGTCTCAAACTGCTTCTTATCACCCCTTATTTATAGGGTTTTAAAGGGTACAAAAAATTATACATTAAAAAAAAAGTTCAAAAGTGAGGTCGAAAGCAATGCTACACAGAACATCCGTACATCACTGTATATACTATGGACACATCAACTTCCAATTAGCTGAAAAAGAGAGATCGAAAGGGCTTCGATGAGTTATCTCTAGGTGAGTTCAAAAACGTCAAGTAGGAGAGTAGGCTTGGATGAGTCTGTGGGTAAATGCTGAGATGAGAGGGCGTGCTAACAATAGGTTTACTAATGTTTGAGATATATCAGATCGCTTGGGAAGAGGGAGACAACAGAGACGATGTCGCAAGAAGAGAGACGAGAGACCTCAAGTTTAATGATCGCAACAAGACAAATTGAGGGACCCAAGAATTGATGCTTTCTTATAGCTGAGCATGGTGAGCTTGCATGAGAATGATCACTCTGACAAAAAGCGAGTGACTGAAATAGCAGTCCAGTTATGTGAAATATAAGTCATTACCGTGAAGAGGTATTTCCAATTCACCATGTAAAAAGGGGCAAGCTCTCTAGTAAGCTCATGCAAGTAATGTCCATTGATCATGTTGGGCGAGTCATCTTGCGGGTTATAAGTGAGCAACACCTCTCGGATCATTAGGAGAGTTTCTGCTATAGACTCCCTTGAGGTTAAGCTCCTCCATCATAGCCCGTTAATTACCTGCTAAACACCTTTAAAGATATATAAGTATATATTTAGTTCTCCACCTCAGTTATTCATTTTATAGGGGAATGCCGAAAAGTACAAGTGGAAGATATTAAATGCGTCCACCAAACACTTAGCAATAAACTAAAGATAAAGATATTACACTATTTTTGCTTAAGCTTCAACGATTGCTTTAACCTCGCATTGATGATGCTAAAATGATGCTACCTCTCACTTGGCTCTTTATAAATAGTGGGTTTTTCTTGAGAGAATTTTAATCTTTTGCTTTGATGAATTGAGAGCTTACTAGTCATGAGAGAATTACCCCTATCGAGTTAGCTCACTCCTGTGTGAGAGGGCCTTAAAGAAGATCTTCCACCAAGGGCAAGCTGAGAGGTAAGAGAAGAAGGCAACTTAGAAAGAGACTAAGGCGTCACCGAGTAGAGAAGTTGACGGCAGCACCCAGGCAGCGCTGAAGAACCAAAAACTAGTTAACACCCCTCCAACGAAGAAGAGCAAGGTTGATCAGCCAGCAACAACAAGGGCCATTGTTGTGCCAATTATGGCAAATGATGATGTTGAGCCCTCCACTGCTGGTGGTGATGTCAATATTCTTGTGAGGATCATTATGCCACCTTATGAGGATGAAGAGCCTCTTGACATGCAGCTAAAGAGGCAAGTGGTTCCAGAGCGCTCAGCAATGGAGACTGCAGAGGAGGTTTCCTCTACTAAGGTTGGTGCAAGTTCTTAAACGCCTCCATCTGGGGCAGGCAAAAGAAAAATAAACAAGTTTTAAGTATTTGAGAATTTCCTTATTAAGAAACAAGGTACCTGCTATGAGAGAGCCTATAGTTGGTGTTTGCTCGAGCGACTTGATGTGGAACTCATAAACCATGCAAAAGATGAAGGCTTGGGAAGAATGGGAGATTTTCCAGCATTCAAGGGAGATTGTCCTACGTGATCAGCTCCAAGGTGTGCTTCAAAAATTTTTAGATCTATCTATTGAAGAGCACTTTTGATTATAGGGTGCTGCCTGCAGGAGAATTTCGAGAGGTCGAGCCTTCGAGAGTGGCCAAACATGCAGGTGTTGGCGAGCAAGCACGGGTGTTGCAACCGAGCAGATTTAGAATGCGATCGGAACAAAGGAGCCGAGCAGATTTAGAATGTGATCGGAACAAAGGTTGCCGGGATACTGACCATTTAGGAGAAGAAAATGAATATCCAAGGTGTCAATGAGTCTGGCAGCTTGCAAGGAGCGAACCTTGGAGGCGTTTGCTAATATGAGTGAGATCATCAAACTAAAGAGGGAGCTCGACTAGCTCAAGAGTGGGTTTGCCTCCCTAAGGTCTGAGATAGCTTATTGTCAGGCGAAGATGCCCATCTTCACAACATGCAACAAGTTTGTGTTAGATTACTTAACTAAGGTAGGGGGCTGATGCTTGAAATGGAAACGAACCCCATGTGTAGATTTTTTCATGGCACCGAGTAACCTCAAACTACTCTCTCTTTTTATTGTAATGATGTATTGTATGCGCTCGTCGAGGTTATGTAAAGATGATTCTATTAATAAAATTTCATGTTTGGGTGAGTTCATTATTCTTAATTATTTCTCCCTTTTTTTAATGTGGCGAGTAGTTTATATATGGTGAGTAAGACTGCCTTGCAGGTACCGTTCAAGTTTAAAAAAAAAATACATCTTAACTTGGAACGTCAACCATAAGGGGAAGCTATAATTTTTTTTCCTCTACAAAGTAACTACAAAAATCAAAGCAACTATTTATAGACTACTAAAATTCGTTCAGAATTTCCTTACATTGACAAAAACGAATGTAAAATAAAAATTGAAAATGTAACTACTCGTGCTCAAGCTTATCCTTGTTCTTTCCTATAAGAACAACCAGAATAATAATCTAGTAAGCGATAATGCCTATAAGGATATGCATTTTAATAAAAAAAAGGCAAGTAAAGAGAGCAATTGTTAACATGTGCATTAACAGGTACATCAGATGTAGGCATATAAGTATTGTATGCAATCAAACCAATTCTACAGTATTATAACTGAGATTTGCAGGGTATATACGACATAAAGCATGCAAGAATTATGCTCCCCTAGAGCAAAAATTCAATCCTGTCACAAAATGTCAATATTAATATTTTAGGCCAATTGTAATTTTATATATATAAGCTCTTTTTATAACTTCCCTTTTTAGCCTTAGAAAAATATCATGTCAAGATGTAAGTCTAGGTCTACAACCTGTAGGCTCCTGAGGTTGCACTATCTCTATATCTCTTGGACTTCATATCATAGCCAGTAGGCTTTATCATATCAAGGTCGCACTCTCTACTAGGTCACACTTCCCATCAGGGTCACACTGCCCCCACTTGCCTATCACCTAACATGACATATTCTCGGGCTTATCTCATTATTGATTTTTCCTTCACATGATGTATGTCACTTAACTATACATAATTATGGATATACATGTGAGTCATTATAACTTAAATGTGTTTTTTGTGCACAAGCAGGTATGCTTATATGAATTACATGGCTACACAAGGCACGATATAACAGACTTGCACTTTACCACATAACATAATCATAATATACAATGAATTACATATGACATGGCTACATAAATCATTATTTGTAGGCTAATTATAAATGTGTAATTGATGTAGGCAAGGGGGGGGGGGGGGGGGGGGGGGGGTGCAATTGATGTGCTTTGTTTTTTGGAATAATTTGGTTCCTTATTTGGGTTTGGTTAACTTGGTTTGAGCTTCCCCTTTGGTGAGTGATGTTTACTTCTTCTAAAATCAGTTCATTAATGTGTAATTAATGCCAAATCAGGTTCATTCCCCCCTTCCTCCCTCCCCTCTTTGCTGGCCTTTCAGTTCCTCCGCCTGATTCCTCTCCTCGTGGCTACCTGTTCCAGTTCCCTATGGGCACCTGTTCCTGTATCCATGGCTGCCTTTTCCTCTCCCCCATGTGGCCCTTCAGCTGCTGCGGCTAGAGTAGTTGTGGGTTGTTTGTCTGCCTCTTTGTCACACCCCAGTTTGACTAACCCTCTACCACGAACTAGAGTATAACAGAGAAAGATTTCAACGTATCAAACTCCACACTTTACAACAGGAAGCATGTAATATACCTTATTGAACATCAACAAAATTAAAACAAATACAGAGCTCTACTAAAACTTTTAAAATTCATTCACATACCCAAAAGTCTTTACATTTAGCATTCAGATCTCATTTTAGATCTCTTGCACCCCAAAACGTACTTACATCAAAAGAACGGTCACCTCTTTTTATTGTCCCAAGAGCTCCTTCCCCTTTCCTGCAGTACAACCACTGCTACTGAGCTTGGCTCAATGAAATACGCAAGCAAGTTATAAGAAATAATAATGAACCATTAAGAAATACCATAACTATGCTAACATAATTAAAACACATATTGAAATGTCATATTGAGCCTGAAAGTGCCTAACAGTATTATTTATCTTACCAAAACTATTCCACATCTTTAAATAAGTTATAAAATGGCTATAAGCTTTTGCACCATTCAACTTTCCAATTCAAAGTTGGGTCTAATTTCCTAACTTTTAGAATGGAAGTTGTTCTCTCATTCAGGGTTGAGTCAAATTTCTCAACTTCTAGAATTAAGAGTGTAGGCTTACCTCATCAAGTCTATCGCATTTACTTGTGCGGGCCTATCATGCATATATAACTTGTTTCACTTTTCATATAGTCAACCCTTTTAGAGCTAATGAGATATTCTTTTGATGATATCGTTGCGCTTTAGCTGCTCTTCAGTTACCATTTAGCTTCCCTTTAGGTGCCCTTTAACTGCCCTTTAGTTGCCCTTTAGGTGCGCTTTAGGTGCCCTTTAGGTGCGCTTTAGGTGCCCTTTAAGTGCGCTTTAGGTGCGCTTTAGGTGCCCTTTGCTTGCACTTTGGTTGCACTTTAGTTGCGTTTTTTGCTCATTCACTAGTTTACGAATATTTACCCTTTTATGCTTAGGAAATCATTAACCTTGATAAAGATTACCCTTTACATAACAATTTCATACATATACAACCATATTCATACAAAATAACCAAAATAAACTAGAATACATATGATAATAAACATAATCAAGAAGAAGTGCAATAATAAAATATTTACTAATTCTTATAATCTTGTTTGGGTATCTCACCTCATGAGGAATTAGTTCTCCTAGACTCAACCTTCTTTTTCTTTTGTAAATAACATTCACTAAACTTCCTCATTCAACAGCACACATTTTTCAAATTTGGTCACCACTGTACCAGTTCATTTCTCCTTATTCTTGAATTAAGTAACCACCACCTTCAGCTATATTTTAGAAATTCCAAAATTGTAATTCAACACAAAGATTACAGAAATTGTTATCTCAGATTTCTTAAAGCTTAAAACTCCTACCTCAATTTCATTACATGATAAATCAGCTACCAAGCTTGAAATTCCCACACACAACCCGCCTCTTTCAACTCCAATTCTCCCATGGCTTGTAGAGCTTCGTCACTTGAATGGGAAGGAAAAATAAAATGAAAGAATGGCTACAGGTGTTGCTAATATAATAATATTACCATTCCACTAAAAATACATTCTTTATTATAATACTATATAATTAATTCCACTAAGCCACTATACATTAATGCTATCCGTTGGATGAAGTATGAGAGAGATCAGCCATTGCATGTCAAGCTAAGTGGATATCCTACAGTAACCGTAAATAGGAAAATGGATTATTTGCTTTAGCAACTAAATCATTTATTTAAATTGATGCTAAGTATTATTACAACTAATACTTTTAATTAAGTGTTTAGAACAAACTCATTTAAATGATAACATGCCTTTTACATGAATACATATAATTATACTATAAAGATAAAAAGTAAAACTAAAAGCTAATAAAATAATTTGACATTTTTCATATATGAAAAAAAAATAATAAATGATTTTATTGAGAAATATTCCTACTTACTTTTAACAAACTTTGGGTATTATAATACACCCATCCTTATTGAAATTTCATCCTCGAAATTCTTTATTCTTAATTGTTAAACAGATAAGGAAACCTCATTCTAATATGTTCTTCCCTCTCCCAGGTGAACTCTTTTTCTGACCTATATTTCTATTTCACATTAAGATAAGGAATCTGATGATTTCTAAGCTATTTAGTATCAAAATCTAGTATTCTTTCAGGTTCGTTCATATAAGTCAAATTCTTATGTAGCTCAATATCATCATGTGAAATTCTCTGATTGGCATATGTGACCCATTTTCTTAGTAACGACACATGAAAAAATTTATGTATATCTGATATGTCAGCTGGAAGAGCAAGTTTATAAGCAACTTGTCCAATCCTTTCAATAATTTCAAACGGTCCGATGTACCTAGGCTTCAATTTACCTCATTGTCCAAATCTAGCTATACCTTTCATAGGCTTAACTTCAAGAATACAAAGTCACTCACTTCAAACTCTACTGCTCTGTGCTTGGGGTCATAATACTTTTGTTGGCGATCTTGAGCAGCTTTTAATCTGTCTCTAATTAATCTGATTTTCTCTGTTGCTTCCTCCAATTCTGGGCCCATTATCTATCTTTCTCCTACTTCAATCCAAGTTAAGGGAGTTATGCACTTTCTCCCATTTAGTGTTTTATATGGTCTCATTTTTATACTTGATTGATAACTATTGTTGTAGGAAAACTCTATAAATGGTATGTGGTCCTCTCAATTACCTCCAAGTTCTAAAACACATAATCTCAATAAGTTTTTTTTTTTCAATACTTGACTTGTCCTTTGAGATTGACCATCAATTGAGGATTAATGCTTTTCCATTGCCTAGAAGTGAATCAACAATCCGTAAAACACTAACTTTTGGGATACCATACAATCTGACATTCTCTTTCACATACAAGCGTGCTAATTTTTCTACTGAACCAATTTGCTTGCTAGGTAAAAGTGAGTTGATTTTGTTAATCTATCAATAATCACTCAAATGTTTTCATGTCCTTGTCTAGATTTGGTAAATACCATAACAAAAGCCATTGCAACTTCTTCCTACTTCCACTCAGAAATAAATAGTGATTGCAATAATCCACTAGTTCCTTGATGTTCAGCTTTCATAATTTGACATGCTTCACACTAAGCTATATTTTTAGCAACATCTTTCTTCATAGTTGTCCACCATAATATTA
Source organism: Dendrobium huoshanense (assembly GCA_016618105.1). Taxonomy (NCBI): domain Eukaryota; kingdom Viridiplantae; phylum Streptophyta; class Magnoliopsida; order Asparagales; family Orchidaceae; genus Dendrobium; species Dendrobium huoshanense. The sequence goes on from CM028351.1 coordinate 30,505,678, forward strand.
ATTTTAAGTCTTTATACATGTTAGCACTGCTTGGATGAATTATGTAGCAAGAATAATGAGTTTCTTTCAAAATTTTCCTTATTAGATCTGGATCAATAGATAATCACAACTAGGATTTGTCTAATCATTCCATCAACATCAATAGAGAGATCTGGTCTTTTTCCTGATTGGGCTTGCTCCAACAATTTAGAATATTCAATACTGATTTGTTGAGCTTCCTTAAAACGTTATTAAAGTGGGCTTTATTATCATCTGGTGCAAATATTCCATATTTTAAAATCTCTAAATTTCAATTGCAGATTTTACATTTCTTTGATAAACTGAATCTCTTGAGTAATCATCCAGTTTATCATTCTACGAGATTTGCAATTCAAAGCATCAGCCACAATATTGGCTTCTCTTAAATAATACTGTCTATCCAAATCATAATCTTTGATAAGTTCTAACCATTTAAAATCTTTCCAATCTTTAACAACCGGTCTTCAGCTACTGTTGGATCACTTGCACCCTTAAATTCTGGTAATTTAAAAGTCTGAAATAATTTTAAATGTCGCTCAACTTCACTATCACTTTCAGATCTGGATCCACCGCTAGTAGAAGATTTATCTATAGATGTCATTTTATCTACCAATTGTGAAATCAACTGCACAATATCTTGAAGCTCCTTAGACTTGTTTCCCTCATTCATTCTTGTTTCTATATCTAGCAGGGATGACTGACCAGTCATTATTTATGGCAACTCCTCAGACATATCTATCTAAATACATATATAGATAATTCATATAATATATATACTCATGGTAACAAACATGATCATTCAAGCGTTAAATAAGCAAGTATGCTATTGTAATGAAATGAATGCACAATTCCAATAAAACTTGGTTCAACCTATAGCTCTGTATATATCATATTCATTATATCTCATTCTACTTCTTCTAAATCCAATTATGCTTCCATTTTATCTTGATTTGGCTCTGATACCAATTTCTATCACACCCCAATTTGACTCACCCTCTACCACGAACTGGAGTATAACAGAGAAAGATTTCAACTTATCAAACTCCACACTTTACAACAGGAAGTATGTAATATACCTTATTGAACATCAACATAATTTAAGCAAATACATAGCTCTACTAAAACTTTTAAAATTCATTCACATACCCAAAAGTCTTTACATCTAGCATTCAGATCTCGCTTTAGATCTCTTGCACCCCAAAACGTACTTACATCAAAAGAACGGTCACTTTTCTTTATTTTCCTAAGGGCTCCTTCCCCTTTCCTGCAGTACAACCACTGCTAATGAGCTTGGCTCAATGAAATACGCAAGCAAGTTATAAGAAATAATAATGAACCATTAAGAAATACCATAACTATGTTAACATAATTAAAACACAAATTGAAATGTCATATTGAGCCTGAAAGTGCCTAGCAGTATTATTTATCTTACCAAAACTATTCCACATCTTTAAATAAGTTATAGAATGGCTATAAGCTTTTGCACCATTCAACTTTCCAATTCAAGGTTGGGTCTAATTTCCTAACTTTTAGAATGGAAGTTGTTATCTCATTCAGGGTTGAGTCAAATTTCTCAACTTCTAGAATTAAGAGTGTAGGCTTACCTCATCAAGTCTATCGCCTTTACTTGTGCGGGTCTATCCCCCATATATAACTTGTTTCACTTTTTATATAGTCATCCTTTTTAGAGCTAATGACATATGCTTTTGATAATATAGTTGTGCTTTAGCTGCTCTTCAATTACCCATTAGCTTCCCTTTAGGTGTCCTTTAACTGCCCTTTAGTTGCCATTTAGGTGCGCTTTAGGTGCTCTTTAGGTGCGTTTAGGTGCCCTTTAAGTGCGCTTTAGGTGTCCTTTAGGTGCGCTTTAGGTGCCCTTTGCTTGCACTTTGGTTGCACTTTAGTTGCGCTTTTTGCTCATTCACTAGTTTATGAATATTTACCCTTTTATGCTAACGAAATCATTAACCTTGCTAAAGATTACCCTTTATATAATAATTTCATATATATACAACCATATTCATACAAAATAACCAAAATAAACTAGAATACATGTGATCATTAACATAATCAAGAAGAAGTGCAATAATAAAATATTTACTAATTCTTATAATCTTGTTTGGGTATCTCACCTCATGAGAAATTGGTTCTCCTAGACTCAACCTTCTTTTTCTTTTATAAATAACCTTCACTAAACTTCCTCATTCAACAGCACACCTTTTTTCAAATTTGGTCACCACTGTACCAATTCATTTCTCCATATTCTTGAATTAAGTAACCACCACCTTCAGCTATATTTTAGAAATTCCAAAATTGTAATTCAACACAAAGATTACAGAAAATGCTATCTTAGATTTCTTAAAGCTTAAAACTTCTACCTCAATTTCATTACATGATAAATTAGCTACCAAGCTTGAAATTCCCACACACAACCAGCCTCTTTCAACTCCAGTTCTCCTACAGCTTTTAGAGCTTCGTCTCTTGAATGGGAAGGAAAAATAAAATGAAAGAATGACTACAGGTGTTGCTAATATAATAATATTACCATTCCACTAAAAATACATTATTTATTATAATACTATATAATTAATTCCACTAAGCCACTATACATTAATGCTATCCGTTGGATGAAGTATGAGAGAGATCAGCAATTGCATGTCAAGCTAAGTGGATAAGTGATAGGAAATACTTGATTTCAAGTATTCCCTAATCGCTTTAGCAACAAATCACGAAGCCAACTGCTGTCCACAGCAGGAAATCAGCCAAAAACAGTGGAAAAAGAGGGAAAAACTGTAGAAGATGAGGAGAAAAGACTTGTATTTCACTAGAAGACAATGAAAATAGCAAAGATACAATTTGTTCTTCAATTCGAGAGGAAGAACGTACTCTCCAAAGTCTCCGGCGAAGCCAAGAACCAAAAGCAAAACCTAGATCTCAAAGAGAAAACTCAAATTCAAGATCCCCCTAATTTTTTCCCCCAACTCCTAATTATACAGAATTAATCATAAAAGACAATAAAGGACAATCATAAACTTCCTAAAACAACCTCACACGTTCAAAATTTCCCTCCTAACTTTCCCCCTCAAGCCCCACGCGGATCGCGCCTTCCGCCCGCCCCTTCCGTCTCCGCCTCGAATAGAATTGGACCGGTCCCTGTTGGACCGGTCCAACCAGCCCAGGATGGGCCGGTCTAACATTACCGCCCTCCCAAAGAATCACCTTGTCCTCAAGGTGAAAATCTGGAAACTGCTGTTTCGCCATCTCGTATGGCTCCCACGTGGCCTCGTAGTCATGAAGGTTCTTCCACTGGATCAACACTTCCTTAGTTCCCTCTTCTTTCTAGCGAACACCCCTCAGCTCCAAAGGTTCCAGGATCACCTCTAACTCCTCTGTAAGTGTCGGCGGTAGCTCGAGAATGGCGATGTGATCACCAATGACCCTTCTCAGCTGTGAGACGTGAAAAACCGGGTTTATAGTTGCCGATGGGGGTAATTTTAGTCGATATGCTACTGCTCCGATCTTTTCTATCACTTCATAAGGACCAAAGTACCTTGGAGCTAGCTTTTCATTTCTCCTGTTGGCGACTGTCTTCTGCCTGTATGGGCGGAGCTTCAAAAACACCTTATCCCCTGCCTCAAAATGGATATCTTTTCTATACCCATCCGCTTGCTTCTTCATGATTTGCTGCGCCCTCAGTAAGTGCCTTTTTAACTCCTCTAACACTCGGTCCCTCTCCTCCAAGTACTCCTCTACTGATGAAACAGGAGTACTACTGCTCCCAAAGTGTACCAAGTGAGGGGGATCCCGTCCGTACAACACTTTGAATGGGGTCATTTGTGAAGCCGAGTGAAATGATGTGTTGTACCAGTATTCAGCCCAGGATAGCCACTTCGCCCATATCTTTGGTGTCTCTGAAACAAAGCATCTGAGGTACGTCTCCAAGCTCCTGTTGACTACTTCCGTCTGGCCATCCGTCTGTGGGTGGTAGGCTGTACTTCTCTTGAGCACTGTTCCCTGCAATCGGAATAGCTCCTTCCAGAAATGACTGAGGAACACCTTGTCCCTATCTGATACGATCGCCTCTGGCACCCCATGTAATTTGATCACTTCTCTGATAAAGGCTGATGCTACTGTTACTGCGGTGTAGGGATGTCGGAGGGGAATGAAATGGGCATACTTGCTCAACCTGTCCACCACTACTAAGATCACTGTGAATCCCTCTGAACGGGGCAGCCCATCTATGAAATCCATAGAGATCTCCTCTCATACTCTACCCGGCAAAGCTAAAGGCTGTAGTAATCCTCCTGGTGACATAGCTAAGTACTTACTCCTTTGACAGACCTCACATCTGGCTACCATCTCCTCTACATCTTTATGCATCCCCTTCCAGTACAACTCCCCAGCTAGCCTCATGTATGTCTTTTGTACGCCTGAATGACCCCCTATTGCACTCCCATGAAACTCCTGGAGTAGGTTTGGGATGTGGATAGACGTCCGAGGCATCACAAACCTCCCCTGATACAGCAGCTTGTCTCCCTCCATGGAGTATCCCGGGTGGCTATCTGGTTCCTTCAGTAACTCTGTCTTGATCTTTCCCAAACTCTCATCTCTAGCGCTTTCTTCTCTGATGGCCTCCCAGTCAAGCATCCAGGGCACGGATAGAGCAACTGTCTGCAATTCCTCCATACATATGGATAGGGCATCGGCCGCCTTATTCTCCACCCCCGGCCTGTACTGGATCTCAAAATCATACCCCAGTAACTTGGACAACCACCTCTGATGCTCTTCCGTTACCATCCGCTGTTCTAAGAGAAATTTCAGGCTCCGCTGATCAGTCCTGACAACGAAGTGTCTTCCCAGTAGGTAAGGCCGCCACTTCTGAATGGCCAACACGATGGCCATCAATTCCCTCTCATATACTGATTTCATCCTTGCTCGAGCAGTCAATACCTGGCTGAAATAAGCGACGGGTCTCCGATTCTGCATAAGTACTGCACCCAATCCGTATCCCGATGCATCGGTCTCCACGATGAAAGTCTGAGCAAAATCCAGCAAAGCTAGGACCGGCACTGTAGTCATTGCCTTCTTCAGGCTCTCGAACGCGGATGTGGCTGCTTCTCCCCACAGGAAGCCATCCTTCTTCAATTGCTCCGTAAGTGGCCATGCTATGGTGCTATATCCCTTTACAAATCTTCTGTAATACCCTGTCAACCCCAGAAATTCTCTCAGCGCCTTCAGATTCTTTGGTAGTGGCCACTTTAGCATTGTCTCAATTTTGGAGTGATCAGCTGCCACCCCTTCCTTGGACACCACATGACCCAAGTACTCTACACTGGCTTGTGCAAAGCAGCATTTTTTTAAATTTGCCCTCAACTGGTGCTCCTGCAATACCTCTAACACTTTCTTCAAGTGTTCCCAATGTTCGACCTTCTGATTTGCTGTATATCAAGATGTCATCAAAAAATACTAACACAAACCGTCTGAGATAAGGTTTGAAGACCTTATTCATCAGGGCCTGGAAAGTAGCAGGTGCATTGGTGAGGCCAAAGGGCATCACCAAGAACTCATAATGTCCTTCATGAGTTCTAAAAGCTGTTTTGGAAACATCTTCCTTCTTCATTCGAATCTGGTGGTAGCCCGATTTCAAATCTATCTTGCTGAAAATCACGGTCCCACTTAATTCATCCAAGAGCTCATCGATGACTGGTATAGGAAACTTATCAGCTACAGTCTCCTTGTTGAGTGCTCTGTAATCTACACAAAAACGCCAGCTGCCGTCCTTCTTTTTCACCAACAGAACGGGACTAGAGAAAGGGCTGATGCTGGGTCTGATGATCTCTGCCTCCAGCATCTCTCTGATCAACCGTTCAATTTCATCCTTCTGGAACTGAGGGTAGCGGTAAGGACGTACACTGATGGGTGATACTCCCTCCCTCAACACAATAGCATGCTCATGCTCCCTCTGCGGTGGTAATCCCTGAGGCGGCTAAAACACCTCTTGGAACTGTTGAATCAACGGCTGAACGGAGAGGGGTATAGCTCCTTCCTCCTCCACTCCTGCCCGCTCCAAACTATGCAATTCCACCAGGTAGCCTCCTCCCTCCTGCTGAATGGTTCGGATTAGGGATTTGAGAGAAACCCCAGCCTTGGTCAACCCAGCGTCTCCTTGAATCGTTCTCCTTCTCTCCCCTATCACAAGTTCCATCCTCAAAGTCCCCCAATTAATCTTCGTCTCCCCCAATGTACGCAGCCACTTCATCCCTAGGATGACGTCAGTACTCCCTAATTCCAAAGGAAGGAAATCTTCCTTCACCTGGATTCCCTGAATCATCAGCACCACCTCTGTACAAACTACCTTACTCATTTCCACCTTTCCCGTGCCCATCATCACCCCATAGCCACCTGTGTCCACTAGCTCCATCCCTAGCGACTCCACTATCTGGGTGGAAATGAAATTATGGGTTGCCCCACTATCGATCAACACCACCACCTCCTGGTCAGCTATCTCTCCTCTCACCTTCATAGTGTGACTCGGAGTGAATCCCACTACAGAGTTCAGAGAGACTTCTGCTACATCCAGATGCAGCTTCTCATCCTCCTCCACCTCGGGGTCATTTCCACCTCTCTCTTCGTCTTCCTCATCTTCACAAACGAGGAGAACCTGAAGAGATTGATCCTTGCACTTGTGCCCCGGCATGTACTTCTCATCGCATCTGAAGCACAACCCTTTTGCTCTTTTGTCCTGCATTTCTTTGTCGGTCAACCTTTTGAACTATCCCCCATTTCCTCCTCCACCAGATTTCTCCTTGAGCACCTCCCTCTGGTTCCCTGGGGCTACCCCTTTTGAGGGTAATACAGCAGTAGTCATTTTGTATGATCCTCCTGAGTAGTTGCCTCTAGCTCCTCTTTCTGATCTCTTCTGATCTTCCACCAGTTGTGCAAGCTCCATAGCCTTGCCCAAGTTCCTTGGCTCCAGCACTCTGATAGCTGTTCTTATCTCCTGTTTGAGCCCCTTCATGAAATTCCCCTCCAGGGCCGATTCAGAGATGTGATCCAGACGGCTAGCCAAGTACTCGAATCTGTCCCGGTAGTCGGCCACGGTCCCCTCCTGAGTCAGAGCAAAGAACTGTTCATAGAAGTCTCCTCCCCCATCGGCTCGGAAACGTTCTAATAAACTATCCTTGAACTCTCTCCAGTTCCTGATAGGCTCTCTCCTGTCTCGCCATTGATACCATGCCAACGCCTTCCCTTCCAGATACAATCCTGCCGCCGTCAGCTTCTCATCATCTGTCAACCCGTTGACAGCAAAGTAACGCTCCACCTTGTAGATCCAGCCATGGTCATCTTCCCCCTCAAAGATGGGCATCTTCAACTTCCTCACCTTCGGATCCCTTCCGTTACCCCGGTAATCTCCATAACCTCCCATTCCTCGAAGATGAGGAGCTCCCCAAGTGTCCCGGTCCTCCCTCCGACGTTGGTATCCAAGTCCATCGTCATAATCCCCTCTTCCCCTTTCAAAATCAGCACCTCGACACTGAAATTCAGCACCTCGACGCTGATATTCTTCTCTTCTTTCGCCAAAATCTGCACTTCCTTCATATTCTCCCCTCCGGCCTTCAAATTCCACACCTTGATGCTGAAAATCAGCACCTCGACGCTGAAAATCAGCACCTCGACGGTCGTTTCCTAGGCTCATCTCCTCTCTAGACAGTGGCTCTAGAGGTGGCATGTCGTCGTCTCCCTCAAGGATCTCCACAGCCGGATTCCTCCTCCACCGAAGCGGGTTCGGATTTCCTCCTACGCCATGGTCGCCGACAGTCTCTCTTGCTTCCGACGCCGTCGAATTAGTCTTCATCTCAAGTAATTTCTTCATCATCTCTTCCATAGCCGCGAACCTCCCTTCCAACCTGTCATTGTTGGTAGAGATCTCCAGGAACTTTCCTTCCAGATCTGTCTTCAGTTGTCCGAACTCGCCTCTAATACTTCCATCTTCTTTCCGGCCATCTTTCTTCTAACGGATCCCACAAAATCTTCTTCCGGAAAGGAAAAACTTGCTGTTCCCGAATAGATGCTCTGATACCAATTTGATAGGAAATACTTGATTTCAAGTATTCCCTAATCGCTTTAGCAACAAATCACGAAGCCAACTGCTGTCCACAGCCGGAAATCAGCCAAAAACAGTGGAAAAAGAGGGAAAAACTGTAGAAGATGAGGAGAAAAGACTTGTATTTCACTAGAAGACAATGAAAATAGCAAAGATACAATTTGTTCTTCAATTCGAGAGGAAGAACGTACTCTCCAAAGTCTCCGGCAAAGCCAAGAACCAAAAGCAAAACCTAAATCTCAAAGAGAAAACTCAAATTCAAGATCCCCCCTAATTTTTCCCCCCAACTCCTAATTATACAGAATTAATCATAAAAGACAATAAAGGACAATCATAAACTTCCTAAAACAGCCTCACACGTTCAAAATTTTCCTCCTAACTTTCCCCCTCAAGCCCCACGCGGATCGGGCCTTCCGCCCGCCCCATCCGTCTCCGCCTCGAATAGAATTGGACCGGTCCTTGTTGGACCGGTCCAACCAGCCCAGGATGGGCCGGTCTAACAATAAGCTACAGTAACTGTAAATAGGAAAATGGATTATTTGCTTTAGCAACTAAATCATTTATTTAAATTAATGATAAGTATTATTACAGCTAATACTTTTAACTAAGTGTTTAGAACAAACTCATTTAAATGATAACATGCCTTTTACATGAATACAGATAATTATACTATAAAGATCAAAATTAAAATTAAAAGCTAATAAAATAATTTGACATTTTCCATATATGAAAAAAAAATAATGGATGATTTTATTGAGAAATATTTCTACTTACTTTTAACAAACTTTGGGTATTATACTCTTTTCATCTATAAATATATGATGTTTTGAAGAATAAAGGAGGAGATTATATGATAGTTTTTGGAGCAAAAATCCTGCGGGTTTCTTCTTCGAAAAGCTTGCGAGCTCGTTCCATTTCTCTTCTCCTATCTACAATTTTGTCTTGGGTTTCTTATCTCCTTCTTCTCTCCGCAAGTGTCCACCTCATATGTATCTTTCTTCTCAAGGAAATGTTGTTTTAGGTGTTATTCTGATAAGTTTAAGTTTATGAGAGTTGTATGGCGTTGAAATATTTTATAATATAAGCTTCTTTTGGTGTCATTTGTATTTTCTTGTTGTTTTAAAAAGAAAGACCTAGTTTGTATGTAATTTTGCGATCTTTTTTTATTGCATCAATTTGGTATCAGAGCCTAGGTTAGTATATTCCTAGATTGTTCGTGTCTTTTTTTTAAGTACTTAGAAAAAGTGGAAAACCATAAAAAAATTAAATCAATTGTTGGAGAAAGTAAGTCAAATGCTCTGGAAGAAGATATCCCTATGAACAGATGGATTCCGTCGGAAGGAGATTCAACCGATTCGCTTCAAAACGAATTATACAAGCTTCAAATGAAAATGCAACTGTGTATAAAAAAATACGAGAAGAAAAAGAAAAATCTCCAGGCTAAATTCAAGCAAGAAAGAGAAATTATCTTGAAGAGGTATGAGGCTATGATTCAAGAGCTTGATGCAGCGCCTTCGTCTCAAGGGGAGGGAGGGGAGGGAAGGGGGGGGAGGGGCAATTGATGTGCTTTGTTTTTTTTAGAATGATTTGGTTCCTTGTTTGGGTTTGGTCATAGCTGTCAATGGCGCAAAATAGCGCGCGCCATGGCGCACGGCGCGGCGCGGCGCACCTACGGCGCCATGTTCATGGCGAGGCGCATGTGTTTAAAATAGCGCGCGCTATTTGCGCCACATGTGAGCCATGGCGCATTGCGCACGGCGCAAAATAGCGCGCCAAATTGTTTTTAAATTTTCGTATACTTATGAATGTTTTTTATATTTAAAAATATATCTATATTTTAAGATAAACGACTATTCATTGCCCTAATTTCACGAAAGATTTTATGTTTGCTGCATCCGCCGAACACATCCCGCAGTCCCTAAGTCAAGGTCGCTGAATCTATCCTGAAGTCGAAAGTTTTTTTGTTTTTTATTTGCTGCATTCGCTACTTCCGTCGAATCCAGCCGAATTTGTCCCGAAGTTAAAGTCGTTGTTTCCGCCGAATCGTCCCGCAGAGCAGTGCTTCTGCCAAATCCGCCCCCTCCTTCGTCTGTTCCAATAAAAAATCTTACCAGCTGACTCTGATTTGCAACCTCCAACTGTTCCGCACAGCTCTGTTGTTTTGCACGGCTATTTCTTACAAGAATTTACAACTTAACAGGTATGCTCGGTACCGCTAAGTAAATGCTCGGTACAGCTATATATATGCTAGATACCGCTCGGTACCGCTAGTTACTTGCTCGATACAACTAGGTACCAGCTCGGTACAACTAGGTACCAACTCGGTACAACTAGGTACACGCTCGGTACATGCTTGGTATTGCTAAGTACATGCATGATACCGCTCGGTATTGCTATGTAAATGCTCGGTACTGCTCGGTACAACTAGTTACATGCTCTGTACCGCTCGGTACAGCTCGGTACAGCTCGGTACAACTAGGTACACGCTTGGTATTGCTTCCTAATTTCCATACAAACGAACTTCAAAATTCCTCTTACAAATAAATTTTGTTCCGGGGGCGCTTCCCCCTGAAACCCCCGCCAGGGCGCTGCCCCTTGACCCCGCGACCTGACCGGGCAGGTCGAACCCCGCCTGGGGGCAGCGCCCCCTTGGACCCCCGGCAGCCCCCATATTATGTTTCTTGGACAATATTATATTTCTTTTATCTAAATTTGTTGCTTTTAGGTGATCATAAAATGTCAGATTCAGTTCAATCTTGAAAAAAAGATCCAGCATGGAAATATGCTATACTAACAAATGAATCCGACAACAACAGTGTGACATGCATTTTTTGTGGTAAAATAACAAAATGAGGAATTACACGCCACAAACAACACCTCGTTTGGGGTTTTAGGAATGCAAGGTCTTGCTCTAACTGTCCTGAGTATGTGAAGTCTGAAATTAAGGCATCCATATTGAAAAAAAAAGATTTAAATGAACAGTTTAATGACATATCAAATGTCAACCTTGCTGAAGAAGAAGGAGAAGACTTTGATGTGATGACAGATGATATTTTAGTTGCTAAACCATCTAAAATGTTGCGGACAAATAAATCTAAAACATCTAGTCAAGGATCGACATCTACATCTATCTTCAAAACATCACGACCTAAAGGTCCATTAGATACTTTCCTTACACCAAATCCGGAAGATGTAGTAAAACATAGAAAAGGTCAGTTTAACAAAGAAATCGATGCAGCTAAAAAGGAAATGATGGGAAGGGCTGTTCAAGTGTTTAGTAGATGGATGTATGATGCTGGGATTCCATTTAATGCTGTGAACTATGATAGTTTCCCTGCTATGGTGGAGGCACTTGGGCAGTTTGGACCTGGAATGAAACCTCCTAGTTATCATAAGGTACGAGTTACTTGTTTGAAGAAAGAGGTTGGACATACACATGAGCTATTGCGACGCCATCAAGAAGATTGTGTACGATATGGTTGTTCCTAATGGCAGATTGATGGACGTCAAGGAATGGGAAAAGCTTAATCAATTTTCTTGTTAATTGTCCAAGAGGTAGTGCATTCATATAATCAATTGATGCTAGTTCTTTCTCCAAGAATGCTGTGAAAATATTTGAACTTTTTTGCAAGTATATCGAGGTTATTGGACCACATAATGTGATCCAAGTAGTCACTGATAATGCATTCGAAAATGTTATTGCAGGTTTGTCACAACTTTTATTCTAAAGTTATGTTATTTCATGAAGAATTTGTGTACATTTTAACTTAAATTATAATGACATAACAGAAAAATTATTGATGGACAAATATCCTCACATTTATTGGACTCCTTGTGCTGCTCACTATTTGGATTTATTAATGGAGGACATTTTCAAAATTCAAAAGCTAAGACGATGCTTTGAGAAAGCAGTGGCAGTACACAGTTTTATATATTCTAGGCCTCACTTGAGTTAATGAGAAGATGCACAAATCAAAGAGCACTTGTCAAACCCGCAAAGACTCGCTTTGCAACAGCTTTCTTAACTTTACAACGTTTTCATCAACAACAACTGAACTTGAAGAAAATGTTCACTTGTGAGGAATTTATCTTGGGTCCTTATGCGAAAGAGGCTAAAGCAAAACAATCTCAACATACAATCTTGCAGCAATCATTTTGGAACACTATAGTGTATGTCTTAAAAATAGCTGGTCCATTATTAAAGGTTCTTAGATTGGTTGATGGAGAGAAGAAGCCCCCAATGGCTTACATATATGAAACAATGGATAGAGCAAAAGAGGCAATTGCTGCAAGCTTCAATAACAGTGATAAGTATGATCAAATTTTTAAAATAATTGATAGAAGATGGGAAGTGCAATTACATCGACCTCTACATGCAGCGGGACATTTTTTAAATCCTGAATATTTCTTCAATAACCCTAATATTGCCAAGAATAAGGAAATAGTTGATGGTCTTTATCAATGTATTGGAAGATTATCTCAAGATGTAGCTGAAGAAGATAAAATCAGTAATGAATTAAGTTTATACATTAGGGGTGAAGGACTTTTTGGTATTCCTTCAACTGTAAGACAAAAAACTACCCGATCTCCAGGTATCATTATTTACAAAAAAAATTTGAATTATGAGATATTTGGATGTTACTTAGTCGAACTTATATATGTTATGGTTGTCTTTTATTATTATGATAGCTTGTCTTTCATTTTTAATAATATTTCATATTCATGCTTATTATTTTATATTTTTTATATAGCTTGTGCCATGTTCAAAATAGTGCGCGCCGCGCCGTGCGCTATGCGCCATGGCTCCTAATGGACCTTTGCGCCATGGTGCGCCATTCGCCGTTAACAGGTATGGGTTTGGTTAACTTGGTTTGAGCTTCCCTTTTGGTGAGCTGCTGTTTACTTCTAAAATCAGCTCATTAATGTGTAATTAATGCCAAATCAGGTTCATCCCCCCTTCTTCCCTCCCCTATTTGCTAGCCTTTTGGTTCCTCCGCCTGGTTCCCCTCCTTTTGACTGCCTGTTCCAGTTCACTATGGGCACCCATTCCTGTATCCCGTGGCTGTCTTTTCCTCTTCCCCTAGTGGCTTTTCAGTTGTTGCTCCTGGACCGCCTGCTAGCCTTTTGTTTCCCCTTTCCTAGTTGGTTCAACTAGAGTAAATGTGGGCTGATTAGCTGCCTTTTTTCACCGATAAATATATGATGATTTGAAGAATAAAGGAGGACATTATGTGATAGTTTTTGGAGCAAAAGACCTGTGAATTTCTTCTAGGAAAAGCTTGCGAGCTTGTTCCATTTCTCTTCTCCCATTTACGATTTCGTCTCAGGCTTCTTATCTCCTCTCCGCAAGTGTCCACCTTATATGTATCTTTCTTCTCAAGGAAATGATGTTTTAGATGTTATTTTGATGAGTTTAAGTTTATGAGAGTTGTATGGTGTTGAAATATTTTATAATATAAGCTTCTGTTGGTGCCATTTGTATTTTCTTGTTATTTTAAAAAGAAAGACCTAATTTGTATGTAATTTTGCGATCTTTTTTATTGCATCAGTAATGAAGAGACCAATACTACACATAACTAATCAAAATTACATGTACACAACTATACATAATCAAAGTAGTCTACTATTTTAGCAAAATTGCATATCTTACCTCCTCTCAATGCTTCTGAAATTTGAAAACCTCAAACTAATCTACGCATATATGTCACCTATAATAATCCAAACCATTAATTTGACAACTCAATAGAAAGGAACCTTATGCTTACAATTTAATTTGAAAATGACTTTTTCCTTAATATTTCCTATTCTCATATGCCATTTCAATCTTCAACATCCTCGGGTCAAATATTGTTCGAATCCTAAATGATGAGTGGATATTTTAAACGAGAACTTTTTCACAAATAAATATATAACAAAATACTAGGCTTTGTTACCTTTTTCCTCTCAATTTTCTCTTTCCTCTTTCTTCTTATTTTTCCTTCTTTTTCCACATTCCTTTCTGCTGCAATCTTCTTCTCTAGCTGATTTTCCCTCTTCCAGTATTCAGCCCGCTCTCAAATTACTTCTCGAGCTTGCAGTAATCAAGTCCGCAAGTCACAAAACTTAAATGGAAGTTAACCCCTTATGTATTTATTATTAATTACTTAATATTCGTCCACTATTCCCACTATCCAATTTGCTTCTTTAAGATTTTCCATCACAGCCATTCGCCACATCCCACGGTTGCATGAATGGATCATTGGGATTCAGGTTATGCTACAGTGCATTAATTCAATCTACAGTAGTATTAAATTTCTTAACTAGGAAATTTGATTTAAAATGCATTTTAATTTCTACAGTCTTATATGAGAATAATGTCTTTTATGCATAATATAATTAAATAATCGGTACAATTTGTAGAATCTTATAAAACTACTACTTCGAAGTTTTAAGATGTGTGAAAAATGTGGTACATTATTTTAGAAAATTTTGGAACTTACACCTTTTTACATATTGGAATATCACAATTCTTCTCTCATTAGAATTTTGACCCCGAAATTCATTGCTTTCATGCTCAATCAAATAAGTGAGGGATGATCTACATCACATCTGCTTCTCTTTCCCAAGTAGCTTCTTTCAATGATCTATGCTTCCATTATATATTTACATACGAAATTGTTCTGCTCCTCAATTCGTGAACAACAAACTCTAAGATTTTCGCAGGCTTCTCTGAATGTGATAAATCACTCTACACCTTAATATAATATTGGACTCAAATTCCTCCTTCATGAAATCTTGCAATGCCTTTCATAGGTCTAACCTTCAAAAACACATTCTTCAAATTCGAACGCAAATATTTTATGCTTGGAATCATAATACTTTTGTTGATGGTCCAGTGTTGTTCTTAGTCTATCTTTGATCAATCTGATTTTATCGATGACTTGGTCAACTAATTGTTAACCCAATAACTACATTTCTCCAATTTCAACCCAGCTCAAAGGAATTCTATTTTTCCTCCCATACAAGGGTTTATAAAGAGCCAATTTAATGTTGGACTGATAGTTATTTTTATAAACAAATTTAATTAAAGGGATGTGATCTTCCCAGCTACCACCAAAATCTAAACACACAATCTTAGCAAATTTTCTAACACTTTCTGATTGGTTATTTGTCTGTTGATGGAATGTCGTACTAAAACTTAATTTAGTACCCAAAATTTCATGAATACCTTTCATAGCAAGGATTTAGAATGTCCATCTCTATCTAATATAGTAACATTCGGAATCATATGTAATCTTATGATTTCTTTCATAAATAGTTTTATTAATTTCTCCACTAAATCCGTCCGACGAACATGCAAGTAGTGCACTAATTTTGTTAGTTTATTAATCACCACGCAGACAAAATCATGCCCTTGCCTCGACCTGAAAAAAACTAAAACAAAATCCATAGCTATGTCCTCTCACTTCCAATCGAGTATAGGAAATGAAAGTAACATTTCAGTAGGCTTTTGATGTTCAGCTTTTACCACTTAGCATGCTTTACATATTTAGTTGCAAATTCAGTCACATCATTCTTCATTTTAGACCACCAGAATAGTGATTTCAAGTCTTTATACATATTTGTACTATCAAGGTGAATCGAATAGCCTGAAAAATGAGCTTTGACAAACATCTCCTGAATCAAATGAGAATCACCTAGGACCCAAAGAAGCCCCATCTGATTAATGCTTGATCATCGCGGTTGAGATCTTGTCTTTTTCTTTACTCCATCAGATTCCTCAACTTCAAATATTCCCCACTGACTTTCTCCGTCTCTCGGATTCCTTCTTCAAAAGTACTATCATTTGACATAGGTTACTATGCAGTTGATCCTTTAATCACTTCTAATTGTAATGCAGTCAAATCTCAATCAATTCATTCTTCTGAATTTACATCCAATTGGTCGGTCCATTTAATGTCCTACTCAGTGCATCAACCACCATACTAGCTTTTTCCAAATAATATTAGATATCAAGATCATAATCTTTGATTAATTTTAATCATCTTCCTTGCCTTAAATTCAAATCCTTTTGAGGCAAAATATATTTTAGACTTTTATGATCAGTAACTACTTCACACCTCACACCATATAAACAATGCCGCCAAATTTTCAAATAAAATACTATTGCAACCAACTTCAGGTAGTGTGTCGAATAATTTCTTTCATGGGATTTCAACTGCCTGGAAGCATAGGCAATTACTTTCATGTTCAGGATTTGGACACAACCCAAACCTTTTAAAGATGCATTATTAAAAATTTGAAATCCCTTAGTACTCATAAGAATGGTCAACATTGGTGCCAATGTCAACTACTTATTCAACTCTTGAAAGCTCCGCTCACACTCTGCCATCCACTCAAATTTCAACTCCTTCCTAGTCACAACTTGAATAAAGGCAAGGCGATTTGAGAGAATCCTTTTCGAAACTGTCTATAGTAACCTGCTAAGCCAAGAAAATTTCTAATTTCCATTATGTTGGTGGGTTTAGCCATTTAACAACTACTTTCACATTTTCAGGATCTATTGTTATGCCTTCACTACTAATAATATACCCTAAGAATGCAATTCTCTTCAACCAGAACTCACATTTATCTTCAACTAGAACTCACATTTAGAGAACTTAGCAAACAATTTAGGTTCTCTCATTAAACCCTAAAATGGTCCTCAATTGATCGGCATGCTCTTCTTTAGTTTTGGAACACACCAATATGTCATCAATGAAAACTATCATAAACTAATCCAGGTAAGGTCTAAAAATTTCGTTCATCATATCCAAATGGTAATAACCAAATAATCATAATGTTTATACCTAGCGTCAAATATCATGTAAGAGAAGGAAATTTGGGTTTAAAATTTTCTTCATAAAAAAGTGTAAGTAATTTCAATTTCTTATTTTCTAATCTTCTTTCCTGTTCAAAGTTAGACAAGGAAATTTAAATAATTTTAGTCCTCTAATATAAGAAATAATGAATGATTGTCGATAGAAAAAAAATCCAATTGATGTAAACCTCAATTCAACGGTGAAGGTAGCAAAATTTTACTGCAAGGAAGGAAAGAATTTTTAAGATAATTATTTTGATTTAAAAATTTTTTAATTTTATATTATATCATAAAATAAAGGTAGATAGTGTAATAGAAATTGTGGAGGATTTAGAGTCATTCAATATTATGTAATGTTGTTCAATTAGATAAAAGTCTTCTTTGGAAATGGTTGAAGTAATTTATGTTAACTTAAGAGATGTAAGAAAATTTAATGTTGCTTTAGATGAGATTTGACACATCTAAATTATATTTTAGTGTTAATTAAAATATCATTGTGTTATTTTGAACAGTGAAAGATTTTCATAGTAGAACTGAGATGAGTATTAGAAGTATATATCAAATTTGAGATTTGGAAAGAAATTGAAGCACGAAAGTAACAAAATGGATGATTACAATTGTTTTTATAATAATAATAATTTATTTCTAATTTATTGCAATTATCACATGTAGTACCATAAATAGTTATTGAATGTTTAATGCATACCATTAAGCAATTGAGAAAATAAAAGTAGATAATTATAGTTATCACATAGCAAGTACATTCTTTATTTATCAATTCAGTTTGAGCTACTAAGTTATGCCTATTTATTTATTTATTTTTGTTGAAAGCTTGTTATATTCAAAATGATGAAAGTTTAACATAGATGAAAGTATAAAATAATGCTTAGCACTCATAACATACAATTTGCTCATGTACTTAATGAAAGGAATAAATTAAAAATAAAAATGAATAAATAAGACAAGAAAAGAAATGTATTATTTGAAAAGGCAATTTATAAGAATTTACAGCATATAAGATGTCTATATACTATATGCATAAGTGATGAAAAAGAACATGCATGTTTTTTTATATGATTAACTGTCATATTATATGTTATGATTATCCACCGAGTTTATTATGAAAACTCAAACTATTAAATTAATTTTTGAGGTAAAACTTCTGATAAGTAGAAATTGCTGAAGAAGAGGAATATATATATAGAAAAAGGCGATCAAATGAAAACAGGTAAAAATTTGTATTGTATGATTTATATATATGCTTAATATATAATTGCTTTAGTGGCTCTTAAATTTCTATTGTTAACAAGTGCATTAATAGGTACATCAAATTTAGGCATATAAATATCGTATGCAATCAAACCAATTCTACAGTATTATAACCGAGAATTTATAGGGTATGTATGACATAAAGCTTCATGTAAGAATTATGCTCCCCTAGAACAAACATTCAATCCTGTTACAAAATGTCAATATTAAAATTTTAGGCCAGTTGTAATTAAATATAATATGTAAATCCTATATTAGAATATCTAATCATACATATATATTTTAGCTCTTCTAAAACCTTTCCTTTTTAGACTTAGAAAATGTCATATCTATATGTTTAAGTCTAGGTCTATAGCCCATAAGCTCTTGAGGTTGCACTATCAATATAGCCGGTAGGCTTCATATCATAGATTGTAGACTTTATTATACCAAGGTTGCACTGCCCATCGGGGTTGCACAGCCCCCACCTTCCTATTATCTAACATGACATTTTCTCAAGCTTATCTCATTTTTGCTTTTGTCTTAACATGTTGCACTTAACTATATATAATTATAGATTTGCATGTAAGTCATTATAACTGAAATATTCCCTGATATATATGCAGATCTAACTATATGAATTACTTATCACAAGGTACAATAAAAGAGACGTGCACATAACCACATAATATATGGCGAGTTACATATGGCATGGCTACATAAATCACAATTTTAAGCTAATTACAACTGTGGTTATGTGCTAGCCTACTATATTAATAAAATTGCATATCTTATCTCATCAACGACTACTTCTGAAATTTGAACACCTCGAACTCGTCTACATGTATACGTCACCTACAATAATCCAAATCCTTTAATTCGCCAACTCAATAAAATTTCTTTTAGAATCTGATGCTTACAATTTAATTTTAAAATGAATTTTACCTTCATACTTCCTATCCTCATATGCCATTTCAATCTTCAACGTCCTCTCATCAAATATTGCTCAAATCCTAAATGATGAATGGATATTTTAAACGAGAATTTTTCCGCAAACAAATATATAACAAAATACTATATTTTGTTACCTTTTTCTATCATTTTTTCTCTCTTCTTTCTCATTTCCCTCTCTTTATTCTTTCTTCTTCTTTTTCCTTCTTTTTTCCTTATTCCTTTCTCCGGCAAAATCTCCTTCGCCAGCTGATTTTCCCTCTTCCAGCATTCAGCCCGCTCTCCAATTACTGCTCCAGCTCGCAGAAATTAAGTTCAAGTCACGGGACTTAAATGGAAGTTCACCCTTATGTATTTATTATTAATTACTTAATATTTCTCCACTATTCCCACTATCCAATTTGCTTCTTTCAGATTTTCCATTACAGCCTTTCACAACATCCCACCGTTGCATGAATAGATTAGTGGAATTTAGGTTATGCTACAGTGTATTAATTCAATGTATAGCAGAATTAAATTTCTTAACTTAGGAATTTGATTAAAAATGCATTTTAATTTCTATAGCGTTATATAAGCAGAATGTCTTTTATGCATAATCTATGTTGCACGGATACGGCGATACGGATACGACACGATACGGATACGGGACACGCCAATTCTTAAAAATACAGGATACGGATACTGCGCAGATACAGCATTATAATATATAAATAATACATAAAAATTAATAAAGTAATCAAAGTATAGTATTTGAATGACAAAAAAATTGAAATAAAAATAAGCATTAAATATTGAAATGTCTAGTACAACAACAAAAACAAGAAGATAAATTGCCCAGCACATGAAATTTCAACTATTCAATAGAAGGAATGATAGGATTAGCTTCTTCAGTGGTTTGTCTTTGAGTTTCTATATCATCTTCAATAAATATCATAGCTTCTAAGTCAGGCTCATCAACTGAAAGATTAGCAATTTCTAATATTCCCATATCCTCAAGTGATTCAAATCCATCTCCAGCAACATCCCACATCCTGTTGTCTCCTTCCATATAAGTTGGAGTTTTCCTTAAGAGAAGTCGAAGGTTTGTATGCACGTAAACTAAATCTTCAGCCTGTTGTGGAGTAATTTTATTTCTCTTCATTGATTGGATGAATGAGTATGTGCTCCAATTTCTTTCACAACAGGATGAGGATGAAACTTGTCCAAGCAATTTTATGGCGATTGTTTGAAGAAAAGGTGCTGAAGCTCCATGTATAATCCACCGCATTTTCGGATCAATTCTCCACCTATCACGCAATGACTCTTGGTCACCAAAGTCTTCTAAATAACCAAAAAATTTAGCAAGCTCAATATTGACACTTCTTCTCTCTTCCTCATTTAGAAAATAACGCTTCAAACATGTCTTTCTCATATTTGAAATTTCTAAATCTTTCTGTGGAGAAACTCTTTGAGGATCCTCTTGAAACAATTCTTTAGTTGAATATCTTCAAATAACATTAAAATGAAATAATGAAAAAATGTTGAAATTACAAAACAACAAATTGTGAATTCATAATGAAAAAATGTTAAAATTTACCATGGATTTAATGAGTGAGCCAAGCAATGTAAAGTTGTATTACTTTTGCTCCACCTATCTTCTAGAATAGCATAAATAACATCCCAAAAGCTTGAGTCATCATGAAATGCCTTCCTCTCATGTCTATATATAATTTCTTTTACTTTGGCTAGCATTGAATCCCACATCGCATAAATGAGATGTAAACAAGACTTATCCGTATCAGCTACTCTCAACATCTCATAAATTGGGTCTGTGAAATTTATGATGAATTTAATCTCATACCACCATAAATCATCTAAAAGCTTCTCTTTTACATACCTAGCCTTTCCAACATCATCTTCCCTTTAACATGACCATTTGTCACTGATCACCATAGCTTGAAGAGCATTTTTTATTTTTTTGAATATTCTCAACATCACTATTACTGAGGCAAACCGAGTTTCAGCAACTGCAAGCATCTTTAAATTAGAGAAATTATTGAACACAGAGAGTCTCATGGAGTGATTCATAATAAAATTTCTAATTACAATTGCATCTCCAGCAATCACTGTGATCCAATGACATTCATTATAAGTGATTTCATTTGCCTCGATATTCTTAGCTGCACAAATGTTCTTCAAAGCAAGATTAAGCGTATGCACAACACATGGTGTCCAGAAAATATGAGGATATGCTTGCTCTACAAGTAGACCTACAGCTCTACAAACAGGTGCATTATCAATAATGACCTGAATGATATTTGAAGGCCCCACCATCATGATAACTTCTTTGATTAAATTAGAAATGAAGAACTTATCCTTGTACTATCTTTCACAGTTTATAGCTTTGATAAACATATGATAGCTCTATGTTACAACCATGAAGTTGCTAAGTGGTCTTCTTTGTGGATCTGTCCATCCATCACAAACTAAAGTAACTCTTTTTTCCTTCCAAACTCCTCTAGTAGGCTCGAGCAACTTCTCAATATTGTCTCTCTCTGTGCAACAACTTCATTCTAATGACATTATATCCTGGTGGCACGTATCCTGCAAGATTGTTATTACATGCATATGTAAAGGCATTCTTGTAATGTGGATTCCTTGCTAGGTTAAAAGGAAGTCCAGCTGAGTAAAACATTCTAGCTATTTCCCCGTCTAGTTGTTCTCTCATTTGTAAATTAAATGCTTTCTCCAAAGAACTATCTACAGCATTTTTTTTTGTTCAAATCCCTCAATTCGAAAAGGCCCTTTGTTTACAGTACTGTCATCATATCTAATTGAAGAAGATGATGAAGGATATGAAGCATGAGTGCTTGGAAGTGGAATATGTTTTGAAAGCTCTTTTTTACTCCTTTGTTCAGCTTCACTGATTTTTCTTTGTAATTCAGCCATTTGTGATGAGCTTATCTTCGAGCAAACTTTGATTCCATGACCACTAATCTTCAACAAATGAGCTTTCACTCTATAATATGATCCTTTGTATGTTGCACTACAAAAATTGCATTTGAATGCAATATTGCCTCCCCCTTCTGATGTTTTACCTATATTTGTAACATAACTCGATAAAGGTTTGTTATCTTCAATATTGATTTCTGATGGACCATCATCAGAACTAATTCCTACTCCACTAGAGCTCATTATCCTACAAAGGATCTATAAAAATTAAAACATATGAATTTGAAACATGAAAATATTTAAGTGAAAGTGTAGATATGTTGCGACTCTGTCGGGGGTCCAAGGGGGCGCTGCCCCCTGGCGGGGGTCGACCTAGGGGTGCTATTTATTTTTAAAGTTATTTTTATGGAAAGATACTGAGCGATACTGAGCATGTATTAGCTTCTCGGTGTCGTTTGGTACCATTTGGTACCCCTCTATACCGAGCAATACCGAGCGGTACCGAGTAATACCGAGTTACAGTATCAAGCGATACTGAGTTCCAATACCGAGCGGTACCGAGTTCCAATACCGAGTAGTACTGAGTTCCAATACCGCTCGGTATAGAGTAGTACCGAGCAATACCGAGTTCCAATACTGAGCAGTACTGAGTTTCAATACCGCTCGATACCGAGTAGTACCGAGCAATACCTAGTTCCAATATCGAGCGGTACCGAGTTCCACTACCGAGCGGTACTGAGTTCCAGTACCGCTCGGTATCGAGCAGTACCGAGCAATACTGAGTTCCAGTAACATTCGGTACAAAGTGGTTCCAAGTTTCGATACCGAGCCTATGATTAAGAAAATGAAGAACGACTAAGAAAATGAACCTTCACTGCTCACGTCGCCTTCACTGTTCGCGTTGTTGAGCCGCTTCGTTGATGAAGGATGATCCTAACGACTTTAATGCTCGTGTCGTCAAGCCTTTTTGTCGACAAAGGATGATCCAGTTTGCTTCTATTCTCGCGTCATCAAGTCGCTCCTTCAACTATAACAAAGAAGATGAACACTTGTGTGGAAACGAAAAACCTAGCTCTTTGAAATGTTTCAGCCGCATAAATGAATATGGATATTAAGTGGAAACGATGGAAAGTCAAAAATAATAGGGTAAATTGTGGCTCCATGTTTTTTTAATAGGACACACGTATCTGATACGTGTGTCCAGTCAAATTTAAATAATATTTTAATCGAACATGGCAAAGCCGTATCCGACACGTATCCGTGCCGTATCGGAGACGTATCCGTATCCGACACATGTCCGATGCAGCACGGCTCGTAAATAGGAGTATCCGTGCAACATAGTGCATAATATAATTAAATGATCAATACAATTTGTAGAATCTTATAAAACTAATATTTTGAAGTTTTAAGAAGTGCGAAAAATGGGATATACTATTTTGGATAAATTTTGAACTTTCATCTTTTAACATTTTGGAATATTACAAATGCTCCCAAAAACCTCCCTCGCCCGACTACGATCTCACCGACCCGACTAAAGTTCTTCCGACCTTGGTCGTGTAAAATTCGAAAACTATCGATCGAATGCATCGCATGCATTTCGATGCACCGCGACGAAATTAGGCAAAATTTCAAAGTCATCGGAATTCGACGCAAATAATTTTATTAAATTCTACGCTAAATTTCGATCAAAACGGTATAAAGAACCTATACCTAATCTTGCACAAATTTAAAACTAAAAATCATCGAATTTAGTTTAATTAATAATTAACCTTTATACCCAAATTACCCTCATTATCCTTAAGAAATCTATTAGGAGAAAGGGTACATGCGTAAATTGGCATTTTAACTCATTCCCTTAAGCCCTCATGCGCCTAAGGGACCAAACCATACGGTCCCTTGCTCTTGTTTCGTTAAGCCACATGCGTGAAATGGGAGAGGGCGTCGGTTGCTTGCGAAATCCGGCAACCAGCGGTGATTTCCGGCGAAGTCTTGGGGGGAAATCAAAGGGGAAAGGCTAAGGAAGGAGGTAAGTTTCTCTTGCAAAGAAACTCATTTTTTCCCTAGATTTCCTTATGTTTAAATTTTAGGGTTTGCTCAAAT
Source organism: Dendrobium huoshanense (assembly GCA_016618105.1). Lineage (NCBI taxonomy): Eukaryota > Viridiplantae > Streptophyta > Magnoliopsida > Asparagales > Orchidaceae > Dendrobium > Dendrobium huoshanense. The sequence continues at coordinate 30,529,869 of CM028351.1, forward strand.
CTTAAGGTTTTCAAAGAAGAATAATAGAGAATGATTTAAAGCATGATTTTAACCCTAATTCTAATTTCCTTCCACAATTTTTGAGGATTTCAAAATTAGGGTTTTTAAAAATTTAAGTTTTTTTTAAGTGCTTTCACAAAGAACATTCCCAATTACCTTATAAATGTTTCTTTTTGGATAAAATTAGGGTTTGATTAAAATTTTTATTTTTCTAATTTTTAAATTTAATGAAATCCGAAAATAATTATATTTAATTATTAGTTTAAAGATATGGGAGAGTTTTAAATACAATTATGATAAAAAAGATGAAAATTTAAGTTTCAAATTTTAGGGTTTGGGACAAAACCGAATTTTATAATCATTTTAATTTAAGTAAATTGTATGAATTAGAAAATGAAAAATGTGAGAAAATACAAAAATTTTAATTTTCCCTAAAGTTTTTGTAGTTTCAAAAATTATGACTTTTCCTAGTTTTGAGATTTTGAGCTAAGTTGTTAACTAATATTGTTCCTAGGAGTCTTGGGAAGACTCTAATCAAGAGAAAATGAAATTTTGATAAAAAAAATATTTTTCCCTAATTTTTAAATTAATTTAATCCAAAAAATAATTAGGTTTAATTATAATATAGGTTAGGGAAAATGATTTAAATTGTAATTGGAAGGAAATATGAAAATTTTGGGTTCCTAAAATTTGAATTTTTGATTAAATCCGAAATTTATATGTTAAAATTTCATAAATTGCTTAGGTAAAGTAATTAGAAAGTTCATTAATTGCTTAGGCAGAGTAATTAGGAAGGGAAATTTACAGAATGAAAATATTTAATGAGAACATTGAAAAAGAGAATTTCTTGTATATTAATTTAAGCGTTTGTTTCTTTAGGTATTAAACCTAAGAAGAGATTGGTTCGTGAAGGTTTGCAAAGTGTTAAGAGTAAGTGACAATTACATTCTAAATTTCATGTTCTTTCTCTTTTAAGTATGTTCATGTTACATTGTTACACTCCATGTTTAGATAGCAAACTTATACATTAATCTTTAAGATGTTATTTGTGTCTCGCGTTGCATATAAAGGCTTATGTTGCATTGTTATATTTAATGTTGAGATAGACAACTCTTTATATGTATAAAAGTTCATGTTGCATTGTTACATTTCATGTTTAGATAGAAAACTCTTCATATGTACCAAAGTTCACTTTCATGCTTAATCAAATTCATCATATGTATGTTTGATATGTTAAATCATCTTATGTTATAATATCAAAATGATATGCAAGTTTGTGCATGTTGAGGCGTAGTACCAATACGGTGCACTTACAAAATACGACTCTTCGGGGCAAAATGATGATGAATGGACAAAATATGAGATTGTACCTGATCAGTACAATATGGGTACTCCGGTATGGATGTTTATATATATGATATCTATATTGTAAAGCAATGTAAGAAAGTTTAAAAGTCTATCTTTTAAATATATTCATTTCATTTCATAAAGAAATTATAGACTATATTCATTAGCAATCATATTGATTCCTCTATATTGCACATGAGTTTAGATGTAATTGTTATTTGCTGAGCATTAACTTATTCCCTAGTTTTGGGATATTTTTCAGGAGATCCTACTGCTAGGTGATGGCTGAATGACCCTGATTTACGTACAGCCGTAGAGGACAGGAAGACAGGTTCTTAGCATATTTTTTTAGTTGTTGTATAAAAATGATTTTATGGGTAGATGTTAACATGACAAACTTTTAGCCACCCATTTTAAATCCAATGATATTTAGATGTGAAATGTTTTGTTATAAGATTGGAAGTTATTTTTAGAGGCATTATTTATCCTTTGAGTTGTTTTAGATTCACTTATTTCATATTTTAATGATATTTAAATATTATTTTTAACATTTTAGTCCGACATTCGTTCCGGCCTCGTCTATGATAGGTCGTGATAGGTCGCCCACTGACTATGATTCTCAGACCCTCAGTCATCCATTGGATTCTGCCAACTCCAACCATGTAACGTGCTCCATATGATGTATATTTGCTACATTATACTAATGGCTTCCACTGAAGGACATCAGTTATAATCAATGACAAACATTTGTAGAATCATTTCAACTAGACCCTGTGATTTTTTCCCCTAATATGATTTTTCCATGTAAAAATTCTAGTCTCTTATGATTCTTACACCCCTTCTATCTATATATGTGTTGGATCTTCATATGAAACTAGGACGTTAAACCCTATATCTCTCTACCACCATGAATATTCCAACATTCAACAATTACCTAAATAAGATAAATAACAATGAAGACAACAAAAAAATTAGAATATCATTTAGTTTGGCAAGATAGAGATTCTAAACAAATTAATTGAGATGTTTAGGACTCCATTTGATAATATTGTATGGTGAATTGTTGAAGAAAATTTCATCACCAGTTTTTACAGAGATGAACAAGTTCGCCAACAAATGTGTCTCCCATGAAAAGCCATGAATGAGGTACAAGTGTAGAATAGCATATTCCTATGAATGTTTTATAGCAAATCAAAATCATGCAAGACCTAGTTGCCAAAAGGCACTACAAAGCTAAGCATCAGTATTTGAATCTCTTGTTACATTAAAATACACATTGAGTATGCGCAATTAAGATATGTTTGGCTCATAAGACAATGCATGCCCGCATAAATACACATGCAACTGCATGTGACATGAATTTCTGTGCGACCACCACAAGTGGCTTGTGATATTCTAAAGTTGCCAATTCAGATAATGCAAGACAATCCGCATCAAATATTGTGAACTAATGCTTGGTAAAATTAAGAGTTCTATGACTCTTTAAGACTCTGCAAACACATCTACATGTTCAGATCTATAGGCAAATTCATCAATATCAAATATAATTGATTTTGTTCATAATGGAAATACTTTTTTTTGTTCAAAAAGGTAATACATACAATAAAAGTTGCATAAAAGATATGATTTTGAATGGTTAATTGTGAATTGGGCAATAATACTACAATAACAACAACAATATCAAGCCTTTATCGCACTATGTGGGGTCAGCTACATAAATCCATTTTCTCCATTGTGTCCGGTTAAGAGTCAAATTCTCATTTAGATCTAATAAAGAAATGTCGTTTCTAATATTTTCTAACCAAGTCCTTTTAGTTCTACCTCTACCTTTCTTAACATAGGTTAAATCTAATACATCTACTCTCTTAACCGGGTCCTCGGAAGGCTGCCGTTTTATGTGAATAAACAAAATTGGGCAATAATATGCATGAAAATTCAAATCCATGTTTATATTTTAAATACATGAATTGCCTAGAATATTATCTGCTAATAGTTGTACTAGGATCACCAATTGTGAGTATAAATATTCGACAAATGGAGTCTATGGCAACAACTGCCTAATGGAAAATTCAAATTATAACATCTCTAGTTGTATAGCATATATTGCCTCATCGATTTATGTCATAATTATTCGACAAGTTTTACGGTGGCTGTCGACTACCTAAAACAACCCTCCACTTTTCAAAATTAGATAGGCTTTAAGGAAAATGAGTGAGGAAAAGCCATTGGACCTGATTTTATTCCAATAGAGGTGTGGAAATACAATTGATTTTAGTGACCTTAGCACCCTAAATGAAAATAGTGATTTTTATTTTTACCGACCTATTAGTAAAACAGAAGTTAGAGAGGCTTAAAGAAATGAAGTGTGGAAAAGCTATTGGACCTATCATATTCTAATAGAGGTGTGAAAATGCTTAAAAGATGAAGGAATTACTTGACTTACTAAACTTTTTAATATTTTTTTAAGACAAAAAATTCCAGATAAGTAGAGAATGAGTGTATTGATTCTTATTTTTAATAATACAGATAATGCATAAGATTGTGCGAATTATAGAGGAACTAAGTTAATGTGTCATGCTTTAAAACTATAAGAGAGATTTATGGGGCATAGGTTAAGATGTGATACTAATGTTTTTCAAAATCAATTTGGATTCATGTCGGGTAGGTCTACTATAGAAGCTATACATTTATTGAGAGGTTTAATGGAGAAGTATAGAGAAAATAAGGAGGATCTACATATGATATTTATTGATTTAGAAAAAGCATATGATAAAGTTCCAAGGGAAGTGCTACGAAGAGTTCTAGAAGAGAAAAAAGTTAATAATGTTTATATGCAAGTCATTAAGGATATGTAGCAGAAGCATTACTTGTGTTCAAAAACAAGGTTGTTTGACCAATATTTTCTATTTCATTTGGATTACATCAAGGGTCAGCCTTAAGCTCATATCTTTTTGCTTTAGTAATGGATTTTCTTACTAGACATATATAAGAGGTTGTACCCTGATGTATACTTTTTGCTGATGATATCCTTCTTGTTGATAAGAATGAAGAGGAAGTTAAGGTAAACTTGAATTATGGAGGTCAACCTTAGAGACTAAAAGTTTTCGTTTGAGTAAATCTAAAATTGAATATATTGAGTGTAATTTTAGTAACAATAAATCCAGTGGAGGGATTATGACTTGGGGTAATCAAATCATTAATAAGAGTATATGTTTAAGATATCTTGGCTCTATTGTTCAAAGTACTGGTAAAATAAATGGTGATATTATTAGCGGAATTCAAAGTGGATGGTTGAAGTAGAGGAATACATCGAGCTTGTTGTGTGATATAGAAAAGTCCCACTCAAACTGAAGGGAAAATTCTATACAATGGTGGTGGGACCTGTAATGCTTTATGGCGCAGAATGTTTGTTATTAAAAGAGAAGCATAATATTATGTTAAGTGATGCAGATATGAGGATGCTCAGGTGAATGAGTGGCATTACTCTTAGAGACCGGATACGAAACGAGCATAAATGTGAAAAAGTTGGAGTAGCTCTAGTGGCAGATAAGATTAGATATAGTCACCTTAGATTGTTTGGTCACATAAAATAGCGGCCTTCTGATGACCCGGTTAGGAGAGTAGATGTATTAGATTTGTCCTATGTTAAGAAAGGTAGGGTATTGTTTAGAAAAATATTAGAAATGACATTTTTATTAGATTTAAATTTAAATTTAACTATTAATAGGGCACAATGGAGATAAATGATTCATCTAACCAACACCATATAGTGAGATAAATGCTTGATGTTGTTGTTATTGTTGTATGTTACCTCATTGACACTCTTAACCAGGACTATAAGGTCCACTCAAAGAATGTCTTGCATTTTCAAGAAAGTCTAGCATTTATATAGTATATATAGTCTAGGTCTACCACTTGAGTAATTTTGGGATCACATCCTTTAAAGATACTCAGAACTCTTTAAATTAAAATTTGTTTTCCACAAATATAGTGAGGCAATTTAAACATTACAATATAACTGAAAATAAAATGTCTAAAGGCTATGTGGCCAGCCCAAATAGAAGCAATACAGAGCTCAAGTTCAACTAATCTATCAGAATCTTGAGTCAATTTGAAATTTCCATCACAGGGTAACCAATCCAAAAAAATAAAGCAATTTGGTTCTGATTTTAAGAATGAATTTGGCACTACATGTTTCTGTAAGGAATTTGTATTGCAAAATTATTATGAGGGATCTCAAACGTTCTGTTTTCCATTGGTGCTACTAATCCGATTTGATGTTTATTACAGCTAGGATTCAGGTTTTAGAATTAATGTCTGATGTCAGCTATATATATATATTTTTAATTTGCATGGTATTCATATGCTTAACACTATCGTTGCCAGGTCCCAAGTCCTGGATGAGAAAAATGGAGGGTTGCGTTAGGTAGTCGACAGCCAGCGTAAAATTTGTCGAATAATCATGACATGAATCCTTTATGTTTCTCAAAATCAATTTGGATTCATGCCGGGTAGGTCGACTATGGAAGCCATACATTTATTAAGAGGTTTGATGGAGAAATATAGAGAAAATAAGGAGGATCTACATATGATTTTTATTGATTTAGAAATAGCATATGATAAAGTTCCAAGAGAAGTGCTATGGAGAGTTCTTGAAAAAAAGGAGTTAATAATGCTTATATTCAAATCATTAAAAATATGTATGCAGGAGTTATTACTTGTGTTCAAACACAAGGTGGTTTGACCAAGTATTTCCCTATTTCGGTTGGGTTGCATCAAGGATAAGCATTAAGCCCATATCTTTTTTCTTTATTCATGGATGTTCTCACTAGACATTTGCAAGAGGATGTACCTTGGTGTATGCTTTTTGCTGATGATATTCTTCTTGTTGATAAGACTAGAGAGGGAGTTGAAAGTAAACTTGAATTATGGAGGTCAACATTAGAGACTAAAGGTTTTTGCTTGAGTAGATCTAAAACGGAATATATGGAATGTAATTTTAGTAGTAATAGACATAGTGAGGGGATTGTGACTTTGGGCGATCAAGTCATTAATAAGAGTACACGTTTTAGATATCTTGGATCTATTGTTCAGAGTGATGGTAAAATTGATGGAGATATTATCAGCAGAATTCAAGTTGGATGGTTGAAGTGGAGGAATGCATCGGGCTTGTTGTGTGATAGAAAAGTACCCCTCAAACTTAAGGGAAAATTCTATAAGATGGTAGTGAGGCCTGCAATGCTTTATGGTGCTGAATGTTGGCCATTAAAAGAGAAGCATAACACTAAGCTAAGTGTGGCAGAGATGAGGATGCTCAGGTGGATGAGTGGCTTTACCCTTAGAGATAGGATATGAAATGAGCATATATGTGAAAAGGTTGGAGTAGCTCCAGTAGAAGATAAGATAAGAGAGGGTTGCCTTAGATGGTTTGGTCACATAAAACGGCGGCCTACCAATGACCCGGTTAGGAGAGTAGAGGTATTAAATTTGACTTATGTTAAGAAAGGTAGAGGCAGACCTAAAAAGACTTCGTTAGAAAATATTAGGAATGACCTTTCTTTATTAGATTTAAACGAGAATTTGACCTTTAATAGGACACAATGGAGAAAAAGGATTCATGTAGCCAACCCCACGTAGTGGGATAAAGGCTTGATGTTGTTGTTGTATGGTATTCATATGCTTCATCTATATAAAAAAGAATTTAGAAAATCAAAATGCATTCCTAACTCTGATGAGATGATTATATTAGCTTCAAGTTTCATGCAAATGTTCAATGCATTTAAGTTAAGAAATATGATGTCAAGGAGACTTTAGTGAAAAAAAAAGGGTCATAATTCATATTAAACTGAACAATGAAATTCAGTAACAGTGTACAGTTCAGACTAAACAGATTCAGGCGACCATTTTTTATTTACATTCAAATGGTTTGTTGATTGGATAACATAACTGATGCCACACTTCAGTTTAATTAGCTTAGCATATTTAAGCGTTCATGCTCTAATTCTAATTCTCCACGTTTACACACCTGCAGATGTATGCCAAAAAAATGTACAACTCTTAAAATGATACTGAAACCAAGTTTTGAAAGACCCTAGAACTTTTGATTTTCTTGAAGGCAAGGAAGTTGGATGTCTTCTTCATTCTACAATTTCAATAACTTTAGGAAACAATTTTGCAATCATGACTTTGCATACTATGTCCACAAGATATAATACAATGCTAGCCTCTATAATACAAGTATAAGGTTTCAAACATCAATCCCTCCCCAAACAATGTATTGATAGGAGATTCATGCATTAGATATGAATTTTTTATATAATATAATATTATAGAACCCATGGAAAAATCATTGTAAATAAAAAATACAACACAAATCACCAATTCATGATCATGGATTTGATAGCACATTATAATTGCACGCTGCTAAAAAAGCTCGACCAAAGCACTGCAAATCAAAACAATCTATAGTCCAAAGATCCCTGAGGTACCATTCCAGAAAGCAATATCAACTACAATGGCACTAGCTTAGTTCTAGATCTGTCACTGGCCCATCATTGAAAATGGCAGAAGATTTATGATTTACCTCTCCCGTCTCTTTTTATGCCCATTCCCCAACAAACACAGTACCTAAGCACTCAAAGGATTAATGTAGTAGTAGTAACGTGACGTGCAACAACTGTTGCGACTCATAACCCCAAGGTTGAGATTTTGATGATGCCAAATAATGTTGCCTAAACTATTTTTTATTGAATATCATTTAATGTTTGCTATTGTCCATGAGTACTAACATTTCAGGAAGATCACAAGTCACTCAGGACAACGGGAAGACTCAAGACTAGTTGGATTAGGAGTATTATCAGACAATGTATTTTGTTATTTATTTTATTTTTTATTTTCTCGAGTCTGGCCACAAACTGCAGGTAAGTCTGAGCAATCATGCACACACACAGAGGGAGAGGGTTTTTAAAAGTAAGAAATATAGTTTTTCATTCTATGTAATCGTACTGTACGAATTTATTTCGTATTGTACGATCTACTATTATAACACGTGATCTGTGAACACATCGTACTGTACGAATATTATCGTACGGTACGATCTGTTTCAAATCCAAAACCCTAGTCAAGTATGATATTTTGCGCCGTTCGTACTATACAACGACGTTCGTACTATACGACGACGTTCGTACGGTACGATCTATTTTAAATACATACTTAATTTAACCCGTGATTAGTGTAAGAAATCAAGGCTTAATTACAAATTGAAAATCATACTGTAAGAACCCCTTCGTACAATACGATGAACAGAGACGAATTCTGTCGTCCCGGAGATCATCCTGGACGATCCTGTGTTTTTTGTCTCATCGTACTGTACGATTACGATCGTACCATACGATGAACAGAGACGATATTTGATCGTCCAGGAATTCATCCTGGACGATGCCTTGATTTTCACTATTCGTACGGTACGATGTCGATCGTACCATACGATGAACAGAGATGACATTTTATCGTCCCGGCTATCGTCCAGTACGAGTAGTGTGTTGTGAATCATACCGTACGATATATTATCGTACAATACGATTAGTTTTTGAACTATTTGTACACCTTCGTACCAGGACGAAGCTAGTTTGTACATATCGTACTGTACGACCAATAATCGTATTGTACGATTGTAACGGCTACTTTTGAAATCTCAGGGATTTTGGAGCTCGTTTTTATGTGAAAAAAACTTGTCATATTTTGAGAGAGAGACAGAAAGAGGAAAACGTGAGTAGAGAGAAAATCCTGGAGAGAGCTCTTGAGAAGTTTGAGGGGTTGAGAGAGGAAGGAGAAGGTGAGCTTGGTGAGGGAGAAGAGGTGTGAGGGAGATCACACGATTGCTCCGATCTTGCTGCAACTTGCTCCTCCTCTGGCCCTTGAAGAACTTGTGGGAGGCTTTCTAAGGGGGAGACTCGTCTACGTCCGTTGACCTCGAAGGTACTCTGCCTTCTCCAGGAGGGAGAAAAACGAGAAGGTTCTCTGCCGTCATCAGAAGGGTGAAAACAGCGCTTGGCACTCCGCCACGCTGGGTTGGTGAAAGGGAGTATTGTAAGGGCTTCTCCGCCTTGCCGAGGGGGGCAAAAGGAGAGCTATTTGTTGGTAGTGAAATTCCCGGAGCGGAGGACTCCGGGGAGTGGACGTAGGTCATGTTTGACCGAACCACTATAAAAATCTCAGTGTGCTTTTTCCTTATTGTTTATATTCTTGCGTGCATTTTTATTTCATAATATTTTCTTGGAAAATTTGTGAAAGAAGAAGATTTTATTGTTGCGCGTTGCCTTAGAAGTTGTTTTAAATTTTCATGTTAAAACCTAAAAAAAAATATCAAAAATATTAGAACTCATTTTTAGGTTTTATTTATTGCTATAAAACTTTCACAATTCACCCCCCCTTGTCCGTCTAGTAATTTCAACAACCTGTTTGAAAATTTTTGAATTTGTTAAAAGTGTACCTTTAATGTACTCTCCAATGTATGCTCTTATTCTATTGGGGGGCAACTGCTAGACAAAAGCCAAAATTATATTTATGTTTAACGGCTGAATCAAAGGAAAATATTTCTAGAGACAGCTTAAACAGCAAGATCAAAGTCAGAAACACTGTCCATATGATTCACCTATATTAGATAGCAGAAAAGTAATGCAGTTCAAAAAGAAGAATATATCAGATATGGTTCAGTATAGCAAGGCCAAACATTCACATGGGAATTTCTATGTAAAAAAAATGTATATAAGCAGTTCGGAGACTTATGTGAGGAAGTCAACCAATGAATGAATTGCAGGCATGGAAGCTTAGACTTGTATCATAATCCTTCGCAAAATTAAATAAATTTGCAGTATATTCATAGCTTACGTAAATGACATGGGAATGCAGTGTTATATATTGCATTCAATCTACACAGTAAAGCAAACAGATTGAAAATAGCAACAGCAGACAGAAACATCTGAAGGAAATCTGCTTCTATTTATATATATATATTTTTTTTAATCTGCTTCTATTAATATAATTCTAAAAAGATGAGAAAAAAGATCAAGCAAGAAAAAATGTGTAACAATCATAGAAAGGCCAAAGAATTTGATAAAAAGCATATCTACAATAATTAATCATAATCTGGATGAAACACGTACTTCTTCCATTTCCTTTTTCTGCGAAGATTTGGGATCAGATCTCCATGCAATATACAGAAGACGCAGTCCAAAGAACAAATATAGTACTACATTAAAATGGATATAAGTATAAAAAACAGATATAGTGAATAAAGCCATCAATAGAAACAATAAAGAAAAACCACCATCGAATATTTCAATGTGATCATCAAATGAATGATGAAGGCTGAAAAAAGTAATGTGGATAACAGAATTAAACAAATGTAGAAGAAAATCAAACAAACTTATTAATCACTGGTTATAACTGCTGTATTCTAATAAAAAATTGTGGCAGAATGATTTGTAATCACACACGAAGAGATGTTCAAGGAACCTCTTTAAAGTTAAAGTTTAATAAAAACTGTACATAAAAATGATCAGAGACAATAGTCATATAATAGAGCTTATATCTTTTATCAAGTAATAACCACCACAATCCAGGTTTAATTTAGGTACCTCATAGTAAAGTATTATGAAGCTGAACCACTAGATAATTTAAAATATCATCAGGGTAAAATAAATCATTGATGTATTTTGATTTAAAATGATTGGATTCATTTATGAGCTGATTGGTTTATTGAAAAAGAACTGCAATATCATATATACTCTGTAAAATTTTAGTTAATTTCTTTTTCACTCACTACTTCATTTTTTATGTATTGAAAACTCGCCTATTTTTTACCGATTTTCTTTTTAACCAACTACCACTGACTGCCATGTGCCACGAAGTGCCGCCGCCACCAACCATCATCGGCCTCCCATTGCGACAGGCAACCAGCATCATTTGATTTTATATTGAATTCATTTAAATTCAATCCATAAATAATAATAATAATCTCCTACATTCCTTCTACACCCATCCAAACATTTCAAAAATATCAAATACACTTCATTCCTTTTACACTAAATTCATTTTACTCTACATTATAATTAGCCCCTTATCTCAATATTTGTTACATAACAACTAAAAAATTTAGATCTCATGTCAAAGAAGAATGATTTTATCTAAAGCATGTATTATTAGAAATTGAGATGCCTCTCTCAACTTGATTGAAATGTAATTAGAATTTTATTTTCTACAGTTATTTTTCAGAGATTTGATCCCTACCATCCATTTTGGAGGTCGTAGGAAATACTTCACTTAAGTGTTGGTATTACCTGTGTAATATGGTAGTTTAGATTCTACTACGAATAGAAATAATTGGACTCATTCAATCTATCAAAGCTAGATTATAATTCTTCTAGCTGCTTTAAATCAAGAATTAGCTTGTTTAATAAAGCAAAGACATGCAATAAAAATCTGACATGGTATACCTACAGCAATGATCAGGGTGCCTCCATCATGACTTAGAAGTTATGTTAGCATACATCAACCGTTTTCCAGACTTCGCATCAGCAAAAGCTTCATACATTGCAAACACCCTTTATGCAGAAAAACTTGGGTTCATAAAAGAAAACTAACTTATCAAGCATAATTTTTGTGCATAAAACACGGATCAAAAAGTACCTTTAAAAAGCTAAATTTGTGTGTAATTTGGCTCATTTTGCATTATTCAATTCTCAATATGCTTAACTTGACTTGATTGATCCAACTAAAATTTCAAAGGGCCAAATGATGTTCAAGCACAAACCAATCAACCACCCTCAAATCCACTCACCTCAAAGATTAAAAAAAAAAAAAACTAGCAAAGTCTTTCGGCAATCTTTTTAGATCCTACTCTTCATATCATTAGAATATCATTTCAAGACATGGAAGACTTTCATATCTTTCTTAGTACTAAATCACCGTTATGTTTTAACCAGCATGACAGGAAGCATACTACATCAAAAATTTACCCACAGATTTGTTACATGAAACTCCTGATCATTGTCACTCTAAGGATCATGGCTAGCACCAAACTTCCCCATGTTTCAATTGATGAATGGTAGAAGAAAAAATGATGATGCATGTAAGCACAATTAATATGAGTAGGCTGGTAAGGCACAGGAATATTTTCATTGGATCCAATTTTGCCTTATATTGATGAAGAGGTGTATATGACCATCATTGGTCATTATGAATAAGCATCAGTAATATTTCAAATATTCCAAAATATCCTTTGGCCAATAAAATAAATAGGCCTTACAATCAATTCATTTAAAAACTTGGGTTTGATATTTTGAGCGTGAGCTATGCTAAAATGGGAAACATCTACTTGCCAAAGCCATTGTGACAATTGATGAAGAAAGGAAGGATGGGAATAGCTTATTAGAAATCAAGAAAAACAAAAAAAAAAAAAAAAGCTAACAAAGAAAAGAAAGCCACCACCTAGAGGTTTTACTCTAGGAAACAAAAAATAACCTTGGGCTACTTGTCTCAACTCTATTCACAACCCCCATTTGCAATCCGTTTTTATACAAAATATTAGAAGGATAGAAAAATAAAGAAAAACAAAAACAAAAACAAAAGAAACTAATAATCAAAATATTAGGAGGACCCACGGAAGGCTAAACTGACCCTTACAGGTGACTAAACAATAGCATGTTCAGGCTTTGGCGAAACCGGATGCCGCAACAAGTGCTAGGCCGAGAGACTGATCCATCATCATTCTCATGTGCTGGGGGAGGCTTCACCATCAACAAAATCCAATGAATCTTCATAATAGGGAGATAAATCTAAAATGTTGAAAGCAACAGACACACGAAAATCACCCAGTAGTTCTAGTTCATAAGCATTATAAAAATGCATTACACAAATAGAAAAAGTCCATCTGCCTCGGGTTTGAGCTTTCCATGAGCACCGGAAGGAAAACTTACCTTGTGTAACTTTACCTAAACTAGATCCCCTTCTTTGAAGTGAGTAATCTCCCAAATTTATTAGCATGTGTTTGGTATTTAGCATTTTTCTTTTGAATTTGATGTTGCACATGTTGATGGAGCTTGTGAATTTCCTGAATTCGAGTTTGAACATCAAAACTATATGCAGCCATTGCAATCGAAGGAACCAACCTAGTGGAGTAAAAGGATTTCGTCCGTAAACTTGCTCAAAGTAGCTTCAGCCAGTGGTCTAGTTCCAGGATCTGTTATAGGCAAATTCAACTTGGGCTAAGATTTTATCCCAATAGCAAATGTTCTTCCAAATAAAACGGCTCAACAGATTTGCCAAACTCCTATCAATAGTTTATGTATGACTTTGTGGGTGATCGGTGGAGCCAAATTGGAGTTTAGTGCCAAGTTTTGCTGATAAGATTCTTAAAAAATGGCTAAGAAACTTAACATCCCTATCAGAAGTAATCTTTTGTGAAATATCATAAAGTCAAACTATCTCCTGGAATTAATGATTGGCAATATGAGACGCATCCAGAGCCTTCCTACATAGTACAAAATGTGTCATCTTCAATAAAATGGTCAATTTCAGCTATAATAGAAACTTGTTGCCTTTTCATGGGTGGTAGACCCACTACGGAGTCCAAACTGACATCAACCAAAGTTAATCAAGATTGGCAAAGGAAAATATAACTCAGTACTCTGTAGTTTGTTCTTTGCTATTTGGCATGTTTGACATCTTTTGATGTATCTAACCTCATCTCTAGTAAGTAGTGGCTAGTAGAAGTTTTACTGAATAATTGCTAAATTTGTGTCACAATCAGGGCTTTCACATAACATAGCCTCACAAAAGGAGAAATGAGAAATGCATAGTTGTTTACCCAAGAAGAGGTAGTCGTCTAGCTTCTTTTATCACTTGACTTATGCCCATTTGATTTATTTCAACATATCGACACCAACTAGTCTAATCTCCTTAGCTAATTAGCTACAACCCATTTAGCCTCTTTTGACTAAACAACTCCTGTTTATCTAATCTCCTTCAACTAACTAGCTCTAATCCATTAATATACCTTCATCCAACCAGCTCGTGCAAGTTTCACCTCTATCCAAATAACTCTCAAGCACTTGGTTTCCTACATCCAACTAAATCTTGCTTGTCTAGGCTCCATAGTTACCTGTCAAATTTTCCATCACATGACTAGCTCCTTATTCACTCTTCCCTTATCTAACTACTTCATATCTAGTCTCCTGTCATATGGCTCATTGTCATTCAATCACCATCACCTAACTAGCTCCTGCTCATTTAAAACCTCTTTTCTCTAAAAATTCTTAAAGGTAACTAGGACCTAAAAACAAGTATGCTAAGCACCTCAGGCTTGTTGACTCTAATACGAGACAAAATGACACCACTAAACCTAGGCTAGTTAGTCAAACCACTTCAACTCACACATTGTGTAAGTTCATCCACAAGGTCTTACCAAAACAACTATAGCACCATATGGTTTGACATAGCCCCATATAGATCCAATGACACATTATGGTCCCAAATGACCTAAAGTGGACTTAGTTGGCCTACTAACGCCATTTGGGCTGCAACTGATTCAATTATGATCTAACGGAACCAACTTTGAAATTGTTAGCTCAATATGGTTATAACTTATAACTGATTCGAAATGACCATACAGAACTTAACAAGGCCACAATTGGTTGGGTTTGGACCTAGTTACAATATGCGCCTTGGTTGACTTGATCTAATGCAAATTAACTTAACTGATTTCAAGTTCAACTAGTACAACTCTAATAAGCTGAGGAAGGCAATAGATAACTAAACTTTGTCCTCTTTGATTCAACTTGATCATAACTAAGCTAGCATAGTCTCGGTTGATCCAAAGCAAAGTCATGGATGACTAAGCATAAGTATTGTTAATTCAATATAATTTTGGGTTACCAAAATGTTCATGGCCAACTTGGAAAATTTTGATTAATTTAGAATCTTTTTGGACGGCCCATGATTGACCTAACTTGATCTCAATGATTTAAGCATAAGACCTAAAAGTCCCCAATTCAATTGCTACAAAATTCAAGCAAACACAATGAGGCCTACTAAGCATAAGAGATTTAACTAGCTCAATTAAGTCCATTTGGTTCCCTAATTAAGCCTAATTTTCCTGTAATTGACTCAGTCCATTAATGGTTGAACTTGGTGACACTCTAAGCCATCCCAACACCTAAAACACCTTCCATCCTCTCGTTCACATCTCAAGCAAGCCTCAGGAAAGCCCTCCAACACCCCAAGGCTTCCAAATAATTCTCATAGCCAACTCATTCTCAGCCAACCACAAAACTCTCTCCATAGCTCACCCTAGTCGTAACAAATCCCTTCAAATTATTCAATGCACTTTCTCCACTACATATACAATAATTGAGAAGCATCACTCCCAATTATTCCCACTAAGTGGCTACATAAAGAAGTATAATCTCTAAATATTTATAATCAAATTTATTATCTATGCTAGGTAGGCCCTATTATATTTTCTCTTCTGAATTTTTTAAGAAAAAAAAATATTGTGAATATTTTTATTTGGTTGTTTAGGTGCTAAAGTTTGTTAAAGCTAAGACAGCCAAGCATTGATAATGATCACTTTGATATATCGTTGCATTAAGTCAATGAGAAAAGTTGCCAAATGATTGAGCTCCAATGTGATTTGACAGAATTATTTTGAGAGAAAAAAAGATTAGAAAAAAGAACTATCAGCATTTGGTATAAAAATACTTGAATCCTGCCAAATAAAGAGAACAAATAGGGATTTCAAGAACCAATAAATGCATAAGTGCTTCAAGATGTGCACAGCATAATAACATAGCACGAGGCAATAGATAATAAGTAATTGACAGAATATAAACTCTCCCTCAGAAGAGATGAGAAGAAATAATGAGAATGCATAACTAATCTCAACTTAAGCATATTTCAATTTAATGTCCTACCCTACAAAATGACAAATCATTTCAAAGAAAAACAGGTCAACACTATAATTGATTTACAATAATGGGTTCACTATAGTGGGTTTATAGTCATTATAAGGAAAAATCTAGGCATATACTGCTAAATGAGAAAAAAACTATATTAATTGAATTTTTTACCAATGAAAACAGAAACCAATTCATGTTTTTCAAATAGACTATTAAAATGCTAAATATTTTTTCAACGTTCAAAAGCAATGCCCAGTAAATTTACTATGAGAAATACATGAAACATCAATCAAAGAGTACCTGTGGCAGCATTGTTGGTATGCTTTCTTGATATTAAGTTTGGCACTATCCTACCCAGTCCAGTCGACAGTACCTTACAACACAAAGTATAAGTCGATTAATTAATCTTATGACCAATAGATCTCAGCATATCTCAATTACAGAAATAAAAATAAAAAATAGCTTTATACCCAGTCGCCAATGCTAAAGAAAATGAAGGGCACGTGTTCAGGATGGAGTTTTGGTTTTATTTTAAAGACATTCTATAATTTAAATACACCATAACAAATTAAAATGTCCAATACGCTTTTAGGTGCATTGGAGAACGTGAACGAACGAACAAAAGTACAATTCTTTGGGCAAGATGAAACAGCTTAATAAGCTAAGTGTGTTACCGTCATCACAATAAGAGCACTGAGTGCACCAGACAGAACTATTGACTTAGGATGTCGCATTGCCATGAGAGCTGCTATGATAAATGTCTCATCACCGATCTAGTAAAATAACAAAAAAATCCAAAAAAAAAAATTGAAACTTCAATTACAAAAAAATAACTAAACAGCAGAAACTCAATCTTTTACCCAACTAAATTCATCCTACACCCATTCATCAACAAACACTAAAACCTAAGCAAGCTGACCTCACTGACAAGGATCATGGACAGACTTGCAAAGAGGGCATCAAACAGTCCCACGCCATCTTGGTTTACAGCAAGGCCATCAACTGCACTCTCAGCATCTGTTCTGACTGCGTTCAGAAACATCTGCATTTGAAATCACAGATCTATAAAAAACTACAATATATGTTCAAAATAGTAACGCAAATAATTAAATAAACAAACTGATCAATCATTCAAATCCTCAGAAGATTCAAAGCAAGCACAAAGGCTAAATTCAAAAAGACAAAATCTGGTTACTTTGGTACGGCGATCTAAGGACATCACCGACGCATTATCGGCACTCCCCACTCTTGTTTCCTGAAAGCAACCAGAACAGGATGTACTAAATCCCAATATCTAAATACAGATACTACAATTAAGCCAATAAAGCAGTGAAGAATAAAAGAACAACAAGCAAACCTGAGCTAAGGAGTACGCCGAGAGGAAAAGAAGTAATAGTATAACGAAAAGACCACGTGTAATCGCCAACTTATCCATGGTAAGGAACTTCTTACACCCTAACCTCAGATCTGAACGACAGAAGATGACTGTAGACGTATCTCCTGTTACTACAAGGTATTATACTAAAGTGAGGAACAGATTAGACGTCCATAGAAGTAAGTGAAGAGATCATCGCTAGTAAATCCTCCAGCGGTAGAGCGGAACCGATTGAAAATAAAAAACAAGAAAGTCTCGCGCATCGAAGGACAACTAGGATATAAAGCCAAAACGCAAAGGCGCGTCCACGGAAGCAGGTGGAGGCCGCCTACCCTGCCGCGGTTTTCCCACTCCTATAAATAAATGCTATAAAAGGGACTTCGCCGGCATCGCGAAGGTAGAACATCTTACAGCTGTAGAATATTTATGCCTAAATACTATCTGTAGTTCGAGACCACCCGTTTGTAACGTTCGTTCAATTTAGGAAGCTTGTAGGGTTCACTTAATGGAGATACTATTACGGGCGGAGTATAGAAGAAAGAATTGTTCGAATTTATTAGTAAATATATAATAAATATTCAACAAATATTTATAATTGAGTATTTGTTATTTATTTGCTGAGTATTTATAATATAATACTCAATAAATACGTAGCAATACGAACGGTCCAAATTCCGCATATAATAATTAGTCTAAGTATTCTTAAAGGAGGCTCACTTAAATACTTAATGGAGAATTTATTCTGTGAGGAGTACGAACGTAACTCTATCTCCAAACTCAAATAAAATCTTGACATGTTGATTGCACATATGGATATTCATTTGTATTTCTTTTTTTTTTCTTGTTAGTTCTTGTCTGCCCAACCAAACTGGGCCACGCATTTTTGGGTAAACATTTGAATGGCGCATTAAATTTTCACTTTTCTTGGCATCCATTTTTTTTTCTTCAGCATTCCCTTTCCATCTTGCATCTTCAACAATCGAGGTTCTCATTCGCTCACTTTTCATCTGTGCTATTGGATTCACCTTCGAAAAAGATTTTTTTGTTATTTGCTTGTCATTTTATAAGATAGTCGTGAGAAGTCAAAGTGAATGCAACCATCATTTTTCAAAAATGTGTATTTACTACGAATGAACTATGTTTTTAGTTGTTGCGTATTTTATGTGTAGTTAACAAAACGACCGTTACTCTTCTTCCTTTTCAGCTCTTTTTAGGATTTCGGGCTTACTTCGTTATAATTGCATGCTAGTTGGTTCGTGATTATTGTGTGTTTACTGCATATTTTTTGCTTACCTGCTGTGTGTTTGTTGCTTGTTTAGGGTATAGGATTTTTGCTACATAATTGCTGAGTATTTTTTGAGTATTTGCTATGTAATTTTTTTTTAAGTCTTTTTAAGTTTATCTCGGTATTTATTACATACTTTTTTTAATTAAAATCCACGAAAGAGCCTACGCATTAATTAACAGAAAAATTACAAAGTCCGTAAGGGATACCCTCAGCTCCCTAATGCTAGAAAGAGCTACAAAACAAACCAAAAGAAAACCTACGAGCTGATAGTCCACACTAAGCCAAAATACAATGAGACCTAGTAACATGCTACTGATGCTAAAAAAAAAACATCCAAAAAAGAAAGATACCGATATGAATATGTCACACAGTCTTTCTGCAAAAAATCCTGATCACATCCATAAAAGTAATCTCCTAAAAATCAAAAGGCTGCAAAATAAAGAAATAAAATACAAGAAAGCCAAGTAATATAAAAGGAAATTAATTAATTGAAGAAAATGATAACAAGAAAGGATTACATGAATGTCAACATCCATGTAAAACAACACCATAGCACTGATCCAAGATATAACAGCAATGCCAAAAAAAATACAAAAATAATAACTGAAAGGATTAGGACAAGCCAGGCAGGCTATTAATGAAAACCAACCCAAACCACCATTAAAACCCAAAAGAGGGTACGGGCTAAAAGAGCTCGAGATAGTTTAAAACTAGCTTACATCACATGGGTAACCCCAATGCCACTCCATCCTACCACCCAGCCAAAGCAACCACCCCCTGACAAACAGTACCGAAATGCAACAAGATAAGCTCCCAGAGAAGGCAGCCACCCACCCACAACTAGAGACGACAAGCATGGACAAAAAAGCTAGACAACACTGAGGTCCTCAACAAACAGTCAGACAAAGGCCCCAGTATAACACCAACAGCCCAGCCAGAAACACCCCAAAGTGAACAACCAAAACCCAGAAACACCAAGACGAGGAGACACCCCAAGCATCCCAACAGACCACCAAAAACCACCCAGAAACCCCATACCAGAAAAAAACTGTAACAGCAACAATATAGCATCTGTCCCCACCATTACTCCCATTAATACCAACCTCCATAAAATGCAGCCAAAAACATGTCACATAATAGCAATAGAAGGTAGGAGAGCAACAATTAGTAATACCATCAATAACAAAACCAGTGCAATCACAACTGAAGCCCAAAACCCAAAAAAAACTCCACTAGAATATGCAAAACCACATCAGAATGCCTCCAACAATTCACATTCACCAAAAAAATAAATCCATCGAAAGAAAACACCACCATTAGCATTAAAAGGAAATTGGCAAACCACCAAAGGGAGGCTCCAGAACAATCCAGAACCACAAGAAAAAAACCAACCTATCAACACCACCAGCAAGAAGCAACAGCAAAGCACCACAGCAAGAAGGGAAACCCCACAAGAACCAGAAAGACACCAAATTACCACCTGACATAAGGCATACTGATTTTATCCAATCTTAAGAGCCCTTTTAAAGGGATAAGTAAATTATTAGCTGTAAAATCAATGAAATAATCAAGCTCGCTCCCAAAGTTGGCAAGCCAATTAACACAGGCATTACCCTCCCTAAAAACTTGAGAAAAAGAAACATTAACAAAGATCATCAAATGTTTAATATCCCTAACCAGATGAAAAACCGTAGGATTGCAAACTGAATCCTCAACATTGTTAAAGTAATGAATACTATGAATAGATTCAACCTCAATCCCAATGTTAAGAATATCAAGAGACATACAAATTCTTAGCCCATAAAGGATAGCATTAAGCATAGAAAAATGCAAATTACCATTCTATAAAGGGCCCACAAAGGCCATACTAATATTCCCTTGACAATCTCTGATGATCCCATCACATCCCATGATGGTACCATTATCAAAACCACCAATATTCAGTTTATAATAGTCCAAAGATGGTTTAACCCAATACATATACCGAGGTTTAGAGATAGGCTAAACCTCAACCAACCAGATACCTAATTAAGCGGCAACATAATAGTAATTCTTGAAGCTCTTGATAGAAAGAAGATTAATAAAAAAAGACTCAAAATTTTGTCTTTAACATTTTTGATAATCCTATGATTGTTCATTCTAATACCATTAAAAAAGGAGTTGTTCCTCTCCATCCATAAGTACCACAAAATAAGAGAAGGAATAATGTTTCTAATATGACATTTAGAATTAACAAACCAAGAATTAAGCAAAATATTAATAGACAAATTAGTATTAAAACAATTTAAATTGAACAAATCATCAAAGTAAGTCCATCTTTTAAAAGCTAAAGGACCCAAAAGAAAAATATGATGCATGTTTTCAACATGATAACAACATTGACATTTGGATGGTAAGATAAAACATCTTTTGATCAAGTTATCATCAGTAGGAATGAATTTATATAAAATTCTCCAAATAAAGATAGCAACAGTAGACAAAATACTATTGTGCCAAATCATGGAAAAAATATTAGTAATCGCCTTCTTGGTTCTAAAAGCATGTCAAGCATCTTTTAATCTAAAAATCCCATCTTTAGACAAATTGCATAATAAAAGATAATCTGAATCCAAATTCAAAGGAAGGTTCAAGATTTATTGAATAATATAATCAGAAATTACATTAACAAGTTTATCATAATCCTAATAGTTCTCATTAATGAAAAGGTTTACCTTAACCGAAGCAGTAGAAGAGGTATTAGTGATGGAATCAATGGAATGATTACCCAACCAATGATCTTGCCAAAAGTAGATATTGCCACCACCAAGCCCCCAAGATAGGTGAGGCTCCACAACCTATTTAACATTTCAAAGCCTTTGCCAAACTTTAGAATCACCTATATTAAAAGAACAAGTAGTAGGATGCTTCCCCACACAATACTTGGAATACATGAACTTAGCCCAAATGCTCACTTTAAGACAAAATGTATACCATAACTTGAAGGAAAAAGAATAGGCCAAATCAGACATACACTTACACCCCAAGCCACCCTCATTCAACACACCACAACACTTGTCCTAGGAGGACCAAGTAATTTTAGTGTTGCTATTAGTCCCTTTCCAAAACAAAAAAAATCATTCAAAATTTTATCAATTATATTACACACCTTCTTAGTGGGCAATAGAGTTTGAAAAGAGTAAACAAGAAGAGAATAAAGAACACTTCTAATGAGAGTAAGCCTACCACCAAAACTCAAAAAGTTAGAATCCCAAGATAAAAGCTTATTATGCACCGAAGTAATTAAATCGTCAAATAGAAAAGACTTCTTTCTACCTTTATAAAGAGGGACCCCAAGATACTCAATAGGTAAGTGGCCTTGCACAAAACTAGTGAGTTCTTTGATAGCCACAATATGAGCATTAGGCACCTTATTGGAAGCAATGAAACAACATTTCTGATTGTTCAAAGAAAGCCAACTTACATTTTCAAAGTTATGAAAGAAGTCAAAAAGTCTATCAATCCTATTAAGAGAAGTATTCGTAAAAATGATAAAATCATCGGCAAAACATAAATGAGAGATAGGAACCACCCCCCCCCCCCCCCCCCCCCCCCCCCCACACACACACACACACACACACACTAAAATATAGGTTAAGAAAGTTCTCATAGAGGTTGGCAAGGACTCTAGAAAGATAATCAGCCGCAATAATGAAAAGGGACGGAGACAAAGGATCCCCTTGTCTCAAACCATAAGAGAATCTAAAAAAATAAGAGCTTTTGCCGTTAATAATAATAGAAAAGTAAGATCCTTCAATACAATTTTTTATGTGGTTGATAAAAATTGAATTCAAATCAAACAATTACAGAATATTATAGAGAAACTTCCAATTAATATTATCATAGGCTTTAGAAATATCATGCTTTAATATTATATTGCTACCTCTCACCCTGACATCTAAATCATGGCAAAATTCATGAGCCAATAGGATATTATCAGCGATAGCCCGACCTTTAACAAATCCCATTTGATAGGGGGATATAATTTTAGGAAGAGTAACTGTTAAACGATTCATAATAATTTTAGAGATCAACTTACTAAAATAAGTGAAAAGACTAATGGGTCTAAAATCGTTCCAATTACTAACATCAGTATTCTTGAGAATAAGAACAATAACAGTAGAAGTAAAGAATTTAGATATAGTGGAAAAAAACTCCATCACAACAGAATAAAGATCATCACTAATAATATGCCAAGTTTTTTGAAAAAAAAAAATAGTAATAAATCCATCCTGCCCAGCCATAGAGTCTCCATTCATACCAAAAATAATATCTTTTAATTCATTAAAAGAGGGGGGTTTAGAAACAAATTCATTATCCTCATGAGAGATGATATTGGGAATGATAAAAGGATTCTCAATAAGCCTAGGGGTAAAATCCTTATTAAGCCATTTTTGAAAGTGCTGCACCGCCAACATAGAAATCTCCTCCACATTCTCAGTAACAGACCCATCCTCACATTTGATTTTATTAATGGAGTTCTTAGCACGCTTCCTCTTAACCAGAGCATAAAAATACTTAGTGTTCTTATGACCTTCCACATGATGTTTCACAGCAGCTTTTTGTTTCCAAAAAGCTTCCTTATGAGCTTGTAATTTAAAGAGGCACTCCTTAGCCTCTCTAAGTAACACAAAATAAGTATCATAAGGAGACATTTGACAATTAACTTCAACATTGTTAACTCTATCTTCCGCACTTAAGATATTAGCTAATATATTTTTAAAAACGTTGTGATTCCACGAATTGAGGATTTGTTTCAGTCTTTTTAATTTAAACCAAAATCTTTTCATGACAAGGACAAATTTATCATGATGCAAAGGGGCAAACCAATTATCGAGAACCACATTTAGAAAAAAATCATGAAGTAACCACATATTTGAAATCTAAACTCGGGAAATGAATTCACATGTCTAGTCTTAAGCCCAATTAACAAAGGAGAATGATAAAAAAAGCATTATACTAAGATGCTCAATAGAAATAGAATTAAATGAGTTAAGCCAGCTATCATTAAATAAAACACGATCTAGTCGTTGCCATAAGTGACCATGGTTCCATGTAAATTTGTTACTATAGAAGCCAATATCAATTAAATTGCAATCCATAATCATATTATTAAAATCCTCTATTGAATGATATATAGGATTGGAACCCCCAATATGCTTAGAAGGATTAGAAATAGTGTTAAAATCACCACCCACAAGCCAAGGCAAATTACATAAACTCTGAAAATTAGTGAGTTGCTCCCAAAGCACTTTTCTAGCAATAATAGAAGAGGCAACATATATTAAAGATGCACAACAATTCATATTCAAAACTTCAATATTACAATGCATAACATGAGTAAAATCACCAATAATATCAATCCGAATAGGATCCTTCCAAAACACTCAAATTTTATTAGCAGAGTTCGAGACGACATGCTTAAAGTTTAAATACTTAGCAGTACTAAGCAACTTAAAAATATTAATAAGATGTTCAAGTAAAACAAGGATAGAAACATCATAAATATGGCATAAGCTCTTAACCTCAAATGAGATGAAGGGCACCCAATGCCTCTAACATTCCAAATAATTGAGTTAAACATAAACAATAGATCTAACGACTAGTTGTGATCGGGTGCTCCTAGCAAATTGTAAAATAAAGTTCTTTCTTTTCCTACCTCTCCTATTTTGAAATTTAATGTAACTAGTGTCATTATCATCTTTGGTAAAATATTTAGCGGAAAAGGTCATATCCTCCGTATCAGTATAAGCATCACTATGTTAATGAGAGTTAGAGGGAAGCTTGCTATCATTTTGCAACCCGTCCTTCCTTACCTTTTGAGATAATTCACCTTCCTCCAAAATATCTCCATCCTCTACACCTTCATTGCTATTCAGGCCAAGTTCCACATTTTCTTCCACAACCAAAGCCAATTCACCTTCCTTCAAGCTATTTCCACTCCCCACATTCTCCGTATTGATCCTGTCACTATCAATAGTCGTTTCCTGATCATTCACATCATATTGAAATGAAACAGTATTAGTGCAATTATTGGTAGTCAACATACAATTCATATTCGATAATTTTTTATTCATAACACATGGACTAATAGATTCTAAAATAACATTATTATCAGTAGTAGTGATGGTTAGCATTTGATCATCTAACTTTCCACACTCATTAGCTAAGCTGGCAATATTGCTAGAAATAATTTCCTGAGTATAAGGAGGGACATCCACAATGACAGGGGGCGACTCAATATGCACACTGGATGCTTGTATCAGTTCATCATGCGATTTGGGAGTATTGCCTTCAGCCTCAGCACAAATCAGATTTTCATTCTCAAGCTTAGCTGAAATAACAACAGTTTCTTGCAATTGTTTGGGAGAAACGTTTTCCTTACGAAGATGAGGATGCAACCTGAAAATTCATTAACACCATGACGATGCATTTTACAATGAGAGAAGAAAATAGGTAGGTTTTCGAATTCAACTTCTTGGAAATAACCATTCAACTCTGACCCTATCCATATTTCAGTAGAGTGTTTCTTAGAAATGTCAAGTTCAACAAGAACACGAGACACCAATGGGCGAGAAATAGAAACAATAGCTTGATTTGT
This sequence comes from Dendrobium huoshanense, assembly GCA_016618105.1. Lineage (NCBI taxonomy): Eukaryota > Viridiplantae > Streptophyta > Magnoliopsida > Asparagales > Orchidaceae > Dendrobium > Dendrobium huoshanense. The sequence goes on from CM028351.1 coordinate 30,555,473, forward strand.
TTGTAACAATCTACCAAAAATAGAAGCAAGTCCAAATAAAATCTGTGAATTAAAAAAATGAAGTCTCAAGTTTGGAAAAGAAATCCACACATGAGTAATAGGTGATTCCTCCCTAACATAAAAATTTGGCATCCATTTGAGGAGACGCATCTGACATGCTTGAATATAGTATGATCTCCTTGAGAAAATGCGGCAATAATCAAGGTCATTTATAAGTTGAATTGCAATATGTTGCTGATCCAGCAAGCCAACATGAAAGGATCCCGTAAGTTTCAAGTTAACACAAATTTTTTGAATGACATCATGATTTGGATGATGAAGAAGAAAATTTTCAACTAATGTTAAAGAAAAAAGAGCAGCCAACTGAGATACATTATCATCATTTACATCAAAGATGGACAAACCTTGAATGAGGTTTGAACAAACTAATGTTTAGGGGCAGAAGAAGTAGAACCAGTTAAAACTTCCTTAAATGACATAGAGCAACCATTAGGAAATGAAGATGCCGGCGGGTTAGATGACAACAGAGTTGTCATCTTCTAAGGCCAAATCCGCACAAAAAAAAAAACCTCAAAAGAAAGCCACAAAGGAAACGAGGAAGAACAAGGGAGAAAAAATGAAGAAAAAATCGCCAAAAGAGCACTCTAGGAGATCGAAAGCCAAGCTCACGAATGGAAGCTACGTACTTTTTTTAGGGGAAACCCACGAAGGGGCCTACGCGTTAATATAAATTCAAAAATACAAAGTCCTTAAAAGGACCTCGAGCTCTTCTACTACTCAAAAGAGCTACAATCGAAACGACAAAAAATCCTAAAAGCTCAAGGTCCCTGCTATGCCAAAATACAATAACACCTAGATATAATCTACGGTGCACAAGAAGGAGCACCCGAAAAATAAGAAAGCAACAAACATAAACTTTCAGCATAAGCACCCTGATCCAAAAATGAGTAGAGTAATGACCTGCACAAAAAGGATCCTGCAAAATAGAGAAAAAATCATAGCAATAATAGCAGAAAAATAGCCAATTGAAACGGACAAGAGAGTACCACCAATGAATCATGATACCAGGAGAATAAGTTATTTTAGTTCTCTCACAATAACATGACTTCCTCCATGAAGCCCGAGACATCAAAAAATTTCAAATAAGGAGCCACAAGTAAAAGAGGAACATGAACAATCAGTTAACATTACAACTTAAACACCACCACCAATCACAATAATTAAAACTAGGTAAAAGTGAAGTTAAGAAAAACATACTGAAGCAAGAAACCACTAAAACATTATAAACTCCTTCAATGCAGAGGGAATACTGCTAGAATAACTCTAGCAGGAATAAGGCACATCAACCTCACTGGATAAAACCTTAAGCCGCACCTTCCAGCCCAAGGAACCCAGCAAGCAGGACCCCCGGAAGTCCAGGTAAAACCATCAACCACCACCCCAAAAAAGCAAAGAACAGAACATAACATGCAAAAAGCCCAACTAGCATTACCCCAACACCCAAAAATCCAACACCCAAAACTCATAACATGGAGGAGAAACCACCATAAAACAAATAAACCAAACCAAGCATCCAGGTTATTCCGATAAAACCAAATGTGAAGTCAATAACCATTCACCAAAAACAAATACAAATAAGTAATGCTAGCAGTGATCGGGCAAGAAGAGCTTATGTAAGAATGAAACACGCCACCATCATAGAGTAAAACCTAATGCCACTCCATCCAGCCCCATAGTCCCATCACATAGCAAGTACCATCCTAGCTGGAAAAACCAAAAAACACCACCGAAAGCGGCAGCCACCCCCACAAGAAAGCCACCTCCCTCACCACAACATAGGACCAAAAAGCATGACTATCCTAGAGCAACTAGACAACCAATAGCCAAAACTAACAAAGCTCCCAAAAAAACAACAGAAAGAGAAAGGCCAACCAACAATAAACCAGCAAAACTCCAAGCAACAATCCAATGGTGATCCCGCAGAACCAAGCCCACCCTCAGCCTAGGAAACAACCACTCTCAGAAATTAGAGGAGCCTAGACTCCCAAAGCCAATTTGGTTTTGCCCAACCAGAACTAAGGGAGGAGAGTAACAAACATGATCACCATCACAAGAAGGTTACAATCATTGCTCAACCCAAAAACACCACCGCACAACATGAAAAGAAGCACATCACCCCAAAATACAAAGCCACCCACCTCCAGACACCAAACAAAAAGATGGTTATGAAAACAAAACCACCCAGCCAGGCTAGAAACCACAAACAAAATAAGATACCCAAAAGGAAAACAAATAAATTCTAACATAGGGGTAGGAAATTTTGTCCAATCTTAGGAGGCCTCTAAGAGGCACGGGAGCATTGACTTCCATAATATCTTTGAAGCAATCAGTCCCAGCTCCAAAACTAGCTAAACACCTAGCACAAGCATTAGCTTCCTTAGGCACATGAGAAGTGTCAATATAAATGAAAACCATCAAATGCTTAATATCTCTAATAATATAAAAAAACCTCAAGGTCACACACCGAGTCCATCCCATTAAATAAATATTGAATTTTAAGGGAAGGTTGCAACTCAATAGTAATACTAGTAATATCAAGTGACATACATCTTCTTAACCCATAGAGAATGGAAGTAAAAATAGCCAAATTGGGATTACCCTTAAAAGGCCCCATAAAGCCAAGAATAGCATTACCATAGACATTTATGATGATGCCACCACACCCCAAATTGTTATTCTCATAATCAGCACTAACATTTAGGTTGAAAATGCCCACCACCAGTTTGACCCAATAAATCATACGAGGAAGGGTAGAAAGCAAAGAGAATTGTAGCCTGATACCTAAATATAAAGCAACATGATAACAATTTTTAAAACATTTCATAGAAATTAAATTGACAGAAACCAAGTTGAACAATTTATCTTTCACATTTTTAATGACCCTCAACAAGTCCATTTTAATACCATTGAACAAGGAGTTGTTTCTTTCCAACCAAAGAAACCAAAATATAAGGGAGGAGGTAGCATTTCTAATAAGCCTTTATAATTCACAAACCAAGCCTTGAGAAGAGTATTAAAGGACATGTTCGCATTAAAAATATCATCAAAATAACACCAAGTTTTAATAGCTATAGGCCCAGACACAAACACATGATGCATACTTTCTAAATGAAAACAACATTGGCACTTAGAGGGGAGGACGAAACCTCTTTTAATCAAATTGTCATCCGTAGGAATAAATTTATGTGAAATTCTCCAAATAAAAGTAGAAACAGTAGAGGGAATGCTTTTGTGCCAAATCATAGAAAAAATGAAAGTAACATCTTTATTAGGTCTAAAATAATGCCAAGCATCTTTTAATCTAAACAAACCATCACTAGCCAACTTGCATAAAAGCACATCATTAGTGTCAAAGTTAATAGGAAGAGTGAGAATTTTCTGAATAATACAATATGGAAGAACATCAGCAAGCTTTTCATAATCCCAACAGTTATCATTGATAAAGTAATTAACCTTAACCACTGCAGTAGAAGTAGAATTAATAAGTGAGTCAATTGAGCAAGAACTAAGCCATTGATCCTGCCAGAAGAAAATATTGCAACTCCCAATGCCCCAAGAAAGATGAGGCTCCGCCTCCCTCTTGACCTTACACATCCTCTGCCAAACTTTAAAATCACCAATATTAAAAGAACAAGTAGAAGGATGCTTTCCCCACACAATATTTAGAGTACATAAATTTAGGACACAAAGACAATTTGACACCAAATGTAAATCATAACTTATAAGAAAAACCTGAGCCAGATCACCCATGCTTTTGCAGCCAAGCCCTCCCTCTTTTAAAACACCACAACAATTGTCCCAAGATGCCCAATAAATTTTGGTGTTACTCAAGGGCCTTTCCAAAAGAACTTGATAAGGATAATATCAATTCTATTGCACACCAATTTAGTGGGAAGCAGGGTTTGAAAAGAGTAGACAGGAAGAGAACAAAGCACACTTCTAATGAGAGTAAGCCTACCCCCAAAACTAAAAAAATAGAATCCCAAGAAAGAAGCTTATTCTGCACAGAGGTAATTAAATCATTAAAGTAAAAAGATTTCTTTATGCCTTTAAACAAAGGGATACCAAGATACTTGATAGGTAACTGGCCATACATAAACCCAGTAATCTCCTTAATGGCCGAGATACGATCCCTATTCATATTATTGGAAACAAAAAAAAAATAACATTTATGATTGTTAAGAGACAAACCACTAACATAGTTAAAATAATGAAAGAAATCCATAAGTTTATTAATATTATTACGCATTCATAAAAATGATAAAATCATTGGCAAAACAAAGGTGCGATATAGGAAATCCACCCCTAGTTCTAAAATAAAAATAGGGGTGAATTTCAAACATGTTAGCGATGATTCTAGAAAGGTAATCAACAATAATAATAAACAGGGCAGGGGACATAGGGTCAACTTGCCTTAAACCAAGAGAGGATTTAAAAAAACCAAAGCTCTTACCATTGATAATCAAAGAGAAAAAAGAACCTTCAATGCAATTTCTAATAAGATCAATAAAGTTCAAATTAAAACCAAATAAATGTAGGATGTTATAGATGAATTGCCAACTGATATTATCATAAGCTTTGGAAATATCCAGTTTAAGAATAGAATTACCACCCCTCACCTTGACGTCCAAATCATGGCAAAATTCTCGAGCCAGCAAAATATTGTATGAGATGGCATGACCTTTAACAAAACCCATTTGAAAAGGAGAAATAATTTTAGTAAGAACATTAGTTAAACAAGATATAATCTACGGCGCACAAGAAGGAGCACCCGAAAAATAAGAAAGCAACAAACATAAACTTTCAGCATAAGCACCCTGATCCAAAAATGAGTAGAGTAAAGACCTGCACAAAAAGGATCCTGCAAAATAGAGAAAAAATCATAGCAATAATAGCAGAAAAATAGCCAATTGAAACGGACAAGAGAGTACCACCAATGAATCATGATACCAGGAGAATAAGTTATTTTAGTTCTCTCACAATAACATGACTTCCTCCATGAAGCCCGAGACATCAAAAACTTTCAAATAAGGAGCCACAAGTAAAAGAGGAACATGAACAATCAGTTAACATTACAACTTAAACACCACCACCAATCACAATAATTAAAACTAGGTAAAAGTGAAGTTAAGAAAAACATACTGAAGCAATAAACCACTAAAACATTATAAACTCCTTCAATGCAGAGGGAATACTGCTAGAATAACTCTAGCAGGAATAAGGCACATCAACCTCACTGGATAAAACCTGAAGCCGCACCTTCCAGCCCAAGGAACCCAGCAAGCAGGACCCCCGGAAGTCCAGGTAAAACCATCAACCACCACCCCAAAAAAGCAAAGAACAGAACTTAACACGCAAAAAGCCCAACTAGCATTACCCCAACACCCAAAAATCCAACACCCAAAACTCATAACATGGAGGAGAAACCACCATAAAACAAATAAACCAAACCAAGCATCCAGGTTATTCTGATAAAACCAAATGTGAAGCCAGTAACCATTCACCAAAAACAAATACAAATAAGTAATGCTAGCAGTGATCGGGCAAGAAGAGCTTATGTAAGAATGAAACACGCCACCATCATAGAGTAAAACCTAATGCCACTCCATCCAACCCCATAGTCCCATCACATAGCAAGTACCATCCTAGCTGGAAAAACCAAAAAACACCACCCAAAGCGGCAGCCACCCCCACTAGAAAGCCACCTCCCTCACCACAACATAGAACCAAAAAGCATGACTATCCTAGAGCAACTAGACAACCAATAGCCAAAACTAACAAAGCTCCCAAAAAAACAACAGAAAGAGAAAGGCCAACCAACAATGAACCAGCAAAACTCTAAGCAACAATCCAATGGTGATCCCGCAGAACCAAGCCCACCCTCAGCCTAGGAAACAACCACTCTCAGAAATTAGAGGAGCCTAGACTCCCAAAGCAAATTTGGTTTTGCCCAACCAGAACTAAGGGAGGAGAGTAACAAACATGATCACCATCACAAGAAGGTTACAATCATTGCTCATCCCAAAAACACCACCGCACAACATGAAAAGAAGCACATCACCCCAAAATACAAAGCCACCCACCTCCAGACACCAAACAAAAAGATGGTTATGAAAACAAAACCACCCAGCCAGGCTAGAAACCACAAACAAAATAAGATACCCAAAAGGAAAACAAATAAATTCTAACATAGGGGTAGGAAATTTTGTCCAATCTTAGGAGGCCTCTAAGAGGCGCGGGAGCATTGACTTCCATAATATCTTTGAAGCAATTAGTCCCAGCTCCAAAACTAGCTAAACACCTAGCACAAGCATTAGCTTCCTTAGGCACATGAGAAGTGTCAATATAAATGAAAACCATCAAATGCTTAATATCTCTAATAATATAAAAAAACCTCAAGGTCACACACCGAGTCCATCCCATTAAATAAATATTGAATTTTAAGGGAAGGTTGCAACTCAATAGTAATACTAGTAATATCAAGTGACATACATCTTCTTAACCCATAGAGAATGGAAGTAAAAATAGCCAAATTGGGATTACCCTTAAAAGGCCCCATAAAGCCAAGAATAGCATTACCATAGACATCTATGATGATGCCACCACACCCCAAATTGTTATTCTCATAATCAGCACTAACATTTAGCTTGAAAATGCCCACCACCAGTTTGACCCAATAAACCATACGAGGAAGGGTAGAAAGCAAAGAGAATTGTAGCCTGATACCTAAATAGAAAGCAACATGATAACAATTTTTAAAACATTTCATAGAAATTAAATTGATAGAAACCAAGTTGAACAATTTATCTTTCACATTTTTAATGACCCTCAACAAGTCCATTTTAATACCATTGAACAAGGAGTTGTTTCTTTCCAACCAAAGAAACCAAAATAAAAGGGAGGAGGTAGCATTTCTAATAAGCCTTTATAATTCACAAACCAAGCCTTGAGAAGAGTATTAAAGGACATGTTCGCATTAAAAATATTTAATTTAAAAATATCATCAAAATAACACCAAGTTTTAATAGCTATAGGCCCAGACACAAACACATGATGCATACTTTCTAAATGAAAACAACATTGGCACTTAGAGGGCAGGACGAAACCTCTTTTAATCAAATTGTCATCCGTAGGAATAAATTTATGTGAAATTCTCCAAATAAAAGTAGAAACAGTAGAGGGAATGCTTTTGTGCCAAATCATAGAAAAAATGAAAGTAACATCTTTATTAGGTCTAAAATAATGCCAAGCATCTTTTAATCTAAACAAACCATCACTAGCCAACTTGCATAAAAGCACATCATTAGTGTCAAAGTTAATAGGAAGAGTGAGAATTTTCTGAATAATACAATATGGAAGAACATCAGCAAGCTTTTCATAATCCCAACAGTTATCATTGATAAAGTAATTAACCTTAACCACTACAGTAGAAGTAGAATTAATAAGTGAGTCAATTGAGCAAGAACTAAGCCATTGATCCTGCCAGAAGAAAATATTGCAACTCCCAATGCCCCAAGAAAGATGAGGCTCCGCCTCCCTCTTGACCTTACACATCCTCTGCCAAACTTTAAAATCACCAATATTAAAAGAACAAGTAGAAGGATGCTTTCCCCACACAATATTTAGAGTACATAAATTTAGGCCACAAAGACAATTTGACACCAAATGTAAATCATAACTTATAAGAAAAACCTGAGCCAGATCACCCATGCTTTTGCAGCCAAGCCCTCCCTCTTTTAAAACACCACAACAATTGTCCCAAGATGCCCAATAAATTTTGGTGTTACTCAAGGGCCTTTCCAAAAGAACTTGATAAGGATAATATCAATTCTATTGCACACCAATTTAGTGGGAAGCAGGGTTTGAAAAGAGTAGTCAGGAAGAGAACAAAGCACACTTCTAATGAGAGTAAGCCTACCCCCAAAACTAAAAAAAATAGAATCCCAAGAAAGAAGCTTATTCTGCACAGAGGTAATTAAATCATTAAAGTAAAAAGATTTCTTTATGCCTTTAAACAAAGGGATACCAAGATACTTGATAGGTAACTGGCCATACATAAACCCAGTAATCTCCTTAATGGCCGAGATACAATCCCTATTCATATTATTGGAAACAAAAAAAAAACAACATTTATGATTGTTAAGAGACAAACCACTAACATAGTTAAAATAATGAAAGAAATCCATAAGTTTATTAATATTATTACGCATTCATAAAAATGATAAAATCATTGGCAAAACAAAGGTGCGATATAGGAAATCCACCCCTAGTTCTGAAATAAAAATAGGGGTGAATTTCTAACATGTTAGCGATGATTCTAGAAAGGTAATCAACAATAATAATAAACAGGGCAGGGGACATAGGGTCAACTTGCCTTAAACCAAGAGAGGATTTAAAAAAACCAAAGCTCTTACCATTGATAATCAAAGAGAAAAAAGAACCTTCAATGCAATTTCTAATAAGATCAATAAAGTTCAAATTAAAACCAAATAAATGTAGGATGTTATAGATGAATTGCCAACTGATATTATCATAAGCTTTGGAAATATCCAGTTTAAGAATAGAATTACCACCCCTCACCTTGATGTCCAAATCATGGAAAAATTCTCGAGCCAGCAAAATATTGTATGAGATGGCATGACCTTTAACAAAACCCATTTGAAAAGGAGAAATAATTTTAGTAAGAACATTAGTTAAACAAGACATAATAATTTGGAAAGCAATAGAGACTGATAGGTCTGAAATCATTCCAATCACTAGCATTATTCTTCTTAGGGATAAGAACAATAGAAGTGGAAGAAAAAAACTTAAGCATAATATTACCTGCAAAAAAATACAAAACAACAGCAAAAAGATCATCCTTAATAATATCCCAAGTTTTTTGAAAAAAATTAGTAGTAAAACCATCCGGACCATCCACAGAGTTGTCATTCATATTAAAAACAATGTCTTTTAATTCCTCAAGAGAGGGAGTACCAGCAAGCAGATTATTATCCTCCACATAAATGAGCGAGAGAATAATGTCAGGGTTAATATTACTTGGGATAAAAACCTTATTAAGTCTATCTGAAAGTGATGAACGGCCAACTTGGCAATCTCCTTAGCATCCTTAGTAACATAGCCATCATTACGAGTGATTTTATTGATAGAGTTAGAAGCACATTTCTATTTAACCAAAGTATGAAAGTACTTAGTATTATTTTCACCTTCTAGCAGGTGCTTAGCAATAGCTTTTTGTTTCCAAAAAGTTTCTTCTTGAGCCTGAAGTTTAAAAAGATTATCCTTTGCCTCTCTAAGAGAAGTAAAATCGGCATCAGAAGGAAAACTTTAACAGTTAAGCTCAACATTATTCATCATCTCTTCAGCATTTAAAATATTAATAATAGTATTTTTGAAAACATTATGGTTCCACCAATTTAAAAGCTGCTTAAATCTTTTCAGGTTAAACTAAAATCTTTTCATACCCATAAAAGAGTTATCAGGATGCAAAACCGCATTCCAATTCTTCGAACAACACCCAAAAATGAATCACGCTAAAGCCACATATTTTGAAATCAAAATTAGGGAATAACATTCACTTAACGAGTATTCAGAGCAAGAAGTAAAGGAGAAAGATCACAAAGAGGACGACTAAGATGCTCAACAGAAATAGAATTAAAAGAATTAATCCAATTATGATTAAATAAAATACGATCCAACCTTTGCCAATGGTGACCTCTATTCCAAATGAATTGATTACCAGAAAAACCTATATCAATAAGATTACAATCCATAATCATATTATTAAAATCATCCATAGAATAATAATTAGGAGTAGAACGCCCTGAACACTCGGAAGAATTTGAAATGGTATTAAAGTCACCCCCACCAACCAGTGACCAGGGTTAATACTATGAATGTCGGTTAATTGCTCCCACAGAACTTTTCTAATGCCACGAGAAGAAGCTGCATAAATGAAAGAAGCACAACACTTAACATTAAAAACATCGATGTGATAATGCACCACTTGAGTAAAGTTACCAAGAACCTCAATATGAACCATATCTTTTCAAAAAACCCAGATCTTATTAGCATAATTAGCCAAAAGCATGCTTAAAACCAAGAAATCTAGTAGTTCTAATTAAATTAGAAGCATTATTAAGAGGTTCAAGCAAAATACGAATAGAAATATCATGAATACAACAAAGATTCTTAACCCGCAATCAAGAGGAAGCACACCCAATACCCCTCACATTCCAAATAATAGCTTTAAACATTAAAAAAATAACCATTAACGACTAGTTTGTGAAAGGGTATTCCTACCAGATTGTAGAACAATATTAGTAGTTCTACCCAATTGTAAAGCATGGTTTTTGCTCTTCCTACCACATTTCCCTTGGAATTTAACAAAGCTAATGTCAATGTCATCTCTAGTAAAGCATTTAGCAAAAAATTGTTATTCCTCATAATTAGTAAGAGCATCATAATTGAGTTGAGAGGTAGAAGGGGACTTAAAGTTGAGATTCACATCTAAGGCATTACTCTTTTGAGGAAGTTCACCTTCCTCTAACAATTCTTGCTCTTCCATCACCATGCAATTTAAACCAAGACCTGCATTTTCTGATTCAACCAAATCCTTTTCACTAGAACCCACATTAATGTTAGAATTAATCTGGATATTAGCAACAACAACTTCTTGATTATGATTAGAGCAAAGAACATCATCAATAATAGTAGGTTTGTTAGTATTTAAAAAGCAATTATTGGTAGGAACAATAGAGGTATTAATATTTAAAGAAGTAGAGTCATTTAACCCTTCTCCATCCCTTGGTGACCCATCCAAAATACAAGTGATGACGGCCTGTTCAGAAGGGAAAGCCTCCAAAGTGGACAGAGGAAGAAGGGAAGGGTCATTCAGTACGGGTAAAGAAGCATCAACTACAGGTATAGGAGCATGACCCAACTTAGAACTAATTCCTTCAATCTCAATAGGATGCAAGTTATCATTCTCAGATGGAAGAGCAACATTTTGTTGAGATTGTTTGGACACGACTTTTTCTTTGCGTAGCTGAGGATGCAACCTAAAACCTTCGTTAAATTCATGACCATGCATTTTAAAATGAGAATGGAATATATGCAAAGTTTCAAAATCAACTTTTTGAAAGTAACCATTAAGCTCTGAACCTAACCAAACCTCACCCGGGTACTTCTTAGAAACATCAAGTTTTATAAGAACACGAGCTACGATGGGCCGAGATATGGAAGCCGTGGCTTGATCAATTTGTAAAGGTCTTCCAAAAAATTGAAGCAAGGCCAAACAAAATTTGCGAATTGAAAAAATGTAATCTCAAGTAAGGAAAGAGATCCAAACTAGCGCTATGGGTGATTCTTCCCTCACATCAAAGTTTGACGTCCATTTGAGAAGATGTATTTGACATCCTGTAATATAGTAAGATCTTCGAGTGAAGATATGACTATAATCAAGATCGTCCGATAATTGGATCGCAACATGGCGCGGATCCAGCAAAACGACATGAAAGGAACCAGACAATTTCAAGCTAACTAAAAACTTACGGATAAAGTCCAAATTAGGGCGACGCAAAACAAATTTACCAACAAGAGTTAGGGCAAAAGGAGCAGCTAACTGAGACACAACTGAGTCATTGAACAGAAGAGCCGGACAACCCTTAAAAGATGAATGCACAAAGTTAAGCTTAGGAGCAGAGGATGATGATCATGAAACTATATCCTTAAAGGATCGAGAACGGCTATCAATTAAAGAAGCAATCGGGGGCATAGATGAAGACGAAGTCATCATCTCCCAAACTGAAACCTGAAAGAAAACTCAAACGAAAGCCACAGGGAAACAAAAAGAAAGCTAGATATAAAGAACAAGAGATGAAATACCAAACAAGAATGCCATAGAATCGAAGAACACAAGATCCCAAAGGTCAACCCTAAATTGCCCCAAAATTGAAAGTTCATTAGGGATGTTAAGCCCTATAGAACTGGTCCGAGGCTAACCAAGAGAGGGGGGGGGGGGGGTGAATTGGTATTTAAAATTTTCTTTAAGCAAAAAGAATGATTATTACAAACCAATTCACCACAAAAATAAGTGCGAAAGAAAATAAATGCGGAAGCAGTAAAAATAAGAATACAAGGGTTTATAGTGGTTCAGTCAACTCGACCTACGTCCACTCCCCGGAGGCGCCCTCCGAGTATTGCACTACCAACGTGACTCTCCTTTAGCCCCCACAGCTAGGTGGAGAATGCCCTTACAAAAACACCTCCTTTTTGCCACACCCGGCATGGTAGAGAACCCAACACCTTTTGCTTCCTCCTGAAGTAGGCAGAGAACCATGATCACTTGCTAAAACTTACCTCTCCCAACCCTTCCAAGGACAAGAGACTCTAGGGAAGAAGAAGTGGAACAATGCTTGGAGAAACCCTTGTGAACCCACTCACAAGCTCCCCCTCACAATATCATCTATCTCTCTCCCCCTCTCTCTCTCTCTCCTTTAGGTTTTCTCAGGTCAAGACAGCAGCTAAGGATGTTCAAAAATGTTGAACAAGAGCTCTTAAATAGAAGAGCTTCAAAGGACCTCATTAATTGCAAGTTGCCGACTTTATCATCCAGGATAATATGGAAATTGTCCTGTCCGATCAGTACAAATCTCATAAGATCGGTCAGAGCATCGCCCTGAATGCAAACTGGAAGATTGAAAATTTGCTTGATCGTCCCGAACGATCTCATGATTGTCCTGACCGATCAGTTCAAATCAGAGGAGAATCATCTAGAGTATCGCCTTGAATTTGAGCTGTCTGATACAAATCGGCTAGAGCATCGCCCTGAATTTGTACTGGCCGATATTTATCATCCAGGAGCAACCAAGGGTTTTTTAATAGGTCATCCAGGATGATCTTGCGATCATCCAGGATGATGTGATCGTATCAATCATCCTTAATTACTCCCATGATTGCCAGATCAATTTAGGCATAATTATACAATATCGTCCAAGCCAATCAAAGAATCGTCCTGACAGATTTCTAAAAATACAGAATACTTAAATTGATCATGGAGGCAAAACTCTTTCTGTATTGAGCATATCGTCCTAGCCGATACATGTTTCGTCCATGCCGATCATTTAATTACGGCTGCCTTAACTAAGAAATCCTGATTAGATCTTCTGTTTTGAACTCGATCGTCCAGGACGATATAAATATCATCCGGGACGATGTGAGTAAAAACACAAGTTCTAAATCTCTCAAGTGTGTGTGTGTGTAGGGTTACTTAACATCATTCACTTCAAACAATTACAATTGACTCAAGAAAGAAAAAAGAAAAATATAGATTGACTCAACCCTAATCTTCCCAATCTTGAGCTGGTTCAGATTTCTATCCGATCTTTGATTCCTGAAATGTTAGTAGTAACTGGCAGTTGAAGAAAAGCAAGAGTGTTTGCCAATCATCAAAACATAGTCCATGAAACTGAATTTGCAACAATCTCCCCCTTTTTGATGATGGCAAAACACTATGACAATTATTTTAAAAATAACAGTGTAAAATATGGAATCAAAAGTGTAAGCAAACATCCTAAACTACTCCCCCTTTTGACATCTCAAAAAGGAGGAGGGAATGAAGAAAGAAAATAAAAAAGACCTCTTTTTTTTTAACCAAGGCATGAATATGATGTAGCATTCCATGCGATTGATTTTTAAGAACTTGTGAGTTAATGAGTTAATCCAAAGAACGGTAGAATATCCGATCATGGTTACCCTTATCTCGGACTTTCTTTTAGGCTAGAATCGTCTTTTGAAATCAATGACCTAACTCAAAGAAAACCAATTAGATATGAAATAATGATCCCTTCATCAATTGGTTTAAGAAAAAATATCTCATAGAATAATGAACCAAAGTAAATCTGTCACAATCGCAAAACAATTAAAATCAAGCCTTTGATACATGAAAACTTCTATGTTTTTAAAGGATTTAAAAAGAGAGAAAAGCTTGCTTTTTAGTGGGCTCATTTTATGCCTCTTGTCGATTGATTGGTGCTTTGCACATCTTTTGATTTTTGATATATATATATATATTGGCGTCATTGCGCATCTTTTGTTTGCATCATTGGCTAATTTTTTTTTATTTTTGCAAGCTCCATTCTCTTTTACAACTCTTTAAAAAGGATTATTAGTTGTGAGTATATCTTATAGATAATAGAGAATAGGGGCTCTCTCTCTCTAACATAGAGAAGAACTATCCACAAAACAGAATCAATAACCAATGACAAGAGTAACGAGGAATCTTGATGTGATAAAAAAGACTTTAATCATTATAAATACAAGATAGATTTGCTTAAGCAAGTTTTAGAAAAGATCTTAATTTCATACACAATTTATTAATTTGAAATAGATTTTTGATTAAAAAAGAAAACTATTCCACCAAAATAGGTTAGAGAAAGAGACATGATCAATGAAATATTTTTACCATCTAATAGATAAAGAGATGTAAAACATTGACTACAAATTTTCAAAAGAAAGGACAAGGCATACGATATCATTTCAGTGATGATTTTGAATAAACAAAATAAATTAAAACAAATCAAACAAAAACTAAGAGTAAAACAAAAAGAAGAAATGAAAGCAAAGAGTAAAAAGAAAAGCAAATAAAAGATTAAGTTCATACATTTATGTCAATCACACCTAATCTGGTCCTTAAAGAGCTGAAAGTGTCGAAGGCCAGTGGTTTAGTAAAGATGTCAGCTAGTTGATTTTCAGTTATCACATGGTGTAACCCAATGTCTTCTTTAGTCACATGATCTCTAATGAAGTGATGCCTAATGTCAATGTGCTTAGTCCTTGAATGTTGGATAGAATTCTTAGAGATGCATATGGCACTGGTGTTGTCACAAAAAATTGAGCTGGTGCCTACAGGTAATCCTAAATCCAATACCTGTTATTTCAACCAAAGGACTTGTGCCACAAAACTTCCAAGAGCAATACACTCAGCTTCAGCAGTGGAGAGTGCAACATAATTTTGCTTCCTACTAGACCATGAGACTAAAGATTATCCTATGAATTGACAAGTTCATGAAGTGCTTTTTATATCCACCTTGCATCCTGCAAAATCAGAGTCAGAAAAACCAATAATCTCAAAAGAAGTGTTGTGTCTAGGATACCAAATCCCTAAACTTTGGGTCCCTAAAAGGTATCTAAAGATTCCCTTAACTACAGTTAGGTGGGATTCCTTAGGGTCAGCTTGAAATTTAGTACAAAGGAAAACACTAATCATTCTATCAGGTCAGCTCGCAGTTAGGTAAAG
Organism: Dendrobium huoshanense; assembly: GCA_016618105.1. Classification (NCBI taxonomy): domain Eukaryota; kingdom Viridiplantae; phylum Streptophyta; class Magnoliopsida; order Asparagales; family Orchidaceae; genus Dendrobium; species Dendrobium huoshanense. Next base: position 30,570,831 of record CM028351.1, read on the forward strand.
TAAAGATCCAATCATGCCTCTGTACTTCTTTTGATCAATACTTACCACTTGGGTCCTTATCCAATGGAGCACTAGAAGTCATGGGAGTATTTATTGGCTTAGATTTATCCATATCATACTTCTTCAAAATGTCTTTTATGTATTTTGTTTGATTAAGAAAGGTTCCATCATCCAATTGTTTTATACTAAACCCCAAAAAGTAGGACAACTCTCCCATCAAACTCATCTCAAATTCTCTACTCATTTTTTTACAGAACTCATCACAAAGTTTTTTATTAGAAGATCCAAAAAGTATGTCATCTACATAAATCTGAACAATGAGCAAATCATCTCCAACTTTCCTAAGAAAAAGGGTGGTGTCTACGCTCCCCTTAACAAACTCTCTTTCTAGTAAGAACGTGCTAAGCCTCTCATACTAAGCTCTTGGTGCCTGCTTTAAACCATACAAAGCCTTTTTTAAATTAAAAACATGATTTAAAAATTGGAAACTCTCAAAACCTGGGGGTTGTTCTACAAACACATCCACTTTTATTTCCCCATTTAAAAAGGCACTCTTAACATCCATTTGAAAAAGCTTAAATCCTTTATAATAGGCAAAGGCTAATAGCACTCTACTGGCCTCCAATCTAACTACAGGGGCAAAAGTTTCCTCAAAGTCTATCCCTTCTATTTGGTTATACCCCGTAGCCACTAATCTTGCTTTATTCCTAACCCCCACTTCAGAATCATTTACCTTGTTCCTAAAGACCCACTTTGTTCCAACTACACTTTGTCCCTTTGGTCTTTCTACAAGCTCCCAAATATCATTTCTAATAAATTGATTCAACTCCTCTTGCATGGCTAAAATCCAAAACTCATCAGTAAGGGCTTGATTTATGTTGGTGGGTTCAGTCATTGAGTTAAAGGCAGAATGGTTCACCTCCTTCCTAAGTCCATGTCTAGTCCTAACTCCATCAGAAGGGTCTCCTAAGATCAAATCCTTGGGGTGACTTGTAGAGTATCTCCAATCTCTAGAAAAGGTGTGAGAAGGTCCAACCCTTTCCTCCAAATCTATATTTTCTACTCCTTGGGTGACATCTCCTACTCCTTCAATGTTTTGATTACCTACTCCCTTCTCCAAATTTTCTACTCCAGTGGTAACCTCTCCAACATCATCATCATCCTCAACTCTAGGCTTTTTAGGATCAGACTCATGAAATACTACATGTGTAGTCTCTTCCACCATCAAAGTCCTCTTGTTAAACACCCTAAAAGATTTTCCAACACTAGAATATCCCAAGAACACTCATTCATCAGATTTAGGATCAAATTTTCCCAAGTGAGACTTCCCATTGTTGTGAATGAAAATCTTATAACCAAAGACATGAAGGTGGGAAAGATTGGGTGTCCTACCCTTAAGGATCTCATAGGGTGTCTTGTCTAGTTTGGCTCTAACATTCACCCTATTCAACAAATAACAAGCTGTGTTAACTGCTTCAGCCCAAAAGTATTTTGGAAGTGAATACTCAACAAGCATGGCTCTAGCAGCTTCCACCAAGGTCCGGTTCTTTCTTTCAGCTACCCCGTTCTGCTGATCAGGGGTCCTAGGAGCTGAGAAGTTATGGCTAATCCCCTTGTCCTTACAAAAATCTCCAAATATTTCATTCTCAAACTCTCCCCCATGATCAATATGGATGGTCAATATCTCACAACCTAGCTTTTTCTGAATCCAAGTAGAAAATATTCTAAACTCCTCAAAAGACTCATGTTTATATGAAAGAAATTTAGTCCAAGTGAACCTCGAGTAGTCATCAACAATCACCAAACCATATACTTTCCTTCCCAAGCTGGCAGTGCTAATGGGTCCAAACAAATCCATGTGGACTTCTAAAGGTCTAGAGGTGCTAATGTCCTTAATGGGGTGAAAGGTGGAGTGGATTTGCTTTCGTAATTGGCAGGCATCACAAAGGTGATCTTTTGAAAACTTGAGTTTGGGGACACCTCTAACTAGGTCTTTTTGGGTCACTTTCCTAAAGATTTTCATACTTACATGACATAGTCTCCGGTGCCATAACCATGAATCATCAACAACTGCTTTTAAGCAAAATGATGCAGCACATTCAATGTTATTTAAATCAAGCATGTACACGTTGTTGATCTTTTTTTCCTACAAAATAGTATTGTTACTTGAATTTATAATGCATGAATTTTCAAAGAATTGTATGATGAAGCTTTTATCACAGAGTTGACTGATGCTGACCAGGTTGTACTTTAATCCATCTACAAGCAAAATATTTTCAATCATAAGGTTCTTGGAATTACCAATTATACCTGAGCCTACCACCTTCCCGGTGGTGTTGTCTCCAAGAGTAACCTTGCCTCTAGTCATGGACTCCAATGAAACAAATTGATTAGAATCACCAGTCATATATCGAGAGCATCCGCTGTCCAAATACCACATACTCTAACAAGGCCTTTTGTGAGAGCCCACCTACAAAATGATCAAATGTTAGATTTAGGAACCCAAGAAGGTTTGGGTTCCTTCTTATGAAATGTAGAATGCAATGCATGTGTGGTATGCTGTGAATCATGCAGCTTGGGTCTCCACACCCAATGTGTACTATGGTGAACAATGCAAGTGTGTGAGATATGTCCTAGCATGCCACATGAAAAGCATCTAACATCTAGAAAAGCGTTTCTTAAGTGGCTTGAGTTATAATGCCTCTTCCTAGGTTTTGGTTTTTGATTAAGTGTTGGTGTCATCCAAATTTTCTTAAGTGTATCCAATTCATCTTGAATCCTCAAGTTGGTACTTTTTAAGACATCATTATTAATCCTTACGTTTTTTTTTTTTATCTTTTTAGATTTCTTAAAGTCAGATTCAAGTGAGGTGTGTGTGACTTTTAGTGACTCATGCTCTTCAATTAATTCATAATGCTTTTTGTTTAACTCAGTAAATTCATCAAGTAGAGCCATATGATTTGAATCAATTATTGAGTGATCTTTAGTCATAATTGCATGCTCTTTTTGTAAGTTCAAAAATTCCAGTTTCAAGCTAGCATGATTTTCTTAAGTTTCCTATATGATGCATGAATTTTTTCAAAAACTTCAAGGATTTGATCGTAGGAAAGTTCACATACCTCTTCTTGATCAAGGTTATCGTCTGCCATCAAGCACAAGTTTGTTGTCTCATCTTTTGGTTCTGTCTCTGATGAATCTGACGCAGAATCCGCCCAAAATACTTTTTGAAGTCTCTTTTTGTCCTTTCTGAATTTGGATTTCTCCTCACTCTTTTCCTTGCATGTGTGTGTCTTAAGTGTAGGGCAACCAGCTTTCACATGTCTGGGCTTCCTGCATTCATAACAAACCACATCAGATGATCGTTTAGAATATTTGTTATCCTTACCTTTTCTCCAATTTTGATGATGCTTTTGCTTCTTCCTTTGAAAGCTTTTGAATTGCCTTGTGATAAAGGCAATGTCATCGCTTTCAGACTCAGAAGAGTCAGAGTCCGATTTGTGTGCCTTCAGTGCCACCATTTTCTCCTTTCTTTTCTCACCTGTATAGAGATTTCTTTGATTCACTACTTACTTGTAAGCAATGAGTGAGCCAAGTAAGTTGTCAATCGAATACGTATTCAAATCTTTAGATTCAGTGATTACAGTGATTTTAGCATCAAAAGACGAAGGCAAGCATCTCAAAATCTTGTTCACTTTTTCATAGTTTGAAAGTTCTCTTCCCAAGACATGCAAAGAAGTAACAATATGAGTAAATCTCGTATAGATTTTAGAAATTGATTCATGAGGTTTCATACAAAAAAGTTCGTAGTCATGCAAGAGAATATTCAAACGGGATTGTTTAACTTCATTAGTGCCTTCATAAGTGATACACAATTTATTCCAAATTTCTTTACCAGTTTTGCAAGTGAAAACACGCATGTAGTCTTCTGATTTTAAAGCACAGAAAAAGCAATTCAGATATTTTGCATTTAATTGAGCTAAATCCCTATCATCTAAAGTCCATTTAGTAAAAGGAAGTGGAACAGTATTGCTGTTAAGTTTACCAGTTGGAGGTGTGTAACCATCCTTAACAAGCATCCACATGCGATAATCAGTAGATTATAAAAAAGTAGACATGCGAGTTTTCCTAAAATCAAATGTGATATTATCAAACAAAGGTGGTCAGGTAATAGAATACCCTTCAGGTGTATTACGATTCCCAAAGTTAGCCATGGATCAAAATTCAAAAAGTTTTTAAACTTAGTTTTTATGAATCCCGCTCTGATACCACTTGAAAGTTTGTTAGGAATGTTAAGCCCTATAGAACTGGCCCAAGGCTAACTAAGAGGGGGGGGGGGGTGAATTGGTATTTAAAAAAATTTTTAAGCAAAAAGAATGATTATCACAATCCAAATCACCACAAAAATAAGTGCGGAAGAAAATAAATGCGGAAGCAGTAAAAACAAGAACACAAGGGTTTATTATGGTTTGGTCAACTCGACCTACTTCCACTCCCCGGAGGCGCCCTCCGAGTATTGCACTACCAACGTGACTCTCCTTTAGCCCCCACAGCTAGGCGGAGAAGCCCTTACAAAAACACCTCCTTTTTGCCACACCCGGAGGCAGAGAACCCAACTTCTTTTGCTTCCTCTTAAAGCAGGTAGAGAACCACGATCACTTGCTGAAACTTACCTCTCCCAACCCTTCCAAGGAGAAGAGACTCTAGGGAAGAAGAAGTGGAACAATGCTTGGAGTAACCCTTGTGAACCCCCTCACAAGCTCCCCCTCACAAGATCCTCTCTATCTCTCTCTCTCTTTCCCTCTCTCTCTCTTTCTCCTTTATGTTTTCTCAGGTCAAGATAGCAGCCAAGGATGTTCAAAAATGTTGAACAAGAGCTCTAAAATAGAAGAGCTTCAAAGGAGCTCATTAATTGCAAGTTGCCGACTTTATCGTCTAGGACGATATGGAAATCACCCTAGCCGATCAGTACAAATCTCATAAGATAGGCCAGAGCATCGCTCTGAATGCAAACTGGACGATTAAAAATTTACTTGATCGTCCCGGAAGATCTCACGATCATCCCGTCTGATCAGTTCAAATCAGAGGAAAATCATCCAGAGTATCGCCCTAAATTTGAGCTATCCGATCCAAATCGGCCAGAGCATCGCCCTGAATTTGTATTGGCCGATATTTATCGTTCAGGAGAAACCAAGGGTTTTTGAATGGATCGTCCAGGATGATCTTGCGATCATACAGAACGATATGATTGTATAAATTATACTTAATTACTCCTATAATTGCCAGATCAATTTAGGCATAATTATACAATATCGTCCAGGCCGATCAAAGAATCATTCTGACCGATTTCCAAAAATACAGAATACTTAAATTGACCATTGTGGAAAAACTCTTTCTGTATTAAGCATATCGTCCTGGCCGATACATGTATCGTCTAGGCCAATCAGTTAATTACACCTTCCTTAACTAAGAAATCATGATTAGATCTTCTGTTTTGAACTCGATCGTCCAGGACGATATAAATATCTTCCTAGATGATGTGAGTAAAATCACAAGTTCTAATTCTCCCAACTGTGTTTGTGTAGGGTTACTTAACATCAATCACTTCAAACAATTATAATTGACTAAAGAAAGAAAAAAGAAAAATACAGACTAACTCAACCCTAATCTTCCCAATCTTGAGATGGTTCTGATTTACGTCCGATCTTTGATTCATGAAATGTTAGTAGTAACAGGCAGTTGAAGAAAAGCAAGAGTGTTTGCCAATCATCAAAACATAGTCCATGAAACTGAATTTGCAACAAAAATAACTAGAGAGAGCATAGCACAACGTTTAGAGAATTTTTGACGGAAGCTACATACTTTTTATTTTAGGGGAAACCCACAGAGGGGCCTATGCGTTGATATAAATTAAAAATTATAAGGTCCTTAAAGGGACCTCGAGATATTCTACTGCTCAAACAAGCTACAAGCAAGAAACCAAAAAAATCTTAAAAGCTCAAGGACCCTGCTACGCCAAAATACAAAAAATCCTAGATACATTCTACGGTGCTCAAGCAATAGCACCCAAAAAATGGGGAGAGCCCACAAAAGCTCTCAGCACAAGCTCCCTCATCCAAAACTAAGTAGAGCAATAATCTGCACAAAATGGATCCTGCAAAATAGAGAAAAAAAAAAACACCAACAAAATAGAACAAAAAAAGACAACTATATTGGATAAGAGAGAGCCAGCAATAAATTATGTTAGCCGGAGAGAAAATCAAATTAATCCTCTCAAAGTATAAGGTCTTCCTCCAAAAAACTAGAGAACTCATAGTATACCAAATAAAACGCCACAGGTAGAAAAACAAAGTAAACCAGCTAATATAATAGCAAAAAAAAACCCAAAACCAAACTCCCAGCACTCCAGATATTTCCGGTAACCACCAACTCAAGAAAAAGCCACCCCCGAACACTCCAGAGGGACTAAGAACCACCACATGGCTCGGCAAAAGAACACAGCACCCAAAAGTCCCTACCAGTAATATCATAATAAATAGAAACCATAACATAGAATAGAGACCGCCTAAAGACAAAATAAAGAAACCAAGTATCCAACATATACGAATATAACCGAATGTTAAACCAAAAAATAGTCAATAAATTCAAGTGTAAATAGTTAATACCAGCAGTGATCAGGCTAGAGGAGCTCAGGTAATAATGCAACACGCTACCATCATAGAGAAAGACCTGATGCTGCTCCATCCAACCCCATAGCCCAAGCACACATCACGTACCACCCAGAAAAGAAGCCAACCCCACTAGAAGAGACGTCCCTCAGATTAACACAGACCCAAAAAGCATGCCCATCCCATATCAACTAGCAAAATTCAAACACCCAAGAGCCCAAAACAAAGAACACAGAGCTCCCAGAGGAAATAATTGGAAAAGGAATGCCAACCAAACTAAACCATCACAACTCCAAGCAAAAAACCAATAGTGATCCAACAATCCCACCATCAACCCAGGAAAAAGCCAGCCCCAAAAGCCAGAGAAATTAGGATTCTCAAAGCCAAGAAAACCAACCAAGGATAAAATAGTAAAATTCCAAGCAACAACCCAATGGTGCACCAGCATAACCCAGCTCACCATCATCCCAAGAAATAGACAGCAAAGATTCCCAAAGCCACCAAGGTTCTGCCCAAACGGCTCCAGGGTAAGGAGAGCAATAAATAGGCAAACCATCAAAAGACGGTTGTAATCATCGCTCCACCCAGAAACACCAAGACACAAACTGTAAGGCAACCAAACCTCCAAAAACCAATTCCACCCACCACCAGACATAAATCCATCTAAGTATAAGAAAAGCAAATCCACCCAACAAGTAGAAAGCCAGCAATAAGGATGCTACACTCAAACAAAACACTAAACAAAAATGAAAACCAACTAAATCCTAACATAGGGATAGGAAATTTTGTCCAATCTTAAGATGCCTCTAAGAGGCACAGGAGAATTGGCTTCCACAAAATCCTTACAACAATCAGTACCAGCACCAATCCGAGATAACTACCTAGCACAAGCTTTTCCTTCTTTATGCACATGAGAAGTGTCAATATGAATAAAAACCATCAAATGCTTAATATCACGAATAATATAAAAAGCCTCAGGATTACAAGTGGATTCCACATCATTGAATAACCATTGAATATTAAGGGAAGACTTAATCTCAATAGTAATACTAATAATGTCAAGGGACATACAACTTCTTAAACCATAGAGTACATAATTAAAAATAGCCAAATGGGGATTACCCTTAAAAGGCCCAACAAAACCAAGAATAACATTACCATAGCCATCTTTGATGATGCCACCACATCCCATAGTGTTATTCTCATATTCAACACTAACATTCAGCTTGAAACAACCCACCATCGGTTTAACCCAAAAAACCAAAAAAGGAAGGGTAGGGGAGGGAGAAACCTGCAACATGATACCTAAATCATCAAGAACATAATAACAATTTTTACAACCTTTCATAAAAAAATTTAAATTAACAGAAACTAGACTGTGTAATTTATCTTTCACATTTTGAATGACTCTCAAGGGATCCATTTTAGTACCATTAAACAAAGAGTTGTTTCATTCCAACCAAAGATACCATAATATCAGGGAAGAGGTTACATTTCTAATGTGGGCTTTAGAATTCACAAAACAAGCCTCAAGGAGAGTATAAATGGACATATTCACATTAAATATATTTAATTTAAGGATATCATCAAAGTAGCACCAAGTTTTAATAGCTATAGGCCCCGACACGAAAATATGATGCATACTTTCTAAATGAAAACAACATTGACATTTAAAAGGAAGGACGAACCCTCTTTTAATCAAATTGTCATCCATCAAAATAAATCTGTTTAAGATTCTCCAAACAAAAGTAGAAATAGTAAAAGGAATGCTTTTGTGCCAAACCATAGAAAAAATGGAATTAACATCTTTTTTATGTCTAAAATCATGCCAAGCATCTTTTAATCTAAACAAACCATCACTAGCCAACTTGCATAAAAGAATATTTTTAGAATCAAAGCTAATAGGTAGAGTGAGAATTTTCTGAATAATGCAATCAGGAATAACCTCAGCTAGATTGTCATAATTCCAACAATTATCATTAATACAGTAACTAACCATAATAGCCACGATGGAAGTAGAATTAATAAGGAAATCAATAGAGCAAGAATTCAACCATTAATCATTCTTGAAAAAAATATTACAGTTCCCAAGATCTCAAAAGAGATGAGGCTCCACCTCCCACTTGATCTTGCACAACCTCTACCAAACTTTAGAATCACCAATATTAAAAGAATAAGTAGAAGGGTGCTTGACAACACAATACTTAGAGAACATAAATTTATCCCACAAGGATGATTTAGCATAGAAATTAAATCATAACTTATAAGAAAAAGCATGGGTCAGCCATACTTTTGCAGCCAAGCCTACCTTCTTTTAAAACACCACAACATTTGTTCCACAAGGCCCAAGCAATTTTAGTGTTACTACAAGAGCCTTTCCAAAAAAACTTGTTAAGGATAATATCAATTCTACTACACACTAAGTTAGTAGGGAGAATAGTTTGAAAGGAATAAACAGGGAGAGAATAAAGCACACTTCTAATGAGAGTAAGCCTACCCCAAAAACACAAAAAATTAGAATCCCAGGACAGGAGTTTATTCTCCACAGATGAAATTAAGTCATTAAACAAAAGGATTTTTTTCTGCCTTTAAATAAAGGAATACCAAGGTACTTTATAAGTAACTGGCCATGCATAAACCCAGTCAGCTCCTTAATATCTGAGATATGATCCTTATTCATATTATTAGAAATAAGAAAAAAAAAACTTTTATGATTGTTTAAAGACAAACCAATAACAGTGTAAAAATCATGGAAGAAATCCATAAGTTTATTAATGTTATTATGAGAAAAGTTCATGAAAATGATAAAATCATCGGCAAAACAAAGATTAGAAATAGGGAATCCACCCCTAGTTCTGAAATACAAGATAGGGTGAATTTCAAACATGTTAGCAATACTTCTAGAAAGGTAATCAACATCAATAATAAATAGAGCAGGGGACAAGGAGTCACCTTGCCTTAAACCATGAGAAGATTTGAAAAAACTGTTGAGTCTAGTAATTAGGTTGTTAAGCCTAAGTTAATGTCTCAAGGCTACCAAGAGGGGGGGGGGGGGGGGGGCGGGTGGATTGGTAGTTTTAAAAAATTTTAATCCCTCTTTGAATTTAAGTTAAACCAAAATGAAAATTTTTCTTTTAAGTTTTTCTAGAAAAAGTTTTTCAACCACAGAGTTCTTAAAAATTAAAAATAAAATGCAGAAACGTAAAAATTGTAAAGTAAATGACACCAGATTTATAGTGGTTCGGTCTATAACCAGACCTACATCCACTCCCTAGAGGCACCCTCTGAGTATTGCACTAATACCAATAGTGACTCTCCTTTTGCACCCACAGCAGGCGGAGAAGCATTTACAACACACTCATTTCACCACTACCCAGTGCGGCAGAGAACCGACATCCTTTTACACAATCCCCAGTGTTGGCAGAGAACCGTCCGTCCTTTCACACTCTCCTAGTGTGGGCAGAGAACCCTACAGCTGTTCACACTCTCCAAGTGTAGGAAGTGATCCTTTCGGCTATTCACACTCTCCAAGTGTCAACAGCAAACCGGATCTCGTTGAAAGATCTTCTCACAAGAAATCTAGAAGGAAGAAAGAAAAGAGTGAAGTAATCTCAATTCACAAGTAGAGATTCTTACCTTTGAACTCTAAGTGAAGCCTTCACGCTCCAGTGGTAGGAATCCTCCTTTGAATGCACTCTCACACTCTCTCCTTAGCTATTCTCTCAAGAGGCATGAAGATCAAATGACAAAAAGATTTGATGGCAGTCTAATTTGGACTATTTATTCAAAAGACAAGAAAAATCGCCAAAAAAACTACAAATTTTCAATTCTGTACGCAGTGGATCGTCCCGTACGATCGTGGATCGTCCTAGACGATTTTACTTAAACAATTTGAAACGACCCTTTTTGTATATGTGTACAAAATGTCTTCGTACATGTTGATCGTCCCGTACGAACTAAGTTCGTCCGGTACGAACGGTTATTACTAGGTCGTTCTAGAAAACTACTGAAAACCGTTCTAAGTCGGTTAATCGTTTGGACGAAAATTGGTTCGTCTGGATGAAATTTTTACAGAGACCAGATCGTCTTGGACGATAATTAATTTCGTCTGGACGAAAATTAATTTCGTCTGGACAAAAATTTTATAGAGAGCAACTCGTTTTTTAATGATAATTAATTTCGTCTGGACGAAAATTTTACAGAGACCAGATCATCCTGGACGATAATTAATTTCGTTTGGACAAAAATTTTACAGAGGGCAACTCATTTTCTGACGATATTTAATTTCGTCTGGACAAAAATTTTACAGAGACCAGATCGTCCTGGATGATAATTAATTTTGTCCCGGACGAATAGGACTTAGAAAATTTTTCAAGCCAGTTCCTATTCGTTCTATGTACTCAATAGGAGATAACTGTCTGATCGTCCCGTACGATCTAATATCGTCCCGTACGATCAGTATAAATTTTATATGATCTCCTTATGTGTGTGTGTATGTTTTTATTATCTCAATTACAATCACTCCTTTTCAAATTTAATTTAAAGAAAAGTACAAGCTTCAAATTCACAAAGTATCTCATGTTGAATTTGATTTGATGTCTTCATAGTCTGGAGTTTGATTTTTCTGAAATGTTAGTACACACAAGAGCAAATACAAATCTTCTAAAATTGTTAGGAGATAACTACACATTTGAACAATAATGTTTGAAATCATCAAAAACTATACAAGTTTCAAAAATGTAAAGCATGCAAATAACAACTATTTTAATAATCTCCCCCTTTTTGATGATGGCAAAACAATTATTATTTGTATGATTTCAATTTAAACAATTCTCCTTAACTCCCCCTGAATTGATGAATAAATGAAAATAAGGAGGCATTAGCATGAAGCATAGAACAATATTTTTGTTTTTCAAAATTTGTTTTTTAACAAAATAACACAAGCCATAGACACAAAGTCATACACAAAATCAAAATGCAAACAAAACATACAAACACAATAATTTCTCCCCGTTTTTGATAATAACAAAAAGTGATGAAGAAATAGATAAGAAATGTAAGTAATTATATGAAATTCATTTGAAAATTTAATCTAAACCGTGATTGACATAAAGTATGCAATCTAAAACTAATAACATTAGGTAAATCATCAAAATTCATAGAATTTAAGAAGTGATATAACATTGTAAGTAAGAAGAATTTATTAAAAACATGATTCAATTTAGACATTTGAATATAAAAAATCATTACAAGAGAGATGAATAAAAATTTATATTTCAAAATTCAATAGAATATAAATGAACATAAGATCAATTTGAATTAAGAGATTGAAAGAAATCGGAAAGAAGAGAATTACCAGATGTGGCACTTTGCGCAACTTTTTCAAATTTTTGTCACATTTTTGTGCATCTTTTGACATTGGGCTAATTTTGTGCCTCTTTTTCATATTTGCGAACCTTTGCGCATTCCTATTGATTTTTGTACTCTTTGTACAATTTTTAAGAGTAATTGAAACCAATTCTTTCCAAGATCAATAATCTAAAATTTCAAATTTTTCTAAGTGCATAACTATCACTTGAGCAAAGAAATACAAAATAAGAAAATATCTAAATTGCAATAATAATATTAACTTTTATCTAGTCTAAATGTATAGACATGAGATTAAAAATTCTAATTATGACAAGTTATAAACAAATTTTAAATTTAGAAATACTAGATTTTTTAATGTAATTAATTTTAAATCACAATCTAACTTAAGCACAATTAGGATTAAAAAGACTAATGAAATTCATAAGAACTAAACACATTTGAAAAATAATCCAAAATCAAAATCAACTACAACATATATTGATATTTATGAAAAGGATTACAGGATCATTTCATAATATCAATACAAAAGAAAATATACTAAAGTTTAAAACAAAGACAAACAAACACAACTTGAACAAATAATAGAACAAACACTAAAACAAATACAAATACAACAAATATAAAGAAAATCATCGCTCATTCTCTATTCTTATGGAGGAGGAGGAGGAATGCCACCAAATAGGTTGAAGTAGGAGGCCATCAACATAACATTGGTATTGATTTCATGAACTTCATTTCTGATACTACTAATGTCCTGTTGCTGCTGCAGGAGTTGAGCATCAATTTGATTAAATCTTTGATCAACATGAGTCTCAAGTCTATCAAATTTCTCAATCAAATTTTGATAATCTGATTGAGGTGCAAAAGTTTGCTCTCCTTCTTCTTTTTCTTCAGAAGCACTGGCATGTACTTTCCCTTTTACCTCCTTAAAAATTGCTCTGAAGGAAGCATCATTGTAGTAGACTGGCTCTTCGTATTCATCATAAGGATGCACTAAGTTTCATTTCTTTTCCAAAATGTATGTAACTAGGTGTCCTAATGAGATGTTCCTTTTTCTCTTCTGTTCTGCATGCCCAATTTATGAAAGCCCATAAAGATGGTCTAGGATAAGTTGGGCTTCATCGATAGGCTTACGATCCATAATCAAATAGGTCACAAAAGAAAGGAGTGGGATAATATTGATCATATCACCAACTTTAGGAATGATTGAAGATCGAAGAATGTGTTCGATGATTCGAGCATTTCTGGTCATTCCTAAAACTCTAGCAACATGATATGTTAGGCCATTTTCTCTAATCACCTTATTGACTTCATACCATTTGAAGTTTTCTTCATTCATACGGGTGTGGGCTCTATAACCTTCAGTTCTTAAGTTCAGAAAGGTACCTATGTCGTGCTTGGTGATTTTAACTTTTTGTTTGAAAATAAAAGAACTTATGCAGGAGTGGTCGGAATTGAAACTCATGTTGGCTAGGAAATAGAGAAAAGTTTGTTTGTTGTAGAGGTGAACGAGAGAAAGAATGAATCCAAACTGGGTGGAAGCAAAAAGGTGCATTACCTTGAAATTTATCTCGCTTTGAATCAGAATGCGAGAAGGTGTAATTTTGGCAGATGCAAAACGAGGAAAGGATTCCTCATTTGCCTTTGAAAGGAAGTTTTCAGAGGCATTTCTATGAGGTTTTTTAGCCAACACCTTTTGTCTTTTGCTTGAGGAGGCCATTGTTGATTTAAAGTTGAAAGTGATTGAAAGTGAAGTTTGGAGATGTGATTGTTGTGTTAGAATTCCTTCATATTTAAAGAAAACGATACATTCGTCCTGGACGAAAATAATTTGTACTGGACGAAAATTATCATTTGTCTGGACGAAAAAAGTTCGTACAGATGATCCAATTCGTCCAAAATGAAATGGCTTTTCGTAATCAACACAATTTATGATGAGTCCTTTCGTACAGAATTTTGACTTGACCGATCGTATAGATGAAAAAATTTCATACAGATGATCAAAAGTTAATTTGTTTTAATGTCAGATGAAAACCGTCCCCTATAATGAAACGACGTCTGTTTATCTGGACGAACAAAATGTTCATACGAACGAACTTCACATTTAAAACTGTCTTATCCACTCAACCGCTGCATTCAATCATCCTGACGTTTGAGAAAAACATTTTGTCCTGGAGGATTATAAGATCGTACAGACGAATTACATTAAAAACTATTCTCAAAACGGTTAGAATCTTCGCAAAATGAAATTTGCGCACATCGTCCAGTACGAAAAATGTCGTCCCGGATGATTTCCACACATTTTTGGATTTTTTGAATTTTTTATCAAACTAAAACAAACTAAACATTCAAAACATAAAAAACAAAGACAAAACCACAGACTCTAAAATAAACTCATTCTAAACACACAAAAATCACAAAATTAAAACAAATAAACTAAGAAAACATAAATATCAATGTTGCAAAAATATTTTTATTTAAGCATTCAAATCAATAACACCAAGCCTTGTTCTTAATGTACTGAAGGTATCAAAGGCTAAAGGTTTTTATAAAAATGTCTGCAAGTTGATTTTCAGTTGAAACATGAGTAAGTTCAATTTCTCCCTTGGATATATGATCACTTATGAAATGATGCCTTATGTCAATGTGTTTGGTTCTAAATGTTGAATAGGATTTTTGGAAATGCAAATAGCACTAGTATTGTCACAATAAATTGGAATAGTACCTATAGTTAATCCTAAATCAATCAACTATTGTTTTAACCAAAGTACTTGTGCCACACAACTTTCTAATGCAATGTATTCTGCTTCTGCAGTAGATAGTGCCACTAAATTTTATTTTCTACTAGACCATGAAACTAATAAATTTCCATTGAATTGACATGATCCAGAAGTGCTTTTCCTATCCACTCTACAGCCTGCAAAGTCAGAATCTGAGTAACCAATAATTTCAAATGAAGAGCTAAACTTAGGATACCAAATTCTTAAGTTCTGAGTTCCTAGTAAGTATCTTAAAATCCTTTTCACTGCTGTCAAATGTGATTCTTTTGGATCTGATTGAAATTTAGCACATAAGCAAACAATTAATATTATATCTGGTCGACTAGCAGTCAAGTAAAGTAAAGATCCAATTATCCCTATAAATTTCTTTTGATAAACAGATTTTCCCTTAAGGTCCTTATCCAACTGAACTGAGGAACTCATTGGTGTACCAACAGGTTTAGCATTGTCCATTTCATTTTTTTTGAGGATGTCCTTAACATATTTAGTTTGACTAAGAAATGTTCCTTCCTCAAGTTGCTTAATGCTAAAGCATGGAAAGTAATTTAAATCTCCCATTAGACTTATTTTAAATTCACTACTCATTGTTTTAGAAAAATCATCACAAAGATTTTTATTTGAAGATCCAAAAATGATATCATCCACATAAATTTGAACAATGAGTATATCATTTCCAAATTTCTTTAAAAAGAGAGTTGTATCCACACTTCCTTTTTCAAAAGATCTTTCAAGTAAGAAGGTGCTCAACCTCTCATACCAAGCCCTAGGTGCCTGTTTCAATCCATATAATGCCTTTTTTAACTTGAAAACAAAATTTGGGTATTTAGAATTTTCAAAACCTGGAGGTTGTTCTATAAAAACATCTTCCTCAATTACCCCATTTAAAAAGGCACTCTTGACATCCATTTGAAACAATTTAAAACCTTTAAAACAGGCAAAGGCAAGTAAAACCCTAATTGCTTCAAGTCTTGCTACAGGGGCAAAGGTCTCTTCAAAATTAATTCCTTCAATTTGATTATACCCCTTAGCAACAAATCTAGCCTTATTTCTAATGACTACTCCTGAGCCATTCATTTTATTTTTGAACACCCACTTGGTTCCAACAACACTTTGATCTTTTGGCCTTGAAGTTAATTCCCAAACTTCATTTCTTACAAATTGATTCAACTCTTCTTATATGGCCAATATCTAAAATTCATCAGAAAGTGCTTGATCAATGTTAGTGGGTTCAATAGTTGAAATAAAGGCTGAATGATTGACTTCCTTGTTTAATCCACGCCTAGTTCTAACACCCTCACTCGGTTCACCTATAATCAATTCCCTTGGGTGGTTTTTAGAAAATCTCAAATATCTAGGCAAAGGGTTTTCTCTTTCCATATTCTCTTCCACATTTTCTTCCAAATTTATTCTATTAATATTTTGGGAGTTTTCCTCAATCTCATCTTCAATAACATTTGGCTATTCAAGATTTCCAGATTCATCAAATACAACATGTGTGGTTTCTTCAATGACTAAAGTTCTTTTGTTGAATACCCTATAAGATTTTTCAACACTTGAATATCCAATAAAAATTCCTTCATCTGATTTTGGATCAAATTTTTCTAAGGCAGAATTTCCATTATTATGAATGAACACCTTGCAACCAAAAACATGTAAATGAGACAAATTTGGTGTTCTACCTTTTAGCAACTTATAGGGTGTTTTATTCAAATTTGATCTCACATTCACCCTATTCAGAACATAGCATGCAGTACTAACCGCATCAGCCCAAAAATATCTAGGAAGTGAGTATTCTGCCAACATTGCTCGGGCGGCTTCTATTAATGTTCTATTTTTCCTTTCAACTACTCCATTTTGTTGAGGGGTTCTAGGTGCAGAAAAATTGTGATCAATCCCTTTTTGTTTACAGAAATTTTCAAATCTTTCATTTTCAAATTCTCCTCCATGATCACTTTGTATAGAAATTATTTCACTGCTTAGTTTCCTTTGAATCCAAGTAGAAAATTTTTTGAATTCCTCAAACGATTCACTCTTATGAAAAAGAAATCTAACCCAAGTGAATCTTGAAAAATCATCTACTATAACAAATTCGTTTACCTTCTCTCCTAGACTTAAAGTTCCTACAGGTCCAAAAAGATCCATGTGAAGAATTTCCAATGGTTTACTAGTTCTAAGATCCTTATTAGACTTAAAAGAGGACTTCATTTGTTTTCCTAATTGACATGTATCACATAGGTGGTCCTTAGTAAAGTCTAGTTTTGGTATACCTCTCACTAAGTTCTTTTGAGTAATTCTCCTAAGATTTTTCATACTAGAATGACAAAGTCTCCTATGCCAAAGCCATGATTCATCAGAAACAGTTTTCAAACAAAAAGCAGTAGGAGATTGAATACAATTTAAATCTAGCATGTAAACATTGTTTACCCTTTTTCTATTTAAAACATTTTTCCCATTTAGGCTTATTATGTAGCTAGTAGGTAAAAATTTTACATTATAGCCCTTATCACATAACTGACTTATGCTTAACAAATTATGTTTTAAGCCTTCAACTAATAACACATTGTCTATGAAAAAGTTTTTCAAATTTCTAATCATACATGATCCAATCACTTTCTTTGTAGTATTATCTCCAAGTGTAACCTTGCCTCCACTCCTGACTTCCAGCGTTATGAATTGAGCAGTATCTCTAGTCATATGCTTTGAACATCCGCTGTCTAGGTACCATATGCTCCCACAAGGTCTTGTGTGAGAGTAATCCTGCAAAAACATCAAATGTTAGACCCAGGAACCCAAACAAGTTTGGGTTCACCTTTTTGAAATTTATAATCAGATGCATGTATGGTATGTCTAGGTTTATGCATCTTAGTTCTCCACACCAAATTAGTTTTCATCTTTAAAGTGCAGGTGTGAGATATATGTCTCAAAAATCCACAATTATTACATTTAACATTAGGAAAAATATTTCTAAGTTTTCTTCCATATGATTGTCTTCTAAGAGATTTCATGAATTTAGGATAATATTTAGAATTTGTAAAATCTTCAAGTTTAGGGGGTTTCCTATTATCCTCGAGAGCACTTATTGTTAGTTTATAAAATGAATTCATATCTTCCAAGATTCAATTTGTATAATTGATTCGATATGTTTTGCTCTCAGATTCATCCTTAAAATTTTTAAATTCTTTTTCAAGATTAGCATAAGATGATTTTAAATTTTCAAAATTCTTGTTCAAGTCATCATATTCGTCAAGAAGATTCATGTGGTTTTTATCTATTAATGCATGATCTTTCCTAAGGATCTCATGCTCCTTATTAAGCTCTTCCAATTCAAAACTTACACTAGCATGCATCTTTTTCATTTTCCTATACGCATCATGCATGTGTTCAGAAACTTTAAATAATTCATCATAGGTTAAGTCACATACCTCTTCTTGATTTGATTGATCAACATTATCTGCCATCAAGCAAAGGTTGGTGACTTCTTCTTCTTTTTCAGTCTCAGATGAATCTGAAGCTGAGTCTGCCCAAAAGCTCTTTGAAACTTCTTTTTGCCCTTCTTTACAATTGGTTTCTCCTCAACCTTCTCCTTGTTAGGAGTGGCTTTGAGTTTTGGGC
Source organism: Dendrobium huoshanense (assembly GCA_016618105.1). NCBI lineage: Eukaryota > Viridiplantae > Streptophyta > Magnoliopsida > Asparagales > Orchidaceae > Dendrobium > Dendrobium huoshanense. Next base: position 30,589,258 of record CM028351.1, read on the forward strand.
AATCAGTCTTTATATGACCTGGTTTCCTGCATTCATAACAAATTACTTCATTAGAAACCTTGCCATTTTTGTTAAACTTACCTAAATTTCATTGCTAGCGTCTCTTCTACTTCCTCTTTAAAAAGCTTCTGAATTGTCTAGTCATCAATACAATATCGTCTTCATCCTCAGGTTGTGAGTGTTCACTCTCTAACTCTTCCACCTTTAGTGCAATATTCTTCTCCTTTCGTGGTTCACCTGCATCAATCTTTCTTTGACTTACTCCTTGCTCATAAGCAATGAGTGAACAAAGAAGATTGTTAATAAAATATATGTTTAGATCTTTAGACTCTGTAATTGCAGAAATTTTAGCATCATAAGCAGTAGGTAGACATCGAAGAATTTTATTAACCATTTCAGCATTAGTTAATTCCCTACCAAGTGCATGCAAAGAAGTGACTATTTGTGTGAATCTTGTGTACATGTCAGAAATAGATTCATTTGATTTCATACAAAATAATTCATAGTCATGTAACAAGATATTGAGTCTTGATTGCTTAACCTCATTAGTCCCTTCATAAGTTATACGAAGTCTATCCCATATGTCCTTTCTACTTTTGCAAGTGAAAACCCGCATGTAGTCTTCAGATTTTAAAGCACAAAAGAAGCTATTTAAACATTTGGCATTTAGTTGTGCTAAGTCACGTTTTTCTATAGTCCAATCTGCAAAAGGTATTTCTACCCTAACTTCATCAACTAATCTAGTTGGTTTTGTGTAACCTTCCTGGACTAGGATCCACATTCGAAAATCAAGTGACTGTAAGAAAGTAGATATGCGTGTTTTCCAAAAATCAAAAGGTATATTGTCAAACAGTGGAGGTCTAGTTATAGAGTAACCTTCAGGTGTATTTTGGTTTCCGAATGTAGCCATCTACGTTAATCAAAAAGTAGTTTAAACTTATGATTTTGAAATAGAGCTCTGATACCACTTGTTGAGTCTAGTAATTAGGTTGTTAAGCCTAAGTTAATGTCCTAAGGCTACCAAGAGGGGGGGGGGGGTGAATTGGTAGTTTTAAAAAATTTTAATCCCTCTTTGAATTTAAGTTGAACCGAAATGAAAATTTTTCTTTTAAGTTTTTCTAGAAAAAGTTTTTCAACCATAGAGTTCTTAAAAATTAAAAATAAAATGCGGAAACGTAAGAACTGTAAAGTAAATGACACCAGATTTATAGTGGTTCGGTCTATAACCAAACCTACATCCACTCCCTAGAGGCACCCTCTGAGTATTACACTAATACCAATAGTGACTCTCCTTTTGCACCCACAGTAAGGCGGAGAAGCCTTTACAACACACTCTTTTCACCACTACCCGGTGCGGCAGAGAACCGACATCCTTTTACACAATCCCCAGTGTTGGCAGAGAACCGTCCGTCCTTTCACACTCTCCTAGTGTGGGCAGAGAACCCTACAGCTGTTCACACTCTCCAAGTGTAGGAAGCGATCCTTTCGGCTATTCACACTCTCTAAGTGACGGCAGCAAACTGGATCTCTTTGACAGAACTTCTCACAAGAAATCTAGAAGGAAGATAGAAAAGAGTGAAGTAATCCCAATTCACAAGTAGAGATTCTTACCTTTGAACTCCAAGTGAAGCCTTCACGCTCCAGTGGTAGGAATCCTCCTTTGAATGCACTCTCACACTCTCTCCTTAGCTATTCTCCCAAAAAGCACGAAGATCAAATGACAAAAAGATTTGATGGCAGTCTAATTTGGATTATTTATTCAAAAGACAAGAAATACCGTCCACAAACTGCAAATTTTCAATTCTGTACGCAGTGGATCGTCCCGTACGATCATGGATCATCCTGGATGATTTTACTTAAACGATTTGAAACGACCCTTTGTGTATATGTGTATGAAATGTCTTCGTACATGTTGATCGTCCCGTACGAACTAAGTTTGTCTGGTACGAACGGTTATTACTAGGTCGTTCTAGAAAACTGCTGAAAACCGTTCTAAGTCGGTTAATCGTCTGGATGAAAATTGGTTCATCTGGACGAAATTTTTACAGGGACCAGATCATCCTGGATGATAATTTATTTCGTCTGGATGAAAATTTTATAGAGACCAGATCGTCCTGGACGATAATTAATTTCGTCTGGACGAAAATTTTACAGAGAGCAACTCGTTTTCTGATGATAATTAATTTTGTGTGGACGAAAATTTTACAGAGACTAGATCGTCCTGGATGATAATTAATTTCGTCCCGGACGAATAGGACTTAGAAAATTTTTCAAGCCAGTTCCTATTCGTTCTATGCGCTCAATAGGAGATAACTGTCTGATCGTCCCGTACGATCTAATATCGTCCCATACGATCAGTATAAATTTTATATGATCTCCTTATGTGTGTGTGTATGTTTTTATTCACTCAATTTTAATCACTCCCTTTCAACTTTAATTCAAAGAAAAGTACAAGCTTCAAATTCACAAAGTATCTCATGTTGAATTTGATTTGAAGTCTTCGTAGTCTGGAGTTTGATTTTTCTGAAATGTTAGTACACACAAGAGCAAATACAAATCTTCTAAAATTGTTAGGAGATAACTACACATTTGAACAATAATGTTTGAAATCATCAAAACTATACAAGTTGCAAAAATGTAAAGCATGCAAATAGCAACTATTTTAACAAAAACCAGTGCTCTTACCATTGATAATCAAAGAGAAGAAGGACCCTTCAATGAAATTTTTAATAAGATCAATAAAAACTAAACTGAACCCAAATAATTGCAGAATTTTAGAAATGAATTGCCAACTAATATTATCATAAGCTTTGGAAATATCCAGCTTGAGGATGGAATTTCCACCCCTCACCTTAATATCCAAAATATGGAAAATCTCTTGAGCCAGCAGAATATTGTCAGAGATAGCATGACCTTTAACAAAACCCATTTGAACTGGAGAAATAATCTTAGGAAGAATAATAGTTAAACGAGACATAAAAATTTTAGAAAGCCATTTAATGAAAAAAGTACAGAGACTAATAAGTCTGAAATCATTCCAATTACTAGCAATATTCTTCTTAGGGATGAGAACAATAAAAGTGGAAGAAAAATCCTTAGGCATAGTATTACCTTCAAAAAAATCCAAAACATCAACAAAAAGATTGTTCTTAATGATATCCCAAGCTTTTGAAAAAAAATTAGTAGTAAAACTATTAGGACCTGCCACCGAGTTGCCATTCATATTAAGAACAATATCTTTTAATTCCTCAAAAGAAGAAGTACTAGCAAGCAAATCATTATCCTCCACAAAAACGAGCGAAGGGATAATGTTAGAGTTAATTATCTTGCTATGGTTGAAATCCTTATTAAGTCTATCCTAAAAGTGATGAACGGCCAACATGGCAATCTCCTCAGCATCCTCACGAGTTATTTTATATATAGAATTAGAGGCACGTTTCCATTTAACCAAAGCATGAAAATACTTAGTATTACTATCACCTTCCACCAAATGCTTAGCAACAACTTTTTGTTTCTAATAGGTTTCTTCTTGAGCCTAAAGTTTAAAAAGATTAGCTTTAGCCTCTCTAAGAGAAGCAAAATTGGCATCATAAGAAAAGTTTTGACAGTGAAGCTCACTATTATGAACCATCTCTTCAGCATTTAAAATATTAGTAAAAATATTTTTAAAAGCATTATGATTCCACCAATTTAAGAGCTGCTTAAGTTTTTTCAACTTAAACCAGAGTCTTTTCATACCCCAAATAACATTGTCAAGATGCAAAACTGCATTTCAGTTCTCTTGAACAACACCCAAAAAGGAATCATGCTGAAGCCACATATTTTGAAAATGAAATTGAGGGACATCATTAACATGTCTAATACTCAAAGCAAGAAGTAAAGGAGAATGATCAGAGAGAGTACAACTAAGATGCTCAACAGCGATAGTGCTAAACGAATTAATCCAGTTATCATTAAATAAAATGCGATCCAGCCTTTGCCAAAGGTGCCCTCTATTCCAAGTAAACTGATTACCAGAAAAACCAATGTCAATAAGATTGCAATCCATAATCATATTATTAAAATCATCCCTAGAATAAAAATTAGGAGAAGAGCCCCCCCGAACGCTCGAAAGGATTAGAGATGGTATTAAAATCACCCCCACTAACCATGGACCTGGACACATACTATGAAAACAGGTTAATTGCTCCCACAGAACTTTTCATATGCCACGAGAAGAAGACACATAATTGAAAGAGGCACAATACTTAACATTTAAAACTTCAATGTGACAATGCAGCACTTGAGTAAAATTTCCAAAAACATCAATATAAACTGGATCTTTCCAAAAAACCCAGATCTTATTAGCACAATTAGTTATAACATGCTTAAAATGTAAGAAATCTAGCAGTACTAATTAATTTAGAGACATTAATAAGAGGTTCACGCAAAACAAAAATTGAAATATCATGAATACAACAAAGATTCTTAACCCGCAAGCGAGAAGAAGGACATCCAATGCCCCTCACATTCCAAATAATATATTTAAACATTAAATAACAAAAAATTAATTACTAGTTTGTGAACAGGTATTTCTACCAGATTGTAGAACAAGATTGATATTTCTACCCGATTGTAAAACTTGATTTTTACTGTTCCTACCATGTTTACCTTGACCTTTAACAAAGCTAATGTCAATGGCATCTTTAGCAAAACATTTAGCAGAAAATTCTAAATCCTCAATATCAGTAAGAGTATCTTAATTGAGTTGAGAGGTAGTGGGGGACTTACAGCCAAGATTCACACGAATAACCTTACCCTTATAAGGGAGCTCACCTTCCTCCAGTAATTCTTCAACTTCCATCACACTACTATTTAAACCAAGTCCAATATTTTCTATTTCAACTAAATCCTTTTCACTAGGCCCAACAAAACAGTCAGAATTAATCTGGATATTAGCAACTGTAAATTCTTAATTATGGTCAGAGCAGAGAACATCATAAATAATAGCAGGTTTATTAGTATTTAAAGAGCAATTCATAATAGGTAAAATAGGTGTAGGAATATTTAAAGAAATAGAATCATTTAACCCTTAATTTTCCAATATGTTACCAACACTTGGTGAGCCATCCAAAATACAAGTAATATCAGCCTGTTCAGAAAGAGAACCCTCCAAAGCGGATGAATCTGCTAGGGAAGAGGTATTAGGAAGAGGTAAAGGGTCATTCAGTAGGGGTAACGAAACATCCATGACAGGTAAGGGCACATCATCCAACTTTGAAATATTTCCTTCATTCTCAACATGATGCAAGTTATCATTACCATAAGGAAGACCAACATTATGTTGAGATTGTTTGGACACCACTTTATCTTTGAGAAGGTGTGGATGCGGCCTATAACATTCATTAAAACCATGGCCATGCATTTTACAACGAGATCATAATATAGGTAAATTTTCAAATTCCACTTTTTGAAAGTGACCATTAAGCTTTGAACCTAACTAAACCTCAACTGGGTGATTCTTAGAAACATCAAGTTCCACAAGGACACGAGCTACAGAGGGGTGAGATATGTAAGTCGTGGCTTGATCAGTTTGTAATGGCCTTCCAAAAATTGACACAAGTCCAAACAAAATTTGTGTATTGAAAAAAATGTAATCTCTAGTTAGGAAAGGCAATCCAAACTGGCGCAATAGGAGATTCTTCCCTCACATCAAAGTTTGGCATCCATTTGAGAAGACGCAATTGGCACCCTTGAATATAGTAAGACCTTCACATGAAGATGCGACTGTTATCAAGATCGTTCGTTAACTGGATCACAACATGGTGAGGATCCAACAATCTGACATAAAAGGAATTAGATAATTTGAAGCTCACAAAAAACTTACAGAGAACATCAAGATTAGGCCGACGCAAAATAAATTTACCAACAAGAGTTAGGGCAAAGGGGGTTGCTAGGTAAAAAACAACGGAGTCATCGAATAAAAGAGCCAGGCAACCTTTAAAAGAAGATTGCACAAAATTAAGCTTGGGAAAGAAGACGACAATCTAGAAATGACATCCTTAGCTGAACGAGTACGACCATCGATTAAGGCAGCATTCAGGGGGATAGATGATGATGGGGTTGTCTTCTCCCGAAAGGCAAATTGAAGAGAAACTCAAAAGAAATCCACAAGGAAACATAAATAAAGCTAGCAATTGAGAAAAACCAGCAAAAAACAAACCATAATGCCAGATAAACGAGGAAGACAAACTTCCAAATGGCAACCCTAAATTGCCCCTGAATCGCAAGGGAGAGCAGAGCGTCGATCGAAAAGTGTAGATAGAACATAAATATTTATGGAAGCTATGTACTTATTACGTGTTTGCTACTTGTTTAGGGTTTAGGATTTTTGTTGCATATTTGTTATTTTTTTGCATATGCTGCATATTTTTTGTGCATTTTATACTTATAATTTTATGATATTTTAGGTATATATTCAGCCTCTTATTTTTTGATGCAATGTATCAACTTTTCAAACAATCTACGACACCTTCATGGAGATTATAAACCCTAATGTGGAGGACATTTTAAGAAGATTAAACATCTAGAACTTTCTAAAATTTCCTTCTCTTGAGCAGAACATCTTACTAATCTACGAGCTTCTCAGATTGTGTGATATTTCATGATAATGTTTTTTTACTAAAAAGTCATGCTACACACTTCACAGTAGATGAAGTGGTACTTCTTACTGTATGGTCAAATAAAGATCAAGAGATCTCCTGGCATAGCTCTCCACTTACAAGAGTCTCATTAAAAAAAAAATAAAGAGTGTGATGCTTAAGTTGAACAGATCAACCCACCATCCACTATGCTAAAAAATTTTATTATGCATTTGTGTTCAAATTTATTTTTCTAACTTGATAACTTTCAAACCCCTAGGAGACTCGATTTAATATCAATTAATATAGATGAGTATTTATCTATTCACTGGGTGGGGTCTTAAATTACTAGATGGACAAGAGGGGGGTGAATTGTGAAAACTTTTTGATAATAATTAAAACCTAAGCAGAAGTTTTAAATCTTTTTGTTGTTTTAAGAATTTTAATATGAAAAATTAAACAACCCTTTTTTTTCCAAATATTCCAAGGAAAATATTTTGAAATTAAAAAGGCAAACAGTAATGAAAAAGCAGTAAGGAAAATACACACCAAGATTTTTATAGTGGTTCAGTCAAAATATGACTTATGTCCACTCCCCGGAGTCCTCCACTTCGGGATTTTCACTACCAACTATAGTTTTCCTTTTGCCCCCCTAGGCGAGGCGGAGAAGCCTTTAGAAATCTCCCTTTCACCAACCCGACGTGGCAGAGTGCCAAACTCTATTTTCGCCCTCCTGGCGACGGCAGAGAACCTTCTCATTTTTCTCCCTCCTGGAGAAGGCAGAGTACCTCGAGGTCACGGATGTAGATGAGCCTTTCCCTTGGAGATCCTCCCTCAAATTCTTCTAGGGCCATAGGAGGAGCAAGATGCAGCAAGTTCAGAGCAACTGTGTGATCTCCCTCACACCTCTTCTCCCTCACAACGCTCACCTTCTCCTTCCTCTCTCAAACCCTAAAGAACTTCTCTAGAGCTCTCTCCCTTGGAATCCCTCTCTAACCACGTTCTCCTCTCTCATACCCATTCTGAAAATTTACTTTTTTGATACATAAAAATGGGCTCCAAAAACCCTGAAATCTCAAAGTAGCCATTACTATCATATAGTACATTTCTACAATCATACAATATGATCTTCATAAATAGACTTCGTCCTGGTACGAACAGTTCAAAAATATTCGTACAGTACGATACTAAATCGTACTGTACGATACATGACAACATAGTTCGTACAAGACGATAGTCGAGACGTTCAAACATCATCTCTGTTCATCGTATGGTACGATATACATCGTACACTATGATGAGACAAAAAATAACTAATCGTCTGGGACGATATCCGATATGATTATAATTCATCTCTGTTCATCGTATTGTACGAATAAGTTTGTATAGTACGATGTTCAAATTATAATTAAGCCCGGATTTCTTGCACTAATCACGGGTTAAGTTAAGTAGGTATTTAAAAATAATCTTACCGTACGAACAAGTTCGTACCGTACGAACGGCAGAAAATTACTTACCTAAGCTAAACAACGGCTAGGGTTTTGGATTCGAACATATCGTACAGTACGATATAATTTTGTACGGTATGATCTTTTCACAGAATCGTACTACAACCCTCTGATCGTACGGTACGGATTAGAATCGTACAGTACGATCTATAGAGAAGACATTCTATTACATTCTACATTTAAAACCTCTCCCCCTATGTGTGTGCATGGTTGCTTGAGCTTTTATGCATTTTGTGGCCAGACTCAAGAAAATAATAATGAAATAAAAAAGAAAATACATTACAGACTCTTACTCCTAATCTACCCATCCTTGAGTCTTCCTGTCATCCTGAGTTGCTTTTAATCTTTCCTGAAATGTTAGTACTCGCAGACAATAGCAAATAATATTCAATGAATCTCAAGACAATTATTATTTGTCATCATCAAAATCTTAAGCTTGGGGTCATGGGTTGCAATAGGGTCAATTAGGAATTTTTTAGTTGAAGAGTTTAATGAAGTTTTCAGGAAGATTTCAATTCAGAAGCCAACTGGTTACTTAAATAGTTTTGTGCCTCTGCAACTTATGAGTACTAAGAGCATCATTATAATTTTTATTTCTAATTACTAATTCATTTTTTAAAATTACATTTGATCTTATATATATTTGATTTATGGAGCACACTTTAATACATACCCTAAGTATCATGACCAAAGGCCTTGCTTCCTTCAAAGGGGTGATGAAATTTTATGTAATTTTATGAAGGTCTCTAATTTATTTACTACTTTAAAGAAAAGATAGGTTATGCAGATTTTCCCTCCAGTAAATTTCAATAAACACCTCTAAAAAATTGGGATTTACTAATAAATATATTCTTTGTAGATTTTTTATTCCCTCTAGAGAGTTACCCAGGAGGAAGCATATAATTTTCTAGGCATCCAGTGAAATGACTTAATGACAAGAGGGGGGGTGAATTGTGAAAAACTTTTCCTTAATAAAAATAACCCTAAACAAGAGTTCTAATTTTTTTGTTATTTTTGAAATACTACAACATAACAATTATTCTTCCACAACTTTCACCATGCAATAGTCATGAAAATTAAATGCAAGTAAAAAAAAATAAACGACGATAAGGAAAAAACACACCAAGAGTTTTTATAGTGGTTCGGTCAAAATATGACCTACGTCCACTCCCCGGAGTCCTCCGCTCCAAGATTTTCACTATCAAAATAGTTTTCCTTTTGCCCCCCCTCGGCAAGGCGGAGAAGCCTTTACAAACCTCCCTTTCACCAACCCGGCGTGGCGGAGTGCCAAACTCTGTTTTCGCCCTCCTGGCGATGGCAGAGAACCTTCTCGTTTTTCTCCCTCCTGGAGAAGGCAGAGAACCTCGAGGCAACGGATGTAGACAAGCCTTTCCCTTGGAGATCCTCCCTCAAATCCTTCTAGGGCCACAGGAGGAGCAAGATGCAGCAAGCTTGGAGCAACCGTGTGATCTCCCTCACACCTCTTCTCCCTCACAACGCTCACCTCCTCCTTCCTCTCTCAACCCTCAAGAATTTCTCTAGAGATCTCTCCCTTGGAATCCCTCTCTAACCACGTTCACCCCTCTGTAATTCTTACTCAAAAAGGACTTGATTGACATATTAAATGAGCTCCAAAAACCTCTGATTTCAAAAGCAGCCGTTACTGTTCGTACAGTACGATGCAACATCGTACAGTACGATATGTATAATCAGACGTCGTTCTGGTATGAAAATGTACGAACAGTTCAAAAACAATTCGTACTGTACGATATAATATCGTACGGTACGATCCACTAAACACTATTCGTATAGGACGATAGTCTGGACGATCAGATGTCGTCTCTGTTCATCGTATGGTATGAACAAGTTCATACAGTACGATGTTAAAAAATTAATTAGGCCTGAATTTCATGCACTAATTACGGGTTAATTTAAGTAAGTATTAAAAACAAATCGTACAGTACGAACACGTTCGTACAGTACGAGCGGCGCAAAATTACTTACTCAAATTAAACTACGGCTAGGGTTTTGGATCTGAACATATCGTACAGTACAAAAATATTCGTACAGTACGATCTATTCACAGAATCGTCCACATAGCTCTGATCGTACGGTACGAATTAAAATTGTACAGTACGATCTCCAGAGAAGAATTTCTATGACATTTTTCATTTAAAAGCAAACTCTCCCCCTGTGTGTGTGCTTGGTTGCTCTTACTCTTATGTATTTTGTGGCCAGACTCAATAAAATAAAATCAAATAAATGGAAAAATACAATGTTTGACTCATACTCCTAATCTACCCTTTCTTTAGTCTTCCTTTCGTCCTGAGTCACTTGTGATCTTCCTGAAATGTTAGTACTCAAGGACAATAGCAAATAAGATAGTATTCAATGAAAGGTTGTTCCAAAACACTCATTATTTGGCATCATCAAAATCTCAAACTCGGGGTCATGGGTTGCAACAATCTCCCCCTTTTTGATGATGTCAAATAATTTGTTGCAAGTGAGTACGAAAAGCATTTCTTTTGTTTTTTTATATTTTAATTTTTTTTTGAGTAAACACAAGAAAAAAAATAATACCAAAAGCAAGTGCAAAACAAAAAGGAATGCATTTAGATAACAGACACAACAAGGTACAACAAACTTCTCCCCCTTTTGACAGCACAAAAAGGAGGAGCAACTAAAAACAAAAAGTAAGAGAAGAAAACAAACAAAAACTACAATGCAAACATAAACAAACTAAGCAGACGGGTCCTGATCTGGTGGTGGTGGAGGTGGATTTGGTTGAAAATATTGAAAGAGAGCATCGAAGCGGTGATCAATTGCAGTGAACTGTTCGCCAAACCACTGCATATCAGTCTCGTGTTGGTGATGCTGTTCTTGAATATGCATGTCGAGAAGAGTCTGCAGCTGGTCGAAGCGGGCGACTAAGTCATCATTAGAGTGCTCTGGTGCTGGTGCTGGTGCTCGAGGTGCAGCATGGCGTCGTGGTCGAGCTGGAGCTGCGGCTGGGGCATCTTCTCCTTCTTCGTCATCAAAGACTGGATCTTCAGGCTCATGTCCCCGATGAAAGAGAATACGGAAGGAAGCATCCGTATAAAAAATAGGAAGAATGTCGGGTTCACCAGGGTAGGCTAATTGATATTTATTGTGGAGGATATATCCTATTAGGTGACCAAGAGCTAGATTTTGTTTTCGGCGGGTAGTAGGTAGACGAACAAAAGTCATGTGGCGAATGTAGTTGCTGATTAAATCGACCTCATCAAACCTAATGTTGGACATAATAAGATAGGTAGCGATGGACAAGGTAGGGGTCAGATTGATACGGTCGCCACCTTTGGGTATGATTGAGGTTCGAAGAACATGTTGAATTATACATGCATTTCGAGTTAATGATTGAACAAGGGGTTGGTGTTGATGAAATGTAGTATTCCTAAGGACTCTATTTACATCACTCCAATCAAATTCATTGGTAAGAAACGAGCGAACCATAGGTCCTTCAGTGGACAGCCCAATATATTGGGCGATATCGGCTCTAGTGATTTCAACGGTGGGGCCACAAACAAAGGAGTGAAAAGTGGTGTTGTCTACGGTGTAGGTGAGGTTGGCGAGGAATTCAAAAAGCAGTTCAGAATTATATGGAAACGCCAGAGTGAGTAGGAATTGGAAGGTCGTGGAAGCAAAGAGGCTCATTACCTCGAAATTGAGAGCAGCCTGATTAAGCATTTTTGAAGGGGAAATTTTGCAGGCTCTATAGCGATGGTAGGCTTCCTCATTTTCAGTATTCAGAAAATGATCAGGTTGGTGACTCGACGAGGACGAGCTTCCAGCATTCATCCAAACTCGCTTAGACATTACAATAGGACACGAAAATGGGTGAAGAAGTGAGTGAGGAGAGATTTCAGTGAAAAGAACGGCCTAGGTAAGGGTATTTATAGGAAATTTCGAACATTGTACAGTACGATCTGGAATCGTACAGTACGATAGGCAATCAATGTTCTGACCGTTCGTTTCGGGAAAAGGCAGTCAAATCGTACAGTACGATATATATCATATTGTACGATCAGGCAAATTTCGATCGTCCCGAGGCCTCAGTACGACTTTTGACCAAAAGTTTTGTACTGTACAAACAGGTGTATCGTACAGTACAATACATAATAAATATCGTACCGAACAGCTTTAACTCACATTTATTCCGTGTGCTGATGTGGATCGTACCATACGATATGGTGGTATCGTACAGTACGATACTCAATAATGTCGTACCAACCCGTTAAATTTGTCCCAATCCGTTGCTGACATGGATCGTATTGTACGAAAAAGAAATATCATACAATACGGTAGGCAATTATACGGGACGAATATCATACAGTACGATCGGGATCGTACAGTACGAACAATAGAGCCTAAATCAACTTGTTTGTGTACAGTGAGATATATCATACAGTACGATTTAGGTCGTACAGTACGATGAACAGTGAACGCAGAGTTTTGGTGAGGTGAGTGTGTTATGATCAGGAGCAGCCAAATAAAAAAAAAAAAACACAAATTTTTAGATTTTAATTTTTTTTGTTTGTTTGTTTTCTTCTCTTACTTTTTGTTTTTAGTTGCTCCTCCTTTTTGTGCTGTCATCTAAATGCATTCCTTTTTTGTATTTGGCTTTCTCATCACCTTTCTCCTTAGCTGGTTGGCTCTTCAGATTGGGGCAATCGGCTCGAAGGTGACCTGGCTTCCTGCATTCAAAACAGATTGTATCAGATGAAACCTTATTGGACCTTGAGCTCTTACCTTTATTCCAGCTGTTCTGATGACGCTTCTGTTTTCTCTTCAGGAAATTTTTGAACTGTCGGGTCATCAGTGCTATCTCATCGTCTTCCTCCCCTGCAGAGCTTTCACTTTCTGAGTTGCTAGCTTTTAATGCCACCGTCCGCTCCTTTTTCTTTTCACCTGCATCACTTTGCCTTTGGCTCACTCCTTGCTCGTATGCAATGAGTGACCCAAGGAGGTTATCAATAGAATAAACATTAAGATCTTTAGACTCAGTGATAGCAGTTATCTTAGCATCATAGGAACTAGATAGGCATCTAAGAATTTTATTCACTTTCTCAGAATTTGAAATTTCTCTACCTAATGCATGCAAGGATGTCACAATTTGGGTGAACCTAGTGTACATGCCAGAAATTGTTTCGCTAGGTTTCATACAGAATAATTCATAATCATGCAGTAGAATGTTAAGCCTAGACTGTTTTACTTCGTTTGTTCCTTCGTATGTAATGCACAGTCTATCCCAAATCTCCTTACCAGAAACACAAGTAGATACTCTCATATAGTCCTCAGATTTCAATGCACAAAAAAAGCAGTTTAAGCACTTAGCATTCAGTTGGGCTAACTCCCTATCCTCATTGCTCCATTCAATAAAAGGTACAGGAGTTTTCAAACCATTAACAATCTTAAATGGTGCAACATATCCATCATTTACTAACATCCACATGCGGTAATCTATAGATTGCAAAAATGTAGACATTCTAATTTTCCAGAAATCAAACGGAATGTTATCAAAAAGTGGTGGACGAGTTATTGAATAACCCTCCGTAGTGTTACGATTACCAAAGTTCGACATGATCGTTTTTTCAAGGTTTTCTAAAACACTATTTTTGAAAAACAAGCTCTGATACCAATTTGAATGACTGAATGACAAGAGGGGGGGTGAATTGTGAAAAACTTTTCCTTAATAAAAATAACCCTAAACAAGAGTTCTAATTTTTTTATTATTTTTGAAATACTACAACATAACAATTATTCTTCCACAAGCTTCACCATGCAATAGTCATGAAAATTAAATGCAAGTAAAAAAAAAAATAAACGACGATAAGGAATAAACACACCAAGAGTTTTTATAGTGGTTCGGTCAAAATATGACCTACGTCCACTCCCCGGAGTCCTCCGCTCCGGGATTTTCACTATCAAAATAGTTCTCCTTTTGCCCCCCTCGGCAAGGCAGAGAAGCCTTTACAAACCTCCCTTTCACCAACCCGGCATGGCGGAGTGCCAAACTCTATTTTCGCCCTCCTGGCGACGGCAGAGAACCTTCTCGTTTTTCTCCCTCCTAGAGAAGGCAGAGAACCTCGAGGCAACGGATGTAGACAAGCCTTTCCCTTATAGATCCTCCCTCAAATCCTTCTAAGGTCACAGGAGGAGCAAGATGCAGCAAGCTTGGAGCAACTGTGTGATCTCCCTCACACCTCTTCTCCCTCACAACGCTCACCTCCTCCTTCATCTCTCAACCCTCAAGAATTTCTCTAGAGGTCTCTCCCTTGGAATCCCTCTCTAACCACGTTCACCCCCTCTGTAATTCTTACTCAAAAAGGGCTTGATTGACATATTAAACGAGCTCCAAAAACCTCTGATTTCAAAAGTAGCCGTTACTGTTCGTACAGTACGATATGTATAATCAGACGTCATCCTGGTACGAAAATGTACGAACAGTTCAAAAATAATTCGTACTGTACGATATAATATCGTACGGTACGATCCACTAAACACTATTTGTACAGGACGATAGTCTGGACGATCAGATGTCGTCTCTGTTCATCGTATGGTACGAACAAGTTCGTACAGTACAATGTTCAAAAATTAATTAGGCCTGAATTTCATGCACTAATTACGGGTTAGTTTAAGTAAGTATTAAAAACAAATCATACAGTACGAACACGTTCGTACAGTACGAGCGGCGCAAAATCACTTACTCAAATTAAACTACGGCTAGGGTTTTGGATCTGAACATATCGTACAGTACAAAAATATTCGTACAGTACGATCTCCAGAGAAGAATTTCTATGACATTTTTCATTTAAAAGCAAACTCTCCCCTTGTGTGTGTGCATGGTTGCTCTTACTCTTATGCATTTTGTGGCCAGACTCATTAAAATAAAATCAAATAAATGGAAAAATACAATGTTTGACTCATACTCCTAATCTACCCTTTCTTTAGTCTTCCTTTCGTCCTGAGTCACTTGTGATCTTCCTGAAATGTTAGTACTCAAGGACAATAGAAAATAAGATAGTATTCAATGAAAGGTTGTTCCAAAACACTCATTATTTGGCATCATCAAAATCTCAAACTCGGGGTCATGGGTTGCAACATCCAGAACTTCCAAACATGCAGCTTTCCTCCTTCCCCTCATCAAATACCCTCTCCAGCAGCCAAAAAATATTTCCCCTCCCACACACCTCATTCTCCCCATCAAACCCCCCTCCCCCTAATCTCTTCAACAAGTCCCCTCTCCAACTGCAGTTCAGTCAACTTGGGATGGTTTCTAGTAGAAATTGATGACATCACTCTAGGATACATACACAAAGTTGTTCCATGAACTTAAAGGTAGGCTAATATGGAGGTTTGAGCATCTAGTAGCAAGATTAGAATCAATTGAATACAAGATGATCCACCATATTGCTCAATGTAAGTTTGATCATGAGCAAACTCCTACTCCCTTCTCATCATGGAAACAACCCATCCTAGTTGAAGTGACATTTTCTCTAGTCTAAATCGAGCAAGATGCCCAAATTAACTAATTCTTCTTCTTATCATCAGCCAAGAGAAAGTCGTATTTGATATTATCCATCAAGTTGTGGATGAGCATGAAAAGGAATTTGTTAGATTTAGGAGGAGGAGGGATCAGAAAAAGTAGAGAATAGGGGCCCCTACCCCAGATGAATCAATTAATGTTGACGACATTCAAATAATGCCTAAACTTGCTAGTTCAATAATGGAATACAAGAGCACGGAGATGCTGAAAATAAATAGAAACAATTATTTTTTGATGGATGTTTTAAGAATTTCACTAACAAGTAAGTTAATGGTGCAACACTATATTATTAATGCATATCTTCTGCATATTTGTTTTTGCTGTGTATCGCCAGTGTATTTGCTCCATATTTTCTACATATCTATTGTGCATTTACTATATTTTTCTATGTATTTCATGCATATTTATTATGAATTTACTTTTTTGCAGGTATAACAAAATATTCTCTTATGGAAATATCTCAATAATTAGAGCTGGCATTCATGAAATTTTACTAGATAAATACATTGAAAATAATCATGTAGATTCCTTCGCTCTATTGTTAAAAAAGAAGAATAAACTTAGCCATGATCAATACCATAACTTTTTATATCTTGCTACTACATTGGGCTAGTATATACATATTATTTACATTTTTAGCTTTCGCATTTTTCATGTCCTTAAAGACTTGTTGCAGGGATACAAGCAATTTGACCCTACTTCAAATTTATATGTCAAACATATCAGTAAAGGTGTTGTTAAGTCCTGAGATCTTCTACTTCAAGCAGTCATCCATAGTGGTCACTAGACCCTTTTGGTTGGCATGCTGAAGTAAGAGAACTAGAAATTTTATGATTCCTTACCAAACCTCCAATATAAGAAAATCCTTCAAAAGAACATAAGTGAGAGATCAAGTGTTAAAGTACATTTTTCATGTGCGACCAGTCAACTAATATTTGTTTGTTATATTGTTCAAATTAAAGGCTTATATGATAACACGAAGGGAACTTCTTATAGTAATATAAGATGATGGAACGATAAGCTTGTGCTTGGTGTGTCAACTCATAAAAATAGTATAGATTGTAGATTATTTATTTACAAATATATGCAAAGATTTATTCTTGAAGGTAACACCAATTGGATTTTTTTTTTTGGGAAATTTTGGGGCCAGAGCCCATATTATAAACAATGAAGGAAAGAAAACAAAATTACATGTATAAAAGAAAAAACAACAACAAACCAAGACAATTAGGTTGTTGTGATAAAAGAGAGCCTAAAACTAAAAAATAGGAAAGGACAAAGCTAAAACAGCTACAAGAGCTGAGAGGACTCAGAATGCTCAACAAAATTGGGACCTTCAGGACATAGAGAGCATTAAATTATCCTGGTTGTCGAGAGAGACCATCCAAGGAGAAGCTGGATAGCACCAGTACTCATCATTGTCCATCCAAAAAACATTCAGCCAGCCTTAAAAAAGAATCAGAAAACCTTGGTTGCCAGATGACCAAGGTCCTGTGAGCAAAATAGCCAGAACCAAAACCAAAACCAAAATCAAAGCGACTTGGGAGAGTCCATCCAAAAACTCCAACCCCACATTAGTGAAGCATATGAAGGAAAAGATGAGAATTCTTCCATTTTGTAGATTTAAGAAGCACTACCTTTTTAATTTTCCAAACAATCGTGGAGAAGAAATCAAACGAATTCCCAAAAATTCTATCATTTTGGGCCCTCCAGATAAAGTTGATAGCAGCACAACACAAAAGTAAGTGGAGGTTTCTCTGCTGCTTGTTTAAGTCCAAATCATTGATTTAAGAGAACATTTGATAGAGGTTGGGTCGGAGAAGAAAGTTAGCAAAGTGTGTGAATAATGTTTTCATAATACCAAAATTAAAATCACATTAGAAATATAGGTGCAATTGTTTCCATACAGGAAGAGCAGAAAGAGCAGTTGGGAGGCGTCAGGATCCCTCTAATATTCATAGCTTATGTGGTTTTTAAATCATTTCTAAAAGCTAACCAAGCAAATGCTAAGAAGCGGAGAACGCATCACTTGTGCCAAATAAAATTCTAGTTAACTTTATCATAATAATCATAACAATGAATAGTAAAATTTTAAAAGCTGGTTTCTCAGAGTCTTGGAGCCAATTACTAGCCCAACCATCCTCATGAATAGGAATAAAGGAAATTTCAGTGGCAATGGGAGGGGGCATATAAACAGGGAGGGTCCAGCTACCATTGGTACTAAGGGATTTGACTAAAGAAAGGGATAAATCCTATCTTAAGAGTTTGAAGGAGCACTCAAACAAGATTTCAGATAGTTGTTTATCATTGTACCAGGGATCTTAAAGGCGGAATATGGAAGAATAACTCAAAACTTTGAAATTAAAGCAGGCTCGTAGCTGGTTGGAAACACCACATAATAATTTCCAATACATAGAGGTGTAGGAATGGGGGCACTAAAAAGATATGTACTTGGCTCTCTACCAACTAAATAAAGGACTAGCAGTGTTAAAGTATCTCCAAATTAAAGTCCCACTAAATGCATAGTAAAGGGTATTAATGACAAGGATCCTAATGCCACCAAATTGCTTTAGTTTACAGGTATCTTTCAAAGCCACCATTTGAAGTTTCCTCTTAGCAATACCACCGTGATATAGGAATCTAGAATAGATCCTATTAATAATTTTACAGTAGTTTTTCATTATAATGGCTTTCCTTATTCAATAAGCCAAAGTATTGTAGATAGTGAATTTCAAAAATTGGATTCTCCTAGTACATGAAAGGATCTTTGCTATCCAACCATCTAAGGAGCTACACAATTTTTGCAATAAAGGTAGGAAATCAGAATTGTGGAGCTTTCTAGTGAAAATCAAAAGTCCAAGATATTTAACAGGGCTTTGGGATTTAGGAATATTCAAAATATTACCAATATCTGAATCCACAAAGACATTCATAGAGGAAATGATAGTGCTTTTATCATAATTAGTCTGTAGGCTAGAGGCATCGCCAAAATGTTGTAACAAATTTTTTAGAGAATGAAAATTATCAATAGTTGCATTACCAAACACTAACAGATCATCTGCATAGAGTAAGTGTGATATAGAGAAATTCCCAAATGTCAAGCCCTTGGAAGTACATGGTAGCAATTTCTTCCTCAAAAAGTGAGGAAAGGCCATCCATAGCAATACTAAAGAGATAAGGTGAAAAAGGGCATCCTTGTATAAGGCCAAAGAAAGAGTTAAAGAAGCATTCCAAGGCTCCCTTAATGGAGATAGAAAGATACACATCAGTAATACAACTTTTGACCCAAGCTATGGAGGTTGCAAGAAACTCTTTGTCAGACATACAATTAAGAATAAAATCTCTAGTGACAGAGTCAAAGGCTTTGTGAATGTAAAATTTAGCACAAAGAAATTTGTTCCTGTGTTTATGATTAAAATCACCTAGAAGCTTAAAGGCTAAAATAATATTGTTCAAAATGGACCTATTTTTAATAATATTGGTTTGATAAGGATTTATAATGAAAGGCATAGCCTCTTTCTGTTAGAATTAATCTTAGCCATAATTTTATAAAAGTTTTTTCAAAGCGAGATAGGCATGTAATCAGATATAGAAGCAACATGTGGTTTTTTAGGTATAAGAGCAATAGAATTGGATTTTTCTTGTTTTGGCATGGAAGCATAAGAAAAGTAGGATAAAACAGCATAATAAAGCTGTTTACCAAAAATGTTCCAGGTTGTTTTATAAAAACCAAAGGTAAAGCCATCGAGACCGGGGGCAGAGGAGGAGGGGAGGAGAAATTAACAACTTTAATCTCATCCACAGTAATTGGAGCAGTCAAAGAGAGAATAAGTTTAGTAGGGATCACGCTTCCAGTGGGAGTCAGGCTGTAAACATTGGAAGAATTGGTTCAGGAGTTAAACAACCTACTAAAATGTTAGATAATAGCTTCATAAATATTATGAGGATCAATAAAAACACCATCAGTAGTGGAAATAGATTTTATAAGGTTGGTGTTATTCCTGGAGTTAATTCTAGAGTAAAGAAACATTAAATCATCTTCCCCACAAGAGAGCCAATTGTATTTATCTCTTTGAGCAATCCAGTTTGACCAGACATTGTTGTAGTTAGCAAGATTGAAGTTGACTTCTTTGAGGGTGGCATTTAAATCATCATCAGTAGGATTGCTTTGAATTTGATCGAGGCAGTAATTTTGGGTTGAAGTAAGCCGCTCAATATGAAGTTTGAGGTAGTTCAATGAGGCCCAAGATTTAGATTTGATACATTTTTTGAGAGTCTTGAGCTTGTGGTAAAAGTTAAAAATGGGACTTCTATTGGAATGAAGGGAAAAAACACTAATCTGGCAATTCCAAAATTCTGGAAGTTTTTCCCAATAATTTTTATAAAAAAATTTGTGTTTGTAATGAGAGGAGGTTTGAGACAATATTATAATGGGAGAATGGTCCAAAATAAGAGGATCACCCAGATTATGAAAGAAATTGGGATAATTTTGTAACGAGGCATCGTTGACCAAAACCCTATCCAGCTTAATGTGAATCGAATTGTTTAATCTTTGGGTGAACCAAGTATAAAAATGCCCAACATAAGATAATTCATAAACACCAATATTAGATTTTTAAAATCAACAAGATTACTATTAGAGAAAGTAGAACCATTAGATTTTTCATTAGGGAATCTACAACTGTTAAAGTCTCCTAAGATAATCAAGGGTATAACAATATTACCAGCCACATCCATAAGTTGCTTCCAAAGAGCTTGCCATTCATTTGTAGAGTTGGTGGCATAGACTATAGAGATATAACAAGTGTGGACAGAACCTGAAAAAGAGCATACCATGAATCAATTGGCTAGAAGAGAAAATGGGTTTGAAATCCACATTGAGAGATTTCCATTTGATCCATATTCTACCTAGGCTAGAGCAGTCAAAATTATTATAAGAAGCCTCAGAATTGAAAATCAAGTGAGAAGAAGAGAACCGAGGGTCAGAAACCAAAATCAGAGAGACTTTTGCTTCTAGAATAAGCATAATATCTAGTTTATGCTTAACACAAAATTGGCTGTAGCATAGGACCTTGTTTAGGCTATTAATCCAACATATGTTCCAAACTCCAATAATGGGAAGGGTCATTCAGAATTGGAAGGGTATGTTTGGCTCTTATTGGCATGTTTGGCTCTTATTGTTTTATTACCTGGGCCTCGAGGATTTTTGCTGTTGGTCATGTTTGTTGGTAGGGGAATGCTTAGTTTAGTCTTTATGGGGGTTTGGGAGTTTCGTAGCATCCTATTTTTGTAGAGATAGGAGTGAAGGATTTATGTTTTCTTTCGGGGGTTCAGTAGCATCCTGATTCACTAGGGATAGGAGGGGAGGGTTTTGTCTTTCCTGGTTATCAGAAAGGGCTGAGATTTTATTGTTGGTATAAGATGATAGATTTTGGGGTGGATATTGGGATTGGGAAGATGTTTTTGGTGGGGATCGAGGTGGGTTTGGTGTTGCATCTCTAGAGGGTGAATTTATGTTTGGGATCAGGGGTGTGGAAGGGTTGGAGGAGGAAGTAGGAGGGTCTGGAATGGAGGGAGGAATAAGAGTGGGGTGGGAAGATGGGTTAGGGTGGGAGGCTAGCGGTAAAGGGGGTTTAGGGACAATGATTCGGGGAGGAGGAGAGAAGCGCAGTTTGTAGCTAGTGCTTCTGTCACGAGGTCAGTTAACTTGATGTGTAGTGGTGTCTAGGTTTTTGGGGTAAGAGGTGAGAGAATGGTTGTTAGAGCCATAGTGAGCACAATGGTTTGGCAGTCATATATGACTATAAGAGGGCTAATTTTACCATCAATGGAAATAAAAATTTCATCTATAAGAGGAGATAAGTTGTTGACCTGAACACATACCTTGGTGAAGGTAAGTATTATTTTTGCCTCCATGAGATCATCCACTGTAAGAGGGACTCCAACATAGATAACAATTTTGGAGATTCCCTCAGGCATCTAGCACGATAGGGGGGATTTTTTATTTTGATCTAGTACATAATAGTCGGGAACTCTTGGCACATAGGTGTGAATTTTGGGGACCTTTTCTATAGTATAAAAGGCCTGACAAAGAAGAACCAAGGTCCTCCTGACCATGCCATTTCATAATCCTTAGCCTAAGTGAACTTAAGCAGGAACAAGCCATTATCTAGGGTTAGTAAGGAAAGAGCTCCTTTCAGGGTCCAGGTATATTTGATGGTGAATAATAGAGATTCATAGAATGGTTTGCGACCAATGGAGTATCTGACTAAGGAGAGAGACCGTTCAAAAGCACCGGCTTCAAATTGGGCTTTAATGAAAGTAGCAGTAACATTTGTAGTGGGAACATGCATAAGGTTGAGGAAAACTCCATAGAGACTTTTTTATGGTAGGATAAGAGAGGCTTCCAGTCCATGGGAACAGAAGCCAAAAGAGAAGAAGCTGGAGAAGAGGAGGAAAGAGGAGGAAAATGTGAGGAGGACATCTTAGGTGGATTCCTCCTTAGAGACAGTAGAAAGGCGGCAAGGGGAGGCATGGGAGAAATACCAATTGGATTAAAACTCAAAATTGGCAATAATAAATGCCAAAATTTAGGTTTGAATTTGTATGCACACTATTTTGTTCATCAATAAAATGAACTTTTTTGTACATATGTTTTGACATATTCTTTTACTAACTTTTTTTGCAAAATAGCACTTGTATAATATGTAGTGAATAAGCTGTAGGTGTGTGATTTATACGCAACAGGCACATATATAGTAAGAAGATACACAATATATATGCATCTGATATGCAACATATACATAAAAGATACGTAGTTGAAATGTAAAAACTAAGAAGTCAATATGCAATATATACAGATCAAATACGCAGCAGATATTTAGAAGATATACAACCAATATAAAATTGATATGCAGCTGATACATAACAAATACATAATAGATACATAGTAGATATGTAACAAATACATAAAAATACGCAGCAAATATACAAAAAATACACACAGTCAATATGCAAGAGATACATAGTAGATATATAATGTATTCAGAACATAGATAAACTAGTCTAGTTTTCAATAGATCACAAATGACGAGAGTTTGAAATTCATTAAAATTTTACTCTACATTCTTTTTTACTTCATGCCAAACATCAATATTTTCTAAACTATTCCATTTAGTCCCAAAGTCATGAGAGCTATAGTTGATAATCATGGTAGAGATATGGTTCAATACTATTCCAATGATGGGATACTAAATTATGTTATATGTACTATTTGAATAAATTAATAAAAACGAATTAGTTTTATCTCATTTAATTGATTTGATTTAGTCGGCAGAGTATTTGTTCAATTATTATCATATTAGCTCTAATTTTGACATTATTTGATTTTGAGCAATTTGTTTATAAATAAAAATAAAATAAAATAAATTATATAATATATATTTGATAATTTTCATATTATATATGTTAATTAAATATCAACTTAGAGTTTATTTTATAATTTGTTTGTAACAAATAATTATGATATTTGAGCATGATGGTGCTGTAATAAGAATTCTGGGAGATTGCTTCAGATATTAGATACATAGAAGGTGTAAAAGATATGTAGCCAATACGAAGCCAATTTGTATAATATACATAGCTGATATGCAGTAGATACGTAGCTGATAGGCAGCAGTATGCAACTGATATGCAATGCAATCAAAACTTAGTAGATTACAAATAAGGATAGTTTGCAATTCATTAAAAATTTAGTCTTCATTCTTTTTATTTCATGCAAAACATCAATATTTTAAAAAATCCAACACTTAATCCCAAAGTCATGAGAGTTATAATTGATAATCATGATAAAGATATGATTCAATACAATTCCAATGGTGGGATGTTAAAATATGTGATATGTGTTATTTGAATAAATTAACAAAAATGAATTAATTTTATCTCATTTGATTGATTTGATTCAGTAAGTATAGTATTTGTTCAATTATTATTATATTAGTTATAATTTTGACATTATTTAATTTTTAGCAGTTTATTTACAAACAAAAAATCAAATTATATTATATATATTTTTATTTTAATATTATATTTGTTAATTAAATTTTAACTTAAAGTTTACTTTTAAATTTATTGGTAACAAATTATTTTGATATATGGGATTAATTAGGGGTGTTAATATTTAACATGACCCAAAACTCGACCATAAAAATTCTAGGTTTGGGTCAAACCGTTTCACATATGAGCCAGGTTTAAGTTGACAAGTCAACCTGCTTAAAACATTAGGTTAAGTTTGGGTTAACCCAGAAACCTCAAATTGACTTGGTTAATCCATTTAGAAACCCTAGCTTCTACATACTATTTTTTTTATTATTGTCAATGGAAAAAAACAATGGTTTTTTTAAATCCTCTCATAGCCTAATACAGGGACATACTATCTCTCCTTCCCTTTTCATTATTGCAATGGAATACTTATCTAGATGCTTTGCTAACCTCTTTGAGAATCACCCTAGCCTCTATTTTAGAACCTTGGGTGGGTTTCCTATCTCTCACTTATGTTTTTCTGATGATTTTATTATTTTAATGAATGCTTCTTTAAATCGGATTAATAAAATCTTAGATTTTTTTTTCATAATTTTGAAATTGTTAGTGGGATTTCTTTAAACAAAAATAAATGTTACTTTATTGCTCCCAACAAAGTGCCTAATGATCGTATTATTGCAATCAAAGCCATGACTGGTTTTGTGTAATCTCAAATTCCTATTAAATTTATTGATGTTCCTCTTTTTAAAGGATATAAGGAATCTTTTCTTTTTGATGATTTGATTACTTCGGTGTAGAGCAAACTTTTTTCCTGGGATTTTAATTTTCTGAGCTTTGGTTGTAGGCTTACTCTAATTAGAAGTGTTCTTTGCTCTTTTCATGTTTATACTTTTCAAACTCTTCAACCCACTCAAACTGTTTGAAATAGGATTGATAAACTTATCAATAAGTTTTTTTGGAAAGGGGCTAACATTAATTCTAAAATTATTTGGTCCTCCTAGGATAAGTGTTTTGCTACGTTAAATGCAATTGCTTTGGGTTGTAAGAGCATGTTTGATTTGTCCTATGCATTTTCTTTCTAGTTGTGGTAAATGTTTTGTGTTAAAATGAGCCTTTGGGCTAAATTTATGTTTGCTAAATATTATGTGGGTAAACATCTTACTATTTTCTCATTTAACCAAGGTGATTCTAAAGTGTGGAAGAGACTTTGAAAGGTTAAATGGATTGTTGAGCCGCATCTTTCCTGGGGGCTTGGTGGTGGGAATATTTTGTTTTGGCAAGATGATTGGTTAGGTCCTCACTTTATTGATTCTATTACTAATACCTCTTCCACTGATGTGATTAAGGTGAATTTTTTTATTACGGATAACTATTGGGACTATGATAAACTTGCGAATGTGATTTCTGACTCTATTATTCAACAAATTTTTAACCTTCCCCTGAACACTGAATCAGAGGATTTACTTTTATGTAATTTATTTAAAAATGATGCTTTTAGATTAAAGGATGTCTGGCATGCCTTTAGAACCAAGAATGATGCTTCTATTATTTTCTCTATGATTTAGCATAAAAGCATTCCTTCCACTATTGCTATTTTCATCTAGAGGATTTTCTATAAGTTCATTCCTACTGATAATGATTTAATTAATGGAGGTTTTATTTTGCCTTCCAAATGTCAATGTTGCTATCATGTGGAAAATATGCATCATATTTTTTTTCTCTAATCCTTTAGCAGTTAAAACTTGGACCAAATTTGATGATATTTTGAAATTAAATTGCTTTAATGCTAAAATATCTATTAATGTTATTCTTAAGTTTTGGTTTGTCAAGTCTAAGAGGCACATTAGAAATGTTATTCCTTCTCTCTTTTTATGGTATTTATGGTTACAGAGGAATAATTCTCTATTTAATGGTGTTGGCGTGAACCATCATAGGGTTATCAATAATGTGAAAGACAAAGTTATGAGACTCTTTTCTACTAATCTGCTTTCTTACAAGAATTTTAAGAATTATTACTTTGTGGCTTCTAACTTAAGTATTAAGTTGGATGTGATCAACACCCTCCTTCTGAACCTAGTATTGTTTACTAGATCAAACCCCCTTTTAACATTTATAAAATGAATGTTAAGGGTATTGTTAATCATTAATTTTTAGGATGTGGTGGGATTATCAGGAATAGTTATGGTAACATTTTTATGGCTTTTGCAGGTCCCTTACAATTTTGTGATGTGAATTTTGCTGAGCTCTAGCTATTCTCTATGGGATTAGATTATGTATTTCTTTGGATATTGCCAATGTTAGTACTGAAGTTGATTTTACTTATTCTATTCAATGCTTAAATAATTTGGATGATTTCGTTTGTAATTCTAATCTTTTTTACTTGGCGAGGGATATTAAACAGTTAATGATCTTTATTAATGCCTCCTTCTATCATGTGTGTAGAGAGGGGAATGCCTGTGATGAATGGCTTGCTAATTGGGGTTGTGATTTGGATTGCTGTCCCTTTAAAAGGGCTTTTAAGATTGGATAAAATTGGAACCCTTATGTTAAAATTTAATGTGGTTGGGTTGTTGGACCTTGTGTTTTGCATTGAGGTTACCTCCATTTTGGCCCGTTGGTGGTTTTTGCTGGACTGTTTTCATTGGAGCCATTTTGTTCCTGTTGGTTTTAGTGGCTCTAAATTTTTTTTGGCTTCCAGGGGATTGGCAGGCTGGTTATTTATGTGGTCATGTGTTTAGCCTTTTGGTTGTGTTTTCAGGTTTCTTTCACCTGAGGTTCCCTGGCTTGTTGGGTGTATTAGTGTTTTTGGAAATTCTCATATGTGCTTCTTGGTGATCATTTTAAAGGTTTGCTTAGTTTCCCTGGATGTGAGTTTGGGAGATTTTATCTAGAGCTCTACTATTTTGGGCTTTGCTAAGTGGTGTGGAGATTATTATTGTTGTACTATTTTCTATGTGGTTGGGGAGCCTTTTAATTTATCTTCATGTTTTTGCTTTGATGTTAGCATTGGTCTTCATTATTATTCTTGTCTCAATTTTATGGGTGCCATTTTGGAGGCGTGATAGATGTGCTTTGTGTTTTACTATTTCTTCTACTTGAGTTTTGTTGGGGGTGTGCTGAAGGTTTTTCTGTGGCTCTTCTCGACTGGGTG
The DNA here is from genome assembly GCA_016618105.1 of Dendrobium huoshanense. NCBI lineage: Eukaryota > Viridiplantae > Streptophyta > Magnoliopsida > Asparagales > Orchidaceae > Dendrobium > Dendrobium huoshanense. The sequence goes on from CM028351.1 coordinate 30,616,162, forward strand.
GTTGTTTATGGGCAAGGCTGAGTGTGGCTTAGTGTTTTGTTTCCTGTGGCTGGGCTTTTTTAGGGGTGTTTAGGTGGTTGTTGGTTGGTTTCTCTTGGTTTGGATGTTGGGTGCCGCTATGGTGGTCCCCTGTTGGTCTGGTTTTGATGGGACTATATTGTTGTATGCCTTTGGTTTGTTATGTGTTTTGACCTTTCATCTGGGCTACCATGTTGGGTATTCCTTGCATACCATCTATGATTTTTGTTTATTTTTCCTCATGATTGGATAAATTGGATCTATTGCTATTCTTCTTGTCTAACTGGTGCTTGGTTATGTTGGTTTCTTGATGGTAGGGCTATTGGTGGCGGCTGGATTTATCATTATCCTTTCTTGTATGATTATTTGTGTTTCTTTTATGTTTCCCTCATCTTGTTTTGCCGACTATTCTTTGTGAAGGTGCTCGTGATGAGGCATTTTGGGATGGGGAGCTAGAGCTGAATGCAATTTTTTGTTGCTTTCCTATTTTTTTGGTGCTCTCTCTTGTGCAATGTAGAATGTATCTAGGTTTCTTGTACTTTTTCTTAGTAGGGACCTCAAGCTCTTAGATTTTTTTTCTTTAATTTTGTAACTCTTCTAAGCATTAATGAGCTCGAGGGCCCTTTAAGGACTTTATTTTTTTTATATTAACGCATAGGTCCCTCTGTGGGTTTCCCTTTAGAAAAGCTTCTTCCTTTTATGGGTCACGCATTCAACTTATTCATTACTCATGAGTCAGGTGACTACTGACTTTGGCCTTCGAGGTGAGCTTCCAGCTTGTCCAATAGTCTGCCAGGCTGAGCTACTCGCACACCCAAAAGTACACCATCAACTAGGCTGAGTTATTTTGCCATCTACTTGGCCAAGCCATTCTGTTGTCCTTCCTCCACCATTTTCCAGGCCAAGTCTCCAGCTTGTCCTACTAGATTTCAATAGTCCACTAAGCCAAGATTCCCGCACACCCAAAAGCCCTTCTTTAAAGCTCCTCAGATAGTTATAGACTGTAAGCTCATCCCCGAGTTTATGGGTTGGGTCGGGTCAACCCATAACCTGTGTGGGTAGGCCCTGGGTTAGATTTTTTGACCCATTTTAAAAAATGTGCTAGGTTAGGGTTAGCCTATTTAGACCCGGGTTGATCTGGGTTCTTCCCAAACCCGTCTCGCAGACCTGATTTGACACCCCTAGGATTAATGGTGTTGCAATAAGAATTGTGGGAGATTGCTTCAGAAAAGTTGATATGCAGAAGATATATAACTGATGCAAAGAAGATATGTAACTGATACACAACATATATGTAGCATATACACAACAAATATTTAGCCAATATGCAGTAGTATACGTCATATGCCTAATGTATATAGAACTTAGAAGATCACAAATGCAGAGAATTTGGAATTTATTAAAATTTTACTCTACATTCATTTTACTTTATATGAAACAAAAATATTTTCAAAACTCCATCATTTAGTCCTAAAGTCAAGATAGCTATAGTTGATGATCATGATAGAGATATGGTTCAATATAATTCCAGTGGTGGGATGTTAAAATTTGTGATATGTGTTATTTGAATAAATCATATAAAAAATTAATTTTATTTCATTTGATTGATTTGATTAAGTTGGTAGAGTATTTGTTCAATTATTATCATATTAGCTATAATTTTAACATTATTTGAGTTTCTGCAATTTATTCATTAAAAAAAAATCAAATTATACACCCCCCCACACACACATGCATATATATATATATATGTATATATATACAATTTTATATTAAATATTAATTAAATATCAACTTATAGTATATTTCAAAATTAATTTGTAAATAATAATTGTGATATATGGGCTTGATGGTGCTACAACAAGAATTGTGGGAGATTGCATAGATACACAACAGATACATAACCAATATGCAGCAGATACACATCTGATGCACAATAGTATGAAACAGATTTAAAACAAATACACAATGTATTGAGAACTTAGTATTTCATATATAAGGAGAGTTTGGTATTCATTAAAATTTTACTCTACATTCTTTTTTACTTCATGCCAAACATCAATATTTTCAAAACTCTATCATTTAGTCCCAAAATCATGTGAGTCATAGTTGAAGATATTGGTAGAGATAGGTTCAATACAATTCCAGTGGTGGGATGCTAAAATATGTGTTATGTGTTATTTGGATAAATCAATAAAAATGAACTAATGTTTTCTCATTTAATTGATTTGATTCAGTCGGTAAAGTATTTATTCAATTATTATCATATAAACTATAATTTTAATATTATTTTGATTTTCAGCAATTTGTTCATAAACCAAAAAATCAAAATTTATATTATATATTTTATAATTTTTATATTATATATGTTAATTAAATATCAACTTAGAGTTTATTTTAGAATTTATTTGTAACTAATGATTGTGATATATGGGCTTGATGGTGATGTAACAAGAATTGTCGGAGATTGCTTTAAAACAGTAGATATGCAGCAGATACGTAGATGTTACGTAGCTGATACGCAAAAAATATGCAATTGTTACACAACAAATACACAAAATTTACACAATAGATATGTAGTCAATACACAATATAGGGTTGAATTCATATACGCACTATTTTTTCATCGATTAAATAAACTATTTTTGTACATAGTTTTTGCTTATTCTTTCATAAATTTTTTCTGTAAAATAGAACTTGTATAACATGTAAAATAACAAATCTTATAAAAATAAATAAATTTATTTATTGATGATGAATAAAGAAAAAATTTTTATAGTAGTTTTTATTTCTAATAGTTTAGCTAAGAAGATTTTACTTCTTACCTTAAAAATGAATTGACCATCTCTTGAAAAATTTATGCATACTCTAACAAAGAAAGATTTGATAGGAGAAGCAGAAGAATACATACTAGTATGGCATGGGAAGCTGATAGTCCACTATAGTGGAAGTGAATGCATATGAAATTTTTTAGTTGTTGCATTCACGAAGGGTTAGAAGATTCAAATCATGCCCATTAGCATTTGCATGCTGAAGTGATGAAGGTTAAGCTCTATAAGATGAGATATTTTTTAAATGTTATTTACTGGAAATGTCTTGAAATGAGATTCTTTGAAGATGATCAACATCGGCTAAGTTCTCATTTCTTACAAATTTAATATCACCATATCCGAGGTGAAAGGAAGCTGGTAACTCTAATATATTTGACATGCCAGAAGTTGATAATCTTTGTTTTTACCATCTATAGAAATTCTGGCGTGATGACTTCATTGTGGATCTATATAGGAAACTATTGAATAACATAATGTCTGATGGTAGGAGAAGAGAATTATTAACTATGGATAACAGGATAAATCTACAATAAGCATTCAAAATATGCAACAAATACATTAAATATATGCATCAAATATACAACAAATATGTAGTAAAAAATTCAATATATGCAAAATATACGCATCAAGTATGAAGTAAAAAATGTAGTAGATATACAACATATACACAAAAATAAGCAAAAAAACCTAGTAACAACACAAAAGATACATAGAATATACGAATAAAGAATGCTATAAAAATGCAGTAAATACATAGCAGATATGTAATAAATATGTAGAAAATATGCCAAAATACACAGTAAAAAAGCAAAATATATGAATGAAATATGGAGCAAAAAATGTAGTAAATACGTAGCAGATACACAATAAAAATGCAGAAAATACCCATTAAAAATGCATTAAATATGCCACAGTTATGCGGTTGTTTAACAACCAATCAATACAAATAAATTTAATCATAATGAATATTTTACTTTAACAATCAATCATCTTAAATAAATTTAATTCATTTGTTACTCTTAAGCAATGATATTCATCATCATCCTTGTCTATTCAGATGATGGTAACAGGAGGGTGTGCCAATTATGAATTCCTCGGAGAATTATTTTGGCAAATTTGAGAAATTAAACTAGTTTGAAGGTGAAGACATTTGTGTTGCACTTTCCTTTATAGGATGTTTCCCTATTAAAAAAATTAATCTAAAAAAAATTACATTAGTCATAATATATAATTTAATGCAATTGGTCAGGAAGTTAATTCATACTCTTTGGCTTCTTCTTCATGCAAAAGTTATAAACAACTACATAAATGATTCAATTATCTCCACTAATAAGAAGGCCACCCAAAGAAAAATATTTTGCCAATGATTATTAACCCTAACAAATGGTGCATAGACTAAATTATACTTGTTAAGCACAAGATTAGTATAAAAAATATCACATCTCTAAAGAAATTATAATATATCATACCCATCCCATCAACCTAAAAAAAAATTTAAGTCTATCAAATTCATCAGTTTGGACGTCCCATGCGAACATGTTATCATGAACTTGATGATCTTTAAATAATTGAATGAAAGTATTATTGTCTCCAAATTAAATCTTAGCTCTTTCCTCTTTTTGAATAAAGTTGTATGCTTCTCTCTTTGAGAATCCAATATTTTGGGCACCTCCAACATAATCTGCAAGGTAGGAAATGCATCAATAGTTATTATCCTGACTTCTATCATTGATTTAAGATATGAAGCATTCTCATTACATGTATTCCTACATGATCTCAGAGATGTCGGACTATTGGCCTAGCCAATTCATGATTATGGGTTTCAATAAATTTTTTCACCTTCCAATTTCTAACTTTATCCCTTATAATCCTAATCTTAGTTGGACAACCTATTATGGTGTCTGATTTTTTATATTTCATTTAGGATCTTGAATCATGTAACTTCTTGAAACCAAATTTTAAATAGACAAAGCCCTTGCATTTTATCTTTATGGAAGTTTTCTAGTAACTTTGATGATCCTTGCTAACACTAAAACCTATAACATTATGGGAATAACTATAGTAAATCTTGTATGTCTCTTTCTCATTCTTATACACATCCTGTAAAATACACATTAACTTTTCATCAAATATGCATCAAATACACATGAAATATGTAGTAGATACACAACAAATATGTAGTAATTACTCACTAAATAGAAATTTATATGCCTTAAATATGTAGCAGATACACAACAAATATGCACCATATACATAATAAATACATAGCAGATATGTAGAAACTACGCAGCAAAAAGACAAAAAATATGCAACATATATGCAGCTGATATATAGAATATGTTTAGTAATACACATTAATTTTAAAACTGTGCATAATAGCTGCATGTTTACATAGAGTAACTAAAACTTGGAAGGAGTTTGAACTTTATCGATATATTGAAACCTACGTATCCTAAACCCATCTTTCCCTTTTGTTGCAGTTCTTTTAACTTCAACTATTCTTCTCCTAGACATCTACATTTTGGTTTTTATCCTCCACATCCTATGGGAATATCATTTGCTTGTATAATGCATCATCCTCCTGTAAATAAGTCTTAATCAGCATTTTCTCTATTTTTTCTTTCTCAGCATGTATGAAAAGTTTTTTAAACTAAAGGATTTAAATATTAGGGAGCTTTAACAGTTGATTTCCTAAAAAAGAAGCGTCAAACTAAATTTAACTAGATGGTGAAGGTATTTTACAATAAATTTTAAAAAATATGTGGGTCGGGTCTATCAGACTGATAAGATAATAATAGTAAAAAAATGGAATACCAATAAATATCTACCTGTTCAATTCACGTGTCACAATTTTATTAGAGTCAAGATGTTGAGCTACATTCTAACTTCATACATAATAATTTATCCACTTAATGAGGAATTATTTTGTATAAAGTCTAGATGCATTCAACCATAGCTCTACATCTGGACTCTAATGAAATAATAAGATCTAGATTGGATACCTTGATATTCAATATGAGTTTTATATTTAATTTTTATCTTATTAGCCTGACTGACCCAACCTAATATGTATTGAATATTTTTTCAAAAAATCCTTCACCATCCCTTTAAACTTTAGGGTTTAGGGTTATGGCTTCTTTTTAATAAAAAAAATCTGCATAAGCTCCTTAATATTTAAGATTTAAGCTTAAAAACTTTTGATACTTACCGAGAAAGAAAAAATATAAGCAAATATGATAAAGATTAAGATTGATTTGGAGGATGACATTGCATTCTTTGAGGAGATGATATACCCACAAGATGCATAGGCAAAAAAAAAAAAAAAAAAAAAATGCAGCATGAAGGAATGATAGGTTTAGGGTATGAAGAAAAAGTTACTTTGGTTGGAGGTATTATAAGTTTGAACTTATCGGTAAAGTTTAAAATCCTCGCAAGTTTTTAGCTGTTCTTGTAACAACACACTACTAACAAACATGTAGACAATTAACACACAGTCAATACTAACTATATACAAGCTTGAAGCCACTATGTATAAACTCTATATTTGAAACTTATGTATATTTACTGCATATAAACAATGTATTTACTATATATTTACAAGTTGTGTATTTGCTTTGTACCAATTTATGTGTAAGGATGAGAAAGAGGCAAAAAAATCATATATTTACTGTGTATTATTATGAACATGTGTAGCGATTTAATAGTTCAAGTTATTGAACATGTGTATTCACTCTATTGAATGTGCATTAAGAATGAACATATAAGCAACAATTATTTATATCCAATCAAATTAAATTAATTGTGTATTTACTGAAAGTTCAATGGAGGGTGTTAAATCTCATTGAATGGTCCTTGTGCACACCAAGAGGGGGTGTGAATTAATATTTTAAAATTTTTGCCCCTTAAAGGTTCTTCTCTGCAAACAATGTAAAACAAAAATAATAACAAAAGAAAATATCTGTGATCAAAATGAAATTTATATATTTGCTTGATCAAAAAGAAATTTTTTGGTTATTTTTTATTTTCAAATTTTGTTTCTATAAATTTTTGCTCATAGAAACTAATCCATAGATATCATAAAATTTATCACCATAGTACAATAGGGATAGTACAGTACAATTAATATAAATTTAGAATATCAAAATATTACTTAAGTTATGATTAGCTGTTGATTTCATAATTTATATTGATCATCCAGTATGATTAGTATCAAACACTTTGATTAGATTAAACAAATTATTTTATAATTAAACCTAATTGAAGATGATAACACTTGTAATCTACCTAGTCATGAGTCGATCCTTTGGTACAGTGTACGGTTTACCTGAAATGTTATTATGTACAAAAAAATAATATCAACAAATACTAACAGGATAAATACAGTAAGAAGCTAATAAAGTTTGTTATCATAAAAATCATGACCTCAAGATCCTGGATTTCAACATTTGCTACATATTTACTTTGTGTTTATTCATTTTAACTGTGTATTTCCAACATATTTATTGTGTATTCACTGTATACTTATTGAGTATTCATTACATATTCATTGTGTATTCTCTACGTATTAATTGCATATTAATTATATATTTACTTATTATTGATTTCATATTAACTCCGTATTATCTATGTTTTAACTCCATATTTGCTGCATATTTACATCATATTTATTACATATTTTTTGCTTTTTGACTGCATATTAACTGTTTATTAACTACATATTATCTAGGATGCGTATAAGAATGAGTAAGAGGTATATGAGGTTTACTAAAATTATACCCATACTGCTATCTTTGGCATTTGTAAGGATCATCATAGTTACTGGCCAAATTCTAGAAAGATGATATGTAAGGACTTTATATGTTCAAAATCAGAATCTACGAAACGACTTTATCTAAATTCCAAAATAAAATATCAAAAATTAGATACTAGAATGGGTTGTCCAGTTATGATTAGGTTATAATGGATGAAGTTGGAAATTGGAAGGTTAAAAATTTAGTGAAAGCCACAATCATGAATTGACTAGACCAACAGACCAACATTTGTTGAGATCATATAAGAATATTTGTGATAATGAAGCTTCAATTCTTAAATCAATGACTAAAGTTGAGATAAGAACCATTAATGCATTTTCTTACCTTATAGATTAAGTTGGAGGTATCAAGAATGTTGGATTCTCTAAGAAAAATACATACAACTTTATTCAAAAAGAAAAAAAAGAGTAAAGATTGAATTTGGAAACACTACTTCTTTGATTCAGTTACTTAAAGAAAATCAAGTTAATGACAATATGTTCGTATGGGATGTCTAAATTGTTAAATTTGATAGATTGTTAAATTTTTTTGGTTGGTGGGATGGGTAGGATCAATTATGACAGCTTTGGAGATGTGATTTTTTTTAGTAATAAGGAGACCTCATAATATTATAAAATGATATGTAGATTGAGGCATTGTATGTAACTATAAGTGTCACAACAAAATTATAAAATGATGAATAGATTATCATTTCCATCAGTATTTGACCTATGTTTAAATTTGAAAAGCTAATTACTAGTTTTGCACATCACTAAAAGTTATTTTTTTTTAAAATGAATGTGGATTGGCAAAAGTAAAAATAAACCAATAATTTTTTTTAAAGTTTTTATTTTTATAAAATATATAAAATTTTTAAACTTATAATGTTATTAATTTCATGCAAATCAAAAATACAGATCTCAACAGGTTAATGTGGATCAAAGGAAAAGTAATCCTTTACCTCTATCGAGTTCATCCAAGTTCTAATTATTATTTTTATTTTAACATCTCCTTAAGATCCTAAATAATAAATTAACATATATTTTGGTCTAACTAACACTCTCTAAAATTTTCTTTGTTGATTCTACTATGCCTCCATCAAGGTCATAGATCTTATTTGATTTTTAAAAGTGAATCGCCAACTGCACCATGAAATTAATCATAAAGAAATATAAAACATGAGATAAACTTTCTCAATATAGGTAATATATTCATTGAGCATGCACATAAATTAAATCTTTTTCAGTTTAGAAAAGTATATTTAATCATTGAACATTCTTGAAAAAAGTGCAAATTGTTTTGTTACACATAAAAATATCAAATAAGAGTAGAAGTTAGAGGGACAAAACCAATATTATATATAGAGGATACTAAAAATCAAATCTAATCATATCTGATTCCTTTATCAAATCTCTCAATATTACCCCCTCCTCACACACTTACAACAAAAAAGGAAAAGAAAAGACACCACTAATGTCATACGCTCCCATAATAAGTCCTCCTTAAATTAGATATGAGACACCAATTTATAAATTTTTTGAAAAAAAGAACAGGTATTATGGCACTATGGCGCTTTAAGCATTGGGACTCTATTTTATCATCTAGAAGCTTCACTCCTAGGGATCATTCTCGTATTTACATAATATATTTAAGGATTCATGTCATGATTATTCAATAAGTTTTATGCTGGCTGATGACTATCTAATGCAATCCTACACTTTTCTAATCCAGGACTTGGGACTTAGCATTCATAATGTTAATTAATAGTTTAAAATTAGTTTAAATGTTTTATTCATATTAATCTCTTAATTAATTAATCTAACATAAATGGTCAAGTACTTAAGTGATTTTAAAAGTTTTACTTATAAGGAATTACTAATTTAAATAAAATTATTAGCTGTTAGTTAAGTTGTTTTATTTAGTAAATTTCCAAAATTATTTATTGTTAATTAATTAATTTTTTATTTTTATTTTCTAAATTTATATGAATGTAATAATATGATTTAAATAATTTAAATATAAAAAATTGATAGAAAAATAATAAAATAATAAATCAAGAAAATTTGATGCCTTTGGTTTAATTAAGTTTTTCCATACTATAAAAAAAAGGAAATAATAACTAAAAATACAAGCAATAGTTAATTTTCTATATTCTTCATCCTCTTCCTCCTCTAAATCTCTTTCTATTGAAGATACACAAGTGTATAACTCAAAAGTGGGGGAGTAGGGAAAATGTTTCTTTTACCATGGTAGTCTATCTCCTAGCTCCTATACATACATGCCATGGCTATATTTAAATTAGCCTAATGTTAGTATTATCTTTGAAGCTAGAGCATCATATGGTCATAGCCCTAATATTTTCTTGATATTAGACTTAAAATTTGTTGTCAAAATTTTTATTGAAAGCTACATTTGATTCACTTCCCCTTTAAGGTCAACAATGTGGCCTCCTGGAGTTTTCATAAATTTTTTCCTTGAGACTGACTTGGTTGGTTAGGTTGGCTTGATCCCTCTTTTTGTTTTATAAATGTGATTTTGAAGGATTGGATTTTCAATTTAGAGAGGGCAGAAGAAGGAAAAATATGCTCCTCCCCTGAGTTTTCTAAGGATCCAGTAGAAATACAAAAGTAGTAACGAGCCTAAGGATAAGCTTAACATAAATAAAATAGAGTAAATCTTTGGATTCATAAGTTGGGCTAGAAGTAGAAAAGTTGACTATTCTATCTTCCTTCCTTTTCCATTGAGAATTAGAAATTTTATTGGTAAGAAGCCTAAGGATCTTATCATCATTAATCGGAGAGGTACTGAAGTTAAGTTGCTCATCCCCATCAAATTGATAGTTGGGAGTGTAAAAGGCTTAATTTTTTTCTGTTGGGGCAAATGGTACATATTTACTTCCAACAAAAATTGATATTATGGGGCTCCTTTGCATTAGCAAAGAATTCCCATATGATAGAGACAATAGTAAGGATGGGCTATCTTACAAAAATATCCTAATTTTTCTTAGTTATTAATTCTTCTTGAACCTCCCCAGGGTTACTAAAGGCATGCTCAAGAATAATGGTTAAAGTGTGAAGAGGGTGTGAGATCTCAATGAACTAGCCTAAGGTGCACCAAGAGGGGGGAGTGAATTGATGATTTAAAATTTACTCAATAGAAATATTGATATATATATTTTTTAGAAAATGGTTTTTAATCTAATTCAAATAATTTACTTAAAATAGTGCGGAAGCAATTGAGAATTTAAAATAACTTTTCAATACCTATGAATTATTTTTTTGCAAGACACAACCTATTCTATTTATATTTGATTGTAAATAATAAAATTTGTGCAAAAATTCAACTAGTAAATAATAGAAAAAAAAGTTGCAAAAAAGTAAACGCCAAAAGGAAAAAAGCACACCAAAATTTTTTTTATTATGGTTCAGTCAACCTTGACCTACATTTCATCCCTGGAGTCCTCCGCTTTGGGTATTACACTAGTACTAAGTGACTTTCTTTTTGCCCTCACAATAAGGTAGAGAATCCCTTACAAAATTCCTTCCACCAATCCCTGGTGTGCTGGAGTACCAGAAGCTATATCACCCTCTTGGTGATCGCTGTGAACCTTTAATCTTTTTCTCCCTCTTGGAGAAGGCGTAAAACCTCATCTCCTTCTTCTCTCTCATAGAGAAGGTAGAGAACCATAACTAATTTTTCTCCCTCCTAAAGAAGACAGAGAACTACAACTCCTTTTTCTCCCTCTTAGGGAAGGAAAAGAACCTAGAGGACTTGACTTTGAAGCCTCTATCCCAAGAGAAACTTCAAGGACTCAGTAGACCACAAGAGAAATCAAGGTGCAATCTATCATGGAGCATTCATGTGAACCCCTCACACTACTTCTCCCTTATGCTCAACCTCACCTTCTTCTTTTTCTCTCGAATAAAAACTCTCTAGAATCTTCTCTCTTAGAGTTCCTTCAATAACTAAAAACTCCTCTCATTTTTTTCAATCGATTATTAAAATATTGCTTAAGTATTAATCTTAAACAAATCTAAAAATTCAAGTTGCCCATCTCTGTTCAAACATTATGATCTATATTCGTATAATATGATCAATTCAAGAATTAGACCCATCTAGTTTGTTGTAAACAATCATTCATATGAACTGTTCTAATTTTGCAAACATATCATACAGTTTAATTGTGAGGTCATCCAGTACGATCTGTTTAATTTCTTTGTATTCATATAGGATGGATTTTAGTATGATTGAAAATCTTGTCTATCAATCATCCTGTATTGTTCTCATCATATAGTATGGTCAGTCGATTTCCAATTGGTCATCTATTACGATGTAAACATCATATGATGCAATTAGTTCAAAAATCATGATTTTATTTGGTACAAATTTGGGTGGACCAAATTTTGTCTCTGTTAATAATATGGTATGATCAAGGTCGTGTAGTATGATCTGTTACAATTAATTAATCATGATATGATTGACTAATTATGGGGATAATTTAAGTAATATTTCAAAATATCATAGAATATGATTAGGTTAGGATATTACAATTAGTTCAAAAATATCATTTATTGAATTTCTTACTTAATTTATTTGGCAGCTAGGGTTTTCTGATTAAAATGTATCATACAATATGATAAGTATTATATAGTATGATAAGTCCATTAAAATTAATAATTCAATTAATGTTAAAAATCATTTTCTAAACAGCTGATCATATAGTACAATTGTAAGTCATACCATATGATTAATTCAAAAACATTATCTAAATTTTTGTTACACCCCCTCTGTGTGTGCATGGTCACCAATTGCATTCACCATTATGTGGATAGACTCAAGAAATAGAATATTATAAGAAAATTAAAATTATAATTATTTAACTTGACATCTTATTTTACCTAAGTTTGAGACTTCAGTAATCCCGAGCGATATATATTTTTCCTAAAATGTTCGTGCATACAGGCAAAAAAATAATATCTTGTATTTATGCTAAGAGAAATAAAAAACTCAATCATTAATATTTATTATCATCAAAATCAAAAGCTAGGGATTCTATAATGCAATAATTTTCTCCTTTTTAATGATGGTAAATATTTTTGGTTGAAAGGTAAATTAAAGTCCCTTTCTCTTAAGCTCTCCCTCACTTGGTGATAGAATTTAAAAAATAGGGGTTAACCCTTTTTTTGAGTTTTTTTTTTTAATTTTTAAGGATATATCTATTTAAAATTCAATACAATAAATAAAATAATGGAAAAAATAAAAAAACGCAAATAAAATGCTATTTAACAAATGTAAACATATAACCAAACACATTCTACCACTTTTGACATCATAAAAAAGAGGATGAACACTAAAAATAGGAAAGAAAACTATAAAACATAAAAAATAAGAAATACATCACTCTAAAGAAAAAATTAAAAGAAAGAAGATCCCTGATCTTGTGGTGGTGGTGGTAGCTAGAAGCAATTGTTAATTGAAGAGAATTATTGTTGGATTGACGATAATTGTTCCCTATACCATGCCATGTCTATCTCATGTTATTTTTACTGTTGTAGAATGTCTAAATCCATGACAGACTCTAGACCATCAAATCTTTGTACCATCTCCTCATAGGGATAAAAGTTAGGTGTTGGTGCTAATTTTAGTGCCATAGATGCAGCTGTAGCTATAGGACTAGCTACAGGAGCAACTCTCCCTTCTTCATCAAAATCAAGCTCATCGTGCTCTTTCCCCGATGAAAAAGAATATAGAAGGAATCATCCAGATAGAAGATAGGAGTATTGTAGGGAGGTGCAGGGTAGGTGAGTTCCTATTTCTTTTCTAAGATATAAACTACAAAATGACCTAGGGAAACATTTTATTTCCTTCTCATTAAGGCTAATCGAATTGGAATCAAGTTTTGAATATAATTATTGAGAATATGAGCTTTCTCAAATTGGGTATTTAACATTATGAAATATGTGACTAAGGAAAGAAATTGAGTAATATTAACATGATCTCCAATTTTGGTATAATTGAGGTACATTAAACATGCTAGATAACTCTTGCATTCTAGTTTAAGGAATGGTCTAAAGGTTAGTGTTGGTTTAAGGCTACATTCTAGATATTTAGATTTATGACACTCCAATCATAGTTCATTCTAGAATCTAGAGATTGGGGTGAAGAACCCTTATTAGAAAGTCGATGTATTCTCTTAAATCCCCTTTTATGATTTCTACTTGGCGGCAACTTACATAGGAGGACATAATTGAGGCATCACAGTTAATCCTTAAGTTAGCTAAAAATTCACATTGTAGTTCAGAGTGGAAGGGAAGTGCAAGGGGGTGAGGGAATTGGAGATAGGTGGTGTCAAACATGCTCATCACCTGGAAATTGAGTGCATGTTGATTGAGCATCCTTGAAGGCATTATGCAAGTGTTATGCAAGCCTCCTTATATTTATGGTATATTGCTTCATCAGCAACAAATTAGAATAAATTATTTCTTGGGAGATGAGAGGAAGAGCTCCCTTCGATCATACAATTGTGTTTACATCCACCAGCCATTAGAGAATTCAAGTTTATGTTAGAAGTAATTTGGAGGAAGAAGGAATTAAGTGGATTGGAACATTAGAGAAATCCTTCAATTTATATATTTAAGGTCAATCCAATAGTTTTATTGGTGATTGTATAGTATGATCGGATGAATTTAAATCTTATGGATGACTGATTGAGATAAGGTGGTCAAATTATACAGTATGATCATTATCATATTGAATAATCATAAGACATTTTGTTCATCCCAAGGAGTTACTTATATGATCATTGACTAAATAGATCATACAGTATGAATAGGTATTCGTACAACATGAAGTGAAATTATTACCATATCGACATAATTGAAAGTGAATCGTACAGTAAGATGTGAACAAATTTACTTTTATTTATTTATTTTTTTTAATTTCAAAAAATTTTTTTTGGTCCAGTGAAGAGTATGTGATGACATTAAACATCTAGAATTAATCATGAAATAAACACACACACACATTCAGAGTGACACATATGAATGGATGATTTCAAATGATAGAAAATTTTTTAGTCATCCTGAATAAAGCATGAATGTATATAACACCTACTCTAGTCCTGAAGGTGTTATAGGCTAGAGGTTTAGTAAAGATGTCTTCTTATTGATCTCTAGTTGCTATATGATGCAATTTTATATCTCCCTTGGCTACATGTCTCTTATAAAGTGATTCCTAACATCTATATGCTTTATGAAGGAGTGTTGAAATAGATTTTTAGATATACAAATTAAACTAGTGTTGTCACACAAGATAGGAATGGTGCCTACTAGTAGTCGAAGATCTAAGATTTATTGCTTTAGCCATAAGAGTTAAGTAACACAGCTTCATACAATAATCTATTCTTCCTCAGCGATGGATAGGGCAACTAAATTTTGCTTTCTGTTGAACTAAGAAACTAAATATTATCCAATAATCTAACAGGTTCCCAATGTACTTTTTGTATTTAACTTTCATCTTAAAAAGTTAGAATCTAAATATCCTATGATCTTAAAGGATGAGATATGTCTTGGGTACTAGATACCTAGGTTTTGGGTGTCTAATAACTATCTAAGGATTCTCTTAACATTAGTTAGATGAGATTTTTTTGGATCAACCTAAATTTTAGTTTAAAGATATACACTAAACATTATATCAGGTCTACTTGTAGTTAAATATAGAAGAGATCTAATTATCACTCTATATTTTTTTATGATATAATGACTTCCCATTTAGACCCTTATCTAACTGAATGATAGAGCTCGTGGGAGTGTTTATTATCTTAGCATTATCTATATCATATTTCTTAAGGATGTCCTTGATGTATTTAGATTGGCTAAGGAAGGTTCCATCATCCCTTTGCTTCACACTAAATACAAGAAAATAATTTATCTTTCCCATCATGCTCATTCCAAACTCTTTACTCATTATTTTTAAAAATTCATCACATAGGTTTTTATTTGAAGATCCAAATAGTATATCATTGACATAAATTTAAATATTGAGCAGGTTTTCTCCTATTTTCTTGATAAATAGGGTGGTGTCTATACTACCCTTGACAAAGGTTCTATCTAGGAGAAATGTGCTTAGCCTTTCATACCATGCTCTAGGTGCTTATTTTAATACACATATTCCTTTTTAAAGTTGAACAAATGATTATGAAATTATGAATTTTCAAAACCTGGGAGTCACTCAACATACACATTTTCTTTAATCACCCCATTTAGCAAGGCATTCTTAACATCCATTTCAAAAAATTTTAATCCCCTAAATCAAACAAAAGCTAGTACCACCTTGATGGATTCTAGTCTAGCTATGGGCAAAGATTTCTATAAAATCAATTCATTTAATCGGATTGTACCCCTTAGCTACTAATCAGGCTTTATTTCTAACTACTACTCCAGAGTCATTCATTTTTTTTTGAAAACCAACTTTATTCCGACTACACATTGGTCAATGGATCTTTTGACTAGTTCTCATAAAATATTTCTAACAAATTGATTTAACCCTTCTTGTATTGCTCAGATACAAAATTCATTGGTTTGGGCTTGATCAATGTTGGTGGATTTTATCATATAAATAAATGCAGAATGACTAACCTCTATCATAAGTCCATACGTAATTTTAACACCTTTAGATGGTTCTCCTAAGATCAATTCTTTAGGATGAATATATGAGTATTTCCATTCTTTAGGTAGGGCTCCTAAGGTTGTACTCTATCTCTTAGGGCAATGGCTTCTACCTCTTGAATGACCTATACTTCTTCTTCTTCTAGATGAGATACAGAGGTCCTATCTGATTCACTAAACACCACATTGGTAGACTCTTCAACTACCAAGGTCCTCTTATTAAAGATTCTATAGGACTTAACTACATATGAATAACCTAAGAAATCTCCTTCATCAGACATGGGATCAAATTTTCCTTAAGGTGATTTTCCATTAATTAGGATAAAATATTTACACCAAAAAATGTACAAGTGAGAAATGGGTGTCCTACCCTTAAGGAGCTCATATGATGTTTTATTTAATTTAGGCATGCCTTTAACTAGATTTTTCTTCATAATATTCTTGAGGGTCTTCATGCTTATATGATATAATCTCCTATGCCATAGCCAAAATTCATCAATTATAGTCTTCAAACATAGGGAGTTAGAATATTTAATACTGTTTAAATCAAGCATGTAAATGTTGTTTATTCTTTTTCCTTCTAAAACCAATTTTCCATTTAAGCTAATCATACATTTTGCAGAAAGAAACTTTATATTAAAACCATTATCACATAATTAGCTAATGCTAAGTTAATTATGCTTAAGGTGATTGACTAATAAAACATTTGGAATTATAAAATTATTAGAATTGCTAATTATACCTGAGCCAACCACATTCCTAGTGTTACCTTGCCTCCTGACCTTGCCTCCAATGTGATGAACTAGTTCAAATCACTTATCATGTGCCTCGATCATCCACTATCTAGGTATCATATGCTCTCACAAGGTCTTTTGTGAGAGCACCACTACAAAGTCATTTAAATGTTAGATTTGGGAACCCAAGTGAGTTTGGGTTCCACCTTATGCATTGATAAATGAGATGTTTGCATATTATGTTATGATGTAATTAATTTTGGCATCTATATTAGATGTGTCCTATGATGGATAATACCAATGCGAGCTATGTGACCTAGCATGCGATAAGCGTAACACCTAACTCCAGGAAAAGGATTCACTAATATATATGGGTTATGGTGCCTCTTCGTAGGGCTATATGATGCATGCTGTCTTCATAAAATTTTCCATTATGTTAGAGTAGGTGATGGTTTATTATTTTGAAGTGCATTTATTTTTTCTTGTAGGAATTTATCTGCACTTTTTATAATAGACACTTCTATTTTCAATGCTTGTTCACAACTATCTATCTATGTTGCACATACCTTTAGTTCCTTGAATGCGTTTTCTAGTTCATATTACAATGTTTTCAAAGAATCATGTACACTATATAAATTCGTATGCTTCTTATTTAATGTATCATTTTTATGAAGTAAAGTCATGTGATTGTTATCTAAATTTGAATGCTCAGTAGTAACAGTAGCATGCTCTTTTTGCAAATTAAAAAAATTTAGTATTCAAGTTAGCATACATCTTCTTAAGTTTCATATATGAATCATGATTTTTTTTGAAATAATAAATAATTCATCATACCAAAGTTGACATACCTCATCTTCATCTGATTGATTAAGATTATCATTATCCATAAGACAATTACCTCATCCTCTGCTTCTGGCTTCAATGATTATGAGGCAGAATTGGCCAAAAATGCCTTTTATGTCATATTCTTCCCTTTCCTGAATTTATATTTTTTCTTCACCCTTCTCCTGAATTGGGAGAGTTTTCAAGTTGGGGTAGTTTGTTCGAAGATGTCTTGGTTTCCTGCATTTTGCTCCGAGGCAATTTTTTGGCGACTTAGGGCTTTCTGGTTCCTGTTTTATTTTTCTTTGTTATTGTCCATTTTTTCTTCTTCTCTCTGGTTTTTATTCATCATTTTTTTTCTTTCATTATGTTTGTCTCCCTCTCTTCTTTATTGGTTTTTAAGTTTAAGCTCTTGGTTTCTCATTTCGAGCTTGGGGTTTTCGGGAGATGACAACGCCATAATCATCTGACCCACCTCTTACTATGGCTCTGTCTGGTAAGTCCCATTCATTCAAGGATGTGGCAGTGGTTTCGTCTTCTTCTTCCACCAAGCTTCCCTTTGTTCAGGCTTCTTTTAGAGGTTATTCGGCTTTGTTTTTAAAAGATTCTATTATTTCTATGTTAGCTGCTCCTTTTGTGCTCACACTTGTTGGGAAGTTCATGTTAAAGCACCCTAACCTAAATGTCCTTGTAAAGTTCTTTTATAATTTAAAACTAATAGGATCTTTTCAAGTGGGTTTGTTAGATTCCAGGCATATAGTGATTCAACTGAGCAATGATTTGGATTATAGCCATATTTTTTCAAGGAGATCTTATTATATCCAGGGTTGTCAAATGAGATTGCTTAAATTGTCTCTGGACTTTGATGTGCTAGAAGAATATCCTATAACTCCTATATGGATTTCTTTTCCTAATCTTAGATTACATTTTTTGAACTCTCAAATTTTATTTGGCTTGGCTTCTATTTTTGAAAGACCTTTGCAAATTGACCAGGCTACAACATCTATCTCAAGGCCGTATGTTGCTCGTGTCCTTAGAGAATTTGATATATCAAAGAAGAATCCTAATGAGGTTTGGATTGGTTCGAAACTGAATGGCTATTTTCAAAAGGTTGAATTAAAAAATTTAAATATTTTATGTTCTCACTATAAGATGCATGGGCATGGTTTAACGACTTGTTATAAACTTCACCCCCATCTCTGTAAGATCAAGGATTCTACTAAACCGATAAATAATAGTGATTTAATTTTTATTGAGATGGACACTGTTACTCATCTTCGTATTGGTAATGTTGTTAAGGTTTCTCAAGATAAAGAGCCTATTATTGATTTTTTTATTGGATTTTGTTCAGGAAAATCTTGTTCCTGATATTAGTAAGGAGCTAATTCAAAGGTAGGAAGTTAATCTTAACTCTAACTCTTCTCTACCTATTGATTCCCTTATTGTGATTGACCAAAACATTGCTTATGATAATAATAATGTTTCTATTTCTATTGAACCTCTTTTGGAGGAGGGGTTGTTTAATAATATTGTTGTGGATGAATGAATTGTCCCAACTGAAGTTATTCCCCAGATCTCCCCTCAAGCCGTGGTGGAGAAGATTGGAAGTAGTATGATCAACAATGTTTCTAATGTGGTAGATGATGTTTTTTATGTGGAAAGTGAATTTCCTCTTTTTAAGGGGTTGTCAGGTATGATTAATGAAAGTAAGATACCTTTGAATGATCATTATCATAGCGATGCTTTTATATACTGATACTAAGAAAATGGATATAACGACTAAATGTTTTGCAAGGGATGATAGTGATACTAATTATTCCAAGGTTTTTGGTAGAAGAGGTAGTAAACCAAAAATCTATTATTCTATAATCTCCATACAACACCCGCTTGCATACTTCTCATTAATATTTATTTTATTATGTTTAATGCTATTATTTGGAATGTTAGGGGCATTGGTTGCTCCTAGTCTAGGGTTAGAGTTAAAAATTTATGCCATATCTTTAATGTTTCTTATCTTGTCCTTCTTGAGCCACTGATTTCTTATGATAAACTATTTAGTACTGCTAAATCCTTGGGTTTTATACATGCTTTGTTCAATGTTTCTAATAAAATCTGGATTTTTAGGAAAGACTTTGTCCGGGTTAATGACAATGGTGATTTTACTCAAGTTATTCATTGTAATATTGAAAGCTCTAATTTGTAATGTTGTGCTTCTTTCGTTTATGCTGCTTCATCTCGCTATACTAAAATGATTTTATGGGATCAAATTATTAATTTCTAAAATATTTACAATCTCCCTTGGTTGGAGGGGGGAGATTTCAACACCATTACTTAATCGTCTAAGAGAATAAAGGGTTCTCTCCCTATTTATAATTCCATGGAGGATTTTAATAACATGATCATGGATTGTAATCTTATTGATATTGGTATTTTTGGTGATAATTTCACTTGGCATCGTGTTCATTTATGGCAAAGATTAGATAGGGCTTTATTCAATAATTATTGGTTGAATGCCATTGAGACTACTAATTTTGAGCATCTTAACAGGACTATTTTCGATCTTTCTCCTCTTCTTATTAAAATTAAACCGAAAAGGAGGGCTTTTTCTACGCATTTTAGATTTAAAAAACTGTGGCTTCTTCACGATTCTTTTATGGATTTGGTTATGAGCAATTGGCAAGCCCCTTTACATCCAGATAATAACATTTCTGGTATGAGAAGATTATGTTTTAAATTGAAAAGGCTTAAGTTTCTTTTAAATTGGTGGAACCATAATGTTTTTAAGAATCTTTTTGCTAACATTTTAGTTGCAGAAGATCAAGAGATTTTTAAGCAGAATCAATGTATTTTAGTTCCTTTAGTGGCTAATTTTTATCTTTTGAGGGAGGCTAAGGATGGTCTCTTTAAATTACAAGCTCAGGAGGAAAGTTTTTAGAAACAAAAAGCGACTGTCAAACATCTGGTTGAAGGTGATAATAATACAAAATATTTCAATTCCTTGGTTAGGAGGAAATGCACTATTAATTGCATCCATAAAATTAATCATTCTGATGGTTCGGTTAATGAGGATGATGATGAAATTGCAAACCTGGCTGTGTTGTATTTTTAGAACCATCTTAATAAAAATTTTCACCCTGCTATTATGGATAAACCTTATATTATTTAACTCTCATGATGATAATGTTTCCTTATCTAAATCTCCTTCTTTTGATGAAGTTAAAGATACTATTTTTCCTATGAACTATGAGTCGTTGGCTGGCCTTGATGGTTTCACAACTGAGATTTTTCAAAAAACTTGGCATATTATTGGTAATGATCTTTTCTTTGTTGTTTTTGACTTTTTTGATGGTAATGCTATTCCTAAGTTTTTTACTGCTACCTCTATTGTGCTTATTCCTAAGAATATTTCTAGCACTACTTGGAATAACTTTAGGCCCATCAGTTTATGCCCTTCTTTTATAAAGTGCTTTCTAAAATTTTGATGAATCGTTTAACTCCTCTTTTGCCTAAAATTATTTCCCCTTTCCAAATAGGTTTTGTTAAAGGGTGTGCTATTTCTGAAATTATTCTTTTGGCTCAAGAATTTTATCAAGATTTGGATATTAAAACTAGATGTGGTAACATGATTTTGAAACTTGATATTGCCAAGGATTATGATAATATTGATTGGAATTTCCTTTATGAGATTTTGAAGTTATTTGATTTTGATTTTAATTTTATCAATCTTGTTAAGCTTTGAATTCAAAGTCCTTATTTTTCTATTATTATTAATGGTAAGGCCAATGGTTTTTTTAAGTCATCTCATGGTCTGAGACTCATACCATCTTTATTATTGCTACTGAGTATCTTTTGAGAGGGCTTGCTAATCTTTTTGAAAATCACCCTTATCTTTATTTTAGAACTTTAGGTGTGCTTCACATTTAACATTTAGGCTTTGCAGATGATTTTATTATTTTACTAATGCCTCTAAGAATCAAATTCATAGGCTTCTGAATTTCTTTAAACATTTTGAATTAGTTAGTGGCATTTCTTTTAATAAAAATAAGTGTGTTTTTATTACTTCTAAGAAAGTCTCTCTCGAGCGCATCGAAGGCATTAAGGATTTAACTGGTTTCAGACATGCTTATTTGCCTTTGAAGTATCTTGGTGTTCCTTTGTACAAGGGTAGAATAATTTCATCTCTTTTTGATGATTTAATTTCTCTTGCGCATAACAGGCTTTTGTCTTGGGATTCCAATTTTTTGAGTTTTGGAGGGAGGCTAACTCTTATTAAAAGTGTTCTTTGTTATATCCCTATTTACAGTTTTAAAACTTTGTTTCCCTCTCAGACTATTTGTAATAGGATTGAGAGGATTTTCGATAAATTTTTTTGGAGAGGAGCTTGTACCAATTTTAAAATCCACTGATCTTCGTGGGATAAATCTTGTGGTACTCTAGTTGTAGGGGCTTTGGGTTGTAAGTCTCTGAAGGTAGAGGGAAAGTTTATGAATGCTTAGTATTGTGGGGGGGGGGGGGGGGAGAAACATCTCTCTATGGTTTATTATATTAAAGGCAATTCTAAAGCTTGGTAACTTTTTTGCAAATTCAAATGGAGGGTTGAACCTTTTATTAATTGTGGTCTTGGTTGTGAGAATATTTTTTTTTAGTAGGATCGAGGGTTGGGGGGCCAATCTATTGATTCTATCCATAATACCTTTTCCATAGCCCCTTTGAAGGTTAATGAATTTTTTAATGACAATGGTTAGGATGTTGAGAAACTTTCTGGTTTGCTGCCTAATTTTATTAGTCAGAAAATCTTATAGATTCTCTTAAACATTTCCTCTCTTGATGTTCATATTTGTGCCTTCTCTAATGATCGCAACTTTAGTTTAAAGGAGGCTTGGCATTCTTTTAGAGTTAAGCATGAGACCTCCAAGATTTTCAAGATGATTTGGCATAAAAGTATTCCCTCTACTGTTTCTATACTTGTTTAGCTTATCTTACATAAGTTTATCCCTGCTGATGTTAATTTGATTAAACGTAGTTTTATCCTCCCTTATAAATATCAATGTTGTTTTCATATGGATAATATGCATCATGTGTTTATTTCTGGTCCTTGTGTTGTTAAAGTTTGGAATTACTTTAATGATATTTTGCATTTAAATTATTTTAATGCTAGGGCTTCTATTTACTCTATCCTTAATAATTGGTTTGTTAATTCTAGAGACCATATTAGGAACATTATTCCTTATCTCATCCTTTGGTTTTTATGGATGGATAGGAATAATTCCTTCTTTAATGGGGTGGCTATGAATCATAATAAAATTATTTAAAAAGTTAAAGATAAGATTGTGGCCCTTTACTCTGCTAAATTACTTATGACTAAGAATTTCCATAAATCAGCTTATGCAACAACTGGTTTGGGCATTAATTTGGAGGGGCCTAGTATTTGTAATGATCCTAAAAGTATTTTTTGGCTAAAACCTCCAATTTTTTTCTTTAAGCTTAACTTTGATGCTGTTAGTGTTAATGCTAGGGTGGGTTGTGGAGGTATTATCAAAGATGCTAATGGTAAAGGAATTTTGGGTTTTGCTGGTCCTTTATTCAATTGTAATTTTAAAGAGGCTGTCATCTTGCTATCCTTTATAGCTTAAAACTCTCCTTCTCTCTTGACTTCATAAACATTATGGTTGAGGTTGGCTCTACTTTTTGCCACCAGATTTCTAATAAAAGGAAGGTTATTGTGTGTCATGCTGCCTTATTTCACATGAGGAGAGAACTTAAGCATTGGTTGAGCATGTTTAATTACTCTTTATCTATCATTCAGATGGAATTTAATGCTTGTACTAATGGTATTGCTAAGTGGGGTTGTGATTGGAAATCTATGGTGGACTTTACTATTTCTAATCTCCCTCCTCATATTAGAGGTATTTTAAATCTGGATGAGATTAGTTTTCCATATGTTATTCCTTAATTCTATTGATTTTGGTTCCAATGGGTTGCTGTCTGGTTATAGTTGTCTCTTTGTTAACTCTCGGGTTGGTTTATTTTTTTTTTTGTTGGGCTGCATTTTTTGTTTTGCTTTTATGTGTTATTGTTTGGTTCATTTTGTCATTGATGGTTATTCCTTATTTGGAGCTATTAGTGTGACCTGTGGTTGGATTTTTGGTGGTGGCTTTGTGTTGTATTGGCCTGGTTATTTTTCATCTATGGAGTTTACTTTTGTGTTATATCAGTTTGGTGTTGTGTTATATTGTAGTCCTATGGTTATCAGCTGGATCTTTTGGGTGATCTTCTTGGGGGGTTGCGGGTTGTGCTGCTGCATTGGTGTTTCTCTTCGGATTGTTAGTGTTACAGTTGGGCAATTTACTATTTCAGTTTATTCTTGTGCTCTTACCCTGTTGTGTTCCATGGATGTTTGTCTCTCTGGCTCTTTGGTTCATCTGGTTGGGTATTGTATCATATTTCTAGAGGCCTATTTTTGCTCAGAGTATTGTATTATTTTCATTTGGCAATGTTTGTTTTGGTTGGGGGTGGACTTCCATTCTGATGGTTATATTGTTGAGCTAAAAATTTTGTGTGTTCTTTTGGGTTTGTAATGCTTTCTTGTGAGATGCTTCCTCCTCCTATGGGGTGGTTATCTGTTGTGTGGTAATGGGAACTCTAGCTCGTAGGGTATTTTTTTCTTTTTAATTTTATAGCTCGTATGAGAAGTAGAGAACTTGAGTTCCCTTTAAGGACCTTGTAATGTGGGCCCCGCCGAAGGTTTTCCCAAAAATAAAAAGTAAAAAAATAAAAAAATAATATTATGTTAGAAGACACTTTAAAATTTTTATTGTTTTCACCTTTATTCCATTTTTATTGATGATGTCTTTACTTCCTCTTTAAAAAATGTTTGAACTGGCAAGTCATCAATGCAAAGTCATCATCCTCCTCCATTATAGAGCTATCACTATCTAAATCATTCACTTTCAAAGCCACAGTCTTCTCCTTATTCTTATCATCTACATCATTTAGTCTTTGACTCGTGCTTTACTCATAGGCAATTAGTGACCCAAGCAAATTTTCAATTGAATAAACATTTAAATATTTTGATTCAATAATTATAGTAATTTTAGCATCATATGCACTCGACATGTAATAAAAAATTTTATTAACTTTTTAGAATGCATGCAGGGATGTAACTATCTTTGTAAACCTAATATACATTTTTTATTTTAATTCTCTAGGTTTCATATGAAATAGTTCATAACCATGTAACAAAATGTTTAACCTAGACTATTTTACTTAGCAAGTTCCTTCATATATAATGCAGAGTCTATCATATATTTCCTTCTCCATAATATAGGTAGATACTTGCATATAATATCAAATTTTTTATCATAGAAAATACAATTATGACACTTAGTATTTAACTAAGAAAATTTTTTATCCTCTTAACTCCATTAAGTATATGGAATTTTAGTTTTGACTTCATTGACTACATGTGATGCAAGAGAATAACCACTTTATGTCATATGCCACATCCTAAAATAAATTGATTGTAAAAAGGTAGACATGCAAAATTCCAAAAATCCAAAAGGGTGTTTTTAAATAGTGGTGGACAGGTTATTGCATAACCCTCCATGGTATTTTGGTTACCAAATTGGGCCATTAGATCTTTTCTTGAAGATTTTAAAATTGAAATTTGAAGACCCGCTTTGAAACCACTTGAAAATCTGAAGAGGTTGTGAGAACTCAATAGACTAGCACGAGCCACACCAAGTTGGGGGGGGGGGATGAATTGGTAATTTAAAAATTACTCTAGAGAAATATTGATGTATTTTTTTTAGAAAATAATTTTAAAACTAATCCAAATAATTTACTAAAATCATGCATAGGCAATTAAGAATTTAAAATAATTTTTCAATACGAATGAGTTATTATTTTTTGTATGCCACAACCTATTCTAATTACACTTGATTGTAAATATTAAAATTCATGAAATAAACTCAACTTGTAGATAATAGAAAACTAATTCGTAGAAAAGTAAATGCAAAAATAAAAATTGAAACAAGTAATTTTTATAGTGGTTCGATGAACCTTGACCTATGTCCAGTGCCCAGAGTCATCTACTTTGGGTGTTGCACTAGTATTAAGTGACTCTACTTTTTCCTGCACAACAAGGCATAGAAGCCCTTAAAAAATTCCTTCCACCAATCACAGGTTCGACAGAGTACCTGAAGCTATGTTACTCTCCTGGTGATTGCAACGAACCTTCAACATTTCTCTCTCCTAGAGAAGATAGAGAACCTTTTCTCCTTTTTCTCCCTCTTGGAGAAGGCAGAGAACCTCAACTCCTTTTTCTCACTCCTGGAGATCATAGGGAAGCATAACTCTCTTTTCTCCCTCTTAGATAAGGCAAAGAATATAGAGGACTTGGCTTTGATGCCTCTCTCCTAAGAGAAACTAAATCAAGGTGCAAGCTAGCATGGAGAAATCATGTGAACCCCTCACACTTCTTCTCCCTCATGCTTTACCTCACCTTCTTCTTCCTCTCTCACCCAAGTGCTCTCAAAACACCTTCTCACTCAGAGTTCCTTTAACAACCCAAAACTCTTGTCTTTTTTCAATAGATTATTAAAACATTGCTTAAGTATTGGTCTTAAAAAAAAAACTAACAATTTAAGTTTCCCATCTTTGTTCATACAATAGGATATGTAATCATATAGTATGATCAGTTCAAGAACTAGACCTATCCAATACAATGCAATAATCATTAGGATGAACTGTTCTAATTTTGCAAACATATCATAAAATACAATCATATGGTCGTCCAATATGATATGTTTAATTTCTTCATATTCATACATGAATTTAAAAATTATCTCTATTAATCATCCCATAATATTCTCATTACACAGTATGATCAGTTGATTTCCAATAGGTTATCCTATACTATGTAAACATTGTACAATATGATTAATTCAAAAATCATGATTTTGTTTGGTACAATTTTTGGGATGACTCAATTTTATCTCTGTCAATCATATACTTTTATTATGGTTGTATAATATGATCTACTACAATTAATTAACAATGTTTTAATTGACTAATTATGGGGGATAATTTAAGTAAGATTTTAAAATGTCATACAATATGATTAGGATTGTATAGTACGATTAGTTCAAAAATCATTTTTTGAATTTCTTAATTTATCTTGGAGCTAGGGTTTATAGATCGAAATGAATTGTACAATATCATACTATTAGTTCATTAAAATTAATGATAATGTTAAAAACCATTTTTCAAATAGTTAATTGTATAATACAATTATAAGTCATACAATATGATTAGTTCAAAAAAAAAAAAAAAAATCTTAAAATTTCCTCACTCCCCTTATATATGTGGATAGTCACCAATTGAATACATCCTTATGTGGTCAGACTCAAGAAATAGAAAATTATAGGAATGTTAAAATTACTAATTCTTTAACTTGACATCCTTTTCTATCCATGTTTGAGTCTTCAGTAGTCTTGAGTAGCGTATATTTTTCTTGAAATATTAGTGTGCACAGATAAAAAATAAAATCTAGTATTTATGTTAACAAAATAAAAAAACTCTATTAATAATAATTATTTTCATCAAAATCACATGCTAGATATCTTAGATTGCAACAAAAGGTCATATTGATAATTAAGTTATTATATATAACCTCTTTACTAGCACTAACAAATTTCTAACATCATGGAGGTTGAGACTGACCTCTTTGTTCCCAAAGTAATCTTAGGAGCCATTTTTTGGTTTAGAGAAGAGCAGATACTCACATAATTTAAGAAAAGTTTAGTGTAGGGAAACTAGTGAAATGAAATGAAATATCTGAATTTTATTTATAAAGGGCAGAACAATGTAGCATTGGATCTTATAGTGATTTAACATTGGTCAAATATTATTGTGCATTAGTGGCACGGTGCTGCAACACTACTCGAATTCCTCTAGTTGTCTAACATGAATAGTAACCACTATGGTGTTAACATGTCTATAGAGTGATATCATTTGTATAACTATAGCATTACAGCACTAAGGGGTTAAGTGCTACAACACTGGCTATTATGGTACTGTGGCATTGATAAAAAATTTAATTTTTCATTTGGCATCGCGATTTTAAATACAACAAAGTGCACATAAGCAAGATACTAAACACACATTCATATATATAAAATGCAGTACATAGATACAATCTTTTGGATTATCTCCCAAGTAGAGCTAAATTTACAGTCTTCAGCTAGACTTTGTTAACTGCTATTCAATATGAGCCAATGTTAAATACTCCTATATCAATATATATATATATATATATATATATATATATATATATATATATATATATATATATATATATATATATATATATATATATATATATGCATATATAGCTTAAGTCTATAACCATTAAATTTAAAGGAATGGATTTTTTTATCCTAATTTTTATAATTTCATAAGGATATACTCTAGTGACAGTGAATGGACCTGGCCACCTAGACTTTAACTTCCCAAAAAATAATCTAAGTTTAGAGTTATAAAATAATACATCCTAATCATGTGCAAATTCTTTCTTAATGATCCTATGATCATGTAAGTTCTTACTTAATTCATTACAAATCTTAAAATTTTCATAGGCATCCAATCTAAATTCCTCAAGTTCATTCAAATATATTTGTCTCTTCTCCTTAACATCTTTAAGATTAAAATTAAAAATTTTTAAAGCATAAAAATCCTAATATTCTAATTCTACTTATAAGTGAAAAGATTTCACAAAATCTAATCTATAAGGAGACACTACAATAGGAACCTTGAATGTAATCATGTAAGTTCATAGAACAATAATTCCTAATTGGGTTTATAATTTTTTTAAAAGATTTTCTTGACCTTCCTACTATTAATTTCATCTCATCCACTTGTCTATTGGTGATACTCTATTATTTTTTTTATGTTTAATCCCTAATATGGAGATTACACTTCCTACTCTTCTATTACAAAAATGACTTTGGCATCGCCAAGGATTACCCAGAATGTTTCAAATCTAGAAAAATATATTTCTATTCAAGAAATTTATAAAAATATGGGCATCATTCAAGGGCAATCCAAAGCTTTTATCCACTTAGATATAATGTTAAAAATTATCAAAATATAATGATTACCAAATGACTGAATAAATGGTCCCATAAAATCTAACCTCCAAACTTTAAACAACTCAACTTTTAACATGAGTTTCATGGGTATTTCATTTTATTTTATAATGATACCAACCCTCTAACATCTATCACATTTCTTTTCATATTCCATTAACATCCTTAAATAGGATAGGGCATTATAATATCGGTTGTAGAATCTTGGATACAATTTCGTATCCTCCAAAATTTCCGTCATAATAAGAGTTGTGACACTAGCTACTAACCCTCTGGGTATCTTCTAAATGGACACACCTTCTAATGATTTGATAACTATATCTCCTAAGAATATATAACTCATCTCAAAAGTAATACCTACCATCATAAAAAAATTTATGCCTTTGGTTCCGTGACATGTTAAATGGTACAATACCATTGATAATGTAGTTGACAATGTCCACATACTAAATAGTAATGTCATGTAGTGTAAATAACTTCTCATTTGGGAAGAATTCATTAATATGAAAAATAATATGAAAACAATTCTCCCTCTATAATCTAGATAAATGATTAGCTACCTGATTCTAGTTCCTTCCTTATGAAAGCTTTCTACATCAAATTCCTCTAGTGATAAAATCCTTCTAATCAATCTCGATTTAATATCTTTTTTAGCTTATATGTATTTAATAATATAATTATTTTTGAAACAACAACCTTATTTCCAATCAAATAATATTTAAATTTATCAAATTAAAAGATTATTTCTAGTAGCTCTTTTTTAGTTGTGATATAATGAATTTATGCATCATCAAAGTTCTACTAGTGTAATAGATAGTGTGAAATTCCTTATGTAGTCTTAGCCCAAAAATGGCCATAATGGCATAGTCACTAACATCGCACATCAATTCAAAGTTAAATGACTATTAAGGTGAAATGATGGTAGGAACTATAACTAAGCATTTCTTAATTTTCTTAAAGGTAATTGAAAAGTCTGAATAGAACTCAAATGGTATATCCTTTTCATGCAAATGACCTATGGGTTTTGTAATCCTTAAAATATCTTTAATAAATATTCTATAAAAATTGATATTACCTAGAAAAATTTAGATCCCCTTGAGAGTAGTACAAGGTGGAAAATTCTTAATCATATAGATCTTCACTTTATCGACCTCTATTCCCCTGTCAGAGATTTTGTGTCCTAAAGTAATGCCTTGCTAAACCATGAACTTATACTCTTCCTAATTGAGAAAAAGGTTACACTCTTATATATACTTAAAATAAGAGCCAAATGATCTAAGCAAACATCAAACTTCAGTGAAAGTTTGAAAAATCATCCATAAAAATCTCAACGCCCTTCTTATTAAATATGAAAATTATAAATTATGCATCACTAAAATATTACTAGGGTATTACACAATCTGAAGGGCGTTCTTCTAAATAGAGAGGTTCCATAGTGACTCATAAAGGTAGTGTTATCCTGCTTTTTTATTATAATAGGAATATGATGGTAACCTGTATAGCCATCTAAGAAATAAAAGAAATTTTGAGTTACTAACCTATTAAGCATTTTATCTATATTGGGTAATGAAAAATTGTCCTTCCTACTGGCTTTATTGAGTTTCTTATTTTTATATAAATTCTCCACCCAGTCATAGTTCTAGTTAGGATGATTTCATTATTCTCTTTCTTTGTTCTAGTTAACCTTCCCTTCTTTGGTACATAATGAATTTGGCTAACCTAATAACTCTAAAAAATAGGATAAATGATATGTGCATTTAAACACTTAATGATCTCTTTCTTCACTACTTCCTTCATGATGAGGTTTTACCTCTTTTATGGGTCAGCCTTTAGGTTGAATATATTAATCAATCAAAATCTTATGCATGCACACTAATGGAATAATCCATTGAATGTTTGTTATAGTACACCAAAGACTTTTCTAAGGTGTCTATGACCTCCCATCAACTTTTCCTCTTAAAATTCATCCATATTAACAAATATGATTACTCGTAAAGTTGACGAGTCACCAAAAAACACATACTTAAGGTGATATGTAGTGCTTTGATCTTTAAAGTGAGTGCCTCTAAAATAGATATTTTTAAAGATCTATCTAATATTGGAACTCTCAGAGAAATTCTTAACTCTTTGAAGGATAATAATATTACTCATAGACTTCTCTATATCATCATCAATCAACATCTAATCCAATAAATCTAAATCTAAAATAGTTTCTATAACATATGTTAACACATGCTGATAGATTTTGTCAACTATTAAAAAATGTCACATTTTCCTATTTCAAAATGCATGCTATTCAAATAGTTAATAGGAGTAAAATGAGGTTACAAGAACAATAATATGGGTACTAGTCTAGGGTTCTATGAACCTATGCCATATAAAATGTGATGATTGACATAAGCACTAGACTAGGGTTTTATAAACTCACTCCATATGAAATGTGATGAATGACTTGGGCACTAGCTTGGGGTTCTATGAACCTGTTCATGTGGAATGAGACGTGGAAGAAAGGAGGAGTTGGGTATCATAAAATGTATCGAGTCCCATGCATTTTATAAAACTTACTATATTACATTTGTTAAGTGAAATGTATAAACATAAATGAAAGAGAGAATTAATATGAGACTAATATGAATAAATGGCATGAAAGCTTTAGTGAATTGATTATTATTTTTTAAAAGTCATGTTATTTTGCAATTAATACAAATTTGTATCTGATTTAAACATTTGTTGGAATCTATATTATAATATCTCTACATATGATAAATTATGGTGTAAATGAATAAATAAAATAAATTGAAGGCTTTAGTTGGTTTCTTTAATGGTCTGCTAAATAATGTAATTGCTCACTCTTGTTATTGATATATATATATATTTAGAAATGGGTAAAACACCAATTGTGTATGTAAATGAAGATAAAAAAGGTTGAAGTCTACTTGTCTATAAATATTATTTTTAATTTTAGTTCACTTAAATAGTGTTTTTTGATCTAAAATTAGAATAAAGAAATTTCAATAGATCATGAATTGTAATTTAAGACTATTGTGGACGAATATAATGTATGCTATTGTGATTACTAGTTGTTAAAAAATGATAATTTTTTGTTATGACTGTTAATTTATTTGCATATTAGTAAAACCAAAGTTAGAGAGGCATTAAAGAAAAAGAAGTGTGGAAAATCTGTTGGACTTGATGATAATTAAATATAGATGTGGAAATGCTTAGGAGATGAAAGAATTTCTTGTATTACTAAACTTTTTAATACTATTTGAAGACTAAAAAGAAGCTAGATTAGTGAAGAATGAGTGTGTTAATTCCTATTTTTAGGAATAAAGGTGATGCACAGGAGTGAGTGAATTATAGAGGAATTAAGTTAATGTGTCATACTTTAAAACTATGGGAGCGAGTTATTGGAGCTTAGGTTGCGACGTGATACTAATGTTTCTCAAAATCAATTTGGATTCATGCCGGGTATGTCTACTATAGAAGCGATACATTTATTGAGAGGTTTGATGGAGAAATATAGAGAGAATAAGGAGGATCTACATATAATATTTATTGATTTAGTGAAAGCATATGACAATGTTCCAAGAGAAGTGCTATGGAAAGTTCTTGAAAGAAAGGAGTTAATGATGCTTATATTCAAATCATTAAAGATTTGTATGCAGGAGATATTATTTGTGTTCAATCACAAGGTCGTTTGACCAAGTATTTTCCTATTTTGGTTTGATTACATCATGGATCAACATTAAGTCTTTACCTTTTTTCTTTAGTCATGGATGAGCTCACTAGACATCTGCAAGAGGATGTACCTTGGTGTATGTTTTTTACTAATGATATTCATCTTGTTGATAAGACTAGAGAGGAAGTTCAACGTAAACTTGTATTATGAAGGTCAACCTTAGAGTCTAAAGGTTTTCACTTGAGTAGATCTAAAACTGAATATATGGAAGTACAATTTTAGTAGCAATAGACCTAGTGATGGTATTGTGACTTTGGAGTACACATTTTAGGTATCTTTGATCTATTGTTCAGAGTGATGGTGAAATAGACGGGGATATTTTTAGCAGTGTTCAAGTTGGTTGGTTGAAGTGGAGGAATGCATCAGGCTTGTTGTGTAATAGAAAATTCCCCCTCAAACTTAAGGGAAAATTCTATAAGATAGTTGTGAGACCTGCAATGCTTTATGGTGCCGAATGTTGGCCATTAAAAGAGAAGCATAATACCAAGTTAAGTGTTGTAGAGATGAGGATGCTTAGGTGGATGACTTGTTTTACCCTTAAAGATAGGATACAAAATGAGCATATATGTGAAAAGGTTAGAGTAGTTCCAGTTGAAAATAAGATTAGAGAGAGTCGCCTTGGATGGTTTGGTCACATTAAGCGGAGGCCTTCTGATGACACGGTTAGGAAAGTTGAGGTATTAGATTTGACTTATGTTAAGAAAGGTAGAGGTAGACCTAAAAATTCTTGGTTAGAAATATTAGAAATGAGCTTTCTATATTAGATTTAAATGAGAATTTGACTTTTAACAGGGCATAATGATGAAAAAGGATTCATGTAGCCGACCTCACGTAGTGGGACAAAGGTTTGTTGTTGTTATTATTGTAATGTTAATTCTTCCAACTAGATTCTGGGTTATCACATAACTTGTATTCCTTACAAGGAAATCCTTGATATATCATTCTCACTTTGTTCTCTTAAGCATTTATTTTATTTGTCAATGAAGTTTGTGATTATTAATTATCTCGCAATTTATTTTAGCACCAAATTTTTTTTTTTAACTTTGAATTTATTGTATGATTTGGTTATATGTGTAATGTAGATTAGGTCTATGATATAAGTGAAAGAAATTATTTTATGTTTGCCCATGCTTAATTTAGTTACGGGTTTACCATTCTTAATTCCAAATCTAGTGTGATTTATGATCTCAATGGAGGCATATTAGAACAACTAGAGGAGCATGAACAAAATTCTTGAAAGCACAGACATGTGACTTTCTAGGTTTTGGGATCTCTAAGGAGGTGTGAATCATCTAGTGAAGGTGTAATTAATAATTTGTTAATCATATATTAATGTGGATTCAAATGAGATTAATAGAGCTACAAAATTATTTGTGTTCTAGTTCAAAACTAAAAAAGTAATCAAACATTTGCTCAACACATATTCACCATATCAATCATAAATTCTGAGTTTGTTATAAGTTAGAAAAATAAAAATAGATATTTAGTTTACTTCTTTGGTTCATTGAAAATTATTATTGGAAAGATAAATATAGCAATTGAATTAATTTGTATTTTGCTTATAATATCAAAAAATAGATTCCTCGAGGTAACAATACTTTTATCAATGTTTTGTTTACTTGAATGACACGTGCAATTGCACAACACCATTTATCCACGTCATGTTTTTAGCACTATTTATAGGGAATCAATGCCTTGATTTTATAAAGTCAATATTGAATTTAAATTTATGCCTCTAATCTTGCTTTTTTTTAATTAATAATTATTTTACTATTTTTTTTATGCTTTGGTTGCTTCAAACTTGTTGAAAGTTTGTGTTTTAATTATTAGTGTGTGAAGTGTGTCTCATTAAATTTTGAGTTGTTGTATGTGAAGTAGAAAAAAGTTCATAAAAAAATGTGGAAATATTTGAAAAATAAGTAAAGGTCATGCCAAATCAAACTAATAATTTTATAGCTCATTTAGATTAATTACTAATTTAATAATTTATTTTAATTAATTATTAATTTAATACCTTATTTTAATTAATTTTTTAATTTAATAACTTATCTTAATTATAATAACTTTAATATTTTATTTTAATTTATTCTTAATTAAATAATTAAAATAGTTTATTAAAATACCAATTAAATAAATATTGATATAATAACTTATTTTAATTAATTATTAATTTAATGGCATATTTATTAATTTTTAAAATTTTGTTTTAATTTATTTTAAATTTTAATTTTTCTATTATTATTTAAATATAAAATTGATAATATCATAACTCATTTTGCAGCGCATCAAAGCTGAAGACTCTTTGAAATTTTTTAAGAGGTTAAGGGTTCGAATCCAGGTGAGGATGCGTGTCCGTGCTGGTGGGCGTGATCACATTCGGGTTGGCAGGGCGCTGGCCATGGGTGGGCTGACTAGTGGCATGTGCGGGCGGGTGTTTGGGAGCGGTTCACAGGCATGCATGCCGGGCAGAGCGGCTGGCTGGCAGATAACTTATGCAGGTGGGCGCGGGTAGATGCCACGGGCAGGCCAGGTGAGCAGCCATCTTGTGTTTATTTTTTTAATTATTCTGGTGGAATCTTTCCTTCGAGCAGCAGCTAGAAAATTTTTTGGCGGCTAAATTCTATGTAAAAATTTTTCTGACAATTTTTTTTTCTGAAAGTTTTCTCGATGCTCATTTACCGGCGAAAAATTGTTTCCACAGAAATCCATCGAAAAACTTTTAAATATGATGAAAAATGAATAACTTTTCACTAGAAAATCCACCAATAATATGTGACTTTCCTATAGTGATAGGCCACCTAGAGAATTTGTCAATCAATTAGTAGATGATGCCAATTAGAGTATTAGTAAACCAGTTATAAAAGATAATAACTTTGAATTAAATCATGCCTTTATCCAAATGGTAAAAAATCCAAAATTTGGGGGATATCACATTGATGATCCCAACCTACACATTGCAAGTTCCTTCAAGATATGCATAAAATTTAAGTATAATGGTGTCTCTCATAATGCCATTAGATTGAGGCTATTTCCATTTTCTCTAAGGGATAAAATGAAAATATGGTTGAATTCCTTTCCTCAAGTGCAATAATCACTAGGAATGATTTGACACAATAATTCTTAGCAAAATAATTCCATTCAACTAAAACCAAAATGCTTAGGAATGACATCACATCCTTAATCCAATTAGATGTGGAGTCCATTTATAAAGCATGGAAATAATTTAAGGAGTTGTTAAGGAAGTGTCTTCCCCGTGCCTTTCACAATTAGTTAATAATTCAATTTTTTTTTTTATGGGTTGGTATATTCACTTAGGTTTATCATATATATTTTGGTTGGAGGATCATTAATATTGAAACCTTTGATGAAGCATATTCTTTGAAATAATAAAGGTAAAAAAAAAACTTTCAATGGCCTTCTAATTTAGTCCACCTAAAAAGGTAGCTAGTGTGCATGATTTAGATGTTTACATCACTTAAACTTTATAAGTTGCTACAATTTCTAGGAAGCTAGATAACCTAAGAATTAATTCAAATTAGGGAGGACATTTAAATTTTGATGAAAATGTGTATGAGAAAATGAGTGAGTATTTTTCTTCCAGAGTTGAATCATTAAACATAATTTATAATAGAAAAATATTTCCTAAATATATAATCCTAGTTTGAAGAGCCACCCAAACTTTAATTGGAATAATAATCAAAATATAGAGAATAATAATTGGAATAATAACTAATCTAATCCTATGTGGAATTGGAATCATCCTTAACAAAAATTTGAAAACCCTTGACCTATTGATCCTCCAAGGTTTAACTCTAATACTCAATTTAAAGATAAGAAGCCTCCATTAGAGGATATAGAGTGTTAGATAGAGGCCCAATTATAAAGCCAAGCTATTGGAATATGAAATATAGAAAATGAGCTCGGGAAATTGGTTGACTAAATAAATAATAGACTCCAAGGTACCTTACCTAGTAACACTATAGTAAATCCAAGAGATAAAGGTAAAGAGTAATGTAAATCCATTAAGTTAAGGAGTTATAAGTAGCTTAAGGAAAGAATTAGTGAACAAAATCATGCTAAGGAGATGAAAGTTGAATCCATTCTACCTATAAAATAACCTAAGGAAGACCTAAAGATAGAAAAATCCATCATAAAGGATTTAGAGAGGCCACCACTACCTTGTCCGTGAAGACTACATTAATAAAACCTAGACTAATAATTTTTAAAATTTTAAAAAACATTCATGAAGTTAACTATAAACATCCCATTTGCAGAAGCTTTGCAGTAAAAGCCATGATATGCTAAATTTATGTAAGAAATCTTATATTAAAAAAGAAAATTAGGAGACTTTATAATTATCGCACTTATTGAGGAATGTTGAGCAATTTTTTAGATGAACCTTCCTCAAATGTTAAAGGATTCTAGAAATTTTATCATTCCTTATGATATTATGAAATAATTCTATTGTAAAG
Organism: Dendrobium huoshanense; assembly: GCA_016618105.1. Classification (NCBI taxonomy): domain Eukaryota; kingdom Viridiplantae; phylum Streptophyta; class Magnoliopsida; order Asparagales; family Orchidaceae; genus Dendrobium; species Dendrobium huoshanense. Next base: position 30,653,384 of record CM028351.1, read on the forward strand.
CATTATGTTACTTGGTATTAATCTCATGCCCTTTTCTATCTTCAAAAGACTATACTTAAGAGATGTACATTCGGCTGACCTCATTTCTATCTAAGGTCATCTAAGCATTGAAACCCTAAATGACAATCAACATGCTTAGTGCACTAGTCCCTATAATACACAAACTTCGTGACTTTAATAATTGTTTAAACTTCACTGTTTCGAGCTTCATACATTAAACTCAACAACACTGGCTACCTAATCTAGTGTTTGACCCATTTAACCAGTTGAGCTAGCTCAACCTAGCCCAATTGATCATAATATTATATTGATCTATTTTAAACTCCAATATACATTAAAACTTTTCTAAATCATTTTAAATATATCTCCTAATTAATTGAATATGTTTGGTCAACCAGGCCTTGTCACATATTGACTTAGCCATCTCTTGTTAAAATTGGTCAAACCTGACTAATTTATATCAAATATCTAAATTCAAATAAATTAAATTCATCAAACCTAAAAATCCAAACCTACTTATGCCTTTGATAAGTCAAGACCATGGGAGACCTTCTTTGACCAGCTGACTTGATCAACTCAGTCAAAATGGCCAAAACCTATTTAAAATCAATTTCTAAACTCAAACTCCAAACCTAATTCATCAAACCTCATACATTTAACCCAAACAGCTCCTAGAGGCTCCCAATAGTCTATCTTAGGTGGCTTGACTAGGCTTATATAATCAAAGTAGGTTAAATCCATAAAAAAGCCCATATGATAAAATAAGGTTACACCCATGTAAAACCTCTCTTCTAGCCCTCACTTGTCTATTTGGCTTGCTTGAACCACTCTATAAACATTATGAAGCTAAATAAATATAAGCTAAAGCCTTATTTTAGCTCATATTAACCCCAAGTGTTCCCCCTTCACAAAATATGAAAAAAATGCTATCCACCTTGGATTTTCCTTCCATGGATAAGACATACTTCTCTAACCACCTCGGCCACATTACAGTCATCCACAGAAAATACTTGACCAATCTTAGCCATTAGATTAGCTTCCATGGCTTGGAACAGGGCAAGCTATCCAAAACATTGATTCAAGCTATACTCCCTATCCATAGATTCCTTAGCTTTCAATTTACTCTTTTAATATCCCTCTTTTCCCCACTCTTTCTAGGCCTTAATGTTTTGCTAGTTAAGAGATCTAAGAGTGACCTAGGTATTCATCCTTCAAGATTTCTACACTCTATATATAGTCATTTTCCAGTCTTTGCTTCTTCATAAAACTTCTTCCTAAGGAGCTAAGGAAGGAAGATAACATGCTTTGGATCAAGCTTTGAGACTCATCCTATATAGGAAAATATCAAACTATAATCCTAGAACTAGGGTTTTAAATTTATTTGAAAATATACTATATGAAGCTCCCAATCTTCTTATATTAGAACTTCATATGATTAGTAATGATCCCTGAAAGTTTCAAGAAGTTTGGTTTAATATAATCCATAATAATAAAAAATAATTCCTTTAAAAAATAAATTTTATGGAAGAAAATGAAATCTTTAACATCCATTTCACATGAATAGCCAAGATTTCATCAAATGGATCGCCTAATTTACTCATTTCAAATAGCTAGAAGGATAAAATCTTTTCCGACCAGATCAGATCAATCGATTTAAAATCATTTAGAATGAATAATTTGGATTCATTTTGATGGGGTTGAGTGATTGAATGACACCATTTTTTGACCCAATTCATATGTGGCACATGTTATGACTACCGCCAATGATTACACCACTGCTAATGATTGTGATGTCAGGCCAATCATTGCTTTAAATGTATTTTTAATTCAAATTAATAGGTAAAAATTCAAAAATTCATAGTAAAGCTATCTTTGAATAATAGTTTATGATCTTTGGCTCTATAGAACAAGGGTAATGTCCTCTTCAATTTTTAAAAAGTTTTAGATCCATTTAGTTCATGTTTAGGGAATACAGTCATTTAAGCCTCTATGATTTTGTATTAACTACTCTCTAACCATGTGTTATTTTGGGCTTAAATTTTAATAAGGCATACTAGGGGATGTTCCCTAAATCCCTTAATTTTTTGTTCAATTTGATGCGCCCATTTTCGGTAATAGAATTTTGAAAGTCATAGGTCATTATTTAACGTAAACTTTAGAAATTCATAACATTAATGCTTGTTGAATTAGGTCACCAAATTTATGTGGTTTGTTTACATACTTCCAAGGGTTAGATACTTTTGTTTATAAACCCTTTTGAAAACTAGAAACACATAAGAAAAATAACTTTGGGTATAGTCTAGTGAACTTAGTAGAATTCTAGGAAATTCTTTTAACATAAAATAGGGATATGATGAACCTTAGAAATAAATTTCACCTTATTTAGAGTTCATTAGGTTAGTTAAATCATAAACCCTAAGATTAGCCTCTATTTTGGGCTCTAGCTCTGAGGAGATTCCTGTGCGATTTTAGAGCTCCTTCTCGCGTGCTAGATTATAGACCTCCTGGCCTAGTTTCTTTGTTATTTCCAATCAACTTCATTTGATTTTCTTCTTTTGTTGCTTTTCATTCACCGATTTTAAGGTTTCATGGGTTTTTTCGGTACTGGGAGATGATGACTCCATCCTCACCCATCCCAACATCTTCATCTCTTATTGAGGGAAAAAGTCGATCCTTCAAAGATGTTTTGGTTGGTTCATTATCTTCTTATCCAAAATTGAATTTTGTTCATTCCTCTTTCAAGTGCTGCCCGGCCCTTTAATTCGAGGACTCAGTTGTTGATCAGTTAGCGGCTCCTTATGCTTTGATGTTGGTGGGTAAATTTGTTTTAAGGCAACTGAATCTTGATATTATACATAATTTATTCCTTAACCTAAATCTTTCCTGATCATTTCACTTTGGTTTAATTAATCAAAGACATGTTGCTATCCAACTTTCTAATGATCTTGATTATAGCCACATATTTTCTAAGAGATTTTATTATATTCAAGTGTGTCAATTGCGGTTGCTTAGGTGGACTCCAGATTTTGACATTAGGGTGGAATCCCCTATTGCTCCAGTTTGGATTTCTTTCCCTAATATGAGACTTCACTTTTTTAATCATCAAATCCTTTTTAGTATGGCTTCTATTTTTGGGAGACCGTTACAAATTGACTAAGCCACTGCCTTTGTGTCGAGGCCGTTTGTTGCTCAGGTGTTGGTTGAATTAGATGTCTCTAAAAAACATCCTATTGAGATATGGATTATGTCAGAAGTTAAGGGTTATTTCCAAAAAAATGAGTTTGAAAATTTACCTATATTTGGTTCTTTCTGTAAGATGCACGGACATGTTATGAATGATTATTTTTGGAAGCATCCTCATCTCTGTAAAGAAAAGGATCCATTGAAAAAAAAATGGGGTGGTTGCTCAGAATGTCTCTAATTCCCATTCAGGTTCTAATAGAGGGCAATGTCTCTAATCCTCCCCAATCTCTTGAGGAGCCGTCAGTGGTTAATGTTGAAGACCCTCTTCCATTTATTACCAACGATGTTTATTTAAATCATGATCAGGGAGTTATTATCTAATCATTTGCTTTTTCTTCTATTGATTATGAGAAGAATGTTACGCATACTTTGCCTAGTATTGAAGTCCAAAATGATGTTAATGTTGAAACTACCCCTTATTGAACTTTTAATCAAAATGTTTATGAGTCTAATGGTATTATGCTTTCCTTTAGTTCTTCTAATCCTTTAAATGAACAGGAAGTTGTGGCTATTCAAGTGCCTTGTAAAGAGGGTGAGAGGAATGATATCCCATTAGAGGAAGGTGAATTTATTTCTACGGAGCATAGTTCACCTATTTATAAATACATTGAAGAGCTTATTGTGAGGACTCATGATAATTTGGAGGATAATGGAATGTTTATGGAGGATGAATGTCCTTAACAGACTATTCAAACGGAACACCCAAATGGTAGTAAGACTCCTTCAACTTCTAATTATAATATTGATGCTTTGACTAATTATGAGGATATGCATATTACTACTAAATTTTTTTACTAGGGATGATAATGATTTTAGGTTTAGTAAAGTTCATAGCAAAAGAGGAAGGAATCCTAAGCATATCACTTTGCAACCTCCTAGAAACACTCGCTCGCATACTTCCCATTAAAGTTTTCCTTATGTTTAATGCTATTATTTGGAATGTAAGGGGCATTGGTTTGTTGCAATCCATGACCCCTAGTCTAAGATTTTGATGATGACAAATAGTATCATTTGAATTAATATTCATTGAATATTTTTTTTGCTATTGTCTGTGAGTATTAACATTTTAGGGATAACGCAAGTTACTCAGGACAACTAAAAGACTTAAGACTAGGTCGAGTAGGAGCTAGAATTTAAATCATTATATATTATTTTATTTTATTTTTCTTTTTTTGAGTCTGGCCACAAATTATATGTAAGACTAAGCAGCCATGCACACACACAGGGGGAGAGGGTTTTAAAAATGAATAATATTTTTTTCTATTGATCATACTATATGAGTTTTTATCATACTATATGATCTGATCAGGCCCAAACATCTCTCTTTTAACAAGTCATACTATATGATAAATATCATATAGTATAATGTGTTTCTAATTAAAAACCTTAGCCTCCAAAATAATTTAAGTAAGCGCATAATACAAAAAATTGAACTGATCATACCAAAACTGAATGAATTTGATAACATTGATGTTATCCCCTTCAATTATAACCCCTTTACTCTTAAGCATCCACGGTTGAATGAAAATTCTAATAGACATCACAGCATCCAATTCAAGATGAGCTATATCCCAATGCGTTCTTCTTTCTCCAAATGCAATCAATAATCTCACTTTATGGTCACAAAAGCAACCACCAATTCCAGCATTATAAGAAGTTAGGAGAGATACATCAACATTGATCTTAATCCAACCAAGCGGTGGAGGGTGACAAAAGTTTTGAAACTCCCTAGGGAGATTAGCACCCCAGCTATCTATGATTGGATTAGAAGATTTAAAAGTTGAAGACAGCACATTAGCTGCTGTAACGGCAATAGTACTTGCTGATTTTCCATGGTTAACATCATTTCTATTCCTCCAATTAAAGTATACTGTGGTACAGTACAGATTGGCAATATTAGGTGCAAAGATAGTAAGAGTTCTCAGCTCCTGTAAACATTCAGCCAGAGAATTAAAGATAGGAATGTACAACCCCCATTCTTGAATCTTTCTAATAACCTCATGTAGATGAATGCAACGGACAACAATATGCTCCAGATTTTCAGCTGCTTGACAGCCCCTAGCATATAATTCCTCATCTTTAAGATTCCTATATTTTAAGAACACATTTGTTGGCATTGCTTCTTTACTCATTCTCCACCAAAACAATTCAATCTGAGCTGAAAGTCTCAATTTTTTTAACCAAGTATAAAAACCTATATCATCACCAATACTGCTATACTTGCTGAATGCCTCAGATGCACGAGTAGTAATAGACCTGCCAGATAAACAACAAATTTCTTCCAGATAATTTCATTTGCACTTCTATTAATCAGAATTTGAAGAATGGTAGTGATCAGGTCATTCTGGAAAAATTCTTGAAAACTCATGGAGATTCCAGCCACCATTGTCATTGATCAAATGATTGAGCTTTAATCCTTCTAACTCCGAACAATTTGCAGTGATTGGCCATTCATTCAAACATTTGTCAAGCAGCCAAGTATCATTAAGAATATCTATATTCTTACCATTAACAACTCTCCACCTTAATAAAGGTTTTATGTATTGGGCACCTTCAATCAAAATCTTCCAAGCAATTGAACTACCATTCCTACTTTTAGCTTCCCACAAGTTATCTCCATATTTTGCTGAAATAACTTGATATAGTAAATAATCATGGTTTTGTAGAAATCTCCAAGACAGTCGTGCTTTAAAAGGACCAGCTCTACTAGCCGCCGAGTAAAAATTCAAACCTCCTTTTGCATAAGGTTTGCACAGAGCATTCCAACCAATGAAATGCATACCCCTCTTACCATTCCCCTTATGCCAAATAAAATTTATACAACATTTATCAACCTCTTGTAACACTTTCTTTGCGACCAAAGTATGTGTAGAAACAAAATTAGGAAGAGTTAAGGGAGAAGTCTTCGCAAGAGTAAACTTACTCGCCAAGGACAGATTTTTACTTCCCTATGAGTTCATCTTTTGCATCACTTTATCCAACAAAAATTGAAAATCAGATTTCAGAGGTCTCCTCATCATCATATTCATGCCTAAATACTATAAATCTTTAACAGTTTTAAATTCCAGAACTTTCTTTACTCGGGAAACAGCAGCTCTACTCATTCTCTTGCTAAACAAAATTTGAACCTGTCCAGGAATATAATTCCATCACAATACTTCTCAGTTTGACATCTAGATGGTTTGTAGCTTGGGAAAATATCAACATGTCATCAGTAAATAGAAAATGGTTCACCTTGGGAGCTCTCTATGAAACTTGAATTCCCATATCATGACCTCTTTGTGACATAGCTAAAGAGAAAAGTTGAGAGCAAAGGATATAAAGATATGGCGATAGCGGGCAACCTTGCCGAAAGTCATTCTCTGCAGTAATCCATTTGGAAGCTCTTCCATTAATGATAAAAGAGAATCTAGCATTTCTTATACATTCCATAATAAGCCTAGATATATTCATTGGCATGCCAAACATATCTAAGACTTGGGCTAAAGAATCCCAACTCATACTGTCATAAGCTTGCTCCATATCAAGCTTAACCACCATTAAACCCTTTTTACTTTTTGAAATTCTAAGCTTATGAAAAATCTCATGAGCTAGAAGACAATGGTCAGACATAGAACGACCATTGATAAATGCAACTTGTAAGACAGTGATACACTTGGAAATATAAATTTTCATTCTATTTAGAATCATGGTTGCCATAATCTTATAAGTTTTTTGACACAAACTTATAGGCCTAAAGTTAGAAGGAACAATAGGCTTATTGATTTTAGGAATTAAGACAATAAGTGTATCCTTCCATTCATTGTACATGCAACCGGTTTTGAAAAAATTATCAATAGCCTTCCATGTATCCTCCTCCACAATCTTCCAATAAAATTTGAAAAAAGAAGTTGTGATGCCATCAAAACCAGGGGATTTGTTGTTACCTTGACTGATGACAACTTTAACCATATCTTCCTAATCAGACATTTGTTAGAAACAAATTTTATGTCAAAATCTTTATCACATAATTGACTAATGCTTAGTAAGTTACGCTTTAAACCATCAACTAATAAAACATTCTGAATTAAAAAATTCTTTGCATTTCTAACAATACCTGAGCCCACCACTTTCCTGGTGGTGTTGTCTACCAACATTTCTTTGCCTTCTATCATAGTCTCTAGTATAATGAACTTCTTTATGTCTCTAGTTATGTGTCACGAGCAGCCATTGTCTAGGTACCATATGCTCTCACTAGGTCTTTTGTGAGAGCATCCCTACAATTTCATTAAGGGTTAGATTTGGGAACCCAAGTGAATTTGGGTTCCTCCTTATGCTTGCATGAATGCGATATATGCATGCTATGCTATGATGGATGAAATTTAGGTCTCCATACTAGGTGTGTCTTATGGGCTATGTGACCTAGCATGCCACAAGAGAAGCACCTAATACTGGGAAATAGGTTCACTAACCTATGTGGGTGGTGATGCCTCTTCCTAAAGTTATGTGATGCATGCAATGCTGGGGATTTGAATAATACATGCTGTTGTGATGGATTGAAAAATTCTTCAAGTGAAGGTGGTTTTTTATTTTCATTCAAAACCTTTAAGTTAACTTGTAAAAAGTTATTTGCATGTTTAAGGTTTGTAATTTCAAATTTCAAATGATGTTCAGTGTTATCTAACTCCCATGCAAGTTCCTCTAAACTCTTATACTTTGTTTCTAATTTGACTTGCAATGTTTTCAATGATTCTTGTGCATCCGTTAATACAACATGCTTCTTATTTAATGCATCAAACTCATCAAGTAGGGACATATGATCTCTATCTAAATCAAAATTTTCTTTAACTAAGTTAGCATGCTCAGTTTGTAAAGTACTAAAATCAATATTAAGACTAGAATGGATTTTCTCAGAAATGAGCAGTAGATCTTTATATGAAAGTTGACATACCTCATCTTGATCCGATTGATCAAGATTATCATTAGCCATTAGACACAAATTGTTACCTCCTTCTCTGCTTCTTCTTCTAACAATTCTGAGGCAGAGTCAGCCCTAAATACCTTTTGTGTCTTCATCTTCCCTTTCTTATGTTTAGCTTTATCCTCGCATTTTTCCTTAGTTGGTTGACTCTTTAAGTTGGGGCAATCAACTCGGAGGTGACCTGATTTCTTGTACTGAAGATAGATTATATCAAATGAAACTTTAGTAGTTCTCGAGCTTTTACCTTTATTCTAGTTATTCTGATGACGCCTTTGTTTTTTTTTTTAAGTTCTTGAACTGTTGGCTTATCAAGGCTTTGTCATCTTCTTCCTAAACTGTAGAACTTTCACTTTCTGAGTTATTTACTTTCAATGTCACCGTCTGCTCCTTCTTTTCACCCGCATCACTTTGTCTTTGACTCACTCCTTGCTCATACGCAATGAGTGACCCAAGCAAATTGTCAATAGAATAAATGTTTAGATCTTTAGATTCAGTGATTGTAGTAATTTTAGCATCATATGAACTAGGTAAGCATCTAAAAATCTTGTTAACTATTTCAAAATTAGAAATTTCTCTACCTAATACATGCAAGGATGTCATAATTTGGGTGAACCTAGTGTACATGTCAGATATTATTTTTTTAGGTTTTATATGGAAGAGTACATAATCATGTAATAGAATGTCAAGTCTAGACTGTTTAACTTCATTAGTTCGTTCATATGTGATGCACAATCTATCCCAAATCTCCTTACCAGTAGCACAGGTAGATACTCTCATGATTCCTTAGATTTTAATGCACAAAAGAAATAATTTAAGCACTTCACATTTAATTGAACCAAATCCTTATCCTCATTGCTCTATTCATTCAAAGGTACTTGAGTTTTCACTCCATTCACAAGTTTAAATGGTGTAATATAACCTTCTTAAACTAACATCCACATACGATCGTCTATAGACTGTAAAAAGTAAACATTCTAATTTTCTAGAAATCAATCTGGATATTGTCAAACAGAGGTGGATGGGTTATTGAATAACCCTCCACAATATTGTGATTACCAAAATGAGATATGATCGATTTTTCAAGGTTTTCTAAAACACTATTTTTGAAACCTAGCTCTAATACCAATTGAAATTATGAGATGAGCCAAGGGGGGGGGGGGGGGGGGTGAATTGGAAAATTGTTATAATAAAAATATAATCTTAAACATGAGTTCTATTTTTTGTGTTTTATAAAATTTAAACAAGAAAATAAAATAATATGGAAGTGAATGCTTAACATAATTTACAACAATGAATTTCACAATAATTTTTACCAAGCAATTTTAATGAAAATGAAATGCAAGCGTAAATAAAAAGCAGTAAGGGAAAATCACACCAAAGACTTTATAGTGGTTCGACCACTTGACCTACGTAGACTTCCGAAGTCATCTACTCCGAGAATTTCACTACTAAATAGTAATTCTCCTTTTTTTTCCCATAGTAAGGCAGAGAAGCCCTTACAAACCTCACTTTCACCAACCCAGCGTGGTGGAGAGCCAAGCGCTTTGTCACCCTCCTGTGACAGCAGCGTATCTTCTCATTTGTCTCCCTCTTGGAAAAGGTAGAGTATCTTAGAGGACACCGATGTAGAAGAATCACCCCCCTCAGAGAGCCTCCCACAAGATCTTCTAAGGCCATAGGAGGAGCAAAGTGCAGCAAGCTTGGAGCAACCGTGTGATCTCCCTTACACTCTTTCTTCCTCAGAAGGCCCACCTTCTCCTTCCTCTCACAAAACCTAAAATCTTCCCAAGTGCTCTCTCCCAAGGAATCCCTCTCTAATCACATTCCTCTCTCTCAATCACACATAAAAAACAAAAAGTTTGTTACTTAAAACAGTCTCCACGAAACCCTAAAAATTTCAAATTAGCCGTTATTATCATACTGTATGATATGTTGAACATTAATACACAGTGTATCACGCTCATTAAAGACAATGATCAATATCTTGAAATTTTGCCTGTTCATGGTTGCCTTCTGGAATTTGTGTTAGAACTTTTATCGTGTTCATGACCTTTCTATTCTTATGTTGCTTGAACCTCTAATTTCCTCTTCTTGGTTGTTAAGTACCTCTCAGGTCTTGGGTTTTAATCATGTTATTTCAAATGTGGCTAACAAGATTTGTGTTTTCTAGAAAGACTCGATTAAAATTGATGTTATTGGTGATTTTGCTCAGGTATTGCATTGAAAATTTGAGGTTCTTAATTTTCATTATTGTACTTATTTTATGTATGCTGCTTCTTCTCTTTACAACGAAAAACTGCTTTGGGATCAACTTATTAATTTACATAATATTTGCAATTTGTCTTTGCTTGTTGGTGGTGATTTTAATATTATCACTAATCCCTATGAAAAGATAGTAGGTTCCTCTCCTCCTTATCAATCTATGGAGGATTTCAATAATATGATTTTGACTTACAAGTTAATTGATATTAGTTTTGTTGGTAATAATTTTACTTGGAATAGGGGTCACTTATGGAAAAGGTTGGATCATTTGCTCTTTAATGACTCTTGGCTTAATTCCCTTAATTCCACCAACGTGCAGCATCTTCGTAGAACTTTGTTTGATCACTTCCCTTTACTTATTAGCCTCAAATTTAGACATTTTAATGCTTGTTCCCAATTTTGATTTCAAAACGTGGTTACTTCATGACTCATTTTTTTAAGGTTGTTTAGAATAATTGGCAAGCTCCTTTACATCCATATAATTCTATTTTTTTGTATGAGGAGACTTTAGTTTAAGCTAAAAAGGCTGAAACGAGTTTTAAGTTGGTGGATTCATCATGTTTTAGAAATCTTTTCTCTAATATCCTGTAAGCCGAGCAACTTGCTAATTCTATTGATCATACTGATGCTAATTTATCTCTTTTAAAGAAGTCTAAAGAGGACCTTTTTAATTTCCAAGCTCACGAAGAGGTTTTTCGGAAGCAAAAAGCTACAGCTAAGCACTTGGTTGAAGGTAATAATAACACTAAATATTTCCATACGTTTGTTAAGAGGAAAAGGTTTAAAAATTGTGTCAATAAAATCCAAATGGAGGATGGTTCTGTCACTGAAAATACTATGGAGATTACTAATTTAGCTGTCCAATTTTCTCAAACTAGTTTCAATAAAGTTTTTAATCCAGCTCAGATTATAGATCATTCTTTCATCCCAACACTTATTTCCCATAAGGAGAATGTCACTCTCTCTAGGCCTCCTTCTTTTAAGGAGGTTAAAGAGACTCTATTCGATATGAATAGTGATTCTATGGTTGGGCCTGATGGGTTTACCACTCTTTTCTTCCAAAAAGCTTGGCATATTATTGTAATGATATTTTTACTACTATTATGGATTTCTTTGCTGGTAACCCTATCCCTAAGTTCTTTACTTTTACTTATATTATTCTTATTCCCAAAAAACAATATTTCTAACACATGGAATGACTTTAGACCTATCAATCTTTGTACTTTTTTTAATAAATTGATCGCTAAAATTATTATGAATCATCTTACTTCTATTTTACCTAGATTTATTTCTCTTTATTAGACTGGTTTTGTTAAAGGTAGGGCCCTTACAGATAATATTTTGTTGGCTTGAGAGTTCTGTCAAAACTTGGATGTTAGGGTTAGAGGGGGTAATTTAATTTTGAAGATTGATATTGCCAAGGCGTATGATAATATTGATTGAAACTTTCTTTATCTTACTTTAGAATTTTTTGGTTTTGATTCTATCTTTATCAAGCTTATTAAGAATTATATTGAAGATGTCAATTTTTCTGTTATTGTCAATGTTTCTAATAATGGCTTCTTCAAATCTTCTCATGACTTAAGGCAAGGTGATCTTATTTCTCCCGATCTCTTTATTATTGTTGCTAAATTTCTTTCTAGGGGTCTTACCAATTTGTTTGATGCTAATCCTAGTTTTTATTTTAGAACTTTGGGAGGTTTTCCTATATCTCATTTATGTTTTGCGGATGATTTTTTTTTTACTAATGTATGTATTAATAGAATTCACAAACTTATGGATTTCTCTTATCAATTTGAGATGTTTAGTGGCTTATCCTTTAGCAAAAATAAAAGTTGTTTCATTGCTTCTAAGAGAATATCTAATGATCGTATTTTAGCTATTAAAGATTTATCTGGCTTTACTCATGCTCACTTACCCATCAAATATCTAGGTGTCCCTCTTTTTAATGGGAGGAGGAGATCCTTTTTGTTTGATGATCTTATTACCTCTGTCCAAAATAAACTTTATATTGGGATTTGATTTTCCTTAGGTTTGGTGGTAGAGTTACTCTTATTAAAGTTACCATTTATAGTTTTCAAACTATTTTTCCAACTCAAGCTGTGTATAATAGGGTCCACAAGCTTATTAACAAATTCTTTTGGAAAGGCACTTCTACTAGCTCTAAAATTTCTTAGGCTGTTTGGGAGATGTGTTGTGGAGTTTTGGCTGAAGGTGGTCGTGGCTGCAAGAATTTTAATGATTTTGCTAAGGCTTTTTCTTTTAAACTTTGGTATAATTTGCGCACTAAAGCTAGTCATTGGGCTAATTTTATGATTTCCAAGTTTTGTGTTGGCAACCATCCTACTAATTGTTTTTCTAAACAAGGTGGCTCTAGAGTTTGGAAAAGACTTTGCAAGGTTAAATGGGATGTGGAGCCCTTTATTTCTTGGGGGATTGGTGATGGTAATATTTTCTTCTGGCAAGATCAGTGGTAAGGTAAACACTCTATTGACTCTATTTTGAATTCTTCCTCTACTACTTCCGTTAAGGTCAATTCTTTTTTAATGATAATTGTTTTGAAAAACTCTCTAACGTGTATCCTAAATTCATTATTTACCTCATTTTAAATTTGCCTATCAACACTGATTCTAAGGACATTTTATCTTATGTGATTTTTCTAAAGATGGTATTTTTCACTTAAAAAATGCTTGGCATACTTTTAGAGCTAAAAGAAATATTGACAATATTTTTACTTATATATTGACTTAAGAGCATTCCTTATACTGTTTCTATCTTTGTTTGGAGAATTCTGCATAGATTTATTCCCACTGATGATAGTCTCACCAAAAAAAGGGTTTATTATGGCTTCCAAGAATCAATGTTGTTTTGAATTTCTAGTGAGAGAAACTCCCATTTTCTAGTGAGAGAAACTTCAAGAATTTTGAATTTCTATTACTTTGGCGACTTCGCCGGAGTTGGTGGCCAGCAATTCGACGACCATGTATGATGGCCAGACGATGTCAAGAATGGATTATTGTAGTCCGTTGATGATCAAGAAAGGTCTCAAGGCGGAATTGGGATTTCCTAAATCTTTCAATGGCCCGCTAGTTATCAGAGAGAACTGCTCTGATTGCGTCAAAATCCCATCACCAGATATTGGTAAAGGGAAGAAAGTGGTTGTGGATGCAAATGTGGAAACTCCATCGGCAAATTTGTATGATAATATAAAAGATTTGGATTCATCTTCTTCTAGTATGAAGATTATTTTGAATCATTTTGGTAACAATATGAATTTGGCTAAGGGAGAAGCTTCTGTCAAGAAGATAGAAGGAAGCATGTCAAATATTTATGAGAATGCTCAACCTAATGCTGAAAGGTTGAATCCTTCACCGGTTAAAAAGTAACTGAATCCCTGGAGTAAACATGCTCATATCACTGTGAATATGTCTATGGATTAATCTATCCTGTCAGAGGATGGATTGGCGGTCAAATTATGTTAACAAAAAATGATTGAGAATTCAGAAAGACTTCAGAAATCCAGTGTGGTTAAAGTCTTTGGTAGAACGATCCCAATACAAGTTATAGCGACAGAATTGAGACTTCAATGGTCTCAATTCAGTAATTTTCATTTAACAATTCTTGGCTCTGGTTGGATTCTTTGTTCATTTGGTGTTTTAGAGGCTATGGAAAAAGTAATTTTAGGAGGACCATGGTTTGTGAATGGTCATATTATTGGACTAGACAAATGGAGTCCAAAATTTTCTACAACTTCCCTAAAGGGTTTGACATCACCTTTGTCGATAAGATTGCCGAATCTTCCAATCTTTTGTTGGGATGAAATTAATGTTGCAAGGATTGCTTCATTAGTTGGGACCCCTATGCTAATTGATGGAGATATGTTCTGATCGGGTAGAAGGGAGTTCGCTAGAGTGTGCATCCATCTAGAACTTGATAAAAAATTACCTTTGGGAGTTTGGGTTGATGGTCTTGAAGGGAGGTTCTTCCAAAAAATTGATTATGAAAAGATATGAACATTTTGCTACCATTGTGGTAAAATTGGTCACCTCAACAACATGTGCAAGAAGACTGATAGTTCAAGTAATGATTGTTCTGGAAATGGTTCTAAAGAAGGGATGAGAGGAGTAGTTAATGCTCCTAGTGAAGTATCAAATTATGGATCGTGGATCCATGTCAAACACAAAAGGAAGAGAAGTTGGAAGCCTACCTTTCAGAATAAAGAGGTTGTTAATAGAGATGCTAACAAACAGCTGGATGATAAGTTGACTGAGTCGGTTTTAGAAGTATATAGATTTGTAGACCAGGTTGTATAAGCTCCAGTTAAAGTGATGGAAGTTCGGGATGAGCAAGTTGGTTCTAATAAAGAAAAAGAAGCTGCAAAGGTTACTACATCAATTCCTGAGGAAAGTATTAAATTCAGCCTACTGGAGATGATTGGTGGAGAGGATTTCTCTACCAATACAGTAGCTAGAAGTATACAGAAAGAAGCAGAGATGGAAGAGGGTGAAATCAGCTTGGTTACTGAAAGATGTAAGGAAGATAGAGAAGTCAATGTGGAAAGCAATATTGAAGAAAGTCAGAATGATCTGGATAAAAAGTTCTGAAGAAATTTATTGCTGGTTCTCAAAAGCCAAAGCTAATGAAGGAGTAAAAGTTTAGAGAGAGAAGCTTCAAGATTCTAGAGAGAAAAGCTCCAAGATTCTAGAGAGAGAAAGTTTTTCAAATTTGTCTTGGTTCCAATTTGGCGGGATCGTCTGGGATGCTGGCGAGAGGCCCGGATGCGGTCATCGGTAGCGAAGCTACTGATGGCTTCGGTTCTGTGAATGTGTTGATGACTGGTCGTCCCACTAAAAATGGGAATCTGGTGATCAAGGAACCTTATGTTTCGAAGATGATCTCCCATGTTCTTGTTCCGGGTAAAGGAAAGGAAATTTTGGATTTAAGGATGGATTCAGGTTCACCCATTTCTGGCCTTAAAATTAAATCTACTGATGGTGAAATCTCTTCATCTTCTGGTATGAAGATTTTTTTCAATCATTTTGGCAATTCGTTTAAAGGGAATGGTCTTCAGATCTCTCTTCAATTCAAAAATCTAAAGATTACTCCTTAACTGTTTTTAAAATTTCAGTAATGCGCCTTTATTGGCTAATAATCTTAATGTTTTAGATAACGAAAGAGAGATGGAGGGATCAAATCCATGGTTAAAGCAAAATCAGCTTAAAATTGACTCTAAATAATGGAAAATTGCTTAATAGAGGATGGCAGGGCAGTGAAATTGTTTGAACCAAATGTGAAGGCCAACTCAGAACATCTTCATTTATCTATAGTGGTGAAGGCATTTGGAGATGATATCTCTATTTCAATGATTGCATGGGAGTTAAGGCATCAATGGAATCATTTTGGTAAATTTCACTTGACATCTCTTGGATTAGGATGGATATTATGCTTGTTTGATGACAAAGAGACTATGGAGAATGTTATTATCGGAGGACCTTGGTTTGTTAGAGGGCATATAATTGGAATGGATAGATGAAGTTCGGATTTCTCTCCATCTTCATTGAAAGGTTTAAGCTCTCCGGTTTGGATCAGATTTCCTAACCTCCCTCTTTTTGTTGGGATGAAATCAATGTTGCAAGAATTGCTTCCCTTATTGGTACTACTCTTCTTATTGATGGGAATATGTTTCAATGGAGCAAGAGGGAATTTGGGAGAGTTTGTGTAAGATTGGAGCTTGATAAACAGCTACCATTGGGGGTGTGGGTTGAAGGTCCTAATGGTAGGTTCTTCCAAAAAGTTGAGTATGAAAGGATCTCTTCTCTTAGTTATAAGTGTGGAAAAGTGGGACACTTAATTTTTTCATGTGGAGCCAAAGTGGTGAATGAGGACACTGTTCAGAAGGATGACAATATTTTGAAGGGAGTCAAGGATCATGAAGCAATTCCTGAAGGTTCAGTATAATGACCTTAGATTCACGTCAATAACCAAAAGAGGAATTGGAACAATTAGAAGAGGGTAAATCAAGTTAATTCCAAACAGGACTCAAAAAGAAACAAGCAGATTTTCCAGAAAAAAAGATGTTCAGGAAATTATTCAGGTTGCTGCTTCAGAAAATTTTGAGAAACTGTCAACGGATGAGAAGCTGGCTGTTTTGAGATTTCAAAAGCTGGAAGGTGCTGGGTCTTCTAAGTTAAATTTGGTAATTCATAATCATACTGATTTTTCTTTCCCGAATAGCAACAATTTTGAATTGCTTAGTGAAATTGAAGAGGAGTTGTGTGGAGAAAATGTTTATGAGAAATGCTCTCTTGGAAAGCCTGATATTAAAGAAAGAGAATTTGTTAATATCGAAGACTCTGTGGTGAATAAGGAAATTGCTGAAACTCCTACTATATTTGACAGTAGAGAGATGGATAATATTAGGAAGTCTAAACCCAAGCTTCAAAAGGAGCTTAAATTTTTGGGACCTTTAAATCAATCCTCCAGACTTAAAAAACAAGAAGGAATTAGTAGAAAAAAGGGTGGGGGACCTTCCCCCTCGGTGACCAAATGAGTTCTCTTTTTTTTTTTGGAATTGTAGAGGGGAAAATAAAAGGGAAGCCCCTCTATATTTGAAGGAGGTTGTTCATGATTGGAATGCTATCTATGTGGGAATTGTTGAAAAAAATTTGATTCTTTGGAGAAGTGGGAATTTAGTAAATACATGGGTAAAGATTGGGATTTATTTCTTTATCCATCCAATGGATTGTCTGGAGGGATTGTGGTAATGTGGAGGTCTTATTTGGCCAGTTTTTCATTAATTATAGAAAATGAGCAATGTGTGATTGGTAAGCTTTGTATAGCTAATAAAGGTTCTTAGATTATCTCTACTGTTTATGGGAGAAGAGATGTTTATAGTAGAAGGAGTTTGTGGGATTGTTTAGGCTCTCACTCTACTTTGGAGTTACCTTATGTTATCAGTGCTGGCTTCAATTGCATCCTTTCTCAAGATGATAAGAGGGGAGGTAAAAAATTCAATTTCTCTCTTTCTCCTCAAGAGATGAATTCATTCATGAACCGTTTTGATCTTCATGATGTGGGAGTTATTGGGCCTAAATACACTTGGTGTAATAACAAAAGTGGAGGTGCCCGTATTTGGGAGAGACTTGATAGGTGTCTTATCAATTCCAAGGCTTTAGAAGCTCTCCCTCAAGCTGTTAACCGACATGTGGAACGGGTAGCATCTGATCATTGTCCAGTGGTTTTTTAGTTAGATTTCCAAAAATTTCAGCATCCAAAATTGCTGCGGTTTGAAGACGTTTGGCTCTCATATCCTGCTTCCTTTCATGTTGTCAAAAAAGCGTGGAACAAGCAATTTAAAGGTGATCCTATGAGGTGTTGAATAAGAAGTTTCATTTTGTGTTGAGAGCCCTCTTCTTTTGGAGTAGGGCTAAACACAAAAAATTGATGGAACTTAAAGAGAAGCTTAAAAAAGAGGTAGATGCTTTGCAAATTGAAGAAGCAAATGGAAATGGAATGTCTGAACAAATTGTTTTGTTGCTCAAATCCAAAGTTCATGAATTGAACATTACTCTAGCAAGATTAATTTTTTGGTGGAGACAAAGGGTGAAATTAAAATGGCTTCAAGAGAGTGATATTAACTCTCGTTTTTTCCATGCCTTTGCTAATGGGAGGAAGAATGGTAATTTCATAAAGCAAGTAAAGGATGATATGGGAAATATGGTAAATGGTCTATCTACTATTGAACAAACTTTTTTGAGATTTTTTTCTCAAAAGTGGAAGGAACGGGACTGCATTATAACAGGTTGGCTGAATAAACTGAATACATTGAGCAGTGAAAATGTTAGTTTACTGGATGCTGAATATACATTGGAGGAGGTGGAAAAAGTTACACCTAAATCCCACTCATTGGTTCCAATGAGTGCTCTTAAAGAACTGGGTAAAGCAGCTAGGAACTTCATTTGGGATAGAAGAGGAGGACTTCATGGTCTACATTATATGTCTTGGGAGAAAATGTGCAAAACCTGGAAGGAAGGGGGCCAAGGACTACATTCAGTGACTGCTATGACTGGTTCCCTTAGAGAAAAATTTCCTTGGAAATTCTTAAAGGGAGAAGAGTCTTTGCTTAATAGAACTTTGTTAGCAAAGTATGGTGAGAAATTCTGGGAGCATTCTAATAGAAATAATAGATCTATTACTTGGAAGATCTTTGCTAATGGTGCTCATGCTCTTATGCCGATCACAAGGTGGAAGATAGCAGCAGGAAAGTCTTTAGACATACTGAAGGATGTATGGATTCTAGATAGAAGCATAGATAAATGGCTGACATTTATTGCTGTGGGGCATTTTGAATTTCCATCACTTGAGAACTTTATTTCAAATGGTTGTTGGAAGGAAGATTTGCTGAAAAACGTCTTTGGGGAGGCTTTAGTGGAGATGATTATTCAAATAGAAATCTTTCCATATCAAAATAGAGATACGTTGGAGTTGAAACAGAGATTCTCAGGCAAGAGTATAGCAGCGATGGCTTCTTATTCTAAGGAGAATAACGAACCAGTAGAGTATGGAAGTTGGCTGAAAAAGTTTCACCTAAATCCTAAAATTGAATGTTTTTTGTGGCGTCTTCTTAATGATGCTATCCCAACTAATGGTTTTCTAATGTATCAGAGGTTACTGGGCCATTTTCTATGCCCAAGAGGGTGTAATGAACTGAAAAATGCTGACCACGTTATGGTCCAATGCTCGAAACTGAAGCAAGATATTGGTGTGCTGAAGAATTGGGTATTCCCTGTGCCGGATTTCTCTTTAGCTAATGACTATAAGTGTCTGTTGAAAAAATTAGCTGAACATAATAACTCCATTGCAAAATTTTTTTGTTCACTAGTTTATTTCTCATGGAAGAGTAGAAATTTATTCAAACATGGAGAACAAGAACTAAGTTTGAACCATATAGCATCGAATGTTATTGGTTATGCATCAATCTCAAAATCTAATCTGTTCATGGACCACTTGGGCACTAACCAGACAGATCGGCTGTTCTCTCATTGGCACTCCCTCCCCCAGAATGGATTAAGGTTAATTTGGATGCGGCTTTAACTAGTTCTTATAATGGAGGCATTGGTGGAATTGTTAGTGATTCTAAAGGAAAATTTTTGCTTTCCTTTGGAATTAAATACACGCATTGGGATAGTGAACTGTTGGAGCTGATGGCAGTTCATTCATTGAATAAATTCGTATTTGATTGGATGTTTGAGGCAAAGGGATTTATTATTGAAGGAGATAACATCAACATCATCAAGCATTTGCAAAATTCTGTGAATAAAGGATCTCAGATTGTACAGGAGGAAGAGCTTGAAGACCTCTCTTTTTTGGATGAGTTCGGTAAGGTTCTATTTCATTTTGTGAATAGAAATTGTAATAAGTTAGCACATTTTTGTGCTAACTTTCCATTCAGTAAAGATTTTCTTTGGGTAGATCTTAGTAGCAATAAGGTTCCTCCTTTATTTTTAAAAATTTTAAAGGAGGAATGTGATAGTATTTCTATCACCTAGTACTTTGTAATTGCTTTCCCTTTATTTTTCAATGCAATTTGCATTTCTTTAAAAAAACAAGTATCAATGTTGTTGCCATTTGGAGAACATGCATCATGATTTTATCTCTAGTCCTATTATTGTAAGAACATGGATCTACTTTGATGATTTGTTTCAGTTAAATTATTTTAATGCCCATCTCTCCCTTAAATCTATGCTTAATGCTTGATTTATTAACTCTAAAGGTCACATCCATAATGTTATTCCTTCTCTCATTCTTTGGTTTCTCTGGTTGGAAAGGAATAACTATCTTTTTAATGATGTGCGGATGAATCATCATAATGTGATTCAGAGGGTGAAGGATAAGGTTTTCTCTCTTGTGGCTATTAAGATTCTTTCTTATAAGAATTTCAAGATTTATTATTTTGCTGGCATTGTTTAGGACTTAGTTTGGAGGGCGTTCAGACTGCTTCTTGAGCTAATATTATCTACTGGACCAAACCACCCAGTAATTGTTTTAAATTGAATGTGGATGGTGCATGTTGTGACTCTTATGTGGGCTGTGGTGGTACTATAAGGGATATTAATGGCTGCCTTATTTTAGCTTTTGCTGGTCCTGTTCATCTCGGTAATTACATTATTGCCGTCACCTTGGCCATTATTTATGGTATTCAGTTATGTTTTTCCCTTAACTTAACTAATTTACTTATGGAATTGAACTTTGATTATGATTTCTAGCTACTTTTTGTTGATGGCGATATGTGTTGTATCTCTGACCTTTTCTATCATATTAAGGAAATTAAAAAGCTGTTGTTATTTTTGAATTATTCATTTCTTCATACTTGTAAGGAGGGTAATGCGTGTGCTTCTTGGCTTGCTAACTGAGGTTGTAGTCTTAATTATTTTTTTGAAGTTATTGGGAGCTCCATTCCAGTGCCTCTTCATAGTTTACTTAAACTAGATGATCTTGGTATCCCTTATATTAGTTCTTAGATGGTTTTCCCCCGTGGTGGGGTGCTCGTTGGTTTGTTTGCTATGGTTTTTTGGTGGATGGGTTGTATTGTTGTTCCTTTGTTTTGTTTTTGCTTCTTGGCTTCACCTATTGGCAGGTTGTGGTGGCATGCATCATATGGCTTGTTCTGTTTGGAGGGCTGTATGGCTTGGTGGTCTTTCAAGTGTGTTTTTCTTCCCTCTTTGGGACTATCAATATTATTCTTTACTGTGTTAGATCAATAGCTTCCTTAATTTTGTGATTATTGGGTTAGTTAGCTTGTTGTGGGGTTATTCTTTTTGTGATTGTTGCTACAGGTTGTTTTATGGGTCTGTTTTGGCCCTGTCTTTTGATTTTTTTAGTTGGATGAACAAGCTCTTCCCTGTGGTTATATTTAGTTAGAATTTCTGGTTTTAGTTGTGATTTTGTGGTGGGATTCTGTTGTTTCTTTTTATTTCTGGTTCCATCTTTGGTTGCTGGGGCTACCTTGCGATTCTGGGTGCCTCTTTGGTTGCTTCTGTTGGTGTTGGGTGTTATTCCAGCTTTGGTTGTTGGGGACATTTTCTTTGGCATCTGAATTTTAGTGGGGATACTATGTTATTTTGGCATGGTTGCCTTGGTTGGCTATTTTCTCCTAATTGCTTGTTTGGTCGGATGGTTTGTTTGGTTTCTTACTTTCTGGGACTTGTGTTGGCTCATGTTTCATTTGGACCAATTACTTTGCTGAGCTTTTCTTGGTGATGTATTTATTTTTCTATTTGCATCTCTTAGTGTTCTTCAATTTAGCTGTTGTATGGGTGGATATAGACTTTAGCTATGATTACACTAATGTTGTTGCTGAGGGTTTTTTCCCATTGGTGCTCTCCTTCCTTCAAGGTGCTGCTCTGGATTGCTGGGGGTTTTTGTAGTCATTTGGATGGGGTTCTGGGATGTTTTTCCTATGGTCTTTATTTACCTTGGACTTTGGGTTGGCTTTTGTATCATGTCACTTGCTGGAGTGCCTTTGGGCTAGTTTTTTGTGATTTTCTAGAGGATTTGTGCCTTGTTGTGGGTGTCCTTATGTTTCTATGTTCTGGTTTTGGTTATCTGATATGTTGATGGTGTGCCTTTGGGCTGGGTCCTTGTGATATCCTGGAGTTGGGGTGCTGTTGTGCTACTGGTGCAAACCCCTACTGTTTGGGTTATTTAGAGGGCTGGATGGTGTTGGCACCTGAGGGTTGGATTGAGAGGCCTGTGGATCACCTTTATGAGGGTTCATATACTAATTTAATCCTGAGCTCTATCAATCTTTATCCCCATTTTTACTTGAAGGGGTTCCTGCCCTTGGATCATTTCTATTTTAATGTTTTATTATTTTTTCCTCCTCTTTAGATTAAAGTTTTACAATTTTTCTTGGGTTAACTATAAAATCTTGTGCTATACCCTTTTGCTCTGCAACCCTTTTGTTTTGTAGGTGAAGATGACTCTGGTTGTCATCAACATGTTTTGCAAAAAGATCATGCTTCCATTCTTTTACTACATCTTTCCTTTTTGGATGCTTATGTATAGCATCAATAGTATGTTACTAGGCATTATTGTATTATTTTTTATGAGTGGAGATTATCAGCTCCTAGGTTTTTCTTTATTTTATTTTCTTGCTCGTTGGAGCATTAGTGAGTTGATCGTCTCCCTTAAGGAATTTGTAATCTCTTTCTTATATTAACGCGTACTCCCTCCACGGGTTTCAACTAAAACAAATTTAAAATTTTTGTAAGTAATTAAAGAAAAATCATAAAAGAACAAATTAAATTCATAAAAAAAAATACTCTAAATCCATTATACAATAAAGGAAAGTTAAAATCAACCCTCAATTTTCATTAAAGTTAGATTGATTTAAAATTAACTATAAGTATTAATTAAATTAATTATTTAATATAAAATTAAGTATTAGTCCATTTAATCCCAAATTTTTAAGGATTTATTCATGCGTTATTATTAACTAATGATATTAATCTCTTGAACATTTAAGATTGATCTAATTTTTTAAAACCCAACCTAAGTTCCTTATATAAAGAGGGAATTAAATTAATAATTAAAAGATTAAATAAATAACAAATAAATTAAATAAAAAATTAACTAAGTGCAGAGAACTTTAAATCAATTTTAAAGTATTTAATTCAAACTATATTATTCAAATTACCTCACTTAAACTCAAGTCAACTAAACTAAATAACATAAACTTTAACCTAATTGATCAACTCACTTAATAAATACTTAAACTAAATTAAGAAGGCCTTTATTAATTATGTTTGATTCCAATGGAGGACTCAAATTCATTAAATTTATAGGTATTTAATTAATCTTTAATAAAATAAATTCTTTTATACATATGCTTGATTTCTTTTTGCAGGCATATATTCTTTTGATTCATAAGGCTTAAGATGTGGGGTTGAGCACTTCAAAGTAATTTGAAGCATCTCAACTAAAATGTTTTTTATAGTAACTATGTTTTAAATAATAATCAAAATGTTAAAATAAAACTTCATGGACTCTATGCAATCAATCGATGTTATATGGGGGAATAAATCTATCACGTTATAAACCTTAGGACCTGTAGGTTAGTGGCTTCAGCACTTTGAAGTCTTTAGCTTACTTATTTATTGAAAATTAAATAATTACACTAAAACACTTTAAAACATGATTAACAAATACTAAATTATGAAAATTTAAACTTGAATCAAAACACCCTTGGGTCTATAGTAAACAAACAACTTCAAGTTAAAATAACTCAAATATTAAAACCCTTTTTTTTTAAGATGCAATTTGCATTGAAGGAGAAAAACTAAACTACTAATAAAAACTATTACATTTCTTCTTTACAAAACACTTAAAAAAGAAGGAAAGTTATTAAAATCAAAACTATCCCATCTAAAATCTCTAGTCAAAGCATACGTGGCACACTAATCATCCACCTTAACTTCTAGGAACAAAATGAAAGAAAACATTATTAAACCTGTGCAAAAAATGTTGTTCCTTGATCCACAAGCTCTCTTTCTTCCAATTGGAAGCCTTCATCGAGTCACGAATCAAGTAGATTATATTTACATTATCGCTTTCAACAAACACTCCTTTGTAATCAAACAACCAATCTTGCAAATTTTCTGTAATGAATAACACCGCTTAAATTTCCAATTGGGCTAAATCCCATTATTTTATTTCTTTGCCAAAAGCAAGTGCAAATCTACCTTTATCATCCCAAATAACTCCTCTAATTCCCCCAAGATTCAATGTCTGCAAAGAAGCATCCACATTGATTTTAACCAATCTAGTGGTGGGGGATGTCAGAGACTCAAAAACTATAAATGCAGATTAACAACCCAATCTTCTAGTATTGGATTAACTGTTGGTTACCTCATAGTTACTAATACATTTGATGCAGTAATTGAAATTGAAGATACAATAGCTCCATGTTTAACAACATTCCTATTCTTCCATGAGAAGAACACCAAAGTCATGTATACCCAAACAATACTTGGATTAGTGTTTGAAAGTCTTCTAAGTTCCTCAACACCTTCCTCCATGAATTACAAAATTAGAACTTTGAACCCCCATTCTCTAATTTTTACAATAATATCATTGAGATACATACAACACATAGAAAAATGAGCAATGCTCTCAATCTCATTGCAACCTCTAACACAAGAAGTAATATCAGTAAGCTTCCTATAATTAAGGTATTTATTTATGGGAAGTGCAACCTTTAAGTCTCTTCCAAAATCAATTTATCTTTGGCTTGAGTTTTAATTTCGAAATCTAGTTCACAAATACATCAAACTCTTCCACATAAAGCTTTTCCAATTTAGCTTGATACGCTGAAAAAGAACTTGACTTTCCAGAATATTACTGTAGCAATTTAATGTGATCTTCATCAAAACCATAATAAATTGGAACATGCATGATTAAGGAAGCCAAATCTGCAACGAAGAACTTTTGAATTTCTAAATAATTCCATCTTCCATCTAGAGATAATAAGCTTTGAACTTTTAAATCTTGTAACTCCACATGATCCATAAATGAAGGCCATATATTCAACTTTTTATCAAGGATCCAAGCATCATCAATAATATTAATTTTGTTACCATTAGAAACCCTCCATCTAATGTTTGACTTAAGAAAACCAATACCATATAATAGTATATTCCAAGTAGATGAGGATCCTCGTTTATTGTTCACATTCCACACATCCATACCATATTGAATAGAAATATTGTGATTAAGAAGTGATGAAGGTTTCTGGATGAAATTCTAATCCCACCTTACTCTTGAAGCACAAACTTTCCTAAATATAGAATGAATACCTCATCCAACAAACATCTTCGATTTACACAAATCAGCCAGTGCCACATAATGTAATCATTCCCTACCCTTATCTTTATGAAAAATAAATGTTGCATGGATCTTGATCAGTTTTTCTTAAGTTGTATCATGTAATTGGGTGGATATTATTGCTGAGTAAGCTGGCAAAAAATGAATGTTTTCATCTTATTTTTTATTTTTTCCTTTATTGAGTTGTATTATGTAATTGGGTGGATATCATTGTTGAGTAACCTAGTACAAACACAGGGGGAGAGAGAAAAATGTTTTTTGAGAGAGTTTTTTTAAGTACATCATACTATATGATTTTGGCTTTATACTATATGACCTTATTTCCTACTATATAATTTTAATTCATACTGTATAATCTATTGTGCTCTATCAAAACCCTAGCCACCAGAGGTTAAGAAATATACTAATTATGCACTGATCATACAATACAATTAGGTTTGAAAAGTATGTCCTAATTAAAATCTTTCTTAATTAATCACTCGATATCAAGCAATTAAATCATGGATAGTTATTATGACTGGTCGTACTGTATGATATAGTTTCTACTGTATAATTACTCGCATACAAAATTGGCCATCTAAGAGATTGTGCTGAATGGAATCTATGATTTTTATACTGATCGTATGATACGATGTCCATAGTTCTGGACAATTGATAGTGTATGAAGTTGGCCATCCCAAGGGTCATCCCAAGTGAATAGAAGGAATTTCTATAGTTCATATTGTACGATGTTTTGATCATACTATACAAAATGTTATAAAGGTTGAATAGTTCATCTAAATGACCTTGCTGGATGAGTCTGATTTACACTGATCGTGCTGTATGATACGTGTATTATATTATATGAAGAAAATATTAATCTCTTGAAAATTAGGGCTTGTTGAAGCCATCTAGTTAATGCTTTCTAATACTCATATTAGAAAATCTTTGGCTATTGAGACTTAAGGAAAAAGACACTTGTGGAAGAGAAGAAGGAGAGCTTTATGAGAGAAGAGAGGGACATTTTGTGAGGGAGAAGTTGCAAGGGGATTTAGAAGGTTACTCCAACAAAGAATCTTGCCTAGTATCTATAGGTATTTGCCTGGATTTTCTATGGCTCTGGAAAAGAAGTTGTTCAACAAAGATCATGGTTCTCTAACCATCACCTTGTGGGTGAAATAGAGTTGTGGTTCTCTGACCATCACTTGGAGGGTGAAAACAGAGTCGTGGTTCTGACCATCACATAGAGGGTGAAAGTTTATGTTTTTGATCCCTGACCATCATCTGGAGGGTGAAAATAGAGTTATGGTTCTCTATCGCACTGAGGTGGTGAAACAACATCTATACATGCTTCTCTGCCTTGTTATGGGAGAAAAAGAAGAGTCACCACTATTCAGTGCAATGCTTAGAGAGGAAGACTCCAAGGAGTGGACTTGGGCCAGGTTAATTGAACCACTATAAATGTTTTGTGTGTTCATTCTGATTATTTTTTGTACTTTATTTTTTGAAATTATATGTGTAGTTAAAAACCTATTTTATTTCGTTATTATGAAATTTACTTGTTTTCGTATCCACTTTAACGATTATAAGGTGTGGGTTTGAATAATTTTTAAATAATTTATTTTTCTCAATTTTTTTTAATTTACTAATTCACCCCCGTCTTGGTTAGCCTCAGGCTAGTTCTTAAAGGTCTAACAACTTTCATGATCTATCAAGTTGTATTATATAAGGATTCATAAATAAATTTTTAGATGACTTTTTAAAATTGATCAATGACTAACTTTGGAAATCATAATGCTGTGGAAGGATACTTAATCACATGACCATCTCTATTTGATAATATTTCTTTTTAATTTTAGAAAATTTGTATGTCCACTTTATTAAAATTAATTGATTATCACATGGGAAGTTAGTTCAGGAAGGATATTCTACACCTTCATATTTAGTAAACGACATGAAAAATGAAATACCTTTTTATGAATTGAGTACTAATGATAGACATTTAGCCCAACTAATTGCTAAATGCCTAAACTTTTTCTTTTGTGCTTTAAAATCTGAAGATTACATGTATGTTTTTACTTACAAAACTAGTAAAGAGATTTGGAATAGACTCTACATAACTTATGAAGGAACAAGTGAAGTGAAACAATTTAGGTTAAAATTTCTACTTCATGATTATGAACTTTTTGAATGAAACCTAGTGAATTTATTTCTGAAATGTATACTATAATTACACAAATCATCACATCCCTACAAGCCTTAGGTAAAGAATTATCAAATATTGAAAAATTAAATAAGATTCTGCATTATTTACCTTCTTCTTATGATACAAAAATTACTACTATTAATGAATCCAAGGATCTAAATATTTAATTATGTTGATAACTTACTTGGATCACTTATTTTTTGCAAGCAAGGTGTGAGTAAAGTTAGCTTTATGCAGGAGAAAGAAAGAATAAAAATGGTAGCCTTAAAGACAAAAAGTAAAGGCTTTTCAAAATAAACATGTTCTTAAGAGCTCACCATTTCATGCATCTCATAATTCTAGGAATAAGAATCATAACTATCATAGGTTAGTTATCCCTTTTCTTCATGTTAGATGTTATTACCGTGGCATGTTAAGAAATATTAGCCGCACTTGCACAATCCACCATCGAACACATTTAGTGTGTAGGCCTAAGTTCCATCAAACAAAGGATGGCATGCATTATGATGATTTATCTAATTTCAAGAAGGCCTAAGTTTTGCACTTACCAATGATTGCTTTTTGAGAGCTTCTAATGAAGCTGCCTACCACATAAACAAAGAAGCCAAAATCACACCTTGTAGGCTTCTTAACCAACATGCCTTAAACTTTTTGGTAATAAACCTTTTCATAATATAAAAATCCCATATGGATGAAGCCCAAATGATAATTGATTACATCCAAAACCTCACTTCCATTCAACTTTTAGCCACTAGAAGAAAGCAAAACATTGCTCTTGGATAAGTGATTGGATATATCTTGGATAAAAAACACAATATCACATATCTTGCTCTTCCTGACCATGCTCCAATCTTCTTCTATGATGCCTCCTTTCGTATGTGTTTTTCTTAATTGCATAAATTATTATATACTTAAATTGCATAAATTATTATTTTAGATGTCTCTTGGCTCTATGCACATGACCCAGTAAGCCCTACCCATGGGTTGACCTAAGCTAACAAATTGAGTTAAACCAAGCCTTCCAAAATTAATGCTCTTGGGCCCATTAATAACCCATCCCAAATTGGACCCAACTAATTGTTTAATTACACTCTTGAATGTTCCTCCCATATTTCATGTCAAGCTATAGCCATATGGACTATTGATGTGGCAATATTCCCCAAAATAACCTCAAAACAATCATTAGTTCACTCCTAATTAAATAGTTAACTATCCCAAAGGGCTCAAATACTCTAGAACCTTATCTTACCTCCTATTAGAAAGTACCCAATTGAAATGGTGGCTGGCCAGAGCTTAGGTGGCAAGATCTTGACCCTTGATTGTAGTTTCTACATCCTATAAATACTCCCAAAATTTTTTTAAGAAAGGGTTAATCAATTGCATCCTCTTGCCTCAAAGCAACCCCTTAAGCTTCCCACAAGTAATCCCTATCCTTCTCCAACTCTAAATTTTTGCAAGGAAGTTTAAGAGAGAGAAAGAGAGAGAGAGAGAGAGAGAGAGAGAGAGAGAGAGAGAGAGAGAGAGAGAGAGAGAGAGAGAGAGAGAGAGAGAGAGAGAGAGAGAGAGGAACGAGAAAGTGACCAAGCCAATCAACTTCAAGTCAAATAGCTTTTATAGCTTGGAGTCTTTAAGAAAACTCTTTAGGACATCTCCAATAATCCATAGAGCCCAACATCAAGAAGATTTTCCCACTAGATATAGGAATTTTCCCATTTAAAGGTTTAAAATTAAATTTAAATTACCTTAATATCTCAATGCGTGGACCTCCCAAACAACATGGTTTAGAGCCTTAGAAATCCTTCTCATGAACCTATTTGGCCCCTTAGCATAGCTAGCCTAGGTGGGAAGAATTATGGATTTGTAATTGTAGATGACTTCACTAGATTCACTTGGGTAAGACACCTAGCACATAAGAATGAGTCGTTCAAGGATTTTAAAACTTTCTCCACTTGGATTCAATGCAAATTCGGATGTAAAATCTCAATAATCCTTAGTAATTATGGTGGAGAGTTTCAAAATGAAAGATTTGAATCCTTCTATCAAGAGATATGAATAGAGCATAACTTCTCTACCCCTAGAACTCCTCAGCAAAATGGAATATCATAAAGAAAGAATAGAACCTTGGTAGAAGCTACTAGGGCAATGTTATCTGAGTACACTCTTCTTAGATATTTTTGGGAAGAAGTGGTAAACACCGCATGTAATGTCTTAAATAGGGTGAAAATTAGGTCAAAGTTGAATAAAATGCCTTATTAACTCCTTATGGGTCGAACACCAAATCTTTCGCACTTACATGTCTTTGGTTGCAAATGTTTTATCTTAATAAATGGAAAACTTCCCTTAGGAAAATCTGATCCCAAGGTTGATGAGGGTGTCTTCTTAGGTTATTCATCTGTAGGTAAAGCCTATAGAATCTTCAATAAGAGAACCCTAATAGTAGAAGAATCCACCCTTATAGTATTTAATGAATCGGATAAGACCTCTGAACCTAAATTTGAAGAAGATGAAGTAGAGGCAATTGAGGGAGTAGAAATTATGACCATAGAAGAAAGAGGAGAACCTTATGAAGACTTACCTAGAGAATGGAGATACTCTTCTAGTCATCCTAAAGAATTAAATTTATCAGACCAATTAGAAGGTGTGAGAACTAGGCACGAACTTAGGAAGGAGGTTAGTCATTTTGCATTCATCTCTATGATAGAACGCACTAGTATAGATCAAGCTTTAGGAGTTGAATTCTGGATCCTAGCAATGCAAGAAGAATTGAACCAATTTACTAGGAATGATATTTGGGAACTAGTCAAGAGAACTAAAGAGCAGAGTGTAGTTGGAAAAAAATGGATCTTTAAAAATAAGGTGAATGACTCAGAAACCATATTAAAAAATAAGGCTAAACTAGTAGCTAAGGGGTATAACTAGATTGAAGGCATAGATTTTGAAGAAACCTTTGCCCCAATAGCTAGACTGGAAGCCATAAGGGTGCTCTTAGCCTTTACTTGCTTCAATGGTTTTAAATTATATCAAATGGACATAAAGAGTATTTTTCTAAATGGGGTAATTAAAGAGGATGTTTATGTTGAGCAATCCCCCAAATTTAAAAGCTCAAAATTTTCAAACCATGTATTCAAATTAAAAAAGGTACTGTATGGGTTAAAGTAAGCACCTAGAGCCTATATGAAAGACTTATCTCATTCTTATTAGATAGAGGATTTTTTAAGGATAGTGTGGACACCACTCCCTTTTTACAAAAGGTAAAAGATAAAATTCTCATTGTTCAAATTTATGTAGATGACATTCTGTTTGGATCTTCAGATAAAACCTTATATGATGAATTCTCAAAAATGATGAGTAATGAGTTTGAAATGAGCATGATGGGAAAGTTTAATTATTTTATTGGTTTTAGTGTAAAATAAATAGAAAATGGAACAATTCTTAGACAAATGAAATATATTAAGGATATTCTAAAAAAATATGATTCAACTAGACCAAGACTCAAATGAAAAATAAATAGACCAGAAAAAATATAAAAGAATAATCGGATCTCTCCTCTACTTAACTACTAGTTGATCGGACATAATCTTTAGTGTGTGCCTCTATGCCTAATTTAAGGCTGATCCTAAAGAGTCTCACTTAACTGCAGTCAAGAGGATCCTTAGATATCTACTAGGCACCCCAAACTTAGGAATTTGATATCCTAGGTACAACACTTTCTTTAAAATCTTAGGATACTCAGATTCTGATTTTGCAGGATGTTGGGTTGATAGGAATAGCACCTCTGGCACCTGCCAATTTATAGTACAATCTTTAATTTCTAGGTCCAACTGAAAACAAAATTTGATAGCCCTCTCCATGGCTGAGGCAGAATATATAGTAGTAGCAAGTTGTGTTGTATAAGTACTATGGTTGAAATAACAATTTCTAGATCTTGGATTACCCGTATGAACCATCCTAATCATATGTGATAACACGAGTGCAATCAACATATCTAAAAATCCAATTCAACACTCTTGAACAAAACACATAGACATTAGACAACACTTCATAAGAGATAATGTAGCTAAAGGAGGCATAGAATAATAATATATAGCTACATGAGATCAATTAGCAGTCATATTCACAAAACCACTAGCCTATGACACCTTTAATACTTTGAGAATAAGACTTGGTGCATAGACATTCATGCGTGATCCAAAAAAAAAAAAACAATAAAAAAAAAAATAAAACAAAACAAAAAACTGGTCTAAGGTGTTTCCTGATCGTCTCACACTCACCACACTGAACCCCAAAATTGATAATTTTTCCCATCATATTATATGATTCACCTTCATACTATACGATCTATCAAAACTGCACAAATCACAGCCCTCTATTAAACTAACAGTCCCGATTCAATTTCTTTTCTGCATATCATATTGTACGATTATCATCATATTGTATGATCCACATGGTTGTGCATTCAAATCATTTGGTACGATATAATTTCACTTCATACTATACGATATCTCTTCTTTGTACTATATGATCCACGTGTACAAATGGATTGAGACAAATTAAATTCGATCGGTATGATATAATTGATATTCATATTGTAAGAACACTCATTCGTACTATACAAACATTTTCATCAATGATCATACTGATGACCCTCGGGATGAATACAATTCCTTCAAATCATACTGTATAATTTTAATCGTACTGTATGATTTGACCACCTTTTCCCAACCATTCATCCAAATGACATAATTGTTTATCATACTGTATGATCCTCGATCGTAATGTATGATCAGACAAAAATTCTATATATTGGAGATGAACTAAGATCACTTCACTCATCCTCTCCTCACTGCACTCACTATCACTTGTTCTTACTCAATGGCATGCTGAAGCAAATGCAGCTGACTCATCCTAAAAAGCTCTTCTTCCTCTTGTCGCCATAATAATCACTTTTTGTTCGCTAAGGATGAAGAAGCATACCACAAGTTCAAGGCTTGCAAGATAACCCACTCTCAAATGCTAAATTAAGCCACCTTAAACTTTGAGGTGATTAGCCTATTTGCATCCACTTCTTTACAATTCCTACTTACCCTAGCTTTCCCTTACAATTCTAAGCTCCTCTTTGAATTCCTTGCAAATCTAATTATGAATATAAAAAATTTGACCCTCACCTCCTTTGTCTGTTGGCAAAATATATAAATCACTAAGGTAGACCTTGCCCAATACTTTGTGATTTATACTGAAGGTACTAGATCCCACTCTTTCCTTACAAAGGAATTTGACTAGAGTGCCGTCAATCTAGTCCTTAGGAATGTTGCTTTTCACAAACACCAAGCATCATTCTACATGTTCTTAGAAATTAAATCATACCCAAAGCTGGTGAAAGGATTTGCATGACCCCAATCCTATTTGTTGTCATTTAACTCATCATGTGAAACACTAAATTTGATGAAGCTGAATTAATTTTTGACTATATCTGAAACATGACCCTAGTTCACCTTCCTGTCACCCGTATAAAACTCAACTTAGCTCTTGGCCAACTCATAGGTTACATTTTTCCCCATAAATACAAGTTAACCTATCCTGGTGAACTCGATAATCTACCTATTTTCTATACAGATGCCTACTTTCATATTCTATTTCATTAGGGGCAAGTGCATGATGAGCTGGATTTTGATGAAAAAGGTGAGGCTGCTCTAACAGGAGAACCTAGTTTATTAAGATGACATACACCACAATGAGGACCTGCACCTACTCATCATCATGATTATCTAATCGAATGATTCAACAAACTTATAAGTCAGCTTGATGCTCACATCTAAGAATAATACCAACAATATGAAGAGGACATACGAAGGTTTGGTGAACGATTTTCATCAATTGATCAACAATTCGCATCCATCAACCACTACTTTTAGCCACCTCCACCACCACCTGATCAGGATCCTACTTATTGACTTGTCACTATCTTATGTTTTTCTAAGCATTATTTTTTACTCCACTTTTCGGTGATGTCAGAAGGAGGAGGAGTTTATTATGTACTTTAGTTAAAGTTTTATGCTTTATCTAGATGTCTTATTTATCATGTTTTTTTTAAATTCTAATGAAATGCATGTTTGTTTAATTCTTCATATTTCTATTCATTCTTTTATATTTATTTAAAAAAAAAACAAAAATATGCTAATTTGATTATCGACAACATTATTTAACATCATTAAAATAGGGGAGATTATTGCAGTGCATGACCCATAGCCTAAGATTTTGATGATGACAAATAATATTGATTTGAATTATCTTATTATTCATTGAATATTTTGAATTATGTTATTTGTCTATGAATACTAACATTTCAGGGAGATCACTTATTACTCAAGATAACAAGAAGACTCAAGACTGGGTAGAGTAGGATGTAAAGTCTATAACTGTAAATTTCATTTATTTTGTACTCTTTCTTTTCTTGAGTCCGACCACAAAGTGTATGAAAACTGAGCAACCATGCACACATATAGGGGGAGAGTTTATTTTTAAAATAAGAAAAAAAGTTCTCTGTAGAATGTACTGTACGACTATTTATGGCTTAATAGCTATCTATGAACAAATCATATTGTACTATTATTATCATATTGTACGATGTGTTTTTAATTAAAAACCCTAGTCTCCAGATTAATTTAAGTAAGTTCTTAAATTGTAAATTTTCAACTGATTGTATTATATGATCATGTCGTACAGTATGAATATTTGAATACTTACTTTAATTAACCCCCATGATTAGTCAATTAAATCAAGGATTAATTATTGATTGGTGATCATACTGTACAACATGGTTTGTACCGTATGATATACCGAGGCTATTTTTTATTATCTCAAACATTATACCGGACTATCCCTTGGTGAGATTTTGGGTTATTGTGAGGTAGGAGAAGGTGAGTTTATGAGGGGGAAAGAGTGTGAGGGGATCACATGGTTGCTCTAAGCTTGATGCATGCTTAATCCTCCTATGACCTGAGAAGATCTTATGGGAAGCTTTCTAAGGGGGAGATCCTTCAAGTTCCATGTCCTCTAAGGTACTCTTTCTTCTCCAGAAGGGAGAAAAATGAGAAAGTTCATTTCCATCACCGGGATGGTGAGATAGAATTTGGTACTCCACCACAACAGGGAAGGTGAAAGTGAGATTTTGTAAAGGATTCTCCGCCTTGTTGTGTGGGCAAAAGGAGAATTACTTTTAAGTAGTGAAATTCTTGGAGTGGAGGACTCTGAAGAGTGGACATAGGTCATGTGACCAAACCACTATAAATCTTCTGGTGTGATTTTTCCATTTACTGCACTTTACTTATGTTTTGTATTTTACATTTATTATAACTGTTTGATGAAAAGTCTACTCAAGTTCTTTTGTTATGTGATTAAAATTTCAACAGTTACATGCATTCATGTTTTAATCATTTGGTTATGTATAAAGTTAAGTTTTTATTTAAAATATAAAAAAAATTAGAACTCTTGTTTAGGATTGTTACTTTATTACAAAAATTTTCAATTCACCCCCTGTTGGCGCACCTCATACTTTCATGAATCAGATAGGATCTCTAAATCTAAACTTGAAGAAGAATATAGAGGTCATTCAAGGGGTAGAATCCATTACTATAGAAGATAGAGTAGAACATCAAGAGCCACTGCCTAGAGAATGGAGATACTCATCTGAAGGTGTCAAAACTAGGCATGGAATTTGGAAGGAAGTTGGTCATTCTGCATTCATCTTTATGATATAACCCACCAATATAGATCAAGCTTTAGATGATAATTATGAATCTTAGTAATGTAAGAGGAATTGAATCAATTTGTTAGAAATTATGTATGGGAACTAGTTAAAATACCTAAGGACCAGAGTATTGTTGGAATAAAGTGGGTGTTCAAAATAAAATGAATGACTTTGGAAAGGAAGTGAGAAATAAGGCTATATTGGTAGCTAAAGGGTATAATCAAATTTGAAGAAACCTTTACCTCTATAGCTAAACTAGAAGACATAAGTGTGCTACTAGCTTTTGCCTTCTTTAGGGGATTTAATTATATCAAATGGATGTTAAGAGTTCATTTTTAAATTGGGTGTTTAAAAAAGATGTGTATGTTAAAAAAACTCAAGCTTTGGAAATCATAATTATCCAATCATGTATTCAACTTAAATAAGGCATTATATGTATTAAAACAAGCACTTAGAGCATAATATGAAAGGCCAAGCATATTTCTCCTAGATAGAGACTTTATTAAGGGTAGTGTAGATACCAACCTATTTATCAAGAAGTAGGAGAAGAACTACTCATTGTCTAAATATATGTTGATTATATCTTATTTGGATCTTCAAATAAAAACATATGTGATGAATTTCAAAAATAATGAGCAAAGAGTTTGAAATGAGCATGATTGGAGACCTAATTTATTTTTTGGATTTAGTATGAAGCAGAGGGATGGTGAAACCTTCCTTATCCAATCTAAATACATCAAGGAAATTCTTAAAAATTATGAAATGGACAAAGCTAAGGAAATAACCACTCCCATGAGCTCTTCCCTTCAGTTTGATAAGGACCTAAATGGGAAGTCAATAGATCAGAGAAATAGAGAGGGATAATTGGATCACTTCTATATTTGACTACTACTAGACCAGATACTACTATTAAGATTTTAGGCTAATCCAAAAGAATCTCATCTAACAAGTATTAAAAGAATTATTAGTTACCTTCTAGGAACCCAAAACCTAGGTATCTAACACCCCAGTTCTAGCTCATCTTTTGAAATCATAGAATATTTTGATTCTAAATTTTCAAGATGTAGGATAGGAAAGTATGTCAAGAACTTGTCAAATTATTGGCTAATCATTAGTTTCCTTGTATAGTAAAAAAGCAAAATTCAGTAGCCTTATCCACTGATGAGGAAAAATATATTATTGAAGTTGTGTTGCTCAAGTCCTATGGCTAAAGCAACAAATCTTAGATCTTAGACTACTTGTCGACACAATTCCTATCATGTGTGACAATACTAGTGCCATTTGCATATCTAAAAAACTAATTCAACACTCCCGCACAAAGCATATAGATATTAGCCATCACTTTATAAAAGATCATGTAACCAAGGGAGACTTGGAATTGCATCATATAGCCACTAGAGACCAATTGGTAGACATCTTAACTAAACCTCTAGCCTATGACACCTTTAGAACCTTTAGAAAGATTAGATGTTATAGACATTCATGCTTGATTCATGATGAATCTAATTTTTTTTTTATCATTTGAAGTCAACCATTTCTTTATGTGCTTCATGTTTATGTCATTTTAAATTTTTGTGTTTTTTTTTAAGTTATTAGTTTTTTGTAGTTTTTCCCTGATCATCACACACTTTTCACAAAAAAAACCCTAACCACATCATACTATACTATTCACTTTTATTCTGTATGATTAACCTTTGAAGTATACAATCTATATAGTTTACATAAGTCTTTCTTTTTGGATTAGATCAATGGTCAAGATAAAATTCATTATTGGAGATCGTATAGTATCATCCTCCTTTCATACTATATGATACATATGTTAGAATCTATTGGGATACAGTCAATTTGTCCGTTAAGATCATAATTATACTTTTTACTATATGAAACTTTATTTGTACTATATGATACACATGTTAGAATCTATTAGGTTGAATTCAATTCAATTGGTATGATCATAATTACACTTTGTACTGTTTGAACACCTATTTGTACTGTACAATACGTTGTTTGAGTTGAAAATTTTTAGTTTTTGAAAAGTTAATTTTCTTTGGAAGAATTTAATTTCTAAATTTTCAATTTTGAGATTTAATGCATCTTTATGAATAATTTATTTCCCTGAGAGACAAAGTTATTGAGAATTCATCCCGATTATCCTAGTCAAATTCAATCAAGAACTACATATGACCCCGAAGGGTCAAAATGATTATTCAATCAAGTATTTAATTATAATAATTTGGATAAAATATCATTAAATTCATAATCAAAGTTATGATAATAATTGATATATCTTTCTGAGGAAAAAAATATCTATAATTATTAATCATTTGAAATTGATGATAATGATAGTTGATTTTGAATTGAATTTTCCCAAAGATAATTCATTAAGCTTTAAAAAATTGGTTTCTTTAAATTTGATATAGGTTTCTAAATCTCTTATGAGCATAAGCCCTCATAGTTAATTAAATCGTAGAAAAATTTAATTTCCTATGAATACTCTTGATTAATATAATGAAAAGAATTTTATTTAAAATTTAAATGATTGATATCAAAAGAATAAAATTTGAATCCCAAATGGGATTAGCATAAGATTGAACACTTATTTTTGGAGGTCAAGGGATGTAAAGTAAGAGGTTCTTTGGAATTCTAAAATATTTTAGAAACAACCTAGCCTATCCTAATTATTGGGCTTAATAAGTTAGTTTGAAGAGAATTTTTAGTTTAAATTGTCAATTTTATTAAAATGTTGGGATTATATTCCCAGAAGGCTGAGAACTTATAGTCTAAAATAGCCTTAGAACTGAAATATAAATTGAGCATTGATAATCAGTAGCCCAAACTTAGCTAATATTGTATAAATCTGAACCTTCCCCAGCCTAGATTGGAGAGCTAGCTAACCACCTAGGTGCTATAAAACCATGAATTAGGTTATTTATAAAAGAGTGGTAGGGATTTTTAATTAAGTTATGAGGAGTGAGGGATGATATCAAGAGCATATTCTTTGGATCCTTAACTTATGTAGGGTAATATGAAGCTTGAAATAAAATTACAATTAATTTTTTTTAAACTCTTTTAAATTTGTTTTTAATGCAATGCATGTTAATTGGCTCAATGAAATGCATAAATTAAAATGTACCAATTTTAAAAAGGCTTAAAAATAGTTTTTTGTTCCCTAGAGATTGCTTAACATTCGCTTAATAGGACTGCACCCTAATAGGTCAGGTGGCCTGCGAGAACCCGTAAGTGGGGAGGTGTCTAACAAGGAAGAGAAAGTTCAAAATGAATGCAAGCAAATTGTTGGTTCGTTCTCGGGCTTACTAGTTAAAATCATTAGAGTTTTTATTTGAGCATAAAATTTTTAATTTAATTAAAGTAGAAAAAAAATTGTGCCCTTATGAGCCTCTGATTGAATTTCAGGCTAAATCAAAATCAATAAGAACTAGAAAACTAATGCAAGCATTTCTAAGCACAACCAATGTAAATAATCAATTTAATTAATAATTAAAAAAATTCAAAGTCCATATAGCAAGTGTTCACTTAATATTATAACCCAAAATTTTACAAAAAAGTAAAGTGGTCAAGTACCACTAATAGTATCCTGGATTCTACTCTTAAGACATAAATAAATTTGAGAATGGTATTTTTCACAATCTTCACTTCTTCATCCTTCTGCAAACTCCTTGGATCCGTTGGGTATGGATATCCAAAAGAAAAGAAACTTTCCTCCGAAGGGGATGTTTTCTTTTATCTTCAGATACTTGAAACTATCCCAATTTGAATCTCCAATTAGAAAATAACTCTCCCTTAAGGGTTATTCTTTCCTCTTTGGACTCCGAATTAGATATTTATCCCATATCAAATTGTCACTTTTAGATTTATAACTCAATGCTTGAATTAAATTATATTTAAATAAATCAAAAAAATCTAAACTCAAATCACCTGCAAGGTTATCCTAAACAATTAACATTTAAATAAACTGAAGCAGTTGCATAATAGAATATTAAAATGCTCAATCCAGCCGCACTTGGTAATAATCTTTTAATTTTAAAGGATGACTTAGCTTGTGTAGTCTGTTAATTTTAAATGCTTAATTTTTGTATGCCCCATTTATTTTTGTAACCCTATATGAGCATGACCACTTGCATAAGTTTATGTTAGCATTTAAATCATCCCTAACCTAAGGGTAATCTAATTTCCATCACATGAATACATAGATTGCATAAAATTAAATAAACAACCACATCAGTCTATTATAGAAACTAGCATGTAATGAAAACTCAAAAAATCTGGCCACAATAATTGGAAAGTCAAATATTGGCCTAGCTTAAGACTAGAGTTTGTTGTCCTAACAAACCATTTTAAATATGTGGAGAATGCTATGTTGTTTTGGTATGTCCTATATAACATAATTAGTTAAATTTGTTTGGTGTTATGGTTGGTTGAAAGTCTTAAGTGGTAATTTAATTCAAGTTTAAATAATAATGTTTTAAAGTTAATTTTAAAATGTATTTTAAGTATTGGGTGATTACTATCTTTATTAGACCAAGGCCATAAAATTTATTTCACCTTCCTTGATACTAACTTAATAACCTCATATGCTCGGGTTTCTAAGTAGTAATCGATATAAATTAGGTAACATGATTGATTAAGGGTTTGAAAGTTGATAAATTTTTATTATGATGATTAGTTGTTTATTTTAATGTTGGATTAAAACTTTCTGGAATTTTAAATTAAATATTGAATTTCTAGAATTATTTAAATGCATTAATTAAAGGGGTTAAAATTTGACTATTTGATTAAGGTTAATTTCTAGAAATGCAATATTTTTTCTTAAATATTAAAAAATACAATGAGTAGTTAAACACTATGTTTTCTATATTTGGATTTTTTTAGATTTAATTATGAAATTTTGAAGTTTTTCTAGAAATTTTTAATAGAGTTCACAAAATATTAATTTTTTAATTTTGAATTATTTATGATGGTTTGATATTATTAATAAATATTTGTCCCCCAAATAGATTCCAATATCTTTGAGTTTTCTTAATTTAGAATTTTCTCAAATTAGTCTTGAATTTTCAAAGTTTGTGTGTTTATTTGAATTTTTAAAATTTTTTAATTAGGAAGGTTTGATGATTTAAATTCAGATGAACTCATAACTTCTTGAAATCATTTCCAAAGATTAGACATGACCTAAGGAAGTGTTCTCAAGTGTTTGAGATTTTTTTTGGAAATTTAACTTATTTTTAATTAATTTAAATTAATTAAATATCTATTCTCACTTAAAATTTAATTATACTTAAAATTGAACTCCGATCAAGTGGCTCTTAATTTGCTCTTATTAAGGATTGAATTCTAGTAAGTTTGATGCATTATTTGTAATTTTATAATTTAATCTAAAATTATTATAATTTTTTAAGTTTTAAGGATTAATTAATGGATTAAATATGAATTAATTAGTAAATTGCTAAATAGATTTTAAAATCAGTGGAATTTTTCTTTAAAGTTGAAGATGTCATTATATTTAAATAGTTCAAATTTCTTTCCTATTAGATATATATTTTAATTTCTAAAAATAATCTAGATAATCTAAATAAGTCCTTAATGTTTATCTGTAAGGTGACACTAAGTTATATGAGTTCAAATAAATGCTCCACTAACCCTTGACATGCATATAAATGCACACATAAGTACAATCACTTCTTTAGAACTAGGAGAGCCTAAAGCTATCTGCAAGGGAAACCCTAAACATGAAGAGAACAAAAATAACAAAAAAAATTGATAATTATATTAGTAATAATTATATATATATTTGTAATTTCAGAAAATTAAAAATAATTTTAAATAATCTTGAATAAACTTTGAAATATTTTAAAATAGAAATTCTTAAAGTTTTAAAAATATTTGAGCCAATATTTAATTAATTATTTATTAAATATTTAAATATTATAATTAATTAAAATATTTAAAGAAAATGTCTTTAATTTATTTAAATTTTAAAATAAAATATTTTAAATATCATCTCTAATTATTTAAAACAAATTAAATAATTTTTAAATTTAAAAAAAAAATTAAATAAATATTAAATTAATTATTTAAATATTCAAAGTTTTAAAATTTAAAGCATATAAGATATTTTAAATTAATCTTAATTTTAAAACAATATTTTAAAACTCTCTCTGATTTGAATTGATTTTAAAATAAATTTATCTTAAATGTTTTAAATGACTTTGATTTATTTTAATTAATTAATAATCAAAATATCAAATTTTAAATTTTTTAAAATTATTTAAAATATATTGAATATTTTAAAATAATTTTAATTTTATTTAAAAAAATTTAAAATTTGTAGAATTTTGATGTAAAATATGGATTTTTTAATTTAAAATAAATTTTAATAATTTTTTGAAGAAATTTGGATTAAAAATTTATTTTAAATTAAATTAAACTCATTTTCATTAAACGACAGTGTCAATAAAGGCATAATCACACGTGGCGGCTCCAAGTTCGTATAATAAAAATGTAGAGATGGTGGGGCCTGTTCCAGTTTGTGAGATCAAAATTGTGTCCAATGATTGAAATGATTGTGCAACTGCGTGCAATCATCACAGTGGTGATCAACCACACCTTAACTTCAGACTGCTCTATATGGTTCACTAATCAATGTAGGAATATATTAGGGTGATTAATTTTGTATGGTTCAAAATCAATGACTTTGATTAAGATGGATGAGCCATTATCTGAATATTTGTAGATCTATGGTCAAATAAATTGCTAAAAAATGAGATATCAGTCATTGATCGTAAGACTAAATAGATAATAAAATAAACCCTAGAAATAAATATTGGCTCATTCTCTCAATATACTCAATCAATTCGAAAGAAATTTTAAACAGAGATTGAAATCATGTACATAAATCATGGGAACATATTTTAATGGTTTGAAAAGAGCTTAATAAAAAGTTATTTAATCCTATGTGTCATGACCTTGTGTTATGGTTTTTGAGAGATTTTACCATTTAATTTTGGGAATTTTTGAATCTCTGAACTTGTAATTTATCCATGTATAAATTTGTAGAACACTCCTAAAGCTATTAATGTCTTCGTCGAATGTTATAGAAGCTAGGAGGGAATGTGCTTCGACTCACCAAAGAATTGATCCTTGATGGCTTTGATTGGTGGGATTGAGCTTGGAATATGTAGAGGGAGGTTTGGGGAGCTTTAAAGAACAATGTGTTCTATTGGAGAGGCTTGAGGAAGTTAGAGAAGATTAGTGATTAAATGAGGCTTCATTTGGATGATTTGGCTTATTCAAAACCCTAGAACCCTAGGGGATAGCTAGGATTCATTTGGCATCATCTCAGATGTTTCCCATCTAGCTAGGGGTAGTTAGCGGTAGAGGGAGGGAGGACATCCCATGTGGAAAGTGGATATGTCCTCTTCTAGCCCTTACAGATTACTAAGCTTGCTTAAGCTATAATTTAAGGATTATAGGAGGCTTAAGAACCTTCTAAAATTTAATTAGGATTATTATAGTGGCTTAGAATATAAGATATTAGCTTTAGAAGGGTTTTGACCATCTTAGACCCCCTTAAAAAGCTAATTTTTACTGTCTAACCAATCAAACTGCTAACAATACTACTGAGGTGGCAAGGAGCGATGCTATCTACTGATTAAGCAACTGCCTAGTCATTGAAGTAATATATTTAAAGTTTGGAAGGAAAATTGACCATTTCAAAGGAATTTGGAAGATTTTTTGGCTAGTTTGACTAGTTAAATAGTCAAGTATATTGTTGAGGTGGCATATGGGAAGGTCTTAAGCTAGTGGGGTGGATTTGAAC
Organism: Dendrobium huoshanense; assembly: GCA_016618105.1. Taxonomy (NCBI): domain Eukaryota; kingdom Viridiplantae; phylum Streptophyta; class Magnoliopsida; order Asparagales; family Orchidaceae; genus Dendrobium; species Dendrobium huoshanense. Next base: position 30,696,498 of record CM028351.1, read on the forward strand.
TATCTTAACGCATTAGGGTTAGAGTTTGAAGGAAAAAGTACATGGAGTATAATGTTTGACTATGTGTTAAGGTTTGACCAATTCAAACAAAAAATGATTTAACTCCTTTAGCTTGAACATGTTTGGGATATACTTTAGGGTGGGTTTGAGAGCTTGGAGGGTTTAATTTTAACCATTTGAACCATTCAGAGGAAATTTGGTCATTTTGACCCCTAATCAACTAGGGGTGTAAGTGGGTCCACCATGTTGCAAATATGGACCCAGGTTTTATGATTTTGATAATAAAAAACAATATTTGATTTTCCACTATACTATTTAAATATATTGCATATCTTCTTTTGCCCTGCTCACTAACATTTAAGGAATACCATCGTTGCTAGGTCCCAAGTCCTACATGAGAAAAGTGGAGGGTTGCATTAGGTAGTCAACATCTATCACAAAACATGTTGAATAATTATGACATGAATCCTTTAAAAAATTATACTATCTAAGAAAACTATTTGCAATGCAAAGAGCTTAGATTTTAATGATTTATATAATAGATTGGATACTAAGGAGGGAGAAAGATATATGTATAAGTTAGCCAAACAAAGAGATAGGAGTAGTAAGGGTTTAATTGAAATGATGTGTATTAAGGATGAAGATCAAAAAGTAATTTTTTTTTTGAGAAGAAATGCTAAATTGCATTAAAAGGTAACCTTGGTACAAATTACTCCATCAAAGCAACCTATCACATTCCTCCTTCAATAAATGAACAAATGAAGGAGGAATATTATTATCACTAATTACATCCCAAAAAAATTGTACTCACAAGCTAAGTTAGCACAATAATTGGCTAACTTATTACATTGTCTATTCACAAAATTAAAAAACACATTACTAAAATTCTTCATGAATAAAAGGTCTTCATTTATTTGATCTTTCCTCCTCTTCTTCGGTATGCTATACAACTTTTGGAGAAAGTTGATTACATTTATATTATCTCCCTCTATAATGATACCATTAGCCTCGAGCATCCAATTTTGAATAAAATTCCTCGAGGATTTAAAAGACAAGAGCTCCACCTGTGCACTATCCCAATGAACATATCTACATCCAAATGCCATTAAAAACCCACCTTTTCAATCTCTTACAACCAAGGTTGAAAAAATCGGACCGGACAACGAACTGAAAGAGGGAGAGGTTCACCGTACACCGGTTCGACCGGTCAAACTGAGGTCGAATCGGATGACATAATAAATAATAATATTATTAAAAATTATTAAAATAAAAATAATATAATATAAGTATATGAGCATTTAATAATATTTATAAAATTTTATACATATAAATATTATTTAAGAATAATATATTTATAAGAATAATACTTAATATAATATATAAATTTATAATATAAAAAACTTATGATCACTAATATCATATAAATAATTAAATATATGACCATTTAATAATATTTATAAATTTAAAAATATATATAATACAAAATTATAAATATAAATATCATTTAAAAATAATATATTTATATATTTATAATTAAATATATTTATTAAAATAATTATTAATGTATTATATTAATTTATAATATTAATATTTTATAATAAAATTATTATAATTATATTATAGTAAATTTATAATACATATTATCTAAATTTATAGCCCAACTAAGCAAAAAATTGAAGCCCAACTAGCCCAAATAAGCCGAAATTCACATTCTAAACTACTCATGCAAGTTTTTTAGTCCCACATCATAGGGAAAGTTTGAGGATGTTTCCTTAAAACCTATATAAAGTGAGAAGTACACTCCTTTTGCAAAAAAATTTATGTGAGGTATTTAAAATAGCCTGCATGTATTATGGTGAAATTAATCATCATATTTTATAAAAATATTTTAAAAAGTTAAAAAAATTAATAAAATAAATTATATTTTTAAAATTTTAATTAAAACAAAAATAAATTTTTTTATAAACCGGTCGGTTCTTTCCAACACGGACCGGTTCAACGGTTCACCGGTTGAACTGCCGGTTCAATCCAGTTTGATCTGGTTCGATGTAGAGCCGGTTCTGAAGCTTGATCGGCCCGGCCACCAGACCGGTTTACGGTTGAACCAGCCTGTCCGATCCGATTTTCAAAACATTGCTTACAACTCCCCCAATTCCAGCTTTGCTAGACTTGCATAGTAATCCATTAATATTTATGTTAAACTAATTGGGTGGAGGGGGTACCAAAAATTGTACAGCCGTGAAGACTGATTAGTACCCCAATTTTCCAATATGATATTGTCTTTATGTGTAGTGGCCAGAAAACTTATGACTCTAGAGGCAATAGTAGCATTTCTTTCTTCCACATCACCATGTTTTACTCTATTTCTATTCATCGATGAATGAAAAAGCAAAATAAGGTACATCTTAGGAAAGAAAGGATTCCTTACCGACATCTCCTTTAATTTCTTCAAGAAATCCGAGAATGATCTGAAGTATGGAATGGAGAATCCCCATGTATTTAATAAGCTTATAACATGTAGCAATTTCGGACATGTTGCTGTGCAATGGTCAATATTTTCCACCTCAAGACAACCTCTTGGACAAAGATTAGAATCGGCCAGCCTTCTACAAAATATAAAATCTGTAGTTGGAATTACATTTATACATAGTATCCAAACAAAAACTTCAACTCTTGAATTAAACTTTAACTTGAAGAACCAATGATACAACTCTTCTTACATATTCTCTAAATACCGGGCTGCAAAAGATAATGCTGAAATGGATTTACCAGATAACTTAAATTTGAGCTCCAATCCATCTTCCTCCAAGTTCTGTAGGATATCAACTTTAGTAATCAGATTTATGAGTTCTTCTCCAAAGAATTGGGAAAGCATAGGCACATCTCAAGCTCTATTAACCATAATAGAGTTAAGAGTTACATTTATGCCTCCCAATTGGTGACAAACATTGGCCATCTCTCTAAGCTCCTATCAAGTATCCATATATCTTTTCAAATATCAATCAATGAGCCTATAGCTATGCTCCATCTTAAGATCCCATTAAGAGAATTCCATTCATCCATCAAGATCTTCCATGTGGCCGAAGAACATTTCTTCCCCTCATTACTCCACCAACAAGTTCCATATTTATCCATAATATCCCTATTGAGCAACGAGTTCAGTTTATCAAGTAAGTTCCAAGCAAATCTTTCTCTTAGAGGACCAATTCTTGAGACGGCTGAAAAAAGACCCAAGCCTCAATGTTTTTTTGGTTTACACAATATATCCCATGCCACATAATGAAAAACAATGTGAACCATCATGTTTATTCCAAATATAATTCCTACATTCCTTGTCAAACTCTTTCAATATGCTCAAAGGAACCAAGGAATAAGAAGAAGTAAATAAAGGAAGGGTAAGAAAAACATTCTTTAACAAGGTTATTCTTCCTACCATTGAGATGAATCCATTTCTCCAAAAATTGAGCTTTTTGGAGTCTTTATCAAATAGATTTTGAAAATAAGCTTTTTTCAATCTTCTTAAAGCAATTTTAATACCCAAATAGTCCATTTCCTCAAACACTTTCATGTTGAGCATTTAGCTATTTGTTTCTTTCTTCTCCTCCCTATATTCTTCCCCATTAGTATGGAAGATTTTTGAAGATTTACCTTTTGACCGGTCCAATTGCAATAGTCTTGGATTAAATTCATCATTGATTTGATGTTCCTCAATTTTGCACCTGAGAAGAGAAGAATGTCATCTACGTATAAGAGATGTGAAATTCTCTTTGCATTTTATGAAAGTTTGATGCCAATATCCAAGCCTCTATCCAACAAAGAGTTAGACAATAATTTTGAGCAAATAATAAATAATAAGGGAGAAAGAAGGCATCCTTGCCGAAATCCACATCTTCCCTTAATCCATCTAGAATTGCTTCCATTAATCATAATAGAGAACATTGGATCCTTCACACATTCCATCATTAAGTTTGAGAATCTAGATGGAAAACCCAATATCATCAACATTTGCTTCAAGGTATCCAACACATACTATCATATGCTTGTTCCATGTCTATTTTAATAGCCAAATAACCTTCTTTAGCTTTAGAGCACCTAATTTTGTTACAAACCTCTTGAGCCAAGAGTAAATGATCCAAAATTGATCTTCCTTTGACCAATGCAACTTATTTTTCTGATATCACCTTATGAATCACCAAAAGCAATCTATTCAATAATACTTTAGCTGCAATCTTGTAAATGGAGCTGCAAAGGCATATAAGTCTATATCCTAAAAGAGACACTAGAACTTTGTCCTTTGGGATCAACACAACCAATGTCTCTTTCTATTCATCACAAAGCTTATCATAAGAAAGGAATTTATTTGTTGCTTTGCATACATCATCACCAACAATACTGCAATAAGACTTGAAGAAGGAATAAGTTATACCATCACAACCTGGGGCTTTATTCTCACCCAAATTTCTGATTAAATTTAGAATTTCTGAGCTGCTGAATTCTGCTTCCAGCATAGTTCTATCTTCTTCATCCAACACATTACAAGGTGTCGGCCAATTCAGTATATAACATTCCTTGTTCCTCCATTTTGTCTTGAAAAAATTCAGAAAATATCTTTTTTCAACCCTTCTTTAAGAGATAAAAAGTCCTTCAATTTTTCTTTGCTCCAAAAGAACATTCCTTTAAAGTTATTTTACATTTATTGTTTAAAACTTGCATTTCATCTCTCATATAGGATTTTTTCCAAACTTTTGAAATAATACATGAAGATGCATGGAAAGACACCCATACATCTTCAAATTTCAAAATCTTCTTCTTCTTCTCAGTTGGCTCCAATATTTTTAAGATAATCGGGCAATGATAAGATGCTACCCTTGCAATATGCCTTTCAACTGCCACTTGAATCTTTTCCAAATCATATGAATTCAATAAAAATCTATCCAATCTCTCTAAACTCCTTGCTCCCCCACTTTTGTTATTACACAAAGTAAACCTTGGTCCAACCACTCAAATTTCATGAAAATCATTGAGATTCATAAAATTTATCATATCTTGGAATCTTGAGAGAAGACATATTTCCTTCCAACTTTTTTGTCTTCTTGGGCTACAATACAGTTAAAGTCTCCTCCAATCACCGATGGAACCTTCCTATGAGATACCTCATGAAGGCAATCCCACAATTCCCTCCTCTTTACTACCATAAATAGTAGAAATCATCCAGGTTCCCCTATTAAACACTTCCAAATATCCAACTACACATTGCTCCAAAGTCTTTAAAATAGAGAAAGAAGCAAGATCCGATCTCCACATTACCATAATTCCACCTGACATGCCAGCCGAAGGAAAACAAAGAAAGAAGCAAGATCCGATCTTTGAAGCCTTTAAATCAGAGAAAAAAGAATTTTCTTAGAAGATGATATTTAACAAAGGTGGATGAGATATTTTGCTGAACGTTTTAATGAAGAATGTGAAAATATGATTGACTTTAGTGACTTTAGTACCCTAAATGAAAATTAAAATTTTTGTTTTGATGGGCATATTAGTAAAACTAAAATTATAAAGGCTTTAAAGAAAATTAAGTGTGGAAAAGCTATTGTACCTGATAATATTCCAATAGAGATGTAGAAATGCTTAGGAGATGAAGGAATTTATTAGCTTACTAAACTTTTTGATACTATTTTGAAGACTCAAAAGATGCCAGATGAGTGGAAAACGAGTGTGTTAATTCCTATTTTTAAGAATAAAGGTGATACACAAGACTATATAAATTATAGAAGAATTAAGTTAATGTGTCATACTTTAAAATTATGGAGCGAGTTATGGAGCATAGGTTGCAGCATGATAATAATGTTTCTCAAAATCAAATTGGGTTCATGTCAGGTAGGCCTATTATGGAAGTCATACATTTATTGAGAGGTTTTATGGAGAAATATAGATAGAATAAGGAGGTTCTAAATAAGATATTTATTGATTTAGAGAAAGCATATGATAAAGTTCCAAGAGAAGTGCTATGGAGAGTTTTAGAAAAGAAAGGAGTTATAAAGCCTCTATTCTAATCATTAAAGATATGTATGCAAGAGCTATTACTTGTGTTCAAACATAAGGTGGTTTGACCAAGTATTTTTCTATTTCGGTTAGATTATATCAAGTATCAAGTATTAGCCTTAAGCTGATATCTTTTTTGCTTTAGTCATGGATGTTCTCACTAGACATTATGCAAGAGGATGTACTTTGTCGTATCCTTTTTATTGATGATATTCCTCTTGTTGACAAGACTAGAGAGGGAGTTGAAGGTAAACTTGAACTATGGAGGTCAACCTTAGAGTCTAAAGGTTTTTGCTTGAGTAGATCTAAAACTGAATATATAGAGGGTAATTTTAGTAGCCATAGACCTAGTGAGGGGATAGTGACTTTGGGTGATTAAGTCATTAATAAGAGTACACATTTTAGATATAGTAATGGAGGCCTTCGGATGACCCGGCTAGGAAAGTTGAGGTATTAGATTTGACTTATGTTAAGAAATGTAAAGGTAGCCCTAAAAAAACTTGGTTAAAGAATGTTAGAAATGATTTTTCTTTATTAGATTTAAATGAGAATCTGACTTTTTACATGATACAATGGTGAAAAAGGATTTATGTAGCTAACCCCGCATAGTGGGACAATGGCTTATTGATGTTGTTATCACTAACATTTCATGATCACTATTCACTTGTAACCTCGATAAGCTCAAGATTGGGTAGACTAGGAAAAGAATATATTTTTTAAGTTTTTATATTTTTTAACTTTCTTAGGTGAAATAAGTATTATGGTTGATCCTAAATCTAAGTAACCTTATGTAGAAAAAATCAAGGGAGTGAGTTGGTGAGTTAGAAAAATAACTATTTTTTAAAGTAATTGTAAACTACAAATTTTAACATACTGGACAATCTGATAATTAGAAAAGCCTAATTAGGGCACATGTGCTAAGTACAATTGATTAAACTTATCATACTGCACATTCCCTATCATATAGGATGATTAGTTATAATAAAAAACAAGTCATCAATCATAATTTAAGTAATATTTTAAAATTCAAAATTTATGTATAATCATATCGTATGCTATGCATCATATTAAACGATACATGACAACCATGCCTAAATTGATCAAGTGATTAGGGGAATAATTATAATCTATTTATTTAGTCAAATTATGCATGACAATTAGTGATGATTATACTATATAATTTGAGCACTGCAGGGATGATAACATTATCATCGTCTATCATCCAAGATGAAATTCCATACTTTTTCTACTAATCGTACAAGAACAACCCCTAATTTTTGAACTGATCATACTATGTAATAAAAGTTAGTGAGGGTTGTTAAACCTTTATGAACTAGTCTTAAGGCTGACCAAGAGGGGGGTGAATTGGTGATTTAAAAACTTCTTTAAAAACATAGAAAAATCCTCCTTTTTAAAGATTTTTCAACATCTAAAAATAGATAATTTAATTTTTCAATGCATAAGCAAAGTAATTTCATAATAATAATAAATCAAAGATTTTTAACCACACAATTAACACAAAAATAAATGCTGAAAAATAAAGTGTAAAAAAAATAAAATTAAGAACTAGTACCAATAATTTAAAGCGGTTTGGTCAACCTGACCTACATCCACTCCTTAGATACTCTCTCTCCAGGTATTGCACTAAAATCTTTAGTGACTCTTCTTTAACCCCACAGCTTGGCAGAGAAAAACTTACAAACTCTTTTCCACCAACCTGGGGTGGCAGAGGACTGAACCCCTTTCATAGGCAGAGAAGTATTACAACTTGGGCTTCCGAGTTTATTATTTTGATGATAATAAGTAAAATTGATTATTTTATTTCTCCTAGTGTTTGTATTGCATATTTAGTTGACTAATAGTTCAGATACACCATGCACCGTTCTTTGAAGATTCAAGACTCAAGATTGTGTAGAATTTCTGGATCTAGGAGCTGATAAGCTGGAAATCAAATGGAAACATAAGGGTAAATCAGTTGCTGCTCTATCACAAAATTAAATACACATGTATGATATGGATTGTAATTTCTGGAAATGGATGAAAATTGCCAAATTAAAACTGAAAGTAGAATTATTTTGGTGGAGATTATTGAATGCTGCACTTCCAACATTTTCATTTCTTTGTCATAAAAAATTTTCTAATATTTCTGCTTGCCCAAGGGGTTGCATTGATGTGGAAAATGAAGATCATATAATTGCAGGTTGTAATAAATTGAAAAATGTTATTGCTTGGAAGATTAAATGGGGATATCAAGTACCTCAATTTAACAACTTTGAAGAATGTTTAAATACTTTGCAATTACTGTCAAGGAGTAATCCTATCATTGTTAATATCTATTGCAATTTGGTTTTTCTAACCTGGAAAAGTCGAAACCTGTTAATTCATGAAAGGAGGGAAGAAACTGACCTTCACATTGCAGCTAACTCTCTCTCCTTGGCTGCCACGGTTCCTTCAATTTACATCCATTCAGAAAACTGGGAAGTCAACCAACTAAAGTTGTTTTCATCTTGGCATCCTCCTCCTCCCGGATGGGTTAAAATCAATGTTGATGCAACCATGGGTAGCAACTACTCGGCCGGTACTAGAGGAATTTGTAAAGATGATAAAGGAAGAATGTTACTTGCTTTTGGTACCCAACATATTCGTTGGGACATTGGCTACTTGGAACTTCAAGCGGTGTACATGTTAAAGAATTTTTTACAAGATTGGATGATGGAAGCTCAAGGGGTCATTATTGAAGGAGATAATTTCAACATCATAAAACGACTTCAGCTTGCTTGAAAAATATTCAAGACTAAAGTTACCCTTGAAGACGATTTATCCTTTATAAGTGAGTTTAATCAAGTTGCTTTTAGTTTTACTACTAGAAATGGTAATAAGTTAGCAGATTATGGCGCTAATTTTTCTTTGAAGAAAAGCTTTATTTGGCACGATTTGACTAGCTTTAAAATTCCTCCTTCATTCTTGTACATTTTGAAGGAAGATTTCAATTTGCTAGAGGAGTCTACTTAGTTTGTAAGTACTCTCTTGTTTTTATTTTTTTTTCTTTTAATGCATTGATGCATTTCTCCTCAAAAAAAAAAATTGAGTTTGTAATTTTCATTTCGTGAGTCAAGACTTGTAATGATGTCTTGCACACACATTGAGGGAGCTAAAAATGATTTTAAATATTTTAATTTTTTTTTCATGTACTATATGATCTGGTATAATCAAAATTAATTAAAATGTTTTATTTTCCTAAAAAAATATTTTTAAAATATAACTAATCATACAATATGATCACCACATCGTACTAGATGATATGTTATAATTAGAAAGGCCTCCATCCATTAAATTAAACAAAAATTTGAATTTAAAAAGTTGTTCTAATCGTACTATATGAATATGATCATACTGTATGATGTTAAAAATATTGCCTAATTTAATCATGTGTTTAGTCAATCAAAATGGCTTAATTTTGATATTTTTATCATACTGTATGAACTGGATTGTACTGTATGATCAACAGAGATGATTTTGTCCATCCCATGCTTAGTCCTGGACAAACTGGATTTTTATTGAACTGTTCGTACAGTACTAACTAGACTTCATACAGTACAAACAAGCAAATTGAATTGTTTGTACAATACTAACTGGTGTTTATACAACATTTTTTTAATTATTTATTCAATATTAATTTGACATTGTATAGTACAAACAAGCAAATTGAACTGTTTATATAGTACTAACTGGTGATCGTACAACACAAACAGGTCAAATTCTGCACATCATACTGGACAATCATGCAATTATATTGTATGATCTTTGATGACTAAAATGATCTTTTAGGGTTTTCTAAGGCCCTCTATTTAGGCTTTCTCATAAGACTTTGTAAGAGTTTTTGGCAGCCATTGATGCTTCGTTCTTCTAGAGAAATCTTGAATAGAGAACTTGAAAGGGAGAGAGGAAAGGGGGAGTTTAAGAGAGGTAAAAGATCCTTAGAGAGGGTTTCAAGGGAGTGTAGAGGCGGTTTCACATGGTTGCTCTAACAAGCTTGTACCTTAGTACTATTGGATTCAAAGTTCATCTTGAGGGATGTTTTGGGAAGAAAAAGATCTCTTTGGTGTTAAAGGATCTGGCTACTCTGCCACATCGGGGAAGGTGGAAGTGATTTTGTAATGGATTCTCCATCTAGCTATGGGGGCTAAAGGAGAGTCACTAAAGGTTTAGTTCAATACTCAGAGGGTGCCTCTGAAGAGTGGACGTAAGTCAAGTTGGACCGAACCACTATAAATCTAGGGTGTTCTTTCCTTTATTATTTTTGCATTTTATTTTTATTACAATTAACTGCTTGGGTGAAATCTTTGATTAATTTTTTATTATTTATTATTTTTGTTTTCATTGTAAGATATAAAAATATTTTTCTTTTACGTAAATTTTTTTTTAAATATCCAATTCACCTCATCTTGGTTAGCCTTTTGACTAATTCATAAGGGATTAATATCCTAACAAACTTTCAAGAACCTTGACTCCTTTTCACGCTCCTAGTGAGGCAAAGAACTTTGACTCCTTTTTATCCTCCTGGTGAGGTAGAGAACCTATAATTACTTTCACCTTCTCTGGTGTTATGGAGTAGCTGGGTCCTTTGACACCAAAGAGATCTTCTTCTTCCCAAAACATCCCTGAAGACAAACCTTGAATCCAATGGTACAGAGGTGCAAGCTTGATAAAGTAATAATATGAAATTCCCTTCAAACTCCCTTGAAAACCACAAGGATCTTCTCCCTCTCAAACTCCCCCTTTCCTCTCTCCCTATCAAGGCTCTCTCTTCAAGATTTCTTTAGAAGAATAGAGACTCATTGATTTCCAAAGACACTTACATTATCTTTCGAGAAAGCATAAATAGCGGGCTTCAAAAACCCTAAAAAATTAATTCTATCATCAAAGATCATCCAGCACAATCTATACAATCGTCATGTATGATTAGTTCAAAATAGCCCTTTTTGACAGTATGAATTGCATTATCTTGTACAATCATTTTAAGAGTTTATACTAATCATACAGGATGATTCTGAGATCATCTAAGATTACTAGTTAACAAATTTATGGTTTTCATCTTGTACAATTAAGGGTCATCCCATGCATCCTCTAAGTCATCTAGTACGATCATCACTAATCATCCTAAATTATCAGATTGAACAAAATAACCATAATGTTCCCTATTCACATGATCAATTTTGTCATTATTATCATAAATCATCCAGTATGATGTAGATCATCCTATACGATTAGAACAAAATTTGAATTTTAAAATCTTGCCTGCATTACAATTATTGGCCATTTTTTGTTATCATAATTGATCATCCTGAATGATCTAAATCAATTAGTATGATTAGTTAGGTGAGTTGATTATACAGTATGATTAGTTAAAAATTTAAACGTTTGGTTTTGACTCAATCGCACTTCTCCTGAGTGTGTGTGCATAGTTACCAAGCTAGCATACACCCTTACAAGACTTGACTTAAGATATTAAAAATATATCAATAAATATTACAAAAATCTTTAAAATATAATCTATTCTACCCAATCGTGAGCTTTAAATTTTTGTTGGATGGTGCATGATGTTTCTGAAATATTAATACACACACAAATAAATATACATTGCAGATACAAGTAGACATAAGGATATGAGCCATAAAGTTTGTTATCATCAAAAATATAAACTCATGAGTTCGAGTTGAAAAAGGCAGTACATTTCATCCTATTTAAAGAGGTTATTTGTTCTAATCAAATTGGATAATGTTCTAAATCATTTTGGATGATCTATTCATGTATTTAAACTAATCGTACATAGCATGTCTCCTCATATAGTACTAATAGGAGTACTTTAAACTAATCGTATAGGAAGATCTTATATCATACTAGATGATTAGAGTCGGAAGATTAAAATTTATAGCTTTTTGAGAGGCTTTCTATTTATGCTTTCATAAAGTCTTGACTAAAAGACTTTTGCTACTAAGGTGTTCTAAGAGATAGCAAAGAGGAGCTTAGGAGAGCTTTAGGAGAGAGAAAAGAGGGAGGGTTTTTATAAGGAAAATTTATGAGGGATTCATAAGTATTCTCCAAGGAAGTTTCTTCCTCATCTTCTTCAAGTTTCTTCTTTGATCTTATGGAGGCTTTGGGAAGACACTCTACAACACTAGTTCTTGGTTTTCTACTATCTCCAAGAGGGAGAAAAAATATTCCAGGTTCTCTGCCTTAACAAGGAGGGTGAAAAAGAGTAAGGTCCTCTGTAGCACTAGGTTAGTGGAAGAGATTTTGTAAGGCTTCTTCTCCTTACTGTGAGGGCAAAAGGAGAGACACTACTTTTAGAGTAATATATGGAACAAAGGGTTTTGGGGAGTGGACATAGGTCAGGTTAGAAAAAATTAGTATAAAATCGTGTTTGTTTGTTCTAATTATTCTCTACACTTTTATTTTTCTATGATTTACTGTGTGGTTGACAAACTCTGATTTTCTATTATTGTGAAATTAATCTACAGTGTTAGCATATTAAATTATCTATTTTTTAAATATTAAAAAAGTTATAAAAAGACTTTCTTTTTGCTAAAGAAAATTTTAAATTACTAGTTCATCCCCCCCAATCTTGGTTATCATCAGGCTTGTTCTTTGAGGTCTTAGAACCTCCTCAAACATTCAAGTAATATCATAGTAAGATTTAAAAACTCAATTTTAGAGAACTTTTGAAATATGATCCATGGCTAATTTTGGTAATTGTAATACATTGATAGGGTATTCAATCACATTACCACCTTTGTTTTGTTGTGAATCTATTTTCATGGTTTATGATTTTGATGATAGCAAACACTCTTATTTCTCTACGACTGCCTTATCTACTGACATTTCAGGTCCACATGATCAGGCTGCAAATTGGAACCAGCTCAAGATTGGGTAGACTAGGTCTGAGTCAGTTTGTAAACAATTTTCTTTTCTTGAGTCTATTGTATTTGGTGCGGCACCTGATGATTTGTAACTTGGTAGATTCACTATTGTTCCCTAAAAGAGTTCTAGTTTTGATAATATCATTCGGGACGATATTTATATTGTCCTGGACGATCTGTCCAAAAGTAGAAACCCTAATTAAGGCATCCTCATTAAAGCAGCCGTCATTATGCAAAACACATCGCCCTGGACAATTTTGTATCAGCCAGGATGATAGACTCACAATATAAAGAATTTTCTGTCAGATCTATTTAAGAATTACTTATTTTTGGACATCATCCCGGTGGATCGTCTAGGACTATAAAATATCGTCCAGGATGATCCAGGGCAATTTTTTCAAAATTTCTCTGGAATTTAAGGAAAGTAATTATGACTTGATTTCATGGTCAAATCGTCCTGGACGATCGCAAAATCGTTCGGAATGATATGCTGGATGATTAGTCATCGGATAGCTATTTTTCAGGGTGATGTCGAGGATGATATTCCACAATTTGTACTGATCGTCCAGGATGATATATTATCATCTTGGATGATATGAATAAAATTCTTATAATTGTCTCAAATTGTCCCAACTGATTGGGCTTAAATTATACTGATCGTACAGGACGATATGCCTATCGTCCTAGATGACAATGTCGGCAACTTGCATTAATGAGCTCATTTTGAGCACTTCTATTTAAGCCTTATCAAGACACTTATTAAGTGTATTTGGAAGCCATTATAGCTTCGTTCCTGTGGGGGAGACTTGAACAGAGAGCTTGAAAGGGAGTGAGGAACGGGTGAAGTTTGAGAGGGAGAAGATTCTGTGAGGGAAGACTCAAGGGAGTGTGGAGGGGATTCCACATGATTTCTCCAGCAGGCTTGCATCTTAATACCATCGGATTCAAGCCTTGTCTCGAGGGAAGTTCACCAAAGAAGAAGTTCACTTTGGTGTCAAAGGACCCGGTGATTACGCCTCACCGGGGAAGTTGGAAGTGATTTTGTAAAGGCTTCTCCGCCTAGCTGTGGGGGCTAAAAGAGAGACACTTTTGTAGTGCAATACTTGGAGGGTGCCTCCAAGGAGTGGACGTAGGTCAAGGTTTGACCGAACCATTATAAATCTGGTGTGTTCTTTTCTTATTATTTCTTCCGCATTATTTTCTTCCGCACTTTGATTTCTGTGGTGATTTTGGTTTGAGTTTTATCTTTGGTTTTAAAGTTATGCAATTTACCTCTCTCTTTGTTAGCCTTGGGCCAGTTCATAAGGGCTTAACATCCCTAATGAACTTTCAAGTGGTATAAGAGCCGTATTCATAAAATAAGTTTTTAAAAGCTTTTGAATTTTTATCCATGGCTAATTTTTCAAATCATACTATTGCGGAAGGTTATTCAATCACCAGACCACCTTTGTTTGAAAATATTCCTTTTGATTTTTGGAAAATTTGCATGACTACTTTCTTGCAATCTATTGATTTTTGCATGTGACATATGATTTTAAAACTGATATTCCTTTTAATCAATGGAATAGGGAAGAACAAGTAAATGCTCAATTTAATGCAAAATCTTTAAACCCCTTTTTTGTGCTTTAAATTCTGAAGATTTTATGTTAGTATCCACGTGCACTACTGGTAAGAAAGTTTGGGATAAACTAAACACCATATACGAAGGCACTAGTGAAATCAAGCAATCTAAGTTGAATTTGTTAATGCATGATTTTGAACTGTTTTTCATGAAACCTTATGAGACGATCTTATACATGTACACTAGGTTCATTCAAATTGTAACATCATTGCATGCCTTAGAAAAAGAGTTTTCAAATTTTGAAAAAGTTAATAAAATTCTTCATTGTTTACTTGAAAATTTTGATTTCAAAGTTGTTACTATTTGTGAATCAAAGATTTGAATGATTATTCTTTTCATAATTTGATTGGCTCACTCATTGCCTACGAGCAAGGTTTGGGTCAAAGACTTTTGGATGATGGTTAAACGATTGTTTTAAAAATGGAAGATAGAGAAGAAGATAGCTTAGTTGGAAATGACTTATCAAGTAAATCACCAAGCTCACCAAAACATAAGCAAAAGTGGAAAAAAGGTAAAAATGGTAAGGATGTTCATATTCCTTCTAACATTATTTGCTTTTGATGTAGGAAGCCTGGACAGATGAAAAATCAGTGCCCTAATTTAAAAATTCTTCCTACGAAAGAAAAGGGCAAGGCGAAGCAAAATTTAAACTGGGGAAATAATGAAAGGCAAAAAATGTCATGGGCAGATCTGGTTTCTGAAGCATCAGACCAGGAGAGAGATAATTGTTAAAAGCCTTTCGTGTTTTTGTGTTGTGTTTTTGTTTTTATGTTTCTCATTTTTATTTTATGTTTTTGTTTTGTTTATTCTTTGAAATTTTTATTTCGTGAAATTCTTTCTTTGAACAACACACACATTAACTTTTCTAAAAATAAAAAATCTGCTTCCTATTTCTTCTTGAAATCTTTGGTAAGTTGTGATTGACTTCTCTAAAACAGTCAGAGGAAGGGAACTCATGATTTTGTTTCTCTTTCTCTCTTCTTAAAGAGGTTATTTTACTTTTGATTCAAAATCTTCATCATATTTTAAATTGAATTTTGAAACTTTTTTTATCCCCCTACATTTTTTCTATCCCATAGGAATCTTTTGCAAGATTGTTGAATCCACCTTAAAATTTTCTTAATCAAGTTGTTCGTGTTGTCAATAATTTGGGTTTACTTTAGTTTTGAAAAAAAATAAGAAAGAAAGAATATTTTTTGAAAATAATAATAAAAAAGTGCCAATGATGCCAAACCAAAAGATGCGCAATGATGCCAAATTAAAAAAAAATAATACACAAAGTGTATTAAAAATCAAAAGATGCTCAAAGAGGCATTCAAGTGATAAAGGGCATAAAATGAGCCCACAAAAAAATGATTATTTTTTCTTATACTACTACAAGCCTAAGAAAATCCTTCATATGTTCAAAACTTATGCTTGAAAATTTTGGTTCCTGATTCAGCAATTTCTGCATTGATCTTCTATTAGATATGTTTTATGAAAGGAGTTTTGAAAAATTAATGTTTCTTTTTCCCATTTATTCCTTGATTTGGATATAGGATTAAAAAGTTTTTGAGCCTTTAAAAGAACTTGAGTTGAGATTATCAAACTCTGAATTTCTAACCTTTTCTTGGGTATGCGTTGTCAATACAATTCTACTAAGTTTTTGATTAAAACCAAGAGGTAACTTTCTCATTTTAAGAATATCTACTTTTTTCACTAGATCAGGGAATGCATTTGTCTTTTGGTTTTTGTTTGTGCCTCCTCTCTTTTTGATAATGTCAAAGGGGGAAAACGTATTGTTGAATTTTTGTACTATTATCATATTTGTATCTTTAAAAAAAAAAAATTTAAAAACAACAAAAATATTTTTATCTCCCCTATTTTTAAAAGTATTATTCTAGTGAGGGGGAGATTAGGAAGAGTATTTACTTTTTTGAAAATTCAAATTGAAATATTTTTCCATCATAAAAAAGGGGGAGATTGTTGAGAATCTATTTTCATGGTTTATGATTTTGATGATAACAAACACTCTTATTTCTCTATGACTGTCTTATCTACTGACATTTTAAGTCCACACGATCAGGCTACAAATTGGAACAAGCATAAGATTTGGTAGAGTAGGTCTGAGTCAGTTTGTAAACAATTTTCTTTTCTTGAGACTATTGCATTTGGTACGGCACCTGATGATTTGTAACTTGGTAGATTCACTATAGTTCCCTAAAAGAGTTCTAGTTTTGGTAATATCGTCTGGGACGATATTTATATCGTCTGGGACGATATTTATATCGTCCTGGATGATCTATCTAAAAGTAGAAACCCTAATTAGGGCATCCTCATTAAAGCAGCCGTCATTATGCAAAATACATCATCCTGAACAATTTTGTATCGACCAGGATGATAAGCTCAAAATAGAAAGAATCTGCCGCCAGATCTATTTAAGAATTACTTATTTTTGGACATCGTCCCGGTGGATCATCCAGGACTATAAAATATCGTTCAGGACGATCCAGGGCAATTTTTCCAAAATTTCTCTTGAATTTAAGGAAAGAAATTATGACTTGATTTCATGATCAAATCATCCTGGACGATCTCAAAATAATCCAGGACGATATGCTGGATGATTGGACATCGAATAGCTATTTTTCAGGGCGATGTCAAGGATGATATTCCACAATTTATATTGATCGTCCATGATGATATATTATCGTACTGGACGATATGAATAAAATTCTTATAATCATTTCAAATCATCTCAGCTGATTGGGCTTAAATTGTACTAACCGTACAGGACGATATGCCTATCATCCTGGACGATAATGTCGACAACTTACATTAATGAGATCATTTTGAGAACAATGTTATCTATATCTTATTTGAATATATTTGGGCCTCTAACAAGGCTTCAGTGGCTGTGGTAGAAAAAATATAGAGGCAAAGAATTATTCCTAATTTCAGGAACATGTAAAACCAAAAATCAACTTCTATTTAAGCCTTGTCAAGGCACTTGTTAAGTGTCTTTGGCAGTCATTGTAGCTTCGTTCTTGTGGGGGAGACTTAAAGAGAGAGCTTGAAAGGGAGTGAGGAACGGGTGAACTCTGAGAGGGAGAAGATCCTGTGAGGGGGGACTCAAGGGAGTGTGGAGGGGATTCCATACGGTTGCTCCGGCAGGCTTGCATCTTAATACCGTGGGATTCAAGGCTTGTCTTGAGGGAAGTTCACCAAAGAAGAAGTTCACTTTGGTGTCAAAGGACCCGCCGACTCCGCCGCACCGGGGAAGGTGGAAGTGATTTTGTAAGGGCTTCTCTATCTAGCTGTGGGGGCTAAAGGAGAGACACTTTTGTAGTGCAATACTTGAAGGGTGCATCCATGGAGTGTACATTGGTCAAGGTTTGACCGAACCACTATAAATCTGGTGTGTTCTTTTCTTATTATTGCTTCCGCATTATTTTCTTCCGCACTTTGATTTCTGTGGTGATTTTGGTTTGAGTTTTATTTTTGGTTTTAAAGTTATCCAATTCACCTCTCTCTTTGTTAGCCTTGGGCCAGTTCATAATGGCTTAACATCCCTAACAAACTTTCATGTTTGATAATATTCCTTTTAACTTTTGGAAATTTGCATGTCTACTTTCTTGCAATCTATAAATTATCATATCTAGTATTAGTTCATGAAGGATACTCTGCACCTTCTCATTTTGTAAATGGTATTAAATTGAACTACCTTTTTCTGAATAAAAAATAGAGGATAGAGATTTAGCCTAATTAAATGTAAAATGTTTAAACTTTTTTTTTATATGCATTAAAATCTTAAGATTACATGCGTGTATCTATATATACAACTTGTAAAGAAATTTAATATAAACTCTGCAAAACCTACGATGGAATAAGTGAAGTGAAATAATTTAGGTTGAATATTTTGCTCCATGATTATGAATTATTTTGCATGAAACCTAGTTAGTCTATTTCTGAAATGTATATTAGGTTCAAACAAATTATCACTTCCCTGCATGCATTAGGAGGAGAACTCAAAAATTCTAAATAAGTTAACAAGATTTTGTGTTATCTACCTAGTTCGTATGATGTAAAAATAGCTGCTATTAATAAATCAAAGGATCTAAATGTTTATTCAATTGATAACCTAGTTGGATCACTTATTTCTTACTAGCAAGGAGTGAGTGAGTCAAAGATAAATTAATATATGCCAGAGAAGAAGAGAAAATAAACTATAGCTTAAAAGGCTAATGATTCTGATAGTGACAATTCCATTCTTAAAGATGATAATGATGACATTACATTGATGACAATATAATTTAAAAGCTTTATCAAAAAAAAAAAAAAGCAAAAGCATCATCAACAATTGAATAAAGGTAAACCTAATAAAAATTCTAAGGCTTCTTTTGATGTCATCTATTTTGAATGCAAGAGGACAAGGAACATAAGGACTGATTACCCAAATCTTAAAGCTTAGACAATCAATGAAAAGGGTGAACAAAAGGCCAAATTCAAGAAAAGCAAGTAAAACATTCAGAAGGCTTTTTGGAAAGACTTAGCTTTATACTCTTCTGATAGAAGCTGAAGAGGAGGTAACCAACCTGTACTTAATGGAAGATAACCATCTTGATTATTCTGATCAAGAGGATCTATGTAAGCTTTCTAATGATTAATTATTTTAAGTTTCTAAAAAAAATCATAATGCATATAGAAAGCTGAAGAAAATGTATGCAAGCCTTAATTTTGATACTTTAAACTTACAAAAAGAACATGAATGCCTGAGAAAAGATCACTCTACTTTGTATAATAATTATATGATCTTACTTGATAAATTTGATGCATTAAACAAGAAGAATCATGATTTACTTGCTGAGCATGATTCCTTGAAAGCATCTCATGTCGATTTAAAAAATTTATTTAAAGATTTAAATGCATGTTTAAATGAAGCTGATGATAGGGAGCATGCATTAAAAATTGATAATTTAACTCTTGAAAGTGCAAGAAAATTTTTGCAAGAGAAAATGATTACTTTTAAAGAAAACAAACCATTATCTACACTTGCATAATTTCATAAATCATCACCACAACATGTATCATTTAAACCTAAGAAGTGGAAAAATAACCCATATATACTAATAAATCCATTCCTAGGAGTTAGGTACTTTTCTTGTGTCATGCTAGGACATATCTCCAACACTTGTATGATCCATCATAAACACATTTAGTGTGGAGGCCAAAATTGAATAAATTTTAACATAACATGCAAGCTTTTCATCCATCATTCCATAAGGAAGAACCCAAACTTTTTGGGGTTCCTGAATCTAATCATTGATGATTTGGTAGGATTGCTCTCACAAAAGGCCCAGTGAGAGCATGTGGTACCTAGTCAGTAGATCTTTAAGGCATAAGAATGGAGATAGAAAGAAATTCATTACGTTGAAGACTAGGGTAAGGGGCAAGGTAACAGTATTTACATTTTTGATCTGAATTATATTGATTATGCTACTTTTCTTTGCCTAAAAACTATTGGTGATGAATCTTGGTTATGTCATAGGAGACTGTGTCAAGCAAGTATGAAAAATCTTAGAAAACTCACCCAAAAAGACTAAGTAAGAGGCATACCCAAGCTAGATTTCACCAAGGACCGCCTGGATGATTGCCTGTTAGTTAGGAAAATAAGCAAAATCCTCCTTCCACTCAATGAAGGATACTAACACTAGAAAATCATTACAAGTCCTTTATATGGATCTGTTTGGACTCGTTAACACTACAAGCCTAGGAGGAAAAGCCTTTGGCTATGTAATTGTTAATGATTACTCAAGGTTTACTTGGGTTAGATTCTTATCTTATAAAAGTGAATCATTTGAGGAATTCATGATGTTCTCCACTTAGATAGAGAAAGCTAGGTTATGAAATTTTGACTATTTAGAGTGATCATGATGTAGAGTTTAAGTGAAAAATGTGTATCTTATTATTAGGAGCAAGGGATATATCATAACTTTTCAACTATTAGAATCTCTCAATAGAACAAGGTAGTTGAAAGAAAGAATAGGACTTTGGTAGAAGCACATAGAGCCATGTTAGTTGACTTGAAAATCACTCCTCAAGATTACTGATTCAAGATGAAATGCACTTTCAAGTTATGCCTCTATTTGTTTCAACCCAATTCTCCTTCATTTTGACTTTGATCCATGGTTATCAAAGGGAGACCTTTCACTACTTCTTAGCAAATATGAGATTTAGCGAGGATGAGAGTATGATAACATCATTTTTCAAGAAACAACAGGTAGAAATCACTAAGAAAGATGTAGGAACCTTTGTTCATTTAAGAACACATGGAACTAGAGCACACACTTTAACCTCCAAAATTGACTATGATTGGTCTGAAATAAATAAGACTCTTAAAGGTGTCACTCAAGTTTCTCACTTGGATAGAGTATATACTTTGAATCAAAATGCCAGGGTCACTTGGATAGAGTCAATTTTTCTCAGAATCGGGCTTGGAGAGTTGACTTGGTCAAATTGACCAAGCCATACCCCAAGACCCTCTCTAATAGGTTCAGTGAGTCGAGTCGAGTCTGTTGAGCCTGGACTTGGACCCTGGGTCAACCCGGTTGACCAAGTCAACCAGGGCTGACCAATTTGGACCTTTTGAGCCCAAATCAATTCTAAATCGATTCGAACCTACCCTATGGCTCAACCCATTGATTCCCTTGATTTTCTTTACTGGTTTGACCAAGTCAATCATTGACTTGGTCAAACCAAGTCTTTAATAGGTTAAAATAACCTATTTAGAGCTCATTAAGCCCCCATTAATGGATTTAATTGCTCATGAATGTTTTGGAAATTCAAATCCCGTGGTTTTCAACCTATTTTCCCTCCTAATCGTGCTTGGATCGAATCATGGCCATTGGTTTTAAGTCCAAGCCTTTAAATATTGATTTTAGGGTTCCAATTAGGGGATCTGGCAATCTATTCCCCCTAAGCCCGAGATTTTTCGTAGAAAGCTTGAGAGAACCCTCCTCTACATTTCCCAAGTAGATCCCGACGACCGAAAGTCAACGCCGGCGATCCTCTGGCGACCCGAAGGTCTAAACGCCCAAGGCTTCGATCCACTCGATCCAGAGCTTGTTTGACTGAGGACAGGAGGAGAAACGTACGAGGACAGTCTACAAGCTCAACCGTGTCAAAATTTGAAGATCGGACGGTAAAATCTTTTAAAATCCCTTAGAATAGCTCACGTCATATGGATCTAAATAGATTTCTTATAAGCTGATTTTATGCCAAACCAAATTTCCCCCATGATTTATGTTCATCTCTAGGACTTATGTTTAAACTTTCGTGAGATTTGGTTGAGAATCGAGAGAGAACGAAGAAAAAAATGGGTTAGGGTTTTGGAAACGGTTTTCGACTGTTAGGGTTCGATCCTGACCGTTGATCTCGCGATCAGCGGTCGGGATCTAGTCGTTCCGCGGTCCGGAACGACGCCGGATCCAGATCCCGCCGGTCAGCTCTCGGTCCGGCTCAATCAGAGCCGTTGAGCCCTTTCTGCGCGCGATCGGACGGCACAGGACCGTGTCCGCCGTGGTTAAGTGACGCCACGTCACTTGACCGCTGTCGCCGCCTCCGAAACCGTGGGATCCAGTCCGCGGTTGACATCTGTCCCGCCGCATCTAATCATCAGCCGATGATTGCGGCAATAGTGCAATCATCGGCAATGATTGCCTGAACCGCGGGAGCCAACCGAAGCCGTCCACGTGTCCCGCTGACCGCCGCCGCCGTTTTCTTTTATTAAAAAAATATTTTATTTATTTTAAAACCTATTTTTCATTCAAAAAATTGCAGAAAATTCATTTTTCGTCCGATTTTCGCGCACAATACCTCGTTGGATTCGTATTTTCATTCTCTACATGATAAAAAAAATGTTTTTTTAGTAAAAATGACTTATAAATTTTAAATTATTTTAAAAACAGAAAAAATGTCTATTTTAATATTATTTAAATTCTTATTTTAATATAATTATTATTATATTATTATATAATTATCATTATTTAGCAACATAATCATTATTTTGAAATATTAGTTTGTTGTTTATTTTATTGTTATTATTATTATTATTATTATTATTATTATTTTATATATATATATATATATATATATATATATATATATATATATATATATATATATATATATATATATATATATATATATATATATATATAAATGTATCTTTTTTTTTTAAATCTTATTTTAATTATTCTACTTAGTTTAATTACTTAGGATATTATTAATTAATAAAATATTATTCCTTTTATATATCTTGAAATTGCTTTAGATTTCAGAGCTATTAAGGAATTATTTTATGATATTTTAATTATTATTCTTAGATATTATTTATTTTAAATTGTTTAAAAAAATACTTTTTATAGCTTTAAACTTCCAAAATTAATATCTTTCTCGTTTTTAATCCGCTGTCGACGCACAGCACCTTGATTTGAACGTATTTGAATTCTCTAAATTCTTGAAC
Source organism: Dendrobium huoshanense (assembly GCA_016618105.1). Classification (NCBI taxonomy): domain Eukaryota; kingdom Viridiplantae; phylum Streptophyta; class Magnoliopsida; order Asparagales; family Orchidaceae; genus Dendrobium; species Dendrobium huoshanense. The sequence continues at coordinate 30,719,578 of CM028351.1, forward strand.
TAGTTTTACTTAAAAAGTTTTGATCTGTCTGCAGTTAGTTTTAAAAACAGCCAATAGCATTATTTTAAAACTATTTAATTATTGCCTTTCAACTTTGAAATTGCGTAACTTCCTCGTTTTAAGTCGGATTTTGATGCACAACACCTTATTTTGGGTGTATTTTGAATTCTGTACAGTTGAAGACTATTTTCAGATAAAAATTATGTCTGTATTTTCTGTTATTCCAAAAAACAGTAAAGTGACATTATTTTAAAATACTCTTTTATTATGTTTAAACTTCGGAAAATCATATCTTCGTTGTTTCAAATCGGATTTTTGCGTTTAACCCCTCGTTCTTTTCAAAAAAATGTGAATTTTAATTTGACCATAGTTTCAATGGCTGGTTTTGTTAGAATAGTTGCTATTTAAATGCTTTACATTTTTGCAACTTGTATAGTTTTGATGATTCCAAATATTATTGTTCAAATGTGTAGTTATCTCCTAAAAATTTTAGAATATTTGTATTTGCTCTTGTGTGTACTAACATTTCAGGAAAATCAGACTCCAGACTATGAAAACTTCAGATCAAATTTAACATGAGATACTTTGTTAATTTGAAACTTGCATTTTTCTTTGAAATAAATTTAAAAGGGAGTGATTGTAATTGAGTGAATAAAAACATACACACACACATAAGGAGATCATAAAAATTTTATACTGATCGTACGGGATGATATCCGATCGTACGGGACGATCAGATAGTTATCTCCTATAGAGCACATGGAACGAATAGGAACTTGCTAAAAATTTTTTTTAAGTCTTATTCGTCCAGGACGAAATTAAGTATCGTCCAGGACGATAAATTAAAAATCGTCCAAAAAGATCGGGTCTCTGGAAAATTTTTGTCCAAACGAAAATAAATTATCGTCCATGGCGATTGGTCCTCTGGAAAAATTTCGTCCAGACGAAGTCAAGAATCGTCCAGGACGATTGATTCTCTGTAAAAATTTTGTCCAGACGAACATATTTTCGTCCAAACGATTAACCGACTTAGAACAATTTTCAACAGTTTCTAGAACTGACTTTGTAATAACCGTTCGTACTAGACGAACCAAAATTCGTACAGGACGATCTGCTGTACGAAGACATTTCGTACACATATTAAAATAGGGTCATTTCAGATCGTTTAAGTAAAATCGTCCAGGACGATCAACGATCGTACAGGACGATCCACTACGTACAAAATTGAAAACTTGCAGTTTTTGGGCGGTTTTTCTTGTCTTTTAAATAAATAGTCCAAATTAGACTGCCACCCAATCTTTTTGTCATTTGATCTTCGTGCCTTTTGAGAGAATAGCCAAGGAGAGAGTGGAAGAGAGCATTTAAGGGAGGATTCCTACCACTGGAGCGAGAAGGCTTCACTTGGATTTCAAAGGTAAGAGTCTCTACTTGTGAATTTGGATTACTTCACTCTTTTCTTTCTTTCTTCTAGATTATTGTGAGAAGATCAGTCAAGGAGATCCGGTTCTCTGCCGACACTTGGAGAGTGTGAACAGCCGAAGGGTTCTCTGCCTACACTTGGAGAGTGTGAATAGCCGTAGGGTTCTCTGCAAATACTAGGAGAGTGTGAAAGGACGAACGGTTCTCTGCCAGCACTGGGGATTGTGTAAAAGGATGACGGTTCTCTGCTAGCACTGGGGATTGTGTAAAAGGACGATGGTTCTCTGCCAGTACTGGGGATTGTGTAAAAGGATGACGGTTCTCTACTGCACCGGGTAGTGGTGAAAAGAGTGTGTTGTAAAGACTTCTCCGCCTTGCTGTGAGTGCAAAAGGAGAGTCACTATTGGTTTTAGTGCAATACTCAGAGGGTGCCTCTGAGGAGTGGATGTAGGTCTGGTTATAGACCAAACCACTATAAATCTGGTGTCATTTACAGTTTTTTTTTTTGTTTCCGCATTTTATTTTAATTTTTTAACAACTCTGTGGTTGAAAAATATTTTCTATAAAAACTTTAAAAGAAAAATTTTCATTTCGGTTCAACTTAATCTTCAAAGAGGGTTTAAAATTTTTAAACTACCAATTCTCTTGGTAGCTTTGGGACATTAACTTAGGCTTAACATCCTAATTACTAGATTCAACAGGTTTTGGCTTTTCTGACAGATTTCGGCTTTGATTGGATTATTTGGGTATTTTGATATTATTTTTATAATTAATATAATATTTATTTTCAAAATACAAACTATTTTCAAATCATGTTGAAGTCTCGATTGGGTGATCAGTGGGTCTCCCTATACTTATGTATTATGAATTGAATTACTTTCAATTATTTTATTTTCCAAAAATATACCTATATCTATAAGTATTTTTAAATTATTTTTAAAACTACTTATATCTAAACCCTAATTTTGGGAGACCCGCTACTTCATGAAATTTTAGACATGGGTTCTATGAATGAAGAGCAATCATGGAGGAGAGGATTAGTGGGTGATTGAGTTCCAATCATTCAATAATCTCCTCATTAGGTGTATGTCCTTTAATTTTTCATAGATTGCATGTGTAGGCCGAAACCCGAGCACTTAGCTTAGGATCTCCTAGATCTAAGGACATGGTGTGTTTATTTCATTATTGTACTCCCATGCATTTATTACCTTGAGGGTTAGCTAAAACTTTGATTCAAACCCACATAACGTAGTGACATCTTAAGGACAAAAATTAAGGACCTGTCTAGCGAACTTAGAAGTTTTATAGGAGCTAGGATAGATCCCGGATTGATATGAAAACTTCAACACTTAAACTTAGTGACATCATAAACCTATCAGAATTTTCCAGGAATTTTTAGGAGTCTTTAGACCCCTTAGTTAACTAACCCTAATTAACTGATTAAATAAGGCCCCGAGCCCTTCCGAAAATTACAATAAATACATTTTAGGTCAGAAAATTACCCATCATACCTCAAACAGACCAGAATCTGATCCTTGACTTTAGATAAATAGGGCTCTCTAGTTTGACTTCAGGTTAACCCCTAATTTGACCATAGGTGGAAATCACCTTTTTGCCTCTAATAATTCATTAAAAATTATCAAAAATCCCAAATTTTCTCCAAACACTTGGGAACACCTTTTCAGGTCATTCCTGACCTTTGGGAGTTATTCCATTCAGTTTGGAGCTCATTTAGATCAAAATAGTAAAATAGACCCTTTCCAAATTAATTTAGAAAATTCCCTTAATTACCTGATATTTTGAAATCCATAACTAATTATAGAAAATTCCAAATTAGGTAAACTCACTTGCATTAGACTCCAATTACAATCTAGTATTTATTAAAAATCTTAGGATTCCAGAAATTGGCTTAAATTAGAAAGTCAACTTTTTTGGTCAACCGTAGTTCATTTAGGGCCCGAAACTTAGAAAACTCATAACTTTGCCTAGAAAACTCCGATTTTAGCGTACTACCTGTCTAACTACTCCTCTTAAGGTCTAGTAGTTTTCTAAGGTGATAGGAGACCCAGACTTAGCCTTTTTCTCATAGGGACTTTTTGGACCCTTAGCCTAGTTCCTAGAAGGACCTAGGACTTCCTAAAATTGGCTAATATAACTTTAACTTCAAATATCATCATCCTAAGTTCTTAAAATTGACCAATAAACTAAATTAACTAAAATAGACCCTAATCCATTAATGTTTGAATTTCAACTAAATTTTTCTTTCCTGATTTTTAACATACCTGACTCTAGATAATTTTAACTAACTACCCATATTATGATCTATCCAAACCACACAAGCCTTACACACACATAGCATTGTTTGCTAGGGCAATACTTCTATACTTAGGTTAGGCCACTGGGTTTTATTTTTCTGCTGTGTGCCGGAGCTTTTCGATATTTTTATTGCATGCCGTTTGAAAATTGAATTGCTGTGTTTGCTTACTTTTCCTGCACTCTGTGATGTGATGGTCGTTAGATTTACCCCTAGGTTAGGAATGATCTATATGCATATATATTGTTCTTCTATGCAGGTGTTCATGCTCATGTTATGCTAAAGGGGGGGGGGGGGGCCTGTCATGATTTCTAATGATGTCTTATACAGGTGCTTGCTGAGCTCCCCCAAATAAATGAGGGCTAAATAAATAATAATTATAAATGCTACAGGTGGAGCTGCTTAGCCCTCATAATTAAGAGCATGGCTTGGCACAGGGTCAATGGTTTGAGTTATTTTTATTTCCATATATTATTGCTTGGGATGATTATTAGGATAACCTTGCAGGTGATTTAGAATTTACTAGTTTTTCAATAAATATAAATTTGTATGTAATAATTGTTAAGAGTTGCGAAAACAACTTTTGAGTTGGGATATTCTTATCCAGCTCGGATTCTAAAAGAAGAAGGCATCCCTAAGGGGAGAGTCTTCTTCCATTTGGAAGATCGAGCTGGATGGCTTTAGATATCCAAAGAGAAAAGACAATACCCCCATACTGGGGGAATTATCTCTTCGTTTGGATATTTAAGTCACGACGGATCCAAGGAGTCCAAGGAGGAGAGATCCAAGGAGTCCAAGGAGGAGAGATCCAAAAAGTCCAGGGAGAAGATATCCAAGAGACTAAAGATTTGAAGACCCAATATCCCACTCAAAGTTGTTGGCGTCTATCATAGGCTTAGAAATCCAGGTTGTTGGCAGTAGTGCCCGGCTACTTTATTTTCTGCATACCCTGGGTTGTAATAAGGGCAGTTTACCTATGGACATTTAGTTGATTATTTTTGTGGATTTATATTGATGTGTTTACTTGATTGCGCAGTAGAAATTACTTTTTTTTTTAGGTTTCTTTCTTGCATGTCGATTTTGTTTTCGTCTGGAATCCGTTAGGCTCTTCTAAGGACTATAAAACTTTTTAACTCGTAACTAACTCTTAAAATTTTAAGTTCTAAATAACATAGAAGCTTAACGAACCTAGGGAACTGCCGGAATCATCCGGGGTAGCATGCATATTACTGCATTTCTTCTTTCCTTGCTATAAGACATCTCCCTGCGTGCGGGTAGAGTCTGGATAATCTGGCCTATGAGGATGAAGTGTCGGACCTAGGGAGACTCGGTCTTTTCAAAAAATTATTTTCTATAAGCCTGTTTATAAAGTTCTATAGCATTTATGAGCTGACGATTCAACTAGCATGCATTGCATTAGTAACCAACTAATTAAAATTTAATTGCATTAGGTAGGATCATCTGACCCACATAAGTCCAAGATCACTTAGGAAATTCTCTAGATGTCGGTCCTATTTCCAAATAACTGTACCACCCACCCATCTTTCATAATTAACTTGATAGCATGGTTTTGAATCGATTAGGTGGTTAGCTGGCTCCCCCAATCCAGGCCGAGATAAGTCCAAGTTTTGCACTGCATTAGCTAGGACACGGGTCTTAGTGTTTCGTAGAGCACTAAGCCCAATCTAGATTTAGGATTCGAGGCTACTACATTCGGTATCGTAGTATGCTTTAAATAGTAGGTATGTCCCTTCCTTTCAGGGACTATAAACCCTACTCATCCGCGTCACAGGATGACGCCACCTCCATCCTTCTCTCACTTATCTGATCGATTGCTCGTCTTTCTTTCTACAGTTTCTCTTTAGTACCATAGAACCTCCGAATGCTGGTGTGAACCACGCATGCTGATTCAGCCCTTCGGACCTTTCTTTCCTTTGAGTAGGATTTCCTAGTCTATACCCTTGTGCTGATCCCACTTTAGGAGAGGATAATGTATAATCCTTAATCGAGAGTTTTCTCGGGCTCCGGCCTGGGATGCAATTAACCACGGGGGCTTGCGCCCATGGGAAACTCGGTCCCACTTCTACTAAATCCCATTTGAGCTCTTACATCGGATGGGGGAAACCCATAATTAGGTCGTGTATAACACTACCCATCGAGGTGTGTTGGCGACAACCTCTATCCTCAATGGTTAGTCGTATGCACGATCCAATCTGTCCCTTCCAATTGACCCGTTCGCGCGGTGTTATTTTCGGAGGTCCACAGGTTTCTGGCGACCATAGTGGGACCAGTTTCTCTCTTCATTTTTGGATTTTATATTATATTTTCTTGCGTGTACTCCGGGATTGGTACTCATTAGATTAGTTCCGTCCCACTCTTAGTTAGGGTCTTTCCTTAGTTAGGGTTCCTTCCCCTTAGCTAGGGTTCCCTCTACTCTTCTTCTTTCTAGCCTTACAGGCTATTCCTTTCCCTATCAATTCCTATCTACCTTTATCAAATCTCTATCAAATCCTTTACTCTTTCTTGATTTTGATTCTAACTAATTCTTTTCACTGTCTTTTCTTGGCAGCAGTGCCATGGCTTCCTTCGTACCTTCCGTTGCTTTTACTTTCGGTTCGAACGCGCGGGTGACTCTCTCTGAGTCCATGCTCGCTAGTCCGCCAGTGGGAGGAATCACTTTTGGTTCCTTCACTGACTCGGCCTTCGTCACTCTTGGCGGGCTGACCCCGGCAGAGGCTGCTATGAGGAGGAGAGAACGCGCAGCCATGCGCCCTTTCGGATGACCAGCTGCTCGGCGGACAGCCCGGGCACCTACTTTTCCCATTCATGTACTTGCGCAGCCAGTGCGCATTGTGGCTAGGCGACCAGTGCTTAGGCCACAGCCTGTTCCAATTGTTCGTGCAGCGGCCAGGCGACCTGCGCCTGTCGCTCCTGCTGCACAGGTTGCCCCGGCCTCTCAGCGCCGGCAGTCTGCTGCTGTTGTTACTCCTGTTGTTCCAGCGGAAGTACCAAGTGTTCGGGTTCCCCCTCCCGCTTCCACTAGGAAGAGGGGTGCCCAGACCGAGGTGCCTTATCCCTCTTAGTGTCGGGTTTCCATTTTTGCTCGGCTTTCTCACCCTGAGACTACCGGGCAGACCCCGGCACTTCCAGTCATTCATGTTCCCCCTATCACCTAGGCAGTGGGTTTAGATGTCTCTTCCACCTCCACCTCCGGCCTTGGGAGAAGGGCACGGAGGGATAGAAATAGGAGGTTGCGTTTAGCTGCATCCGAGGCAGAGAGGAAGGAGATGGTTAAGGCGATAGCTCACCAGGAGCTTGTTCAGAGGACGGTGGCTCCCAAACAGCGGAGACCACGACCAGTTCCAGTTTTGCCTACTCCAGAGGTTATTATAGCACCTGAGATTGAGGTAGTCTAGGGAGGATTCTTTTCCCCGCTGACATATAGTGGGGACGAGGAGGACGTTGCCCGCATTACGGCGGCTCCTCCTGTTGCCACTACTTTGCCCCGGGCTAGGATCCCCAGGACGCTGGTGTTCGAGCCCTCACTCAGAGGATTCGACACATCGTCCGCCTAGCTTGTGGTAGGGGGCCTGTTAGTCTGGAGAAGATACTCCGACAGATTTCTCATGCGACTTTTCAGTTATGAAGGCAGACTGCGAGGAGACTTTAAAGTTGGCAGAGGGGGCAGACACCCCAGCAGCCTGCAATTTTAGTAGTTAGGCTGCCAGCAGTTGCTCCTGTGGTAAGTCGACGCCCACATCGTCGAGGACGAAGACAGCAGCCGGAGCCTACCCAGCCTTAGGTCAGTTCAGTAGTGGTAGCCCCAGAGCAGCCAGTTACCCGTACAGAGCCCCGTCGCAGTAGACGGGTTTGGAGACATCGACTGGCGGACACCCTTGTTGAGCCATTACAGTAAGTGGGGACAGTAAGACCAGTCGAGCCAGTACAGTCAATGGAGACAGTACGACTAGTTGAGTCAGTACAGTCAGTAGAGATAGTACGACTAGTAGAGCCAGTACAGTCAGTGGAGACAGTACGACCAGTCGGGCTAGTACAGTCAGTACAATTAGTCGAGGCAGCACGACCGGATGAGGCAGTACAGTTGGCAGAGATAGTGCATCAGGCTGATGCAGTAGATCAGATGGATGTAGTAGTTTCTCCCGGGTCTGAAGCGGTCCCGATGACTTGTGATGAGGATACAATAGTTACTCCTGTTGGGTCACCGGATCGAGTTGAGACACCTTTAGCTCCCAGTACTCATAGAATCACTTCCCCTATGAGTCCCTACATAGAGGCACTCCGTCGGATCTTTTCAGAGGATGACTCATTCGAGAATGAGTCAGATGAGGATATACCAGTACACCAGGTCTGTGAGACTACCCGACGAGGTCACTCGGATGAGCAGAGAGAGCATGAGGACCAAGATGAGCGGGAAGACCCCGAGGCAAGAGGATCTCTGAGATCAGTAGCTACTCAGACAGTTCATATGATCTCTAGTCCCAGCCACAGTCCTACCCACAGTTCCAGCCACAGTGACAATCAGAGTTACAGTTAGGCCAGTAGTGGCAGATTACTCCACAGTTCTGAGGGAGAGTGGCAGCTAGCACTCTCCAAGGAGACTTAGCAGATGATTGAGTAAGCTGTACAGAGTTTAGAGGCAGTTGAGATGAGGCCTCCCAAGGCCAAGTCGATAGTTGCCACTCCAGCTTCTTCGTTAGCACTAGTTTTTCTTTTCTTTCTTCTGTTGTAGTGCTAGATGAGCACATTTTCTTTTTACTTCTATCTGTACTAGAAAAATATATTAAAAAAAATGATTGTAACCTCAAAAAGGAAGACAGGCCCCCTTCCAGCACTTGGGCTGGAGGACCTCGTTCTCCCTTATTTTGATGATTAATCAATAAAAAATAATGATTTGTAATTATGATTGACTCTTCTACCTCTTCTAGCTTTAATAGCTTTGTAGTGATGACTTATGAAAGGGTATGATCTCTCTATCTCATCTTAGGGGTGGAGAGATTTCTTCTTTTGAACTAAAATCTTTTTAAATTGAAATTGGATTTAGAAGTGAAAATTTTCTCTATTATCTTGTGATTCTCTATCTCATGTATAACTATAGTATATTGATGAATAAAACTTCATAATTTTCTTAATCAAGCTATTCACTTTTATCAGAGGATAGGATTTGTTTTGTAGATCCTTCTTTCATGTCCAAGAGAAGTAAGTCTTCTTCTCTTGTATTTGGAAGATGATCTTACAACTGAGAAATAATTTGCTTTTAGAGATTTGGAAAAAGAAGCCAGTTACAAAAAGTGGAAAGATGCGCAAAGCGCCAAATGTGAAAGATACATAAAGTGTATCAAAGTAATTAAAGTTTGTGCAAAGCACATGAAAGTTGAGAAAGTGGCTCAAAGAGCCCAAAAGTTATAAGTAAATGGCTTCACTTGTTGAATCTAGTAATTAGGTTGTTAAGCCTAAGTTAATATCCCAAGGCTACCAAGAGGGGGGTGAATTGGTAGTTTAAAAATTTTAAACCCTCTTTGAAGATTAAGTTGAACCGAAATGAAAATTTTTCTTTTAAAGTTTTTCTAGAAAATATTTTTCAACCAAAGAGTTGTTAAAAATTAAAATAAAAAGTCGAAACATAAAAAACTGTAAATGACACCAGATTTATAGTGGTTCGGTTTAAAACCAGACCTACATCCACTCCTCAGAGGCACCCTCTGAGTATTGCACTAAAACCAATAGTGACTCTCCTTTTGCACCCACAGCAAGGCGGAGAAGCCTTTATAACACTCTTTTCACCACTACCCGGTGCGGCAGAGAACCGTCGTCCTTTTACACAATCCCCAGTGTTGGCAGAGAACCGTCCGTCGTTTCACACTCTCCTAGTGTGGGCAGAGAACCCTTTCATCCTTTCACACTCTCCTAGTGTGGGCAGAGAACCCTTCTGGCAGTTCACACTCTCCAAGTGTAGGAAGCGATCCTTTCGGCTATTTACACTCTCCAAATGTCGGCAGTGAACCGAATCTCCTTGACTGATCTTCTCACAAGAAATCTAGAAGGAAGAAAGAAAAGAGTGAAGTAATCCCAATTCACAAGTAGAGATTCTTACCTTTGAACTCCAAGTGAAGCCTTCACGCTCCAATGGTAGGAATCCTCCTTTGAATGCACTCTTTCACTCTCTCCTTAGCTATTCTCTCAAGAGGCATGAAGATCAAATGACAAAAAGAATGGGTGGCAGTTTAATTTGGACTACATATATAAAGGACAAGAAAAACCATCCAAAAACTGCAAGTTTTCAATTCTGTACGCAGAGGATCATCCCATACGATCATGGATCATCCTGGACGATATTACTTAAACGATTTAAAATGACCCAATTTGAATATGTGTACGAAATGTCTTCGTACACACTGATCGTCCCGTACGAAATAAGTTCATCCGGTACGAACGGTTATTACAAGGTTGGTCTAGAAAACTGCTGAAAACCGTTCTAAGTCGGTTAATCGTCTGGACGAAAAATGGTTCGTCTGGATGAAATTTTTACAGAGAGCAGATCATTTTCTGACGATAATAATTTCTTCTGGACAAAAATTTTACAGAGACTAGATCGTCCTGGACGATAATTAATTTCGTTTGGACAAAAATTTTACAGAGAGCAAATTGTTTTCTGACGATGATTAATTTCGTCTGGACGAACATTTTACAGAGATCAGATCGTCCTAGACGATAAAAATATCATCCCGGATGAATAGGACTTAGAAAATTTTTCAAGCTAGTTCCTATTCGTTCTATGTGCTCAATAGAAGATAACTGTCTGATCGTCCCGTACGATCGGATATCGTCTTGTACGATCAGTACAAAATTTTTATGATCTCCTTATGTGTGTGTGTATATTTTTATTCACTCAATTATAATCACTCCCTTTCAAATTGAATTCAAAGAAAAATGCAAGTTTCAAATTAACAAAGTATCTCATGTTGAATTTGATTTGAAGTTTTCTTAGTCTGGAGTCTGATTTTCCTGAAATGTTAGTACACACAAGAGCAAATACAAATCTTCTAAAATTGTTAGGAGATAACTACACATTTGAACAATAATGTTTGGAATCATCAAAACTATACAAGTTGCAAAAATGTAAATCATGCAAATAGCAACTATTTTAACAATCTCCCCCTTTTTGATGATGGCAAAACAATTATTGTTTGTATGATTTCAATTTAAACAAATCTCCTAAACTCCCCCTGAATTGATGAATACATGAAAATAAGGAGGCATTTTGAACCAAAGAAAAAAAAATTTAACAAACAAAATTACAAAGTTAAACACAAAACCAAAATGCAAACAAAACAATTAAAACTAAACAAAACATACAAACACAATAATTTCTCCACCTTTTTGACAACAACAAAAAGTGAAGAAGAAATAGAAAAGAAATGTAAGTAATTATATGATATTCATTTGAAATTTTAATCTAAATGGTGATTGTGATAAGTTATGCAATCAAAAACTAATAGTATTAGGTCAATCATAGAAATTCATAAAATTTAAGAAGTGACATAACATTGTAGGTAATAAGAATTTATCAAAGACAAGATTCAATTTAGACATTCGAATATAGAAAATCATTACAAGAGAGATGTATAAAAATTCTATATTTCAAAGTTCAATAGAATATAAATGAACATAAGATCAATTTGAATTAAGAGATTGAAAGAATTTGGAAAGAAGAGAATTACAACATGTAGCGCTTTGCGCATCTTTTTCAAATTTTTGGGCACATTTTTGTGCATCTTTTTACATTGGGCTAATTTTGTGCCTCTTTTTCATATTTGTGAAGCTTTGCGCATTCCTTTTGATTTTCGTACTCTTGGTACAATTTTCAAGAGTAATTGAGATCAAATCTTTCTAAAATCAATAATCTAAAATTTCAAATATTTCTAAGTGCATAAATATCACTTGAGCATAGAAATATTAAATAAGAAAACATCTATATTGCAATAATAATATTAACTTTTATGTAGTCTAAATGAATAGACATGAATTTAAAAGTTCTAATTATAACAAGTTATAAACAACTTTTAAATTTAGAAAGACTAGATTTTCTAATGTAATTAATCTCAAATTACAATCTAATTTAAGCACAATTAAGATTAAATAAGACTAATGAAATTTATAAAAATTAACCATATTTCAAAAACAAACCAAAATTGAATCAATTACAACATGCATTAATATTAATGAAAAGGATTACATATTCTTTTCATAATATTAAAAAAAAAATATACTGAACTTTTTAATAAAGACAAAACTAAAACAATCACAAAAAAAAAATAAACACTAACACAACAAAACATTTAAAACAAAACATTAGTACAACAAACACAAAGAAATTCTTCTCTTATTTTATATTCTTCTGGAGGAGGAGGAGGAATGCCACTAAAAAGATTGAAGTAGGAGGCCATCATCATAATATTGGTATTGATTTCATGAACTTCATTTCTGATAATACCAATATCCTGTTGCTGCTGCAGGAGTTGAGCATCAATTTGATCAATCTTTGATCAACATGAGTCTCAAGTCTGTCAAATTTCTCAATCAAATTCTGATAATCTAATTGAGGTGCAGAAGTTTGCTCTCCTTCTTCTTCTTCTTCAGAAGCACTGGCATGTGATTTCCCTTTTTCTTCCTTGAAAATTGCTCTGAAAGAAGCATCATTGTAGTAGACTGGCTCTTTGTATTCATCATCAGGATGCACTAAGTTGTATTTCTTTTCCAAAATATATGTAACTAAGTGTCCTAATGAGATGTTCCTTTTTCTCTTCTACTCTACATGTCCTATTTCTGAAAGCCCATAGAGATGATCTATGATAAGTTGGGCTTCGTCGATAGGCTTACAATCCATAATCAAAAAGGTTAGAACAGAAAGAAGACGGGTAATATTGATTCTATCACCATCTTTGGGAATGATTGAAGATCGAAGAATTTGCTGGATGATTCGAGCATTCCTAGTCATTCCAGAAACTCTAGCAACATGATATGTTAGGCCAATTTCTCTAATCACCCTATTGACTTGATACATTTGAATTTATTTTCACTCATTAGGGTGTGGGCTCTATATCCTTCAATTCTTAAGTTCAGAAAAGCACCTAAGTCGTGCTTGGTGATTTCAACTTTTTGTTTAAAAACAAAAGAACTTATGCAATAGTGGTCAGAATTAAAACTCATGTTGGCTATAAAGTAGAGAAAGGTTTGTTTGTTATAAAGGGGGATGAGAGAAAGATTGAATTGAAACAGGGTGGAGGCAAAAAGGTGCATTACCTTAAAATTTATCACGTCTTGAATCAGAATGCGAGAGGGAGTTATTTTGGCAGAGGCAAAACGAGGAAAAGATTCCTCATTTGCTTTTGACAGGAAGTTTTCAGAGTTATTCTTGTGAGGTTTCTTTGCCAACACCTTTTGTCTTTTGCTTGAGGAGGCCATTGTCGATTTAAGATCGAAAGAGATTGAAAGTGAAGTTTGGAGATGTGATTGTTGAGTTAGAAAGCCTTCATATATAAAAAAAAATGATACGTTCGTCCTGGACAAAAACAGTTCGTCCTTGACGAAAATAATCGTTTGTCTGGACAAAAAAAGTTCGTATCGACGAACCAAATCGTCCAAAATGAAACGAATTTTCATAATCAACACAATTTACGATGCGTCCTTTCGTACAGACTTTTGACTTGACCGATCGTACATACGAAACAAATTTCGTACAGACGATCAAAAGTTAATTCGTTTTAATGTCAATTGAAAACCGTCCCCTACGATGAAACGACGTCTGTTCGTCTGGACGAACAAAAAGTTCGTACGGACAAACTTCACATTTAAAACTGCCTTATCTACTCAACCACTGCATTCAAACGTCCCGACGTTTGAGAAAATAAATATTTCATCATGGACGATTTTTAGATCGTACAGACGAAATACATTAAAAACTGCTCTCAAAACATTTCATATCAAGCAAACTGAATTTTAACACACATCGTCCAGTACGAAAAATTTCGTCCCGGACGATTTCCACACATTTTTGGATTTTTGAATTTTTAAAGAAGAAAAATAATCAAAACATTCAAAACATAGAAAACAAAGACAAAATCACAGAATAAAAACACAAAAAAAATCCATAAAATTCAAAACAAAAATTCAAAGACAAATAAACTAAGAAAAAATATATATAAATATCAATGTTGCAAAAACATTTTTATTTAAGCATTCAAATCAATAACACCAAGCCTTGTTCTTAATGTACTGAAGGTATCAAAGGCTAAAGGTTTTGTAAAAATGTCTGCAAGTTGATTTTCAGTTGAAACATGTGTGAGTTCAATTTCTCCCTTGGATACATGATCCCTTATGAAATGATGCCTTATGTCAATGTGTTTGGTTCTAGAATGTTGAATAGGATTTTTGGAAATGCAAATAGCACTAGTATTGTCACAATAAATTGGAATAGTGCCTATAGTTAATCCTAAATCAATCAACTGTTGTTTTAACCAAAGTACTTGTGCCACACAACTTCCTAATGCAATATATTCTGCTTCTGCAGTAGATAGTGCCACTGAATTTTGTTTTCTACTAGACCATGAAACTAATGAATTTCCAATGAAATCTCAAATCTCTAGGCAAAGGGTTTTCTTTTTCCAAATTTTCTTCCAAATTTAATCTATCAATCTTTTGGGAGTTTTCTTCAATTTCTTCTTCAACAACATTTGGCTCTTCCAAATTTCCATTTTCATCAAATACAACATGTGTGGTTTCTTCAATGACTAAAGTTCTTTTGTTGAATACCCTATAAGATTTTCCAACACTTGAATATCCAACAAAAATTCCTTCATCTGATTTTGGATCAAATTTTCCTAAGGCAGATTTTCCATTATTATGTATGAACACCTTGCAACCAAATACATGCAAATGAGACAAATTAGGTGTTCTACCTTTTAGCAACTCATAGGGTGTTTTATTCAAATTTGATCTCATATTTACCCTATTCAGAACATAACATGCAGTGCAAACCGCCTCAGCCCAAAAATATCTAGGAAGTGAGTATTCTGCTAACAATGCTCGGGCGGCTTCTATTAATGTTTTATTTTTCCTTTCAACTACCCAATTTTGTTGAGGGATTCTAGGTGCAGAAAAATTATGATCAATCCCCTTTTCTTTATAGAAATTTTCAAATCTTTTATTTTCAAATTCTCCTCCATGATCATTTTGTATAGAAATTATTTCACTCCCTAGTTTCATTTGAATCTAAGTAGAAAAATTTTTGAATTCCTCAAACGATTCACTCTTATGAAAAAGAAATCTAACCCAAGTGAATCTTGAGAAATCATCCACTATCCCAAATCCGTATACCTTCCCTCCTAAACTTACAGTGCCTACAGGTCCAAAAAGATCCATGTGTAGAATTTCTAAAGGTTTACTGGTCCTAAGATCTTTATTGGACTTAAATGAGGACTTCACTTGTTTTCCTAATTGACATGCATCACAAAGGTGGTCCTTAGTCAAACAAAAAGCAGTAGGAGATTGAATACAATTTAAATCTAGCATGTAGACATTGTTTACCCTTTTTCCATTTAAAACACTTTTATCATTTAGGCTTATTATGCAGCTAGTAGGTAAAAATTTTACATTATAGCCCTTATCACATAGCTGACTTATGCTTAACAGATTATGTTTTAAGCCTTCAACTAATAACACATTGTCTATGAAAAAGTTTTTCAAATTTCCAATCATACCTGATCCAACCACTTTCTTTGTGGTATTATCTCCAAGTGTAACCTTGCCTCCATTCCTAGCTTCCAACGTTATGAATTGAGCAGTATCTCCAGTCATATACTTTGAATATCCACTGTCCAGGTACCATATACTCTCACAAGGTCTTGTGTGAGAGCACACCTGCAAAATTTTTAAATGTTAGACCTGGGAACCCAAACAAGTTTGGGTTCACCTTTATGAAATTTATAATCAGATGCATGTATGATATGTCTAGGTTTATGCATCTTAGTTCTCCACACCAAATTAGTTTTCATCTTTAAAGTGCAAGTGTGAGATATATGTCCCAAAAATCCACAATTATTATATTTAACATTAAAAAAAAATATTCCTATGTTTTCTTTCATATGATTGTCTTATAAGAGATTTCATGAATTTAGGATAATATTTAGGATTTGTAAAATCTTCAAGTTTAGGAGGGTTCCTATTATCCTCGAGAGCTCTTATTGTGAGTTTGTAAAATGAATTCATGTCTTCCAAGATTCGATTGGTATAATTGATTCTATATGTCTTGCTCTCAAATTCATCCTTAAAATTCTTAAATTCTTTTTCAAGTTCAGCATAGGAAGATTTTAAATTCTCAAAATTTTTATTCAAGTCATCATATTCATCAAGTAGTTTCATGTGGTTGTTATCTATTAAAGCATGATCTTTTCTAAGGATTTCGTGTTCCTTATTAAGCTCTTCCAATTCTAAACCTAAACTAGCATTCATCTTTTTCATTTTCCTATATGCATCATGCATGTGTTCAGAAACTTCAAACAATTCATCATAGGTTAAATCACATACCTCTTCTTGATCTGATT
Organism: Dendrobium huoshanense; assembly: GCA_016618105.1. Taxonomy (NCBI): domain Eukaryota; kingdom Viridiplantae; phylum Streptophyta; class Magnoliopsida; order Asparagales; family Orchidaceae; genus Dendrobium; species Dendrobium huoshanense. The sequence continues at coordinate 30,735,931 of CM028351.1, forward strand.
GTTCAACATTATCTGCCATCAAGCTAAGGTTGGTGACTTTTTCTTGTTTTTCAGTCTCAGATAAGTCTGAAGCTGAGTCCGCCCAGAAAGCACTTTGAAACTTCTTCTTGCCCTTCTTTACCATTAGTTTCTCCTCTACCTTCTCCTTGCTAGGAGTGGCTTTGAGTTTTGGACAATCAGTCTTTATATGACCAGGTTTCCTGCATTCATAACAAATCTCTTCATTAGAAACCTTTACAAACACTCTTTTCACCACTACCCGGTGCGGCAGAGAACCGTTGTCCTTTTACACAATCCCCAGTGTTGGCAGATAACCGTCCGTCCTTTCACACTCTCCTAGTGTGGGCAGAGAACCCTTTTGTCCTTTCACACTCTCCTAGTGTGGGCAGAGAACCCTTCTGGCAGTTCACACTCTCCAAGTGTAGGAAGCGATCCTTTCGGCTATTTACACTCTCCAAATGTCGGTAGCGAACCAGATCTCCTTGACTGATCTTCTCACAAGAAATCTAGAAGGAAGAAAGAAAAGAGTGAAGTAATCCCAATTCACAAGTAGAGATTCTTACCTTTGAACTCCAAGTGAAGCCTTCACGCTCCAATGGTAGGAATCCTCTTTTGAATGCACTCTTCCACTCTCTCCTTAGCTATTCTCTCAAGAGGCACGAAGATCAAATGACAAAAAGATTGGGTGGCAGTCTAATTTGGACTATATATACAAAAGACAAGAAAAACCGCCCAAAAACTGCAAGTTTTCAATTCTGTACGCAGAGGATCATCCCGTACGATCGTGGATCGTCCTGGATGATTTTACTTAAACGATTTAAAACAACCCTATTTGAATATGTGTACGAAATGTCTTCGTACACACTAATCGTCCCGTACGAAATAAGTTCGTCCGGTACGAACGGGTATTACAAGGTCGGTCTAGAAAACTGCTGAAAACCGTTCTAAGTCGGTTAATCGTCTGGACGAAAAATGGTTCATCTGGACGAAATTTTTACAAAGAGCAGATCATTTTCTGACGATAATAATTTCATCTGGACAAAAATTTTACAGAGACCAGATCATCCTAGACGATAATTAATTTCGTCTGGACGAAAATTTTACAGAGAGCAAATCGTTTTCTGACGATAATTAATTTCATCTGGACAAACATTTTACAGAGACCAGATCGTCCTGGACGACAAAAATATCGTTCCGGACGAATAGGACTTAGAAAATTTTTCAAGCCAGTTCCTATTCGTTCTATGTGCTCAATAGGGGATAACTGTCTGATCGTCCCGTATGATCAGATATCGTCCCGTACGATCAGTATAAAATTTTTATGATCTCCTTATGTGTGTGTGTATGTTTTTGTTCACTCAATTACAATCACTCCCTTTCAAATTGAATTCAAAGAAAAATGCAAGTTTCAAATTAACAAAGTATCTCATGTTGAATTTGATTTGAAGTTTTCGTAGTCTGGAGTCTGATTTTCCTGAAATGTTAGTACACACAAGAGCAAATATAAATCTTCTAAAATTGTTAGGATATAACTACACATTTGAACAATAATGTTTGGAATCATCAAAACTATACAAGTTGCAAAAATGTAAATCATGTAAATAGCAACTATTTTAACATCACTTTCTAGTAAATCTCTAAATCTCAGAAAATCTATATCATTTTGATATTTTTGATACTTGAGTCTGAAAATTATGATTTTTAAAATCATCGTTATACATTAATGTCCTATAAGATATGGAAGTCTATTCTCATACAAGAAATAAAGAAAATTAAATTTCTTTTTCTAATTTAAATTCCTTTTTGGATTAGATTTAAATTCAAGAGAGAAAAATACTCACATAAGCTAGATGTCATGATTTAGCTAGTAAGGAGCTTGATCTGAGTTAGTAAATTTAAATTGAGGTTCCTTTTAAGATTAGAGGGAGTTAAGTACTAAACTCCTTTAAGATATGTGCTAATTTATCACTTTTGATTGGGTCCACACCATCCTGTATTTGTTAGGATCGGTGATGTTGATCCTTTATTAGAAAGTGAATTGCTTCTTCCTGTCAGCCCTACTCTGATAGTTGAAGCCCCCCCCCCCCCCCTAGTCCATTCATATAAGATGAATGTTATAGGGAATATTTAAATCATTCATTTAGACCATTTAGAGATGTGATACTGAGTCTACACCTTCCTGCATTGGTTAGGTTTGATGATGTTGAGCCTCTACTACGATGAGATTCTCTTCTTCCTATCAGTCCTTCTCTGATAGTTGAAGCCCCCAGTCCATTCACATGAGTTGAATCTGATCGGGGATGTCGTACTCTTTTTAGATTACAATCTTTTAAGAGAAGATACTGGATCCACATCCACCTATGTTAGTTAGGTGGGATGATAGCGAGTCATTATCTCTATGAGATTCTCTTCTTCCTATCAGTCTTGAGCTGATAGATGTAGCCCCTGGTCCATTCATATGGGTTGAATGTAATCAGGGATGTCAGAGTCATTAGTTTATACTCTTTTATAAGTAGAATACTGGGTCCATACCATCCTATGTTAGTCAAGTGTGGTAGTGTTGATCCTTTATCTTGATGTTGATCTTGGTCATGCATTGATTTCACTATGATTGTGCTCCCCAGTTTATTCACATGAGTTGAATGTGGTCTGGGTTATCAAAACAAATGATTTACTTTCTAATAATATCCCGTGTGATTTTCTCTCTCTCCAGTTTTGTTCATGTGACGAACATGGTCTGGGATATCAAAACCAAATCACAATTCCCTTAAAAAAATTGAAAACAATATACATGTAATAAAAAGAGGGAAGATCTTAGTAGAGCCAAACTGGTTTCCCTTATCACAGGAGGAATCCGGTAATACTCTCTAAGCGCATGAGTTCCCTAAAGTTCTTTTTCTTCTCTCTCCTTTAAGGTGCCTTGGTGTCTGCCTCAAGAATGAAAGCACACATATCTGAGTATAATTTTTTGTAACTTTAATTATCTTTGCTAAGTTATGTAGTACATTGTGTTTTGAATGTTAACATCACTACCTTGTGGTCTTAGGTCTTTCTGAGGAAGGATCAATCCCCTTCTGCCCTCTTTCGACAGTTTACTCTTCCATTCATGCACCGCTCTGAACTGCCAAAGTGGTCCTCTAAATGTGATGGTTGTTGCAAATCTATTTTTCATAGCTTATGTTTTGATGATTGACAAACACTGTTTCTCTTGGACTGCTTGTTGCTTCTAACTTTTCAGGAATCAAAAATCGGACGATCAAGAAGAAGCCAGTTCAGGATTACGTAGGTTTAGGGTTGAGTCAGTCTGTACTTTTGTTTTTCACGTCTTGAGTCTACTTGTAATGGTCAAAGAGACTAATGCTAAGTAACCCTTCACACACACACTTGAGAGACTTAGAATTTCTATTTTTACTCATATCGGCCAGGACAATTTTTGGATCGGCCTGGACGATCAGCTCAAAACAGAAAGTCTAAATAAGAATTCTTAATTAAGGCAGTCATCATTAACATATCGGCCTGGACGATACGTGTATCGGCCTGGACGATAAGCTCAAAACAAAAAGAAGTAGCCACCATAGTCAATTAAGGTATACTGTATTTTTAAATTATCGGCCAGGACGATCCAAGGATCGGCCTGGACGATATTCACAAATTATGCCATAATTGTTCAGGAAATTAAGGGAGTAATTAAGGATGATTGATACGATCATATCGTCCTGGATAATCGCAAGATCGGCTAGGACGATCCAGTCAAAAACCTTAAGTTACTTCAGGACGATAAACATTGGCCAGCTCGTATCCAGGGCTATTGTCAGGACAATTTTCCTCTGATTTGAACTGATCGGCCAGGACGATCGTGAGATCGGCCTGGACGATCAAGCTAATTTTCAATCATCCTGTTTTGCATCCAAGGCTATGCTCTGACCGATCTTCATTGATTTGTACTGATCGGTTAGGCCGATGTCAATATCGGCCGGGATGATATTGTCGGCAACTTGCAATTAATGAGCTCCTTTGAAGCTCTTCTATTTAAGAGCTCATGTTCAACGTTTTTCAAGACCTTTGGCTACTACCTTGACCTGAGAAGACCTTGAGAAGAGAAAGAGAGAGAGGGAGAGAGAGAGAGGATCTTGTGAGGGGGACCTTGTGAGGTGATTCACAAGGGTTGCTTCAAGGATCGCTCTGCTTGTTCTTCATCTAGAGTTTCTTGTCCGTGGAAGGGTCGGTAGAGGTAAGGAGTTTTGCTTTTGGTTTTGGTTCTCTGCCAGCTTCAGGAGGAAGCAAAAGGAGGTAGGTTCTCTGCCTTGCCGGGGTGACAAAAAGGAGGTTCTTGTGAGGGCTTCTCCGCCTAGCTGTGGGGGCTAAAGGAGAGTCATGTTTTGTAGTGCAATATTTGGAGGGTGCCTCCAAAGAGTGGACGTAGGTCGAGTCGACTGAACCACTATAAATTTCTGTGTTCTTTTTCTTGCTTCCGTACTTTTAAATTCCGCATTTAGTTCTGTGGTGTGTTTTGGTTTATCCAATTTTCTTTCTTTGTGAAAAGTGTTTTTAAAATACCAATTCACCCCCCCCCTCTTGGTTAGCTTGGGACTAAGTTCATAGGGCTTAACATCCCTAACAAACTTTCAAGTGGTATCAGAGCGGGATTCAAAAATTAAAGTTTGAAAACTTTTTGAATTTGATCTATGGCTAACATTAGGAATCGTAACACTACGAAAGGTTATTCTCCACCTTCTCGTGAAATTAATATTATTAAAACTGAAGTTGCTTTTACTGAATGGACTTTTGATGAATGAGATTTAGCTCAATTAAATGCGAAATGTTTGAACTATTTTTTCTGTGCTTTGAAATCTGAAGATTACATACGTGTTTCAACTTACAAAATTGGTAAAGAAATTTGGGATAAATTGTGCATCACTTTTGAAGGTACTAATGAAGTTAAACAATCTCGTTTGAACTTTCTCTTGCATGACTACGAACGTTTTCGTATGAAACCTCATGAATCGATTTCTGACATATACACTAGGTTTACTCAGATAGTTACTTCATTGCATGCACTAGGAAAGGAACTTTCGAACTATAAAAAACTTAACAAGATTTTGAGATGCTTGCCTTCGTCTTATGATACAAAAATCACTGCAATCACTGAATCTAAAGATTTGAACACCTATTCTATTGATAACTTACTTGGCTCACTCATTGCTTACGAGTAAGAGGTGAATCAAAGAAATGTTGGTGCAGGTGAAAAGAAAAAGGAGAAAATAATTACTTTGAAGGCTCACAAATCAGATTCTGAATCTTCCGGGTCTGAAAGCGATGAAATTGCCTTCATCACAAGGCAATTCAAAAGCTTTCTAAGGAAGAAATAAAAGCATCATAAAAGTTGGAGAAAAGGTAAGGATCACAAACATGTTAAAGGATTTTCTGATGTTGTTTGTTTTGAATGCAGGAAGCCTGGACATGTGAGAACTGATTGCCCTACTTTTAGAGATCGATCAAGCAAAGAAAAAGGTGAGGAGAAAGCTAAGTCTAGGAAGGACAAGAAGGAAAAACAAAGGAGCTTTTGGGCGGAATCTGGTACTGATTCCTCTGAAACTGAACCAGAGGAAGAAACTACAAACTTGTGTTTCATGGGAAAAGATCAAAGTGATCAAGAAGAGGTATGTGAACTTTCCTACGATCAACTTCTTTAAGTTTCAGAAAATATTCATGCATCATATATGAAATTAAAGAAAACTCATGCTAGCTTGAAATTAGAATTCTTAAATCTATAAAAAGAGCATGAAATTTTGATTAAAGACCATCAAACAATTGATTCAAATTATATGGCTTTACTTGATGAATTTGATGAGTTAAATAAAAATCATGGTGAGTTAGTTGAAGAGTATGATGCATTGAAAATATCACACATATCTCTTGAATCTGATTTTAAGAAGTCAAAGGAGATAGAAAAAAATTTGAGGATTGAAAATGAAGTTTTAAAAAGCACAAACTTGAAGTTTCAAAATGATTTAGAAGCATATAAGAAAACTAGGATGACTGCTACTTTTAATCAATTGCCAAATCCTAGGAAGAGGCATTATAACTCAAATCACTTAAGAAATCCCTTTCCTAGAGTTAGATGTTTTTCATGTGGCATGCTAGGACACATCTCACACACTTGCACGATTCACCATAGTACACATTGGGTGTGGAGACCTAAGGTGCACGATCCACAGCATATCACACATGTATTGCATTCTTCTTTTCATAAGATGGAACCCAAACCTGCTTGGGTTCCTAAATCTAATATTTGATAATTTTGTAGGAGGGCTCTCACAAAAGACCTCGTGAGAGTATGTGGTATCTGGACAGTGGATGCTCTCGACATATGACTGGTGATGCTAGCCAGTTTGTTGTACTAGAGTTTAGGATTGGAGGCAAGGTTACTCTTGGAGACAACACCACCAGGAAGGTGGTAGGAGCAGGTATAATTGGTAATTCCAAGAACCTTATGATTGAAAATGTTTTGCTTGTTGATGGATTGAAACACAACTTGCTCAGCATCAGTCAATTCTGTGACAAAGGCTTCATCGTGAAATTCTTCGTGGATTCATGCATTGTAAGTTTACATAACAACACTATTTTGCAGGGAAAAAGGGTCAACAATGTCTACATGCTTGATTTAAATAATATTGAATGTGCTGCTTCTTTTTGCTTAAAAACTGTGATTGATGATTCTTGGTTATGGCATAGGAGACTTTGTCATGCTAGTATGAAAACACTTAGGAAAGTGACCCAAAAGGACCTAATTAGAGGTGTCCCCAAACTTAAGTTTACAAAAGACCACCTTTGTGATGCCTGTCAACTAGGAAAGCAAGTCCACTCCTATTTTCACCCCATTAAGGACATTATCACCTCTAGACCTTTACAAGTCCTTCACATGGATTTGTTTAGACCCATTAGTACTGCTAGTTTGGGAGGAAAAGTCTATGGTTTTGTGATTGTTGATGACTACTCGAGGTTCACTTGGACTAGATTTCTTTCACATAAAAATGAGTCTTTTGAGGAGTTTAAAACTTTTTCTACTTGGATTCAGAAGAAGCTAGGTTGTGAGATTTTGACCATCCATAGTGATCATGGGGGAGAGTTTGAAAATGAAAGATTTGGAGATTTTTGTGAGGACAAGGGGATTAGCCACAATTTTTCATCCCCTAGGACCCCTCAGCAGAATGGGGTGCTGAAAGGAAGAATCAGACCTTGGTGGAAGCCGCTAGAGCCATACTTACTGAGTATTCACTTCCAAAGTACTTTTGGGCTGAAGCGGTTAACACAGCTTGTTATGTGTTGAATAGGGTGAATGTTAGAGCCAAATTAGAAAAGACATCCTATGAGATCCTTAAGAGTAGGACACCCAATCTTTCCCACCTTCATGTCTTTGGTTGTAATGTTTTCATTCACAACAATGGGAAGTCTCACTTGGGAAAATTTGATCCTAAATCTGATGAAGGAGTATTTTTGGGATATTCTAGTATTGGAAAGTCTTTTAGGGTGTTTAACAAAAGAACTTTGTTGGTGGAAGAAACAACCCATGTAGTTTTTGATGAGTTTGATCCTAAGAAACATGGAATAGAAGATGATGATGTTGGAGAGATTATAAGTGGGTTAGAAAATTTGGGGAAGGAGAATGAGCTTCTAAGTAATAGAGGAGTAGAAGGAGTAACCCAAGGAGTAGAAAATTTTGATGAAAGGGGGGAAACTTCACACACTTTGCCTAGAGATTGGATATACTCTACTAGTCACCCCAAGGATTTGATCTTAGGAGACCCTTCTAGTGGAGTTAAGACTATACATGGACTTAGGAAGGAGGTGAACCACTCTGCCTTTATTTCTATGACTGAACCCACCACCATTAACCAAGCCCTTTCTTATGAGTTTTGGATTTTAGCAATGCAAGAAGAGTTGAATCAATTTGTTAGGAATGATGTTTGGGAACTTGTGGAAAGACCTAAATGACAAAGTGTAGTTGGGACAAAGTGGGTCTTTAAGAACAAAGTGAATGATTCAGGAGTGGTGGTTAGGAATAAAGTAAGATTGGTGGCTAAGGGGTACAATCAAATAGAAGGGATAGACTTTGAGGAGACTTTTGCCCCTGTAGCTAGATTGGAAGCCATTAGAGTGCTATTAGCCTTTGCCTGTTATAAAGGATTTAAGCTTTTTCAAATGGATGTCAAGAGTGCCTTTTTAAATGAGGAGATAAAAGAAGATGTGTTTGTAGAACAACCTCCAGGTTTTGAGAGTTCTCAATTTCCAAATCATGTGTTTAAATTAAAAAAGGCTTTGTATGGTTTAAAGCAGGCACCTAGAGCTTGGTATGAGAGGCTTAGCACATTCTTACAAGAGAGGGAGTTTGTCAAGGGGAGCGTAGACACCACCCTTTTTCTTAGAAGAGTTGGAGATGATTTACTCATTGTTCAGATTTATGTTGATGATATACTTTTTGGATCTTCTAATAAAAAATTGTGTGATGATTTTTCTAAAACAATGAGTAGAGAGTTTGAGATGAGTTTGATGGGAGAGTTGTCCTACTTTTTGGGGTTTAGCATAAAACAATTAGAAGATGGAACTTTTCTAAATCAAACAAAATACATAAAGGACATTTTGAAGAAATATGAGATGGACAAAGCCAAGCCAATTAACACTCCCATGACTTCTAGTGCTCCATTGGATAAGGACCCAAGTGGTAAGTCTATTGATCAGAAGAAGTATAGAGGCATGATTGGATCTTTACTTTACTTGACTGTAAGCCGACCTGACATCATGTTTAGTGTTTGCCTTTGTGCTAGGTTTCAAGCTGACCCTAAGGAATCCCACATGACTGCTGTTAAGTGGATTTTTATATACCTTTTGGGGACACAAGGATTAGGAATTTGGTACCCTAGACATAGCACTTCTTTTGAGATTATTAGTTTTTCTGACTCTGATTTTGCAGGATGCAAGGTGGATAGAAAAAAACACTTCTGGAACTTGTCAATTTATTGGACAATCTTTAGTCTCTTGGTCTAGTAGGAAGCAAAACTCTGTTGTATTTTCCACTGCTGAAGCTGAATACATTGCTCGTGGAAGTTGTGTGGCCCAAGTTCTTTGGTTGAAACAACAGGTATTGGATTTAGGATTACATGTAAGTATCATCTAAATCTTTTGTGATAATACTAGTGTCATATGCATCTCTAAGAATCCTATCCAACATTCAAGGACTAAACACATTGACATTAGGCATCACTTCATTAGAGATCATGTGACTAAGGGAGACATTGAGTTACACCATGTAACAACTGAAAATCAACTAGCGGACATCTTTACTGAACCACTGGCCCTCGATACTTTTAGCTCTTTAAGGACCAGGTTGGGTGTGATTGACATTAATGCATGAAACTTTTTTTTTTCTTTTTTTTTTTTCTTTTGTTTTTGTTTCCTTTTTGTTGCTTTAGCTTTTTTTTTGTTTTTTGTGTTTTATTTTTTCCCTTTTGTCTCTCTTTACTTAGTTTTCAAAAACATCGCTAATATGATACTATATTCCTTGTCCTTGCCTTTGGAAATTTATAGTCAATATGTTTCTATCTACTCAATCTCTTAGATTGTAGAAATATTTTGTGATTGTGTCTCTTTCTCTAACCTATTTTAGTGGCATAATTTTCTTTTCTAATCAAAAATCTATCTCAAGTTAAAGATTGTTTATGGAATTGAGATCTTTTCTTAAGCTTGCTTAAGCAAATCTATCTTATACTTATAATGTTTAAAGTCTTTTTGTCACATCAAGATTTCTCGTTATTCTTGTCCTTGATTATTAATTCTGCTTGTGGTAAATCTTCCTTATGTTAGAGAGAGTGCTCCTATTCTCTAATATCTGAGAAGATATATTCACAACTTTGTTTTTTAAAAGGTTATAAAAGAGAATATAGCTTGCAAAAACAAAAAAAAATTTGGCCAATGATGCCAACAAAAGATGCGCAAAGACGCAAAAAATTTAAAAATCTATAAAAAGATGTGCAAAGCGCCATGAAATTGACAAGAGGCATAAAATGAGCCCACTCAAAAGCAAGCTACTCTCCCTTTTTAAATCTTTTAAAACCTAGAAGCGATAGTTTTCAAAGGCTTGACTTCGATTATTTTGCGATTGTGACAAATTCACTCTACTTCATTATTTTATATGATGTTTTTTTAAGCTAAGTAATGGGTGGATTCCTTTTCTCATATCTAATTAATTTCTTTAGTTAGGTCATTGATTTCAAAAGACGATTCTACCCTAAGAGAACGTCTAAGCTAAGGGTAACCATGATCGGATATTCTACTATTCTATAGATTGAAGAGCTTATTAACACATTAACTCACAAATTTTTAAATCAATCACATGGAATAATATATCATGTTCATGCCTTGGTTTTAAAAAAAAAAATCTCTTTTGCTTTGCTTTCTTGTACCTTCCTTTTTTATATGTCAAAAGGGGGAGAAGTTTATGAGGTTCTTTTTTCATCAATCCTGAATTTTTGCTATTAACTGTTTTTCGTAGTGTTTTGCCATCATCAAAAAGGGGGAGATTGTTGCAAATCTATTTTTTATGGCTTATGTTTTGATGATTGACAAACACTGTTTCTCTTGGACTGCTTTTTACTTCTAACTTTTCAGGAATCAAAGATCGGACGATCAAGAAGAAGCCAGTTTAGGATTGCGTAGGTTTAGGGTTGAGTCAGTTTGTACTTTTGTTTTTCACGTCTTGAGTCTACTTGTAATGGTCAAAGAAACTGATGCTAAGTAACCCTTCACACACACACTTGAGAGACTTAGAATTTCTGTTTTTACTCATATCGGCCTGGACGATCAGCTCAAAACAGAAAGTCTAAATAAGGATTCTTAATTAAGGCATCCGTCATTAACATATCGGCCTGGACGATACGTGTATCGGCCAGGACGATAAGCTCAAAACAGAAAGAAGTAACCGCCATAGTCAATTAAGGTATACTGTATTTTTAAATTATTGGCCAGGACGATCCTAGGATTGGCCTGGACGATATTCACAAATTATGCCATAATTATTCAGGAAATCAAGGGAGTAATTAAGGATGATTGATACGATCATATCGTCCTGGACGATCGCAGGATCGGCCAGAACGATCCAGTCAAAAACCTTAAGTTACTTCAGGATGATAAACATCGGCCAGCTCGTATCCAGGGCTATTGTGAGGATGATTTTCCTCTGATTTGAACTGATCGGCCAGGACGATCGTGAGATCGGCCTGGACAATCAAGCCAATTTTTAATCGTCCTGTCTTACATCTAGGGCTATGCTCTGGTCGATCTTCATTGATTTGTACGGATCGGCCAGGCCGATGTCAATATCGGCCTGGACGATATTATCGGCAACTTGCAATTAATGAGCTCCTTTAAAGCTCTTTTATTTAAGAGCTCATGTTCAACATTTTTCAAGACCTTTGGCTGCTGCCTTGACCTGAGAAGACCTTGAGGAGAGAAAGAGAGAGAGGGAGAGATAGAGGATATTGTGAGGGGGAGCTTGTGAGGTGATTCACAAGGGTTGCTTCAAGGATCGCTCTGCTTGTTCTTCGTCTAGAGTTTCTCGTCCGTGGAAGGGTTGTTAGAGGTAAGGAGTTTTGCTTTTGGTTTTGGTTCTCTGCCAGCTTCAGGAGAAAGCAAAAGGAGGTAGGTTCTCTGCCTTGCCGGGGTGGCAAAAAGGAGGTTCTTGTGAGGGCTTCTCCGCCTAGCTATGGGGGCTAAAGGAGAGTCATGTTTTGTAGTGCAATACTTGAAGGGTGCCTCCAAGGAGTGGACGTAGGTCGAGTCGACCGATCCACTATAAATTTCTGTGTTCTTTTTCTTGCTTCCGTACTTTTAAATTCCGCATTTAGTTCTGTGGTGTGTTTTGGTTTATGTAATTTTCTTTCTTTGTGAAAAGTGTTTTTAAAATACCAATTCACCCCCCCCCCTCTTGGTTAGCTTGGGACTAAGTTCATAGGGCTTAACATTCCTAACGAACTTTCAATGGTGTCACTTTTACTCGGCACAGGGTCCTACCTGATTAGGGTAGGTGTTACCACTGTGACCTTCTGAAGGTTGTGGATTTCACTCATGATTACTGTACTAGGTGTCATGTGTGCTCCCCTGGCACTTCAGAGTTGTTTTTCTTAGCTATGGTGTAGTACACCTCTCCTCAAGTATTAGCACCAAAGTTTTAGGAGCTCCGATTTTCCATTGAAAGATCAATTCCTTAGTTTCTTTACTCACTTACTTTCTACATTTGTACCCTACTCTAAGCTGCTAGAGTAGCCCTATGAATGTTGTGTTGATTGCTCCTACTCCCCACAGGGTCCTACCCGATCAGGGTAGGTGTTACCACTGTGACCCTTCTGATGTTTTATCATTCCTATTCATGATTACTGTCCTCAGGTAGTGAATGTGTCTCCTTACTACCTAGAGCTGCTTTTTTTTATAAGTGATGTAGTATACATTGCCACATATATCAACATCACTATTTTGAGAACTTTGAACTTCTAGCAGAAGATCAGTTCTCCTACTCCTTTTTGTGTACAATCATATCATTCATACACTAGGCTCAGTCGCCGGAATAGTTTTATGAATGAGTTGAGGTCGCTTTCACTTCCCACAGGGTCCCACTAGTTTGTGTGGGTGTTACCACTGTGAGGTTTTACTTACTCAAAATTGTTGACCTCAGTAGAGAGAGTACCCCCTCACTACTTTGGCTTTTTTTTTCCTTACATGATGATAGGAGGCGTCATGCCTTAGATGCCACCATCACTTTTTCCTTGAGCTTTTGATTCTCTAGTAAAGAGTCAGCTCTTTTAGATACTTTTACCACTTGTTTCCCCATAGAGACCCCACTCCTAGCTACCGGAGAGGTCCCTTGGATGTTTTGATAATACTTCTACTTCTTACAGGGCTCCCATCAGTTAGTATGGGTTTACCCCTGTGGCCCCCTGGAGGGTTGTTTTTTTTACTAGGCTTAGTCCTACTTGCTGTAGTAGAGGTGCCCCCTCGCTACTTCAGTTCCTTTGGCTTCGTTGGGATGAAATTACCCCTTTTGTACACTCTACTGAGGGTGTATCTCTTCCAGCTTTATTTGAGAGACATCACACTGATGTCTGCCTTTCCTTTTGTGTAGGGTTAGGGTTCCCTAGGAGATCCTGATGGCATTTGGATACTCATGACCACGATGATTTGTCCTCTACCATGTGGTTACCAGAGTGCTAGAATGGGTTTCCTAGGTGGCTCTACCCTTAAAATTATCCCATTTACTTACTTCTTTCTCCCTCATATCCCAACACAAATGCGTGTCAGGCATATGTTGAGGTGACATTTACCTTCTATCCTGCTGTTTAAAATGAACAGACATGTAGTTGGTCTTACTTGGTAGAGAGGACCTGATAGAGCACCTGGTAGGTACTCAACGCCACGCTTTTGATTGTCCTGTTTTGATCAGGCAGGCATCAGAGCTTGACTCTTTATTCACTCAGTTGAAACAATTGAGTGAGTATCGAGCCCTTCTTCATTTGCAAAGCTGAGCTGGCCTAGCAGATGTTGAAGTTTACCTGTTGAGTGAGCCCGACAGAGTCCCTAGGAGGTGCAATTCCTCAACATTTCTCTTTTTACCCCGGATGTCCTATAAAAGATTACGCAGGCTTCCACTTCGTGGTTCATGAGCTTCTCGCTGAGGTCAGGCAGAAGTAGTGGCCACCCCAATCCACTATTCCGAAAGGAGCAGGAGGGGCAGAATCCTTTTCACCCTCTACCTGCTGTCCAGATGTGGTCAGCCTGGTAGTTGGTTCTTACCTATCATTGAGAGAGCCCGACAGAGTCCCTGGGAGGCATTCCTCAACACCTCTTTACTCGGATGTCCTATAAAAGACTACGCAGGCTTCTACTTCGTGGTTCATGAGCTTCTCGCTGAGGTCAGGCAGAAATAGTGGCCACCCCAATCCACTGTTCCGAAAGGAGCAGGAGGGACGAGATCATTTTTACCCTCTACCCGTTGTCCAGATGCGGTCAGCCTAGTAGTTGGTTTTTACCTACTGTTGAGTGAGCCCGACAGAGTCCCTGGGAGGCGTAATTCCTCAACACCCTTTTACTCGGATGTCCTGTAAAAGACTACGCAGGCTTTCAGTTCGTGTCTTCTTTACTTTTTCTGAGGTCAGGTAGAAGTATCGAGTCACCCCAATCCACTGTTCCGAAATGATCAGGAAGGGCGGGATCCTTTTCACTTCCCACCCTGCTGTCCAGATACGGTCAGGCGGGTAGCTGGTTTTACTTGGTAGAGAGGGCCTGACAGAGCACCTGCCAGGAACTCCTCATTTTTTTCCCTGATTATCCTGTTCTGATCAAACAGGCACCAGATTTTGTGACTCTTTTGTTTGCTGTCTTGAGTTGATCAGATAGATACTGAGTCACCCCGATCCACTATCCTAAAATAGGCAGGAGGAGATGGGATCTTTTCACCTACTATCCTGCTATTTGAAATGAACAGACGAGAAGCTGGTTTGACTTACTTGGTAGAGAGTGCCTGACAGAGCACCTGGCAGGAACTCCTCGCCACTCTTTTTCCCTGAGTGTCTTGTTTCGATTAGGCAGACACCAGGCGTTGTGATTCCTTTGTTTGCTGACCTGATTTTTGTCAGACAGATACTGAGTCACCCCAATCCACTATCCTGAAATAGGCAGAAGGATATGGGACCCTTTCACCTTCTATTCTGCTGATTCGATATAGTCAGACAGATAGTTGGTGTACTTTTACTACTTTACTTTGGTCCTTCTCTTGGCTCTGCCCCTACTACAGGGTAAGGCCAAAGGAGAATCTCTTTACCTTTTCCACCATCAGTGGTGACCTTTGCTATTGATTCTCCTTTCTGCTTGGCCCTCGCTGTAGGGCAAGGCTATGGGAAAATCCCCTTACCTTGCTTTCACCTTTTTAGGTGATCTTTCCTGGTTGGTTTTATCCTTGGCTCCGCCCTTGTCGAAGAGTAAGGCCAAGAGAAGACTCTACTACCAGTTCACCATTTTGGTGATTCTTTACTTGTGCACTGCTGCTTCTTTTTCTTCTTTCCTAGGCTCTGCCCCCACTATAGGGCAAAGCCATGAGAAGAATCTCTTTCTTTTTCCACCGTCTCCTTGATATTCTTTCATTCATGATCTTTTTGATACTCATGTTTTCTTCTCTACTTTCTATGGCTTAGTCGGTCAACGCCAATACAAGCGGTTCACTAGTTGTTCGCCACTCCTGTTTGGGGTCTGTTTGTTGACCTCGATTTTGCTCAGAATCAGGCTTGGAGAGTTGACTTGGTCAAATTGACCAAGCCAGACCCCAAGACCCACTCTAATGGGTTCAGTGAGTCGAGTTGAGTCTGTTGAGCCTGGACTTGGACCCTGGGTCAACCCGGTTGACCAATTCAACCAGGGTTGACCAATTTGGACCTTTTGAGCCCAAATCAATTCTAAATCGATTCGAACCTACCCTATGGCTCAACCCATTGATTCCCTTGATTTTCTTGACTGGTTTGACCAAGTCAATCATTGACTTGGTCAAACCAAGTCTTTAATAGGTTAAATTAACCTATTTAGAGCTCATTAAGCCCCCATTAATGGATTTAATTGCTCATGAATGTTTTGGAAATTCAAATCTCGTGGTTTTCAACCTATTTTCCCTCCTAATCGTGCTTGGATCGAATCATGGCCATTGGTTTTAAGTCCAATTCTTTAAATATTGATTTTAAGGTTCCAATTAGGGGATCTGGCAATCTATTCCCCCTAAGCCCGAGATTTTTTGTAGAAAGCTTGAGAGAACCCTCCTCTACATTTCCCAAGTAGATCTCGACGATCCAAAGTCAACGTCGGCGATCCTCTAGCGACCCGAAGGTCTAAACGCCCAAGGCTTTGATCCACTCGATCCGGAGCTTGTTTGATCGAGGATTCAGGAGGAGAAACGTACAAGGACAGTCTACAAGCTCAACCGTGTCAAAGATTTGAAGATCGGACGGTAAAATATTTTAAAATCCCTTAGAATAGCTCAAGTCATATGGATCTAAATAGATTTCTTATAAGCTGATTTTATGCCAAACCAAATTTCCCCCATGATTTCTGTTCATCTTTAGGACTTATGTTTAAAATTTTGTGAGATTTGGTTGAGAATCGAAAGAGAACGAAGCAAAAAATGGGTTAGGGTTTCGGAAACGGCTTTCGACTGTTAGGGTTCGATCCTGACCGTTGATCTCGCGATCAGCGGTCGGGATCTAGTCGTTCCGCGGTCCGGAACGACGCCGGATCCAGATCCCGCCGGTCGGCTCTCGGTCCGGCTCAATCAAAGCCGTTGAGCCTTTTCTGCGTGCGATCGGACGGCACAGGACCATGTCCGCCGTGGTTAAGTGACGCCACGTCACTTGACCGCTTCCCCCGCCTCAGAAACCGCCGGATCCAGTTCGCGGTTGACACCTGTCCCGCCGCCTCTAATCATCAGCCGATGATTGCGGCGACAGCGCAATCATCGGCAATGATTGCCTGAACCGCGGGAGCCAACCGATGCTGTCCACGTGTCCCGCTGACCGCCGCCGCCGTTTTCTTTTATTAAATAAATATTTTATTTATTTTAAAACCTATTTTTCATTCAAAAAATTGCAGAAAATTCATTTTTTGTCTAATTTTTGCGCACAATACCTCGTTGGATTCGTATTTTCATTTTCTACATGAAAAAATTTATTTTTTAATAAAAATGACTTATAAATTTTAAATTAATTTAAAAACAGAAAAAATGTCTATTTTTAATATTATTTAAATTCTTATTTTAATATAATTATTATTATATTATTATATAATTATCATTATTTAGCACAATAATCATTATTTTGAAATATTAGTTTGTTGTTTATTTTATTGTTATTATTATTATTATTATTATTATTATTATTATTATTATTATTATTATTATTATTATTATTATTATTATTATTATTATATATATATATATTATATATATATATATATATATATATATATATATATATATATATATATATATATATATATATTTATCTTTTTTTTAAATCTTATTTTAATTATTCTACTTAGTTTAATTACTTAGGATATTATTAATTAATAAAATATTATTCCTTTTATATATCTTGAAATTGCTTTAGATTTCAGAGCTATTATGGAATTATTTTATGATATTTTAATTATTATTCTTAGATATTATTTATTTTAAATTGTTTCAAAAAATACTTTTTATAGCTTTAAACTTCCAAAATTAATATCCTTCTCGTTGTTAATCCGCTGTCGACGCACAGCACCTTGATTTGAACGTATTTGAATTCTCTACATTCTGGAACTAGTTTTACTCAAAAAGTTTTGATCTGTCTACAGTTAGTTTTAAAAACAGCCAATAGCATTATTTTAAAACTTTTTAATTATTGCCTTTCAACTTTGAAATTGCGTAACTTCCTCGTTTTAAGTCGGATTTTGATGCACAACACCTTGTTTTGGGTGTATTTTGATTTATGTATAGTTTAAGCCTATTTTTAGATAAAAATTATGTCCGTGTGTTCTGTTATTCCAAAAAATAGTAAAGTGACACTATTTTAAAATACTCTTTTATTATGTTTAGACTTCGGAAAATCATATCTTCGTTGTTTCAAATCAGATTTTTGCGTATAACCCCTCATTATTTTAAGAAAAATGTGAATTTTAATTTGACCATGGTTTCAGTGGCTAGTTTTGACTTTTCTGACAGATTTTGGCTTTGATTGGATTATTTGGGTATTTTGATATTATTTTTATAATTAATATAATATTTATTTTCAAGATACAAACTATTTTCAAATCGTGTTGAAGTCTCGATTGGGTGGTCAGTGGGTCTCCCTATACTTATGTATTATGAATTGAATTACTTTTAATTATTTTATTTTCCAAAAATATACCTATATCTATAAGTATTTTTAAATTATTTTTAAAACTACTTATATCTAAACCCTAATTTTGGGAGACCCGCTACTTCATGAAATTTTAGACATGGGTTCTATGAATGAAGAGCAATCATGGAGGAGAGGATTAGTGGGTGATTGAGTTCCAATCATTCAATAATCCCCTCATTAGGTGTCTGTCCTTTTATTTTTCATAGATTGCATGTGTAGGCCACACCACGAGCACTTAGCTTAGGATCTCCTAGATCTAAGGACATGGTGTGTTTATTTCATTATTGTACTCCCATGCATTTATTACCTTGATGGTTAGCTAAAACTTCGATTCAAACCCACATAACGTAGTGACATCTTAAGGACAAAAATTAAGGACCTGTCTAGCGAACTTAGAAGTTTTATAGGAGCTAGGATAGATCCCGGATTGACATGAAAACTTCAACACTTAAACTTAGTGACATCATAAACCTATCAGAATTTTCTAGGAATTTTTAGGAGTCTTTAGACCCCTTAGTTAACTAACCCTAATTAACTGGTTAAATAAGGCCCCGAGCCCTTCCGAAAATTACAATAAATACATTTTAGGTCATAAAATTACCCATAATACCTCAAATGGACCAAAATCTGATCCTTGACTTTAGATAAATAGGGCTCTCTAGTTTGACTTCAGGTTAACCCCTAATTTGACCATAGGTGGAAATCACCTTTTTGCCTCTAATAATTCATTAAAAATTATCAAAATTCCCAAGTTTTCTCCAAACACTTGGGAACACCTTCTTAGGTCATTCCTGACCTTTGGGAGTGATTCCAATCAGTTTGGAGCTCATTTGGATCAAAATAGTAAAATAGACCCTTTCCTAGTTAATTTAGAAAATTCCCTTAATTACCTGATCTTTCGAAATCCATAACTAATTGTAGAAAATTCCAAATTAGGTAAATTCACTTGCATTAGACTCCAATTAGGATCTAGTATTTATTAAAAATTTTGGGATTCCAGAAATTGGCTTAGATTAGAAAGTCAACTTTTTTGGTCAACCGTAGTTCATTTAGGGCCCGAAACTTAGAAAATTCATAACTTTGCCTAGAAAACTCTGATTTTAGTGTACTACCTGTCTAACTACTCCTCTTAAGGTCTAGTATTTTTCTAAGGTGATAGGAGACCCAGAATTAGCCCTTTTCACATAGGGACTTTTTGGATCCTTAGCCTAGTTCCTAGAAGGACCCGGGACTTCCTAAAATTAGCTAATATAACTTTAACTTCAAATATCATCATCCTAAGATCTTAAAACTGACCAATAAACTAAATTAACTAAAATAGACCCTAATCCATTAATGTTTGAATTTCAACTAAATTTTTCTTTCCTGATTTTTAACATACCTGACTCTAGATAATTTCAACTAACTGCCCATATTTAGGATCTATCCAAACCACACAAGCCTTACAGACACATAGCATTGTTTGCTAGGGCACTACTTCTAGACTTAGGTTAGGTCGCTTGGTTTTACTTTTCTGCTGTGTGCCAGAGCTTTTCGATATTTTTATTGCATGCTGTTTGAAAATTGAATTGCTGTGTTTGCTTACTTTTCCTGCACTCTGTGATGTGCTGGTCGTTAGATTTACCCCTAGGTTAGGAATGATCTATATGCATATAAATGAGGGCTAAATAAATAATAATTATAAATGCTACAGGTGGAGCTGCTTAGCCCTCATAATTAAGAGCATGGCTTGGCACAGGGTCAATGGTTTGAGTTATTTTTATTTCCATATATTATTGCTTGGGATAATTATTAGGATAACCTTGCAGGTGATTTAGAATTTATTGCTTTTTCAATAAATGTAAATTTGTATGTAATAATTGTTAAGAGTTGTGAAAATAACTTTTGAGTTGGGATATTCTTATCCAGCTCGGATTCTAAAAGAAGAAGGCATCCCTAAGGGGAGAGTCTTCTTCCATTTTGAAGATCGAGCTGGATGGCTTTAGATATCCAAAGAGAAAAGACAATACCCCCATACTGGGGGAATTGTCTCTTCGTTTGGATATTTAAGCCATGACGGATCCAAGGAGTCCAAGGAGGAGAGATCTAAGGAGTCCAAGGAGGAGAGATCCAAGAAGTCCAGGGAGAAGATTTCCAAGAGACTAAAGATTTGAAGACCCAATATCCCACTCAAAGTTGTTGGCGTCTGTCATAGGCTTAGAAATCCGGGTTGTTGGCAGTGGTGCCCGACCACTTTATTTTCTGCATACCCTGGATTATAATAAGGGCAGTTTGCCTATGGACATTTAGTTGATTATTTTTATGGATTTATATTGATGTGTTTACCTGATTGCGTAATAGAAATTACCTTTTTTTTAGGTTTCTTTCTTGCATGTCGATTTTATTTTTGTTTGGAATCTGTTAGGCTCTTCTAAGGACTATAAAACTTTTATACTCGTAACTAACTCTTAAAATTTTAAGTTCTAAATAACATAGAAACTTAACGAACCTAGGGAACTGCCAGAATCATCCGGGGTAGCATGCATATTACTGCATTTCTTCTTTCCTTGCTATAAGACATCTCCCTACCTGCGGGTAGAGTCCGGATAATCTGGCCAATGAGGATGAAGTGCCGGACCTAGGGAGACTCAGTCTTTTAAAAAAATTATTTTCTATAAGCCTGTTTTTAAAGTTCTATAGCATTCATGAGCTGATGATTCAACTAGCATGCATTGCATTAGTAACCAACTAATTAAAATTTAATTGCATTAGCTAGGAGCATCTGACCCACATAAGTTCAGGATCACTTAAAAAATTCTCTAAATATCGACCCTATTTCCAAATAACTATACCACCCACCCATCTTTCATAATTGACTTGATAGCATGGTTTTGAATCGATTAGGTGGTTAGCTGGCTCCCCCAATCCAGGCCGGGATAAGTCCAAGTTTTGCACTGCATTAGCTAGGACACGGGTCTTAGTGTTTCGTAGAGCACTAAGCCCAATCTAGATTTAGGATTCGAGGCTACTACATTCGGTCTCGTAGTATGCTTTAAATAGTAGGTATGTCCCTTCCTTTCAGGGACTATAAACTTTACTCATCCGCGTCACAGGATGACGCCACCTCCATCCTTCTCTCACGCATGTGATCGATTGCTCGTCTTTCTTTCTACAGTTTCTCTTTAGTACTCTAGAACCTCCGAATGCTGGTGTGAACCACGCATGCTGATTCAGCCCTTCGGACCTTTCTTCCCTTTGAGTAGGATTTCCTAGTCTATACCCTTGTGTCGATCCCACTTTAGGAGAGGATAATGTATAATCCTTAATCAAGAGTTTTCTCGGGCTCCGGCCTGGGATGTAATTAACCACAGGGGCTTGCGCCCGTGGGAAACTCGGTCCCACATCTACTAAACCCTGTTTGAGCTCTTGCATCGGATGGGGGAAACCCGTGATTAGGTCGTGTATATTACTACCCATCGAGGTGTGTTGGCGACAGCCTCTATCCTCAATGGTTAGTCGTATGCACGATCCAATATGTCCCTTCCAATTGACCCGTTCGCGCGGTGTTCTTTTCGGAGGTCCACAGGGTTATCTGCCCCTATCTGGATTAGGCTTCCTAATCTACCACTTCAATGTTGGGATGAAATCCATATATGTAGAATTGCCTCTATGGTTGGAAAACCCCTCATGATTGATGGAAACATGTTCCAATGGAGTAGGAGGGAGTTTGGGAGAGTTTATGTTCACATCAATTTGGACACTAACTTTCCTTGTGGAGTTTGGGTGGAAGGGAGTTCGGGCAAGTTCTTTCAAAAGATAGAGTATGAAAGAATTGCAGATTTCTATTTTTGTTGTGGAAAAATCGAGCATATAAAGAATAATTGATTGAACAAATCAATAAATGAAGCCTTTGTCTGAAAGGAAGATGGAAAAGCTTCAAAGGAGTTGGCTGAGGGTAGTTCAAAAATCAATGATGTTAAAAATGTTGATGCAACAATTGCTAAAAAGAATGGATATGGTCCTTGGCTTCAAGTCAACTATGGAAGGAAAAAGAAATATAAAAATGCAATCAGAAGTTATCTCCCCTGGGACAAGAATTAAATGGCTGAGGGGAAAATGGCAGCTATCAATAAACAGCAGGTATGGAAGGCAATAGAAATAGTGAAGGAATCTACTATAGAGGAGCTGGTTACTCAATCAAAGGAAATCAATGAAAATCCACAACCAGAGAACAATCAATTTTAGGAAAAAAAGAATAACTGATCTGAGGAAAACAAGGTTGATAATGGTAAGGTTGTTCAATCCTCTAGTATAATCTCTACTAATAAATTCAATATCCGAGATGGATTGGTAGAGGAAGGGGAAATTGTATCTATAAGAGAGATTGATAACAATTTATTTGAAGAAATGGAGGGGTCAATCAAAGTCTCAGAAGAAAATTACTTCTACAACAGGGAAGATTTGAAGAAGGCCATTCTTATGAAGGATGGAAGATCCTCTACTATTAAGAGGAAGGGAACTAAATATTTAAAAGGATTGGATCCTATTAACATAGCTCCTAGGAGTAGGAGAGATGAAACTGAAATTAAAGATAAGATGGGGTCTTCACCCGCTCTAATTCAATGAATTCATCCATAGCATTTTGGAATTATAGAAGAGCTAGGAAGAGAAGAGCTTCTCTATACTTGAAGGAGTGTGTTAAATAATATGGGGTTTTATTTATTGATTTAATGGAAACCAAAATAGCACTATTTAAAAGGAAAAAATTAGATCATCTAATTGGCTTTGAATGGGATTTTTTTTCATGTTCCTTCACAAGGACTATCAGGAGGTATTCTTGTGGTATGGAGATCCAATATAGCTAAATTTCAAGTTTAGAATCCTCGTCACAATTCATTGTTGGTGATTTGGAGGTTCCTAATAAAGGCATATGGAGAATAGCTTAATCTATGGCAACAAGGATGTTTATAGAAGACGAAGTTTATGAGAAAGGTTGGAATTCTTCGCCTCAAAGGACTTTCCTATGGTCATTGGAGGAGATTTCAATTCTATTCTATCTAGTGATGATAAGAGTAGAGGGAAAAGATTCAAACTTTTTCTTGGATCCAAGGTAATGAAGATTTTTTTAGCCAACAATGACTTCCATGAGCTTGGATTTGTGGGTCCAAAATTCACATGGTGTAACAACAAGAAAGGAGTGGATCGAATTCTGGAGAGACTGGATAGATGCTTCCTAAATCTGGCTACTATAATCTCTTCTAATTGTTGTTTGGTAAGGCACTTGGCTCGTGTGGCTTCGAATCATTGCCCGATCATCTTAAACCTTATAGTACAGCAAACTAGTAAGAAGATATTAAGGTTTAAATATGTTTGGGCCTCTAACAAGGCTTCGGTGGCTGTGGTAGATAAAATCTAGATGAGAAATTGTAAATGAAATTCAGCTCAAGTCCTTAATTGTAAAATGAAGAACTCTCTCAAGGCTCTAATCTATTGGAGCAAAGAAAAAATGCAGAATTTATTATCACAAAAAAAATGACTTGTTGAAGCTAATTGAAAATCTACAATTGAAGGAAGCTAATGAAGGAGAACTATCAGAAAATGAATACTGATTGCTGAAATTTAAGGTGGAAGAACTTAATTCAACATTAGCTCGGTTGGACACTTAGTGGAGGGAGACCGAAATACAAATTTTTTTCAATCTTATGCCTCAGCTAGAAGGAATTCTAACTTAATCTCTAAGATTAAGAATCGGAACAGTGAAATGGTGGAGGATCATTCTCTTATAGAAAAGATCTTGGTTGATCATTTCAAGGAGAAATGGAGAAAATATTATTGTAAACTAGATGACTGGACAAAAACTTGGAGCTGTCTAGATGAGGAAGATAGAAAGTTATTGAACAAAGCCTTTACTTTTGAAGAGATGGAGGAAGTTGTCAAACATAGTGGTAACAACATCTCCCCAGGTAATGATGTAATTACTTTTTCATTCTTTAGAGCTGATTGGGAGATAATCAAAAATGATTTGTGGAATGCCATAAAAATCCCATAAATGATTTTTCTGAATCATCTATAATGGATCCTAAATGGAAGGAAACAATTATAGTGCTAATTCCCAAAACCAGCAATCCACTAACTTCATCAAATTATAGACCAATTAGTATTTGTAATTTGGTCTATAAATTGGTGGAAAAATTCTTATGAATAGAAAGGCTCATGTCATCCCTAAACTGATCTCTGAAGAGCAATCAATGTTCCTTAAAGGAAGATCTCTATCAAATCATGTATTAATTGCTCAAGAGGTAATGCATAAATTAAGGATTTCCAATTCCCCAAAAGGTTTTGTGTCCTTCAAAAATTACATGGAGCAAGCTTATGATTCAATGGGATGGCTAACTTTGGCAAAAGTTTTGAATTATTTTGGTTTCCATGGTATTTTACTAAATTGATTTTGGAATGCATTCAGAGCTCGAAACACTCTATTTCAATCAATGGAAAGTTGTCAAAGTGGATAGATGGACATAGTGGTTTTAGACAAGGTTGTCCCTTGTCTCCTTAATTATTTATCCTTCGTGCACAATTGATATCTAATGCTTTTAAACAAAGTGGAGAATCATTGGGAGTTCGGCTGTGTGAAAATGGGCCTTCTATTTCTCACTCGTTGTATGCAGATGATGTGATCATATTCTCGGAAGCAACCTTGAAGACAACCAAAGAGATTAAAATTATTCTGTGAGATTTTGATAGTTCAACGGGCCTTTCCATCAACATCAAGAAATCTTCTATGGTTTTCATCAAATCGGTAAGGAGAAAAGGAAGAAGTCTATTAGCCGATTAATGGGTTTCAAAACTACCAAAGAATTCTCTTACCTTGGAGTTAAGCTTGCAATGTGAAGGTTAGTTAAAGAAGACATTCTTTTTATTGTTGATAAAACCTTGAGAATGACAAACATTTGGGGAGGTAGAATGATATTCTTGGCAGGAAAAATCATGTTGACCAAAACTATCTTGTTATCATTCACCATATTCCATTGCACTAACTCTCTTGTTCCTAAGAGTATACTTGAGGAGGAAGACAAGATTTGTAGAAGCTACATTTGGAACAAATCAAATGGAAAACATCGTTTACACTATGTCAATTGGAATACTATATGCTTGCCATCCAAATGGGTGGTAGAGCTCTCCATTCTTGCTTGACTAAAGTTGGTTCGTTGAGATCCAAAATTGCATGGAATTACATGAATGATAAAGATTCCTTACTGCACAAAGTCTTCTATCCGAAGTATGGAAATCTGTTAGCAAATGTTGATTCTAAAAGATCGAGCTCTCCTGCATGGAAGATAATCATGGAAGGAGGTAAATTTTTAAGGCCTTTAATTAGATGGAGGGTTGCTAATGGGAATGATATTGACGTATTCAATGACATATGGATCTTGGATAAAAGCATTAACAATTGGCCAACTTTTGTTACTCCTCAAGACTGCAGCAGATTTTCAGTTTCCAACTTCTTATATAATGGGAGTTGGAATGTGGAGGCTATGAGAACAATAATGGGGGATGATATTGTAAGTTTAATCTTACAAACAAATATTCCTAGTGGATTGGAAGAAGATAGAATGGAACTGATGTTTCATAAGAATGGGAGGTCATTATCCTCGATGGTATTTGAAAACACGGTGAAGCACTCAAACCTGAAATTGTTCTAGAGCTGGATCAAGAAAGGCAAGCTCAACCCGAAGGTGGAGACATTTTGGTGGATGATTTTCAATAATGGCTTACCTATCTATGAATTCCTTACACATAGAAGATTGCAAAGGGTTAATCTATGACCAAGAAGTTGTAATGTTATCAAAGACAGAGATCATGTTTCAGCTAAATGTGAAAAAATTGAAAGATGTGCTTAATCGAATTAAGAAATGGGGCTTTGTATTCTAAGACTTTGATTCATTGTCAGACGCCTGTATGTTCCTCTCCTCTCAATGTCCCTTTTTGATTAATATGTATTGTTTGGTGGTATACTTAACATGGAAGTCAAGGAATAAATTGATTCACAATGGGATGGAAGATAGCTTGTTGATTATTGCTTCTAATGCAATGAGTTATGCTTCAATCTTTGCTCAAGGAATTGGAAAATTCTCGGGTATATGGGATACCAACTAGCCATCTAGGCTGTCAAGTCTTCATTGGTATCCCCCTCCACCCAATTGGCTAAAGCTAAATGTGGATGTTGCCTTATTTCCCTCCTACAAAGCTGGTAATGGAGGAGTTTTTCGTGATCACAAAGGAAGATTCCTCCTAGCATTTGGCAAACCTTATATACATTAGGACATATCTACTTTGGAGTTTTTGGCCATTCAATCTATTAAGGAGATGCTGAAAGACTCGATGTTTAAGTACAAGGGAATCATTATTGAAGGAGACAATGTTAATGTCATCAAGTTCTTGAAGAATATCAAATAAAGTAGAGACACAAGGTATGAATAAGTTCATTTATTTAATGAGTTTAACAATGTCATTTTTAATTGTGTTGATAAACGTTGCAATAAGTTAGCGGATTTATGTGCTAACTATGGCATTTTTAGCTCTTTTATTTGGGATGATATTAGTGTCAATAAGGTTCCTCCTTTATTTATGTCATTATTAAAGAAGGAATCTACTATTATGAGTCCTTAGACTTGTAATCCTTTTTTTGCTTTTTTCTTCAACGTTATTTGATGCATTATCTTCAAAAAAAATGCCAGGGTCATCCAGTCTAGTTATTAGGGGAATCATTATGGTTAATTTGTTTAATCAAATTATTTAAGATGATTGGTTATAAGGGGTACAGATTTTAGATACCTTAGTTTTATTGTTCAGAGTGATGGTGAAATAGATGGGGATATTATCAACAGAATTCAAGTTGGATGGTTGAAGTGGAGGAATGCATCGAGCTTATTGTGTGATAGAAAAGTCCCCCTCAAACTTAAGGGAAAATTCTATAAGATGGTGGTGAGACTTGCAATGCTTTATGGTGTCGAATGTTGGCCATTAAAAGAGAAGCATAGTACTAAGTTAAATGTTGCACATATGATGATGCTTAGGTGGATGAGTGGCTTGACCCTTAAAGATAGGATACGAAATGAGCATATACGTAAAAAGTTTGGAGTAGCTCCAATGGAAGTTAAGATTAGAGAGATTCACCTTAGGTGGCTTGGTCACATTGAATGAGAGGCCTTCCGATGACCCGGTTTGGAAAGTTGACGTATTAAATTAGACTTATGTTAGGAAAGGTAGAGGTAGTTCTAAAAAGACTTTGTTAAAAAATATTAGAAATGATCTTTCTTTATTATATTTAAATGAGAATTTGACTTTTAACCAGACACAGTGGCGAAAAAGGATTCATGTCCCCATATAGTGGGACAAAGGCTTGATGTTGTTGTCATTGTATTGGTGATGATCATACTATATGATTTGAGTGCTACATGGGACGATAATAACATCGTCGCCTATCATTCAAGATGAAATGGCATAATTTTTCTACTAATCAAACAAGATGAACCCCTAATTTCAAATTATATGAATCAATCTCTGTATGGTATGATGATTACATCATCCCCTATCGTATGGGATTATCAGTACATCTATTGAATTGATCGTACTGGGCAATAAATTTTGTACTGCTAAAGAGGCTATTTTGTTCTAATCATACTGGATGATGTTCTAAATCATCCTGGATGATCTGTTCATCTCTTTGAACTGATCGTACATAATATGTCTCCTTGTATAGTAATAATAGAAGTACTTTGAACTAAACGTACATGACGATCATGGATCGTACTAGATGATTGAGTTGGAAAATTGAAAATTAGGGCTCTTTGAGAGACACTATATTTAAGCTTTCATAAAGTCTTGCATAAAAAACTTTTACTCTTAATTTTTTCTTGAGAAGGAATAAAGAGGTGCTTAGGAGAGCTTTGAAAGAGAGAAGAGAGGGAGAGTTTTTTGCTAGGAAAATTTTTGAGGGATTCACAAGATTTCTCCAAGCAAGGTTCTTCCTTATCTTCTTCAATCATATTCTTTGATCTATTGGAAGCTCCAGGAAGGCACTCTACAACACTTATTCTTGGTTATCTTCCATCTCAAGCAGAGAGAAAAATGATTCTAGACACCAGGAGGGTGAAAAAGAGAAAGGTCCTCTACCTCATCGGGTTGGTGGTAGAGATTTTGTAAGGGCTTATCCACCTTAATATGGGGTAAAAAGGAGAGACACTACTTTTAGTGCAATACCTTAAATGAAAGGTTTTGGGGAGTGGATGTAGGTCAGGTTGGATAGAACCACTATAAAATCTGGTGTATGTATTCTTATTATTTTCCACACTTATTTTCATTTGATTTATTGTGTGGTTGATAAACTCTGATTTTTTGCTATCATGAAATTAATTTTCTTTTGCATTAGAAGGTTAAATTATTTATGTTTTGATATTAAAAAAGTTATAAAAAATATTTCCTTTTTGCTAAAGTAATTTTTAAATTATCAATTCACCCTTCTCCCCTCTTGGTTAGCCTTAGGCTTATTCTTTGAGGTTTAACAACCTCCTCAAACTTTCTTACCAAAGTGTAGTTTGATGCTCAACATCTCATGATCAAGGGTCTAGACATGATCAAAGGTCTTGGGGAAGGTCCCAAGGCCAAATTCCATAGGGTAGAGTGTCTGGTGGCTTAGACTCATCCTTACTCAACAAAGAGCTTAAAATAGTAGGGTGAGGGTTTTCATTTGTTCCAAGGTTAATTTTCTTAAGTTCATCAACTGTTGATTTAATTTCATCTTCAAATTTAGGGGGTGCATACCAAACTTGAAGTTTATCAGAATTGTCTTAAAGTCTCCAAACAAAAACTATTGAGTGAATCGATGACTTTAGTAAGGTCATTTTCAGATTTAGGATGGCTAGTTATTATTAAGCAATATTCATCATCATTAAATGAACTAACAATACAAAACCTGATACTACTTGACCAATTTTTATTGATTTTTGAATTCTAAATGTTTTTGGGGTATCTAGCTTGACCTTAGTCCATCGACTCAATGCAAGACCTTTAGAGATAAGAGTTTGAACAAAAATAGGAAAGTAGTTAAAAGCTAATTCTATTAATAAATTAAAATTTGCCTCCTCAAGGATTACATCATCTTCATTCATTGAGAAGGAGGCTCTAGGGAAAAACTTATGGAATTTCCTTACTTTACCATCTAAGTTAGGGGCATCATTAATCACTAACCCTGAGATGTTAAAAATAAATAGTGAGGTTAAGGTTAAGGCTTCAATTTCCCTATTAAGCTATTCATTAAGAGTCAATTCAAGCTCGTCACTTAGAACTAATGAATTTTCACCCTTCTGGTCATAATTTGGCTCTAAAGTGAGATCAAATTTTAGAGGCAAATTTCTTTTTTCAATAGTCAAAAGTAATTTTGGCACCTCCTTTTTTATTCTTCATCAGAGTTTGATTCCAGTTCAATGTACATTGGTTATTCTTTTTTTAGCTAAAGCACAGCCTCGACCACATGCTCTTTGGGCCATCCTCTCACTTATCTGAGTTAAATTGTTTGGAGGACAAAAGATCATGCCCTCGATGTTATCTTCACTACTTAGTTTTTATCTTTTTTATTTTGACTTTCTGTACTTTTGACTTTTAAATTGCTTTTGAACTTTGTTTATTAGTTTTCTCCTCTTTACTTGAGATCTTGCCCTTAGAATAGGTAGAAGACCCTTTAAGCGCATTATATGCAACATCTTCATAGTTCCCGATCTCATGAATAGAGAATGGTAGCAAATCACGCTTAATATTTTTAATTAATATATTTAAAATTTGAAAAAAATATATTCTGCAATATTTTTCAAATCCATTATTAAAATATTTATAATTTAAATTATATTATTTCAAAAACTTGTATATTTTCATTTTAAAATGTATATTTAAAGTCAAAGAAAAAATATATATTTAATTGATATATTTCTTAGTTTTAAATTTTAAAACTTTTATCTATATAAATATTAGAATTTTTTTTTCAATTTTGAATTAAGTACCAAAACTAATGATAAATTTATTAAATCACAAAAAAAAAGTGAAACCAATGCTTCCCTGTTACTATCAAAAGTAAGTTCATATATATATATATATAAATTTATAACTTATAAATATTTTATATTTTAACACTCAATTAAAAAAGTAATAATTACAAAAAATAATCCTTTGTGATTAGAAAGAAAGATGTTATAGGTCAGAACACAATAACTGAAGAGGGATTAGTGGTTAGTCTTGTATGCTTTTAGCATTTAAAAATGCACGGGCAATCAAATGGCCCACTTTTGATAAATGCACGGGCAATATTTTTTCTATTTTTTAGTATATGTACAAAGGAATTTTAAACAGTATTTTTTCTTAGGTAAATTATGACAATGAAAACTGATCCATCTCTATCTCTCTCCATCAGTTAACATAATAGTCGTCCATCCTCAACTATTAATAGAACTTTTTTGTTCTCAAGGAAAAAGTGATTGGCATGGATTAAAATTTATATTAAATTCTTTTAAGGCCAAACCTTTTGCATAAATTCTATTTTATTAAGGAACTAAATTAATGTTAACAAAAATTTAAAATATTTTCTAAATCTCATTCAATGTGCTACTATCTATTTTGTATGGAGGGCTAGAAATGATAGACATTTTGGGAATCAATTTGATTGTCAGACTACGATGACTGCTAAAATTAAATAACCTGTTCTACTCAAAATAGCTAGCTGGAAATACTCTTTTATCCTCTAATAATTGCTCTTGTGAGGCTTCTAATGCAGCCAAATTCTTTAGTTTGATGTTTACTCTTTATGGTGTTGGTTGTCACTTATTTCTCTCTGCCTATCTGACTAATGCCAGCTAATGTGACTCTCAGATTGATAGTATGCCTGAGATTTCTTCTGATGGTTCCACCTCTCTGCTCCTGGAAGGCCTCCATAGCAACTAGGGGCTCCATCCCTATCACCTGGGAGAATTTTTTTGAAGGACGATGATGTTTGTTGCTACTCCTGCATCCCCTTGGAAAGTCTTGCTAGCAACTAGGGGAATTTTTTATCATCTATGATGATATTTTGTCAGTCTTCTTTCTTCGATTGCAGCATGAGTCCAGTTTTTAGCTAGTTTTATTTGCTCTATTTTTTACTCACTATTTTTTATTGTTTTGGGGGGTATAGGTTTTTGTTTTTTTTTCTTCCATCTTAAGCTAATTTTTATGATTTAGCTTCTCTTGGGTTGATCTTTTTACAACTTACTTGTAATGTTCTTTTTTTAGCAATTTATGGGCTTCAGCCCCAAATTTCCCCAAAAAACATTTCTATTAAAGTATTCTTCTACTATAGGTAATAATAGTCACGTCTATCAAAAACAATTATGTGCCCTTCTCCCTCTAGATAGACTTACAAAATTGTGTGGTATGCAGTTGCTTGTGGATTTACTTGCCCTTAACCCTTTATCTTTCTTGACTTTAAGAGCTTCCAATAACATCCTACAACTTAACATGTTCTCCTTCAGCAAGCTCAACATGGTGAAGATCATGGATGCTTTTATAAGCAAATTCTTTACTTTGCTCGTTGATTTTGCATGAGGCATGAAGATGTGATATGCTTCGTAGGAGGCTTTTCTCAGAGGAACAAGAGGAGCAAGCATATGGCTTGAAGGAGCTAGGATTAAAGAGATTAAAAAAAATATAAAGGCCTTTCTCTTACAATCAAAGCCATTACTAGTGTTCCTGGAAAAAAAGCGCACTAGGAAAGAGTGGGAAGCTTTTTTAGAAGTGATGTGTGGTCCATTAACAAGCTTCCCGAGGAGCTTAGAGGAGCTAATTACCTTAGTTTTGAAGATCTACCTTCACATCAAAAGCAGTGTTTTCTATATTTCTCTTATATCTTGAGGATGCCTAGTTAGATCTCATTGAGTCTGCTCAGATTTGGTTAGTTAAAGAATTCATAAAAAAGCAACAAGATTCAATATTGAAGGATTTAGCATAATAATGCTTCAATGCGTTACTCAATCAAAATCTTTTGCTTCCAAAAGGTTCTAGGGGTGAGTACAAAATGCATGATCTTGTAAGATTTTTAGTAATATTTTTGTCAAAATAATAATCTTCTTCTGGAGTTTTGAATGTGAGGAATCCCACCACATCAATTAAGCTTCGTCACCTATCAGTTGTAAATCAAGAAGTGGCAATTGAAATACTCAATTATGATGTAGATCATAGAACCTTTAGAATATTGCTTGCTTCATATTATAATCTATTATTGAATTATGAAAGATTGAGGCGGCTTTCGGATCTACGTGTCTTGGACATTTATAGAACACAAATTCAAGTATTTCCTGACTCTATAGGAAACCTAATGCATTTAAGGTATCTTGATTTTAGCTGTTTAAGTATAACTACCAAATAAGAATCCATATGACAATTAGTAAACCTATTATTCTTATACATATGTCATTTCTTTAATTTTGAAAAACTTCCTAGTGAATTCAATCTGTTACACAATCTTAGGCTCCTTGATATTAAAGATACGCCTGTTAGTTTCATACTCCAAGGAATAGAGAAACTGCAACAACTTAATTATCTGAGTGGTTTTGTGGTGGCCAACAATGACTCTAGAAGTAGCATATTGGAAGATTTGAATTCTTTTAAATAGATAAGAATGCTCAACATTGGCAACTTGAAGAGACCTCAAAGTGAAACAATAGTTTTTAAAGAACTACATAACCTTTCTACTTTGACATTGGAGTTCTCCATTGATAGGATAATTCCTCATGAGGAACAAAAGCTGGCTGTAAGCGAGGAACAAGAGGATCTTTTCAATAAGATAATACCTCCACAAAGCCAAAAGATTTCACAGAAATACACTTCTTCGGCCGCCATTTCTCAAATTGGATGGTCTCACCATCTTTTGAAATTTTCCTTCCAAATTTGACTAAATTGACATTTTTGAACCTAAAATCATGCACTCAGGCCCCCGTCATTAGGTCAGCTGCCTAAACTTAGAGAGCTTTATATTATCATTTTTTTTAGAGAAATGCAAATTGCATTAAAATAAGAGCAAAAATGAACCTAGATACAAACTACTGGAAAAAAAACCAACCTATCACATTTCTCCTTCAATAAATAAACAACTAAAGGAGGAATATTATTCTCACTAAAAAAATCCCAAACAAAATCATAAGAAATAGCTAAGTTACCACAATAATCAGCTAACTTATTATAATCACGACCAACAAAATGAAATAAAACATTATTATAATCCTTTCAAAATAACAAATCATCATCTTCATGTCTTCCAATCAATTACTTTGGTTTGTTGAACAATTTGTGAAGAAAATTGATTACATTACGATTGTCTCCCTCAATAACAATACCTTTAGCATCTTGCATCCATCCTTGCATCACCTCCTAAAAATATTTGAAATCATGTAACTCCAATTGTGCTATGTCCCAATAAATACAACCAAATCCAATTGCTAACATAAATCTTCCTTTACTATCTCTAACAATACCACCAACAACTGCCTTATTACTTCCCTTCAACGAAGCATTAATGTTAATCTTCAACCACTCAGGACGAGGAGGGTGCCAAAATTCAGAAAATAGTCTTAAAGACTGACTAGCACCCCAGTAATCTGAGATGATTTTCTTTTGATTAGTAATACTCATAAAACTGATCACTCTAGCAGCAAAATCTGTATAACTATCCTCCACATTACATGCTTCACCTTATTCTTGTTATTCCATGAAAACCATAACAAATTAAAATAAATATTAACAATAAATGGATTCCTCCCAGCAATTTTCTCCCGCTCCCGCAAGCAAACTTGGAATGAATAAAAGTTTGGTACTGTGAATCCTCGTGTATTAAGCAATTTAATAACCTTTACAAGCTTCAAAAAAGTAGCAGTAATATGATTAGTGTCTTCAACTTCACACAATCCCTTGGACATAAATTGTTGTTAGATAATCTTCTATGCATAAGGAAGTCGGCTATTGGAATGGCATTCCTACAAACACACCACAAGAAGAGCTCCACGAGAATTCAACTTCAGCTTATAGAACCATGAAATAGAATAATCCTCTCTATCTTCCTCCACGCTAGCTTCTGAAATCAATGTCGAAATAGTCTTGCCAGTCATTGCAAGCTTTAATTCCATACAGTCTTCAACCAAATTAGAACATATCAAAACTTTGGTTATCACGCTCACCAGGTCTTTCCCAAAAAACAAATTTAGTTTATCATAATTCCATGAACCATTTACAATGAAAGAGTCAAGAGTTATACCTTGTCCTAAAATCTTGAAATAAATGTTGGCCATTTTCTAAACATTTATCCAATATCCACACATCCTTCTGCTGCGAATCTATTTTCAAGGAATATAATTTTGATGATAGCAAATACTCCTGTTTCTTTACGACTGCCCTGCCATCTAACATTTCAGGTCTAAAAGATCAAAATGTAATTTGAATCAGCTCAAGATTGGGTAGACTAGGTCTGAATCAATTTGTAAACTTTTACTTTTCTAGAGTCTATTATAAATGATATGGTTCCTAGTCTAATTAACCTTGCACACACACACTTAGGAGAATTTTTTTGAGTGTTTTTAGATTTGTTTGTTTTTGCTCACATCATCCGGGATGATCCCAAAATTAGCCTGGATGATCAGTTAAAAACATAAACCCTAATTAGGGCATCCTAGTTAGGGCAGTCATTATTGAGCTCATCGTCATGTACGATAGTTGTATCAACTGGGATGATAGGCTCAAATCAAAAAGAATCAGTCGCCAGATCTATTTAGGTAGCTTTTATTTTTGGACATCATCTAATTATTATGGTAATTAAGGAAAGCAATTAAGGTTTGATTACTCGATCATATCATTTTGGATGATCGCAGGATTGATAAGGATGATCAATTGACAAATCTTAGTTGTCCTTGGATGACCAAACATTGGCTAGCTTCTATTTAGGGCAATGCTTTAGATGATTTGTATATATTTGAACTAATCATTTGGGATGATCATGAGATCGGCCTGGACGATCAAGCTAATTTTCCATCGTCTAGACATCCATTCAGTGTGATTGTCTGGATTATATTCAACTATTTGTACTAATCATACAGGACGATATCTTATCGGCCTCGACTATATGAACAAAAACCTTTTGATCATCCCAAATCATCCTGGCTGATTGAGCTTAATTTACACTTATCATACATGATGATAAAGCTGATTTGTTGCAATTAAGAGCTATTTTGAAGCTCATCTATTTAAGACCACTTGTTCCTTTCAAGAGTGTATCTTTTGTTGATGTTTTGACCTAAGAGAGCCAAGAGGAGAGAGAGAGAAAGGGATTGAGAGAGAGGATCTTATGAGGGGGAGTTTGTTGTTGAGTCTAATAATTAGGTTGTTAAGCCTAAGTTAATGTCCCAAAGGCTACCAAGAGGGGGGTGAATTGGTAGTTTAAAAATTTTAAGCTCTCTTTTAAAATTATGTTGAACCGAAATAAAAATTGTTTCTTTTAAGTTTTGTAGAAAAAGTTTTTCAACCATAGAGTTTTTAAGACTTAAAAAAAAATAAAATGCGGAAACGTAAAAACTGTAAAGTAAATGACACCAGATTTATAGTGGTTCGGTCTATAACCAGACCTACATCCACTCCCTGGAGGCACTCTCCGAGTATTACACTAATACCACAAAGTGACTCTCCTTTTGCACCCATAGCAAGGCGGAGAAGCCTTTACAAACACACTCTTTTCACCACTACCCGGTGCGGCAGAGAATCTTCGTCCTTTTACACAATCCCTAGTGTTGACAGAGAATCGTCCGTCCTTTCACACTCTCCTAGTGTGGGCAGAGAACCCTTTCGTCCTTTCACACTCTCCTAGTATGGATAGAGAACCCTACCGTCCTTTCACACTCTCCTAGTGTGGGCAGAGAACCCTACCGTCCTTTCACACTCTCCTAATGTGAGCAGAGAACCCTACAGCTGTTCACACTCTCCAAGTGTAGGAAGAGATCCTTTCGGCTATTCACACTCTCCAAGTGTCGGCAGCGAACCGGATCTCCTTGACAGATCTTCTCACAAGAAATCTAGAAGGAAAAAAGAAAAGAGTGAAGTAATCCCAATTCACAAGTAGAGATTCTTACCTTTGAACTCCAAGTGAAGCCTTCACACTCCAGTGGTAGGAATCCTCCTTTGAATGCACTCTCACACTCTCTCCTTTGTTATTCTCTCAAGAGGCACGAAGATCAAATGACAAAAAAGATTTGGTGGTAGTCTAATTTGGACTATTTATTCAAAAGACAAGAAAAACCGTCCAAGAACTGCAAGTTTTCAATTCTGTACGCAGTGGATTGTCTCGTACGATCATGGATCATCCCGTACGATCGTGGATCGTCCTGGACGATTTTACTTAAACGCTTTGAAACGACCCTATTTGTATATGTGTACGAAATGTCTTCATACACACAGATCGTCCCGTACGAACTAAGTTCATTCGGTACGAACGGTTATTACTAGGTCGGTCTAGAAAACTGCTAAAAACCATTCTAAGTCGGTTAATCGTCTAGATGAAAATTGGTTCGTCTAGATGAAATTCTTATAGAGAGCAGATCGTTTTCTGACGATAATTAATTTCATCTGGACGAAAATTTTACAGAGACCAGATCGTCCTGGATGATAATTAATTTTGTCTGGATGAAAATTTTACAGAGAGCAACTCATTTTCTGACAATAATTAATTTCGTCTGGACGATATTTTTACAGAGACCTGATCGTCTTGGACGATAATTAATTTCGTCTGGATGAAAATTTTACAGAGAGCAACTCATTTTCTGATGATAATTAATTTCTTCTGGATGAAATTTTTACAGAGACTAGATCGTCCTGGATGATAATTAAATTTGTCCTGGACGAATAGGACTTAGAAAATGTTTCAAGCCAGTTCCTATTCGTTCTATGTGCTCAATAGGAATTAACTGTCTGATCGTCCCGTACGATCTGATATCGTCCCGTACGATCAGTATAACTTAAATATGATCTCCTTTTGTGTGTGTGTGTGTATGTTTTTATTCACTCAATTACAATCACTTACTTTCAAATTTAATTCAAAATAAGCTTCAAATTCACAAAGTATCTCATGTTGAATTTGATTTGAAGTTTACGTAGTCTGGAGTCTGATTTTCCTGAAATGTTAGTACACACAAGAGAAAATACAAATCTTCTAAAATTGTTAGGAGATAACTACACATTTGAACAATAATGTTTGGAATCATCAAAACTATACAAGTTGCAAAAATGTAAAGCATGCAAATAGCAACTATTTTAACATTTATGAGGGGTTTCACAAAGGTTGCTCCAAGCAAGGATCCATCGTCATCTTCTCCAATCATCGTCCTTAATTCCTTGGGGGTTCTATAGAGGTCTACTTCAGCTTTTGATCAAGGTTCTCTTCCTTCTTCGGGAGGAAGAAAAATGAGTTGGATTCTCTGCCTACTTCTAGAGGAAGCAAAAGTTGGGTTCTCTGCCTCACCTGGGTTGGTGGAAAGGAGGTTTATAAAGGCTTCTCCTCCTTTCTATGGGGGCTAAAGGAGAGATCCCGAGATTGGTACAATACTCGGAGGGTGCCTCTGGAGAGTGGACGTAAGTCGAGTAGACCAAACCACTATAAATTTCTATGTTCTTTATTACTGCTTTCACATTTTATTTCTGCACTATAATTTTTATGATGAATCTTGATTTTTGTTTTAAGATTGTGTTTTGATTGAAAGATTTTTTAAAATACCAATTCAACCCCCCCCCCCCCCCTCTTGATTAGCCTTGGGACTAGTTCAAAAGGCCTTAACATCCCTGACGAACTTTCAAGTGCCATCAGAGCATTTTTAAGTGGTATCAGAGTGAGATACATAAAATCTAATTTTTGAAAACTTTTTAATTTTGATCGATGGCTAACTTTGGTAATCATAATACTATGGAAGGATATTCTATTACACGACCACTTTTGTTAACAATATTCTTTTTTATTTTTGGAAAACTCGCATGTCTATGTTTTTATAATTACTTGAATATTATATGTAAATGCTTGTTAAGGATAGACTGTAACTTATGAAGGAACCAATGAAGTTAAATAATCTAGGTTGAATATTTTATTGCATGATTACGAACATATTCGTATGAAGCCTACTGAATCAATTTTTGAAAAGTGTACTAGGTTTACTCAAATTGTCACCTCATTGCATGCTTTAGGAAGAGAGTTAACTAGTAATAAAAGTGTTAATAAAATTTTGAGATGTTTGCCTTCTTCTTTTGATGCTAAGATTACTATAATTACTGAATCTAACGATTTAAATTCTTATTTTGTTGATAATTTACTTGGATCACTCATTGCTTAAGAGTAAGGAGTGAATCAAAGAAATCTTCGTGCATGTGAGAAAAAGAATGAGAAACTATGGCACTAAAGGCCAATAACACGAACAATGATTCTTCTGGATCTAAAAGCGATGATGTTACCTTCATCACTAGGCAATTCAAAAGCTTTTTAAGGAAGAACAACAAGTATCATCATAAGTGAAAATTAGGTAAGGATAACAAAAATTATAAAAGTTCTTCTGATGTTATTTGTTTTGAATGCAGGAAGCATGGACATGTTAAAGTTGATTGTCTCACACTTAAGGATCACTCAAGTAAAGAAAAGGGTGAGAAGAAATCCAAATATAAGAAGGACAAGAAGCATAACCAAAAGACTTTCTGGGTGGATTCTACATCTGACACATCTAAAATTGAAGCTTAAGAGGAGATAAAAAATTTGAGCTTAATGCATGATCATCTTGATCAATCTGATCAAGAAGAGATATGTGAACCAACCTATGATCAATTAGTTAAAATTTGTGAGAAAATTCATGCATTATATAAGAAACTTAAGAAATCACATGCTGGTTTGAAATTGGAGTTTTTTTATTTATAAAAAGAGCATGAAAGTTTAAGTAAAGATCACACACTACTTGATGACAATCACATGTCTTTACTTGATGAATTTGATGATTTAAATAAAAAGCATTCTAATTTTATTGTTGAGCATGATTATTTGAAAGCATCCTACACCTCACTTGAATCTGATTTTAAAACTTATATTGAAGAATTTGAGCATAAAGAGCACTATTTGAATGTTGATAATACTATTTTAGAAAATTCTAACTTAATTTTAAAGCTAAATTGAATACACTTGAGAGAAATTTGAATACATTAACACTTGATCTAAAGCCAAAACCTAAGAAGAGGCATTATAACCCAAATAGATTAGTAAATCCTTTTACTGTAGTTAGATCTTTTTCATGTGGCATGCTAGGATACATTTCACACACTTATACTATTCACTGTAGTACACATTGGGTGTGGAGACCCAAACTGCATGATTCACAACATAACACATATGCATTGCATTCTTCTTTTCAAAAGAAGGGACCCCAACCTGTTTGAGTTCCTAAATTCATAGTTGATGATTTTGGTAGGTGTGCTCTCACCAAAGACCTCGTGAGAGCATATGGTACTTGGATAGTAGAGGCTTGTGGCTCATAATTCCATAAACTTGTTGCTTAATAAATTTTGAATTACATGTTTACTACTCTGTTGATTATTGTTATTTTCTATTTTAGTTTTTTATATTTGCTGTTATTTTATAGCTGTTACATCTCTAGTGTTTTTTTTCTTGGTTTTCCTTTTAATAAGAAGAAATAATATTATGCCTTATTTTTATTTTTGGAAATTTATAGTTAATGTATAAACATCCCTAAATTAGTTAAAGAGAGAAATATCGTTGCATGTTTCCCTAAATTAGTTAAAGGGAGAAATATCATTGCTTGTTTCTCTCCTTATAGCCTCTTTTATTGGTGTAATTTTCTTTTCTAAACAAAAGTCTATCTAAAATTAACAACTAGACTTTGCAATTAAGATCTTTTCTATCTTGCTACAGTAATCTACCTTATATATATATAATATTTATATTACTTTAAAGTTCTTTAAAATCTTGTCATTACATTTATCACATGATTTTGAGTCTAGTTTGTGTCTTATTATTCCTTATATTAGAGAGTGAGTTTTTCTTCTCTAATATCTAGAAGATATATTCACAACTAAGAATATTTAAGAGTTCTGAAAAGAGATCTAGCTTGCAAAAATAAAATGGCCAATGACGCCAAAAATCAAATATGCGCAATGATCGTCAAAAAATTATAAGATACACAAAGTGTATCAAAAATCAAAAGATGCGCAAAGTGTGCCAATCAATTGACAAGAGGTATAAAATAAGCCCACAAAAAGAAAGCTTCCTCTACTTCAAACCATTAAATCTTAAAAGAATTCATGTATCACTTGATATTTTCAAATGCTTGATTTCAAATTTCAAGATTGTGACAAAATACTTTGGTATATTATTCTTTAAGATATTTTTTTGTAATCAAGTTTTGAATGGATCTCTTTTTCTTATCCAATTGGTTTATTCTGAGTTAGATTTTTTATTTTCAAAAGACGATTTTTCCCTTAGAGAAGTACGAGCTAGAGTTAACAGGATTGGATATTATACCATTTTCCTATTTTGACGATGTTAACTCATTGGTCTTAAAAGTCTTTAAATTCAATCACTTGGAGAATTTATCATTTTCATGCCATTAAAAAATAAATTAAAATTTAAAAATTTAAAAAAAAAAATCTTGTTTTCATTTCTTTTTTTGTCTCTTCTTTCTATGTTTCTTGTATTTTAACTTTATCTTTTACTAGTGTTTTTGGTTTTTTTTTTTTTTTGGCCTTCTCTGATCATCTACATCTATCTCTTGAATATTATTTTTTTGTCCCATCATTCTGGATGATTTTTTTATCTTCCTGGATGATGCATTCAATCAACTCCTAACCTTTCATCTAATAGATGATATATTTTCTCTGTTTATCATCATCCTAGATGATACTTTATCATCTTGGATGATTTGATTGTATCTTGCTTTGCTTACTATGATCGACCCAAACGATCCTCTCCATCTTGGACGATATTCTTAAATCTTTGCTCAATTATGGGAAATGGGCTCGTACGATCCTCATGTTCTTCTTAGATGATACAAGTGGCAATACGTTTAAACCTTTAAATTTGGCTAGTGTGATTAATTATTGATAATCATCCCTAACGATCCACCTATTTATCTTGGACAATACACATGAAAATGCTTTAAACATTTTTAAATTCCATCGGTGTGATCCATTATTATGCATCATTCTGGACGGTTCACCTAATTGGCCAGGACAATCTCCTTTTTCAATGGTTATCCATCTTGACTCCTCGGGATGATCGCCTGTTCTTATTGTCCTAGAAAATATCTGATCAACTTGGATGACTTTACTACCTTTTTGACCAATCATCCCGGATGCAATTATTGCACCCAATCAGTTTCAATGATTTTGTGATCGTCCTGGAATATCAGATTGTTTCTTTAAAAAATGAGGCATTCAATTAATTTTTCTCACACAATTCCTCTTCAACCCTCTCTGCTCTTACTTCCCTTCTATTTTCTTGATTATGGCCGAGGGAAAGAGGTCTTTCATGCCTTCTAGAAGCTCATTGAGCGCAAATTTGTACCCTCGTTTCACCTAGGCAAGTGACCAAGCTGCCTATTTGAGTTATAAAATAGCCGGGATCACTATATCCTGGACTATCAACCTACACATTCTTTCTTATCTTGCCCTTGATCTGTTTACTCACACTACCTTCACCTTTCTCCTCACTCTCACTATCCCTTTCAATTTGAAATTACTTTTTAAATTTTTTGTTAGCCTTCGCATAAATTCGTTATTCACTGCTCTCCAGTCCTATATGAATAAATATCCCATCGAAATCATATATCAGGATTATCAAGAGCTTTTGCAACTTTCTATCATAGGGGACAAACTCCACACCCTGTGTTCTGATCCTGACTACGACTGGGCTCCAACCAATCACTTTCTAAGAAATACTAATGCTCACTTTCATGTTGGAGAGTCAAGCAACATACTCAAAGATGCTAGGATAATCTAACATGTCCTTTGCACTTATATTCTTCCAAAAGCTGGTGATCGCATTCATATCACTCCACTCCTTTCGATCACCACTTTTTATATTTTGGCCCGTTATGAATTTAATGTCTCTAATTTGATTTTTCAATACATTCAGCATCTGATTAATATTCGTGATCCAGGACATAGGAGGAAGCCCAATCTATCCATAGGATATATCATTGTTTATGTCCTAAATCCAAATACAACCTCTAATATCCGTCCCCACCAAACTTTTAGCCTATCTTCTACTCAAAAACCTCCTTCCACGTTCTTCACAGTACATGCTAAGGATGTTGCTTGTTTTGACTCCTATGTGGCTCACCAACAGCACCAGCTTGACTAGGATATAGCCTTGCTTGGGGAGAAGTTTACGACTCTTTCTAGTTACATTCAGCAACATCCACCACCACCACCTCTACCTTCGGATGATCAAGGGCCATCTTTCTTTTGGTTTGTTTTCATTATTTTAGTCTTCTCCTATTTTTTTAGTTTAAGTGTTATTCTTCTTTTTCCCTCCTCCTCTTTGTGATATCAAAAGGGGGAGTAGTTGTATTGTTCTAGTTTGTATTGTTCTAGTCTAGTTTCATTGTTCTAGTTTGTTATATTTTTATGTTGGATAGTTAAACTGTATTTTTATTCATGCTATTTCCATTAAACTTCTTTGAACTACTTTAATTATTTTTTGTGTTTGCCATCATAAAAAAGGGGGAGATTATTGTGAATCTATTTTTAGACAATATAATTTGCATGATAGCAAACACTTTTATTTATCTATGACTGGCTTGCCTACTAATAATTCAGGTCCACAAGATAAAATTAAAATTTGAACCAGCTCAAGATTGGGTAGACTAGGTTTGAGTCAGTTTGTAAACTTTTCCTTTTCTTGAGTCTATTGTAAATGATGTGGTTCGTGATGCTAAGTAACCTTGCACACACACACTTGGGGGAATTTTTTTGACTATTTTTAGAGTTTTTTATTTTTCCTCACATCGTCCAGGAAGATCCCAAAATTGTCCTGGACGATCATTTAGCTCATCGTCCTAGAAGATAGTTGTATCGGCCAGGACGATAAGCTCAAATCAAAAAGAATCAGCCGCCATATATATTTAGGTAGCTTTTATTTTTGGTTATCATCCAGGATATCGTCCAAGATATCATCATGGATGATGCAACTCAATTATGCCTAAATTAATCTGATAATTAAGGAAAGCAATTGAGGTTTGATTGCTCGATCATACCATCCTAGATGAACACAAGATAAGCCGGGATAATCAGTTCACAAACCTTAGTTGTCCCTGGATGACCAAACATCGGCCAGCTTCTACTCAGGGTGATGCTCTGAATGATTTGCATGGATTTGAACTAATCATCCGGGATGATCATGAGATCGGCCTGGATGATCAAGCTATTTTTCCATTGTTCAGACATCCATTCAGTGTGATTGCCTAGATGATATTCAATAATTTATACTAATCGTACAGGACAATATCCTATCAGCCTGGATGATATGAAAAAAAAACTTATGATCTTTCCAAACTGTCCTGGCTGATTGAGCTTAATTTGCACTTATCATACAATACTATATTTATTTTGTCCTAGATGATAAAGTCAATTTTTTTCCAATTAAGAGCTATTATGAAGCTCTTATATTTAAGACCTCTTGATCCTTTCAAGAGTGTATCTTTTGCTATTGTTCTAACCTGAGAGAGCCAAGAGGAGAGGGAGAGTAAGGGAGAGAGAGAGGATCTTGTGAGGGGGAGTTTGTGAGGGGTTTCACAAAGGTTTATCCAAGCAAGGATCGATCATCGTCTTCTCCAGTCATCATCCTTAGTTCCTTGGGGGTTTTAGAGAGGTCTATTTTAGCATCTAATTAAGATTCTCTATCTACTTCAAGAGGAAGCAAAAGGAGTTAGGTTCTTTGCCTGCTTATGTGGGTTGGTGGAAAGGAAGTTTGTAAAGGCTTCTCCACCTTGTTGTGGGGGCTAAAGGAGAGACATTGAGTTTAGTGCAATACTCAGAGGGCGCCTCCAGGGAGTGGACGTAGGTCGAGTTATCCGAACCACTATAAATTTTTATGTTCTTTATTACTACTTCCGCATTTAATTTCAACACTTTGATTTATATGGTGAATCTTGGTTTTTGTTTTAAGATTTTGTTTTGATTGAAAGATTTTTTAAAATACCAATTCTCCCCCCCCCCCCCCCTCCT
Source organism: Dendrobium huoshanense (assembly GCA_016618105.1). NCBI lineage: Eukaryota > Viridiplantae > Streptophyta > Magnoliopsida > Asparagales > Orchidaceae > Dendrobium > Dendrobium huoshanense. The sequence continues at coordinate 30,780,195 of CM028351.1, forward strand.
CTTGGTTAGCCATGGGACTAGTTCATAAAAACTTAACATCCCTGTCAAACTTTCAAGTGTCATCAGAGCACTTTCACCTTCAAGACATTAATGCAAGATCCTGATACAACTCTCCATCTTACAATACTTTTAAGAGCCCTCCATCCACTCAAAATAATCTTCCATGATGTCAAGCCACCTTTCTTCTCATCACATCTCCACCAGTTATCACCAACTTTGGCCAATAATTTTTTGTACAAAAGTGTAGACAGATTATTCAAAAGATTCCAAGAAAACCTTGCTCTCAAAGGTCAAATTCTGGATACCGCTGATTGAATACCACGTCCCCCCATTTCCATTGGTTTACATAAGGCATCCCATGCCACAAAATGAAGCCCATGGCTTCCATCATGCTTATCCCAAATATAATTCCTGTATAACTTATCAAACTCCTTCAAAATTCTCAAAGGAATAAGAGAATGTGTTGAAAGGAATAAAGGAAGTGTAAGAAAAACTATTTTAACAAAAATCAATCTCCTTATAAGAGAAATGAATCTATTTCCCCACGCATTTAATCTTTTCAATAATTTGTCCAACAAATTTTGGAAATCAGATTTCCTTAATCTTCTTATAGCAATCTTAATTCCGAAGTACTCCACCTCCTCTACTACATTAAATCCCAATAAATTTGTAATTTGTTTCATCTTCATCCTTACAATAGTTTTACCAAATAACATAGAAGATTTTTGAAGATTAATAACTTGCCCAATCCAATTACAATAATCCATTAGAATCTTCTTCAACTTCTTAATATTTTTCAACTTAGCATCTAAAAATAACAAAACATCATTCACATATAACATATGAGAGATTTTCTGAGCATTTGGAAAGATCTTGATACCAAGATTTATGCCTCTATTGATAAAGGTATTAGAAAGTAATTGAGAGCATAAAATAAATAAAACTGGAGAGAGTGGACGACATTGCCAAAATCTATTCGTCCCCTCAATACATTTAGAGTTGCAACCATTGATCAAAATAGAAAATCTTGGTTCCATAACACATTCCATCAACAAGCTTACAAATTTGATAGGAAAACCCAAGTTATTCAACATCTGTTTTGGAGTAGTACAACACATACTGTCGTAAGCTTGCTCCCTATCTAACTTGATAGCTAAGAGTTCATACCTTGATTTATAAACTCTGATTGTATTGAACACCTCTTGAGCTAATAACAAATGATCTGAGATTGATCTTCCTTTTACAAAAGCCACCTATTCTTTTAAGATAATCTTAGGGATATCCAATATCAACCTATTCAAAAAACTTTAGCCACAATCTTGTAAATAGAATTACAAAGGTTGATTGGATGAAAGCCAGAAGGTAGCACTGGATTATTGAATTTGGGAATCAATATGATTAAAGTGTCCTTCCATTCCTTGCACAGCTTACCCGAAATAAAAAAACTATTCCCAGCTCTGCAAACACCATCACCAATTATATCCCAAAAAGATTTAAAAAAATAATAAGACATTCCATCACAAACCGGAGACTTATTTTCACCCAAACTCCTGATCACATTTGTGATTTCTAAATTGGAAAAATCTCCATCCAAAATTCTTCTGTCCTCTTCATCTAAGACCTTCCAAGGAACCGGCCAGTTTGCCAAATAGCACACCCTATCTCTCCATTTACCCTGGAAATACCAGATAAATTCCTCTTCTACCTCTTTCAGATCTTCAGTTAAACTGCCATCTATTTTTCTTGCTTGAGAAATCCAATTTCCATTTCTCCTAGCATTTACAAATGCATGAAAAATTTTGGAATTAGAATCTCCTTCTTCAATCCATTTTACTTTGGCTCTTTACTTCCAACATGTATTAAAAAGGTCAAGATGCACGTTCAAATCTCTCACTTTTGATCTAGCCATAATTTTCCTTCAACCAACCACCCTACCCTAGCCTCATCCTCTTGATGTTGTAACACTTCCTTCTCAAGTCTTTCTTTTATCTCCAAAAAATCCTTCAATTTGCCTTGCTCCAAAAGAACAACTCCTTCAAAGCTCTTTTACATTTCTTTTTAAGAATTTGCATATCATCTCCATCATAAGATTTATTCCATACTTTAGAAACAATACAAGAAGAAGCATGAAAAGAAATCCACACATCTTCAAACTTCAAAATACCTTTCTTCTTAATGAATGAATTAAAAATCTTTAACACAATTGGATAGTGATCTGAAGCCACTATAGCAATGTGTCTCACCAGAGCAACTTGGATATACTTAATAGTAATCAAATTAAGCAAGCACCTATCCAACCTTTCCAAAATCCCTCCACCACCAACTTTATTATTACACCAAGTGAACCTTAGTCCAACAATCCCCACCTCATGAAAATCATTATCATTCATAAAATTCATCATCATCTTAGGACCTTAAGAAAAAATAAACTTCTTTCCACCCCACTTATCCTCCTGGGAAAAAAAGCAATTAAAGTCTCCACCTATAATAGAAGGAACCTTCCTATGAGACAAACCTTACATACAATCCCATAAGCTTCTCCTCTTATGAACCTCCTTACTACCATACACTGTCAAATTCATCCACACTACCTTATTAAAAACATTAAGATCCCCAATAACACATTGATCTAAAGTCTTTAACATAGAAAAGGAAGCCAAATCAGATCTCCATAATACCATAAGACCAACTGATAAACCTTCTGACGAAAGAAGAAAGAAATCCCAATTTGGCCCCATCACTTTCATAAAGGCCTCTTTATAAAAAAAAAAGTAATTTTAGTCTCTACCAATCCCACACAAAAAAACATTAAATTCTTTAACAAATTACTTAAGATAGAGAGAGGCCTCTCTTTTCTTGGCCCCTCTATAATTCAAAAAAGCAATAGAATTCATTGAACCACCATGGGGGATGAGCCCCCATTCCTTCTCTTACTACCAACCTCAACATTTCTAACACGAGGAAGAATTTTAACTGGCCCCAAAGATTTAACTCTTTTGTAAGCTTAAACGTAGTCATCTCTTAATTAGCACCAACCTCCTTAGCTACACCAACATCCTCAAAATCACCACTGCTCCTTTCTCCACCATTTACAATTTTTCTAAAATGGCATCCTTTTCCAAGGATCGATTTCCTTTATCACCACTCCTAAGCCTTCTTTTTTTGTTTTCATCAGACTCCACCATCTCCTCCCCACCATTATTCAAAACATTAAATTTTTTTACTACCACAGATATAAAAGAAGAAATATGAGTAAAGTCCATACCCTTATTACCATCAAAATTTACCAACCCTTCCTCTATCGGGAAGTCATGCTCCTTGGATCCATCATATGTCATTCCTTTATTGCTTTAGTCATTCTCCATGATTATTTCACCCTCTTCAGTTTCAATAATATTTACCTCATCCTTCTCCAACTCTGAGTTCTTAGATGAACTTGGCCTATTAGACTCTAACCCAAGAGCAATATCAGGTTCCACCATGACTGGTTTCAATTGGCTTTTCTTTAAAAACCTCATATTCCAAGACTTGGCATTTGTAACTCTTTGAACTACCCTTTTATTCCTCTTATGATTGACATGAACCCAAGGTCTATAGGTTGAATCATTTATTACCTCTTGTCTCATCACCCCAACATTATCTAATCAACTCCTACAAACATCATCAACACTTCACCACCGAGCTCCCCTTCTTACAGTCACTCTCCACATGGCCAATCATTCCACATTCAAAACAAAATATGGAAATATTTTCATATTCCACCTTTTGAAAAAACCTTCCAGAGATACTCTCTACCCAAACACCCAAAGGAAGGCATTGGTCAAGTTTCAAATGAACACAATCTCTTGCAAAATCTCTTCTCCCCCATTGGAATATGTTTCCATCTAACATTAATGGTTTACCAACCTTAGAAGCAATTCTTGCCACATTTTCCTCATCCCAGCATTGTAAAGGCAAATGAGGCATTCTAATCCATATAGGAGAAGTAAGTCCCTTCATAGATAGTGGAGAGAACTCAGGAGTCTATTTATCCATGCCTATAATGTGTCCATTCACATACCACGGGCCACCTATAAGAATAGATTCTAAAGCTTCAGTTGATTTGAAGGAGCACAAGAACCAACCCCATCCACGAGTAGTAAAATGAAATTGGCCAAATTTATTCCATTGCCATCTCACTTCCCAAGCCACAATATGAGAGGGGATTTCTCTCCCAAACACCTTGACTACCAAAGAGTTTGCCAACCTATTTGAGTTCAAAATCTCATTAGGCTCCATCAATTTCACTGCTTTACCATCTTCCTACAATACCATATCTTCTTCTTTAAAATTTAATTTAATGTAAGGCTTCTTATACCATGAATTCACACCAACCTCCTTTTCAGCAACAATAGGCAATCCAATATTAACTTTCAACAAAATAGCATCATCCTCGACATCATTTACACTTCTGTCATTGTCATGAACATTTTTTTAACTGAAATAGGTGAATTCACATTTATTACACTATTACCAGGGATTGCATATGAATTCCCAAATCTGTTAAAAAAAAATTTCATACCTGATAATGAAGCACCAGGTTCGATCAATTTTAGAGGCCATAGAACCTTCTCATTTTGTGGGGTTACAAATTCAAAATCCTCAAAAATAGCCTTACCTTTACTTGAAACCAACAATCAGACGAACAGTACCATCTAAACCATGAGTAATTCTTCCACCAATAGGAAGTGCCTTCACCGAAGAAGACATAGATGGCCGGTGGCCATCTGCCGCCATCCCCTTAACAAAATACTGAAAAAGTGTAAGAAGACCGAGAGTTTGAAAATTTGAAAAAATGAAGGAATTTCTCTCACTAGAAATAAGACACCCTCTCACTAGTATTCTTTCACTAAACTAGCTTCGATGGGTCATAAGCTTTAGATTGTCGGTGGGAAGAAAGTGAAGAAAAATGGGCCGAATTTTTTTGGTGGTAACGTCAATTTAACCTAGATTGCTTTCACAAGCTTGAATGGCTTGATATCTTAGGTTTTTCTAAGTTGGAAGAATGGCCATTTGTTGCACAAATTAAGCAAAATGTAAGACTTCCATATTTATAAAAATTATTAATATGTGGTTGCCAATTATTGAAATAGCTACCAAAAGGTTTAAAGTACTCACCTATAAAGTTTCTCAGGATAGAGCGTGCTAGTAACTTAAAATCTTTTGGAAATCTCTTTTGTAAAATTGAAGAAAACTAAGATTAACTAACAGTGAAAATTTGGAAATGGTCTATTATCCCCCTATGTTAAAGACACTTTTTATTGAGCATTGATAAGCTTTGGCTTACAAGGAGAAGCTTGATTCATTATAGAAATTATCGTTCACTAGTTATGCATATGAAGGGCAGACATCTAGTGGCTCCAATTTTTCATATATTACCCAAGAGTCTTTATATACCCAACAGATAGTTGCCCTTACAACCGAGCTAGAACAGGTAAGGAAAGCACAAGCTGAATGGCAGATGCAAATGCAGCAGTAGCAGATGCATATGCAATAGCAGCAAGCTCAAATGTTAGAAGAAATGCAAAAGATGGGGAGCAGATTAGTAGTGGGAGGAGTACAGCATCAACTGAGGATGAAACTAAATCAGAGTAGATGTTATTTATCTATTTTACTGACGTGGATATCTACTTTTATTTATTTTTTGTCATGTTTATATATTTGTTGTTTGAACATCCTGTTTATGTTTATTGCGTACATGTTTAGTTATTTATTGTTTGGACATATTTAATTACGTAATTGGTGATGTTCTTGATCAGAAGTTAATGTATAAATGCATATTGTGCTGTATTTTCTTTTATACAGGTTTAATCATAGAAATCACTTTACGAAGAGAGGAATGTTTTTTTTTCTTTATGCTACAGGTTTTTGGCAGATTTTATGCTGGAAACCTGTTAGTAAGACAATACGACGAGGTTTCGGGCGGACATTTGTGACGGTTATTTCTCTGATACTCTCCAACAATAGTGATACATCGGTTTGTTTTCGTCAGATTGTCTGCACGTGTTTTTGTCAAAAATTCCGACGGAAAAGTCCACGGAAGACAAAAATGAAAATGTCGCCATGACATGCAAATATTCCGCCGGTGTTTCGCTGGAACAACCGCCAGAAAATATTTTCAGCAAAAATAATACAATGGAAAAAGTTTTCAACGCGTAATTTACGGTCGGAGGGATTTTTTCAGAAATACATTGGAAACGTATATTTTCAGCGCATTTCGATCTTTACTGACGGATTTAGGCCACCGGAAACGACAGCTTTTCCTGTAGTGCTTCCAAAGTGGCTATTGAAGTTTCTGTGACAACAGGGATTGTAAAATGATTCTAATGATGACTTCTTTTTTAAATTGATATGCACTTTTAATATTTTTTGAGAATGCTTAAAAGGAAGTTCTTATTGGAACTTAATTCAACACATTTCACAAGTATCATTATCTTCAATATAGTAAGCTACCCTATGCTTATGAAACAATTCTTCAATAAATTCAGATGTTGGAGGGTTTATATGGATTATTCAGTTATTGTGGCATTTTGTTTGCATTTTAGTGAGCAATATATTGAGTCATAGTACTTATTGTTTGTATGATTTGCTTAATTTGTGTGGGGCCATCCTTCTTCATAATTGGATTGCATCTGCTTCTGCTTTCTATTTTTGGTTTAATGTGATTATTATGTAAGAAAAAGTTATTTCTTTATAAGCTTTATCAAAGAAATATAAAGTGTGCTTGCATTATGCATTATGCGTTATGTATTTCCTTTTTTACTCTTCGATATTCATGTTCAGAGTAGAATTAAAGGAAAAAACATAAGGCTATTTTTTAAATTTTTATTAATTTTTAATTGAAATTTTTATTTTTTAAAAAAACTATACTGAAAACCTTCTTTAAGAATCAGAAAGAAAATTGACCCAAATGAAACCTAATTGTTATTTAAAATAAAAAAAAATAGAAAGAGGACTTGGATGGTGGACCTTATATCCAAAATGATTTATTTAAAATTCATGGTATGGTTTATCATGTTTCCACCTATACATAACACTATTAAATATCAATTTACTCTTGATTTTAAAAATCAAAATTAATTGCTTGGTCTGAAAGTTCACTTCTACATAGAATTAGTCAGAACTAATTATTGAACTAAAGAATCATTTATTTTCTGCATGACATAGGCTTAGTAGTTAAGAGAGCTAAGAAGCTCTATTGTATTTTTTTAGAAATCGCATCAGAGAACTGCCATTGGCAATCACCATCATCATCTCCTCACTTTCTTCATTCAACTATGGTTTATTAACTACTAATATCCAAATCCGGTATTGATTTTTAATTGTTCATTTATGGACCCTCCACTTCTTTAATCCCTAAGATATTAGTGTATTATCACATCTTCTTCAATTTTCACCAAACATAAATCCTTGTATTAATAAATATAAGTGGATTATTGCAATTAGGCATAGCCCCATTGTTTTACTTCTTCACAAAATTTTTATGTAAAAATTTTTCCTCTTACAACTTTTATTTATGCAGGCTGAATTTTCATACAATATTAATATATTAAACACGTCATTTAACAAAAAAATTTCTAGCATATAAAAATATTAAAGATCACAACCTCTATTTAAAATCTTTAAATAAATGACAACTAAGTGTGACATCAAAGGTTGCATTGTGAAATCTAGAAATTAAACACCGATAAAGGTTTTGTTGGGGAAAGTTTCTTATTGCTATCAAAAGCAGTTTTTTAGTACAAAAAGTTTTTTAACTAGAATTTTTTGTAAGAGAAAGTTGTTTTAAAGAATAGTAAGAAAGTTGTCTCAAGCCTTCATTTCAATCAAAAGTTAAAAAATGTCAACTACATCACCCAAAATTATGTCATATGTCAAACAACCATGCAAAATTGTTGTTAATAGAGGGACAAAATATGTCAAACAACCATATGTCAAACTTTCTTATTGTTCCAACATTATATATATAAGATTAGAAACAACATACTTAATAAGAAAATAAACAACTAATGCATATGAATGTATTGGGCATGAAATACAAGGTACAGAAAAAAAAAACAACTAAAAAATAAAAAAAGTATAGCAAGTGATAAATTACTTTAAAAAATAAAGCATAATGAAAAAAAATACATTTAAAAAATAAATGAAAATTTATAAATGTTAAATTATATATATCATATCTACAATAACATATATGATTTATCATTTATATTGATCATATTTTATATTATATGATTTATCATTCATGTTTTAATAAACAAAAATTACTTATTATATAATCTGACAAACTCATTAATTGTTAAAATTCCTTTGAATAAACCTTGCAAGTTTGATTAATCAATCATCATCATAAGAGTAGATTCATCAATAATAACCTTTTTTTTTTAATTTAGCATTTACTTCAATGGTTCTTTACATCACGTTCTTTATCGGACCATATTTCCTAAATTATTTAGTGATATCTTCCATTAACTCTATAAAACGTTATTTCAACTATCTTATAATTATCAATTTAAGCTTACAGAATTTTATATAGAAAACTTTTTTTTTTAAAATAAAAAACTGCTTCATCTTAGCACATGAGGTTATATAATAAGTTCAATTTAAAGGTATATTTGGGATGGCTTTTTGGTTGCTTTACGTTTCAAACAATAATTAAATTTATTTATAACATACTTTTTAAATTTATATTTTAAAAAATTATTTTCTAATTATAATAGTGAAGTTGTTTTCTCTATAGCAAGTTCTCGACCAATTTTATCAAATATTGCAGCCACCCTAAATAGACCCTAAGTAACCACCTTCCTGGCAAACTCCCCACTAGAGAGAGAAACTCCTCGCTAGAGAAAGAATTTTTCAAATTCTTCGTTCTCGGATTTTAAGCCATCATCGCCGCAGACGACCTGAACATGGCGGCAGACTCCCGGCGGACATCAATGGGTTCCACTATGAAGGAAAAAGAGGTTATTGACTACAGAAAGCTGATTATTGTTGCAACTGAAGGACCGAAAGGAAATTTTATGATGGATGCAGTGGAGGCACGAGAAGAAGAGCTAGAGGTATGGTAGTGATAAATAAAAACGGAGGTATTACTCCTAAAATTAACAATCAAGTGGAAGGTAAGGGCAAACAAGTGTCTATGGATTCTGAATTCAAAACTCCTAGGATCTTGAAGAAATCAGAAATGTCTCCTATGAAATTTGCAGACAATGATGCATCTTCTTCAAGAATGAATATTTTTGTTCAAAGATTCAGAATTTCAAATGCAATCCCTGGCAACAGTGCAATAAATGCGAATTCCCTGAGTTCTGAGAACAAAAATATTACTCCTAATGTCAACAAGAAAGATTATAGTTTGAATGTGAAGCTGTCAGAGGATAATGATAACACAGCAAACCAAATGTATGATCAATTGATGAAGAAGAATGCAAAGAACCTGAATCCTGAGAATGCATGGACTAAGAAGGCTTACAAAAAAATAAAATTCAATGAGGAAGAAAATGTGATGACGGATGATGGGAAAGCAGTTAAAATGATTGTGGAGTCAGAAGTAAGGAATGCTGCCATTCTTGGTAAGTCCTTATTTTGCAAGATTTTTGGGAAAGAAATACCGTCCCATATTGTAGCTTGGGAGCTAAGGCGTCAAAGGGCTAATAATATGACCAATTCTACTTTACCACTCTTGGAATGAGATGGTTCTTGTGTTCATTTAAAATAGTTGAAGCTCTAGAAGAAGTCCTGTCGGGAGGTCCTTGGTTTGTGAATGGACACATTATAGGATTGGATCGCTGGTCAACAAAATTCTCACCCAATTCTATGAAAGGACTTACCTCCCCAATTTGGATTAGAATGCCCCAACTCCCCCTGTAATGTTGGGATGAGAGAAATGTAGCAAGGATTTCTTCTATTGTCAGGGTCCCATTAATGGTTCGTGGCAATATGTTCTAATGGGGTAGGAGAGAGTTTGCAAGAGTATGTGTTGAATGAAGTTAGATCAACCACTGCCTCTAGGAGTTTGGGTGGAAGGTATGGCAGGGAGATTCTTTCAAAAATTTGAATACGAGAGGATTTCAAATTTTTTCTTCGAATGTGGAAAAATTAGACACACTAAGGGTGATTGCAAAAAGGGAGTCAGGGTGGTAAAAATTCAACTTGAAGATGCCAGCAATATGACACATGTTGTAGTCCATAAAGGTGAGAATGGCTATTGACCTTAGGTCCATGTGAATTATAAAAAAAAAATAGAATTAGATTTGTTTCTAATGGTGGAATGGCCAAGAACACCTTCATGAAGAAGATAACAAAGAAAATAACTACTGAGGAAATAGTTAATGTTAAGGCCTTTACAATTAAAGAGAAGGAAACAAATGAAAAAGTGGCTGCAGAGAATGAGACTAGTAACATTTAAATGCTAGAAGAAGGAAAATTCATTATGGAAAATGTGGAAAGCACGGAAGCAGAGAAAATAGTGATCTCAACTATAGATAAAATAGAGGTTCCTCAATCTGAAAAAACTATTTAGAAATCTGAGCTCCTAGGAGAAAAAGTTGCACCAGTCTAAATTATAAACTATGATGGAGTGATTCATTTGGCTAGTAGTAAAGAATCAATAGTTCAGAAGGAAAAAGTGAAGCAATTCAAAGGCAATGGAGATGCTACAATGGTACTTGAGGGAGATGTGAAGATGGAAATAGGTTCTTATCCTAAATTATCTTCTAATAAAGTTAAACTATCTAAGGAAATGAAAATGCTAGGACCAATTAAATCCAATCAAAGAACAAGAAAAGGAGAAGGAGGTGGTGAAAAGGGTGGGGCCTCTACCCCAAAAGTCAATTAAATGTCTTCTATATTATTTTGGAATTGTAGAGGAGCAAAGAAAAAGAAAACTTCCCACTACTTGAGAAGTTTAATAGGACAAAATGAAACTTTCTTTGTTGGTCTTTTGGAAACAAAAATTGAAAGGTTGGATAGAAAAGATGTTAAAAAATTGGTAGGAGATGAATGGAACTTCTACCATGAGGCTGCTATTGGTAAGTATGGAGGAGTATTAGCATTGTGGAAACAAAAAATCACTTCATTCAATGTGATAGAGTCATCTAAGCAAGGAATTATTGGCAACCTGACAACTCCCTGAGGTATCATTGTGAAGATTGGCATATATGGAAACAAAAATTTATATGAAAGAAGAAACCTATGGAAAATGATTGAAAGAAACATGAATAGTGAAGAACCTTGCATTGTAGGGGGAAATTTTAATTGCTTGATGAATAAGCTCAAGAAGAAGGGTGGAAAAAGATTCATTTTCTCACATGGACCTCAAGAGATGAGAGAGTTCATGATCAATAATGATTTTCATGACATTGGCTACATGGGGCCAAAATTCACATGGTGTAATAACAAAGAAGGACTTGCTAGAATATGGGAGAGACTAGACAGAATTTGACTTAATTCAAAATCTTTGATGGACTTCCATACATCAATTATCAAACATCTTCCCAGAGTAGCATCGGATCATTGTCCACTGCTCCTTCAATTTCAAACCATGAAGAGGGCTAAGCCAAGAGAAATCAAATTTGAAAATGTCTGGAGCTCCTATGAGGCGGCGAAGGGGATCATCTCTAATGCCTGGAGGAAGAAGGATCATGGAAATGCTGAAGAAATTTTTTGAAGGAAAATTAAAAGATCGCTCAAGAATCTTTATTTTTGGAGCAAAAAGAAATTAAAAGAATTCAAGTTGAAGAAACAAGAGCATGAAAAGGATATACTAAATTTGCAAGAGAAGGTAGTTTCAGAAGAGGGCTTGAATCAGGAGAATTACTTATTCTTAGAACTAAAGTCCATGAACTCAACATTACTCTGGCAAGATTAGCAACTTGGTGGAGACAAAGATCAAAAATCCAATGGATGGAAGATGGGGAGAAGAACACTCAGTTCTACCATACACATGCCACAACAAAGAACAAGAGTAATATGATAAATCAAATAGTTGATGAAGAAGGAAAAATGGAAATGAATGAGGATTTAATGCGTGTCATTATAGAGAACTATTTCTTAAAAAAGTGGAGCAAACATAATGTAGAAATGGATGAATGGTTGATATTTACCAATAAAGACATTCTAAAAGAAGACATGATAAATTTGCTGAATTCTGATTATACCAAGGAGGAGCTATATAATACAGTGATGAAGATGGGTAATAACAAATCACCTAGAATGGACGGTAAGAAAGCCTGCTTCTTCAAAAACTATTGGAGCATTGTTTATGGCGAAACATGGAATGCAATTGAATGCTTTTTCAAAATAGGAGACATGCAGAGTATTGGAAAGAGACTTTAGTGGAATTAATTCCTAAAGTTCAAAATGCTAATAATGCTCTAAATTTAGATCGATCTGTCTATGCCAGAGCATCTACAATATGGCAGCAAGAATGAACCTAAACAAACTCAGAATGTGCCTTCCTATGGTGATCTCAAAGCAGCAAAGTGCATTTGTACCGGGAAGAAACATTTCAAAGAATTGCCTCCTAGCACAAGAAATAGTTAATAAAATGAGATTTTTGTAACAAAACCTGGATATATGTTGATTAATCTTGGCATGGAACAAGCTTATGATAGCATGTGTTGAGAAACATAGAATCAAGTCATGAAGAAAATGGGTTTTCTGGAGAAGATAATGAAGCTAATTATGGCATGTGTTAACTACCCAAAATATGAAATCAACATAAATAATAGAAGGACGGGATGGATCAATGCACTTTGTGGATTCATACAAGGTTGCCCACTATCACCAAGCTATTTTATCTTGTGCTCCGAGTTATTGTCTAAAGCTCTTCAAGCAGAAGCCGATCAATTGGGTATTAGATTGAATCCTTGTTGACCTCATTTTTGTATGAGGTCACTAAGACCCTTCCAGAATCCAGATTTAATCCTAGATCCTAGGATCCACTCTAGACCTTAGGATCCTTCTAGATCCAAGACCTTAGAGCCTATTCTAGAGCCTAGGATCCCCTTAAATCCTAGATCTTAGAATTCTTCTAGATCTTAGGATCACTCCAACTTCAAATCAATCTCCACTCTTGATCAACCTCAATTTTAAATCAATTCCTATATTTAATCCATTCCAATTTCAATTTGATTCCTACCTGTGATCAATTTGAATCTCAAACTCCATCCAATTCAAATCCAAATTAATTCAAACTTCAAATCAAATCCAAACCCAGAATTCAGACTCAAATCCAAACTCTAGAGGCCCTGTCCTAAACATCCTTTTCAGAGATTTTTCAAATATTTCAAAACCCAGTCAAATGATCTCTGATTCAGGGTCTATCACTTGCAAAGTGATAAGACATGTCTCTAGAGGTTACCCTCCAACTTTGAGCTCATTCTGAGGTCTCTAACCCCAGAATCTGAATTAAAATCCAAAGGTTGTAAAACCTTCAAATATTTACAGCCTATGCCACTGAACCTAACCCCTTTGAGATCTTGACCCTGGAATCTTCATCAAACTCTCCAATCACCTCCAGACCCTTGATTTTAACCCATTGAGTAGTAAACTGCATTTTCTAGACCCATTTTTGACCATAGTTGACCAATAGGTCAAAATTGACCAAAATACCCCCATGGGGCTCAATTAGGGATTTCAAACCAAATGAGCTCCAAATGGGATGCAACCACCTTTGACAAATTTCAAATGTCATTTCAAATCTTTTGAACCCATTTCCAACCCTTGAGTCAACCTGGTTGACCAACTCAACTGGTTTGACCCAAGAGGCCCTTTAAGGGTCCAAACATGTGTTTTGACCCAAATGACCTCTTTAGGCCATCCAACCACTTCCTTTGAACTTAAAATATCATTTCAAACCTATTGAGCCCAAACCCAGACCCTGGGTCAACCTGGTTGACCAAGTCAACCTAGGTTGACCAAATAAGCCCTTAAGGGTTCAAATAGTGATTTTGACCAAATTGACCCCTCCAAACCCTGGGACCACATCCAGTAGACTCAGGATGACATTCTGAATTTGTTGAATCCATTTCTAGCCCCTGAACCCAATTGGTTGACCAAGTCAACCAGTTTTGGCCTAAAAGCCCATTAAAGGCCCATTAAGCCTTCTTGATTCAATTGACATGCATGGCTCTTGGAACCACCCTCCAATCCACCTAATCAACCCATTTGAATTACCTAGGTGAAAATTTCATAACCCTTGATGGGGTTGACTGGTCAACCAGTCAACTCAAGGCTTAAGGGACCATTTGTAAGGTCAAACCTTTCAACCCATTGAACCTAGCTCAAGCCACACCCATCCAGCCACTTGGAAAGACTCCATGACCTGCTTGGATGCCACATCAGCCCCATTGACCAGTTGACTGGTCAATTTAGTCAAACCAAGGGTTTAGACCCTTTTAAAAGGTCCTAATCAGCCTTTTAAACCTTTTTCCCTGATTTAACTCCCCAAGGCCGACCTATTAGTGACCTAAAGCCCTCTAATAGGCCCCCTAACCGAGCTCCACCCCCTGTTTAGCCATAAGTGGCAATGTCTCCTCTCACTCATCCCAAGTCCACCCAATAGAAGCAAGGCTTGTCCAGCCCTTTCCGCAGCCTTCCAGCTTTCCCAGGGATAGGTGGCATCATCTGGAGAGTCCAGGAGTCGATCCTAGCCATCCAATCCAGCCCAGGCCGTTTGAATAGGGAAAAAGGTGGCTTTTGAGCCCATTTGATCAAAGCATCTTCTCTCACTAACCCTAGCCTCCCAGAGCAAGTTCTCAATTCGTTTTGGATCTCCAGAGCCTCCTCTACCTCCCCACTACAAAATCCAAGTGGTTGCACGTCACCGGCGGCAAGTTCTCCGGCGAGCCCACCACCTAGACCGTCCCAAGCCTATAGCAGTCGATCCAGATGTGTTCGAGCTCGGGTTCGTGCTGGGGATCTTCACTTGGACAGTCTACAAGCTCATCCATCCAGAAATTTTGAAGATCTAACGGTATAACTCCTTAAAACCCTAGATCTAGTTCACATTAGTTAGATCTAAATAGCTTTATGTTCTTAGGGTTTTGGCTGAAACAAATCCTTCCCCATTATTTCTGTTCATGGCTACTCTCTGTGTTTAAAATTTCAAGTGATTTGGTCCACCCGATCGAAAGAACGAACCAAAAAACGGATCCTAGGGCATCATTCGCAGTTCGCTGCAGATGTACGTTTTCTAGACCGTTGATCACGCGATCAACGGTCTAGATCTTGCCGTTCCGCGCTTTGGTTCGACCGTGTATTCGGTTTAGTGTTCGATCGATCGACCGGCGAGATCAGGGCCGTCCATTCGGAACAGCGGGATCAAATCTCCGCCGTTTGATCTTCTCCTGGTGAGATCAAACCGCGGGATCTGATCTCAGCCGTTAGATCGAACCCGCGGTTAATCCAACGGTTGCCATGAGCCGCTGACGTGGTTAAGTGGAAACCGCGTGAAGCGGCCCGCGGCCGACGCGTGTCCCCGCCGTCACGCGGTTTCGATCCCGCCAATCCGAGCGTGCCGCGTGTCCGACCGCCGCCGTTTAATTAAGGAAAATATGTTTTTAATTTGTTTTAATTACAGAAAATTTAGAAAATCATAGTAAATTAAATACAAAACCAAAAAATGAGTATAATATATCATTCTCTTCAGTTTTCTGTCTAGTTTATTTTAAAAATAAGATCAAACCTTTTTATCTATTATTTTAATGGTAATTTGAGAAATACAGAAATTTGTATTTTATTTTTAGTTAATTATGTATAAATTATTTTTATCTGAAACTTGGCATGCATGTTTTTGAGTGCATGGTTGATCTCCAGAAAAATTTTCAATATTATTTGACTGAATTTTGATAGTATTTAGAATTATTGGAGCATATTAATCTTTTTTTTATATTTAATTAAATATTAAATATTTTGAAAATATTAAAAAAAATCTTTTTTTATTATCAAACTTCTCTGGAGATCAGTGGGTCTTTCAACTCATCAAAATGTATTTTAATAATATTTTTAATTATTTTATAATATATATTTATATATATATATATATCCATTTTTATTTATATATTTTAAAATATATTTTGAGTCTATATATATTTAAATTTTTAAATGTTTAAGAGGTTACTTGAAATCTTAAATGTAGATTGAACATATTTGAATAGAAATAAAGGGGATGATTAGTGGATAATCATTCCTTGATTATTCACTAATTTTGTCTTAATTATGTTAATTAGTTAATTGCATGCTTAAGGTGCACACACCACCTAGCCTAGGTTCTCCTAGATCTAAGGACTTGTTTGCTTGCTATTTGTGTATGCATGCCATGTTTACTCAAAGGGTTAGAGAAACTTTGATTTGAACCTATGCAAAACTAGTGACACAATTAAGGACAATAATTAGGAAATTTGAGTAGAAAACTTAGAAAATATATTGTGCTTAGAATTGATATCCATTTGACTTGGAATTTGAACCATTTAAACTTAGTGGCATTCTTAGCCTTAGACAATTTATTTTACTGATTTTTGAAATCATTAAGACCACTAATTAATTTTCTAAGTCTTAAACCCTTAATTAAGCCTTTAAAACTTCTAAAAATGTAATAAATCCAATTTAAATCCAAAAATCACATATAAACCCTCAAATTAACTAGAATCTGGTCCTTAATCCATGATAATTGAAAGCCCCTTGATTTGACAGCAATTTAAACCCTAATTTAATTTTAAGTGAAAATCAATATTTAATTAAGATAATTAATTAATAATGATTAAAAAATCCCAAAATCTCCCAAACACTTGGGCATCCCTCCTTAGGTTATTTCTGACCTTTGGAGGTGTTTTCAAGAGATTGGGAATTTGTTTGAAGCAAAACCACAAAAGAGGCCCTCTAATTAAGAAATTCCCAAAATTCATTAAAATGCCCAAACTTCGATAATCCATAACTAATTCTATAAAAATCCAAATTACCCAAACTCACTTGCATTCAACTCATAGTGATGTCTAGTATTTATTAAAAATATTAAATTCCCAAAATTTGCAATGTTTTAAAAAGTCAACAAATTGGTCAAACCGTAGTTAAAACTAGTTCAAAACTTCAAACCTTCGTAATAAAATGTAGAAAAATCTGATTTCAACGTACTTACCTTCTAACTGATCGTAGTGAGGTCTAGTATTTTAATAAAATACAAACATTCCAGAATTTGGGATTAATCAAAAAGTCAATTTTCAACCCTTTAATCAATTCATTAAAATATTCTAAAAAAATTCATAAAATTCAAAATTATTCTAAAACTCTAGAAAATATTGGTTTAATGCTTAAAACACTTAACAAATCCTTTAAAACACAACAATCACCCTAAAGTTGAAGTTTATTGGCTGGACTACTCCGGGCTGCGGGGCTAAGTGTCATAAGGAGGCTGGTTCCTCGAGCCTGGTGGCACAACGCCACGAATGAATTCTAAAGGGTGTCAAACCTTAAAATGGATTAATTTTTAATTATTTAACATTCTAAAAATCCCTAATTCAATTACATTAATTTGGTTTATCGGCTGGACTACTCCGGGCTGCGGGCCTAAGTGTCCTAAGGAGGCTGGTTCCTCGAGCCTGGTGGCACAACGCCACGAATCAATTAATGGCAAAACTTAAATTAATCAAGCTTTAAAAATCAGTAACTAATCTTTTTTATAATTAACCCACTCTTTTAATTCTAACCAATTTAAATAACTTAATCAACCCCGATCGCTACTGGGTAACACAGGCCTACGAGGCTATTAGCTTAGCCCCAAAGAAGGTGAAATAAACTTCACGGCCTCGGTGTGAAACAAAGGTAGTAATCAATTAACTTTTAAAATATTTCTAATTAAAATTCTTAATTCATTAATACTTAAATTTTAATCTAAACCCCCCCTTCTAAGCCTTAACAAATCCAAACTTTTAGACAACATTAATTGATCACCCATTTTAGGATCTATCCCAGCCACACGACCTTTCTCACACACTTTAGATGATGTGCTAGGACAACCAACTCTAGATCTAGGATAGGCCGGTGTTTACTTTACTGCTGTGTGCCGGGTTTTTCGTAGTTTTCGCTGCATGTTGTGGATGAAATTGCTTTGCTGTGTCTGCTTACTTTTTCTATACTCTGTGGATGGACTGATGTGTTTGGCGACTAGATTACCCTTAGGTTATGTATGATCTGGATGTTGACACAGTTGTCTGCAGGTGGCCACGCTCATGCAGGGCAATATAAAAAGGGGGCAAATTAAAAATTGCATAAATATTATAAACTCTTTGCACAGGTGCTTCAGCTGCTAAAGCCCCCAAATAAAAAGAGCGTGGCCAGTGTGTTTACTTTCTTTTCTGCTCATATACAACTGCTTGGGAATAACTGCTTTTTATATATTAATTGCTTAGGATAACCCTGCAGGTGAGTCTAGATTTTTATTTTGATATAAATGTAATTTGTATAATTGTTAAGTGTTGTGAAAGTTAAGTTTGAGTTGGGATACATAGATCCAAAGCTTGGATTCCAAAGAGGAAAGGATACCCCTTTAGGGAACATTCCTTTTCCATTTGGAAATCCAAATTTGGATCATACCTCTTCCTTACCCAAAGAGGAAAGAGTGGCCATCCCCTTTAGAGGGAAGTGCCCTCTTATCCATTTGGGTAATCTGCTACGAAGATTCCAAGAAGATTGAAGAAAAGGAGTCCAAAGAAGAATGAAATTGAAGATTTGAAGATTGAGAGTATCCCACTCAAAATAACTTGCATCATTACTAGGTTTAGAATCCGGATTGTTATCAGTGGTGCCCGGCCACTTTACTTTCTGTAATATTCTGGTTTGTAATAAGTAGGGCAACTTTGCCTATGGACATTTATTAATTAGTTAAATATTTGATGTAATGAATTGATTGCCTTTAGGATTGCCTGTTTTTACTAGTTTTTTGGCGATTGCATGCCGCTCTTTGTTTTCGCCTGGATACGTGAGGCTCGTGAGGGTGTGAAATTTTTATACTCATAATCCTAAAAGTCTAAAGTTTTAGTGAGTCTAAATAACATAGAAAGATAACGAATCTAGGGAATTAGCCGGGGATCGACCCCGGGGTCGCATGCATATTTCTGCATTACTCTTTCCTTGCTTTAGACCCTTCCCCGCCTGCGGGTAGAGTCCGGATAGTCTGACCTATGAGGACGAGGTGCCGGACCTGGGGAAGTCCAGTCTTCTAAAAAAAAATTATTTTATAAGCCTGTTTTTAAAATTTTCAAGCATATTTGATTTGAGGTTGTTAACCAGCATGCATTGCATTAGATATAAATTAAAGAGTCAAAATTTTAATTTCATAGTCCTTAGCATTTTTGTACCCAACATAAGTCAAAGGGGTCAATTAGGAGAATCTCTAGATGTCGGCCCCAATTCTTCAAAACTTTAATTATAACGTCCCTACCACTCTTTCATAAAAGACCGGATTCATCTATTTTAAATCGATTAGGTGGTTAGCTGGCCCCCCAATCCAGGCCGGGGTAAGTCCAGACCTTGCACTGCATTAGTTAGGATCGGACGACTGTGGTCCAGCGTCCAAAATAGATTTAGGTTCCGGGGCAGATCTTTGATTATAAGACCCCAAATTTCGGGAATATAGTCTCAAATTTCTAATAAAATGTTCAATTCTAATTAAATATCATTTCAAATCCAAAACATAAAGTCCAACACTTAGATTAATTTGGGTCACTTCCGGATGGTTCTGGAATCTTAAAATGTCCCCTACCTCTCCTCCTTTAACTCCGTTAATAACTGCTCAATATTGATCCATTCCCTTTTGAGTTTCCAAAATTCACTTCTCTTTTTGATATCACTCCTAGAAATTCTAACAAAATTTTGCCGTTATTTTAATCGAGAGTTTTTGTAGGAGACCTCGTTTTCTTACGATGTAATTAACTACGAGGGCTTGCGCTCGTAGGAGATTTAGAACCACACACGCACCTGATTTTAAAAATTGATTTTTCAAAACTCAATTGGATTTCTTTGGAAAAACTTAAATACTAGTGATCATTGTTATCATATTCAAAGAATTATCATCGAATGATATTTTCTCCCTTCGGGGAGATACATCTTTCTTTGATAAGGCTTTGGATGTGAACCTAACGATCACACTTCTTGAATATTGTAGCTGGATATTCAGTTGAACCTCATTTTGACCCCTCGGGGCCATATGAAGTTCTCTTTAGCATCCGGTCATAATATTTAAGATGAATTTCGTAATTCTAAATCTGAATACCGTTATGAAATTTTATTCTCACCTCTCGAGGTGATATACTTTTTCTAACGAAACAATTCGATTTTAGAATTTAATTTTAAGTCCCAAAGAAACCCAATATTTTTAAAATATGTTTTCAAAATTCCACCAACAAAAAATGGCACGCCCGGTGGGACAAATCTCTCTCTCCATCTTTAATAATGGCAAAATTTTGTTTCATCGGTAGTTTTAACTATCATTTCTTCCGTTGGTCCCTTTGCTCATTTCTTCCTTGGGTGAGTGTGGCCAACATCTAAAATAATAACAAAATACTAAAAGAGAGATTCCACCTCTAAATTTGGCTTTTCGTTCTGATTTTGACCTTCTGCCCAGCACAGCCTGTGAGGCGACAGTGTCAAATCAGATCTCTGGATATCCTTTTTAATTTTATGGATTTATGGTCGATAAATTTCTCGTTCGACATATAAATCCTTAAAATTGAAAAGAATGCAAATTTTTTATTTCATTCCAAAACTTGTTAGTTTTAACCCCCTCACTTCCCCTTTGACTTCTAAGGGTGGGGAGGGTTAAACTATTCCTTCTTACTTGGGCTTTCTCACAATTCCATAAGCCTTCGGGCAAGGGAAAACTCTGTCCGTTGTGTTTTGGAACCTGTAAGAAAACCCCTTTCAAATTCTCAAAATTTTCAAAAAAAAATTATTTCTCAAACTCCAAGTTGTCATGTGTTACCCCATACGATTCCTTCGTGGGCCAACATATGTCATACTTTCAAAAACATAACAATAAAATACCTTTTTACCACTCTTTTCAAAAAGATCTAATTTCAATCATTTTCTTTAACTTTCAGAAAATTTCAAATGGCTGGCCAACTGATTTTCTCTTTTGACTGAGAGTTGTCCTCAACTGTTAATGACCAAGGGAGCACTATCATTTTTTGAATGGGATTCAGTACTCTTGAGCTCTCCATGGATGGACATCAGATTGTTAGCTTGGATGCCAGTAAGGAAATTCCCCCAGTAGTTGAGTTAATTGTGGGATCTGCACCCACCTTGCCAGTAGTCAGTGATGATCAGGAACAGTCTGAACCGGTTGTTGAGCCTCCCACTGAAATTAAGTCTGTTTTTGAAAAAGGGTCTAGTTCTGGACTTAGATTCACCACAAAGAATCAAAAGAAGAACTATTTGAGGAGACTTAGAAAGAAAATCTCTAAGGCTAAGAGAGTTCTACCCTTTAAGACCTTGGCTCAAGTAGAACCGGAGGCTGTTGAGGAGCTACCTATTCCTGCTTCCTCTCCCCTCCTAAAGGGAAGTCGCTTTTACCCCCTGGCTTCAGCTCAAGGGGAGGAGAGGATAGCTAGGATAGCCCGTTCTCCACCATGCCCGGTCGACTACTCGACCAAGAAAACTCAGAAAGAAAGACATCTCCAAAAGATAAGGACTCTGAGAAATATAATTCATACCTGCGCTGCACAGACTGGTCAGACTAAAGAAGAATATGTGAAACAATTGAAGGGAGTGATCTCACATCGCTTCCAAAAAGAAGTGTTGAAGGAAGAAGTATCTGAAGCAAAGAATTTAACCCCTCAATTCGTTAGAAAGAATAAGAAGTATGCTAGACAGCCCGCTACTTCAGTACTGGTTGATGGATATCACTGGGTGCCACGCCCTCTGTCCTCTCAAACAGAGGGTATTATGTTGACTGGGTCCGAGAGAGGCCACCACTCTACTGGTAGACCCCCGGTACCCCCACATAAACCTGTAAGATTGGCCTCTGTGATTGTCAAACCAAAGGGGGTTGAAGTTCAAAAGTCTGTGGACCTTAAAGGAAAAAGACCTAAATCTCCTGAAAGGAGATATGTGCCAAAGAGAACTAAGTTGGAGAGTCTGCCACCACCTCCTAGAACTTCTAAGTTCATTCTGCAGCTCCAACGAGTTTCAGCCAACCCTACTCCGAGTTCAGTTGAATTGATGGATGTTCAGGCTAATACTCCAGTTGTTACAGTTGATAGCCCTGCCACAGCCAGTCTGACTCCGGATCCAATAGTCACCGTTCCTGCTACCCCAGTTGATGATCCCCAAAGTTCGAGTGTCATTCCTAGGCCCCTTAGTCAGGTGTCTGAGGACCTTACCTTACCAGATGTGGGAACTATCACCTTACAAGCTCCTACTTCTCCTGAGGAATATGTCCCTCTCCCTGTAGAGGATGCCACTCTTCTGACTACCAGCTCTGGGATAGTCGAAGAGGAGAGAATTGACCAGGATTTAGAAATGGAAGATGAACCGGATACAAAATCTCAACCAGATCCTAATCCAAAACTTACAGAAATTATTGCCCTTATGGATTCTGAAGAGTTGTTTGATATGGCTGAGTATAAATGATACTTACCCCTTGACCCTAAATCAATTGGGGATAGACCGGTCGAGGAGGTAGTCCAGGAAATAAGAAACATCTTGTTGAACAGAGAAGGAATGACTTCTTTTGACCCTGATACGGATGATCTCCTTGGAGATGAAGATGTTTATGTTGGGGGCATTCATGTGGTTGAAACTAGAGGATCTAATAAAGAAGCTGAGCCCAGCAAGCGCCGATTTATTAAGGATGATAATCCCCATGCTGTTGAGTCAGAGTCAGATGAGTCTGTGAAAGATAGAGATGAAGAACATATAAAAAACTTGGAGACTCAGCTTGCTAGCATGATGTCACAAGTTAGAGAAATGCAAGAGAAGTTGGACAAATCACAGCAAGAGTCTTTTAAGATCCACCAGTCAGCTCGAGAGCTCACGGAAAAGGCCAAAATGGCAGAATTTAGTTCCAGACCTCCCGAGTCACCACCTGTGACCTTTCCTTGTCCAGTAGAGACACCTCCAGTTCACCCTGCAGTTTCCAACATTCCTCCGATCCCACCTCAGAAGGATATCAAGCAGTTAATTGAGGACCAGGTAAGGGAGGCCTTAACCCATGCTCAAGGAACTGTGTCTATTTCAAAGGGTAGACCCTATCCCGAGGAATATGACTTAGTTCCTTACCCAAAGGGCTTTGTGCCACCAACTTTTAAAGTTTTCACTAGAATTGAAAATCCGAGACAGCATCTGGCCCACTTCCGAGCAAGCTGTTGCAACGCAGGAGGGTCAGATGCTCTACTATTTCGCCAATTTGTAAGTAGTCTATCCGGCATTGCTTTTGAATGGTACGCCGATCTGCCCAACGGTTCAGTAAGAACCTTTAGCGACCTAGAAAACCTCTTTCTTAAGAGATTTTCTGGAGCGCAACAACGCACCACCGTGGGCGATCTCGTGGTTGAAAAGCAAAAGCCGGGAGAGTCTCTAGTTGAGTACATCTTGAGGTGGCGAAACCTCTCGATGAAGTGTGAACCCCAGTTGCAAGAACAACATGCTGTGGAGATTCTTTTGAAGAATATCCACGGTCCTGTTGCTTTTCTCCTGAAGGGTTTCACTATTAAAACTTTTGAGAAACTTCTTAATAAGGCTAGCAATTTGCAGGAAGAGGCTCCTAGGATGCCATTCTTACGAGAGCAGTCTGAAGAAAGGAAGGGTCCAAAACTGGTGAAGACATTTAAAAAGAAAGCTGTGGTCTCAGCAGTAGATAAAGGAAAGAGGCCAGTGATTAGCCAGCCTAGCATTCCACTTCCACCACAGCCGCCTCAGAAGCAGCCCTTTCAGATAGTTCCTCAACATACTAGAGATCCCTCCTCCATCCCTTTTAGAGAGAGATTGGCAAAGCCTTATCCATTTAAAAGGGAGTCAGTTAAGAAGATCTTCAGAAGTCTGTTAAAGAAACCAGATTTCCAGTTGCCAGAGGCTAGGAGGTCTGAGGATGAGAGCAAGAAAGATGACCCCAAGTATTGCCCGTACCACAGGATGCTTAGTCACCCTCTTGAGGACTGCGTTGTGTTCAAATATTGGCTTGAGAGGAACTACACCCAAGGTAACATCATAATACCTAAGGAATACTTGGTCGATCCAGAAAAGGCTTCAATTAAGACCATTTCAGGTAATCCTTTTAACTCTTCTTGTTTTGTTGAAGATGGTTGGGACATTGCTTTGTCCCGGGCACTTAAAAAGTTGATTAACAAGTCTTTTCGTCTTTCTCAACAGCTGACTACGATAGCCCAGGCCCCGGTGTGGAAAGTTGACCTGGACGCTTCGCAGAAGGATGTTGAGCCACTTCCCTCTCCAGTAGTCTTAGGAACTACTGAGAAAAATGTAAAAGAAGAAAAATTTGATTTTGTAGAGAGGAAGTGTGTAGAAGAGAGATGTATTAGAATGGCGGATGGTGGTGTTAAAACCCTTTCCCCTCTTTTGTTATCTGACTTTTACTTTGCCCCATCAAAGGCGAAGGGTCAAAAGATGAATAAAAAACATCCTTCTACTTCTGTCTTGATGATTAACCATGAATCTCAAATGCAAATTGATGACTCTCCTGTTTCAAATCAAACTCCTAATGAACCAAATATCGAGGTTAGTCAAACCAACCTCACTGAATCGACTATTCAAGAAGAGGTCGAATGTGAAGCTTTATCAGAAAGTGATTTCCCTCAGATCAATTTCCAAGGAAATCCTATCTTGATAGAACTTTCAGATTCTGACTCGCTTTCAGAGAATGATGATCCAACACCTATGGTGTGTGTAGACACTGCCCTAGTTTGCCCGCCCGAAGACGTCGAGCAGGTGCAACTCCGTGGCGGTAAAGTCTTACCCCCTAGGTTGCCCCCTCAGGACAAAGGCAAGCAACCTTCATTCGAAAATCTAAATCCGGATTCCCCTCAACAACCAGAATTTCCTTTAATTCCTCCGAGTTTCGAGTCTGTCGTTCCTAAGGTTGATTACAATGTTTTAGCCCACCTTAGGAAGTTGCCAGCAAAATTAAGTATTTACGATGCCCTCCTTCTCTCCAAAGAAATGAGGGAGTCTCTAATTAAAGCACTTCTCGATCCCGAGATTTGCTTAACACAGTTGGCTGCAACTTCAGAAGGTGAGGCTCTCTACTTCAAAGAGGTCCCTGGGGTTACCTTTTCAGACGAAGATTTACTCTTGGGAACTGCTGACCACAATCGTCCCCTCTACATTACTGTAGATGTGGGAAATTTCAAGTTATCAAGAGTCCTTGTTGATCCGGGTGCATCGGTCAACGTGATGAACATAAAGACCCTTGCTTATCTCAGAGTTGATACTAGCAAGCTTTCGACCGATAGGTTGGTGCTTCATGGGTTCAACGAGAAGGGCGAGAGAGCTTTAGGTTCAATCACCCTACTCCTGGAAATAGGAGGTTTAAAAACTGAAGCTAAATTTCATATAATTGAATCGACTACGTCCTTTAACGCACTTCTAGGTAGACCTTGGATTCACGAATATAGAATGGTTCCATCTACCCTGCACCAATGCATTAAGTATCAATGAGACGGCATTGAACATGTGATTAAGGGTGATTTGCAACCATTCTCGATTCAAGAAATTGGGATCTACGAAGATGCTGCATATTTCGTACCAAAAGGGTCCTCGTCCCGTTCTAAATTAGAGATCAAATTTGAGGAGAAAATGGTTGGACAAAAATTTAACCAAAGGAAAGAAGAAAATAAAAATATCAGTCAAGAAATGATTCAATCGAGTAGTGAAGACGACTCTGATATCGTTGTCCTTAGACCTCCAAGCACATTACCTCAAAGAGGTGGGAGGATGGATTTAAGGGCACGAGGTCGAGGCCGCGCTTCATTAGACAGGAGAACAGCACCTGTGTATATTGATTTGGAATCAGATTCCGATGGTGAACTATAAAGTCAAGGTGCTGCCCTCTCTCTCGATTATCAAAATATAAATACTCCTCCAAAATTTGATCTCACCTTAGACCAGGATAGTGACCCTGAGGTAGATATTTCAAAAATTAAAAGTGACGAGCCAGAATTAACAATGTATGAAAAGCTCACTAGAAGGATTGAGGCCCTTTCTCTGACCCCACTGTCGGCAGGCAGGGTTGTAGGGTTGGAAGTCAAAGTGGCCCCCAACTTGGATGGTGAAGTTAAGAAAGTCCAGAAATTCTTTCCTGGCTCCTCCTCCGCAAGGGACGAAGGTGATGTAACCCTTGAGGAGGCAGATTTTAATGAATTAATGGAATTACCTTTCGGCTACTTCCCTGTTTGTGTAAAAAATACTTTTTCTAAAGGTTCTATACCATACCGATGGACTAAGGGTCAAGCTAGATACCACGAGAATATTTGGCGAAAAAAAATAAATAAAAATCCAACAAGTGGTATTGGCTTTGGAACAGTTAGTTCATTCGATGATGATGAGTATTGCCTAATGATAACTTACCATCTCGATTCTCCAAATGTCCCTACAGATCCTCCTTGTCCTTTGGATGGACTCTGTTTGGAGACTTTAGACGATCCCGATGATCTTCAAGTTCGGGATGCACCCCCTGAATTTGAAGAGGAAATTAAGTCGACAGTCGATGAGTTGAGAGAAATTAACTTGGGAAACGATGATAACCCCCGTCCGATTTTCATAAGTACTTTGTTGAGCGAGGGTGAAACCCAAGACTTAATCCAGTTGTTATTCGAGTTCAGGGATTGCTTTGCCTGGACATATGACGAAATGCCAGGTTTGCCTGCTGAGGTAGCAGTTCACAAACTTGGAGTTCGGCATGATGCCATCCCTGTTAAACAAGCTCCTCGACGCATGCGCTTAGAGATTGAGCAACAAGTCATTTCTGAAGTCAAGAAATTGGCAGAAGCCGGATTCATTCGAGAGGAACAATACCCCTCTTGGGTGGCCAGCGTCGTGCCAGTTTGAAAGAAAAATGGTCAGATTCGGATTTGTGTCGACTATAGGGATCTGAATAAGGCATGCCCTAAGGATGAGTTCCCCCTACCAATACCAGAACTCATGGTGGACATTGCCTCCTCACATGCTATTTTCTCCTTCATGGATGGCTCGTCGGGTTATAACCAAATCAAGATGGCCCCTGAAGATGAGAGAAATACGGCGTTCAGAACCCCTATTGGAATCTTTTGTTATAAGGTAATGCCATTCGGCTTAAAGAATGCCGGAGCAACCTATCAACGAGCCATGACCCGTATCTTTGATGACTTAATTCATAATCAAGTTGAATGTTATATTGATGATTTAGTTGTCAAGAGCAAGGTTAAAGAGGCTCACTTGTATGACTTAAGAGTTGTTTTCGAACGGTTGCGCCGCTACGATTTGAAAATGAACCCATTGAAGTGCGCCTTCGGCGTCGCTTCGGGAAAATTCTTAGGATTCGTAGTAAGGCACCGCGGAATTGAGATAGATCCTGCTAAAATTGAAGCCATCTTAGATATGCCATCCCCTAAGAGCCTTACTCAGTTAAGGTCTCTACAAGGTAGATTGGCATATATAAGGAGGTTTATTTCTAATCTTTCCGGGAGATGTCAACCCTTTTCTGTCCTTGCGAAAAAGGATACTAAATTCGTATGGGAAGAGAAGTGTCAGAATGCTTTTGACGATATCAAACAATACCTTTCTAACCCGCCAGTCTTGGCAGCTCCGATTCCGGGAAAGCCATTAATCCTCTACACCGCAGCTCTAGATGAGTCTTTAGGTGCCCTGTTGGCTCAAGTTAACGACGAAGGAAAAGAGAATGCTCTCTACTACCTTAGTCGAAGACTCCTTCCTACTGAAATCCGATACCCGTCAATTGAGAAGCATTGTCTTGCCTTAGTTTTTGCAGCTCAGAAACTGAGGCATTACATGCTCTCTCACTCAATCAGTTTGATTTCAAGAGTTAATCCTTTGCAATATCTTATGACCCGACCTACGTTGTCAGGACGTTTGGCTTGTTGGTCTATGATATTGTTGCAATTTGAGATTACTTTCACTCCTCTTCGTGCTGTGAAAGGACAGGCTGTTGCCGACTTTCTGGCAGCACACCCGCTGCCAGCAGATTCTCCTCTGAATGATGACCTACCCGACGAACAAATCATGAGTTTGGGGAAATCTGGCGAGGCCATCTGGGAATTTTATTTTGATGGGGCAGCATCCTCCCGTAGGATTGCGACCCAACAATCTGTAATTCCTGGAAAGGCTGGAGTCGGTCTAATTTTTATTACACCAGAAAAAGGAATGATGCATTTTTCCTACCACTTGTTGGAGCCTTGCACAAACAACGAAGCTGAATACGAAGCTCTGATAACTGGTTTGGAACTTGCAATTCTAATGGAGATTAAAGAGATTAAGATCTTTGGAGATTCCCAACTAGTTATTAACCAAGTCGCCGGAACTTATAAAGTCTTGAATCCGAATCTCCTAAAATATCACCAGTACACGCTTCACTTGTTGGAACAAATCCCCATTGCTACTTTGTATAGGGTTCCCCGTGGAAGCAATTCTGCGGCGGATGCCTTAGCGAGACTTGCAAAGAAATTTGCATGTCCCGAGGAGGATTCCATCCCTATAGAGATACAGGGTCGTAAGACCCTCTCCCTTATAGATTTAGAACACATTAGTAAGACTCCCCTTCAGATCCTTTCTGCCTCTTCGACAACTGACGAAGAAGGCGATTGGAGACGACCCTTAGTCGATTACCTTAAAGAAGGGAAGCTTCCCCAGGATAAATCACTCTCCAACCAGATTAAGAAACGTGCCCTATCATATGCACTAGTTAACGATCTGTTGTACCGTCGGTCTTTCGATCACATGTGGCTGCGTTGTTTGAACAAGCGAGAAGCCCAGAAAATTGTTAATGAAGTTCATTCAGGACTGTGCGGTGCACATCAATCGGGTCCAAAAATGAAACTAAAGATCAAAAGACTTGGATACTATTGGCCTACAATGATTGACGACTGCATGAATACTGCAAAGCACTGTCATCAATGTCAGGTCCATGGTGTGGTTTTACATCAGCCGCCTAATGTGTTACACCCTACGATAGCCTCGTGGCCCTTCGAGAGTTGGGGCATGGATATCATTGGGCCGATTGACCCTCCTTCCGCGAGAGGTCATCGTTTCATACAGCGACTGATTACTTTTCAAAGTGGGCGGAAGCAATTCCCCTACGAAACGTAACATCACACCATGTCTTAAAATTCTTTCGTGACCATATTGTATATCGATTCGGCGTACCCCGCAGAATCATATCCGATAATGGGTCCGCATTCAAGTCTACAAAAATCAATAGTTTTGTAAGGCGCCATAATATTGATTGGAGATATTCGACGATCTATTACCCTCGGGCGAATGGATTGGCCGAGGCCTTCAACAAAACCTTGGTGCAAATTATCAAAAAGACCCTTGATGATAACAAACGGCAGTGGGATGAGCTGTTGGTGGAAGCTTTGTGGGCTTATCGTACCACTTATAGAACCCCGACCCAATCCACCCCGTTTGCACTAGTGTATGGATCTGAGGCTGTTCTACCCTTGGAAATACAAATCCCTTCGCTTAGGATTGCAGTTCAGAATCAAATTACCAATGAACAAAATGCAAAACTACGATTGGAAGAACTCGAAGGCCTTGAAGAGCGACGTCTCCAAGCTCAACAAAGTTTAGAGTTGTATAAATCCCGTATGGTTCAAGCCCATGACAAGTTAGTGCGACCTAGGACCTTCCAAGCGGGAGACTTTGTATTGGTCCTTCGGAGGCCTATCTTGGCCCATCGGAAGCTGGGAGGCAAATTTGAACCTACATGGGAAGGACCCTTCATTATAGAGACTGTCTACGAAGGAGGCTCGTATCAGTTAGTAGATTGTAAAGGAAACCACCCGATGGTACCTGTCAATGGGCGTTTTCTTAAGAAATACTATGCTTGATGTAGCTCATTTTATCAATTAATAAAACTTCCTTTTCTTGATTTACAACTTGATTCTACCTTTTCTTCTTAAGTTTTTTTTTTTTAACGCTCTTCGCCTTTTCCTTAAGGTTAGGTCCTTCCTTCCCTTAGGATTAGGCCCGCTAGTGGTGGAGTACGCCCTTCGTGGCACCATCCTAGTTTGCCAGTTGAGGTCCTCTGTGTGGAGCAAGTTTCCTCCCCACATGACCATTCGCTAGTGATGGAGTACGCCCTTCGTGGCACCATCCTAGTTTGCCAGTTGAGGTCCTCTGTGTGGAGCAAGTTTCCTCCCCACATGACCATTCGCTAGTGATGGAGTACGCCCTTCGTGGCACCATCCTAGTTTGCCAGTTGAGGTCCTCTGTGTGGAGCAAGTTTCCTCCCCACATGACCATTCGCTAGTGATGGAGTACGCCCTTCGTGGCACCATCCTAGTTTGCCAGTTGAGGTCCTCTGTATGGAGCAAGTTTCCTCCCCACATGACCATTCGCTAGTGATGGAGTACGCCCTTCGTGGCACCATCCTAGTTTGCCAGTTGAGGTCCTCTGTGTGGAGCAAGTTTCCTCCCCACATGACCATTTGCTAGTGGTGGAGTACGCCCTTCGTGGCACCATCCTAGTTTGCCAGTTAATCTGCCTATTTGGAGTAAGTCTTCTATCAGCATCCTATAGGCCTAAGGTTGGGTGATGCCCTTCCTTAGACCCAAGGCTAGGTATTCCCTACCTTGGTTTCTCCAGTTTCCTTGTCTACTAGGAATAAGTCTTCTATCAGCATCCTGTAGACCTAAGGTTGGGTGATGCCCTTCCTTAGACCCAAGGTTAGGTATTCACTACCTTGGTTTTACCAGTTTTCCTTATCCAATAGGTGTAAGCCTTCCATTAGCATCCTATAGGCTTGAGGTTGGGAGATGATCTCCCTTTCACTCTCAAAATTCTACTTCCATTCGGTCAACGCCAACGTGTGCAGCAGAAGTTCCTTCTACTACACACATTGGGGGTCCATTTGTTGACCTCATTTTTGTATGAGGTCACTAAGACCCTTCCAGAATCCAGATTTAATCCTAGATCCTAGGATCCACTCTAGACCTTAGGATCCTTCTAGATCCAAGACCTTAGAGCCTATTCTAGAGCCTAGGATCCCCTTAAATCCTAGATCTTAGAATTCTTCTAGATCTTAGGATCACTCCAACTTCAAATCAATCTCCACTCTTGATCAACCTCAATTTTAAATCAATTCCTATATTTAATCCATTCCAATTTCAATTTGATTCCTACCTGTGATCAATTTGAATCTCAAACTCCATCCAATTCAAATCCAAATTAATTCAAACTTCAAATCAAATCCAAACCCAGAATTCAGACTCAAATCCAAACTCTAGAGGCCCTCTCCTAAACACCCTTTTCAGAGATTTTTCAAATATTTCAAAACCTAGTCAAATGATCTCTGATTCAAGGTCTATCACTTGCAAAGTGATAAGACATGTCTCTAGAGGTTACCCTCCAACTTTGAGCTCATTCTGAGGTCTCTAACCCCAGAATCTGAATTAAAATCCAAAGGTTGTAAAACCTTCAAATATTTACAGCCTATGCCACTGAACCTAACCCCTTTGAGATCTTGACCCTGGAATCTTCATCAAACTCTCCAATCACCTCCAGACCCTTGATTTTAACCCATTGAGTAGTAAACTGCATTTTCCAGACCCATTTTTGACCATAGTTGACCAATAGGTCAAAATTGACCAAAATACCCCCATGGGGCTCAATTAGGGACTTCAAACCAAATGAGCTCCAAATGGGATGCAACCACCTTTGACAAATTTCAAATGTCATTTCAAATCTTTTGAACCCATTTCCAACCCTTGAGTCAACCTGGTTGACCAAGTCAACTGGTTTGACCCAAGAGGCCCTTTAAGGGTCCAAACATGTATTTTGACCCAAATGACCTCTTTAGGCCATCCAACCACTTCCTTTGAACTTAAAATATCATTTCAAACCTATTGAGCCCAAACCCAGACCCTGGGTCAACCTGGTTGACCAAGTTAACCTAGGTTGACCAAACAAGCCCTTAAGGGTTCAAATAGTGATTTTGACCAAATTGACCCCTCCAAACCCTGGGACCACATCCAGTAGACTCAGGATGACATTCTGAATTTGTTGAATCCATTTCAAGCCCCTGAACCCAACTGGTTGACCAAGTCAACCAGTTTTGGCCTAAAAGCCCATTAAAGGCCCATTAAGCCTTCTTGATTCAATTGACATGCATGGCTCTTGGAACCACCCTCCAATCCACCTAATCAACCCATTTGAACTACCTAGGTGAAAATTTCATAACCCTTGATGGGGTTGACTGGTCAACCAGTCAACTCAAGGCTTAAGGGACCATTTGTATGGTCAAACCTTTCAACCCATTGAACCTAGCTCAAGCCACACCCATCCAGCCACTTGGAAAGACTCCATGACCTGCTTGGATGCCACATCAGCCCCATTGACCAGTTGACTGGTCAATTTAGTCAAACCAAGGGTTTAGACCCTTTTTAAAGGTCTTAATCAGCCTTTTAAACCTTTTTCCCTGATTTAACTCCCCAAGGCCGACCTATTAGTGACCTAAAGCCCTCTAATAGGCCCCCCTAACCGAGCTCCACCCCCTGTTTAGCCATAAGTGGCAATGTCTCCTCTCACTCATCCCAAGTCCACCCAATAGAAGCAAGGCTTGTCCAGCCCTTTCCGCAGCCTTCCAGCTTTCCCAGGGATAGGTGGCATCATCTGGAGAGTCCAGGAGTCGATCCTAGCCATCCAATCCAGCCCAGGCCGTTTGAATAGGGAAAAAGGTGGCTTTTGAGCCCATTGGATCAAAGCATCTTCTCTCACTAACCCTAGCCTCCCAGAGCGAGTTCTCAATTCATTTTGGATCTCCAGAGCCTCCTCTACCTCCCCACTACAAAATCCAAGTGGTTGCACGTCACCAGCGGCGAGTTCTCCGGCGAGCCCACCACCTAGACCGTCCCAAGCCTATAGCAGTCGATCCAGACGTGTTCGAGCTCGGGTTCGTGCTGGGGATCTTCACTTGGATAGTCTACAAGCTCATCCATCCAGAAATTTCGAAGATCTAACGGTATAACTCCTTAAAACCCTAGATCTAGTTCACATTAGTTAGATCTAAATAGCTTTATGTTCTTAGGGTTTTGGCTGAAACAAATCCTTCCCCATTATTTCTGTTCATGCCTACTCTCTGTGTTTAAAATTTCAAGTGATTTGGTCCACCCGATCGAAAGAACGAACCAAAAAAACGGATCCTAGGGCGTCATTCGCAGTTCGCTGCAGATGTACGTTTTCTAGACCGTTGATCACGCGATCAACGGTCTAGATCTTGCCGTTCCGCGCTTTGGTTCGACCGTGTATTCGGTTTAGTGTTCGATCGATTGACCGGCGAGATCAGGGCCGTCCATTCGGAACAGCGGGATCAAATCTCTACCGTTTGATCTTCTCTTGGTGAGATCAAACCGCGGGATCTGATCTCAGCCGTTAGATCGAACCCGCGGTTAATCCAACGGCTGCCATGAGCCGCTGACGTGGTTAAGTGGAAACCGCGTGAAGCGGCCCGCGGCCGACGCGTGTCCCCGCCGTCACGCGGTTTCGATCCCGCCAATCCGAGCGTGCCGCGTGTCCGACCGCCGCCGTTTAATTAAGGAAAATATGTTTTTAATTTGTTTTAATTATAGAAAATTTAGAAAATCATAGTAAATTAAATACAAAACCAAAAAATGAGTATAATATATCATTCTCTTCAGTTTTCTGTCTAGTTTATTTTAAAAATAAGATCAAACCTTTTTATCTATTATTATAAAGGTAATTTTAGAAATACAGAAATGTGTATTTTATTTTTAATTAATTATGTATAAATTATTTTTATCTGAAACTTGGCATGCATGTTTTTGAGTGCATGGTTGATCTCCAGAAAAATTTTCAATATTATTTGACTGAATTTTGATAGTATTTAGAATTATTGGATCATATTAATCTTTTTTATATATTTAATTAAATATTAAATATTTTGAAAATATTAAAAAAATCTTTTTTATTATCAAACTTCTCTGGAGATCAGTGGGTCTTTCAACTCATCAAAATGTATTTTAATAAGATTTTTAATTATTTTATAATATATATATATATATATATATCCATTTATATTTATATATTTTAAAATATATTTTGAGTCTATATATATTTAAATCTTTAAATGTTTAAGAGGTTACTTGAAATCTTAAATGTAGATTGAACATATTTGAATAGAAATAAAGGGGATGATTAGTGGATAATCATTCCTTGATTATTCACTAATTTTGTCTTAATTATGTTAATTAGTTAATTGCATGCTTAAGGTGCACACACCACCTAGCCTAGGTTCTCCTAGATCTAAGGACTTGTTTGCTTGCTATTTGTGTATGCATGCCATGTTTACTCAAAGGGTTAGAGGAACTTTGATTTGAACCTATGCAAAACTAGTGACACAATTAAGGACAATAATTAGGAAATTTGAGTAGAAAACTTAGAAAATATATTGTGCTTAGAATTGATATCCATTTGACTTGGAATTTGAACCATTTAAACTTAGTGGCATTCTTAGCCTTAGACAATTTATTTTACTGATTTTTGAAATCATTAAGACCACTAATTAATTTTCTAAGTCTTAAACCCTTAATTAAGCCTTTAAAACTTCTAAAAATGTAATAAATCCAATTTAAATCAAAAAATCACATATAAACCCTCAAACTGACCAGAATCTGGTCCTTAATCCATGATAATTGAAAGCCCCTTGATTTGACAGCAATTTAAACCCTAATTTAATTTTAAGTGAAAATCAATATTTAATTAAGATAATTAATTAATAATGATTAAAAAATCCCAAAATCTCCCAAACACTTGGGGATCCCTCCTTAGGTTATTTCTGACCTTTGGAGGTGTTTTCAAGAGATTGGGAATTTGTTTGAAGCAAAACCACAAAAGAGGCCCTCTAATTAAGAAATTCCCAAAATTCATTAAAATGCCCAAACTTCGATAATCCATAACTAATTCTAGAAAAATCCAAATTACTCAAACTCACTTGAATTCAACTCATAGTGATGTCTAGTATTTATTAAAAATATTAAATTCCCGAAATTTGCAATGTTTTAAAAAGTCAACAAATTGGTCAAACCGTAGTTAAAACTAGTTCAAAACTTCAAACATTTGTAATAAAATGTAGAAAAATCCGATTTCAACGTACTTACCTTCTAACTGATCGTAGTGAGGTCTAGTATTTTAATAAAATACAAATATTCTAGAATTTGGGATTAATCAAAAAGTCAATTTTCAACCCTTTAATCAATTCATTAAAATATTCTAAAAAAATTCATAAAATTCAAAATTATTCTAAAACTCCAGAAAATATTGGTTTAATGCTTAAAACACTTAACAAATCCTTTAAAACACAACAATCACCCTAAAGTTGAAGTTTATTGGCTGGACTACTCCGGGCTGCGGGGCTAAGTGTCATAAGGAGGCTGGTTCCTCGAGCCTGGTGGCACAACGCCACGAATGAATTCTAAAGAGTGTCAAACCTTAAAATGGATTAATTTTTAATTATTTAATATTCTAAAAATTCCTAATTAAATTACATTAATTTGGTTTATCGGCTGGACTACTCCGGGCTGCGGGGCTAAGTGTCCTAAGGAGGCTGGTTCCTCGAGCCTGGTGGCACAACGCCACGAATCAATTAATGGCAAAACTTAAATTAATCAAGCTTTAAAAATCAGTAACTAATCTTTTTTATAATTAACCCACTCTTTTAATTCTAACCAATTTAAATAACTTAATCAACCCCGATCGCTACTGGGTAACCCAGGCCTACGAGGCTATTAGCTTAGCCCCAAGGAAGGTGAAATAAACTTCACGGCCTCGGTGTGAAACAAAGGTAGTAATCAATTAACTTTTAAAATATTTCTAATTAAAATTCTTAATTCATTAATACTTAAATTTTAATCTAAACCCCCCCTTCTAAGCCTTAACAAATCCAAACTTTTAGACAACATTAATTGATCACCCATTTTAGGATCTATCCCAGCCACACGACCTTTCTCACACACTTTAGATGATGTGCTAGGACAACCAACTCTAGATCTAGGATAGGCCGGTGTTTACTTTACTGCTGTGTGCCGGGTTTTTCGTAGTTTTCGCTGCATGTTGTGGATGAAATTGCTTTGCTGTGTCCTGCTTACTTTTTCTGTACTCTGTGGATGGACTGATGTGTTTTGGCGACTAGATTACCCTTAGGTTAGGTACGATCTGGATGTTGACACAGTTTCTGCAGGTGGCCACGCTCAGCAGGGCAATATAAAAAAGGGGCAAAATAAAAAAATGCATAAATATTATAAACTCTTTGCACAGGTGCTTCAGCTGCTAAAGCCCCCAAATAAAAAGAGCGTGGCCAGTGTGTTTACTTTCTTTTCTGCTCATATACAACTGCTTGGAATAACTGCTTTTTATATATTAATTGCTTAGGATAACCCTGCATGTGAGTCTAGATTTTTATTTGATATAAATGTAATTTGTTAATTGTTAAGTGTTGTGAAAGTTAAGTTTGAGTTGGGATACATAGATCCAAAGCTTGGATTCCAAAGAGGAAAGGATACCCTTTAGGGAACATTCCTTTTCCATTTGAAATCCAAATTTGGATCATACCTCTTCCTTACCCAAAGAGGAAAGAGTGGCCTTCCCCTTAGAGGGAAGTGCCCTCTTATCCATTTGGGTAATCTGCTACGAAGATTCCAAGAAGATTGAAGAAAAGGAGTCCAAAGAAGAATGAATTGAAGATTTGAAGATTTGAAGATTGAGAGTATCCCACTCAAAATAACTTGCGTCATTACTAGGTTTAGAATCCGGGTTGTTGTCAGTGGTGCCCGGCCACTTTACTTTCTGTAATATTCTGGTTTGTAATAAGTAGGGCAACTTTGCCTATGGACATTTATTAATTAGTTAAATATTTGATGTAATGAATTGATTGCCTTTAGGATTGCCTGTTTTTACTAGTTTTTTGGCGATTGCATGCCGCTCTTTGTTTTTCGCCTGGATACGTGAGGCTCGTGAGGGTGTGAAATTTTTATACTCAAATCTTAAAAGTCTAAAATTTTAGTGAGTCTAAATAACATAGAAAGATAACGAATCTAGGAATTAGCCGGGGATCGACCCCGGGGGTCGCATGCATTTCTGCATTACTCTTTCCTTGCTTAGACCCTTCCCCGCTGCGGGTTAGAGTCGGATAGTCTGACCTATGAGGACGAGGTGCGGGACCTGGGAAGTCCCAGTCTTCTAAAAAAAAAATTATTTTATAAGCCTTTTTGTTTTTTGTTGA